>OZ022510.1:66565820-67977841 GCA_963989385.1 Ctena decussata | reverse complement strand
AACGGAGAAAGGAGAATTTCTGGGATTCTTTCCCAAGAAATATATGGGAATTATCTGTAATTTTAGCACAGTTTCAGAACGATTCGTGAAAGTCACCTTTTAAGAATAACTTCCACTGCAGCCCATACATAAAAGTTTGCTCCTTTATTACTCTGCACATGGACAATTATTTGCGCTGTTATTTGCCCCAGGCATGTACCTATGTAATTACCGTTTACAGTGTAAAGATGGATGTTATCGGTCGCTGAACGTCGGAGCAGTAGGCGTTTAATGCATTTTCCCATAGGGTCCAATGCAAAATTGACACCTCATTTTCTCCATTCTCAAGAGCTTTGAGTCTCTGCAAAACATATACATGTGTAGACACAAATAAGTGAAATAGAATGAAGGCTATTTCAGCTTTAGCTTTTATTCCGTTTGGGAGCTAAAGTCGCACAAACTTTTGTTTACAAAAATTTCGATGGCCTAATATTCGCAAGTTATGCAATCAGTTGACATAAGATTGTGCATACATGTAGACATGTTAATGGCCTTTATACATGCCAAGTTTCAGATGGCTACCTACTCATACAAGCAAGCAGTAGCGGTTTGAAATTTTCACAATTTGGGCTACACGTTCGGGACGATTCGTGACCTTAGGTGACTTGCACAATTCGGGCTGAAACTAGTGCCAAATGAGAGGGTTGGGATAAACATTCAATTGACCATATGTGCCAAAAATTCTCGTTCTTTAGTTTTCGAGTTATAGCCCCTGGAAGTCGTAAACTGCACGACTTTGCCCTCGAATATCTCGACAACGGAGAAAGGAGAATTTCTGGGATTTTTTCCCAAGAAATATATGGGAATTATCTGTAATTTTAGCACAGTTTCAGAACGATTCGTGAAAGTCACCTTTTAAGAATAACTTCCACTGCAGCCCATACATAAAAGTTTGCTCCTTTATTACTCTGCACATGGACAATTATTTGCGCTGTTATTTGCCCCAGGCATGTACCTATGTAATTACCGTTTACAGTGTAAAGATGGATGTTATCGGTCGCTGAACGTCGGAGCAGTAGGCGTTTAATGCATTTTCCCATAGTGTCCAATGCAAAATTGACACCTCATTTTTACCATTCTCAAGAGCTTTGGGTCTCTGCAAAACATATACATGTGTAGACACAAATAAGTGAAATAGAATGAAGGCTATTTCAGCTTTAGCTTTTATTCCGTTTGGGAGCTAAAGTCGCACAAACTTTTGTTTACAAAAATTTCGATGGCCTATAGTTCGCAAGTTATGCAATCAGTTGACATAAGATTGTGCATGCATGTAGACATGTTAATGGCCTTTATACATGCCAAGTTTCAGATGGCTACCTACTCATACAAGCAAGCAGTAGCGGTTTGAAATTTTCACAATTTGGGCTACACGTTCGGGACGATTCGTGACCTTAGGTGACTTGCACAATTCGGGCTGAAACTAGTGCCAAATGAGAGGGTTGGGATAAACATTCAATTGACCATATGTGCCAAAAATTCTCGTTCTTTAGTTTTCGAGTTATAGCCCCTGGAAGTCGTAAACTGCACGACTTTGCCCTCGAATATCTCGACAACGGAGAAAGGAGAATTTCTGGGATTTTTTCCCAAGAAATATATGGGAATTATCTGTAATTTTAGCACAGTTTCAGAACGATTCGTGAAAGTCACCTTTTAAGAATAACTTCCACTGCAGCCCATACATAAAAGTTTGCTCCTTTATTACTCTGCACATGGACAATTATTTGCGCTGTTATTTGCCCCAGGCATGTACCTATGTAATTACCGTTTACAGTGTAAAGATGGATGTTAACGGTCGCTGAACGTCGGAGCAGTAGGCGTTTAATGCATTTTCCCATAGGGTCCAATGCAAAATTGACACCTCATTTTCTCCATTCTCAAGAGCTTTGAGTCTCTGCAAAACATATACATGTGTAGACACAAATAAGTGAAATAGAATGAAGGCTATTTCAGCTTTAGCTTTTATTCCGTTTGGGAGCTAAAGTCGCACAAACTTTTGTTTTCAAAAATTTCGATGGCCTATAGTTCGCAAGTTATGCAATCAGTTGACATAAGATTGTGCATGCATGTAGACATGTTAATGGCCTTTATACATGCCAAGTTTCAGATGGCTACCTACTCATACAAGCAAGCAGTAGCGGTTTGAAATTTTCACAATTTGGGCTACACGTTCGGGACGATTCGTGACCTTAGGTGACTTGCACAATTCGGGCTGAAACTAGTGCCAAATGAGAGGGTTGGGATAAACATTCAATTGACCATATGTGCCAAAAATTCTCGTTCTTTAGTTTTCGAGTTATAGCCCCTGGAAGTCGTAAACTGCACGACTTTGCCCTCGAATATCTCGACAACGGAGAAAGGAGAATTTCTGGGATTTTTTCCCAAGAAATATATGGGAATTATCTGTAATTTTAGCACAGTTTCAGAACGATTCGTGAAAGTCACCTTTTAAGAATAACTTCCACTGCAGCCCATACATAAAAGTTTGCTCCTTTATTACTCTGCACATGGACAATTATTTGCGCTGTTATTTGCCCCAGGCATGTACCTATGTAATTACCGTTTACAGTGTAAAGATGGATGTTATCGGTCGCTGAACGTCGGAGCAGTAGGCGTTTAATGCATTTTCCCATAGGGTCCAATGCAAAATTGACACCTCATTTTCTCCATTCTCAAGAGCTTTGAGTCTCTGCAAAACATATACATGTGTAGACACAAATAAGTGAAATAGAATGAAGGCTATTTCAGCTTTAGCTTTTATTCCGTTTGGGAGCTAAAGTCGCACAAACTTTTGTTTACAAAAATTTCGATGGCCTATAGTTCGCAAGTTATGCAATCAGTTGACATAAGATTGTGCATGCATGTAGACATGTTAATGGCCTTTATACATGCCAAGTTTCAGATGGCTACCTACTCATACAAGCAAGCAGTAGCGGTTTGAAATTTTCACAATTTGGGCTACACGTTCGGGACGATTCGTGACCTTAGGTGACTTGCACAATTCGGGCTGAAACTAGTGCCAAATGAGAGGGTTGGGATAAACATTCAATTGACCATATGTGCCAAAAATTATCGTTCTTTAGTTTTCGAGTTATAGCCCCTGGAAGTCGTAAACTGCACGACTTTGCCCTCGAATATCTCGACAACGGAGAAAGGAGAATTTCTGGGATTCTTTCCCAAGAAATATATGGGAATTATCTGTAATTTTAGCACAGTTTCAGAACGATTCGTGAAAGTCACCTTTTAAGAATAACTTCCACTGCAGCCCATACATAAAAGTTTGCTCCTTTATTACTCTGCACATGGACAATTATTTGCGCTGTTATTTGCCCCAGGCATGTACCTATGTAATTACCGTTTACAGTGTAAAGATGGATGTTATCGGTCGCTGAACGTCGGAGCAGTAGGCGTTTAATGCATTTTCCCATAGGGTCCAATGCAAAATTGACACCTCATTTTCTCCATTCTCAAGAGCTTTGAGTCTCTGCAAAACATATACATGTGTAGACACAAATAAGTGAAATAGAATGAAGGCTATTTCAGCTTTAGCTTTTATTCCGTTTGGGAGCTAAAGTCGCACAAACTTTTGTTTACAAAAATTTCGATGGCCTATAGTTCGCAAGTTATGCAATCAGTTGACATAAGATTGTGCATGCATGTAGACATGTTAATGGCCTTTATACATGATAAGTTTCAGATGGCTACCTACTCATACAAGCAAGCAGTAGCGGTTTGAAATTTTCACAATTTGGGCTACACGTTTGGGACGATTCGTGACCTTAGGTGACTTGCACAATTCGGGCTGAAACTAGTGCCAAATGAGAGGGTTGGGATAAACATTCAATTGACCATATGTGCCAAAAATTCTCGTTCTTTAGTTTTCGAGTTATAGCCCCTGGAAGTCGTAAACTGCACGACTTTGCCCTCGAATATCTCGACAACGGAGAAAGGAGAATTTCTGGGATTCTTTCCCAAGAAATATATGGGAATTATCTGTAATTTTAGCACAGTTTCAGAACGATTCGTGAAAGTCACCTTTTAAGAATAACTTCCACTGCAGCCCATACATAAAAGTTTGCTCCTTTATTACTCTGCACATGGACAATTATTTGCGCTTTATTTGCCCCAGGCATGTACCTATGTAATTACCGTTTACAGTGTAAAGTTGGATGTTATCGGTCGCTGAACGTCGGAGCAGTAGGCGTTTAATGCATTTTCCCATAGGGTCCAATGCAAAATTGACACCTCATTTTCTCCATTCTCAAGAGCTTTGAGTCTCTGCAAAACATATACATGTGTAGACACAAATAAGTGAAATAGAATGAAGGCTATTTCAGCTTTAGCTTTTATTCCGTTTGGGAGCTAAAGTCGCACAAACTTTTGTTTACAAAAATTTCGATGGCCTATAGTTCGCAAGTGATGCAATCAGTTGACATAAGATTGTGCATGCATGTAGACATGTTAATGGCCTTTATACATGCCAAGTTTCAGATGGCTACCTACTCATACAAGCACGCAGTAGCGGTTTGAAATTTTCACAATTTGGGCTACACGTTCGGGACGATTCGTGACCTTAGGTGACTTGCACAATTCGGGCTGAAACTAGTGCCAAATGAGAGGGTTGGGATAAACATTCAATTGACCATATGTGCCAAAAATTCTCGTTCTTTAGTTTTCGAGTTATAGCCCCTGGAAGTCGTAAACTGCACGACTTTGCCCTCGAATATCTCGACAACGGAGAAAGGAGAATTTCTGGGATTTTTTCCCAAGAAATATATGGGAATTATCTGTAATTTTAGCACAGTTTCAGAACGATTCGTGAAAGTCACCTTTTAAGAATAACTTCCACTGCAGCCCATACATAAAAGTTTGCTCCTTTATTACTCTGCACATGGACAATTATTTGCGCTGTTATTTGCCCCAGGCATGTACCTATGTAATTACCGTTTACAGTGTAAAGATGGATGTTATCGGTCGCTGAACGTCGGAGCAGTAGGCGTTTAATGCATTTTCCCATAGGGTCCAATGCAAAATTGACACCTCATTTTCTCCATTCTCAAGAGCTTTGAGTCTCTGCAAAACATATACATGTGTAGACACAAATAAGTGAAATAGAATGAAGGCTATTTCAGCTTTAGCTTTTATTCCGTTTGGGAGCTAAAGTCGCACAAACTTTTGTTTACAAAAATTTCGATGGCCTATAGTTCGCCAGTTATGCAATCAGTTGACATAAGATTGTGCATGCATGTAGACATGTTAATGGCCTTTATACATGCCAAGTTTCAGATGGCTACCTACTCATACAAGCAAGCAGTAGCGGTTTGAAATTTGCACAATTTGGGCTACACGTTCGGGACGATTCGTGACCTTAGGTGACTTGCACAATTCGGGCTGAAACTAGTGCCAAATGAGAGGGTTGGGATAAACATTCAATTGACCATATGTGCCAAAAATTCTCGTTCTTTAGTTTTCGAGTTATAGCCCCTGGAAGTCGTAAACTGCACGACTTTGCCCTCGAATATCTCGACAACGGAGAAAGGAGAATTTCTGGGATTTTTTCCCAAGAAATATATGGGAATTATCTGTAATTTTAGCACAGTTTCAGAACGATTCGTGAAAGTCACCTTTTAAGAATAACTTCCACTGCAGCCCATACATAAAAGTTTGCTCCTTTATTACTCTGCACATGGACAATTATTTGCGCTGTTATTTGCCCCAGGCATGTACCTATGTAATTACCGTTTACAGTGTAAAGATGGATGTTATCGGTCGCTGAACGTCGGAGCAGTAGGCGTTTAATGCATTTTCCCATAGGGTCCAATGCAAAATTGACACCTCATTTTCTCCATTCTCAAGAGCTTTGAGTCTCTGCAAAACATATACATGTGTAGACACAAATAAGTGAAATAGAATGAAGGCTATTTCAGCTTTAGCTTTTATTCCGTTTGGGAGCTAAAGTCGCACAAACTTTTGTTTACAAAAATTTCGATGGCCTATAGTTCGCAAGTTATGCAATCAGTTGACATAAGATTGTGCATGCATGTAGACATGTTAATGGCCTTTATACATGCCAAGTTTCAGATGGCTACCTACTCATACAAGCAAGCAGTAGCGGTTTGAAATTTTCACAATTTGGGCTACACGTTCGGGACGATTCGTGACCTTAGGTGACTTGCACAATTCGGGCTGAAACTAGTGCCAAATGAGAGGGTTGGGATAAACATTCAATTGACCATATGTGCCAAAAATTCTCGTTCTTTAGTTTTCGAGTTATAGCCCCTGGAAGTCGTAAACTGCACGACTTTGCCCTCGAATATCTCGACAACGGAGAAAGGAGAATTTCTGGGATTCTTTCCCAAGAAATATATGGGAATTATCTGTAATTTTAGCACAGTTTCAGAACGATTCGTGAAAGTCACCTTTTAAGAATAACTTCCACTGCAGCCCATACATAAAAGTTTGCTCCTTTATTACTCTGCACATGGACAATTATTTGCGCTGTTATTTGCCCCAGGCATGTACCTATGTAATTACCGTTTACAGTGTAAAGATGGATGTTATCGGTCGCTGAACGTCGGAGCAGTAGGCGTTTAATGCATTTTCCCATAGGGTCCAATGCAAAATTGACACCTCATTTTCTCCATTCTCAAGAGCTTTGAGTCTCTGCAAAACATATACATGTGTAGACACAAATAAGTGAAATAGAATGAAGGCTATTTCAGCTTTAGCTTTTATTCCGTTTGGGAGCTAAAGTCGCACAAACTTTTGTTTACAAAAATTTCGATGGCCTATAGTTCGCAAGTTATGCAATCAGTTGACATAAGATTGTGCATGCATGTAGACATGTTAATGGCCTTTATACATGCCAAGTTTCAGATGGCTACCTACTCATACAAGCAAGCAGTAGCGGTTTGAAATTTTCAAAATTTGGCCTACACGTTCGGGACGATTCGTGACCTTAGGTGACTTGCACAATTCGGGCTGAAACTAGTGCCAAATGAGAGGGTTGGGATAAACATTCAATTGACCATATGTGCCAAAAATTCTCGTTCTTTAGTTTTCGAGTTATAGCCCCTGGAAGTCGTAAACTGCACGACTTTGCCCTCGAATATCTCGACAACGGAGAAAGGAGAATTTCTGGGATTTTTTCCCAAGAAATATATGGGAATTATCTGTAATTTTAGCACAGTTTCAGAACGATTCGTGAAAGTCACCTTTTAAGAATAACTTCCACTGCAGCCCATACATAAAAGTTTGCTCCTTTATTACTCTGCACATGGACAATTATTTGCGCTGTTATTTGCCCCAGGCATGTACCTATGTAATTACCGTTTACAGTGTAAAGATGGATGTTATCGGTCGCTGAACGTCGGAGCAGTAGGCGTTTAATGCATTTTCCCATAGGGTCCAATGCAAAATTGACACCTCATTTTCTCCATTCTCAAGAGCTTTGAGTCTCTGCAAAACATATACATGTGTAGACACAAATAAGTGAAATAGAATGAAGGCTATTTCAGCTTTAGCTTTTATTCCGTTTGGGAGCTAAAGTCGCACAAACTTTTGTTTACAAAAATTTCGATGGCCTATAGTTCGCAAGTTATGCAATCAGTTGACATAAGATTGTGCATGCAGGTAGACATGTTAATGGCCTTTATACATGCCAAGTTTCAGATGGCCACCTACTCATACAAGCAAGCAGTAGCGGTTTGAAATTTTCACAATTTGGGCTACACGTTCGGGACGATTCGTGACCTTAGGTGACTTGCACAATTCGGGCTGAAACTAGTGCCAAATGAGAGGGTTGGGATAAACATTCAATTGACCATATGTGCCAAAAATTCTCGTTCTTTAGTTTTCGAGTTATAGCCCCTGGAAGTCGTAAACTGCACGACTTTGCCATATGTGCCAAAAATTCTCGTTCTTTAGTTTTCGAGTTAAAGCCCCTGGAAGTCGTAAACTGCACGACTTTGCCCTCGAATATCTCGACAACGGAGAAAGGAGAATTTCTGGGATTTTTTCCCAAGAAATATATGGGAATTATCTGTAATTTTAGCACAGTTTCAGAACGATTCGTGAAAGTCACCTTTTAAGAATAACTTCCACTGCAGCCCATACATAAAAGTTTGCTCCTTTATTACTCTGTACATGGACAATTATTTGCGCTGTTATTTGCCCCAGGCATGTACCTATGTAATTACCGTTTACAGTGTAAAGATGGATGTTATCGGTCGCTGAACGTCGGAGCAGTAGGCGTTTAATGCATTTTCCCATAGGGTCCAATGCAAAATTGACACCTCATTTTCTCCATTCTCAAGAGCTTTGAGTCTCTGCAAAACATATACATGTGTAGACACAAATAAGTGAAATAGAATGAAGGCTATTTCAGCTCTAGCTTTTATTCCGTTTGGGAGCTAAAGTCGCACAAACTTTTGTTTACAAAAATTTCGATGGCCTATAGTTCGCAAGTTATGCAATCAGTTGACATAAGATTGTGCATGCAGGTAGACATGTTAATGGCCTTTATACATGCCAAGTTTCAGATGGCTACCTACTCATACAAGCAAGCAGTAGCGGTTTGAAATTTTCACAATTTGGGCTACACGTTTGGGACGATTCGTGACCTTAGGTGACTTGCACAATTCGGGCTGAAACTAGTGCCAAATGAGAGGGTTGGGATAAACATTCAATTGACCATATGTGCCAAAAATTCTCGTTCTTTAGTTTTCGAGTTATAGCCCCTGGAAGTCGTAAACTGCACGACTTTGCCCTCGAATATCTCGACAACGGAGAAAGGAGAATTTCTGGGATTCTTTCCCAAGAAATATATGGGAATTATCTGTAATTTTAGCACAGTTTCAGAACGATTCGTGAAAGTCACCTTTTAAGAATAACTTCCACTGCAGCCCATACATAAAAGTTTGCTCCTTTATTACTCTGCACATGGACAATTATTTGCGCTGTTATTTGCCCCAGGCATGTACCTATGTAATTACCGTTTACAGTGTAAAGATGGATGTTATCGGTCGCTGAACGTCGGAGCAGTAGGCGTTTAATGCATTTTCCCATAGGGTCCAATGCAAAATTGACACCTCATTTTCTCCATTCTCAAGAGCTTTGAATCTCTGCAAAACATATACATGTGTAGACACAAATAAGTGAAATAGAATGAAGGCTATTTCAGCTTTAGCTTTTATTCCGTTTGGGAGCTAAAGTCGCACAAACTTTTGTTTACAAAAATTTCGATGGCCTATAGTTCGCAAGTTATGCAATCAGTTGACATAAGATTGTGCATGCATGTAGACATGTTAATGGCCTTTATACATGCCAAGTTTCAGATGGCTACCTACTCATACAAGCAAGCAGTAGCGGTTTGAAATTTTCACAATTTGGGCTACACGTTCGGGACGATTCGTGACCTTAGGTGACTTGCACAATTCGGGCTGAAACTAGTGCCAAATGAGAGGGTTGGGATAAACATTCAATTGACCATATGTGCCAAAAATTCTCGTTCTTTAGTTTTCGAGTTATAGCCCCTGGAAGTCGTAAACTGCACGACTTTGCCCTCGAATATCTCGACAACGGAGAAAGGAGAATTTCTGGGATTTTTTCCCAAGAAATATATGGGAATTATCTGTAATTTTAGCACAGTTTCAGAACGATTCGTGAAAGTCACCTTTTAAGAATAACTTCCACTGCAGCCCATACATAAAAGTTTGCTCCTTTATTACTCTGCACATGGACAATTATTTGCGCTGTTATTTGCCCCAGGCATGTACCTATGTAATTACCGTTTACAGTGTAAAGATGGATGTTATCGGTCGCTGAACGTCGGAGCAGTAGGCGTTTAATGCATTTTCCCATAGGGTCCAATGCAAAATTGACACCTCATTTTCTCCATTCTCAAGAGCTTTGAGTCTCTGCAAAACATATACATGTGTAGACACAAATAAGTGAAATAGAATGAAGGCTATTTCAGCTTTAGCTTTTATTCCGTTTGGGAGCTAAAGTCGCACAAACTTTTGTTTACAAAAATTTCGATGGCCTATAGTTCGCAAGTTATGCAATCAGTTGACATAAGATTGTGCATGCAGGTAGACATGTTAATGGCCTTTATACATGCCAAGTTTCAGATGGCTACCTACTCATACAAGCAAGCAGTAGCGGTTTGAAATTTTCACAATTTGGGCTACACGTTCGGGACGATTCGTGACCTTAGGTGACTTGCACAATTCGGGCTGAAACTAGTGCCAAATGAGAGGGTTGGGATAAACATTCAATTGACCATATGTGCCAAAAATTCTCGTTCTTTAGTTTTCGAGTTATAGCCCCTGGAAGTCGTAAACTGCACGACTTTGCCCTCGAATATCTCGACAACGGAGAAAGGAGAATTTCTGGGATTTTTTCCCAAGAAATATATGGGAATTATCTGTAATTTTAGCACAGTTTCAGAACGATTCGTGAAAGTCACCTTTTAAGAATAACTTCCACTGCAGCCCATACATAAAAGTTTGCTCCTTTATTACTCTGCACATGGACAATTATTTGCGCTGTTATTTGCCCCAGGCATGTACCTATGTAATTACCGTTTACAGTGTAAAGATGGATGTTATCGGTCGCTGAACGTCGGAGCAGTAGGCGTTTAATGCATTTTCCCATAGGGTCCAATGCAAAATTGACACCTCATTTTCTCCATTCTCAAGAGCTTTGAGTCTCTGCAAAACATATACATGTGTAGACACAAATAAGTGAAATAGAATGAAGGCTATTTCAGCTTTAGCTTTTATTCCGTTTGGGAGCTAAAGTCGCACAAACTTTTGTTTACAAAAATTTCGATGGCCTATAGTTCGCAAGTTATGCAATCAGTTGACATACGATTGTGCATGCATGTAGACATGTTAATGGCCTTTATACATGCCAAGTTTCAGATAGCTACCTACTCATACAAGCAAGCAGTAGCGGTTTGAAATTTTCACAATTTGGGCTACATGTTCGGGACGATTCGTGACCTTAGGTGACTTGCACAATTCGGGCTGAAACTAGTGCCAAATGAGAGGGTTGGGATTTACATTCAATTGACAATATGTGCCAAAAATTCTCGTTCTTTAGTTTTCGAGTTATAGCCCCTGGAAGTCGTAAACTGCACGACTTTGCCCTCGAATATCTCGACAACGGAGAAAGGAGAATTTCTGGGATTTTTTCCCAAGAAATATATGGGAATTATCTGTAATTTTAGCACAGTTTCAGAACGATTCGTGAAAGTCACCTTTTAAGAATAACTTCCACTGCAGCCCATACATAAAAGTTTGCTCCTTTATTACTCTGCACATGGACAATTATTTGCGCTGTTATTTGCCCCAGGCATGTACCTATGTAATTACCGTTTACAGTGTAAAGATGGATGTTATCGGTCGCTGAGCGTCGGAGCAGTAGGCGTTTAATGCATTTTCCCATAGGGTCCAATGCAAAATTGACACCTCATTTTCTCCATTCTCAAGAGCTTTGAGTCTCTGCAAAACATATACATGTGTAGACACAAATAAGTGAAATAGAATGAAGGCTATTTCAGCTTTAGCTTTTATTCCGTTTGGGAGCTAAAGTCGCACAAACTTTTGTTTACAAAAATTTCGATGGCCTATAGTTCGCAAGTTATGCAATCAGTTGACATAAGATTGTACATGCATGTAGACATGTTAATGGCCTTTATACATGCCAAGTTTCAGATGGCTACCTACTCATACAAGCAAGCAGTAGCGGTTTGAAATTTTCACAATTTGGGCTACACGTTCGGGACGATTCGTGACCTTAGGTGACTTGCACAATTCGGGCTGAAACTAGTGCCAAATGAGAGGGTTGGGATAAACATTCAATTGACCATATGTGCCAAAAATTCTCGTTCTTTAGTTTTCGAGTTATAGCCCCTGGAAGTCGTAAACTGCACGACTTTGCCCTCGAATATCTCGACAACGGAGAAAGGAGAATTTCTGGGATTTTTTCCCAAGAAATATATGGGAATTATCTGTAATTTTAGCACAGTTTCAGAACGATTCGTGAAAGTCACCTTTTAAGAATAACTTCCACTGCAGCCCATACATAAAAGTTTGCTCCTTTATTACTCTGCACATGGACAATTATTTGCGCTGTTATTTGCCCCAGGCATGTACCTATGTAATTACCGTTTACAGTGTAAAGATGGATGTTATCGGTCGCTGAGCGTCGGAGCAGTAGGCGTTTAATGCATTTTCCCATAGGGTCCAATGCAAAATTGACACCTCATTTTCTCCATTCTCAAGAGCTTTGAGTCTCTGCAAAACATATACATGTGTAGACACAAATAAGTGAAATAGAATGAAGGCTATTTCAGCTTTAGCTTTTATTCCGTTTGGGAGCTAAAGTCGCACAAACTTTTGTTTACAAAAATTTCGATGGCCTATAGTTCGCAAGTTATGCAATCAGTTGACATAAGATTGTACATGCATGTAGACATGTTAATGGCCTTTATACATGCCGAGTTTCAGATGGCTACCTACTCATACAAGCAAGCAGTAGCGGTTTGAAATTTTCACAATTTGGGCTACATGTTCGGGACGATTCGTGACCTTAGGTGACTTGCACAATTCGGGCTGAAACTAGTGCCAAATGAGAGGGTTGGGATAAACATTCAATTGACCATATGTGCCAAAAATTCTCGTTCTTTAGTTTTCGAGTTATAGCCCCTGGAAGTCGTAAACTGCACGACTTTGCCCTCGAATATCTCGACAACGGAGAAAGGAGAATTTCTGGGATTTTTTCCCAAGAAATATATGGGAATTATCTGTAATTTTAGCACAGTTTCAGAACGATTCGTGAAAGTCACCTTTTAAGAATAACTTCCACTGCAGCCCATACATACAAGTTTGCTCCTTTATTACTCTGCACATGGACAATTATTTGCGCTGTTATTTGCCCCAGGCATGTACCTATGTAATTACCGTTTACAGTGTAAAGATGGATGTTATCGGTCGCTGAACGTCGGAGCAGTAGGCGTTTAATGCATTTTCCCATAGGGTCCAATGCAAAATTGACACCTCATTTTCTCCATTCTCAAGAGCTTTGAGTCTCTGCAAAACATATACATGTGTAGACACAAATAAGTGAAATAGAATGAAGGCTATTTCAGCTTTAGCTTTTATTCCGTTTGGGAGCTAAAGTCGCACAAACTTTTGTTTACAAAAATTTCGATGGCCTATAGTTCGCAAGTTATGCAATCAGTTGACATAAGATTGTGCTTGCATGTAGACATGTTAATGGCTTTTATACATGCCAAGTTTCAGATGGCTACCTACTCATACAAGCAAGCAGTAGCGGTTTGAAATTTTCACAATTTGGGCTACACGTTCGGGACGATTCGTGACCTTAGGTGACTTGCACAATTCGGGCTGAAACTAGTGCCAAATGAGAGGATTGGGATAAACATTCAATTGACCATATGTGCCAAAAATTCTCGTTCTTTAGTTTTCGAGTTATAGCCCCTGGAAGTCGTAAACTGCACGACTTTGCCCTCGAATATCTCGACAACGGAGAAAGGAGAATTTCTGGGATGTACCTATGTAATTACCGTTTACAGTGTAAAGATGGATGTTATCGGTCGCTGAACGTCGGAGCAGTAGGCGTTTAATGCATTTTCCCATAGGGTCCAATGCAAAATTGACACCTCATTTTCTCCATTCTCAAGAGCTTTGAGTCTCTGCAAAACATATACATGTGTAGACACAAATAAGTGAAATAGAATGAAGGCTATTTCAGCTTTAGCTTTTATTCCGTTTGGGAGCTAAAGTCGCACAAACTTTTGTTTACAAAAATTTCGATGGCCTATAGTTCGCAAGTTATGCAATTAGTTGACATAAGATTGTGCATGCATGTAGACATGTTAATGGCCTTTATACATGCCAAGTTTCAGATGGCTACCTACTCATACAAGCAAGCAGTAGCGGTTTGAATTTTTCACAATTTGGGCTACACGTTCGGGACGATTCGTGACCTTAGGTGACTTGCACAATTCGGGCTGAAACTAGTGCCAAATGAGAGGATTGGGATAAACATTCAATTGACCATATGTGCCAAAAATTCTCGTTCTTTAGTTTTCGAGTTATAGCCCCTGGAAGTCGTAAACTGCACGACTTTGCCCTCGAATATCTCGACAACGGAGAAAGGAGAATTTCTGGGATTTTTTCCCAAGAAATATATGGGAATTATCTGTAATTTTAGCACAGTTTAAGAACGATTCGTGAAAGTCACCTTTTAAGAATAACTTCCACTGCAGCCCATACATAAAAGTTTGCTCCTTTTTTACTCTGCACGTGGACAATTATTTGCGCTGTTATTTGCCCCAGGCATGTACCTATGTAATTACCGTTTACAGTGTAAAGATGGATGTTATCGGTCGCTGAACGTCGGAGCAGTAGGCGTTTAATGCATTTTCCCATAGGGTCCAATGCAAAATTGACACCTCATTTTCTCCATTCTCAAGAGCTTTGAGTCTCTGCAAACATATACATGTGTAGACACAAATAAGTGAAATAGAATGAAGGCTATTTCAGCTTTAGCTTTTATTCCGTTTGGGAGCTAAAGTCGCACAAACTTTTGTTTACAAAAATTTCGATGGCCTATAGTTCGCAAGTTATGCAATCAGTTGACATAAGATTGTGCATGCATGTAGACATGTTAATGGCCTTTATACATGCCAAGTTTCAGATGGCTACCTACTCATACAAGCAAGCAGTAGCGGTTTGAAATTTTCACAATTTGGGCTACACGTTCGGGACGATTCGTGACCTTAGGTGACTTGCACAATTCGGGCTGAAACTAGTGCCAAATGAGAGGGTTGGGATAAACATTCAATTGACCATATGTGCCAAAAATTCTCGTTCTTTAGTTTTCGAGTTATAGCCCCTGGAAGTCGTAAACTGCACGACTTTGCCCTCGAATATCTCGACAACGGAGAAAGGAGAATTTCTGGGATTTTTTCCCAAGAAATATATGGGAATTATCTGT
This sequence comes from Ctena decussata, assembly GCA_963989385.1. Lineage (NCBI taxonomy): Eukaryota > Metazoa > Mollusca > Bivalvia > Lucinida > Lucinidae > Ctena > Ctena decussata. The sequence continues at coordinate 67,962,775 of OZ022510.1, read as the reverse complement.
AATTTTAGCACAGTTTCAGAACGATTCGTGAAAGTCACCTTTTAAGAATAACTTCCACTGCAGCCCATACATAAAAGTTTGCTCCTTTATTACTCTGCACATGGACAATTATTTGCGCTGTTATTTGCCCCAGGCATGTACCTATGTAATTACCGTTTACAGTGTAAAGATGGATGTTATCGGTCGCTGAACGTCGGAGCAGTAGGCGTTTAATGCATTTTCCCATAGGGTCCAATGCAAAATTGACACCTCATTTTCTCCATTCTCAAGAGCTTTGAGTCTCTGCAAACCATATACATGTGTAGACACAAATAAGTGAAATAGAATGAAGGCTATTTCACCTTTAGCTTTTATTCCGTTTAGGAGCTAAAGTCGCACAAACTTTTGTTTACAAAAATTTCGATGGCCTATAGTTCGCAAGTTATGCAATCAGTTGACATAAGATTGTGCATGCATGTAGACATGTTAATGGCCTTTATACATGCCAAGTTTCAGATGGCTACCTACTCATACAAGCAAGCAGTAGCGGTTTGAAATTTTCACAATTTGGGCTACACGTTCGGGACGATTCGTGACCTTAGGTGACTTGCACAATTCGGGCTGAAACTAGTGCCAAATGAGAGGGTTGGGATAAACATTCAATTGACCATATGTGCCAAAAATTCTCGTTCTTTAGTTTTCGAGTTATAGCCCCTGGAAGTCGTAAACTGCACGACTTTGCCCTCGAATATCTCGACAACGGAGAAAGGAGAATTTCTGGGAATTTTTCCCAAGAAATATATGGGAATTATCTGTAATTTTAGCACAGTTTCAGAACGATTCGTGAAAGTCACCTTTTAAGAATAACTTCCACTGCAGCCCATACATAAAAGTTTGCTCCTTTATTACTCTGCACATGGACAATTATTTGCGCTGTTATTTGCCCCAGGCATGTACCTATGTAATTACCGTTTACAGTGTAAAGATGGATGTTATCGGTCGCTGAACGTCGGAGCAGTAGGCGTTTAATGCATTTTCCCATAGGGTCCAATGCAAAATTGACACCTCATTTTCTCCATTCTCAAGATCTTTGAGTCTCTGCAAAACATATACATGTGTAGACACAAATAAGTGAAATAGAATGAAGGCTATTTCAGCTTTAGCTTTTATTCCGTTTGGGAGCTAAAGTCGCACAAACTTTTGTTTACAAAAATTTCGATGGCCTATAGTTCGCAAAGTATGCAATCAGTTGACATAAGATTGTGCATGCATGTAGCCATGTTAATGGCCTTTATACATGCCAAGTTTCAGATGGCTACCTACTCATACAAGCAAGCAGTAGCGGTTTGAAATTTTCACAATTTGGGCTACACGTTCGGGACGATTCGTGACCTTAGGTGACTTGCACAATTCGGGCTGAAACTAGTGCCAAATGAGAGGGTTGGGATAAACATTCAATTGACCATATGTGCCAAAAATTCTCGTTCTTTAGTTTTCGAGTTATAGCCCCTGGAAGTCGTAAACTGCACGACTTTGCCCTCGAATATCTCGACAACGGAGAAAGGAGAATTTCTGGGATTTTTTCCCAAGAAATATATGGGAATTATCTGTAATTTTAGCACAGTTTCAGAACGATTCGTGAAAGTCACCTTTTAAGAATAACTTCCACTGCAGCCCATACATAAAAGTTTGCTCCTTTATTACTCTGCACATGGACAATTATTTGCGCTGTTATTTGCCCCAGGCATGTACCTATGTAATTACCGTTTACAGTGTAAAGATGGATGTTATCGGTCGCTGAACGTCGGAGCAGTAGGCGTTTAATGCATTTTCCCATAGGGTCCAATGCAAAATTGACACCTCATTTTCTCCATTCTCAAGAGCTTTGAGTCTCTGCAAAACATATACATGTGTAGACACAAATAAGTGAAATAGAATGAAGGCTATTTCAGCTTTAGCTTTTATTCCGTTTGGGAGCTAAAGTCGCACAAACTTTTGTTTACAAAAATTTCGATGGCCTATAGTTCGCAAGTTATGCAATCAGTTGACATAAGATTGTGCATGCATGTAGACATGTTAATGGCCTTTATACATGCCAAGTTTCAGATGGCTACCTACTCATACAAGCAAGCAGTAGCGGTTTGAAATTTTCACAATTTGGGCTACACGTTCGGGACGATTCGTGACCTTAGGTGACTTGCACAATTCGGGCTGAAACTAGTGCCAAATGAGAGGGTTGGGATAAACATTCAATTGACCATATGTGCCAAAAATTCTCGTTCTTTAGTTTTCGAGTTATAGCCCCTGGAAGTCGTAAACTGCACGACTTTGCCCTCGAATATCTCGACAACGGAGAAAGGAGAATTTCTGGGATTTTTTCCCAAGAAATATATGGGAATTATCTGTAATTTTAGCACAGTTTCAGAACGATTCGTGAAAGTCACCTTTTAAGAATAACTTCCACTGCAGCCCATACATAAAAGTTTGCTCCTTTATTACTCTGCACATGGACAATTATTTGCGCTGTTATTTGCCCCAGGCATGTACCTATGTAATTACCGTTTACAGTGTAAAGATGGATGTTATCGGTCGCTGAACGTCGGAGCAGTAGGCGTTTAATGCATTTTCCCATAGGGTCCAATGCAAAATTGACACCTCATTTTCTCCATTCTCAAGAGCTTTGAGTCTCTGCAAAACATATACATGTGTAGACACTAATAAGTGAAATAGAATGAAGGCTATTTCAGCTTTAGCTTTTATTCCGTTTGGGAGCTAAAGTCGCACAAACTTTTGTTTACAAAAATTTCGATGGCCTAATGTTCGCAAGTTATGCAATCAGTTGACATAAGATTGTGCATACATGTAGACATGTTAATGGCCTTTATACATGCCAAGTTTCAGATGGCTACCTACTCATACAAGCAAGCAGTAGCGGTTTGAAATTTTCACAATTTGGGCTACACGTTCGGGACGATTCGTGACCTTAGGTGACTTGCACAATTCGGGCTGAAACTAGTGCCAAATGAGAGGGTTGGGATAAACATTCAATTGACCATATGTGCCAAAAATTCTCGTTCTTTAGTTTTCGAGTTATAGCCCCTGGAAGTCGTAAACTGCACGACTTTGCCCTCGAATATCTCGACAACGGAGAAAGGAGAATTTCTGGGATTTTTTCCCAAGAAATATATGGGAATTATCTGTAATTTTAGCACAGTTTCAGAACGATTCGTGAAAGTCACCTTTTAAGAATAACTTCCACTGCAGCCCATACATAAAAGTTTGCTCCTTTATTACTCTGCACATGGACAATTATTTGCGCTGTTATTTGCCCCAGGCATGTACCTATGTAATTACCGTTTACAGTGTAAAGATGGATGTTATCGGTCGCTGAACGTCGGAGCAGTAGGCGTTTAATGCATTTTCCCATAGTGTCCAATGCAAAATTGACACCTCATTTTCTCCATTCTCAAGAGCTTTGAGTCTCTGCAAAACATATACATGTGTAGACACAAATAAGTGAAATAGAATGAAGGCTATTTCAGCTTTAGCTTTTATTCCGTTTGGGAGCTAAAGTCGCACAAACTTTTGTTTACAAAAAATTCGATGGCCTATAGTTCGCAAGTTATGCAATCAGTTGACATAAGATTGTGCATGCATGTAGACATGTTAATGGCCTTTATACATGCCAAGTTTCAGATGGCTACCTACTCATACAAGCAAGCAGTAGCGGTTTGAAATTTTCACAATTTGGGCTACACGTTCGGGACGATTCGTGACCTTAGGTGACTTGCACAATTCGGGCTGAAACTAGTGCCAAATGAGAGGGTTGGGATAAACATTCAATTGACCATATGTGCCAAAAATTCTCGTTCTTTAGTTTTCGAGTTATAGCCCCTGGAAGTCGTAAACTGCACGACTTTGCCCTCGAATATCTCGACAACGGAGAAAGGAGAATTTCTGGGATTTTTTCCCAAGAAATATATGGGAATTATCTGTAATTTTAGCACAGTTTCAGAACGATTCGTGAAAGTCACCTTTTAAGAATAACTTCCACTGCAGCCCATACATAAAAGTTTGCTCCTTTATTACTCTGCACATGGACAATTATTTGCGCTGTTATTTGCCCCAGGCATGTACCTATGTAATTACCGTTTACAGTGTAAAGATGGATGTTAACGGTCGCTGAACGTCGGAGCAGTAGGCGTTTAATGCATTTTCCCATAGGGTCCAATGCAAAATTGACACCTCATTTTCTCCATTCTCAAGAGCTTTGAGTCTCTGCAAAACATATACATGTGTAGACACAAATAAGTGAAATAGAATGAAGGCTATTTCAGCTTTAGCTTTTATTCCGTTTGGGAGCTAAAGTCGCACAAACTTTTGTTTTCAAAAATTTCGATGGCCTATAGTTCGCAAGTTATGCAATCAGTTGACATAAGATTGTGCATGCATGTAGACATGTTAATGGCCTTTATACATGCCAAGTTTCAGATGGCTACCTACTCATACAAGCAAGCAGTAGCGGTTTGAAATTTTCACAATTTGGGCTACACGTTCGGGACGATTCGTGACCTTAGGTGACTTGCACAATTCGGGCTGAAACTAGTGCCAAATGAGAGGGTTGGGATAAACATTCAATTGACCATATGTGCCAAAAATTCTCGTTCTTTAGTTTTCGAGTTATAGCCCCTGGAAGTCGTAAACTGCACGACTTTGCCCTCGAATATCTCGACAACGGAGAAAGGAGAATTTCTGGGATTTTTTCCCAAGAAATATATGGGAATTATCTGTAATTTTAGCACAGTTTCAGAACGATTCGTGAAAGTCACCTTTTAAGAATAACTTCCACTGCAGCCCATACATAAAAGTTTGCTCCTTTATTACTCTGCACATGGACAATTATTTGCGCTGTTATTTGCCCCAGGCATGTACCTATGTAATTACCGTTTACAGTGTAAAGATGGATGTTATCGGTCGCTGAACGTCGGAGCAGTAGGCGTTTAATGCATTTTCCCATAGGGTCCAATGCAAAATTGACACCTCATTTTCTCCATTCTCAAGAGCTTTGAGTCTCTGCAAAACATATACATGTGTAGACACAAATAAGTGAAATAGAATGAAGGCTATTTCAGCTTTAGCTTTTATTCCGTTTGGGAGCTAAAGTCGCACAAACTTTTGTTTACAAAAATTTCGATGGCCTATAGTTCGCAAGTTATGCAATCAGTTGACATAAGATTGTGCATGCATGTAGACATGTTAATGGCCTTTATACATGCCAAGTTTCAGATGGCTACCTACTCATACAAGCAAGCAGTAGCGGTTTGAAATTTTCACAATTTGGGCTACACGTTCGGGACGATTCGTGACCTTAGGTGACTTGCACAATTCGGGCTGAAACTAGTGCCAAATGAGAGGGTTGGGATAAACATTCAATTGACCATATGTGCCAAAAATTCTCGTTCTTTAGTTTTCGAGTTATAGCCCCTGGAAGTCGTAAACTGCACGACTTTGCCCTCGAATATCTCGACAACGGAGAAAGGAGAATTTCTGGGATTTTTTCCCAAGAAATATATGGGAATTATCTGTAATTTTAGCACAGTTTCAGAACGATTCGTGAAAGTCACCTTTTAAGAATAACTTCCACTGCAGCCCATACATAAAAGTTTGCTCCTTTATTACTCTGCACATGGACAATTATTTGCGCTGTTATTTGCCCCAGGCATGTACCTATGTAATTACCGTTTACAGTGTAAAGATGGATGTTATCGGTCGCTGAACGTCGGAGCAGTAGGCGTTTAATGCATTTTCCCATAGGGTCCAATGCAAAATTGACACCTCATTTTCTCCATTCTCAAGAGCTTTGAGTCTCTGCAAAACATATACATGTGTAGACACAAATAAGTGAAATAGAATGAAGGCTATTTCAGCTTTAGCTTTTATTCCGTTTGGGAGCTAAAGTCGCACAAACTTTTGTTTACAAAAATTTCGATGGCCTATAGTTCGCAAGTTATGCAATCAGTTGACATAAGATTGTGCATGCATGTAGACATGTTAATGGCCTTTATACATGCCAAGTTTCAGATGGCTACCTACTCATACAAGCAAGCAGTAGCGGTTTGAAATTTTCACAATTTGGGCTACACGTTCGGGACGATTCGTGACCTTAGGTGACTTGCACAATTCGGGCTGAAACTAGTGCCAAATGAGAGGGTTGGGATAAACATTCAATTGACCATATGTGCCAAAAATTCTCGTTCTTTAGTTTTCGAGTTATAGCCCCTGGAAGTCGTAAACTGCACGACTTTGCCCTCGAATATCTCGACAACGGAGAAAGGAGAATTTCTGGGATTTTTTCCCAAGAAATATATGGGAATTATCTGTAATTTTAGCACAGTTTGAGAACGATTCGTGAAAGTCACCTTTTAAGAATAACTTCCACTGCAGCCCATACATAAAAGTTTGCTCCTTTATTACTCTGCACATGGACAATTATTTGCGCTGTTATTTGCCCCAGGCATGTACCTATGTAATTACCGTTTACAGTGTAAAGATGGATGTTATCGGTCGCTGAACGTCGGAGCAGTAGGCGTTTAATGCATTTTCCCATAGGGTCCAATGCAAAATTGACACCTCATTTTCTCCATTCTCAAGAGCTTTGAGTCTCTGCAAAACATATACATGTGTAGACACAAATAAGTGAAATAGAATGAAGGCTATTTCAGCTTTAGCTTTTATTCCGTTTGGGAGCTAAAGTCGCACAAACTTTTGTTTACAAAAATTTCGATGGCCTATAGTTCGCAAGTGATGCAATCAGTTGACATAAGATTGTGCATGCAGGTAGACATGTTAATGGCCTTTATACATGCCAAGTTTCAGATGGCTACCTACTCATACAAGCAAGCAGTAGCGGTTTGAAATTTTCACAATTTGGGCTACACGTTCGGGACGATTCGTGACCTTAGGTGACTTGCACAATTCGGGCTGAAACTAGTGCCAAATGAGAGGGTTGGGATAAACATTCAATTGACCATATGTGCCAAAAATTCTCGTTCTTTAGTTTTCGAGTTATAGCCCCTGGAAGTCGTAAACTGCACGACTTTGCCCTCGAATATCTCGACAACGGAGAAAGGAGAATTTCTGGGATTTTTTCCCAAGAAATATATGGGAATTATCTGTAATTTTAGCACAGTTTCAGAACGATTCGTGAAAGTCACCTTTTAAGAATAACTTCCACTGCAGCCCATACATAAAAGTTTGCTCCTTTATTACTCTGCACATGGACAATTATTTGCGCTGTTATTTGCCCCAGGCATGTACCTATGTAATTACCGTTTACAGTGTAAAGATGGATGTTATCGGTCGCTGAACGTCGGAGCAGTAGGCGTTTAATGCATTTTCCCATAGGGTCCAATGCAAAATTGACACCTCATTTTCTCCATTCTCAAGAGCTTTGAGTCTCTGCAAAACATATACATGTGTAGACACAAATAAGTGAAATAGAATGAAGGCTATTTCAGCTTTAGCTTTTATTCCGTTTGGGAGCTAAAGTCGCACAAACTTTTGTTTACAAAAAATTCGATGGCCTATAGTTCGCAAGTTATGCAATCAGTTGACATAAGATTGTGCATGCATGTAGACATGTTAATGGCCTTTATACATGCCAAGTTTCAGATGGCTACCTACTCATACAAGCAAGCAGTAGCGGTTTGAAATTTTCACAATTTGGGCTACACGTTCGGGACGATTCGTGACCTTAGGTGACTTGCACAATTCGGGCTGAAACTAGTGCCAAATGAGAGGGTTGGGATAAACATTCAATTGACCATATGTGCCAAAAATTCTCGTTCTTTAGTTTTCGAGTTATAGCCCCTGGAAGTCGTAAACTGCACGACTTTGCCCTCGAATATCTCGACAACGGAGAAAGGAGAATTTCTGGGATTTTTTCCCAAGAAATATATGGGAATTATCTGTAATTTTAGCACAGTTTGAGAACGATTCGTGAAAGTCACCTTTTAAGAATAACTTCCACTGCAGCCCATACATAAAAGTTTGCTCCTTTATTACTCTGCACATGGACAATTATTTGCGCTGTTATTTGCCCCAGGCATGTACCTATGTAATTACCGTTTACAGTGTAAAGATGGATGTTATCGGTCGCTGAACGTCGGAGCAGTAGGCGTTTAATGCATTTTCCCATAGGGTCCAATGCAAAATTGACACCTCATTTTCTCCATTCTCAAGAGCTTTGAGTCTCTGCAAAACATATACATGTGTAGACACAAATAAGTGAAATAGAATGAAGGCTATTTCAGCTTTAGCTTTTATTCCGTTTGGGAGCTAAAGTCGCACAAACTTTTGTTTACAAAAATTTCGATGGTCTATAGTTCGCAAGTTATTCAATCAGTTGACATAAGATTGTGCATGCATGTAGACATGTTAATGGCCTTTATACATGCCAAGTTTCAGATGGCTACCTACTCATACAAGCAAGCAGTAGCGGTTTGAAATTTTCACAATTTGGGCTACACGTTCGGGACGATTCGTGACCTTAGGTGACTTGCACAATTCGGGCTGAAACTAGTGCCAAATGAGAGGGTTGGGATAAACATTCAATTGACCATATGTGCCAAAAATTCTCGTTCTTTAGTTTTCGAGTTATAGCCCCTGGAAGTCGTAAACTGCACGACTTTGCCCTCGAATATCTCGACAACGGAGAAAGGAGAATTTCTGGGATTTTTCCCAAGAAATATATGGGAAATATCTGTAATTTTAGCACAGTTTCAGAACGATTCGTGAAAGTCACCTTTTAAGAATAACTTCCACTGCAGCCCATACATAAAAGTTTGCTCCTTTATTACTCTGCACATGGACAATTATTTGCGCTGTTATTTGCCCCAGGCATGTACCTATGTAATTACCGTTTACAGTGTAAAGATGGATGTTATCGGTCGCTGAACGTCGGAGCAGTAGGCGTTTAATGCATTTTCCCATAGGGTCCAATGCAAAATTGACACCTCATTTTCTCCATTCTCAAGAGCTTTGAGTCTCTGCAAAACATATACATGTGTAGACACAAATAAGTGAAATAGAATGAAGGCTATTTCAGCTTTAGCTTTTATTCCGTTTGGGAGCTAAAGTCGCACAAACTTTTGTTTACAAAAATTTCGATGGCCTATAGTTCGCAAGTTATGCAATCAGTTGACATAAGATTGTGCATGCATGTAGACATGTTAATGGCCTTTATACATGCCAAGTTTCAGATGGCTACCTACTCATACAAGCAAGCAGTAGCGGTTTGAAATTTTCACAATTTGGGCTACACGTTCGGGACGATTCGTGACCTTAGGTGACTTGCACAATTCGGGCTGAAACTAGTGCCAAATGAGAGGGTTGGGATAAACATTCAATTGACCATATGTGCCAAAAATTCTCGTTCTTTAGTTTTCGAGTTATAGCCCCTGGAAGTCGTAAACTGCACGACTTTGCCCTCGAATATCTCGACAACGGAGAAAGGAGAATTTCTGGGATTTTTTCCCAAGAAATATATGGGAATTATCTGTAATTTTAGCACAGTTTGAGAACGATTCGTGAAAGTCACCTTTTAAGAATAACTTCCACTGCAGCCCATACATAAAAGTTTGCTCCTTTATTACTCTGCACATGGACAATTATTTGCGCTGTTATTTGCCCCAGGCATGTACCTATGTAATTACCGTTTACAGTGTAAAGATGGATGTTATCGGTCGCTGAACGTCGGAGCAGTAGGCGTTTAATGCATTTTCCCATAGGGTCCAATGCAAAATTGACACCTCATTTTCTCCATTCTCAAGAGCTTTGAGTCTCTGCAAAACATATACATGTGTAGACACAAATAAGTGAAATAGAATGAAGGCTATTTCAGCTTTAGCTTTTATTCCGTTTGGGAGCTAAAGTCGCACAAACTTTTGTTTACAAAAATTTCGATGGCCTATAGTTCGCAAGTTATGCAATCAGTTGACATAAGATTGTGCATGCAGGTAGACATGTTAATGGCCTTTATACATGCCAAGTTTCAGATGGCTACCTACTCATACAAGCAAGCAGTAGCGGTTTGAAATTTTCACAATTTGGGCTACACGTTCGGGACGATTCGTGACCTTAGGTGACTTGCACAATTCGGGCTGAAACTAGTGCCAAATGAGAGGGTTGGGATAAACATTCAATTGACCATATGTGCCAAAAATTCTCGTTCTTTAGTTTTCGAGTTATAGCCCCTGGAAGTCGTAAACTGCACGACTTTGCCCTCGAATATCTCGACAACGGAGAAAGGAGAATTTCTGGGATTTTTTCCCAAGAAATATATGGGAATTATCTGTAATTTTAGCACAGTTTGAGAACGATTCGTGAAAGTCACCTTTTAAGAATAACTTCCACTGCAGCCCATACATAAAAGTTTGCTCCTTTATTACTCTGCACATGGACAATTATTTGCGCTGTTATTTGCCCCAGGCATGTACCTATGTAATTACCGTTTACAGTGTAAAGATGAATGTTATCGGTCGCTGAACGTCGGAGCAGTAGGCGTTTAATGCATTTTCCCATAGGGTCCAATGCAAAATTGACACCTCATTTTCTCCATTCTCAAGAGCTTTGAGTCTCTGCAAAACATATACATGTGTAGACACAAATAAGTGAAATAGAATGAAGGCTATTTCAGCTTTAGCTTTTATTCCGTTTGGGAGCTAAAGTCGCACAAACTTTTGTTTACAAAAATTTCGATGGCCTATAGTTCGCAAGTTATGCAATCAGTTGACATAAGATTGTGCATGCATGTAGACATGTTAATGGCCTTTATACATGCCAAGTTTCAGATGGCTACCTACTCATACAAGCAAGCAGTAGCGGTTTGAAATTTTCACAATTTGGGCTACACGTTCGGGACGATTCGTGACCTTAGGTGACTTGCACAATTCGGGCTGAAACTAGTGCCAAATGAGAGGGTTGGGATAAACATTCAATTGACCATATGTGCCAAAAATTCTCGTTCTTTAGTTTTCGAGTTATAGCCCCTGGAAGTCGTAAACTGCACGACTTTGCCCTCGAATATCTCGACAACGGAGAAAGGAGAATTTCTGGGATTTTTTCCCAAGAAATATATGGGAATTATCTGTAATTTTAGCACAGTTTCAGAACGATTCGTGAAAGTCACCTTTTAAGAATAACTTCCACTGCAGCCCATACATAAAAGTTTGCTCCTTTATTACTCTGCACATGGACAATTATTTGCGCTGTTATTTGCCCCAGGCATGTACCTATGTAATTACCGTTTACAGTGTAAAGATGGATGTTATCGGTCGCTGAACGTCGGAGCAGTAGGCGTTTAATGCATTTTCCCATAGGGTCCAATGCAAAATTGACACCTCATTTTCTCCATTCTCAAGAGCTTTGAGTCTCTGCAAACCATATACATGTGTAGACACAAATAAGTGAAATAGAATGAAGGCTATTTCAGCTTTAGCTTTTATTCCGTTTGGGAGCTAAAGTCGCACAAACTTTTGTTTACAAAAATTTCGATGGCCTATAGTTCGCAAGTTATGCAATCAGTTGACATAAGATTGTGCATGCAGGTAGATATGTTAATGGCCTTTATACATGCCAAGTTTCAGATGGCTACCTACTCATACAAGCAAGCAGTAGCGGTTTGAAATTTTCACAATTTGGGCTACACGTTCGGGACGATTCGTGACCTTAGGTGACTTGCACAATTCGGGCTGAAACTAGTGCCAAATGAGAGGGTTGGGATAAACATTCAATTGACCATATGTGCCAAAAATTCTCGTTCTTTAGTTTTCGAGTTATAGCCCCTGGAAGTCGTAAACTGCACGACTTTGCCCTCGAATATCTCGACAACGGAGAAAGGAGAATTTCTGGGATTTTTCCCAAGAAATATATGGGAATTATCTGTAATTTTAGCACAGTTTCAGAACGATTCGTGAAAGTCACCTTTTAAGAATAACTTCCACTGCAGCCCATACATAAAAGTTTGCTCCTTTATTACTCTGCACATGGACAATTATTTGCGCTGTTATTTGCCCCAGGCATGTACCTATGTAATTACCGTTTACAGTGTAAAGATGGATGTTATCGGTCGCTGAACGTCGGAGCAGTAGGCGTTTAATGCATTTTCCCATAGGGTCCAATGCAAAATTGACACCTCATTTTCTCCATTCTCAAGAGCTTTGAGTCTCTGCAAAACATATACATGTGTAGACACAAATAAGTGAAATAGAATGAAGGCTATTTCAGCTTTAGCTTTTATTCCGTTTGGGAGCTAAAGTCGCACAAACTTTTGTTTACAAAAATTTCGATGGCCTATAGTTCGCAAGTTATGCAATCAGTTGACATAAGATTGTGCATGCATGTAGACATGTTAATGGCCTTTATACATGCCAAGTTTCAGATGGCTACCTACTCATACAAGCAAGCAGTAGCGGTTTGAAATTTTCACAATTTGGGCTACACGTTCGGGACGATTCGTGACCTTAGGTGACTTGCACAATTCGGGCTGAAACTAGTACCTAATGAGAGGGTTGGGATAAACATTCAATTGACCATATGTGCCAAAAATTCTCGTTCTTTAGTTTTCGAGTTATAGCCCCTGGAAGTCGTAAACTGCACGACTTTGCCCTCGAATATCTCGACAACGGAGAAAGGAGAATTTCTGGGATTTTTCCCAAGAAATATATGGGAATTATCTGTAATTTTAGCACAGTTTCAGAACGATTCGTGAAAGTCGCCTTTTAAGAATAACTTCCACTGCAGCCCATACATAAAAGTTTGCTCCTTTATTACTCTGCACATGGACAATTATTTGCGCTGTTATTTGCCCCAGGCATGTACATATGTAATTATCGTTTACAGTGTAAAGATGGATGTTATCGGTCGCTGAACGTCGGAGCAGTAGGCGTTTAATGCATTTTCCCTTAGGGTCCAATGCAAAATTGACACCTCATTTTCTCCATTCTCAAGAGCTTTGAGTCTCTGCAAAACATATACATGTGTAGACACAAATAAGTGAAATAGAATGAAGGCTATTTCAGCTTTAGCTTTTATTCCGTTTGGGAGCTAAAGTCGCACAAACTTTTGTTTACAAAAATTTCGATGGCCTATAGTTCGCAAGTTATGCAATCAGTTGACATAAGATTGTGCATGCATGTAGACATGTTAATGGCCTTTATACATGCCAAGTTTCAGATGGCTACCTACTCATACAAGCAAGCAGTAGCGGTTTGAAATTTTCACAATTTGAGCTACACGTTCGGGACGATTCGTGACCTTAGGTGACTTGCACAATTCGGGCTGAAACTAGTGCCAAATGAGAGGGTTGGGATAAACATTCAATTGACCATATGTGCCAAAAATTCTCGTTCTTTAGTTTTCGAGTTATAGCCCCTGGAAGTCGTAAACTGCACGACTTTGCCCTCGAATATCTCGACAACGGAGAAAGGAGAATTTCTGGGATTTTTTCCCAAGAAATATATGGGAATTATCTGTAATTTTAGCACAGTTTCAGAACGATTCGTGAAAGTCACCTTTTAAGAATAACTTCCACTGCAGCCCATACATAAAAGTTTGCTCCTTTATTACTCTGCACATGGACAATTATTTGCGCTGTTATTTGCCCCAGGCATGTACCTATGTAATTACCGTTTACAGTGTAAAGATGGATGTTATCGGTCGCTGAACGTCGGAGCAGTAGGCGTTTAATGCATTTTCCCATAGGGTCCAATGCAAAATTGACACCTCATTTTCTCCATTCTCAAGAGCTTTGAGTCTCTGCAAAACATATACATGTGTAGACACAAATAAGTGAAATAGAATGAAGGCTATTTCAGCTTTAGCTTTTATTCCGTTTGGGAGCTAAAGTCGCACAAACTTTTGTTTACAAAAATTTCGATGGCCTATAGTTCGCAAGTTATGCAATCAGTTGACATAAGATTGTGCATGCATGTAGACATGTTAATGGCCTTTATACATGCCAAGTTTCAGATGGCTACCTACTCATACAAGCAAGCAGTAGCGGTTTGAAATTTTCACAATTTGGGCTACACGTTCGGGACGATTCGTGACCTTAGGTGACTTGCACAATTCGGGCTGAAACTAGTGCCAAATGAGAGGGTTGGGATAAACATTCAATTGACCATATGTGCCAAAAATTCTCGTTCTTTAGTTTTCGAGTTATAGCCCCTGGAAGTCGTAAACTGCACGACTTTGCCCTCGAATATCTCGACAACGGAGAAAGGAGAATTTCTGGGATTTTTTCCCAAGAAATATATGGGAATTATCTGTAATTTTAGCACAGTTTCAGAACGATTCGTGAAAGTCACCTTTTAAGAATAACTTCCACTGCAGCCCATACATAAAAGTTTGCTCCTTTATTACTCTGCACATGGACAATTATTTGCGCTGTTATTTGCCCCAGGCATGTACCTATGTAATTACCGTTTACAGTGTAAAGATGGATGTTATCGGTCGCTGAACGTCGGAGCAGTAGGCGTTTAATGCATTTTCCCATAGGGTCCAATGCAAAATTGACACCTCATTTTCTCCATTCTCAAGAGCTTTGAGTCTCTGCAAAACATATACATGTGTAGACACAAATAAGTGAAATAGAATGAAGGCTATTTCAGCTTTAGCTTTTATTCCGTTTGGGAGCTAAAGTCGCACAAACTTTTGTTTACAAAAATTTCGATGGCCTATAGTTCGCAAGTTATGCAATCAGTTGACATAAGATTGTGCTTGCATGTAGACATGTTAATGGCCTTTATACATGCCAAGTTTCAGATGGCTACCTACTCATACAAGCAAGCAGTAGCGGTTTGAAATTTTCACAATTTGGGCTACACGTTCGGGACGATTCGTGACCTTAGGTGACTTGCACAATTCGGGCTGAAACTAGTGCCAAATGAGAGGGTTGGGATAAACATTCAAGTGACCATATGTGCCAAAAATTCTCGTTCTTTAGTTTTCGAGTTATAGCCCCTGGAAGTCGTAAACTGCACGACTTTGCCCTCGAATATCTCGACAACGGAGAAAGGAGAATTTCTGGGATTTTTTCCCAAGAAATATATGGGAATTATCTGTAATTTTAGCACAGTTTCAGAACGATTCGTGAAAGTCACCTTTTAAGAATAACTTCCACTGCAGCCCATATATAAAAGTTTGCTCCTTTATTACTCTGCACATGGACAATTATTTGCGCTGTTATTTGCCCCAGGCATGTACCTATGTAATTACCGTTTACAGTGTAAAGATGGATGTTATCGGTCGCTGAACGTCGGAGCAGTAGGCGTTTAATGCATTTTCCCATAAGGTCCCATTCAAAATTGACACCTCATTTTCTCCATTCTCAAGAGCTTTGAGTCTCTGCAAAACATATACATGTGTAGACACAAATAAGTGAAATAGAATGAAGGCTATTTCAGCTTTAGCTTTTATTCCGTTTGGGAGCTAAAGTCGCACAAACTTTTGTTTACAAAAATTTCGATGGCCTATAGTTCGCAAGTTATGCAATCAGTTGACATAAGATTGTGCATGCATGTAGACATGTTAATGGCCTTTATACATGCCAAGTTTCAGATGGCTACCTACTCATACAAGCAAGCAGTAGCGGTTTGAAATTTTCACAATTTGGGCTACACGTTCGGGACGATTCGTGACCTTAGGTGACTTGCACAATTCGGGCTGAAACTAGTGCCAAATGAGAGGGTTGGGATAAACATTCAATTGACCATATGTGCCGAAAATTCTCGTTCTTTAGTTTTCGAGTTATAGCCCCTGGAAGTCGTAAACTGCACGACTTTGCCCTCGAATATCTCGACAACGGAGAAAGGAGAATTTCTGGGATTTTTTCCCAAGAAATATATGGGAATTATCTGTAATTTTAGCACAGTTTCAGAACGATTCGTGAAAGTCACCTTTTAAGAATAACTTCCACTGCAGCCCATACATAAAAGTTTGCTCCTTTATTACTCTGCACATGGACAATTATTTGCGCTGTTATTTGCCCCAGGCATGTACCTATGTAATTACCGTTTACAGTGTAAAGATGGATGTTATCGGTCGCTGAACGTCGGAGCAGTAGGCGTTTAATGCATTTTCCCATAGGGTCCAATGCAAAATTGACACCTCATTTTCTCCATTCTCAAGAGCTTTGAGTCTCTGCAAAACATATACATGTGTAGACACAAATAAGTGAAATAGAATGAAGGCTATTTCAGCTTTAGCTTTTATTCCGTTTGGGAGCTAAAGTCGCACAAACTTTTGTTTACAAAAAATTCGATGGCCTATAGTTCGCAAGTTATGCAATCAGTTGACATAAGATTGTGCATGCAGGTAGACATGTTAATGGCCTTTATACATGCCAAGTTTCAGATGGCTACCTACTCATACAAGCAAGCAGTAGCGGTTTGAAATTTTCACAATTTGGGCTACACGTTCGGGACGATTCGTGACCTTAGGTGACTTGCACAATTCGGGCTGAAACTAGTGCCAAATGAGAGGGTTGGAATAAACATTCAATTGACCATATGTGCCAAAAATTCTCGTTCTTTAGTTTTCGAGTTATAGCCCCTGGAAGTCGTAAACTGCACGACTTTGCCCTCGAATATCTCGACAACGGAGAAAGGAGAATTTCTGGGATTTTTTCCCAAGAAATATATGGGAATTATCTGTAATTTTAGCACAGTTTCAGAACGATTCGTGAAAGTCACCTTTTAAGAATAACTTCCACTGCAGCCCATACATAAAAGTTTGCTCCTTTATTACTCTGCACATGGACAATTATTTGCGCTGTTATTCATGTACCTATGTAATTACCGTTTACAGTGTAAAGATGGATGTTATCGGTCGCTGAACGTCGGAGCAGTAGGCGTTTAATGCATTTTCCCATAGGGTCCAATGCAAAATTGACACCTCATTTTCTCCATTCTCATGAGCTTTGAGTCTCTGCAAAACATATACATGTGTAGACACAAATAAGTGAAATAGAATGAAGGCTATTTCAGCTTTAGCTTTTATTCCGTTTGGGAGCTAAAGTCGCACAAACTTTTGTTTACAAAAATTTCGATGGCCTATAGTTCGCAAGTTATGCAATCAGTTGACATAAGATTGTGCATGCATGTAGACATGTTAATGGCCTTTATACATGCCAAGTTTCAGATGGCTACCTACTCATACAAGCAAGCAGTAGCGGTTTGAAATTTTCACAATTTGGGCTACACGTTCGGGACGATTCGTGACCTTAGGTGACTTGCACAATTCGGGCTGAAACTAGTGCCAAATGAGAGGGTTGGGATAAACATTCAATTGACCATATGTGCCAAAAATTCTCGTTCTTTAGTTTTCGAGTTATAGCCCCTGGAAGTCGTAAACTGCACGACTTTGCCCTCGAATATCTCGACAACGGAGAAAGGAGAATTTCTGGGATTTTTTCCCAAGAAATATATGGGAATTATCTGTAATTTTAGCACAGTTTCAGAACGATTCGTGAAAGTCACCTTTTAAGAATAAATTCCACTGCAGCCCATACATAAAAGTTTGCTCCTTTATTACTCTGCACATGGACAATTATTTGCGCTGTTATTTGCCCCAGGCATGTACCTATGTAATTACCGTTTACAGTGTAAAGATGGATGTTATCGGTCGCTGAACGTCGGAGCAGTAGGCGTTTAATGCATTTTCCCATAGGGTCCAATGCAAAATTGACACCTCATTTTCTCCATTCTCAAGAGCTTTGAGTCTCTGCAAAACATATACATGTGTAGACACAAATAAGTGAAATAGAATGAAGGCTATTTCAGCTTTAGCTTTTATTCCGTTTGGGAGCTAAAGTCGCACAAACTTTTGTTTACAAAAATTTCGATGGCCTATAGTTCGCAAGTTATGCAATCAGTTGACATAAGATTGTGCATGCATGTAGACATGTTAATGGCCTTTATACATGCCAAGTTTCAGATGGCTACCTACTCATACAAGCAAGCAGTAGCGGTTTGAAATTTTCACAATTTGGGCTACACGTTCGGGACGATTCGTGACCTTAGGTGACTTGCCACGAATCGTTCTGAAACTGTGCTAAAATTACAGATAATTCCCATATATTTCTTGGGAAAAAATCCCAGAAATTCTCCTTTCTCCGTTGTCGAGATATTCGAGGGCAAAGTCGTGCAGTTTACGACTTCCAGGGGCTATAACTCGAAAACTAAAGAACGAGAATTTTTGGCACATATGGTCAATTGAATGTTTATCCCAACCCTCTCATTTGGCACAGTTTCAGAACGATTCGTGAAAGTCACCTTTTAAGAATAACTTCCACTGCAGCCCATACATAAAAGTTTGCTCCTTTATTACTCTGCACATGGACAATTATTTGCGCTGTTATTTGCCCCAGGCATGTACCTATGTAATTACCGTTTACAGTGTAAAGATGGATGTTATCGGTCGCTGAACGTCGGAGCAGTAGGCGTTTAATGCATTTTCCCATAGGGTCCAATGCAAAATTGACACCTCATTTTCTCCATTCTCAAGAGCTTTGAGTCTCTGCAAAACATATACATGTGTAGACACAAATAAGTGAAATAGAATGAAGGCTATTATCGGTCGCTGAACGTCGGAGCAGTAGGCGTTTAATGCATTTTCCCATAGGGTCCAATGCAAAATTGACACCTCATTTTCTCCATTCTCAAGAGCTTTGAGTCACTGCAAACCATATACATGTGTAGACACGAATAAGTGAAATAGAATGAAGGCTATTTCAGCTTTAGCTTTTATTCCGTTTGGGAGCTAAAGTCGCACAAACTTTTGTTTACAAAAATTTCGATGGCCTATAGTTCGCAAGTTATGCAATCAGTTGACATAAGATTGTGCATGCATGTAGACATGTTAATGGCCTTTATACATGCCAAGTTTCAGATGGCTACCTACTCATACAAGCAAGCAGTAGCGGTTTGAAATTTTCACAATTTGGGCTACACGTTCGGGACGATTCGTGACCTTAGGTGACTTGCACAATTCGGGCTGAAACTAGTGCCAAATGAGAGGGTTGGGATAAACATTCAATTGACCATATGTGCCAAAAATTCTCGTTCTTTAGTTTTCGAGTTATAGCCCCTGGAAGTCGTAAACTGCACGACTTTGCCCTCGAATATCTCGACAACGGTGAAAGGAGAATTTCTGGGATTTTTTCCCAAGAAATATATGGGAATTATCTGTAATTTTAGCACAGTTTCAGAACGATTCGTGAAAGTCAACTTTTAAGAATAACTTCCACTGCAGCCCATACATAAAAGTTTGCTCCTTAATTACTCTGCACATGGACAATTATTTGCGCTGTTATTTGCCCCAGGCATGTACCTATGTAATTACCGTTTACAGTGTAAAGATGGATGTTATCGGTCGCTGAACGTCGGAGCAGTAGGCGTTTAATGCATTTTCCCATAGGGTCCAATGCAAAATTGACACCTCATTTTCTCCATTCTCAAGAGCTTTGAGTCTCTGCAAAACATATACATGTGTAGACACAAATAAGTGAAATAGAATGAAGGCTATTTCAGCTTTAGCTTTTATTCCGTTTGGGAGCTAAAGTCGCACAAACTTTTGTTTACAAAAATTTCGATGGCCTATAGTTCGCAAGTTATGCAATCAGTTGACATAAGATTGTGCATGCATGTAGACATGTTAATGGCCTTTATACATGCCAAGTTTCAGATGGCTACCTACTCATACAAGCAAGCAGTAGCGGTTTGAAATTTTCACAATTTGGGCTACACGTTCGGGACGATTCGTGACCTTAGGTGACTTGCACAATTCGGGCTGAAACTAGTGCCAAATGAGAGGGTTGGGATAAACATTCAATTGACCATATGTGCCAAAAATTCTCGTTCTTTAGTTTTCGAGTTATAGCCCCTGGAAGTCGTAAACTGCACGACTTTGCCCTCGAATATCTCGACAACGGAGAAAGGAGAATTTCTGGGATTTTTTCCCAAGAAATATATGGGAATTATCTGTAATTTTAGCACAGTTTCAGAACGATTCGTGAAAGTCACCTTTTAAGAATAACTTCCACTGCAGCCCATACATAAAAGTTTGCTCCTTTATTACTCTGCACATGGACAATTATTTGCGCTGTTATTTGCCCCAGGCATGTACCTATGTAATTACCGTTTACAGTGTAAAGATGGATGTTATCGGTCGCTGAACGTCGGAGCAGTAGGCGTTTAATGCATTTTCCCATAGGGTCCAATGCAAAATTGACACCTCATTTTCTCCATTCTCAAGAGCTTTGAGTCTCTGCAACATAATACATGTGTAGACACAAATAAGTGAAATAGAATGAAGGCTATTTCAGCTTTAGCTTTTATTCCGTTTGGGAGCTAAAGTCGCACAAACTTTTGTTTACAAAAATTTCGATGGCCTATAGTTCGCAAGTTATGCAATCAGTTGACATAAGATTGTGCATGCATGTAGACATGTTAATGGCCTTTATACATGCCAAGTTTCAGATGGCTACCTACTCATACAAGCAAGCAGTAGCGGTTTGAAATTTTCACAATTTGGGCTACACGTTCGGGACGATTCGTGACCTTAGGTGACTTGCACAATTCGGGCTGAAACTAGTGCCAAATGAGAGGGTTGGGATAAACATTCAATTGACCATATGTGCCAAAAATTCTCGTTCTTTAGTTTTCGAGTTATAGCCCCTGGAAGTCGTAAACTGCACGACTTTGCCCTCGAATATCTCGACAACGGAGAAAGGAGAATTTCTGGGATTTTTTCCCAAGAAATATATGGGAATTATCTGTAATTTTAGCACAGTTTCAGAACGATTCGTGAAAGTCACCTTTTAAGAATAACTTCCACTGCAGCCCATACATAAAAGTTTGCTCCTTAATTACTCTGCACATGGACAATTATTTGCGCTGTTATTTGCCCCAGGCATGTACCTATGTAATTACCGTTTACAGTGTAAAGATGGATGTTATCGGTCGCTGAACGTCGGAGCAGTAGGCGTTTAATGCATTTTCCCATAGGGTCCAATGCAAAATTGACACCTCATTTTCTCCATTCTCAAGAGCTTTGAGTCTCTGCAAAACATATACATGTGTAGACACAAATAAGTGAAATAGAATGAAGGCTATTTCAGCTTTAGCTTTTATTCCGTTTGGGAGCTAAAGTCGCACAAACTTTTGTTTACAAAAAATTCGATGGCCTATAGTTCGCAAGTTATGCAATCAGTTGACATAAGATTGTGCATGCATGTAGACATGTTAATGGCCTTTATATATGCCAAGTTTCAGATGGCTACCTACTCATACAAGCAAGCAGTAGCGGTTTGAAATTTTCACAATTTGGGCTACACGTTCGGGACGATTCGTGACCTTAGGTGACTTGCACAATTCGGGCTGAAACTAGTGCCAAATGAGAGGGTTGGGATAAACATTCAATTGACCATATGTGCCAAAAATTCTCGTTCTTTAGTTTTCGAGTTATAGCCCCTGGAAGTCGTAAACTGCACGACTTTGCCCTCGAATATCTCGACAACGGAGAAAGGAGAATTTCTGGGATTTTTTCCCAAGAAATATATGGGAATTATCTGTAATTTTAGCACAGTTTCAGAACGATTCGTGAAAGTCACCTTTTAAGAATAACTTCCACTGCAGCCCATACATAAAAGTTTGCTCCTTTATTACTCTGCACATGGACAATTATTTGCGCTGTTATTTGCCCCAGGCATGTACCTATGTAATTACCGTTTACGGTGTAAAGATCGATGTTATCGGTCGCTGAACGTCGGAGCAGTAGGCGTTTAATGCATTTTCCCATAGGGTCCAATGCAAAATTGACACCTCATTTTCTCCATTCTCAAGAGCTTTGAGTCTCTGCAAAACATATACATGTGTAGACACAAATAAGTGAAATAGAATGAAGGCTATTTCAGCTTTAGCTTTTATTCCGTGTGGGAGCTAAAGTCGCACAAACTTTTGTTTACAAAAATTTCGATGGCCTATAGTTCGCAAGTTATGCAATCAGTTGACATAAGATTGTGCATGCATGTAGACATGTTAATGGCCTTTATACATGCCAAGTTTCAGATGGCTACCTACTCATACAAGCAAGCAGTAGCGGTTTGAAATTTTCACAATTTGGGCTACACGTTCGGGACGATTCGTGACCTTAGGTGACTTGCACAATTCGGGCTGAAACTAGTGCCAAATGAGAGGGTTGGGATAAACATTCAATTGACCATATGTGCCAAAAATTCTCGTTCTTTAGTTTTCGAGTTATAGCCCCTGGAAGTCGTAAACTGCACGACTTTGCCCTCGAATATCTCGACAACGGAGAAAGGAGAATTTCTGGGATTTTTTCCCAAGAAATATATGGGAATTATCTGTAATTTTAGCACAGTTTCAGAACGATTCGTGAAAGTCACCTTTTAAGAATAACTTCCACTGCAGCCCATACATAAAAGTTTGCTCCTTTATTACTCTGCACATGGACAATTATTTGCGCTGTTATTTGCCCCAGGCATGTACCTATGTAATTACCGTTTACAGTGTAAAGATGGATGTTATCGGTCGCTGAACGTCGGAGCAGTAGGCGTTTAATGCATTTTCCCATAGGGTCCAATGCAAAATTGACACCTCATTTTCTCCATTCTCAAGAGCTTTGAGTCTCTGCAAAACATATACATGTGTAGACACAAATAAGTGAAATAGAATGAAGGCTATTTCAGCTTTAGCTTTTATTCCGTTTGGGAGCTAAAGTCGCACAAACTTTTGTTTACAAAAATTTCGATGGCCTATAGTTCGCAAGTTATGCAATCAGTTGACATAAGATTGTGCATGCATGTAGACATGTTAATGGCCTTTATACATGCCAAGTTTCAGATGGCTACCTACTCATACAAGCAAGCAGTAGCGGTTTGAAATTTTCACAATTTGGGCTACACGTTCGGGACGATTCGTGACCTTAGGTGACTTGCACAATTCGGGCTGAAACTAGTGCCAAATGAGAGGGTTGGGATAAACATTCAATTGACCATATGTGCCAAAAATTCTCGTTCTTTAGTTTTCGAGTTATAGCCCCTGGAAGTCGTAAACTGCACGACTTTGCCCTCGAATATCTCGACAACGGAGAAAGGAGAATTTCTGGGATTTTTTCCCAAGAAATATATGGGAATTATCTGTAATTTTAGCACAGTTTCAGAACGATTCGAGAAAGTCACCTTTTAAGAATAACTTCCACTGCAGCCCATACATAAAAGTTTGCTCCTTTATTACTCTGCACATGGACAATTATTTGCGCTGTTATTTGCCCCAGGCATGTACCTATGTAATTACCGTTTACAGTGTAAAGATCGATGTTATCGGTCGCTGAACGTCGGAGCAGTAGGCGTTTAATGCATTTTCCCATAGGGTCCAATGCAAAATTGACACCTCATTTTCTCCATTCTCAAGAGCTTTGAGTCTCTGCAAAACATATACATGTGTAGACACAAATAAGTGAAATAGAATGAAGGCTATTTCAGCTTTAGCTTTTATTCCGTTTGGGAGCTAAAGTCGCACAAACTTTTGTTTACAAAAATTTCGATGGCCTATAGTTCGCAAGTTATGCAATCAGTTGACATAAGATTGTGCATGCATGTAGACATGTTAATGGCCTTTATACATGCCAAGTTTCAGATGGCTACCTACTCATACAAGCAAGCAGTAGCGGTTTGAAACTTTCACAATTTGGGCTACACGTTCGGGACGATTCGTGACCTTAGGTGACTTGCACAATTCGGGCTGAAACTAGTGCCAAATGAGAGGGTTGGTATAAACATTCAATTGACCATATGTGCCAAAAATTCTCGTTCTTTAGTTTTCGAGTTATAGCCCCTGGAAGTCGTAAACTGCACGACTTTGCCCTCGAATATCTCGACAACGGAGAAAGGAGAATTTCTGGGATTTTTTCCCAAGAAATATATGGGAATTATCTGTAATTTTAGCACAGTTTCAGAACGATTCGTGAAAGTCACCTTTTAAGAATAACTTCCACTGCAGCCCATACATAAAAGTTTGCTCCTTTATTACTCTGCACATGGACAATTATTTGCGCTGTTATTTGCCCCAGGCATGTACCTATGTAATTACCGTTTACAGTGTAAAGATGGATGTTATCGGTCGCTGAACGTCGGAGCAGTAGGCGTTTAATGCATTTTCCCATAGGGTCCAATGCAAAATTGACACCTCATTTTCTCCATTCTCAAGAGCTTTGAGTCTCTGCAAAACATATACATTTGTAGACACAAATAAGTGAAATAGAATGAAGGCTATTTCAGCTTTAGCTTTTATTCCGTGTGGGAGCTAAAGTCGCACAAACTTTTGTTTACAAAAATTTCGATGGCCTATAGTTCGCAAGTTATGCAATCAGTTGACATAAGATTGTGCATGCATGTAGACATGTTAATGGCCTTTATACATGCCAAGTTTCAGATGGCTACCTACTCATACAAGCAAGCAGTAGCGGTTTGAAATTTTCACAATTTGGGCTACACGTTCGGGACGATTCGTGACCTTAGGTGACTTGCACAATTCGGGCTGAAACTAGTGCCAAATGAGAGGGTTGGGATAAACATTCAATTGACCATATGTGCCAAAAATTCTCGTTCTTTAGTTTTCGAGTTATAGCCCCTGGAAGTCGTAAACTGCACGACTTTGCCCTCGAATATCTCGACAACGGAGAAAGGAGAATTTCTGGGATTTTTTCCCAAGAAATATATGGGAATTATCTGTAATTTTAGCACAGTTTCAGAACGATTCGTGAAAGTCACCTTTTAAGAATAACTTCCACTGCAGCCCATACATAAAAGTTTGCTCCTTTATTACTCTGCACATGGACAATTATTTGCGCTGTTATTTGCCCCAGGCATGTACCTATGTAATTACCGTTTACAGTGTAAAGATGGATGTTATCGGCCGCTGAACGTCGGAGCAGTAGGCGTTTAATGCATTTTCCCATAGGGTCCAATGCAAAATTGACACCTCATTTTCTCCATTCTCAAGAGCTTTGAGTCTCTGCAAAACATATACATGTGTAGACACAAATAAGTGAAATAGAATGAAGGCTATTTCAGCTTTAGCTTTTATTCCGTTTGGGAGCTAAAGTCGCACAAACTTTTGTTTACAAAAATTTCGATGGCCTATAGTTCGCAAGTTATGCAATCAGTTGACATAAGATTGTGCATGCATGTAGACATGTTAATGGCCTTTATACATGCCAAGTTTCAGATGGCTACCTACTCATACAAGCAAGCAGTAGCGGTTTGAAATTTTCACAATTTGGGCTACACGTTCGGGACGATTCGTGACCTTAGGTGACTTGCACAATTCGGGCTGAAACTAGTGCCAAATGAGAGGGTTGGGATAAACATTCAATTGACCATATGTGCCAAAAATTCTCGTTCTTTAGTTTTCGAGTTACAGCCCCTGGAAGTCGTAAACTGCACGACTTTGCCCTCGAATATCTCGACAACGGAGAAAGGAGAATTTCTGGGATTTTTTCCCAAGAAACATATGCGAATTATCTGTAATTTTAGCACAGTTTCAGAACGATTCGTGAAAGTCACCTTTTAAGAATAACTTCCACTGCAGCCCATACATAAAAGTTTGCTCCTTTATTACTCTGCACATGGACAATTATTTGCGCTGTTATTTGCCCCAGGCATGTACCTATGTAATTACCGTTTACAGTGTAAAGATGGATGTTATCGGTCGCTGAACGTCGGAGCAGTAGGCGTTTAATGCATTTTCCCATAGGGTCCAATGCAAAATTGACACCTCATTTTCTCCATTCTCAAGAGCTTTGAGTCTCTGCAAAACATATACATGTGTAGACACAAATAAGTGAAATAGAATGAAGGCTATTTCAGCTTTAGCTTTTATTCCGTTTGGGAGCTAAAGTCGCACAAACTTTTGTTTACAAAAATTTCGATGGCCTATAGTTCGCAAGTTATGCAATCAGTTGACATAAGATTGTGCATGCATGTAGACATGTTAATGGCCTTTATACATGCCAAGTTTCAGATGGCTACCTACTCATACAAGCAAGCAGTAGCGGTTTGAAATTTTCACAATTTGGGCTACACGTTCGGGACGATTCGTGACCTTAGGTGACTTGCACAATTCGGGCTGAAACTAGTGCCAAATGAGAGGGTTGGGATAAACATTCAATTGACCATATGTGCCATAAATTCTTGTTCTTTAGTTTTCGAGTTATAGCCCCTGGAAGTCGAAAACTGCACGACTTTGCCCTCGAATATCTCGACAACGGAGAAAGGAGAATTTCTGGGATTTTTTCCCAAGAAATATATGGGAATTATCTGTAATTTTAGCACAGTTTCAGAACGATTCGTGAAAGTCACCTTTTAAGAATAACTTCCACTGCAGCCCATACATAAAAGTTTGCTCCTTTATTACTCTGCACATGGACAATTATTTGCGCTGTTATTTGCCCCAGGCATGTACCTATGTAATTACCGTTTACAGTGTAAAGATGGATGTTATCGGTCGCTGAACGTCGGAGCAGTAGGCGTTTAATGCATTTTCCCATAGGGTCCAATGCAAAATTGACACCTCATTTTCTCCATTCTCAAGAGCTTTGAGTCTCTGCAAAACATATACATGTGTAGACACAAATAAGTGAAATAGAATGAAGGCTATTTCAGCTTTAGCTTTTATTCCGTTTGGGAGCTAAAGTCGCACAAACTTTTGTCTACAAAAATTTCGATGGCCTATAGTTCGCAAGTTATGCAATCAGTTGACATAAGATTGTGCATGCATGTAGACATGTTACTGGCCTTTATACATGCCAAGTTTCAGATGGCTACCTACTCATACAAGCAAGCAGTAGCGGTTTGAAATTTTCACAATTTGGGCTACACGTTCGGGACGATTCGTGACCTTAGGTGACTTGCACAATTCGGGCTGAAACTAGTGCCAAATGAGAGGGTTGGGATAAACATTCAATTGACCATATGTGCCAAAAATTCTCGTTCTTTAGTTTTCGAGTTATAGCCCCTGGAAGTCGTAAACTGCACGACTTTGCCCTCGAATATCTCGACAACGGAGAAAGGAGAATTTCTGGGATTTTTTCCCAAGAAATATATGGGAATTATCTGTAATTTTAGCACAGTTTCAGAACGATTCGTGAAAGTCACCTTTTAAGAATAACTTCCACTGCAGCCCATACATAAAAGTTTGCTCCTTTATTACTCTGCACATGGACAATTATTTGCGCTGTTATTTGCCCCAGGCATGTACCTATGTAATTACCGTTTACAGTGTAAAGATGGATGTTATCGGTCGCTGAACGTCGGAGCAGTAGGCGTTTAATGCATTTTCCCATAGGGTCCAATGCAAAATTGACACCTCATTTTCTCCATTCTCAAGAGCTTTGAGTCTCTGCAAAACATATACATGTGTAGATACAAATAAGTGAAATAGAATGAAGGCTATTTCAGCTTTAGCTTTTATTCCGTTTGGGAGCTAAAGTCGCACAAACTTTTGTTTACAAAAATTTCGATGGCCTATAGTTCGCAAGTTATGCAATCAGTTGACATAAGATTGTGCATGCATGTAGACATGTTACTGGCCTTTATACATGCCAAGTTTCAGATGGCTACCTACTCATACAAGCAAGCAGTAGCGGTTTGAAATTTTCACAATTTGGGCTACACGTTCGGGACGATTCCTGACCTTAGGTGACTTGCACAATTCGGGCTGAAACTAGTGCCAAATGAGAGGGTTGGGATAAACATTCAATTGACCATATGTGCCAAAAATTCTCGTTTTTAGTTTTCGAGTTATAGCCCCTGGAAGTCGTAAACTGCACGACTTTACCCTCGAATATCTCGACAACGGAGAAAGGAGAATTTCTGGGATTTTTTCCGAAGAAATATATGGGAATTATCTGTAATTTTAGCACAGTTTCAGAACGATTCGTGAAAGTCACCTTTTAAGAATAACTTCCACTGCAGCCCATACATAAAAGTTTGCTCCTTTATTACTCTGCACATGGACAATTATTTGCGCTGTTATTTGCCCCAGGCATGTACCTATGTAATTACCGTTTACAGTGTAAAGATGGATGTTATCGGTCGCTGAACGTCGGAGCAGTAGGCGTTTAATGCATTTTCCCATAGGGTCCAATGCAAAATTGACACCTCATTTTCTCCATTCTCAAGAGCTTTGAGTCTCTGCAAAACATATACATGTGTAAACACAAATAAGTGAAATAGAATGAAGGCTATTTCAGCTTTAGCTTTTATTCCGTTTGGGAGCTAAAGTCGCACAAACTTTTGTTTACAAAAATTTCGATGGCCTATAGTTCGCAAGTTATGCAATCAGTTGACATAAGATTGTGCATGCATGTAGACATGTTACTGGCCTTTATACATGCCAAGTTTCAGATGGCTACCTACTCATACAAGCAAGCAGTAGCGGTTTGAAATTTTCACAATTTGGGCTACACGTTCGGGACGATTCGTGACCTTAGGTGACTTGCACAATTCGGGCTGAAACTAGTGCCAAATGAGAGGGTTGGGATAAACATTCAATTGACCATATGTGCCAAAAATTCTCGTTCTTTAGTTTTCGAGTTATAGCCCCTGGAAGTCGTAAACTGCACGACTTTGCCCTCGAATATCTCGACAACGGAGAAAGGAGAATTTCTGGGATTTTTTCCCAAGAAATATATGGGAATTATCTGTAATTTTAGCACAGTTTCAGAACGATTCGTGAAAGTCACCTTTTAAGAATAACTTCCACTGCAGCCCATACATAAAAGTTTGCTCCTTTATTACTCTGCACATGGACAATTATTTGCGCTGTTATTTGCCCCAGGCATGTACCTATGTAATTACCGTTTACAGTGTAAAGATGGATGTTATCGGTCGCTGAACGTCGGAGCAGTAGGCGTTTAATGCATTTTCCCATAGGGTCCAATGCAAAATTGACACCTCATTTTCTCCATTCTCAAGAGCTTTGAGTCTCTGCAAAACATATACATGTGTAGACACAAATAAGTGAAATAGAATGAAGGCTATTTCAGCTTTAGCTTTTATTCCGTTTGGGAGCTAAAGTCGCACAAACTTTTGTTTACAAAAATTTCGATGGCCTATAGTTCGCAAGTTATGCAATCAGTTGACATAAGATTGTGCATGCATGTAGACATGTTAATGGCCTTTATACATGCCAAGTTTCAGATGGCTACCTACTCATACAAGCAAGCAGTAGCGGTTTGAAATTTTCACAATTTGGGCTACACGTTCGGGACGATTCGTGACCTTAGGTGACTTGCACAATTCGGGCTGAAACTAGTGCCAAATGAGAGGGTTGGGATAAACATTCAATTGACCATATGTGCCAAAAATTCTCGTTTTTAGTTTTCGAGTTATAGCCCCTGGAAGTCGTAAACTGCACGACTTTGCCCTCGAATATCTCGCCAACGGAGAAAGGAGAATTTCTGGGATTTTTTCCCAAGAAATATATGGGAATTATCTGTAATTTTAGCACAGTTTCAGAACGATTCGTGAAAGTCACCTTTTAAGAATAACTTCCACTGCAGCCCATACATAAAAGTTTGCTCCTTTATTACTCTGCACATGGACAATTATTTGCGCTGTTATTTGCCCCAGGCATGTACCTATGTAATTACCGTTTACAGTGTAAAGATGGATGTTATCGGTCGCTGAACGTCGGAGCAGTAGGCGTTTAATGCATTTTCCCATAGGGTCCAATGCAAAATTGACACCTCATTTTCTCCATTCTCAAGAGCTTTGAGTCTCTGCAAAACATATACATGTGTAAACACAAATAAGTGAAATAGAATGAAGGCTATTTCAGCTTTAGCTTTTATTCCGTTTGGGAGCTAAAGTCGCACAAACTTTTGTTTACAAAAATTTCGATGGCCTATAGTTCGCAAGTTATGCAATCAGTTGACATAAGATTGTGCATGCATGTAGACATGTTAATGGCCTTTATACATGCCAAGTTTCAGATGGCTACCTACTCATACAAGCAAGCAGTAGCGGTTTGAAATTTTCACAATTTGGGCTACACGTTCGGGACGATTCGTGACCTTAGGTGACTTGCACAATTCGGGCTGAAACTAGTGCCAAATGAGAGGGTTGGGATAAACATTCAATTGACCATATGTGCCAAAAATTCTCGTTTTTAGTTTTCGAGTTATAGCCCCTGGAAGTCGTAAACTGCACGACTTTGCCCTCGAATATCTCGACAACGGAGAAAGGAGAATTTCTGGGATTTTTTCCCAAGAAATATATGGGAATTATCTGTAATTTTAGCACAGTTTCAGAACGATTCGTGAAAGTCACCTTTTAAGAATAACTTCCACTGCAGCCCATACATAAAAGTTTGCTCCTTTATTACTCTGCACATGGACAATTATTTGCGCTGTTATTTGCCCCAGGCATGTACCTATGTAATTACCGTTTACAGTGTAAAGATGGATGTTATCGGTCGCTGAACGTCGGAGCAGTAGGCGTTTAATGCATTTTCCCATAGGGTCCAATGCAAAATTGACACCTCATTTTCTCCATTCTCAAGAGCTTTGAGTCTCTGCAAAACATATACATGTGTAGACACAAATAAGTGAAATAGAATGAAGGCTATTTCAGCTTTAGCTTTTATTCCGTTTGGGAGCTAAAGTCGCACAAACTTTTGTTTACAAAAATTTCGATGGCCTATAGTTCGCAAGTTATGCAATCAGTTGACATAAGATTGTGCATGCATGTAGACATGTTAATGGCCTTTATACATGCCAAGTTTCAGATGGCTACCTACTCATACAAGCAAGCAGTAGCGGTTTGAAATTTTCACAATTTGGGCTACACGTTCGGGACGATTCGTGACCTTAGGTGACTTGCACAATTCGGGCTGAAACTAGTGCCAAATGAGAGGGTTGGGATAAACATTCAATTGACCATATGTGCCAAAAATTCTCGTTCTTTAGTTTTCGAGTTATAGCCCCTGGAAGTCGTAAACTGCACGACTTTGCCCTCGAATATCTCGACAACGGAGAAAGGAGAATTTCTGGGATTTTTTCCCAAGAAATATATGGGAATTATCTGTAATTTTAGCACAGTTTCAGAACGATTCGTGAAAGTCACCTTTTAAGAATAACTTCCACTGCAGCCCATACATAAAAGTTTGCTCCTTTATTACTCTGCACATGGACAATTATTTGCGCTGTTATTTGCCCCAGGCATGTACCTATGTAATTACCGTTTACAGTGTAAAGATGGATGTTATCGGTCGCTGAACGTCGGAGCAGTAGGCGTTTAATGCATTTTCCCATAGGGTCCAATGCAAAATTGACACCTCATTTTCTCCATTCTCAAGAGCTTTGAGTCTCTGCAAAACATATACATGTGTAGACACAAATAAGTGAAATAGAATGAAGGCTATTTCAGCTTTAGCTTTTATTCCGTTTGGGAGCTAAAGTCGCACAAACTTTTGTTTACAAAAATTTCGATGGCCTATAGTTCGCAAGTTATGCAATCAGTTGACATAAGATTGTGCATGCATGTAGACATGTTAATGGCCTTTATACATGCCAAGTTTCAGATGGCTACCTACTCATACAAGCAAGCAGTAGCGGTTTGAAATTTTCACAATTTGGGCTACACGTTCGGGACGATTCGTGACCTTAGGTGACTTGCACAATTCGGGCTGAAACTAGTGCCAAATGAGAGGGTTGGGATAAACATTCAATTGACCATATGTGCCAAAAATTCTCGTTCTTTAGTTTTCGAGTTATAGCCCCTGGAAGTCGTAAACTGCACGACTTTGCCCTCGAATATCTCGACAACGGAGAAAGGAGAATTTCTGAGATTTTTCCCCAAGAAATATATGGAAATTATCTGTAATTTTAGCACAGTTTCAGAACGATTCGTGAAAGTCACCTTTTAAGAATAACTTCCACTGCAGCCCATACATAAAAGTTTGCTCCTTTATTACTCTGCACATGGACAATTATTTGCGCTGTTATTTGCCCCAGGCATGTACCTATGTAATTACCGTTTACAGTGTAAAGATGGATGTTATCGGTCGCTGAACGTCGGAGCAGTAGGCGTTTAATGCATTTTCCCATAGGGTCCAATGCAAAATTGACACCTCATTTTCTCCATTCTCAAGAGCTTTGAGTCTCTGCAAAACATATACATGTGTAGACACAAATAAGTGAAATAGAATGAAGGCTATTTCAGCTTTAGCTTTTATTCCGTTTGGGAGCTAAAGTCGCACAAACTTTTGTTTACAAAAATTTCGATGGCCTATAGTTCGCAAGTTATGCAATCAGTTGACATAAGATTGTGCATGCATGTAGACATGTTAATGGCCTTTATACATGCCAAGTTTCAGATGGCTACCTACTCATACAAGCAAGCAGTAGCGGTTTGAAATTTTCACAATTTGGGCTACACGTTCGGGACGATTCCTGACCTTAGGTGACTTGCACAATTCGGGCTGAAACTAGTGCCAAATGAGAGGGTTGGGATAAACATTCAATTGACCATATGTGCCCAAAATTCTCGTTCTTTAGTTTTCGAGTTATAGCCCCTGGAAGTCGTAAAATGCACGACTTTGCCCTCGAATATCTCGACAACGGAGAAAGGAGAATTTCTGGGATTTTTTCCCAAGAAATATATGGGAATTATCTGTAATTTTAGCACAGTTTCAGAACGATTCGTGAAAGTCACCTTTTAAGAATAACTTCCACTGCAGCCCATACATAAAAGTTTGCTCCTTTATTACTCTGCACATGGACAATTATTTGCGCTGTTATTTGCCCCAGGCATGTACCTATGTAATTACCGTTTACAGTGTAAAGATGGATGTTATCGGTCGCTGAACGTCGGAGCAGTAGGCGTTTAATGCATTTTCCCATAGGGTCCAATGCAAAATTGACACCTCATTTTCTCCATTCTCAAGAGCTTTGAGTCTCTGCAAAACATATACATGTGTAAACACAAATAAGTGAAATAGAATGAAGGCTATTTCAGCTTTAGCTTTTATTCCGTTTGGGAGCTAAAGTCGCACAAACTTTTGTTTACAAAAATTTCGATGGCCTATAGTTCGCAAGTTATGCAATCAGTTGACATAAGATTGTGCATGCATGTAGACATGTTAATGGCCTTTATACATGCCAAGTTTCAGATGGCTACCTACTCATACAAGCAAGCAGTAGCGGTTTGAAATTTTCACAATTTGGGCTACACGTTCGGGACGATTCGTGACCTTAGGTGACTTGCACAATTCGGGCTGAAACTAGTGCCAAATGAGAGGGTTGGGATAAACATTCAATTGACCATATGTGCCAAAAATTCTCGTTCTTTAGTTTTCGAGTTATAGCCCCTGGAAGTCGTAAACTGCACGACTTTGCCCTCGAATATCTCGACAACGGAGAAAGGAGAATTTCTGGGATTTTTTCCCAAGAAATATATGGGAATTATCTGTAATTTTAGCACAGTTTCAGAACGATTCGTGAAAGTCACCTTTTAAGAATAACTTCCACTGCAGCCCATACATAAAAGTTTGCTCCTTTATTACTCTGCACATGGACAATTATTTGCGCTGTTATTTGCCCCAGGCATGTACCTATGTAATTACCGTTTACAGTGTAAAGATGGATGTTATCGGTCGCTGAACGTCGGAGCAGTAGGCGTTTAATGCATTTTCCCATAGGGTCCAATGCAAAATTGACACCTCATTTTCTCCATTCTCAAGAGCTTTGAGTCTCTGCAAAACATATACATGTGTAGACACAAATAAGTGAAATAGAATGAAGGCTATTTCAGCTTTAGCTTTTATTCCGTTTGGGAGCTAAAGTCGCACAAACTTTTGTTTACAAAAATTTCGATGGCCTATAGTTCGCAAGTTATGCAATCAGTTGACATAAGATTGTGCATGCATGTAGACATGTTAATGGCCTTTATACATGCCAAGTTTCAGATGGCTACCTACTCATACAAGCAAGCAGTAGCGGTTTGAAATTTTCACAATTTGGGCTACACGTTCGGGACGATTCGTGACCTTAGGTGACTTGCACAATTCGGGCTGAAACTAGTGCCAAATGAGAGGGTTGGGATAAACATTCAATTGACCATATGTGCCAAAAATTCTCGTTCTTTAGTTTTCGAGTTATAGCCCCTGGAAGTCGTAAACTGCACGACTTTGCCCTCGAATATCTCGACAACGGAGAAAGGAGAATTTCTGAGATTTTTCCCCAAGAAATATATGGGAATTATCTGTAATTTTAGCACAGTTTCAGAACGATTCGTGAAAGTCACCTTTTAAGAATAACTTCCACTGCAGCCCATACATAAAAGTTTGCTCCTTTATTACTCTGCACATGGACAATTATTTGCGCTGTTATTTGCCCCAGGCATGTACCTATGTAATTACCGTTTACAGTGTAAAGATGGATGTTATCGGTCGCTGAACGTCGGAGCAGTAGGCGTTTAATGCATTTTCCCATAGGGTCCAATGCAAAATTGACACCTCATTTTCTCCATTCTCAAGAGCTTTGAGTCTCTGCAAAACATATACATGTGTAGACACAAATAAGTGAAATAGAATGAAGGCTATTTCAGCTTTAGCTTTTATTCCGTTTGGGAGCTAAAGTCGCACAAACTTTTGTTTACAAAAATTTCGATGGCCTATAGTTCGCAAGTTATGCAATCAGTTGACATAAGATTGTGCATGCATGTAGACATGTTAATGGCCTTTATACATGCCAAGTTTCAGATGGCTACCTACTCATACAAGCAAGCAGTAGCGGTTTGAAATTTTCACAATTACGGCTACACGTTAGGGACGATTCCTGACCTTAGGTGACTTGCACAATTCGGGCTGAAACTAGTGCCAAATGAGAGGGTTGGGATAAACATTCAATTGACCATATGTGCCCAAAATTCTCGTTCTTTAGTTTTCGAGTTATAGCCCCTGGAAGTCGTAAAATGCACGACTTTGCCCTCGAATATCTCGACAACGGAGAAAGGAGAATTTCTGGGATTTTTTCCCAAGAAATATATGGGAATTATCTGTAATTTTAGCACAGTTTCAGAACGATTCGTGAAAGTCACCTTTTAAGAATAACTTCCACTGCAGCCCATACATAAAAGTTTGCTCCTTTATTACTCTGCACATGGACAATTATTTGCGCTGTTATTTGCCCCAGGCATGTACCTATGTAATTACCGTTTACAGTGTAAAGATGGATGTTATCGGTCGCTGAACGTCGGAGCAGTAGGCGTTTAATGCATTTTCCCATAGGGTCCAATGCAAAATTGACACCTCATTTTCTCCATTCTCAAGAGCTTTGAGTCTCTGCAAAACATATACATGTGTAGACACAAATAAGTGAAATAGAATGAAGGCTATTTCAGCTTTAGCTTTTATTCCGTTTGGGAGCTAAAGTCGCACAAACTTTTGTTTACAAAAATTTCGATGGCCTATAGTTCGCAAGTTATGCAATCAGTTGACATAAGATTGTGCATGCATGTAGACATGTTAATGGCCTTTATACATGCCAAGTTTCAGATGGCTACCTACTCATACAAGCAAGCAGTAGCGGTTTGAAATTTTCACAATTTGGGCTACACGTTCGGGACGATTCGTGACCTTAGGTGACTTGCACAATTCGGGCTGAAACTAGTGCCAAATGAGAGGGTTGGGATAAACATTCAATTGACCATATGTGCCAAAAATTCTCGTTCTTTAGTTTTCGAGTTATAGCCCCTGGAAGTCGTAAACTGCACGACTTTGCCCTCGAATATCTCGACAACGGAGAAAGGAGAATTTCTGGGATTTTTTCCCAAGAAATATATGGGAATTATCTGTAATTTTAGCACAGTTTCAGAACGATTCGTGAAAGTCACCTTTTAAGAATAACTTCCACTGCAGCCCATACATAAAAGTTTGCTCCTTTATTACTCTGCACATGGACAATTATTTGCGCTGTTATTTGCCCCAGGCATGTACCTATGTAATTACCGTTTACAGTATAAAGATGGATGTTATCGGTCGCTGAACGTCGGAGCAGTAGGCGTTTAATGCATTTTCCCATAGGGTCCAATGCAAAATTGACACCTCATTTTCTCCATTCTCAAGAGCTTTGAGTCTCTGCAAAACATATACATGTGTAGACACAAATAAGTGAAATAGAATGAAGGCTATTTCAGCTTTAGCTTTTATTCCGTTTGGGAGCTAAAGTCGCACAAACTTTTGTTTACAAAAATTTCGATGGCCTATAGTTCGCAAGTTATGCAATCAGTTGACATAAGATTGTGCATGCATGTAGACATGTTAATGGCCTTTATACATGCCAAGTTTCAGATGGCTACCTACTCATACAAGCAAGCAGTAGCGGTTTGAAATTTTCACAATTTGGGCTACACGTTCGGGACGATTCGTGACCTTAGGTGACTTGCACAATTCGGGCTGAAACTAGTGCCAAATGAGAGGGTTGGGATAAACATTCAATTGACCATATGTGCCAAAAATTCTCGTTCTTTAGTTTTCGAGTTATAGCCCCTGGAAGTCGTAAACTGCACGACTTTGCCCTCGAATATCTCGACAACGGAGAAAGGAGAATTTCTGGGATTTTTTCCCAAGAAATATATGGGAATTATCTGTAATTTTAGCACAGTTTCAGAACGATTCGTGAAAGTCACCTTTTAAGAATAACTTCCACTGCAGCCCATACATAAAAGTTTGCTCCTTTATTACTCTGCACATGGACAATTATTTGCGCTGTTATTTGCCCCAGGCATGTACCTATGTAATTACCGTTTACAGTGTAAAGATGGATGTTATCGGTCGCTGAACGTCGGAGCAGTAGGCGTTTAATGCATTTTCCCATAGGGTCCAATGCAAAATTGACACCTCATTTTCTCCATTCTCAAGAGCTTTGAGTCTCTGCAAAACATATACATGTGTAGACACAAATAAGTGAAATAGAATGAAGGCTATTTCAGCTTTAGCTTTTATTCCGTTTGGGAGCTAAAGTCGCACAAACTTTTGTTTACAAAAATTTCGATGGCCTATAGTTCGCAAGTTATGCAATCAGTTGACATAAGATTGTGCATGCATGTAGACATGTTAATGGCCTTTATACATGCCAAGTTTCAGATGGCTACCTACTCATACAAGCAAGCAGTAGCGGTTTGAAATTTTCACAATTTGGGCTACACGTTCGGGACGATTCGTGACCTTAGGTGACTTGCACAATTCGGGCTGAAACTAGTGCCAAATGAGAGGGTTGGGATAAACATTCAATTGACCATATGTGCCAAAAATTCTCGTTCTTTAGTTTTCGAGTTATAGCCCCTGGAAGTCGTAAACTGCACGACTTTGCCCTCGAATATCTCGACAACGGAGAAAGGAGAATTTCTGGGATTTTTTCCCAAGAAATATATGGGAATTATCTGTAATTTTAGCACAGTTTCAGAACGATTCGTGAAAGTCACCTTTTAAGAATAACTTCCACTGCAGCCCATACATAAAAGTTTGCTCCTTTATTACTCTGCACATGGACAATTATTTGCGCTGTTATTTGCCCCAGGCATGTACCTATGTAATTACCGTTTACAGTGTAAAGATGGATGTTATCGGTCGCTGAACGTCGGAGCAGTAGGCGTTTAATGCATTTTCCCATAGGGTCCAATGCAAAATTGACACCTCATTTTCTCCATTCTCAAGAGCTTTGAGTCTCTGCAAAACATATACATGTGTAGACACAAATAAGTGAAATAGAATGAAGGCTATTTCAGCTTTAGCTTTTATTCCGTTTGGGAGCTAAAGTCGCACAAACTTTTGTTTACAAAAATTTCGATGGCCTATAGTTCGCAAGTTATGCAATCAGTTGACATAAGATTGTGCATGCATGTAGACATGTTAATGGCCTTTATACATGCCAAGTTTCAGATGGCTACCTACTCATACAAGCAAGCAGTAGCGGTTTGAAATTTTCACAATTTGGGCTACACGTTCGGGACGATTCGTGACCTTAGGTGACTTGCACAATTCGGGCTGAAACTAGTGCCAAATGAGAGGGTTGGGATAAACATTCAATTGACCATATGTGCCAAAAATTCTCGTTCTTTAGTTTTCGAGTTATAGCCCCTGGAAGTCGTAAACTGCACGACTTTGCCCTCGAATATCTCGACAACGGAGAAAGGAGAATTTCTGGGATTTTTTCCCAAGAAATATATGGGAATTATCTGTAATTTTAGCACAGTTTCAGAACGATTCGTGAAAGTCACCTTTTAAGAATAACTTCCACTGCCGCCCATACATAAAAGTTTGCTCCTTTATTACTCTGCACATGGACAATTATTTGCGCTGTTATTTGCCCCAGGCATGTACCTATGTAATTACCGTTTACAGTGTAAAGATGGATGTTATCGGTCGCTGAACGTCGGAGCAGTAGGCGTTTAATGCATTTTCCCATAGGGTCCAATGCAAAATTGACACCTCATTTTCTCCATTCTCAAGAGCTTTGAGTCTCTGCAAAACATATACATGTGTAGACACAAATAAGTGAAATAGAATGAAGGCTATTTCAGCTTTAGCTTTTATTCCGTTTGGGAGCTAAAGTCGCACAAACTTTTGTTTACAAAAATTTCGATGGCCTATAGTTCGCAAGTTATGCAATCAGTTGACATAAGATTGTGCATGCATGTAGACATGTTTATGGCCTTTATACATGCCAAGTTTCAGATGGCTACCTACTCATACAAGCAAGCAGTAGCAGTTTGAAATTTTCACAATTTGGGCTACACGTTCGGGACGATTCGTGACCTTAGGTGACTTGCACAATTCGGGCTGAAACTAGTGCCAAATGAGAGGGTTGGGATAAACATTCAATTGACCATATGTGCCAAAAATTCTCGTTCTTTAGTTTTCGAGTTATAGCCCCTGGAAGTCGTTAACTGCACGACTTTGCCCTCGAATATCTCGACAACGGAGAAAGGAGAATTTCTGGGATTTTTTCCCAAGAAATATATGGGAATTATCTGTAATTTTAGCACAGTTTCAGAACGATTCGTGAAAGTCACCTTTTAAGAATAACTTCCACTGCAGCCCATACATAAAAGTTTGCTCCTTTATTACTCTGCACATGGACAATTATTTGCGCTGTTATTTGCCCCAGGCATGTACCTATGTAATTACCGTTTACAGTGTAAAGATGGATGTTATCGGTCGCTGAACGTCGGAGCAGTAGGCGTTTAATGCATTTTCCCATAGGGTCCAATGCAAAATTGACACCTCATTTTCTCCATTCTCAAGAGCTTTGAGTCTCTGCAAAACATATACATGTGTAGACACAAATAAGTGAAATAGAATGAAGGCTATTTCAGCTTTAGTTTTTATTCCGTTTGGGAGCTTAAGTCGCACAAACTTTTGTTTACAAAAATTTCGATGGCCTATAGTTCGCAAGTTATGCAATCAGTTGACATAAGATTGTGCATGCATGTAGACATGTTAATGGCCTTTATACATGCCAAGTTTCAGATGGCTACCTACTCATACAAGCAAGCAGTAGCGGTTTGAAATTTTCACAATTTGGGCTACACGTTCGGGACGATTCGTGACCTTAGGTGACTTGCACAATTCGGGCTGAAACTAGTGCCAAATGAGAGGGTTGGGATAAACATTCAATTGACCATATGTGCCAAAAATTCTCGTTCTTTAGTTTTCGAGTTATAGCCCCTGGAAGTCGTAAACTGCACGACTTTGCCCTCGAATATCTCGACAACGGAGAAAGGAGAATTTCTGGGATTTTTTCCCAAGAAATATATGGGAATTATCTGTAATTTTAGCACAGTTTCAGAACGATTCGTGAAAGTCACCTTTTAAGAATAACTTCCACTGCAGCCCATACATAAAAGTTTGCTCCTTTATTACTCTGCACATGGACAATTATTTGCGCTGTTATTTGCCCCAGGCATGTACCTATGTAATTACCGTTTACAGTGTAAAGATGGATGTTATCGGTCGCTGAACGTCGGAGCAGTAGGCGTTTAATGCATTTTCCCATTGGGTCCAATGCAAAATTGACACCTCATTTTCTCCATTCTCAAGAGCTTTGAGTCTCTGCAAAACATATACATGTGTAGACACAAATAAGTGAAATAGAATGAAGGCTATTTCAGCTTTAGCTTTTATTCCGTTTGGGAGCTAAAGTCGCACAAACTTTTGTTTACAAAAACTTCGATGGCCTATAGTTTGCAGGTTATGCAATCAGTTGACATAAGATTGTGCATGCATGTAGACATGTTAATGGCCTCTATACATGCCAAGTTTCAGATGGCTACCTACTCATACAAGCAAGCAGTAGCGGTTTGAAATTTTCACAATTTGGGCTACACGTTCGGGACGATGCGTGACCTTAGGTGACTTGCACAATTCGGGCTGAAACTAGTGCCAAATGAGAGGGTTGGGATAAACATTCAATTGACCATATGTGCCAAAAATTCTCGTTCTTTAGTTTTCGAGTTATAGCCCCTGGAAGTCGTAAACTGCACGACTTTGCCCTCGAATATCTCGACAACGGAGAAAGGAGAATTTCTGGGATTTTTTCCCAAGAAATATATGGGAATTATCTGTAATTTTAGCACAGTTTCAGAACGATTCGTGAAAGTCACCTTTTAAGAATAACTTCCACTGCAGCCCATACATAAAAGTTTGCTCCTTTATTACTCTGCACATGGACAATTATTTGCGCTGTTATTTGCCCCAGGCATGTACCTATGTAATTACCGTTTACAGTGTAAAGATGGATGTTATCGGTCGCTGAACGTCGGAGCAGTAGGCGTTTAATGCATTTTCCCATAGGGTCCAATGCAAAATTGACACCTCATTTTCTCCATTCTCAAGAGCTTTGAGTCTCTGCAAAACATATACATGTGTAGACACAAATAAGTGAAATAGAATGAAGGCTATTTCAGCTTTAGCTTTTATTCCGTTTGGGAGCTAAAGTCGCACAAACTTTTGTTTACAAACATTTCGATGGCCTATAGTTCGCAAGTTATGCAATCAGTTGACATAAGATTGTGCATGCATGTAGACATGTTAATGGCCTTTATACATGCCAAGTTTCAGATGGCTACCTACTCATACAAGCAAGCAGTAGCGGTTTGAAATTTTCACAATTTGGGCTACACGTTCGGGACGATTCGTGACCTTAGGTGACTTGCACAATTCGGACTGAAACTAGTGCCAAATGAGAGGGTTGGGATAAACATTCAATTGACCATATGTGCCAAAAATTCTCGTTCTTTAGTTTTCGAGTTATAGCCCCTGGAAGTCGTAAACTGCACGATTTTTGCCCTCGAATATCTCGACAACGGAGAAAGGAGAATTTTTGGGATTTTTTCCCAAGAAATATATGGGAATTATCTGTAATTTTAGCACAGTTTCAGAACGATTCGTGAAAGTCACCTTTTAAGAATAACTTCCACTGCAGCCCATACATAAAAGTTTGCTCCTTTATTACTCTGCACATGGACAATTATTTGCGCTGTTATTTGCCCCAGGCATGTACCTATGTAATTACCGTTTACAGTGTAAAGATGGATGTTATCGGTCGCTGAACGTCGGAGCAGTAGGCGTTTAATGCATTTTCCCTTAGGGTCCAATGCAAAATTGACACCTCATTTTCTCCATTCTCAAGAGCTTTGAGTCTCTGCAAAACATATACATGTGTAGACACAAATAAGTGAAATAGAATGAAGGCTATTTCAGCTTTAGCTTTTATTCCGTTTGGGAGCTAAAGTCGCACAAACTTTTGTTTACAAAAATTTCGATGGCCTATAGTTCGCAAGTTATGCAATCAGTTGACATAAGATTGTGCATGCATGTAGACATGTTAATGGCCTTTATACATGCCAAGTTTCAGATGGCTACCTACTCATACAAGCAAGCAGTAGCGGTTTGAAATTTTCACAATTTGGGCTACACGTTCGGGACGATTCGTGACCTTAGGTGACTTGCACAATTCGGGCTGAAACTAGTGCCAAATGAGAGGGTTGGGATAAACATTCAATTGACCATATGTGCCAAAAATTCTCGTTCTTTAGTTTTCGAGTTATAGCCCCTGGAAGTCGTAAACTGCACGACTTTGCCCTCGAATATCTCGACAACGGAGAAAGGAGAATTTCTGGGATTTTTTCCCAAGAAATATATGGGAATTATCTGTAATTTTAGCACAGTTTCAGAACGATTCGTGAAAGTCACCTTTTAAGAATAACTTCCACTGCAGCCCATACATAAAAGTTTGCTCCTTTATTACTCTGCACATGGACAATTATTTGCGCTGTTATTTGCCCCAGGCATGTACCTATGTAATTACCGTTTACAGTGTAAAGATGGATGTTATCGGTCGCTGAACGTCGGAGCAGTAGGCGTTTAATGCATTTTCCCATAGGGTCCAATGCAAAATTGACACCTCATTTTCTCCATTCTCAAGAGCTTTGAGTCTCTGCAAAACATATACATGTGTAGACACAAATAAGTGAAATAGTATGAAGGCTATTTCAGCTTTAGCTTTTATTCAGTTTGGGAGCTAAAGTCGCACAAACTTTTGTTTACAAAAATTTCGATGGCCTATAGTTCGCAAGTTATGCAATCAGTTGACATAAGATTGTGCATGCATGTAGACATGTTAATGGCCTTTATACATGCCAAGTTTCAGATGGCTACCTACTCATACAAGCAAGCAGTAGCGGTTTGAAATTTTCACAATTTGGGCTACACGTTCGGGACGATTCCTGACCTTAGGTGACTTGCACAATTCGGGCTGAAACTAGTGCCAAATGAGAGGGTTGGGATAAACATTCAATTGACCATATGTGCCAAAAATTCTCGTTCTTTAGTTTTCGAGTTATAGCCCCTGGAAGTCGTAAACTGCACGACTTTGCCCTCGAATATCTCGACAACGGAGAAAGGAGAATTTCTGGATTTTTTCCCAAGAAATATATGGGAATTATCTGTAATTTTAGCACAGTTTCAGAACGATTCGTGAAAGTCACCTTTTAAGAATAACTTCCACTGCAGCCCATACATAAAAGTTTGCTCCTTTATTACTCTGCACATGGACAATTATTTGCGCTGTTATTTGCCCCAGGCATGTACCTATGTAATTACCGTTTACAGTGTAAAGATGGATGTTATCGGTCGCTGAACGTCGGAGCAGTAGGCGTTTAATGCATTTTCCCATAGGGTCCAATGCAAAATTGACACCTCATTTTCTCCATTCTCAAGAGCTTTGAGTCTCTGCAAAACATATACATGTGTAGACACAAATAAGTGAAATAGAATGAAGGCTATTTCAGCTTTAGCTTTTATTCCGTTTGGGAGCTAAAGTCGCACAAACTTTTGTTTACAAAAATTTCGATGGCCTATAGTTCGCAAGTTATGCAATCAGTTGACATAAGATTGTGCATGCATGTAGACATGTTAATGGCCTTTATACATGCCAAGTTTCAGATGGCTACCTACTCATACAAGCAAGCAGTAGCGGTTTGAAATTTTCACAATTTGGGCTACACGTTCGGGACGATTCGTGACCTTAGGTGACTTGCACAATTCGGACTGAAACTAGTGCCAAATGAGAGGGTTGGGATAAACATTCAATTGACCATATGTGCCAAAAATTCTCGTTCTTTAGTTTTCGAGTTATAGCCCCTGGAAGTCGTAAACTGCACGACTTTGCCCTCGAATATCTCGACAACGGAGAAAGGAGAATTTTTGGGATTTTTTCCCAAGAAATATATGGGAATTATCTGTAATTTTAGCACAGTTTCAGAACGATTCGTGAAAGTCACCTTTTAAGAATAACTTCCACTGCAGCCCATACATAAAAGTTTGCTCCTTTATTACTCTGCACATGGACAATTATTTGCGCTGTTATTTGCCCCAGGCATGTACCTATGTAATTACCGTTTACAGTGTAAAGATGGATGTTATCGGTCGCTGAACGTCGGAGCAGTAGGCGTTTAATGCATTTTCCCATAGGGTCCAATGCAAAATTGACACCTCATTTTCTCCATTCTCAAGAGCTTTGAGTCTCTGCAAAACATATACATGTGTAGACACAAATAAGTGAAATAGAATGAAGGCTATTTCAGCTTTAGCTTTTATTCCGTTTGGGAG
Source organism: Ctena decussata (assembly GCA_963989385.1). NCBI lineage: Eukaryota > Metazoa > Mollusca > Bivalvia > Lucinida > Lucinidae > Ctena > Ctena decussata. The sequence goes on along the minus strand of OZ022510.1, from coordinate 67,918,541 downwards.
CTAAAGTCGCACAAACTTTTGTTTACAAAAATTTCGATGGCCTATAGTTCGCAAGTTATGCAATCAGTTGACATAAGATTGTGCATGCATGTAGACATGTTAATGGCCTTTATACATGCCAAGTTTCAGATGGCTACCTACTCATACAAGCAAGCAGTAGCGGTTTGAAATTTTCACAATTTGGGCTACACGTTCGGGACGATTCGTGACCTTAGGTGACTTGCACAATTCGGGCTGAAACTAGTGCCAAATGAGAGGGTTGGGATAAACATTCAATTGACCATATGTGCCAAAAATTCTCGTTCTTTAGTTTTCGAGTTATAGCCCCTGGAAGTCGTAAACTGCACGACTTTGCCCTCGAATATCTCGACAACGGAGAAAGGAGAATTTCTGGGATTTTTTCCCAAGAAATATATGGGAATTATCTGTAATTTTAGCACAGTTTCAGAACGATTCGTGAAAGTCACCTTTTAAGAATAACTTCCACTGCAGCCCATACATAAAAGTTTGCTCCTTTATTTCTCTGCACATGGACAATTATTTGCGCTGTTATTTGCCCCAGGCATGTACCTATGTAATTACCGTTTACAGTGTAAAGATGGATGTTATCGGTCGCTGAACGTCGGAGCAGTAGGCGTTTAATGCATTTTCCCATAGGGTCCAATGCAAAATTGACACCTCATTTTCTCCATTCTCAAGAGCTTTGAGTCTCTGCAAAACATATACATGTGTAGACACAAATAAGTGAAATAGAATGAAGGCTATTTCAGCTTTAGCTTTTATTCCGTTTCGGAGCTAAAGTCGCACAAACTTTTGTTTACAAAAATTTCGATGGCCTATAGTTCGCAAGTTATGCAATCAGTTGACATAAGATTGTGCATGCATGTAGACATGTTAATGGCCTTTATACATGCCAAGTTTCAGATGGCTACCTACTCATACAAGCAAGCAGTAGCGGTTTGAAATTTTCACAATTTGGGCTACACGTTCGGGACGATTCGTGACCTTAGGTGACTTGCACAATTCGGGCTGAAACTAGTGCCAAATGAGAGGGTTGGGATAAACATTCAATTGACCATATGTGCCAAAAATTCTCGTTCTTTAGTTTTCGAGTTATAGCCCCTGGAAGTCGTAAACTGCACGACTTTGCCCTCGAATATCTCGACAACGGAGAAAGGAGAATTTCTGGGATTTTTTCCCAAGAAATATATGGGAATTATCTGTAATTTTAGCACAGTTTCAGAACGATTCGTGAAAGTCACCTTTTAAGAATAACTTCCACTGCAGCCCATACATAAAAGTTTGCTCCTTTATTACTCTGCACATGGACAATTATTTGCGCTGTTATTTGCCCCAGGCATGTACCTATGTAATTACCGTTTACAGTGTAAAGATGGATGTTATCGGTCGCTGAACGTCGGAGCAGTAGGCGTTTAATGCATTTTCCCATAGGGTCCAATGCAAAATTGACACCTCATTTTCTCCATTCTCAAGAGCTTTGAGTCTCTGCAAAACATATACATGTGTAGACACAAATAAGTGGAATAGAATGAAGGCTATTTCAGCTTTAGCTTTTATTCCGTTTCGGAGCTAAAGTCGCACAAACTTTTGTTTACAAACATTTCGATGGCCTATAGTTCGCAAGTTATGCAATCAGTTGACATAAGATTGTGCATGCATGTAGACATGTTAATGGCCTTTATACATGCCAAGTTTCAGATGGCTACCTACTCATATAAGCAAGCAGTAGCGGTTTGAAATTTTCACAATTTGGGCTACACGTTCGGGACGATTCGTGACCTTAGGTGACTTGCACAATTCGGGCTGAAACTATTGCCAAATGAGATGGTTGGGATAAACATTCAATTGACCATATGTGCCAAAAATTCTCGTTCTTTAGTTTTCGAGTTATAGCCCCTGGAAGTCGTAAACTGCACGACTTTGCCCTCGAATATCTCGACAACGGAGAAAGGAGAATTTCTGGGATTTTTTCCCAAGAAATATATGGGAATTATCTGTAATTTTAGCACAGTTTCAGAACGATTCGTGAAAGTCACCTTTTAAGAATAACTTCCACTGCAGCCCATACATAACAGTTTGCTCCTTTATTACTCTGCACATGGACAATTATTTGCGCTGTTATTTGCCCCAGGCATGTACCTATGTAATTACCGTTTACAGTGTAAAGATGGATGTTATCAGTCGCTGAACGTCGGAGCAGTAGGCGTTTAATGCATTTTCCCATAGGGTCCAATGCAAAATTGACACCTCATTTTCTCCATTCTCAAGAGCTTTGAGTCTCTGCAAAACATATACATGTGTATATACAAATAAGTGAAATAGAATGAAGGCTATTTCAGCTTTAGCTTTTATTCCGTTTAGGAGCTAAAGTCGCACAAACTTTTGTTTACAAACATTTCGATGGCCTATAGTTCGCAAGTTATGCAATCAGTTGACATAAGATTGTGCATGCATGTAGACATGTTAATGGCCTTTATACATGCCAAGTTTCAGATGGCTACCTACTCATACAAGCAAGCAGTAGCGGTTTGAAATTTTCACAATTTGGGCTACACGTTCGGGACGATTCGTGACCTTAGGTGACTTGCACAATTCGGGCTGAAACTAGTGCCAAATGAGAGGGTTGGGATAAACATTCAATTGACCATATGTGCCAAAAATTCTCGTTCTTTAGTTTTCGAGTTATAGCCCCTGGAAGTCGTAAACTGCACGACTTTGCCCTCGAATATCTCGACAACGGAGAAAGGAGAATTTCTGGGATTTTTTCCCAAGAAATATATGGGAATTATCTGTAATTTTAGCACAGTTTCAGAACGATTCGTGAAAGTCACCTTTTTAGAATAACTTCCACTGCAGCCCATACATAAAAGTTTGCTCCTTTATTACTCTGCACATGGACAATTATTTGCGCTGTTATTTGCCCCAGGCATGTACCTATGTAATTACCGTTTACAGTGTAAAGATGGATGTTATCGGTCGCTGAACGTCGGAGCAGTAGGCGTTTAATGCATTTTCCCATAGGGTCCAATGCAAAATTGACACCTCATTTTCTCCATTCTCAAGAGCTTTGAGTCTCTGCAAAACATATACATGTGTAGACACAAATAAGTGAAATAGAATGAAGGCTATTTCAGCTTTAGCTTTTATTCCGTTTGGGAGCTAAAGTCGCACAAACTTTTGTTTACAAAAATTTCGATGGCCTATAGTTCGCAAGTTATGCAATCAGTTGACATAAGATTGTGCATGCATGTAGACATGTTAATGGCCTTTATACATGCCAAGTTTCAGATGGCTACCTACTCATACAAGCAAGCAGTAGCGGTTTGAAATTTTCACAATTTGGGCTACACGTTCGGGACGATTCGTGACCTTAGGTGACTTGCACAATTCGGGCTGAAACTAGTGCCAAATGAGAGGGTTGGGATAAACATTCAATTGACCATATGTGCCAAAAATTCTCGTTCTTTAGTTTTCGAGTTATAGCCCCTGGAAGTCGTAAACTGCACGACTTTGCCCTCGAATATCTCGACAACGGAGAAAGGAGAATTTCTGGGATTTTTTCCCAAGAAATATATGGGAATTATCTGTAATTTTAGCACAGTTTCAGAACGATTCGTGAAAGTCACCTTTTAAGAATAACTTCCACTGCAGCCCATACATAAAAGTTTGCTCCTTTATTACTCTGCACATGGACAATTATTTGCGCTGTTATTTGCCCCAGGTATGTACCTATGTAATTACCGTTTACAGTGTAAAGATGGATGTTATCGGTCGCTGAACGTCGGAGCAGTAGGCGTTTAATGCATTTTCCCATAGGGTCCAATGCAAAATTGACACCTCATTTTCTCCATTCTCAAGAGCTTTGAGTCTCTGCAAAACATATACATGTGTAGACACAAATAAGTGAAATAGAATGAAGGCTATTTCAGCTTTAGCTTTTATTCCGTTTGGGAGCTAAAGTCGCACAAACTTTTGTTTACAAAAAATTCGAAGGCCTATAGTTCGCAAGTTATGCAATCAGTTGACATAAGATTGTGCATGCATGTAGACATGTTAATGGCCTTTATACATGCCAAGTTTCAGATGGCTACCTACTCATACAAGCAAGCAGTAGCGGTTTGAAATTTTCACAATTTGGGCTACACGTTCGGGACGATTCGTGACCCTAGGTGACTTGCACAATTCGGGCTGAAACTAGTGCCAAATGAGAGGGTTGGGATAAACATTCAATTGACCATATGTGCCAAAAATTCTCGTTCTTTAGTTTTCGAGTTATAGCCCCTGGAAGTCGTAAACTGCACGACTTTGCCCTCGAATATCTCGACAACGGAGAAAGGAGAATTTCTGGGATTTTTTCCCAAGAAATATATGGGAATTATCTGTAATTTTAGCACAGTTTCAGAACGATTCGTGAAAGTCACCTTTTAAGAATAACTTCCACTGCAGCCCATACATAAAAGTTTGCTCCTTTATTACTCTGCACATGGACAATTATTTGCGCTGTTATTTGCCCCAGGCATGTACCTATGTAATTACCGTTTACAGTGTAAAGATGGATGTTATCGGTCGCTGAACGTCGGAGCAGTAGGCGTTTAATGCATTTTCCCATAGGGTCCAATGCAAAATTGACACCTCATTTTCTCCATTCTCAAGAGCTTTGAGTCTCTGCAAAACATATACATGTGTAGACACAAATAAGTGAAATAGAATGAAGGCTATTTCAGCTTTAGCTTTTATTCCGTTTGGGAGCTAAAGTCGCACAAACTTTTGTTTACAAAAATTTCGATGGCCTATAGTTCGCAAGTTATGCAATCAGTTGACATAAGATTGTGCATGCATGTAGACATGTTAATGGCCTTTATACATGCCAAGTTTCAGATGGCTACCTACTCATACAAGCAAGCAGTAGCGGTTTGAAATTTTCACAATTTGGGCTACACGTTCGGGACGATTCGTGACCTTAGGTGACTTGCACAATTCGGGCTGAAACTAGTGCCAAATGAGAGGGTTGGGATAAACATTCAATTGACCATATGTGCCAAAAATTCTCGTTCTTTAGTTTTCGAGTTATAGCCCCTGGAAGTCGTAAACTGCACGACTTTGCCCTCGAATATCTCGACAACGGAGAAAGGAGAATTTCTGGGATTTTTTCCCAAGAAATATATGGGAATTATCTGTAATTTTAGCACAGTTTCAGAACGATTCGTGAAAGTCACCTTTTAAGAATAACTTCCACTGCAGCCCATACATAAAAGTTTGCTCCTTTATTACTCTGCACATGGACAATTATTTGCGCTGTTATTTGCCCCAGGCATGTACCTATGTAATTACCGTTTACAGTGTAAAGATGGATGTTATCGGTCGCTGAACGTCGGAGCAGTAGGCGTTTAATGCATTTTCCCATAGGATCCAATGCAAAATTGACACCTCATTTTCTCCATTCTCAAGAGCTTTGAGTCTCTGCAAAACATATACATGTGTAGACACAAATAAGTGAAATAGAATGAAGGCTATTTCAGCTTTAGCTTTTATTCCGTTTGGGAGCTAAAGTCGCACAAACTTTTGTTTACAAACATTTCGATGGCCTATAGTTCGCAAGTTATGCAATCAGTTGACATAAGATTGTGCATGCATGTAGACATGTTAATGGCCTTTATACATGCCAAGTTTCAGATGGCTACCTACTCATACAAGCAAGCAGTAGCGGTTTGAAATTTTCACAATTTGGGCTACACGTTCGGGACGATTCGTGACCTTAGGTGACTTGCACAATTCGGGCTGAAACTAGTGCCAAATGAGAGGGTTGGGATAAACATTCAATTGACCATATGTGCCAAAAATTCTCGTTCTTTAGTTTTCGAGTTATAGCCCCTGGAAGTCGTAAACTGCACGACTTTGCCCTCGAATATCTCGACAACGGAGAAAGGAGAATTTCTGGGATTTTTTCCCAAGAAATATATGGGAATTATCTGTAATTTTAGCACAGTTTCAGAACGATTCGTGAAAGTCACCTTTTAATAATAACTTCCACTGCAGCCCATACATAAAAGTTTGCTCCTTTATTACTCTGCACATGGACAATTATTTGCGCTGTTATTTGCCCCAGGCATGTACCTATGTAATTACCGTTTACAGTGTAAAGATGGATGTTATCGGTCGCTGAACGTCGGAGCAGTAGGCGTTTAATGCATTTTCCCATAGGGTCCAATGCAAAATTGACACCTCATTTTCTCCATTCTCAAGAGCTTTGAGTCTCTGCAAAACATATACATGTGTAGACACAAATAAGTGAAATAGAATGAAGGCTATTTCAGCTTTAGCTTTTATTCCGTTTGGGAGCTAAAGTCGCACAAACTTTTGTTTACAAAAATTTCGATGGCCTATAGTTCGCAAGTCATGCAATCAGTTGACATAAGATTGTGCATGCATGTAGACATGTTAATGGCCTTTATACATGCCAAGTTTCAGATGGCTAACTACTCATACAAGCAAGCAGTAGCGGTTTGAAATTTTCACAATTTGGGCTACACGTTCGGGACGATTCGTGACCTTAGGTGACTTGCACAATTCGGGCTGAAACTAGTGCCAAATGAGAGGGTTGGGATAAACATTCAATTGACCATATGTGCCAAAAATTCTCGTTCTTTAGTTTTCGAGTTATAGCCCCTGGAAGTCGAAAACTGCACGACTTTGCCCTCGAATATCTCGACAACGGAGAAAGGAGAATTTCAGGGCATTTTCTCCCAAGAAATATATGGGAATTATCTGTAATTTAGCACAGTTTCAGAACGATTCGTGAAAGTCACCTTTTAAGAATAACTTCCACTGCAGGCCCATATATAAAAGTTTGCTCCTTTATTACTCTGCACATGGACAATTATTTGCGCTGTTATTTGCCCCAGGCATGTACCTATGTAATTACCGTTTACAGTGTAAAGATGGATGTTATCGGTCGCTGAACGTCGGAGCAGTAGGCGTTTAATGCATTTTCCCATAGGGTCCAATGCAAAATTGACACCTCATTTTCTCCATTCTCAAGAGCTTTGAGTCTCTGCAAAACATATACATGTGTAGACACAAATAAGTGAAATAGAATGAAGGCTATTTCAGCTTTAGCTTTTATTCCGTTTGGGAGCTAAAGTCGCACAAACTTTTGTTTACAAAAATTTCGATGGCCTATAGTTCGCAAGTTATGCAATCAGTTGACATAAGATTGTGCATGCATGTAGACATGTTAATGACCTTTATATATGCCAAGTTTCAGATGGCTACCTACTCAAACAAGCAAGCAGTAGCGGTTTGAAATTTTCACAATTTGGGCTACACGTTCGGGACGATTCGTGACCTTAGGTGACTTGCACAATTCGGGCTGAAACTAGTGCCAAATGAGAGGGTTGGGATAAACATTCAATTGACCATATGTGCCAAAAATTCTCGTTCTTTAGTTTTCGAGTTATAGCCCCTGGAAGTCGAAAACTGCACGACTTTGCCCTCGAATATCTCGACAACGGAGAAAGGAGAATTTCAGGGCATTTTCTCCCAAGAAATATATGGGAATTATCTGTAATTTAGCACAGTTTCAGAACGATTCGTGAAAGTCACCTTTTAAGAATAACTTCCACTGCAGGCCCATATATAAAAGTTTGCTCCTTTATTACTCTGCACATGGACAATTATTTGCGCTGTTATTTGCCCCAGGCATGTACCTATGTAATTACCGTTTACAGTGTAAAGATGGATGTTATCGGTCGCTGAACGTCGGAGCAGTAGGCGTTTAATGCATTTTCCCATAGGGTCCAATGCAAAATTGACACCTCATTTTCTCCATTCTCAAGAGCTTTGAGTCTCTGCAAAACATATACATGTGTAGACACAAATAAGTGAAATAGAATGAAGGCTATTTCAGCTTTAGCTTTTATTCCGTTTGGGAGCTAAAGTCGCACAAACTTTTGTTTACAAAAATTTCGATGGCCTATAGTTCGCAAGTTATGCAATCAGTTGACATAAGATTGTGCATGCTTGTAGACATGTTAATGACCTTTATATATGCCAAGTTTCAGATGGCTACCTACTCAAACAAGCAAGCAGTAGCGGTTTGATATTTTCACAATTTGGGCTACACGTTCGGGACGATTCGTGACCTTAGGTGACTTGCACAATTCGGGCTGAAACTAGTGCCAAATGAGAGGGTTGGGATAAACATTCAATTGACCATATGTGCCAAAAATTCTCGTTCTTTAGTTTTCGAGTTATAGCCCCTGGAAGTCGAAAACTGCACGACTTTGCCCTCGAATATCTCGACAACGGAGAAAGGAGAATTTCAGGGCATTTTCTCCCAAGAAATATATGGGAATTATCTGTAATTTAGCACAGTTTCAGAACGATTCGTGAAAGTCACCTTTTAAGAATAACTTCCACTGCAGGCCCATATATAAAAGTTTGCTCCTTTATTACTCTGCACATGGACAATTATTTGCGCTGTTATTTGCCCCAGGCATGTACCTATGTAATTACCGTTTACAGTGTAAAGATGGATGTTATCGGTCGCTGAACGTCGGAGCAGTAGGCGTTTAATGCATTTTCCCATAGGGTCCAATGCAAAATTGACACCTCATTTTCTCCATTCTCAAGAGCTTTGAGTCTCTGCAAAACATATACATGTGTAGACACAAATAAGTGAAATAGAATGAAGGCTATTTCAGCTTTAGCTTTTATTCCGTTTGGGAGCTAAAGTCGCACAAACTTTTGTTTACAAAAATTTCGATGGCCTATAGTTCGCAAGTTATGCAATCAGTTGACATAAGATTGTGCATGCATGTAGACATGTTAATGACCTTTATATATGCCAAGTTTCAGATGGCTACCTACTCAAACAAGCAAGCAGTAGCGGTTTGAAATTTTCACAATTTGGGCTACACGTTCGGGACGATTCGTGACCTTAGGTGACTTGCACAATTCGGGCTGAAACTAGTGCCAAATGAGAGGGTTGGGATAAACATTCAATTGACCATATGTGCCAAAAATTCTCGTTCTTTAGTTTTCGAGTTATAGCCCCTGGAAGTCGAAAACTGCACGACTTTGCCCTCGAATATCTCGACAACGGAGAAAGGAGAATTTCAGGGCATTTTCTCCCAAGAAATATATGGGAATTATCTGTAATTTAGCACAGTTTCAGAACGATTCGTGAAAGTCACCTTTTAAGAATAACTTCCACTGCAGGCCCATATATAAAAGTTTGCTCCTTTATTACTCTGCACATGGACAATTATTTGCGCTGTTATTTGCCCCAGGCATGTACCTATGTAATTACCGTTTACAGTGTAAAGATGGATGTTATCGGTCGCTGAACGTCGGAGCAGTAGGCGTTTAATGCATTTTCCCATAGGGTCCAATGCAAAATTGACACCTCATTTTCTCCATTCTCAAGAGCTTTGAGTCTCTGCAAAACATATACATGTGTAGACACAAATAAGTGAAATAGAATGAAGGCTATTTCAGCTTTAGCTTTTATTCCGTTTGGGAGCTAAAGTCGCACAAACTTTTGTTTACAAAAATTTCGATGGCCTATAGTTCGCAAGTTATGCAATCAGTTGACATAAGATTGTGCATGCTTGTAGACATGTTAATGACCTTTATATATGCCAAGTTTCAGATGGCTACCTACTCAAACAAGCAAGCAGTAGCGGTTTGATATTTTCACAATTTGGGCTACACGTTCGGGACGATTCGTGACCTTAGGTGACTTGCACAATTCGGGCTGAAACTAGTGCCAAATGAGAGGGTTGGGATAAACATTCAATTGACCATATGTGCCAAAAATTCTCGTTCTTTAGTTTTCGAGTTATAGCCCCTGGAAGTCGAAAACTGCACGACTTTGCCCTCGAATATCTCGACAACGGAGAAAGGAGAATTTCAGGGCATTTTCTCCCAAGAAATATATGGGAATTATCTGTAATTTAGCACAGTTTCAGAACGATTCGTGAAAGTCACCTTTTAAGAATAACTTCCACTGCAGGCCCATATATAAAAGTTTGCTCCTTTATTACTCTGCACATGGACAATTATTTGCGCTGTTATTTGCCCCAGGCATGTACCTATGTAATTACCGTTTACAGTGTAAAGATGGATGTTATCGGTCGCTGAACGTCGGAGCAGTAGGCGTTTAATGCATTTTCCCATAGGGTCCAATGCAAAATTGACACCTCATTTTCTCCATTCTCAAGAGCTTTGAGTCTCTGCAAAACATATACATGTGTAGACACAAATAAGTGAAATAGAATGAAGGCTATTTCAGCTTTAGCTTTTATTCCGTTTGGGAGCTAAAGTCGCACAAACTTTTGTTTACAAAAATTTCGATGGCCTATAGTTCGCAAGTTATGCAATCAGTTGACATAAGATTGTGCATGCATGTAGACATGTTAATGACCTTTATATATGCCAAGTTTCAGATGGCTACCTACTCAAACAAGCAAGCAGTAGCGGTTTGAAATTTTCACAATTTGGGCTACACGTTCGGGACGATTCGTGACCTTAGGTGACTTGCACAATTCGGGCTGAAACTAGTGCCAAATGAGAGGGTTGGGATAAACATTCAATTGACCATATGTGCCAAAAATTCTCGTTCTTTAGTTTTCGAGTTATAGCCCCTGGAAGTCGAAAACTGCACGACTTTGCCCTCGAATATCTCGACAACGGAGAAAGGAGAATTTCAGGGCATTTTCTCCCAAGAAATATATGGGAATTATCTGTAATTTAGCACAGTTTCAGAACGATTCGTGAAAGTCACCTTTTAAGAATAACTTCCACTGCAGGCCCATATATAAAAGTTTGCTCCTTTATTACTCTGCACATGGACAATTATTTGCGCTGTTATTTGCCCCAGGCATGTACCTATGTAATTACCGTTTACAGTGTAAAGATGGATGTTATCGGTCGCTGAACGTCGGAGCAGTAGGCGTTTAATGCATTTTCCCATAGGGTCCAATGCAAAATTGACACCTCATTTTCTCCATTCTCAAGAGCTTTGAGTCTCTGCAAAACATATACATGTGTAGACACAAATAAGTGAAATAGAATGAAGGCTATTTCAGCTTTAGCTTTTATTCCGTTTGGGAGCTAAAGTCGCACAAACTTTTGTTTACAAAAATTTCGATGGCCTATAGTTCGCAAGTTATGCAATCAGTTGACATAAGATTGTGCATGCATGTAGACATGTTGATGACCTTTATATATGCCAAGTTTCAGATGGCTACCTACTCAAACAAGCAAGCAGTAGCGGTTTGAAATTTTCACAATTTGGGCTACACGTTCGGGACGATTCGTGACCTTAGGTGACTTGCACAATTCGGGCTGAAACTAGTGCCAAATGAGAGGGTTGGGATAAACATTCAATTGACCATATGTGCCAAAAATTCTCGTTCTTTAGTTTTCGAGTTATAGCCCCTGGAAGTCGAAAACTGCACGACTTTGCCCTCGAATATCTCGACAACGGAGAAAGGAGAATTTCAGGGCATTTTCTCCCAAGAAATATATGGGAATTATCTGTAATTTAGCACAGTTTCAGAACGATTCGTGAAAGTCACCTTTTAAGAATAACTTCCACTGCAGGCCCATATATAAAAGTTTGCTCCTTTATTACTCTGCACATGGACAATTATTTGCGCTGTAATTTGCCCCAGGCATGTACCTATGTAATTACCGTTTACAGTGTAAAGATGGATGTTATCGGTCGCTGAACGTCGGAGCAGTAGGCGTTTAATGCATTTTCCCATAGGGTCCAATGCAAAATTGACACCTCATTTTCTCCATTCTCAAGAGCTTTGAGTCTCTGCAAAACATATACATGTGTAGACACAAATAAGTGAAATAGAATGAAGGCTATTTCAGCTTTAGCTTTTATTCCGTTTGGGAGCTAAAGTCGCACAAACTTTTGTTTACAAAAATTTCGATGGCCTATAGTTCGCAAGTTATGCAATCAGTTGACATAAGATTGTGCATGCATGTAGACATGTTAATGACCCTTATATATGCCAAGTTTCAGATGGCTACCTACTCAAACAAGCAAGCAGTAGCGGTTTGAAATTTTCACAATTTGGGCTACATGTTCGGGACGATTCGTGACCTTAGGTGACTTGCACAATTCGGGCTGAAACTAGTGCCAAATGAGAGGGTTGGGATAAACATTCAATTGACCATATGTGCCAAAAATTCTCGTTCTTTAGTTTTCGAGTTATAGCCCCTGGAAGTCGAAAACTGCACGACTTTGCCCTCGAATATCTCGACAACGGAGAAAGGAGAATTTCAGGGCATTTTCTCCCAAGAAATATATGGGAATTATCTGTAATTTAGCACAGTTTCAGAACGATTCGTGAAAGTCACCTTTTAAGAATAACTTCCACTGCAGGCCCATATATAAAAGTTTGCTCCTTTATTACTCTGCACATGGACAATTATTTGCGCTGTTATTTGCCCCAGGCATGTACCTATATAATTACCGTTTACAGTGTAAAGATGGATGTTATCGGTCGCTGAACGTCGGAGCAGTAAGCGTTTAATGCATTTTCCCATAGGGTCCAATGCAAAATTGACACCTCATTTTCTCCATTCTCAAGAGCTTTGAGTCTCTGCAAAACATATACATGTGTAGACACAAATAAGTGAAATAGAATGAAGGCTATTTCAGCTTTAGCTTTTATTCCGTTTGGGAGCTAAAGTCGCACAAACTTTTGTTTACAAAAATTTCGATGGCCTATAGTTCGCAAGTTATGCAATCAGTTGACATAAGATTGTGCATGCATGTAGACATGTTAATGACCTTTATATATGCCAAGTTTCAGATGGCTACCTACTCAAACAAGCAAGCAGTAGCGGTTTGAAATTTTCACAATTTGGGCTACACGTTCGGGACGATTCGTGACCTTAGGTGACTTGCACAATTCGGGCTGAAACTAGTGCCAAATGAGAGGGTTGGGATAAACATTCAATTGACCATATGTGCCAAAAATTCTCGTTCTTTAGTTTTCGAGTTATAGCCCCTGGAAGTCGAAAACTGCACGACTTTGCCCTCGAATATCTCGACAACGGAGAAAGGAGAATTTCAGGGCATTTTCTCCCAAGAAATATATGGGAATTATCTGTAATTTAGCACAGTTTCAGAACGATTCGTGAAAGTCACCTTTTAAGAATAACTTCCACTGCAGGCCCATATATAAAAGTTTGCTCCTTTATTACTCTGCACATGGACAATTATTTGCGCTGTTATTTGCCCCAGGCATGTACCTATGTAATTACCGTTTACAGTGTAAAGATGGATGTTATCGGTCGCTGAACGTCGGAGCAGTAGGCGTTTAATGCATTTTCCCATAGGGTCCAATGCAAAATTGACACCTCATTTTCTCCATTCTCAGGAGCTTTGAGTCTCTGCAAAACATATACATGTGTAGACACAAATAAGTGAAATAGAATGAAGGCTATTTTCAGCTTTAGCTTTTATTCCGTTTGGGAGCTAAAGTCGCACAAACTTTTGTTTACAAAAATTTCGATGGCCTATAGTTCGCAAGTTATGCAATTAGTTGACATAAGATTGTGCATGCATGTAGACATGTTAATGACCTTTATATATGCCAAGTTTCAGATGGCTACCTACTCAAACAAGCAAGCAGTAGCGGTTTTAAATTTTCACAATTTGGGCTACACGTTCGGGACGATTCGTGACCTTAGGTGACTTGCACAATTCGGGCTGAAACTAGTGCCAAATGAGAGGGTTGGGATACGACTTTGCCCTCGAATATCTCGACAACGGAGAAAGGAGAATTTCAGGGCATTTCCTCCCAAGAAATATATGGGAATTATCTGTAATTTAGCACAGTTTCAGAACGATTCGTGAAAGTCACCTTTTAAGAATAACTTCCACTGCAGGCCCATATATAAAAGTTTGCTCCTTTATTACTCTGCATATGGACAATTATTTGCGCTGTTATTTGCCCCAGGCATGTACCTATGTAATTACCGTTTACAGTGTAAAGATGGATGTTATCGGTCGCTGAACGTCGGAGCAGTAGGCGTTTAATGCATTTTCCCATAGGGTCCAATGCAAAATTGACACCTCATTTTCTCCATTCTCAAGAGCTTTGAGTCTCTGCAAAACATATACATGTGTAGACACAAATAAGTGAAATAGAATGAAGGCTATTTCAGCTTTAGCTTTTATTCCGTTTGGGAGCTAAAGTCGCACAAACTTTTGTTTACAAAAATTTCGATGGCCTATAGTTCGCAAGTTATGCAATCAGTTGACATAAGATTGTGCATGCATGTAGACATGTTAATGACCTTTATATATGCCAAGTTTCAGATGGCTACCTACTCAAACAAGCAAGCAGTAGCGGTTTGAAATTTTCACAATTTGGGCTACACGTTCGGGACGATTCGTGACCTTAGGTGACTTGCACAATTCGGGCTGAAACTAGTGCCAAATGAGAGGGTTGGGATAAACATTCAATTGACCATATGTGCCAAAAATTCTCGTTCTATAGTTTTCGAGTTATAGCCCCTGGAAGTCGAAAACTGCACGACTTTGCCCTCGAATATCTCGACAACGGAGAAAGGAGAATTTCAGGGCATTTTCTCCCAAGAAATATATGGGAATTATCTGTAATTTAGCACAGTTTCAGAACGATTCGTGAAAGTCACCTTTTAAGAATAACTTCCACTGCAGGCCCATATATAAAAGTTTGCTCCTTTATTACTCTGCACATGGACAATTATTTGCGCTGTTATTTGCCCCAGGCATGTACCTATGTAATTACCGTTTACAGTGTAAAGATGGATGTTATCGGTCGCTGAACGTCGGAGCAGTAGGCGTTTAATGCATTTTCCCATAGGGTCCAATGCAAAATTGACACCTCATTTTCTCCATTCTCAAGAGCTTTGAGTCTCTGCAAAACATATACATGTGTAGACACAAATAAGTGAAATAGAATGAAGGCTATTTCAGCTTTAGCTTTTATTCCGTTTGGGAGCTAAAGTCGCACAAACTTTTGTTTACAAAAATTTCGATGGCCTATAGTTCGCAAGTTATGCAATCAGTTGACATAAGATTGTGCATGCATGTAGACATGTTAATGACCTTTATATATGCCAAGTTTCAGATGGCTACCTACTCAAACAAGCAAGCAGTAGCGGTTTGAAATTTTCACAATTTGGGCTACACGTTCGGGACGATTCGTGACCTTAGGTGACTTGCACAATTCGGGCTGAAACTAGTGCCAAATGAGAGGGTTGGGATAAACATTCAATTGACCATATGTGCCAAAAATTCTCGTTCTTTAGTTTTCGAGTTATAGCCCCTGGAAGTCGAAAACTGCACGACTTTGCCCTCAAATATCTCGACAACGGAGAAAGGAGAATTTCAGGGCATTTTCTCCCAAGAAATATATGGGAATTATCTGTAATTTAGCACAGTTTCAGAACGATTCGTGAAAGTCACCTTTTAAGAATAACTTCCACTGCAGGCCCATATATAAAAGTTTGCTCCTTTATTACTCTGCACATGGACAATTATTTGCGCTGTTATTTGCCCCAGGCATGTACCTATGTAATTACCGTTTACAGTGTAAAGATGGATTTTATCGGTCGCTGAACGTCGGAGCAGTAGGCGTTTAATGCATTTTCCCATAGGGTCCAATGCAAAATTGACACCTCATTTTCTCCATTCTCAAGAGCTTTGAGTCTCTGCAAAACATATACATGTGTAGACACAAATAAGTGAAATAGAATGAAGGCTATTTCAGCTTTAGCTTTTATTCCGTTTGGGAGCTAAAGTCGCACAAACTTTTGTTTACAAAAATTTCGATGGCCTATAGTTCGCAAGTTATGCAATCAGTTGACATAAGATTGTGCATGCATGTAGACATGTTAATGACCTTTATATATGCCAAGTTTCAGATGGCTACCTACTCAAACAAGCAAGCAGTAGCGGTTTGAAATTTTCACAATTTGGGCTACACGTTCGGGACGATTCGTGACCTTAGGTGACTTGCACAATTCGGGCTGAAACTAGTGCCAAATGAGAGGGTTGGGATAAACATTCAATTGACCATATGTGCCAAAAATTCTCGTTCTTTAGTTTTCGAGTTATAGCCCCTGGAAGTCGAAAACTGCACGACTTTGCCCTCGAATATCTCGACAACGGAGAAAGGAGAATTTCAGGGCATTTTCTCCCAAGAAATATATGGGAATTATCTGTAATTTAGCACAGTTTCAGAACGATTCGTGAAAGTCACCTTTTAAGAATAACTTCCACTGCAGGCCCATATATAAAAGTTTGCTCCTTTATTACTCTGCACATGGACAATTATTTGCGCTGTTATTTGCCCCAGGCATGTACCTATGTAATTACCGTTTACAGTGTAAAGATGGATGTTATCGGTCGCTGAACGTCGGAGCAGTAGGCGTTTAATGCATTTTCCCATAGGGTCCAATGCAAAATTGACACCTCATTTTCTCCATTCTTAAGAGCTTTGAGTCTCTGCAAAACATATACATGTGTAGACACAAATAAGTGAAATAGAATGAAGGCTATTTCAGCTTTAGCTTTTATTCCGTTTGGGAGCTAAAGTCGCACAAACTTTTGTTTACAAAAATTTTGATGGCCTATAGTTCGCAAGTTATGCAATCAGTTGACATAAGATTGTGCATGCATGTAGACATGTTAATGACCTTTATATATGCCAAGTTTCAGATGGCTACCTACTCAAACAAGCAAGCAGTAGCGGTTTGAAATTTTCACAATTTGGGCTACACGTTCGGGACGATTCGTGACCTTAGGTGACTTGCACAATTCGGGCTGAAACTAGTGCCAAATGAGAGGGTTGGGATAAACATTCAATTGACCATATGTGCCAAAAATTCTCGTTCTTTAGTTTTCGAGTTATAGCCCCTGGAAGTCGAAAACTGCACGACTTTGCCCTCGAATATCTCGACAACGGAGAAAGGAGAATTTCAGGGCATTTTCTCCCAAGAAATATATGGGAATTATCTGTAATTAAGCACAGTTTCAGAACGATTCGTGAAAGTCACCTTTTAAGAATAACTTCCACTGCAGGCCCATATATAAAAGTTTGCTCCTTTATTACTCTGCACATGGACAATTATTTGCGCTGTTATTTGCCCCAGGCATGTACCTATGTAATTACCGTTTACAGTGTAAAGATGGATGTTATCGGTCGCTGAACGTCGGAGCAGTAGGCGTTTAATGCATTTTCCCATAGGGTCCAATGCAAAATTGACACCTCATTTTCTCCATTCTCAAGAGCTTTGAGTCTCTGCAAAACATATACATGTGTAGACACAAATAAGTGAAATAGAATGAAGGCTATTTCAGCTTTAGCTTTTATTCCGTTTGGGAGCTAAAGTCGCACAAACTTTTGTTTACAAAAATTTCGATGGCCTATAGTTCGCAAGTTATGCAATCAGTTGACATAAGATTGTGCATGCATGTAGACATGTTAATGACCTTTATATATGCCAAGTTTCAGATGGCTACCTACTCAAACAAGCAAGCAGTAGCGGTTTGAAATTTTCACAATTTGGGCTACACGTTCGGGACGATTCGTGACCTTAGGTGACTTGCACAATTCGGGCTGAAACTAGTGCCAAATGAGAGGGTTGGGATAAACATTCAATTGACCATATGTGCCAAAAATTCTCGTTCTTTAGTTTTCGAGTTATAGCCCCTGGAAGTCGAAAACTGCACGACTTTGCCCTCGAATATCTCGACAACGGAGAAAGGAGAATTTCAGGGCATTTTCTCCCAAGAAATATATGGGAATTATCTGTAATTTAGCACAGTTTCAGAACGATTCGTGAAAGTCACCTTTTAAGAATAACTTCCACTGCAGGCCCATATATAAAAGTTTGCTCCTTTATTACTCTGCACATGGACAATTATTTGCGCTGTAATTTGCCCCAGGCATGTACCTATGTAATTACCGTTTACAGTGTAAAGATGGATGTTATCGGTCGCTGAACGTCGGAGCAGTAGGCGTTTAATGCATTTTCCCATAGGGTCCAATGCAAAATTGACACCTCATTTTCTCCATTCTCAAGAGCTTTGAGTCTCTGCAAAACATATACATGTGTAGACACAAATAAGTGAAATAGAATGAAGGCTATTTCAGCTTTAGCTTTTATTCCGTTTGGGAGCTAAAGTCGCACAAACTTTTGTTTACAAAAATTTCGATGGCCTATAGTTCGCAAGTTATGCAATCAGTTGACATAAGATTGTGCATGCATGTAGACATGTTAATGACCCTTATATATGCCAAGTTTCAGATGGCTACCTACTCAAACAAGCAAGCAGTAGCGGTTTGAAATTTTCACAATTTGGGCTACATGTTCGGGACGATTCGTGACCTTAGGTGACTTGCACAATTCGGGCTGAAACTAGTGCCAAATGAGAGGGTTGGGATAAACATTCAATTGACCATATGTGCCAAAAATTCTCGTTCTTTAGTTTTCGAGTTATAGCCCCTGGAAGTCGAAAACTGCACGACTTTGCCCTCGAATATCTCGACAACGGAGAAAGGAGAATTTCAGGGCATTTTCTCCCAAGAAATATATGGGAATTATCTGTAATTTAGCACAGTTTCAGAACGATTCGTGAAAGTCACCTTTTAAGAATAACTTCCACTGCAGGCCCATATATAAAAGTTTGCTCCTTTATTACTCTGCACATGGACAATTATTTGCGCTGTTATTTGCCCCAGGCATGTACCTATGTAATTACCGTTTACAGTGTAAAGATGGATGTTATCGGTCGCTGAACGTCGGAGCAGTAAGCGTTTAATGCATTTTCCCATAGGGTCCAATGCAAAATTGACACCTCATTTTCTCCATTCTCAAGAGCTTTGAGTCTCTGCAAAACATATACATGTGTAGACACAAATAAGTGAAATAGAATGAAGGCTATTTCAGCTTTAGCTTTTATTCCGTTTGGGAGCTAAAGTCGCACAAACTTTTGTTTACAAAAATTTCGATGGCCTATAGTTCGCAAGTTATGCAATCAGTTGACATAAGATTGTGCATGCATGTAGACATGTTAATGACCTTTATATATGCCAAGTTTCAGATGGCTACCTACTCAAACAAGCAAGCAGTAGCGGTTTGAAATTTTCACAATTTGGGCTACACGTTCGGGACGATTCGTGACCTTAGGTGACTTGCACAATTCGGGCTGAAACTAGTGCCAAATGAGAGGGTTGGGATAAACATTCAATTGACCATATGTGCCAAAAATTCTCGTTCTTTAGTTTTCGAGTTATAGCCCCTGGAAGTCGAAAACTGCACGACTTTGCCCTCGAATATCTCGACAACGGAGAAAGGAGAATTTCAGGGCATTTTCTCCCAAGAAATATATGGGAATTATCTGTAATTTAGCACAGTTTCAGAACGATTCGTGAAAGTCACCTTTTAAGAATAACTTCCACTGCAGGCCCATATATAAAAGTTTGCTCCTTTATTACTCTGCACATGGACAATTATTTGCGCTGTTATTTGCCCCAGGCATGTACCTATGTAATTACCGATTACAGTGTAAAGATGGATGTTATCGGTCGCTGAACGTCGGAGCAGTAGGCGTTTAATGCATTTTCCCATAGGGTCCAATGCAAAATTGACACCTCATTTTCTCCATTCTCAAGAGCTTTGAGTCTCTGCAAAACATATACATGTGTAGACACAAATAAGTGAAATAGAATGAAGGCTATTTCAGCTTTAGCTTTTATTCCGTTTGGGAGCTAAAGTCGCACAAACTTTTGTTTACAAAAATTTCGATGGCCTATAGTTCGCAAGTTATGCAATTAGTTGACATAAGATTGTGCATGCATGTAGACATGTTAATGACCTTTATATATGCCAAGTTTCAGATGGCTACCTACTCAAACAAGCAAGCAGTAGCGGTTTTAAATTTTCACAATTTGGGATACACGTTCGGGACGATTCGTGACCTTAGGTGACTTGCACAATTCGGGCTGAAACTAGTGCCAAATGAGAGGGTTGGGATACGACTTTGCCCTCGAATATCTCGACAACGGAGAAAGGAGAATTTCAGGGCATTTCCTCCCAAGAAATATATGGGAATTATCTGTAATTTAGCACAGTTTCAGAACGATTCGTGAAAGTCACCTTTTAAGAATAACTTCCACTGCAGGCCCATATATAAAAGTTTGCTCCTTTATTACTCTGCATATGGACAATTATTTGCGCTGTTATTTGCCCCAGGCATGTACCTATGTAATTACCGTTTACAGTGTAAAGATGGATGTTATCGGTCGCTGAACGTCGGAGCAGTAGGCGTTTAATGCATTTTCCCATAGGGTCCAATGCAAAATTGACACCTCATTTTCTCCATTCTCAAGAGCTTTGAGTCTCTGCAAAACATATACATGTGTAGACACAAATAAGTGAAATAGAATGAAGGCTATTTCAGCTTTAGCTTTTATTCCGTTTGGGAGCTAAAGTCGCACAAACTTTTGTTTACAAAAATTTCGATGGCCTATAGTTCGCAAGTTATGCAATCAGTTGACATAAGATTGTGCATGCATGTAGACATGTTAATGACCTTTATATATGCCAAGTTTCAGATGGCTACCTACTCAAACAAGCAAGCAGTAGCGGTTTGAAATTTTCACAATTTGGGCTACACGTTCGGGACGATTCGTGACCTTAGGTGACTTGCACAATTCGGGCTGAAACTAGTGCCAAATGAGAGGGTTGGGATAAACATTCAATTGACCATATGTGCCAAAAATTCTCGTTCTATAGTTTTCGAGTTATAGCCCCTGGAAGTCGAAAACTGCACGACTTTGCCCTCGAATATCTCGACAACGGAGAAAGGAGAATTTCAGGGCATTTTCTCCCAAGAAATATATGGGAATTATCTGTAATTTAGCACAGTTTCAGAACGATTCGTGAAAGTCACCTTTTAAGAATAACTTCCACTGCAGGCCCATATATAAAAGTTTGCTCCTTTATTACTCTGCACATGGACAATTATTTGCGCTGTTATTTGCCCCAGGCATGTACCTATGTAATTACCGTTTACAGTGTAAAGATGGATGTTATCGGTCGCTGAACGTCGGAGCAGTAGGCGTTTAATGCATTTTCCCATAGGGTCCAATGCAAAATTGACACCTCATTTTCTCCATTCTCAAGAGCTTTGAGTCTCTGCAAAACATATACATGTGTAGACACAAATAAGTGAAATAGAATGAAGGCTATTTCAGCTTTAGCTTTTATTCCGTTTGGGAGCTAAAGTCGCACAAACTTTTGTTTACAAAAATTTCGATGGCCTATAGTTCGCAAGTTATGCAATCAGTTGACATAAGATTGTGCATGCATGTAGACATGTTAATGACCTTTATATATGCCAAGTTTCAGATGGCTACCTACTCAAACAAGCAAGCAGTAGCGGTTTGAAATTTTCACAATTTGGGCTACACGTTCGGGACGATTCGTGACCTTAGGTGACTTGCACAATTCGGGCTGAAACTAGTGCCAAATGAGAGGGTTGGGATAAACATTCAATTGACCATATGTGCCAAAAATTCTCGTTCTTTAGTTTTCGAGTTATAGCCCCTGGAAGTCGAAAACTGCACGACTTTGCCCTCGAATATCTCGACAACGGAGAAAGGAGAATTTCAGGGCATTTTCTCCCAAGAAATATATGGGAATTATCTGTAATTTAGCACAGTTTCAGAACGATTCGTGAAAGTCACCTTTTAAGAATAACTTCCACTGCAGGCCCATATATAAAAGTTTGCTCCTTTATTACTCTGCACATGGACAATTATTTGCGCTGTAATTTGCCCCAGGCATGTACCTATGTAATTACCGTTTACAGTGTAAAGATGGATGTTATCGGTCGCTGAACGTCGGAGCAGTAGGCGTTTAATGCATTTTCCCATAGGGTCCAATGCAAAATTGACACCTCATTTTCTCCATTCTCAAGAGCTTTGAGTCTCTGCAAAACATATACATGTGTAGACACAAATAAGTGAAATAGAATGAAGGCTATTTCAGCTTTAGCTTTTATTCCGTTTGGGAGCTAAAGTCGCACAAACTTTTGTTTACAAAAATTTCGATGGCCTATAGTTCGCAAGTTATGCAATCAGTTGACATAAGATTGTGCATGCATGTAGACATGTTAATGACCCTTATATATGCCAAGTTTCAGATGGCTACCTACTCAAACAAGCAAGCAGTAGCGGTTTGAAATTTTCACAATTTGGGCTACATGTTCGGGACGATTCGTGACCTTAGGTGACTTGCACAATTCGGGCTGAAACTAGTGCCAAATGAGAGGGTTGGGATAAACATTCAATTGACCATATGTGCCAAAAATTCTCGTTCTTTAGTTTTCGAGTTATAGCCCCTGGAAGTCGAAAACTGCACGACTTTGCCCTCGAATATCTCGACAACGGAGAAAGGAGAATTTCAGGGCATTTTCTCCCAAGAAATATATGGGAATTATCTGTAATTTAGCACAGTTTCAGAACGATTCGTGAAAGTCACCTTTTAAGAATAACTTCCACTGCAGGCCCATATATAAAAGTTTGCTCCTTTATTACTCTGCACATGGACAATTATTTGCGCTGTTATTTGCCCCAGGCATGTACCTATGTAATTACCGTTTACAGTGTAAAGATGGATGTTATCGGTCGCTGAAC
The DNA here is from genome assembly GCA_963989385.1 of Ctena decussata. Classification (NCBI taxonomy): domain Eukaryota; kingdom Metazoa; phylum Mollusca; class Bivalvia; order Lucinida; family Lucinidae; genus Ctena; species Ctena decussata. The sequence continues at coordinate 67,895,796 of OZ022510.1, read as the reverse complement.
GTCGGAGCAGTAAGCGTTTAATGCATTTTCCCATAGGGTCCAATGCAAAATTGACACCTCATTTTCTCCATTCTCAAGAGCTTTGAGTCTCTGCAAAACATATACATGTGTAGACACAAATAAGTGAAATAGAATGAAGGCTATTTCAGCTTTAGCTTTTATTCCGTTTGGGAGCTAAAGTCGCACAAACTTTTGTTTACAAAAATTTCGATGGCCTATAGTTCGCAAGTTATGCAATCAGTTGACATAAGATTGTGCATGCATGTAGACATGTTAATGACCTTTATATATGCCAAGTTTCAGATGGCTACCTACTCAAACAAGCAAGCAGTAGCGGTTTGAAATTTTCACAATTTGGGCTACACGTTCGGGACGATTCGTGACCTTAGGTGACTTGCACAATTCGGGCTGAAACTAGTGCCAAATGAGAGGGTTGGGATAAACATTCAATTGACCATATGTGCCAAAAATTCTCGTTCTTTAGTTTTCGAGTTATAGCCCCTGGAAGTCGAAAACTGCACGACTTTGCCCTCGAATATCTCGACAACGGAGAAAGGAGAATTTCAGGGCATTTTCTCCCAAGAAATATATGGGAATTATCTGTAATTTAGCACAGTTTCAGAACGATTCGTGAAAGTCACCTTTTAAGAATAACTTCCACTGCAGGCCCATATATAAAAGTTTGCTCCTTTATTACTCTGCACATGGACAATTATTTGCGCTGTTATTTGCCCCAGGCATGTACCTATGTAATTACCGATTACAGTGTAAAGATGGATGTTATCGGTCGCTGAACGTCGGAGCAGTAGGCGTTTAATGCATTTTCCCATAGGGTCCAATGCAAAATTGACACCTCATTTTCTCCATTCTCAAGAGCTTTGAGTCTCTGCAAAACATATACATGTGTAGACACAAATAAGTGAAATAGAATGAAGGCTATTTCAGCTTTAGCTTTTATTCCGTTTGGGAGCTAAAGTCGCACAAACTTTTGTTTACAAAAATTTCGATGGCCTATAGTTCGCAAGTTATGCAATTAGTTGACATAAGATTGTGCATGCATGTAGACATGTTAATGACCTTTATATATGCCAAGTTTCAGATGGCTACCTACTCAAACAAGCAAGCAGTAGCGGTTTTAAATTTTCACAATTTGGGATACACGTTCGGGACGATTCGTGACCTTAGGTGACTTGCACAATTCGGGCTGAAACTAGTGCCAAATGAGAGGGTTGGGATACGACTTTGCCCTCGAATATCTCGACAACGGAGAAAGGAGAATTTCAGGGCATTTCCTCCCAAGAAATATATGGGAATTATCTGTAATTTAGCACAGTTTCAGAACGATTCGTGAAAGTCACCTTTTAAGAATAACTTCCACTGCAGGCCCATATATAAAAGTTTGCTCCTTTATTACTCTGCATATGGACAATTATTTGCGCTGTTATTTGCCCCAGGCATGTACCTATGTAATTACCGTTTACAGTGTAAAGATGGATGTTATCGGTCGCTGAACGTCGGAGCAGTAGGCGTTTAATGCATTTTCCCATAGGGTCCAATGCAAAATTGACACCTCATTTTCTCCATTCTCAAGAGCTTTGAGTCTCTGCAAAACATATACATGTGTAGACACAAATAAGTGAAATAGAATGAAGGCTATTTCAGCTTTAGCTTTTATTCCGTTTGGGAGCTAAAGTCGCACAAACTTTTGTTTACAAAAATTTCGATGGCCTATAGTTCGCAAATTATGCAATCAGTTGACATAAGATTGTGCATGCATGTAGACATGTTAATGACCTTTATATATGCCAAGTTTCAGATGGCTACCTACTCAAACAAGCAAGCAGTAGCGGTTTGAAATTTTCACAATTTGGGCTACACGTTCGGGACGATTCGTGACCTTAGGTGACTTGCACAATTCGGGCTGAAACTAGTGCCAAATGAGAGGGTTGGGATAAACATTCAATTGACCATATGTGCCAAAAATTCTCGTTCTATAGTTTTCGAGTTATAGCCCCTGGAAGTCGAAAACTGCACGACTTTGCCCTCGAATATCTCGACAACGGAGAAAGGAGAATTTCAGGGCATTTTCTCCCAAGAAATATATGGGAATTATCTGTAATTTAGCACAGTTTCAGAACGATTCGTGAAAGTCACCTTTTAAGAATAACTTCCACTGCAGGCCCATATATAAAAGTTTGCTCCTTTATTACTCTGCACATGGACAATTATTTGCGCTGTTATTTGCCCCAGGCATGTACCTATGTAATTACCGTTTACAGTGTAAAGATGGATGTTATCGGTCGCTGAACGTCGGAGCAGTAGGCGTTTAATGCATTTTCCCATAGGGTCCAATGCAAAATTGACACCTCATTTTCTCCATTCTCAAGAGCTTTGAGTCTCTGCAAAACATATACATGTGTAGACACAAATAAGTGAAATAGAATGAAGGCTATTTCAGCTTTAGCTTTTATTCCGTTTGGGAGCTAAAGTCGCACAAACTTTTGTTTACAAAAATTTCGATGGCCTATAGTTCGCAAGTTATGCAATCAGTTGACATAAGATTGTGCATGCATGTAGACATGTTAATGACCTTTATATATGCCAAGTTTCAGATGGCTACCTACTCAAACAAGCAAGCAGTAGCGGTTTGAAATTTTCACAATTTGGGCTACACGTTCGGGACGATTCGTGACCTTAGGTGACTTGCACAATTCGGGCTGAAACTAGTGCCAAATGAGAGGGTTGGGATAAACATTCAATTGACCATATGTGCCAAAAATTCTCGTTCTTTAGTTTTCGAGTTATAGCCCCTGGAAGTCGAAAACTGCACGACTTTGCCCTCAAATATCTCGACAACGGAGAAAGGAGAATTTCAGGGCATTTTCTCCCAAGAAATATATGGGAATTATCTGTAATTTAGCACAGTTTCAGAACGATTCGTGAAAGTCACCTTTTAAGAATAACTTCCACTGCAGGCCCATATATAAAAGTTTGCTCCTTTATTACTCTGCACATGGACAATTATTTGCGCTGTTATTTGCCCCAGGCATGTACCTATGTAATTACCGTTTACAGTGTAAAGATGGATGTTATCGGTCGCTGAACGTCGGAGCAGTAGGCGTTTAATGCATTTTCCCATAGGGTCCAATGCAAAATTGACACCTCATTTTCTCCATTCTCAAGAGCTTTGAGTCTCTGCAAAACATATACATGTGTAGACACAAATAAGTGAAATAGAATGAAGGCTATTTCAGCTTTAGCTTTTATTCCGTTTGGGAGCTAAAGTCGCACAAACTTTTGTTTACAAAAATTTCGATGGCCTATAGTTCGCAAGTTATGCAATCAGTTGACATAAGATTGTGCATGCATGTAGACATGTTAATGACCTTTATATATGCCAAGTTTCAGATGGCTACCTACTCAAACAAGCAAGCAGTAGCGGTTTGAAATTTTCACAATTTGGGCTACACGTTCGGGACGATTCGTGACCTTAGGTGACTTGCACAATTCGGGCTGAAACTAGTGCCAAATGAGAGGGTTGGGATAAACATTCAATTGACCATATGTGCCAAAAATTCTCGTTCTTTAGTTTTCGAGTTATAGCCCCTGGAAGTCGAAAACTGCACGACTTTGCCCTCGAATATCTCGACAACGGAGAAAGGAGAATTTCAGGGCATTTTCTCCCAAGAAATATATGGGAATTATCTGTAATTTAGCACAGTTTCAGAACGATTCGTGAAAGTCACCTTTTAAGAATAACTTCCACTGCAGGCCCATATATAAAAGTTTGCTCCTTTATTACTCTGCACATGGACAATTATTTGCGCTGTTATTTGCCCCAGGCATGTACCTATGTAATTACCGTTTAAAGTGTAAAGATGGATGTTATCGGTCGCTGAACGTCGGAGCAGTAGGCGTTTAATGCATTTTCCCATAGGGTCCAATGCAAAATTGACACCTCATTTTCTCCATTCTCAAGAGCTTTGAGTCTCTGCAAAACATATACATGTGTAGACACAAATAAGTGAAATAGAATGAAGGCTATTTCAGCTTTAGCTTTTATTCCGTTTGGGAGCTAAAGTCGCACAAACTTTTGTTTACAAAAATTTCGATGGCCTATAGTTCGCAAGTTATGCAATCAGTTGACATAAGATTGTGCATGCATGTAGACATGTTAATGACCTTTATATATGCCAAGTTTCAGATGGCTACCTACTCAAACAAGCAAGCAGTAGCGGTTTGAAATTTTCACAATTTGGGCTACACGTTCGGGACGATTCGTGACCTTAGGTGACTTGCACAATTCGGGCTGAAACTAGTGCCAAATGAGAGGGTTGGGATAAACATTCAATTGACCATATGTGCCAAAAATTCTCGTTCTTTAGTTTTCGAGTTATAGCCCCTGGAAGTCGAAAACTGCACGACTTTGCCCTCGAATATCTCGACAACGGAGAAAGGAGAATTTCAGGGCATTTTCTCCCAAGAAATATATGGGAATTATCTGTAATTTAGCACAGTTTCAGAACGATTCGTGAAAGTCACCTTTTAAGAATAACTTCCACTGCAGGCCCATATATAAAAGTTTGCTCCTTTATTACTCTGCACATGGACAATTATTTGCGCTGTTATTTGCCCCAGGCATGTACCTATGTAATTACCGTTTACAGTGTAAAGATGGATGTTATCGGTCGCTGAACGTCGGAGCAGTAGGCGTTTAATGCATTTTCCCATAGGGTCCAATGCAAAATTGACACCTCATTTTCTCCATTCTCAAGAGCTTTGAGTCTCTGCAAAACATATACATGTGTAGACACAAATAAGTGAAATAGAATGAAGGCTATTTCAGCTTTAGCTTTTATTCCGTTTGGGAGCTAAAGTCGCACAAACTTTTGTTTACAAAAATTTCGATGGCCTATAGTTCGCAAGTTATGCAATCAGTTGACATAAGATTGTGCATGCATGTAGACATGTTAATGACCTTTATATATGCCAAGTTTCAGATGGCTACCTACTCAAACAAGCAAGCAGTAGCGGTTTGAAATTTTCACAATTTGGGCTACACGTTCGGGACGATTCGTGACCTTAGGTGACTTGCACAATTCGGGCTGAAACAAGTGCCAAATGAGAGGGTTGGGATAAACATTCAATTGACCATATGTGCCAAAAATTCTCGTTCTTTAGTTTTCGAGTTATAGCCCCTGGAAGTCGAAAACTGCACGACTTTGCCCTCGAATATCTCGACAACGGAGAAAGGAGAATTTCAGGGCATTTTCTCCCAAGAAATATATGGGAATTATCTGTAATTTAGCACAGTTTCAGAACGATTCGTGAAAGTCACCTTTTAAGAATAACTTCCACTGCAGGCCCATATATAAAAGTTTGCTCCTTTATTACTCTGCACATGGACAATTATTTGCGCTGTTATTTGCCCCAGGCATGTACCTATGTAATTACCGTTTACAGTGTAAAGATGGATGTTATCGGTCGCTGAACGTCGGAGCAGTAGGCGTTTAATGCATTTTCCCATAGGGTCCAATGCAAAATTGACACCTCATTTTCTCCATTCTCAAGAGCTTTGAGTCTCTGCAAAACATATACATGTGTAGACACAAATAAGTGAAATAGAATGAAGGCTATTTCAGCTTTAGCTTTTATTCCGTTTGGGAGCTAAAGTCGCACAAACTTTTGTTTACAAAAATTTCGATGGCCTATAGTTCGCAAGTTATGCAATCAGTTGACATAAGATTGTGCATGCATGTAGACATGTTAATGACCTTTATATATGCCAAGTTTCAGATGGCTACCTACTCAAACAAGCAAGCAGTAGCGGTTTGAAATTTTCACAATTTGGGCTACACGTTCGGGACGATTCGTGACCTTAGGTGACTTGCACAATTCGGGCTGAAACTAGTGCCAAATGAGAGGGTTGGGATAAACATTCAATTGACCATATGTGCCAAAAATTCTCGTTCTTTAGTTTTCGAGTTATAGCCCCTGGAAGTCGAAAACTGCACGACTTTGCCCTCGAATATCTCGACAACGGAGAAAGGAGAATTTCAGGGCATTTTCTCCCAAGAAATATATGGGAATTATCTGTAATTTAGCACAGTTTCAGAACGATTCGTGAAAGTCACCTTTTAAGAATAACTTCCACTGCAGGCCCATATATAAAAGTTTGCTCCTTTATTACTCTGCACATGGACAATTATTTGCGCTGTTATTTGCCCCAGGCATGTACCTATGTAATTACCGTTTACAGTGTAAAGATGGATGTTATCGGTCGCTGAACGTCGGAGCAGTAGGCGTTTAATGCATTTTCCCATAGGGTCCAATGCAAAATTGACACCTCATTTTCTCCATTCTCAAGAGCTTTGAGTCTCTGCAAAACATATACATGTGTAGACACAAATAAGTGAAATAGAATGAAGGCTATTTCAGCTTTAGCTTTTATTCCGTTTGGGAGCTAAAGTCGCACAAACTTTTGTTTACAAAAATTTCGATGGCCTATAGTTCGCAAGTTATGCAATCAGTTGACATAAGATTGTGCATGCATGTAGACATGTTAATGACCTTTATATATGCCAAGTTTCAGATGGCTACCTACTCAAACAAGCAAGCAGTAGCGGTTTGAAATTTTCACAATTTGGGCTACACGTTCGGGACGATTCGTGACCTTAGGTGACTTGCACAATTCGGGCTGAAACTAGTGCCAAATGAGAGGGTTGGGATAAACATTCAATTGACCATATGTGCCAAAAATTCTCGTTCTTTAGTTTTCGAGTTATAGCCCCTGGAAGTCGAAAACTGCACGACTTTGCCCTCGAATATCTCGACAACGGAGAAAGGAGAATTTCAGGGCATTTTCTCCCAAGAAATATATGGGAATTATCTGTAATTTAGCACAGTTTCAGAACGATTCGTGAAAGTCACCTTTTAAGAATAACTTCCACTGCAGGCCCATATATAAAAGTTTGCTCCTTTATTACTCTGCACATGGACAATTATTTGCGCTGTTATTTGCCCCAGGCATGTACCTATGTAATTACCGTTTACAGTGTAAAGATGGATGTTATCGGTCGCTGAACGTCGGAGCAGTAGGCGTTTAATGCATTTTCCCATAGGGTCCAATGCAAAATTGACACCTCATTTTCTCCATTCTCAAGAGCTTTGAGTCTCTGCAAAACATATACATGTGTAGACACAAATAAGTGAAATAGAATGAAGGCTATTTCAGCTTTAGCTTTTATTCCGTTTGGGAGCTAAAGTCGCACAAACTTTTGTTTACAAAAATTTCGATGGCCTATAGTTCGCAAGTTATGCAATCAGTTGACATAAGATTGTGCATGCATGTAGACATGTTAATGACCTTTATATATGCCAAGTTTCAGATGGCTACCTACTCAAACAAGCAAGCAGTAGCGGTTTGAAATTTTCACAATTTGGGCTACACGTTCGGGACGATTCGTGACCTTAGGTGACTTGCACAATTCGGGCTGAAACTAGTGCCAAATGAGAGGGTTGGGATAAACATTCAATTGACCATATGTGCCAAAAATTCTCGTTCTTTAGTTTTCGAGTTATAGCCCCTGGAAGTCGAAAACTGCACGACTTTGCCCTCGAATATCTCGACAACGGAGAAAGGAGAATTTCAGGGCATTTTCTCCCAAGAAATATATGGGAATTATCTGTAATTTAGCACAGTTTCAGAACGATTCGTGAAAGTCACCTTTTAAGAATAACTTCCACTGCAGGCCCATATATAAAAGTTTGCTCCTTTATTACTCTGCACATGGACAATTATTTGCGCTGTTATTTGCCCCAGGCATGTACCTATGTAATTACCGTTTACAGTGTAAAGATGGATGTTATCGGTCGCTGAACGTCGGAGCAGTAGGCGTTTAATGCATTTTCCCATAGGGTCCAATGCAAAATTGACACCTCATTTTCTCCATTCTCAAGAGCTTTGAGTCTCTGCAAAACATATACATGTGTAGACACAAATAAGTGAAATAGAATGAAGGCTATTTCAGCTTTAGCTTTTATTCCGTTTAGGAGCTAAAGTCGCACAAACTTTTGTTTACAAAAATTTCGATGGCCTATAGTTCGCAAGTTATGCAATCAGTTGACATAAGATTGTGCATGCATGTAGACATGTTAATGACCTTTATATATGCCAAGTTTCAGATGGCTACCTACTCAAACAAGCAAGCAGTAGCGGTTTGAAATTTTCACAATTTGGGCTACACGTTCGGGACGATTCGTGACCTTAGGTGACTTGCACAATTCGGGCTGAAACTAGTGCCAAATGAGAGGGTTGGGATAAACATTCAATTGACCATATGTGCCAAAAATTCTCGTTCTTTAGTTTTCGAGTTATAGCCCCTGGAAGTCGAAAACTGCACGACTTTGCCCTCGAATATCTCGACAACGGAGAAAGGAGAATTTCAGGGCATTTTCTCCCAAGAAATATATGGGAATTATCTGTAATTTAGCACAGTTTCAGAACGATTCGTGAAAGTCACCTTTTAAGAATAACTTCCACTGCAGGCCCATATATAAAAGTTTGCTCCTTTATTACTCTGCACATGGACAATTATTTGCGCTGTTATTTGCCCCAGGCATGTACCTATGTAATTACCGTTTACAGTGTAAAGATGGATGTTATCGGTCGCTGAACGTCGGAGCAGTAGGCGTTTAATGCATTTTCCCATAGGGTCCAATGCAAAATTGACACCTCATTTTCTCCATTCTCAAGAGCTTTGAGTCTCTGCAAAACATATACATGTGTAGACACAAATAAGTGAAATAGAATGAAGGCTATTTCAGCTTTAGCTTTTATTCCGTTTGGGAGCTAAAGTCGCACAAACTTTTGTTTACAAAAATTTCGATGGCCTATAGTTCGCAAGTTATGCAATCAGTTGACATAAGATTGTGCATGCATGTAGACATGTTAATGACCTTTATATATGCCAAGTTTCAGATGGCTACCTACTCAAACAAGCAAGCAGTAGCGGTTTGAAATTTTCACAATTTGGGCTACACGTTCGGGACGATTCGTGACCTTAGGTGACTTGCACAATTCGGGCTGAAACTAGTGCCAAATGAGAGGGTTGGGATAAACATTCAATTGACCATATGTGCCAAAAATTCTCGTTCTTTAGTTTTCGAGTTATAGCCCCTGGAAGTCGAAAACTGCACGACTTTGCCCTCGAATATCTCGACAACGGAGAAAGGAGAATTTCAGGGCATTTTCTCCCAAGAAATATATGGGAATTATCTGTAATTTAGCACAGTTTCAGAACGATTCGTGAAAGTCACCTTTTAAGAATAACTTCCACTGCAGGCCCATATATAAAAGTTTGCTCCTTTATTACTCTGCACATGGACAATTATTTGCGCTGTTATTTGTCCCAGGCATGTACCTATGTAATTACCGTTTACAGTGTAAAGATGGATGTTATCGGTCGCTGAACGTCGGAGCAGTAGGCGTTTAATGCATTTTCCCATAGGGTCCAATGCAAAATTGACACCTCATTTTCTCCATTCTCAAGAGCTTTGAGTCTCTGCAAAACATATACATGTGTAGACACAAATAAGTGAAATAGAATGAAGGCTATTTCAGCTTTAGCTTTTATTCCGTTTGGGAGCTAAAGTCGCACAAACTTTTGTTTACAAAAATTTCGATGGCCTATAGTTCGCAAGTTATGCAATCAGTTGACATAAGATTGTGCATGCATGTAGACATGTTAATGACCTTTATATATGCCAAGTTTCAGATGGCTACCTACTCAAACAAGCAAGCAGTAGCGGTTTGAAATTTTCACAATTTGGGCTACACGTTCGGGACGATTCGTGACCTTAGGTGACTTGCACAATTCGGGCTGAAACAAGTGCCAAATGAGAGGGTTGGGATAAACATTCAATTGACCATATGTGCCAAAAATTCTCGTTCTTTAGTTTTCGAGTTATAGCCCCTGGAAGTCGAAAACTGCACGACTTTGCCCTCGAATATCTCGACAACGGAGAAAGGAGAATTTCAGGGCATTTTCTCCCAAGAAATATATGGGAATTATCTGTAATTTAGCACAGTTTCAGAACGATTCGTGAAAGTCACCTTTTAAGAATAACTTCCACTGCAGGCCCATATATAAAAGTTTGCTCCTTTATTACTCTGCACATGGACAATTATTTGCGCTGTTATTTGCCCCAGGCATGTACCTATGTAATTACCGTTTACAGTGTAAAGATGGATGTTATCGGTCGCTGAACGTCGGAGCAGTAGGCGTTTAATGCATTTTCCCATAGGGTCCAATGCAAAATTGACACCTCATTTTCTCCATTCTCAAGAGCTTTGAGTCTCTGCAAAACATATACATGTGTAGACACAAATAAGTGAAATAGAATGAAGGCTATTTCAGCTTTAGCTTTTATTCCGTTTGGGAGCTAAAGTCGCACAAACTTTTGTTTACAAAAATTTCGATGGCCTATAGTTCGCAAGTTATGCAATCAGTTGACATAAGATTGTGCATGCATGTAGACATGTTAATGACCTTTATATATGCCAAGTTTCAGATGGCTACCTACTCAAACAAGCAAGCAGTAGCGGTTTGAAATTTTCACAATTTGGGCTACACGTTCGGGACGATTCGTGACCTTAGGTGACTTGCACAATTCGGGCTGAAACTAGTGCCAAATGAGAGGGTTGGGATAAACATTCAATTGACCATATGTGCCAAAAATTCTCGTTCTTTAGTTTTCGAGTTATAGCCCCTGGAAGTCGAAAACTGCACGACTTTGCCCTCGAATATCTCGACAACGGAGAAAGGAGAATTTCAGGGCATTTTCTCCCAAGAAATATATGGGAATTATCTGTAATTTAGCACAGTTTCAGAACGATTCGTGAAAGTCACCTTTTAAGAATAACTTCCACTGCAGGCCCATATATAAAAGTTTGCTCCTTTATTACTCTGCACATGGACAATTATTTGCGCTGTTATTTGCCCCAGGCATGTACCTATGTAATTACCGTTTACAGTGTAAAGATGGATGTTATCGGTCGCTGAACGTCGGAGCAGTAGGCGTTTAATGCATTTTCCCATAGGGTCCAATGCAAAATTGACACCTCATTTTCTCCATTCTCAAGAGCTTTGAGTCTCTGCAAAACATATACATGTGTAGACACAAATAAGTGAAATAGAATGAAGGCTATTTCAGCTTTAGCTTTTATTCCGTTTGGGAGCTAAAGTCGCACAAACTTTTGTTTACAAAAATTTCGATGGCCTATAGTTCGCAAGTTATGCAATCAGTTGACATAAGATTGTGCATGCATGTAGACATGTTAATGACCTTTATATATGCCAAGTTTCAGATGGCTACCTACTCAAACAAGCAAGCAGTAGCGGTTTGAAATTTTCACAATTTGGGCTACACGTTCGGGACGATTCGTGACCTTAGGTGACTTGCACAATTCGGGCTGAAACAAGTGCCAAATGAGAGGGTTGGGATAAACATTCAATTGACCATATGTGCCAAAAATTCTCGTTCTTTAGTTTTCGAGTTATAGCCCCTGGAAGTCGAAAACTGCACGACTTTGCCCTCGAATATCTCGACAACGGAGAAAGGAGAATTTCAGGGCATTTTCTCCCAAGAAATATATGGGAATTATCTGTAATTTAGCACAGTTTCAGAACGATTCGTGAAAGTCACCTTTTAAGAATAACTTCCACTGCAGGCCCATATATAAAAGTTTGCTCCTTTATTACTCTGCACATGGACAATTATTTGCGCTGTTATTTGCCCCAGGCATGTACCTATGTAATTACCGTTTACAGTGTAAAGATGGATGTTATCGGTCGCTGAACGTCGGAGCAGTAGGCGTTTAATGCATTTTCCCATAGGGTCCAATGCAAAATTGACACCTCATTTTCTCCATTCTCAAGAGCTTTGAGTCTCTGCAAAACATATACATGTGTAGACACAAATAAGTGAAATAGAATGAAGGCTATTTCAGCTTTAGCTTTTATTCCGTTTGGGAGCTAAAGTCGCACAAACTTTTGTTTACAAAAATTTCGATGGCCTATAGTTCGCAAGTTATGCAATCAGTTGACATAAGATTGTGCATGCATGTAGACATGTTAATGACCTTTATATATGCCAAGTTTCAGATGGCTACCTACTCAAACAAGCAAGCAGTAGCGGTTTGAAATTTTCACAATTTGGGCTACACGTTCGGGACGATTCGTGACCTTAGGTGACTTGCACAATTCGGGCTGAAACTAGTGCCAAATGAGAGGGTTGGGATAAACATTCAATTGACCATATGTGCCAAAAATTCTCGTTCTTTAGTTTTCGAGTTATAGCCCCTGGAAGTCGAAAACTGCACGACTTTGCCCTCGAATATCTCGACAACGGAGAAAGGAGAATTTCAGGGCATTTTCTCCCAAGAAATATATGGGAATTATCTGTAATTTAGCACAGTTTCAGAACGATTCGTGAAAGTCACCTTTTAAGAATAACTTCCACTGCAGGCCCATATATAAAAGTTTGCTCCTTTATTACTCTGCACATGGACAATTATTTGCGCTGTTATTTGCCCCAGGCATGTACCTATGTAATTACCGTTTACAGTGTAAAGATGGATGTTATCGGTCGCTGAACGTCGGAGCAGTAGGCGTTTAATGCATTTTCCCATAGGGTCCAATGCAAAATTGACACCTCATTTTCTCCATTCTCAAGAGCTTTGAGTCTCTGCAAAACATATACATGTGTAGACACAAATAAGTGAAATAGAATGAAGGCTATTTCAGCTTTAGCTTTTATTCCGTTTGGGAGCTAAAGTCGCACAAACTTTTGTTTACAAAAATTTCGATGGCCTATAGTTCGCAAGTTATGCAATCAGTTGACATAAGATTGTGCATGCATGTAGACATGTTAATGACCTTTATATATGCCAAGTTTCAGATGGCTACCTACTCAAACAAGCAAGCAGTAGCGGTTTGAAATTTTCACAATTTGGGCTACACGTTCGGGACGATTCGTGACCTTAGGTGACTTGCACAATTCGGGCTGAAACTAGTGCCAAATGAGAGGGTTGGGATAAACATTCAATTGACCATATGTGCCAAAAATTCTCGTTCTTTAGTTTTCGAGTTATAGCCCCTGGAAGTCGAAAACTGCACGACTTTGCCCTCGAATATCTCGACAACGGAGAAAGGAGAATTTCAGGGCATTTTCTCCCAAGAAATATATGGGAATTATCTGTAATTTAGCACAGTTTCAGAACGATTCGTGAAAGTCACCTTTTAAGAATAACTTCCACTGCAGGCCCATATATAAAAGTTTGCTCCTTTATTACTCTGCACATGGACAATTATTTGCGCTGTTATTTGCCCCAGGCATGTACCTATGTAATTACCGTTTACAGTGTAAAGATGGATGTTATCGGTCGCTGAACGTCGGAGCAGTAGGCGTTTAATGCATTTTCCCATAGGGTCCAATGCAAAATTGACACCTCATTTTCTCCATTCTCAAGAGCTTTGAGTCTCTGCAAAACATATACATGTGTAGACACAAATAAGTGAAATAGAATGAAGGCTATTTCAGCTTTAGCTTTTATTCCGTTTGGGAGCTAAAGTCGCACAAACTTTTGTTTACAAAAATTTCGATGGCCTATAGTTCGCAAGTTATGCAATCAGTTGACATAAGATTGTGCATGCATGTAGACATGTTAATGACCTTTATATATGCCAAGTTTCAGATGGCTACCTACTCAAACAAGCAAGCAGTAGCGGTTTGAAATTTTCACAATTTGGGCTACACGTTCGGGACGATTCGTGACCTTAGGTGACTTGCACAATTCGGGCTGAAACTAGTGCCAAATGAGAGGGTTGGGATAAACATTCAATTGACCATATGTGCCAAAAATTCTCGTTCTTTAGTTTTCGAGTTATAGCCCCTGGAAGTCGAAAACTGCACGACTTTGCCCTCGAATATCTCGACAACGGAGAAAGGAGAATTTCAGGGCATTTTCTCCCAAGAAATATATGGGAATTATCTGTAATTTAGCACAGTTTCAGAACGATTCGTGAAAGTCACCTTTTAAGAATAACTTCCACTGCAGGCCCATATATAAAAGTTTGCTCCTTTATTACTCTGCACATGGACAATTATTTGCGCTGTTATTTGCCCCAGGCATGTACCTATGTAATTACCGTTTACAGTGTAAAGATGGATGTTATCGGTCGCTGAACGTCGGAGCAGTAGGCGTTTAATGCATTTTCCCATAGGGTCCAATGCAAAATTGACACCTCATTTTCTCCTTTCTCAAGAGCTTTGAGTCTCTGCAAAACATATACATGTGTAGACACAAATAAGTGAAATAGAATGAAGGCTATTTCAGCTTTAGCTTTTATTCCGTTTGGGAGCTAAAGTCGCACAAACTTTTGTTTACAAAAATTTCGATGGCCTATAGTTCGCAAGTTATGCAATCAGTTGACATAAGATTGTGCATGCATGTAGACATGTTAATGACCTTTATATATGCCAAGTTTCAGATGGCTACCTACTCAAACAAGCAAGCAGTAGCGGTTTGAAATTTTCACAATTTGGGCTACACGTTCGGGACGATTCGTGACCTTAGGTGACTTGCACAATTCGGGCTGAAACTAGTGCCAAATGAGAGGGTTGGGATAAACATTCAATTGACCATATGTGCCAAAAATTCTCGTTCTTTAGTTTTCGAGTTATAGCCCCTGGAAGTCGAAAACTGCACGACTTTGCCCTCGAATATCTCGACAACGGAGAAAGGAGAATTTCAGGGCATTTTCTCCCAAGAAATATATGGGAATTATCTGTAATTTAGCACAGTTTCAGAACGATTCGTGAAAGTCACCTTTTAAGAATAACTTCCACTGCAGGCCCATATATAAAAGTTTGCTCCTTTATTACTCTGCACATGGACAATTATTTGCGCTGTTATTTGCCCCAGGCATGTACCTATGTAATTACCGTTTACAGTGTAAAGATGGATGTTATCGGTCGCTGAACGTCGGAGCAGTAGGCGTTTAATGCATTTTCCCATAGGGTTCAATGCAAAATTGACACCTCATTTTCTCCATTCTCAAGAGCTTTGAGTCTCTGCAAAACATATACATGTGTAGACACAAATAAGTGAAATAGAATGAAGGCTATTTCAGCTTTAGCTTTTATTCCGTTTGGGAGCTAAAGTCGCACAAACTTTTGTTTACAAAAATTTCGATGGCCTATAGTTCGCAAGTTATGCAATCAGTTGACATAAGATTGTGCATGCATGTAGACATGTTAATGACCTTTATATATGCCAAGTTTCAGATGGCTACCTACTCAAACAAGCAAGCAGTAGCGGTTTGAAATTTTCACAATTTGGGCTACACGTTCGGGACGATTCGTGACCTTAGGTGACTTGCACAATTCGGGCTGAAACTAGTGCCAAATGAGAGGGTTGGGATAAACATTCAATTGACCATATGTGCCAAAAATTCTCGTTCTTTAGTTTTCGAGTTATAGCCCCTGGAAGTCGAAAACTGCACGACTTTGCCCTCGAATATCTCGACAACGGAGAAAGGAGAATTTCAGGGCATTTTCTCCCAAGAAATATATGGGAATTATCTGTAATTTAGCACAGTTTCAGAACGATTCGTGAAAGTCACCTTTTAAGAATAACTTCCACTGCAGGCCCATATATAAAAGTTTGCTCCTTTATTACTCTGCACATGGACAATTATTTGCGCTGTTATTTGCCCCAGGCATGTACCTATGTAATTACCGTTTACAGTGTAAAGATGGATGTTATCGGTCGCTGAACGTCGGAGCAGTAGGCGTTTAATGCATTTTCCCATAGGGTCCAATGCAAAATTGACACCTCATTTTCTCCATTCTCAAGAGCTTTGAGTCTCTGCAAAACATATACATGTGTAGACACAAATAAGTGAAATAGAATGAAGGCTATTTCAGCTTTAGCTTTTATTCCGTTTGGGAGCTAAAGTCGCACAAACTTTTGTTTAAAAAATTTCGATGGCCTATAGTTCGCAAGTTATGCAATCAGTTGACATAAGATTGTGCATGCGTGTAGACATGTTAATGACCTTTATATATGCCAAGTTTCAGATGGCTACCTACTCAAACAAGCAAGCAGTAGCGGTTTGAAATTTTCACAATTTGGGCTACACGTTCGGGACGATTCGTGACCTTAGGTGACTTGCACAATTCGGGCTGAAACTAGTGCCAAATGAGAGGGTTGGGATAAACATTCAATTGACCATATGTGCCAAAAATTCTCGTTCTTTAGTTTTCGAGTTATAGCCCCTGGAAGTCGAAAACTGCACGACTTTGCCCTCGAATATCTCGACAACGGAGAAAGGAGAATTTCAGGGCATTTTCTCCCAAGAAATATATGGGAATTATCTGTAATTTAGCACAGTTTCAGAACGATTCGTGAAAGTCACCTTTTAAGAATAACTTCCACTGCAGGCCCATATATAAAAGTTTGCTCCTTTATTACTCTGCACATGGACAATTATTTGCGCTGTTATTTGCCCCAGGCATGAACCTATGTAATTACCGTTTACAGTGTAAAGATGGATGTTATCGGTCGCTGAACGTCGGAGCAGTAGGCGTTTAATGCATTTTTCCATAGGGTCCAATGCAAAATTGACACCTCATTTTCTCCATTCTCAAGAGCTTTGAGTCTCTGCAAAACATATACATGTGTAGACACAAATAAGTGAAATAGAATGAAGGCTATTTCAGCTTTAGCTTTTATTCCGTTTGGGAGCTAAAGTCGCACAAACTTTTGTTTACAAAAATTTCGATGGCCTATAGTTCGCAAGTTATGCAATCAGTTGACATAAGATTGTGCATGCATGTAGACATGTTAATGACATTTATATATGCCAAGTTTCAGATGGCTACCTACTCAAACAAGCAAGCAGTAGCGGTTTGAAATTTTCACAATTTGGGCTACACGTTCGGGACGATTCGTGACCTTAGGTGACTTGCACAATTCGGGCTGAAACTAGTGCCAAATGAGAGGGTTGGGATAAACATTCAATTGACCATATGTGCCAAAAATTCTCGTTCTTTAGTTTTCGAGTTATAGCCCCTGGAAGTCGAAAACTGCACGACTTTGCCCTCGAATATCTCGACAACGGAGAAAGGAGAATTTCAGGGCATTTTCTCCCAAGAAATATATGGGAATTATCTGTAATTTAGCACAGTTTCAGAACGATTCGTGAAAGTCACCTTTTAAGAATAACTTCCACTGCAGGCCCATATATAAAAGTTTGCTCCTTTATTACTCTGCACATGGACAATTATTTGCGCTGTTATTTGCCCCAGGCATGTACCTATGTAATTACCGTTTACAGTGTAAAGATGGATGTTATCGGTCGCTGAACGTCGGAGCAGTAGGCGTTTAATGCATTTTCCCATAGGGTCCAATGCAAAATTGACACCTCATTTTCTCCATTCTCAAGAGCTTTGAGTCTCTGCAAAACATATACATGTGTAGACACAAATAAGTGAAATAGAATGAAGGCTATTTCAGCTTTAGCTTTTATTCCGTTTGGGAGCTAAAGTCGCACAAACTTTTGTTTAAAAAATTTCGATGGCCTATAGTTCGCAAGTTATGCAATCAGTTGACATAAGATTGTGCATGCGTGTAGACATGTTAATGACCTTTATATATGCCAAGTTTCAGATGGCTACCTACTCAAACAAGCAAGCAGTAGCGGTTTGAAATTTTCACAATTTGGGCTACACGTTCGGGACGATTCGTGACCTTAGGTGACTTGCACAATTCGGGCTGAAACTAGTGCCAAATGAGAGGGTTGGGATAAACATTCAATTGACCATATGTGCCAAAAATTCTCGTTCTTTAGTTTTCGAGTTATAGCCCCTGGAAGTCGAAAACTGCACGACTTTGCCCTCGAATATCTCGACAACGGAGAAAGGAGAATTTCAGGGCATTTTCTCCCAAGAAATATATGGGAATTATCTGTAATTTAGCACAGTTTCAGAACGATTCGTGAAAGTCACCTTTTAAGAATAACTTCCACTGCAGGCCCATATATAAAAGTTTGCTCCTTTATTACTCTGCACATGGACAATTATTTGCGCTGTTATTTGCCCCAGGCATGAACCTATGTAATTACCGTTTACAGTGTAAAGATGGATGTTATCGGTCGCTGAACGTCGGAGCAGTAGGCGTTTAATGCATTTTTCCATAGGGTCCAATGCAAAATTGACACCTCATTTTCTCCATTCTCAAGAGCTTTGAGTCTCTGCAAAACATATACATGTGTAGACACAAATAAGTGAAATAGAATGAAGGCTATTTCAGCTTTAGCTTTTATTCCGTTTGGGAGCTAAAGTCGCACAAACTTTTGTTTACAAAAATTTCGATGGCCTATAGTTCGCAAGTTATGCAATCAGTTGACATAAGATTGTGCATGCATGTAGACATGTTAATGACATTTATATATGCCAAGTTTCAGATGGCTACCTACTCAAACAAGCAAGCAGTAGCGGTTTGAAATTTTCACAATTTGGGCTACACGTTCGGGACGATTCGTGACCTTAGGTGACTTGCACAATTCGGGCTGAAACTAGTGCCAAATGAGAGGGTTGGGATAAACATTCAATTGACCATATGTGCCAAAAATTCTCGTTCTTTAGTTTTCGAGTTATAGCCCCTGGAAGTCGAAAACTGCACGACTTTGCCCTCGAATATCTCGACAACGGAGAAAGGAGAATTTCAGGGCATTTTCTCCCAAGAAATATATGGGAATTATCTGTAATTTAGCACAGTTTCAGAACGATTCGTGAAAGTCACCTTTTAAGAATAACTTCCACTGCAGGCCCATATATAAAAGTTTGCTCCTTTATTACTCTGCACATGGACAATTATTTGCGCTGTTATTTGTCCCAGGCATGTACCTATGTAATTACCGTTTACAGTGTAAAGATGGATGTTATCGGTCGCTGAACGTCGGAGCAGTAGGCGTTTAATGCATTTTCCCATAGGGTCCAATGCAAAATTGACACCTCATTTTCTCCATTCTCAAGAGCTTTGAGTCTCTGCAAAACATATACATGTGTAGACACAAATAAGTGAAATAGAATGAAGGCTATTTCAGCTTTAGCTTTTATTCCGTTTGGGAGCTAAAGTCGCACAAACTTTTGTTTACAAAAATTTCGATGGCCTATAGTTCGCAAGTTATGCAATCAGTTGACATAAGATTGTGCATGCATGTAGACATGTTAATGACCTTTATATATGCCAAGTTTCAGATGGCTACCTACTCAAACAAGCAAGCAGTAGCGGTTTGAAATTTTCACAATTTGGGCTACACGTTCGGGACGATTCGTGACCTTAGGTGACTTGCACAATTCGGGCTGAAACTAGTGCCAAATGAGAGGGTTGGGATAAACATTCAATTGACCATATGTGCCAAAAATTCTCGTTCTTTAGTTTTCGAGTTATAGCCCCTGGAAGTCGAAAACTGCACGACTTTGCCCTCGAATATCTCGACAACGGAGAAAGGAGAATTTCAGGGCATTTTCTCCCAAGAAATATATGGGAATTATCTGTAATTTAGCACAGTTTCAGAACGATTCGTGAAAGTCACCTTTTAAGAATAACTTCCACTGCAGGCCCATATATAAAAGTTTGCTCCTTTATTACTCTGCACATGGACAATTATTTGCGCTGTTATTTGCCCCAGGCATGTACCTATGTAATTACCGTTTACAGTGTAAAGATGGATGTTATCGGTCGCTGAACGTCGGAGCAGTAGGCGTTTAATGCATTTTCCCATAGGGTCCAATGCAAAATTGACACCTCATTTTCTCCATTCTCAAGAGCTTTGAGTCTCTGCAAAACATATACATGTGTAGACACAAATAAGTGAAATAGAATGAAGGCTATTTCAGCTTTAGCTTTTATTCCGTTTGGGAGCTAAAGTCGCACAAACTTTTGTTTACAAAAATTTCGATGGCCTATAGTTCGCAAGTTATGCAATCAGTTGACATAAGATTGTGCATGCATGTAGACATGTTAATGACCTTTATATATGCCAAGTTTCAGATGGCTACCTACTCAAACAAGCAAGCAGTAGCGGTTTGAAATTTTCACAATTTGGGCTACACGTTCGGGACGATTCGTGACCTTAGGTGACTTGCACAATTCGGGCTGAAACTAGTGCCAAATGAGAGGGTTGGGATAAACATTCAATTGACCATATGTGCCAAAAATTCTCGTTCTTTAGTTTTCGAGTTATAGCCCCTGGAAGTCGAAAACTGCACGACTTTGCCCTCGAATATCTCGACAACGGAGAAAGGAGAATTTCAGGGCATTTTCTCCCAAGAAATATATGGGAATTATCTGTAATTTAGCACAGTTTCAGAACGATTCGTGAAAGTCACCTTTTAAGAATAACTTCCACTGCAGGCCCATATATAAAAGTTTGCTCCTTTATTACTCTGCACATGGACAATTATTTGCGCTGTTATTTGCCCCAGGCATGTACCTATGTAATTACCGTTTACAGTGTAAAGATGGATGTTATCGGTCGCTGAACGTCGGAGCAGTAGGCGTTTAATGCATTTTCCCATAGGGTTCAATGCAAAATTGACACCTCATTTTCTCCATTCTCAAGAGCTTTGAGTCTCTGCAAAACATATACATGTGTAGACACAAATAAGTGAAATAGAATGAAGGCTATTTCAGCTTTAGCTTTTATTCCGTTTGGGAGCTAAAGTCGCACAAACTTTTGTTTACAAAAATTTCGATGGCCTATAGTTCGCAAGTTATGCAATCAGTTGACATAAGATTGTGCATGCATGTAGACATGTTAATGACCTTTATATATGCCAAGTTTCAGATGGCTACCTACTCAAACAAGCAAGCAGTAGCGGTTTGAAATTTTCACAATTTGGGCTACACGTTCGGGACGATTCGTGACCTTAGGTGACTTGCACAATTCGGGCTGAAACTAGTGCCAAATGAGAGGGTTGGGATAAACATTCAATTGACCATATGTGCCAAAAATTCTCGTTCTTTAGTTTTCGAGTTATAGCCCCTGGAAGTCGAAAACTGCACGACTTTGCCCTCGAATATCTCGACAACGGAGAAAGGAGAATTTCAGGGCATTTTCTCCCAAGAAATATATGGGAATTATCTGTAATTTAGCACAGTTTCAGAACGATTCGTGAAAGTCACCTTTTAAGAATAACTTCCACTGCAGGCCCATATATAAAAGTTTGCTCCTTTATTACTCTGCACATGGACAATTATTTGCGCTGTTATTTGCCCCAGGCATGTACCTATGTAATTACCGTTTACAGTGTAAAGATGGATGTTATCGGTCGCTGAACGTCGGAGCAGTAGGCGTTTAATGCATTTTCCCATAGGGTCCAATGCAAAATTGACACCTCATTTTCTCCATTCTCAAGAGCTTTGAGTCTCTGCAAAACATATACATGTGTAGACACAAATAAGTGAAATAGAATGAAGGCTATTTCAGCTTTAGCTTTTATTCCGTTTGGGAGCTAAAGTCGCACAAACTTTTGTTTAAAAAATTTCGATGGCCTATAGTTCGCAAGTTATGCAATCAGTTGACATAAGATTGTGCATGCGTGTAGACATGTTAATGACCTTTATATATGCCAAGTTTCAGATGGCTACCTACTCAAACAAGCAAGCAGTAGCGGTTTGAAATTTTCACAATTTGGGCTACACGTTCGGGACGATTCGTGACCTTAGGTGACTTGCACAATTCGGGCTGAAACTAGTGCCAAATGAGAGGGTTGGGATAAACATTCAATTGACCATATGTGCCAAAAATTCTCGTTCTTTAGTTTTCGAGTTATAGCCCCTGGAAGTCGAAAACTGCACGACTTTGCCCTCGAATATCTCGACAACGGAGAAAGGAGAATTTCAGGGCATTTTCTCCCAAGAAATATATGGGAATTATCTGTAATTTAGCACAGTTTCAGAACGATTCGTGAAAGTCACCTTTTAAGAATAACTTCCACTGCAGGCCCATATATAAAAGTTTGCTCCTTTATTACTCTGCACATGGACAATTATTTGCGCTGTTATTTGCCCCAGGCATGAACCTATGTAATTACCGTTTACAGTGTAAAGATGGATGTTATCGGTCGCTGAACGTCGGAGCAGTAGGCGTTTAATGCATTTTTCCATAGGGTCCAATGCAAAATTGACACCTCATTTTCTCCATTCTCAAGAGCTTTGAGTCTCTGCAAAACATATACATGTGTAGACACAAATAAGTGAAATAGAATGAAGGCTATTTCAGCTTTAGCTTTTATTCCGTTTGGGAGCTAAAGTCGCACAAACTTTTGTTTACAAAAATTTCGATGGCCTATAGTTCGCAAGTTATGCAATCAGTTGACATAAGATTGTGCATGCATGTAGACATGTTAATGACATTTATATATGCCAAGTTTCAGATGGCTACCTACTCAAACAAGCAAGCAGTAGCGGTTTGAAATTTTCACAATTTGGGCTACACGTTCGGGACGATTCGTGACCTTAGGTGACTTGCACAATTCGGGCTGAAACTAGTGCCAAATGAGAGGGTTGGGATAAACATTCAATTGACCATATGTGCCAAAAATTCTCGTTCTTTAGTTTTCGAGTTATAGCCCCTGGAAGTCGAAAACTGCACGACTTTGCCCTCGAATATCTCGACAACGGAGAAAGGAGAATTTCAGGGCATTTTCTCCCAAGAAATATATGGGAATTATCTGTAATTTAGCACAGTTTCAGAACGATTCGTGAAAGTCACCTTTTAAGAATAACTTCCACTGCAGGCCCATATATAAAAGTTTGCTCCTTTATTACTCTGCACATGGACAATTATTTGCGCTGTTATTTGTCCCAGGCATGTACCTATGTAATTACCGTTTACAGTGTAAAGATGGATGTTATCGGTCGCTGAACGTCGGAGCAGTAGGCGTTTAATGCATTTTCCCATAGGGTCCAATGCAAAATTGACACCTCATTTTCTCCATTCTCAAGAGCTTTGAGTCTCTGCAAAACATATACATGTGTAGACACAAATAAGTGAAATAGAATGAAGGCTATTTCAGCTTTAGCTTTTATTCCGTTTGGGAGCTAAAGTCGCACAAACTTTTGTTTACAAAAATTTCGATGGCCTATAGTTCGCAAGTTATGCAATCAGTTGACATAAGATTGTGCATGCATGTAGACATGTTAATGACCTTTATATATGCCAAGTTTCAGATGGCTACCTACTCAAACAAGCAAGCAGTAGCGGTTTGAAATTTTCACAATTTGGGCTACACGTTCGGGACGATTCGTGACCTTAGGTGACTTGCACAATTCGGGCTGAAACTAGTGCCAAATGAGAGGGTTGGGATAAACATTCAATTGACCATATGTGCCAAAAATTCTCGTTCTTTAGTTTTCGAGTTATAGCCCCTGGAAGTCGAAAACTGCACGACTTTGCCCTCGAATATCTCGACAACGGAGAAAGGAGAATTTCAGGGCATTTTCTCCCAAGAAATATATGGGAATTATCTGTAATTTAGCACAGTTTCAGAACGATTCGTGAAAGTCACCTTTTAAGAATAACTTCCACTGCAGGCCCATATATAAAAGTTTGCTCCTTTATTACTCTGCACATGGACAATTATTTGCGCTGTTATTTGCCCCAGGCATGTACCTATGTAATTACCGTTTACAGTGTAAAGATGGATGTTATCGGTCGCTGAACGTCGGAGCAGTAGGCGTTTAATGCATTTTTCCATAGGGTCCAATGCAAAATTGACACCTCATTTTCTCCATTCTCAAGAGCTTTGAGTCTCTGCAAAACATATACATGTGTAGACACAAATAAGTGAAATAGAATGAAGGCTATTTCAGCTTTAGCTTTTATTCCGTTTGGGAGCTAAAGTCGCACAAACTTTTGTTTACAAAAATTTCGATGGCCTATAGTTCGCAAGTTATGCAATCAGTTGACATAAGATTGTGCATGCATGTAGACATGTTAATGACCTTTATATATGCCAAGTTTTAGATGGCTACCTACTCAAACAAGCAAGCAGTAGCGGTTTGAAATTTTCACAATTTGGGCTACACGTTCGGGACGATTCGTGACCTTAGGTGACTTGCACAATTCGGGCTGAAACTAGTGCCAAATGAGAGGGTTGGGATAAACATTCAATTGACCATATGTGCCAAAAATTCTCGTTCTTTAGTTTTCGAGTTATAGCCCCTGGAAGTCGAAAACTGCACGACTTTGCCCTCGAATATCTCGACAACGGAGAAAGGAGAATTTCAGGGCATTTTCTCCCAAGAAATATATGGGAATTATCTGTAATTTAGCACAGTTTCAGAACGATTCGTGAAAGTCACCTTTTAAGAATAACTTCCACTGCAGGCCCATATATAAAAGTTTGCTCCTTTATTACTCTGCACATGGACAATTATTTGCGCTGTTATCTGCCCCAGGCATGTACCTATGTAATTACCGTTTACAGTGTAAAGATGGATGTTATCGGTCGCTGAACGTCGGAGCAGTAGGCGTTTAATGCATTTTCCCATAGGGTCCAATGCAAAATTGACACCTCATTTTCTCCATTCTCAAGAGCTTTGAGTCTCTGCAAAACATATACATGTGTAGACACAAATAAGTGAAATAGAATGAAGGCTATTTCAGCTTTAGCTTTTATTCCGTTTGGGAGCTAAAGTCGCACAAACTTTTGTTTACAAAAATTTCGATGGCCTATAGTTCGCAAGTTATGCAATCAGTTGACATAAGATTGTGCATGCATGTAGACATGTTAATGACCTTTATATATGCCAAGTTTTAGATGGCTACCTACTCAAACAAGCAAGCAGTAGCGGTTTGAAATTTTCACAATTTGGGCTACACGTTCGGGACGATTCGTGACCTTAGGTGACTTGCACAATTCGGGCTGAAACTAGTGCCAAATGAGAGGGTTGGGATAAACATTCAATTGACCATATGTGCCAAAAATTCTCGTTCTTTAGTTTTCGAGTTATAGCCCCTAGAAGTCGAAAACTGCACGACTTTGCCCTCGAATATCTCGACAACGGAGAAAGGAGAATTTCAGGGCATTTTCTCCCAAGAAATATATGGGAATTATCTGTAATTTAGCACAGTTTCAGAACGATTCGTGAAAGTCACCTTTTAAGAATAACTTCCACTGCAGGCCCATATATAAAAGTTTGCTCCTTTATTACTCTGCACATGGACAATTATTTGCGCTGTTATTTGCCCCAGGCATGTACCTATGTAATTACCGTTTACAGTGTAAAGATGGATGTTATCGGTCGCTGAACGTCGGAGCAGTAGGCGTTTAATGCATTTTTCCATAGGGTCCAATGCAAAATTGACACCTCATTTTCTCCATTCTCAAGAGCTTTGAGTCTCTGCAAAACATATACATGTGTAGACACAAATAAGTGAAATAGAATGAAGGCTATTTCAGCTTTAGCTTTTATTCCGTTTGGGAGCTAAAGTCGCACAAACTTTTGTTTACAAAAATTTCGATGGCCTATAGTTCGCAAGTTATGCAATCAGTTGACATAAGATTGTGCATGCATGTAGACATGTTAATGACCTTTATATATGCCAAGTTTTAGATGGCTACCTACTCAAACAAGCAAGCAGTAGCGGTTTGAAATTTTCACAATTTGGGCTACACGTTCGGGACGATTCGTGACCTTAGGTGACTTGCACAATTCGGGCTGAAACTAGTGCCAAATGAGAGGGTTGGGATAAACATTCAATTGACCATATGTGCCAAAAATTCTCGTTCTTTAGTTTTCGAGTTATAGCCCCTGGAAGTCGAAAACTGCACGACTTTGCCCTCGAATATCTCGACAACGGAGAAAGGAGAATTTCAGGGCATTTTCTCCCAAGAAATATATGGGAATTATCTGTAATTTAGCACAGTTTCAGAACGATTCGTGAAAGTCACCTTTTAAGAATAACTTCCACTGCAGGCCCATATATAAAAGTTTGCTCCTTTATTACTCTGCACATGGACAATTATTTGCGCTGTTATTTGCCCCAGGCATGTACCTATGTAATTACCGTTTACAGTGTAAAGATGGATGTTATCGGTCGCTGAACGTCGGAGCAGTAGGCGTTTAATGCATTTTCCCATAGGGTCCAATGCAAAATTGACACCTCATTTTCTCCATTCTCAAGAGCTTTGAGTCTCTGCAAAACATATACATGTGTAGACACAAATAAGTGAAATAGAATGAAGGCTATTTCAGCTTTAGCTTTTATTCCGTTTGGGAGCTAAAGTCGCACAAACTTTTGTTTACAAAAATTTCGATGGCCTATAGTTCGCAAGTTATGCAATCAGTTGACATAAGATTGTGCATGCATGTAGACATGTTAATGACCTTTATATATGCCAAGTTTTAGATGGCTACCTACTCAAACAAGCAAGCAGTAGCGGTTTGAAATTTTCACAATTTGGGCTACACGTTCGGGACGATTCGTGACCTTAGGTGACTTGCACAATTCGGGCTGAAACTAGTGCCAAATGAGAGGGTTGGGATAAACATTCAATTGACCATATGTGCCAAAAATTCTCGTTCTTTAGTTTTCGAGTTATAGCCCCTGGAAGTCGAAAACTGCACGACTTTGTCCTCGAATATCTCGACAACGGAGAAAGGAGAATTTCAGGGCATTTTCTCCCAAGAAATATATGGGAATTATCTGTAATTTAGCACAGTTTCAGAACGATTCGTGAAAGTCACCTTTTAAGAATAACTTCCACTGCAGGCCCATATATAAAAGTTTGCTCCTTTATTACTCTGCACATGGACAATTATTTGCGCTGTTATTTGTCCCAGGCATGTACCTATGTAATTACCGTTTACAGTGTAAAGATGGATGTTATCGGTCGCTGAACGTCGGAGCAGTAGGCGTTTAATGCATTTTCCCATAGGGTCCAATGCAAAATTGACACCTCATTTTCTCCATTCTCAAGAGCTTTGAGTCCCTGCAAAACATATACATGTGTAGACACAAATAAGTGAAATAGAATGAAGGCTATTTCAGCTTTAGCTTTTATTCCGTTTGGGAGCTAAAGTCGCACAAACTTTTGTTTACAAAAATTTCGATGGCCTATAGTTCGCAAGTTATGCAATCAGTTGACATAAGATTGTGCATGCATGTAGACATGTTAATGACCTTTATATATGCCAAGTTTCAGATGGCTACCTACTCAAACAAGCAAGCAGTAGCGGTTTGAAATTTTCACAATTTGGGCTACACGTTCGGGACGATTCGTGACCTTAGGTGACTTGCACAATTCGGGCTGAAACTAGTGCCAAATGAGAGGGTTGGGATAAACATTCAATTGACCATATGTGCCAAAAATTCTCGTTCTTTAGTTTTCGAGTTATAGCCCCTGGAAGTCGAAAACTGCACGACTTTGCCCTCGAATATCTCGACAACGGAGAAAGGAGAATTTCAGGGCATTTTCTCCCAAGAAATATATGGGAATTATCTGTAATTTAGCACAGTTTCAGAACGATTCGTGAAAGTCACCTTTTAAGAATAACTTCCACTGCAGGCCCATATATAAAAGTTTGCTCCTTTATTACTCTGCACATGGACAATTATTTGCGCTGTTATTTGCCCCAGGCATGTACCTATGTAATTACCGTTTACAGTGTAAAGATGGATGTTATCGGTCGCTGAACGTCGGAGCAGTAGGCGTTTAATGCATTTTCCCATAGGGTCCAATGCAAAATTGACACCTCATTTTCTCCATTCTCAAGAGCTTTGAGTCTCTGCAAAACATATACATGTGTAGACACAAATAAGTGAAATAGAATGAAGGCTATTTCAGCTTTAGCTTTTATTCCGTTTGGGAGCTAAAGTCGCACAAACTTTTGTTTACAAAAATTTCGATGGCCTATAGTTCGCAAGTTATGCAATCAGTTGACATAAGATTGTGCATGCATGTAGACATGTTAATGACCTTTATATATGCCAAGTTTTAGATGGCTACCTACTCAAACAAGCAAGCAGTAGCGGTTTGAAATTTTCACAATTTGGGCTACACGTTCGGGACGATTCGTGACCTTAGGTGACTTGCACAATTCGGGCTGAAACTAGTGCCAAATGAGAGGGTTGGGATAAACATTCAAATGACCGTATGTGCCAAAAATTCTCGTTCTTTAGTTTTCGAGTTATAGCCCCTGGAAGTCGAAAACTGCACGACTTTGCCCTCGAATATCTCGACAACGGAGAAAGGAGAATTTCAGGGCATTTTCTCCCAAGAAATATATGGGAATTATCTGTAATTTAGCACAGTTTCAGAACGATTCGTGAAAGTCACCTTTTAAGAATAACTTCCACTGCAGGCCCATATATAAAAGTTTGCTCCTTTATTACTCTGCACATGGACAATTATTTGCGCTGTTATTTGCCCCAGGCATGTACCTATGTAATTACCGTTTACAGTGTAAAGATGGATGTTATCGGTCGCTGAACGTCGGAGCAGTAGGCGTTTAATGCTTTTTCCCATAGTTTCCAATGCAAAATTGACACCTCATTTTCTCCATTCTCAAGAGCTTTGAGTCTCTGCAAAACATATACATGTGTAGACACAAATAAGTGAAATAGAATGAAGGCTATTTCAGCTTTAGCTTTTATTCCGTTTGGGAGCTAAAGTCGCACAAACTTTTGTTTACAAAAATTTCGATGGCCTATAGTTCGCAAGTTATGCAATCAGTTGACATAAGATTGTGCATGCATGTAGACATGTTAATGACCTTTATATATGCCAAGTTTCAGATGGCTACCTACTCAAACAAGCAAGCAGTAGCGGTTTGAAATTTTCACAATTTGGGCTACACGTTCGGGACGATTCGTGACCTTAGGTGACTTGCACAATTCGGGCTGAAACTAGTGCCAAATGAGAGGGTTGGGATAAACATTCAATTGACCATATGTGCCAAAAATTCTCGTTCTTTAGTTTTCGAGTTATAGCCCCTGGAAGTCGAAAACTGCACGACTTTGCCCTCGAATATCTCGACAACGGAGAAAGGAGAATTTCAGGGCATTTTCTCCCAAGAAATATATGGGAATTATCTGTAATTTAGCACAGTTTCAGAACGATTCGTGAAAGTCACCTTTTAAGAATAACTTCCACTGCAGGCCCATATATAAAAGTTTGCTCCTTTATTACTCTGCACATGGACAATTATTTGCGCTGTTATTTGCCCCAGGCATGTACCTATGTAATTACCGTTTACAGTGTAAAGATGGATGTTATCGGTCGCTGAACGTCGGAGCAGTAGGCGTTTAATGCATTTTTCCATAGGGTCCAATGCAAAATCGACACCTCATTTTCTCCATTCTCAAGAGCTTTGAGTCTCTGCAAAACATATACATGTGTAGACACAAATAAGTGAAATAGAATGAAGGCTATTTCAGCTTTAGCTTTTATTCCGTTTGGGAGCTAAAGTCGCACAAACTTTTGTTTACAAAAATTTCGATGGCCTATAGTTCGCAAGTTATGCAATCAGTTGACATAAGATTGTGCATGCATGTAGACATGTTAATGACCTTTATATATGCCAAGTTTTAGATGGCTACCTACTCAAACAAGCAAGCAGTAGCGGTTTGAAATTTTCACAATTTGGGCTACACGTTCGGGACGATTCGTGACCTTAGGTGACTTGCACAATTCGGGCTGAAACTAGTGCCAAATGAGAGGGTTGGGATAAACATTCAATTGACCATATGTGCCAAAAATTCTCGTTCTTTAGTTTTCGAGTTATAGCCCCTGGAAGTCGAAAACTGCACGACTTTGCCCTCGAATATCTCGACAACGGAGAAAGGAGAATTTCAGGGCATTTTCTCCCAAGAAATATATGGGAATTATCTGTAATTTAGCACAGTTTCAGAACGATTCGTGAAAGTCACCTTTTAAGAATAACTTCCACTGCAGGCCCATATATAAAAGTTTGCTCCTTTATTACTCTGCACATGGACAATTATTTGCGCTGTTATTTGCCCCAGGCATGTACCTATGTAATTACCGTTTACAGTGTAAAGATGGATGTTATCGGTCGCTGAACGTCGGAGCAGTAGGCGTTTAATGCATTTTCCCATAGTTTCCAATGCAAAATTGACACCTCATTTTCTCCATTCTCAAGAGCTTTGAGTCTCTGCAAAACATATACATGTGTAGACACAAATAAGTGAAATAGAATGAAGGCTATTTCAGCTTTAGCTTTTATTCCGTTTGGGAGCTAAAGTCGCACAAACTTTTGTTTTCAAAAATTTCGATGGCCTATAGTTCGCAAGTTATGCAATCAGTTGACATAAGATTGTGCATGCATGTAGACATGTTAATGACCTTTATATATGCCAAGTTTCAGATGGCTACCTACTCAAACAAGCAAGCAGTAGCGGTTTGAAATTTTCACAATTTGGGCTACACGTTCGGGACGATTCGTGACCTTAGGTGACTTGCACAATTCGGGCTGAAACTAGTGCCAAATGAGAGGGTTGGGATAAACATTCAATTGACCATATGTGCCAAAAATTCTCGTTCTTTAGTTTTCGAGTTATAGCCCCTGGAAGTCAAAAACTGCACGACTTTGCCCTCGAATATCTCGACAACGGAGAAAGGAGAATTTCAGGGCATTTTCTCCCAAGAAATATATGGGAATTATCTGTAATTTAGCACAGTTTTAGAACGATTCGTGAAAGTCACCTTTTAAGAATAACTTCCACTGCAGGCCCATATATAAAAGTTTGCTCCTTTATTACTCTGCACATGGACAATTATTTGCGCTGTTATTTGCCCCAGGCATGTACCTATGTAATTACCGTTTACAGTGTAAAGATGGATGTTATCGGTCGCTGAACGTCGGAGCAGTAGGCGTTTAATGCATTTTTCCATAGGGTCCAATGCAAAATCGACACCTCATTTTCTCCATTCTCAAGAGCTTTGAGTCTCTGCAAAACATGTACATGTGTAGACACAAATAAGTGAAATAGAATGAAGGCTATTTCAGCTTTAGCTTTTATTCCGTTTTGGAGCTAAAGTCGCACAAACTTTTGTTTACTAAAATTTTGATGGCCTATAGTTCGCAAGTTATGCAATCAGTTGACATAAGATTGTGCATGCATGTAGACATGTTAATGACCTTTATGTATGCCAAGTTTCAGATGGCTACCTACTCAAACAAGCAAGCAGTAGCGGTTTGAAATTTTCACAATTTGGGCTACACGTTCGGGACGATTCGTGACCTTAGGTGACTTGCACAATTCGGGCTGAAACTAGTGCCAAATGAGAGGGTTGGGATAAACATTCAATTGACCATATGTGCCAAAAATTCTCGTTCTTTAGTTTTCGAGTTATAGCCCCTGGAAGTCAAAAACTGCACGACTTTGCCCTCGAATATCTCGACAACGGAGAAAGGAGAATTTCAGGGCATTTTCTCCCAAGAAATATATGGGAATTATCTGTAATTTAGCACAGTTTCAGAACGATTCGTGAAAGTCACCTTTTAAGAATAACTTCCACTGCAGGCCCATATATAAAAGTTTGCTCCTTTATTACTCTGCACATGGACAATTATTTGCGCTGTTATTTGCCCCAGGCATGTACCTATGTAATTACCGTTTACAGTGTAAAGATGGATGTTATCGGTCGCTGAACGTCGGAGCAGTAGGCGTTTAATGCATTTTCCCATAGGGTCCAATGCAAAATTGACACCTCATTTTCTCCATTCTCAAGAGCTTTGAGTCTCTGCAAAACATATACATGTGTAGACACAAATAAGTGAAATAGAATGAAGGCTATTTCAGCTTTAGCTTTTATTCCGTTTGGGAGCTAAAGTCGCACAAACTTTTGTTTACAAAAATTTCGATGGCCTATAGTTCGCAAGTTATGCAATTAGTTGACATAAGATTGTGCATGCATGTAGACATGTTAATGACCTTTATATATGCCAAGTTTCAGATGGCTACCTACTCAAACAAGCAAGCAGTAGCGGTTTGAAATTTTCACAATTTGGGCTACACGTTCGGGACGATTCGTGACCTTAGGTGACTTGCACAATTCGGGCTGAAACTAGTGCCAAATGAGAGGGTTGGGATAAACATTCAATTGACCATATGTGCCAAAAATTCTCGTTCTTTAGTTTTCGAGTTATAGCCCCTGGAAGTCGAAAACTGCACGACTTTGCCCTCGAATATCTCGACAACGGAGAAAGGAGAATTTCAGGGCATTTTCTCCCAAGAAATATATGGGAATTATCTGTAATTTAGCACAGTTTCAGAACGATTCGTGAAAGTCACCTTTTAAGAATAACTTCCACTGCAGGCCCATATATAAAAGTTTGCTCCTTTATTACTCTGCATATGGACAATTATTTGCGCTGTTATTTGCCCCAGGCATGTACCTATGTAATTACCGTTTACAGTGTAAAGATGGATGTTATCGGTCGCTGAACGTCGGAGCAGTAGGCGTTTAATGCATTTTCCCATAGGGTCCAATGCAAAATTGACACCTCATTTTCTCCATTCTCAAGAGCTTTGAGTCTCTGCAAAACATATACATGTGTAGACACAAATAAGTGAAATAGAATGAAGGCTATTTCAGCTTTAGCTTTTATTCCGTTTGGGAGCTAAAGTCGCACAAACTTTTGTTTACAAAAATTTCGATGGCCTATAGTTCGCAAGTTATGCAATCAGTTGACATAAGATTGTGCATGCATGTAGACATGTTAATGACCTTTATATATGCCAAGTTTCAGATGGCTACCTACTCAAACAAGCAAGCAGTAGCGGTTTGAAATTTTCACAATTTGGGCTACACGTTCGGGACGATTCGTGACCTTAGGTGACTTGCACAATTCGGGCTGAAACTAGTGCCAAATGAGAGGGTTGGGATAAACATTCAATTGACCATATGTGCCAAAAATTCTCGTTCTTTAGTTTTCGAGTTATAGCCCCTGGAAGTCGAAAACTGCACGACTTTGCCCTCGAATATCTCGACAACGGAGAAAGGAGAATTTCAGGGCATTTTCTCCCAAGAAATATATGGGAATTATCTGTAATTTAGCACAGTTTCAGAACGATTCGTGAAAGTCACCTTTTAAGAATAACTTCCACTGCAGGCCCATATATAAAAGTTTGCTCCTTTATTACTCTGCACATGGACAATTATTTGCGCTGTTATTTGCCCCAGGCATGTACCTATGTAATTACCGTTTACAGTGTAAAGATGGATGTTATCGGTCGCTGAACGTCGGAGCAGTAGGCGTTTAATGCATTTTCCCATAGGGTCCAATGCAAAATTGACACCTCATTTTCTCCATTCTCAAGAGCTTTGAGTCTCTGCAAAACATATACATGTGTAGACACAAATAAGTGAAATAGAATGAAGGCTATTTCAGCTTTAGCTTTTATTCCGTTTGGGAGCTAAAGTCGCACAAACTTTTGTTTACAAAAATTTCGATGGCCTATAGTTCGCAAGTTATGCAATCAGTTGACATAAGATTGTGCATGCATGTAGACATGTTAATGACCTTTATATATGCCAAGTTTCAGATGGCTACCTACTCAAACAAGCAAGCAGTAGCGGTTTGAAATTTTCACAATTTGGGCTACACGTTCGGGACGATTCGTGACCTTAGGTGACTTGCACAATTCGGGCTGAAACTAGTGCCAAATGAGAGGGTTGGGATAAACATTCAATTGACCATATGTGCCAAAAATTCTCGTTCTTTAGTTTTCGAGTTATAGCCCCTGGAAGTCGAAAACTGCACGACTTTGCCCTCGAATATCTCGACAACGGAGAAAGGAGAATTTCAGGGCATTTTCTCCCAAGAAATATATGGGAATTATCTGTAATTTAGCACAGTTTCAGAACGATTCGTGAAAGTCACCTTTTAAGAATAACTTCCACTGCAGGCCCATATATAAAAGTTTGCTCCTTTATTACTCTGCACATGGACAATTATTTGCGCTGTTATTTGCCCCAGGCATGTACCTATGTAATTACCGTTTACAGTGTAAAGATGGATGTTATCGGTCGCTGAACGTCGGAGCAGTAGGCGTTTAATGCATTTTCCCATAGGGTCCAATGCAAAATTGACACCTCATTTTCTCCATTCTCAAGAGCTTTGAGTCTCTGCAAAACATATACATGTGTAGACACAAATAAGTGAAATAGAATGAAGGCTATTTCAGCTTTAGCTTTTATTCCGTTTGGGAGCTAAAGTCGCACAAACTTTTGTTTACAAAAATTTCGATGGCCTATAGTTCGCAAGTTATGCAATCAGTTGACATAAGATTGTGCATGCATGTAGACATGTTAATGACCTTTATATATGCCAAGTTTCAGATGGCTACCTACTCAAACAAGCAAGCAGTAGCGGTTTGAAATTTTCACAATTTGGGCTACACGTTCGGGACGATTCGTGACCTTAGGTGACTTGCACAATTCGGGCTGAAACTAGTGCCAAATGAGAGGGTTGGGATAAACATTCAATTGACCATATGTGCCAAAAATTCTCGTTCTTTAGTTTTCGAGTTATAGCCCCTGGAAGTCGAAAACTGCACGACTTTGCCCTCGAATATCTCGACAACGGAGAAAGGAGAATTTCAGGGCATTTTCTCCCAAGAAATATATGGGAATTATCTGTAATTTAGCACAGTTTCAGAACGATTCGTGAAAGTCACCTTTTAAGAATAACTTCCACTGCAGGCCCATATATAAAAGTTTGCTCCTTTATTACTCTGCACATGGACAATTATTTGCGCTGTTATTTGCCCCAGGCATGTACCTATGTAATTACCGTTTACAGTGTAAAGATGGATGTTATCGGTCGCTGAACGTCGGAGCAGTAGGCGTTTAATGCATTTTCCCATAGGGTCCAATGCAAAATTGACACCTCATTTTCTCCATTCTCAAGAGCTTTGAGTCTCTGCAAAACATATACATGTGTAGACACAAATAAGTGAAATAGAATGAAGGCTATTTCAGCTTTAGCTTTTATTCCGTTTGGGAGCTAAAGTCGCACAAACTTTTGTTTACAAAAATTTCGATGGCCTATAGTTCGCAAGTTATGCAATCAGTTGACATAAGATTGTGCATGCATGTAGACATGTTAATGACCTTTATATATGCCAAGTTTCAGATGGCTACCTACTCAAACAAGCAAGCAGTAGCGGTTTGAAATTTTCACAATTTGGGCTACACGTTCGGGACGATTCGTGACCTTAGGTGACTTGCACAATTCGGGCTGAAACTAGTGCCAAATGAGAGGGTTGGGATAAACATTCAATTGACCATATGTGCCAAAAATTCTCGTTCTTTAGTTTTCGAGTTATAGCCCCTGGAAGTCGAAAACTGCACGACTTTGCCCTCGAATATCTCGACAACGGAGAAAGGAGAATTTCAGGGCATTTTCTCCCAAGAAATATATGGGAATTATCTGTAATTTAGCACAGTTTCAGAACGATTCGTGAAAGTCACCTTTTAAGAATAACTTCCACTGCAGGCCCATATATAAAAGTTTGCTCCTTTATTACTCTGCACATGGACAATTATTTGCGCTGTTATTTGCCCCAGGCATGTACCTATGTAATTACCGTTTACAGTGTAAAGATGGATGTTATCGGTCGCTGAACGTCGGAGCAGTAGGCGTTTAATGCATTTTCCCATAGGGTCCAATGCAAAATTGACACCTCATTTTCTCCATTCTCAAGAGCTTTGAGTCTCTGCAAAACATATACATGTGTAGACACAAATAAGTGAAATAGAATGAAGGCTATTTCAGCTTTAGCTTTTATTCCGTTTGGGAGCTAAAGTCGCACAAACTTTTGTTTACAAAAATTTCGATGGCCTATAGTTCGCAAGTTATGCAATCAGTTGACATAAGATTGTGCATGCATGTAGACATGTTAATGACCTTTATATATGCCAAGTTTCAGATGGCTACCTACTCAAACAAGCAAGCAGTAGCGGTTTGAAATTTTCACAATTTGGGCTACACGTTCGGGACGATTCGTGACCTTAGGTGACTTGCACAATTCGGGCTGAAACTAGTGCCAAATGAGAGGGTTGGGATAAACATTCAATTGACCATATGTGCCAAAAATTCTCGTTCTTTAGTTTTCGAGTTATAGCCCCTGGAAGTCGAAAACTGCACGACTTTGCCCTCGAATATCTCGACAACGGAGAAAGGAGAATTTCAGGGCATTTTCTCCCAAGAAATATATGGGAATTATCTGTAATTTAGCACAGTTTCAGAACGATTCGTGAAAGTCACCTTTTAAGAATAACTTCCACTGCAGGCCCATATATAAAAGTTTGCTCCTTTATTACTCTGCACATGGACAATTATTTGCGCTGTTATTTGCCCCAGGCATGTACCTATGTAATTACCGTTTACAGTGTAAAGATGGATGTTATCGGTCGCTGAACGTCGGAGCAGTAGGCGTTTAATGCATTTTCCCATAGGGTCCAATGCAAAATTGACACCTCATTTTCTCCATTCTCAAGAGCTTTGAGTCTCTGCAAAACATATACATGTGTAGACACAAATAAGTGAAATAGAATGAAGGCTATTTCAGCTTTAGCTTTTATTCCGTTTGGGAGCTAAAGTCGCACAAACTTTTGTTTACAAAAATTTCGATGGCCTATAGTTCGCAAGTTATGCAATCAGTTGACATAAGATTGTGCATGCATGTAGACATGTTAATGACCTTTATATATGCCAAGTTTCAGATGGCTACCTACTCAAACAAGCAAGCAGTAGCGGTTTGAAATTTTCACAATTTGGGCTACACGTTCGGGACGATTCGTGACCTTAGGTGACTTGCACAATTCGGGCTGAAACTAGTGCCAAATGAGAGGGTTGGGATAAACATTCAATTGACCATATGTGCCAAAAATTCTCGTTCTTTAGTTTTCGAGTTATAGCCCCTGGAAGTCGAAAACTGCACGACTTTGCCCTCGAATATCTCGACAACGGAGAAAGGAGAATTTCAGGGCATTTTCTCCCAAGAAATATATGGGAATTATCTGTAATTTAGCACAGTTTCAGAACGATTCGTGAAAGTCACCTTTTAAGAATAACTTCCACTGCAGGCCCATATATAAAAGTTTGCTCCTTTATTACTCTGCACATGGACAATTATTTGCGCTGTTATTTGCCCCAGGCATGTACCTATGTAATTACCGTTTACAGTGTAAAGATGGATGTTATCGGTCGCTGAACGTCGGAGCAGTAGGCGTTTAATGCATTTTCCCATAGGGTCCAATGCAAAATTGACACCTCATTTTCTCCATTCTCAAGAGCTTTGAGTCTCTGCAAAACATATACATGTGTAGACACAAATAAGTGAAATAGAATGAAGGCTATTTCAGCTTTAGCTTTTATTCCGTTTGGGAGCTAAAGTCGCACAAACTTTTGTTTACAAAAATTTCGATGGCCTATAGTTCGCAAGTTATGCAATCAGTTGACATAAGATTGTGCATGCATGTAGACATGTTAATGAACTTTATATATGCCAAGTTTCAGATGGCTACCTACTCAAACAAGCAAGCAGTAGCGGTTTGAAATTTTCACAATTTGGGCTACACGTTCGGGACGATTCGTGACCTTAGGTGACTTGCACAATTCGGGCTGAAACTAGTGCCAAATGAGAGGGTTGGGATAAACATTCAATTGACCATATGTGCCAAAAATTCTCGTTCTTTAGTTTTCGAGTTATAGCCCCTGGAAGTCGAAAACTGCACGACTTTGCCCTCGAATATCTCGACAACGGAGAAAGGAGAATTTCAGGGCATTTTCTCCCAAGAAATATATGGGAATTATCTGTAATTTAGCACAGTTTCAGAACGATTCGTGAAAGTCACCTTTTAAGAATAACTTCCACTGCAGGCCCATATATAAAAGTTTGCTCCTTTATTACTCTGCACATGGACAATTATTTGCGCTG
The DNA here is from genome assembly GCA_963989385.1 of Ctena decussata. Classification (NCBI taxonomy): domain Eukaryota; kingdom Metazoa; phylum Mollusca; class Bivalvia; order Lucinida; family Lucinidae; genus Ctena; species Ctena decussata. The sequence goes on along the minus strand of OZ022510.1, from coordinate 67,857,742 downwards.
TTATTTGCCCCAGGCATGTACCTATGTAATTACCGTTTACAGTGTAAAGATGGATGTTATCGGTCGCTGAACGTCGGAGCAGTAAGCGTTTAATGCATTTTCCCATAGGGTCCAATGCAAAATTGACACCTCATTTTCTCCATTCTCAAGAGCTTTGAGTCTCTGCAAAACATATACATGTGTAGACACAAATAAGTGAAATAGAATGAAGGCTATTTCAGCTTTAGCTTTTATTCCGTTTGGGAGCTAAAGTCGCACAAACTTTTGTTTACAAAAATTTCGATGGCCTATAGTTCGCAAGTTATGCAATCAGTTGACATAAGATTGTGCCTGCATGTAGACATGTTAATGACCTTTATATATGCCAAGTTTCAGATGGCTACCTACTCAAACAAGCAAGCAGTAGCGGTTTGAAATTTTCACAATTTGGGCTACACGTTCGGGACGATTCGTGACCTTAGGTGACTTGCACAATTCGGGCTGAAACTAGTGCCAAATGAGAGGGTTGGGATAAACATTCAATTGACCATATGTGCCAAAAATTCTCGTTCTTTAGTTTTCGAGTTATAGCCCCTGGAAGTCGAAAACTTCACGACTTTGCCCTCGAATATCTCGACAACGGAGAAAGGAGAATTTCAGGGCATTTTCTCCCAAGAAATATATGGGAATTATCTGTAATTTAGCACAGTTTCAGAACGATTCGTGAAAGTCACCTTTTAAGAATAACTTCCACTGCAGGCCCATATATAAAAGTTTGCTCCTTTATTACTCTGCATATGGACAATTATTTGCGCTGTTATTTGCCCCAGGCATGTACCTATGTAATTACCGTTTACAGTGTAAAGATGGATGTTATCGGTCGCTGAACGTCGGAGCAGTAGGCGTTTAATGCATTTTCCCATAGGGTCCAATGCAAAATTGACACCTCATTTTCTCCATTCTCAAGAGCTTTGAGTCTCTGCAAAACATATACATGTGTAGACACAAATAAGTGAAATAGAATGAAGGCTATTTCAGCTTTAGCTTTTATTCCGTTTGGGAGCTAAAGTCGCACAAACTTTTGTTTACAAAAATTTCGATGGCCTATAGTTCGCAAGTTATGCAATCAGTTGACATAAGATTGTGCATGCATGTAGACATGTTAATGACCTTTATATATGCCAAGTTTCAGATGGCTACCTACTCAAACAAGCAAGCAGTAGCGGTTTGAAATTTTCACAATTTGGGCTACACGTTCGGGACGATTCGTGACCTTAGGTGACTTGCACAATTCGGGCTGAAACTAGTGCCAAATGAGAGGGTTGGGATAAACATTCAATTGACCATATGTGCCAAAAATTCTCGTTCTTTAGTTTTCGAGTTATAGCCCCTGGAAGTCGAAAACTGCACGACTTTGCCCTCGAATATCTCGACAACGGAGAAAGGAGAATTTCAGGGCATTTTCTCCCAAGAAATATATGGGAATTATCTGTAATTTAGCACAGTTTCAGAACGATTCGTGAAAGTCACCTTTTAAGAATAACTTCCACTTCAGCCCATATATAAAAGTTTGCTCCTTTATTACTCTGCACATGGACAATTATTTGCGCTGTTATTTGCCCCAGGCATGTACCTATGTAATTACAGTTTACAGTGTAAAGATGGATGTTATCGGTCGCTGAACGTCGGAGCAGTAGGCGTTTAATGCATTTTCCCATAGGGTCCAATGCAAAATTGACACCTCATTTTCTCCATTCTCAAGAGCTTTGAGTCTCTGCAAAACATATACATGTGTAGACACAAATAAGTGAAATAGAATGAAGGCTATTTCAGCTTTAGCTTTTATTCCGTTTGGGAGCTAAAGTCGCACAAACTTTTGTTTACAAAAATTTCGATGGCCTATAGTTCGCAAGTTATGCAATCAGTTGACATAAGATTGTGCATGCATGTAGACATGTTAATGACCTTTATATATGCCAAGTTTCAGATGGCTACCTACTCAAACAAGCAAGCAGTAGCGGTTTGAAATTTTCACAATTTGGGCTACACGTTCGGGACGATTCGTGACCTTAGGTGACTTGCACAATTCGGGCTGAAACTAGTGCCAAATGAGAGGGTTGGGATAAACATTCAATTGACCATATGTGCCAAAAATTCTCGTTCTTTAGTTTTCGAGTTATAGCCCCTGGAAGTCGAAAACTGCACGACTTTGCCCTCGAATATCTCGACAACGGAGAAAGGAGAATTTCAGGGCATTTTCTCCCAAGAAATATATGGGAATTATCTGTAATTTAGCACAGTTTCAGAACGATTCGTGAAAGTCACCTTTTAAGAATAACTTCCACTGCAGGCCCATATATAAAAGTTTGCTCCTTTATTACTCTGCACATGGACAATTATTTGCGCTGTTATTTGCCCCAGGCATGTACCTATGTAATTACCGTTTACAGTGTAAAGATGGATGTTATCGGTCGCTGAACGTCGGAGCAGTAGGCGTTTAATGCATTTTCCCATAGGGTCCAATGCAAAATTGACACCTCATTTTCTCCATTCTCAAGAGCTTTGAGTCTCTGCAAAACATATACATGTGTAGACACAAATAAGTGAAATAGAATGAAGGCTATTTCAGCTTTAGCTTTTATTCCGTTTGGGAGCTAAAGTCGCACAAACTTTTGTTTACAAAAATTTCGATGGCCTATAGTTCGCAAGTTATGCAATCAGTTGACATAAGATTGTGCATGCATGTAGACATGTTAATGACCTTTATATATGCCAAGTTTCAGATGGCTACCTACTCAAACAAGCAAGCAGTAGCGGTTTGAAATTTTCACAATTTGGGCTACACGTTCGGGACGATTCGTGACCTTAGGTGACTTGCACAATTCGGGCTGAAACTAGTGCCAAATGAGAGGGTTGGGATAAACATTCAATTGACCATATGTGCCAAAAATTCTCGTTCTTTAGTTTTCGAGTTATAGCCCCTGGAAGTCGAAAACTGCACGACTTTGCCCTCGAATATCTCGACAACGGAGAAAGGAGAATTTCAGGGCATTTTCTCCCAAGAAATATATGGGAATTATCTGTAATTTAGCACAGTTTCAGAACGATTCGTGAAAGTCACCTTTTAAGAATAACTTCCACTGCAGGCCCATATATAAAAGTTTGCTCCTTTATTACTCTGCACATGGACAATTATTTGCGCTGTTATTTGCCCCAGGCATGTACCTATGTAATTACCGTTTAAAGTGTAAAGATGGATGTTATCGGTCGCTGAACGTCGGAGCAGTAGGCGTTTAATGCATTTTCCCATAGGGTCCAATGCAAAATTGACACCTCATTTTCTCCATTCTCAAGAGCTTTGAGTCTCTGCAAAACATATACATGTGTAGACACAAATAAGTGAAATAGAATGAAGGCTATTTCAGCTTTAGCTTTTATTCCGTTTGGGAGCTAAAGTCGCACAAACTTTTGTTTACAAAAATTTCGATGGCCTATAGTTCGCAAGTTATGCAATCAGTTGACATAAGATTGTGCATGCATGTAGACATGTTAATGACCTTTATATATGCCAAGTTTCAGATGGCTACCTACTCAAACAAGCAAGCAGTAGCGGTTTGAAATTTTCACAATTTGGGCTACACGTTCGGGACGATTCGTGACCTTAGGTGACTTGCACAATTCGGGCTGAAACTAGTGCCAAATGAGAGGGTTGGGATAAACATTCAATAGACCATATGTGCCAAAAATTCTCGTTCTTTAGTTTTCGAGTTATAGCCCCTGGAAGTCGAAAACTGCACGACTTTGCCCTCGAATATCTCGACAACGGAGAAAGGAGAATTTCAGGGCATTTTCTCCCAAGAAATATATGGGAATTATCTGTAATTTAGCACAGTTTCAGAACGATTCGTGAAAGTCACCTTTTAAGAATAACTTCCACTGCAGGCCCATATATAAAAGTTTGCTCCTTTATTACTCTGCACATGGACAATTATTTGCGCTGTTATTTGCCCCAGGCATGTACCTATGTAATTACCGTTTACAGTGTAAAGATGGATGTTATCAGTCGCTGAACGTCGGAGCAGTAGGCGTTTAATGCATTTTCCCATAGGGTCCAATGCAAAATTGACACCTCATTTTCTCCATTCTCAAGAGCTTTGAGTCTCTGCAAAACATATACATGTGTAGACACAAATAAGTGAAATAGAATGAAGGCTATTTCAGCTTTAGCTTTTATTCCGTTTGGGAGCTAAAGTCGCACAAACTTTTGTTTACAAAAATTTCGATGGCCTATAGTTCGCAAGTTATGCAATCAGTTGACATAAGATTGTGCATGCATGTAGACATGTTAATGACCTTTATATATGCCAAGTTTCAGATGGCTACCTACTCAAACAAGCAAGCAGTAGCGGTTTGAAATTTTCACAATTTGGGCTACACGTTCGGGACGATTCGTGACCTTAGGTGACTTGCACAATTCGGGCTGAAACTAGTGCCAAATGAGAGGGTTGGGATAAACATTCAATTGACCATATGTGCCAAAAATTCTCGTTCTTTAGTTTTCGAGTTATAGCCCCTGGAAGTCGAAAACTGCACGACTTTGCCCTCGAATATCTCGACAACGGAGAAAGGAGAATTTCAGGGCATTTTCTCCCAAGAAATATATGGGAATTATCTGTAATTTAGCACAGTTTCAGAACGATTCGTGAAAGTCACCTTTTAAGAATAACTTCCACTGCAGGCCCATATATAAAAGTTTGCTCCTTTATTACTCTGCACATGGACAATTATTTGCGCTGTTATTTGCCCCAGGCATGTACCTATGTAATTACCGTTTACAGTGTAAAGATGGATGTTATCGGTCGCTGAACGTCGGAGCAGTAGGCGTTTAATGCATTTTCCCATAGGGTCCAATGCAAAATTGACACCTCATTTTCTCCATTCTCAAGAGCTTTGAGTCTCTGCAAAACATATACATGTGTAGACACAAATAAGTGAAATAGAATGAAGGCTATTTCAGCTTTAGCTTTTATTCCGTTTGGGAGCTAAAGTCGCACAAACTTTTGTTTACAAAAATTTCGATGGCCTATAGTTCGCAAGTTATGCAATCAGTTGACATAAGATTGTGCATGCATGTAGACATGTTAATGACCTTTATATATGCCAAGTTTCAGATGGCTACCTACTCAAACAAGCAAGCAGTAGCGGTTTGAAATTTTCACAATTTGGGCTACACGTTCGGGACGATTCGTGACCTTAGGTGACTTGCACAATTCGGGCTGAAACTAGTGCCAAATGAGAGGGTTGGGATAAACATTCAATTGACCATATGTGCCAAAAATTCTCGTTCTTTAGTTTTCGAGTTATAGCCCCTGGAAGTCGAAAACTGCACGACTTTGCCCTCGAATATCTCGACAACGGAGAAAGGAGAATTTCAGGGCATTTTCTCCCAAGAAATATATGGGAATTATCTGTAATTTAGCACAGTTTCAGAACGATTCGTGAAAGTCACCTTTTAAGAATAACTTCCACTGCAGGCCCATATATAAAAGTTTGCTCCTTTATTACTCTGCACATGGACAATTATTTGCGCTGTTATTTGCCCCAGGCATGTACCTATGTAATTACCGTTTACAGTGTAAAGATGGATGTTATCGGTCGCTGAACGTCGGAGCAGTAGGCGTTTAATGCATTTTCCCATAGGGTCCAATGCAAAATTGACACCTCATTTTCTCCATTCTCAAGAGCTTTGAGTCTCTGCAAAACATATACATGTGTAGACACAAATAAGTGAAATAGAATGAAGGCTATTTCAGCTTTAGCTTTTATTCCGTTTGGGAGCTAAAGTCGCACAAACTTTTGTTTACAAAAATTTCGATGGCCTATAGTTCGCAAGTTATGCAATCAGTTGACATAAGATTGTGCATGCATGTAGACATGTTAATGACCTTTATATATGCCAAGTTTCAGATGGCTACCTACTCAAACAAGCAAGCAGTAGCGGTTTGAAATTTTCACAATTTGGGCTACACGTTCGGGACGATTCGTGACCTTAGGTGACTTGCACAATTCGGGCTGAAACAAGTGCCAAATGAGAGGGTTGGGATAAACATTCAATTGACCATATGTGCCAAAAATTCTCGTTCTTTAGTTTTCGAGTTATAGCCCCTGGAAGTCGAAAACTGCACGACTTTGCCCTCGAATATCTCGACAACGGAGAAAGGAGAATTTCAGGGCATTTTCTCCCAAGAAATATATGGGAATTATCTGTAATTTAGCACAGTTTCAGAACGGTTCGTGAAAGTCACCTTTTAAGAATAACTTCCACTGCAGGCCCATATATAAAAGTTTGCTCCTTTATTACTCTGCACATGGACAATTATTTGCGCTGTTATTTGCCCCAGGCATGTACCTATGTAATTACCGTTTACAGTGTAAAGATGGATGTTATCGGTCGCTGAACGTCGGAGCAGTAGGCGTTTAATGCATTTTCCCATAGGGTCCAATGCAAAATTGACACCTCATTTTCTCCATTCTCAAGAGCTTTGAGTCTCTGCAAAACATATACATGTGTAGACACAAATAAGTGAAATAGAATGAAGGCTATTTCAGCTTTAGCTTTTATTCCGTTTGGGAGCTAAAGTCGCACAAACTTTTGTTTACAAAAATTTCGATGGCCTATAGTTCGCAAGTTATGCAATCAGTTGACATAAGATTGTGCATGCATGTAGACATGTTAATGACCTTTATATATGCCAAGTTTCAGATGGCTACCTACTCAAACAAGCAAGCAGTAGCGGTTTGAAATTTTCACAATTTGGGCTACACGTTCGGGACGATTCGTGACCTTAGGTGACTTGCACAATTCGGGCTGAAACTAGTGCCAAATGAGAGGGTTGGGATAAACATTCAATTGACCATATGTGCCAAAAATTCTCGTTCTTTAGTTTTCGAGTTATAGCCCCTGGAAGTCGAAAACTGCACGACTTTGCCCTCGAATATCTCGACAACGGAGAAAGGAGAATTTCAGGGCATTTTCTCCCAAGAAATATATGGGAATTATCTGTAATTTAGCACAGTTTCAGAACGATTCGTGAAAGTCACCTTTTAAGAATAACTTCCACTGCAGGCCCATATATAAAAGTTTGCTCCTTTATTACTCTGCACATGGACAATTATTTGCGCTGTTATTTGCCCCAGGCATGTACCTATGTAATTACCGTTTACAGTGTAAAGATGGATGTTATCGGTCGCTGAACGTCGGAGCAGTAGGCGTTTAATGCATTTAACCATAGGGTCCAATGCAAAATTGACACCTCATTTTCTCCATTCTCAAGAGCTTTGAGTCTCTGCAAAACATATACATGTGTAGACACAAATAAGTGAAATAGAATGAAGGCTATTTCAGCTTTAGCTTTTATTCCGTTTGGGAGCTAAAGTCGCACAAACTTTTGTTTACAAAAATTTCGATGGCCTATAGTTCGCAAGTTATGCAATCAGTTGACATAAGATTGTGCATGCATGTAGACATGTTAATGACCTTTATATATGCCAAGTTTCAGATGGCTACCTACTCAAACAAGCAAGCAGTAGCGGTTTGAAATTTTCACAATTTGGGCTACACGTTCGGGACGATTCGTGACCTTAGGTGACTTGCACAATTCGGGCTGAAACTAGTGCCAAATGAGAGGGTTGGGATAAACATTCAATTGACCATATGTGCCAAAAATTCTCGTTCTTTAGTTTTCGAGTTATAGCCCCTGGAAGTCGAAAACTGCACGACTTTGCCCTCGAATATCTCGACAACGGAGAAAGGAGAATTTCAGGGCATTTTCTCCCAAGAAATATATGGGAATTATCTGTAATTTAGCACAGTTTCAGAACGATTCGTGAAAGTCACCTTTTAAGAATAACTTCCACTGCAGGCCCATATATAAAAGTTTGCTCCTTTATTACTCTGCACATGGACAATTATTTGCGCTGTTATTTGCCCCAGGCATGTACCTATGTAATTACCGTTTACAGTGTAAAGATGGATGTTATCGGTCGCTGAACGTCGGAGCAGTAGGCGTTTAATGCATTTTCCCATAGGGTCCAATGCAAAATTGACACCTCATTTTCTCCATTCTCAAGAGCTTTGAGTCTCTGCAAAACATATACATGTGTAGACACAAATAAGTGAAATAGAATGAAGGCTATTTCAGCTTTAGCTTTTATTCCGTTTGGGAGCTAAAGTCGCACAAACTTTTGTTTACAAAAATTTCGATGGCCTATAGTTCGCAAGTTATGCAATCAGTTGACATAAGATTGTGCATGCATGTAGACATGTTAATGACCTTTATATATGCCAAGTTTCAGATGGCTACCTACTCAAACAAGCAAGCAGTAGCGGTTTGAAATTTTCACAATTTGGGCTACACGTTCGGGACGATTCGTGACCTTAGGTGACTTGCACAATTCGGGCTGAAACTAGTGCCAAATGAGAGGGTTGGGATAAACATTCAATTGACCATATGTGCCAAAAATTCTCGTTCTTTAGTTTTCGAGTTATAGCCCCTGGAAGTCGAAAACTGCACGACTTTGCCCTCGAATATCTCGACAACGGAGAAAGGAGAATTTCAGGGCATTTTCTCCCAAGAAATATATGGGAATTATCTGTAATTTAGCACAGTTTCAGAACGATTCGTGAAAGTCACCTTTTAAGAATAACTTCCACTGCAGGCCCATATATAAAAGTTTGCTCCTTTATTACTCTGCACATGGACAATTATTTGCGCTGTTATTTGCCCCAGGCATGTACCTATGTAATTACCGTTTACAGTGTAAAGATGGATGTTATCGGTCGCTGAACGTCGGAGCAGTAGGCGTTTAATGCATTTTCCCATAGGGTCCAATGCAAAATTGACACCTCATTTTCTCCATTCTCAAGAGCTTTGAGTCTCTGCAAAACATATACATGTGTAGACACAAATAAGTGAAATAGAATGAAGGCTATTTCAGCTTTAGCTTTTATTCCGTTTGGGAGCTAAAGTCGCACAAACTTTTGTTTACAAAAATTTCGATGGCCTATAGTTCGGAAGTTATGCAATCAGTTGACATAATATTGTGCATGCATGTAGACATGTTAATGACCTTTATATATGCCAAGTTTCAGATGGCTACCTACTCAAACAAGCAAGCAGTAGCGGTTTGAAATTTTCACAATTTGGGCTACACGTTCGGGACGATTCGTGACCTTAGGTGACTTGCACAATTCGGGCTGAAACTAGTGCCAAATGAGAGGGTTGGGATAAACATTCAATTGACCATATGTGTCAAAAATTCTCGTTCTTTAGTTTTCGAGTTATAGCCCCTGGAAGTCGAAAACTGCACGACTTTGCCCTCGAATATCTCGACAACGGAGAAAAGAGAATTTCAGGGCATTTTCTCCCAAGAAATATATGGGAATTATCTGTAATTTAGCACAGTTTCAGAACGATTCGTGAAAGTCACCTTTTAAGAATAACTTCCACTACAGGCCCATATATAAAAGTTTGCTCCTTTATTACTCTGCACATGGACAATTATTTGCGCTGTTATTTGCCCCAGGCATGTACCTATGTAATTACCGTTTACAGTGTAAAGATGGATGTTATCGGTCGCTGAACGTCGGAGCAGTAGGCGTTTAATGCATTTTCCCATAGGGTCCAATGCAAAATTGACACCTCATTTTCTCCATTCTCAAGAGCTTTGAGTCTCTGCAAAACATATACATGTGTAGACACAAATAAGTGAAATAGAATGAAGGCTATTTCAGCTTTAGCTTTTATTCCGTTTGGGAGCTAAAGTCGCACAAACTTTTGTTTACAAAAATTTCGATGGCCTATAGTTCGCAAGTTATGCAATCAGTTGACATAAGATTGTGCATGCATGTAGACATGTTAATGACCTTTATATATGCCAAGTTTCAGATGGCTACCTACTCAAACAAGCAAGCAGTAGCGGTTTGAAATTTTCACAATTTGGGCTACACGTTCGGGACGATTCGTGACCTTAGGTGACTTGCACAATTCGGGCTGAAACTAGTGCCAAATGAGAGGGTTGGGATAAACATTCAATTGACCATATGTGCCAAAAATTCTCGTTCTTTAGTTTTCGAGTTATAGCCCCTGGAAGTCGAAAACTGCACGACTTTGCCCTCGAATATCTCGACAACGGAGAAAGGAGAATTTCAGGGCATTTTCTCCCAAGAAATATATGGGAATTATCTGTAATTTAGCACAGTTTCAGAACGATTCGTGAAAGTCACCTTTTAAGAATAACTTCCACTGCAGGCCCATATATAAAAGTTTGCTCCTTTATTACTCTGCACATGGACAATTATTTGCGCTGTTATTTGCCCCAGGCATGTACCTATGTAATTACCGTTTACAGTGTAAAGATGGATGTTATCGGTCGCTGAACGTCGGAGCAGTAGGCGTTTAATGCATTTTCCCATAGGGTCCAATGCAAAATTGACACCTCATTTTCTCCATTCTCAAGAGCTTTGAGTCTCTGCAAAACATATACATGTGTAGACACAAATAAGTGAAATAGAATGAAGGCTATTTCAGCTTTAGCTTTTATTCCGTTTGGGAGCTAAAGTCGCACAAACTTTTGTTTACAAAAATTTCGATGGCCTATAGTTCGCAAGTTATGCAATCAGTTGACATAAGATTGTGCATGCATGTAGACATGTTAATGACCTTTATATATGCCAAGTTTCAGATGGCTACCTACTCAAACAAGCAAGCAGTAGCGGTTTGAAATTTTCACAATTTGGGCTACACGTTCGGGACGATTCGTGACCTTAGGTGACTTGCACAATTCGGGCTGAAACAAGTGCCAAATGAGAGGGTTGGGATAAACATTCAATTGACCATATGTGCCAAAAATTCTCGTTCTTTAGTTTTCGAGTTATAGCCCCTGGAAGTCGAAAACTGCACGACTTTGCCCTCGAATATCTCGACAACGGAGAAAGGAGAATTTCAGGGCATTTTCTCCCAAGAAATATATGGGAATTATCTGTAATTTAGCACAGTTTCAGAACGATTCGTGAAAGTCACCTTTTAAGAATAACTTCCACTGCAGGCCCATATATAAAAGTTTGCTCCTTTATTACTCTGCACATGGACAATTATTTGCGCTGTTATTTGCCCCAGGCATGTACCTATGTAATTACCGTTTACAGTGTAAAGATGGATGTTATCGGTCGCTGAACGTCGGAGCAGTAGGCGTTTAATGCATTTTCCCATAGGGTCCAATGCAAAATTGACACCTCATTTTCTCCATTCTCAAGAGCTTTGAGTCTCTGCAAAACATATACATGTGTAGACACAAATAAGTGAAATAGAATGAAGGCTATTTCAGCTTTAGCTTTTATTCCGTTTGGGAGCTAAAGTCGCACAAACTTTTGTTTACAAAAATTTCGATGGCCTATAGTTCGCAAGTTATGCAATCAGTTGACATAAGATTGTGCATGCATGTAGACATGTTAATGACCTTTATATATGCCAAGTTTCAGATGGCTACCTACTCAAACAAGCAAGCAGTAGCGGTTTGAAATTTTCACAATTTGGGCTACACGTTCGGGACGATTCGTGACCTTAGGTGACTTGCACAATTCGGGCTGAAACTAGTGCCAAATGGGAGGGTTGGGATAAACATTCAATTGACCATATGTGCCAAAAATTCTCGTTCTTTAGTTTTCGAGTTATAGCCCCTGGAAGTCGAAAACTGCACGACTTTGCCCTCGAATATCTCGACAACGGAGAAAGGAGAATTTCAGGGCATTTTCTCCCAAGAAATATATGGGAATTATCTGTAATTTAGCACAGTTTCAGAACGATTCGTGAAAGTCACCTTTTAAGAATAACTTCCACTGCAGGCCCATATATAAAAGTTTGCTCCTTTATTACTCTGCACATGGACAATTATTTGCGCTGTTATTTGCCCCAGGCATGTACCTATGTAATTACCGTTTACAGTGTAAAGATGGATGTTATCGGTCGCTGAACGTCGGAGCAGTAGGCGTTTAATGCATTTTCCCATAGGGTCCAATGCAAAATTGACACCTCATTTTCTCCATTCTCAAGAGCTTTGAGTCTCTGCAAAACATATACATGTGTAGACACAAATAAGTGAAATAGAATGAAGGCTATTTCAGCTTTAGCTTTTATTCCGTTTGGGAGCTAAAGTCGCACAAACTTTTGTTTACAAAAATTTCGATGGCCTATAGTTCGCAAGTTATGCAATCAGTTGACATAAGATTGTGCATGCATGTAGACATGTTAATGACCTTTATATATGCCAAGTTTCAGATGGCTACCTACTCAAACAAGCAAGCAGTAGCGGTTTGAAATTTTCACAATTTGGGCTACACGTTCGGGACGATTCGTGACCTTAGGTGACTTGCACAATTCGGGCTGAAACTAGTGCCAAATGAGAGGGTTGGGATAAACATTCAATTGACCATATGTGCCAAAAATTCTCGTTCTTTAGTTTTCGAGTTATAGCCCCTGGAAGTCGAAAACTGCACGACTTTGCCCTCGAATATCTCGACAACGGAGAAAGGAGAATTTCAGGGCATTTTCTCCCAAGAAATATATGGGAATTATCTGTAATTTAGCACAGTTTCAGAACGATTCGTGAAAGTCACCTTTTAAGAATAACTTCCACTGCAGGCCCATATATAAAAGTTTGCTCCTTTATTACTCTGCACATGGACAATTATTTGCGCTGTTATTTGCCCCAGGCATGTACCTATGTAATTACCGTTTACAGTGTAAAGATGGATGTTATCGGTCGCTGAACGTCGGAGCAGTAGGCGTTTAATGCATTTTCCCATAGGGTCCAATGCAAAATTGACACCTCATTTTCTCCATTCTCAAGAGCTTTGAGTCTCTGCAAAACATATACATGTGTAGACACAAATAAGTGAAATAGAATGAAGGCTATTTCAGCTTTAGCTTTTATTCCGTTTGGGAGCTAAAGTCGCACAAACTTTTGTTTACAAAAATTTCGATGGCCTATAGTTCGCAAGTTATGCAATCAGTTGACATAAGATTGTGCATGCATGTAGACATGTTAATGACCTTTATATATGCCAAGTTTCAGATGGCTACCTACTCAAACAAGCAAGCAGCAGCGGTTTGAAATTTTCACAATTTGAGCTACACGTTCGGGACGATTCGTGACCTTAGGTGACTTGCACAATTCGGGCTGAAACTAGTGCCAAATGAGAGGGTTGGGATAAACATTCAATTGACCATATGTGCCAAAAATTCTCGTTCTTTAGTTTTCGAGTTATAGCCCCTGGAAGTCGAAAACTGCACGACTTTGCCCTCGAATATCTCGACAACGGAGAAAGGAGAATTTCAGGGCATTTTCTCCCAAGAAATATATGGGAATTATCTGTAATTTAGCACAGTTTCAGAACGATTCGTGAAAGTCACCTTTTAAGAATAACTTCCACTGCAGGCCCATATATAAAAGTTTGCTCCTTTATTACTCTGCACATGGACAATTATTTGCGCTGTTATTTGCCCCAGGCATGTACCTATGTAATTACCGTTTACAGTGTAAAGATGGATGTTATCGGTCGCTGAGCGTCGGAGCAGTAGGCGTTTAATGCATTTTCCCATAGGGTCCAATGCAAAATTGACACCTCATTTTCTCCATTCTCAAGAGCTTTGAGTCTCTGCAAAACATATACATGTGTAGACACAAATAAGTGAAATAGAATGAAGGCTATTTCAGCTTTAGCTTTTATTCCGTTTGGGAGCTAAAGTCGCACAAACTTTTGTTTACAAAAATTTCGATGGCCTATAGTTCGCAAGTTATGCAATCAGTTGACATAAGATTGTGCATGCATGTAGACATGTTAATGACCTTTATATATGCCAAGTTTCAGATGGCTACCTACTCAAACAAGCAAGCAGTAGCGGTTTGAAATTTTCACAATTTGGGCTACACGTTCGGGACGATTCGTGACCTTAGGTGACTTGCACAATTCGGGCTGAAACAAGTGCCAAATGAGAGGGTTGGGATAAACATTCAATTGACCATATGTGCCAAAAATTCTCGTTCTTTAGTTTTCGAGTTATAGCCCCTGGAAGTCGAAAACTGCACGACTTTGCCCTCGAATATCTCGACAACGGAGAAAGGAGAATTTCAGGGCATTTTCTCCCAAGAAATATATGGGAATTATCTGTAATTTAGCACAGTTTCAGAACGATTCGTGAAAGTCACCTTTTAAGAATAACTTCCACTGCAGGCCCATATATAAAAGTTTGCTCCTTTATTACTCTGCACATGGACAATTATTTGCGCTGTTATTTGCCCCAGGCATGTACCTATGTAATTACCGTTTACAGTGTAAAGATGGATGTTATCGGTCGCTGAACGTCGGAGCAGTAGGCGTTTAATGCATTTTCCCATAGGGTCCAATGCAAAATTGACACCTCATTTTCTCCATTCTCAAGAGCTTTGAGTCTCTGCAAAACATATACATGTGTAGACACAAATAAGTGAAATAGAATGAAGGCTATTTCAGCTTTAGCTTTTATTCCGTTTGGGAGCTAAAGTCGCACAAACTTTTGTTTACAAAAATTTCGATGGCCTATAGTTCGCAAGTTATGCAATCAGTTGACATAAGATTGTGCATGCATGTAGACATGTTAATGACCTTTATATATGCCAAGTTTCAGATGGCTACCTACTCAAACAAGCAAGCAGTAGCGGTTTGAAATTTTCACAATTTGGGCTACACGTTCGGGACGATTCGTGACCTTAGGTGACTTGCACAATTCGGGCTGAAACTAGTGCCAAATGAGAGGGTTGGGATAAACATTCAATTGACCATATGTGCCAAAAATTCTCGTTCTTTAGTTTTCGAGTTATAGCCCCTGGAAGTCGAAAACTGCACGACTTTGCCCTCGAATATCTCGACAACGGAGAAAGGAGAATTTCAGGGCATTTTCTCCCAAGAAATATATGGGAATTATCTGTAATTTAGCACAGTTTCAGAACGATTCGTGAAAGTCACCTTTTAAGAATAACTTCCACTGCAGGCCCATATATAAAAGTTTGCTCCTTTATTACTCTGCACATGGACAATTATTTGCGCTGTTATTTGCCCCAGGCATGTACCTATGTAATTACCGTTTACAGTGTAAAGATGGATGTTATCGGTCGCTGAACGTCGGAGCAGTAGGCGTTTAATGCATTTTCCCATAGGGTCCAATGCAAAATTGACACCTCATTTTCTCCATTCTCAAGAGCTTTGAGTCTCTGCAAAACATATACATGTGTAGACACAAATAATTGAAATAGAATGAAGGCTATTTCAGCTTTAGCTTTTATTCCGTTTGGGAGCTAAAGTCGCACAAACTTTTGTTTACAAAAATTTCGATGGCCTATAGTTCGCAAGTTATGCAATCAGTTGACATAAGATTGTGCATGCATGTAGACATGTTAATGACCTTTATATATGCCAAGTTTCAGATGGCTACCTACTCAAACAAGCAAGCAGTAGCGGTTTGAAATTTTCACAATTTGAGCTACACGTTCGGGACGATTCGTGACCTTAGGTGACTTGCACAATTCGGGCTGAAACTAGTGCCAAATGAGAGGGTTGGGATAAACATTCAATTGACCATATGTGCCAAAAATTCTCGTTCTTTAGTTTTCGAGTTATAGCCCCTGGAAGTCGAAAACTGCACGACTTTGCCCTCGAATATCTCGACAACGGAGAAAGGAGAATTTCAGGGCATTTTCTCCCAAGAAATATATGGGAATTATCTGTAATTTAGCACAGTTTCAGAACGATTCGTGAAAGTCACCTTTTAAGAATAACTTCCACTGCAGGCCCATATATAAAAGTTTGCTCCTTTATTACTCTGCACATGGACAATTATTTGCGCTGTTATTTGCCCCAGGCATGTACCTATGTAATTACCGTTTACAGTGTAAAGATGGATGTTATCGGTCGCTGAACGTCGGAGCAGTAGGCGTTTAATGCATTTTCCCATAGGGTCCAATGCAAAATTGACACCTCATTTTCTCCATTCTCAAGAGCTTTGAGTCTCTGCAAAACATATACATGTGTAGACACAAATAAGTGAAATAGAATGAAGGCTATTTCAGCTTTAGCTTTTATTCCGTTTGGGAGCTAAAGTCGCACAAACTTTTGTTTACAAAAATTTCGATGGCCTATAGTTCGCAAGTTATGCAATCAGTTGACATAAGATTGTGCATGCATGTAGACATGTTAATGACCTTTATATATGCCAAGTTTCAGATGGCTACCTACTCAAACAAGCAAGCAGTAGCGGTTTGAAATTTTCACAATTTGGGCTACACGTTCGGGACGATTCGTGACCTTAGGTGACTTGCACAATTCGGGCTGAAACTAGTGCCAAATGAGAGGGTTGGGATAAACATTCAATTGACCATATGTGCCAAAAATTCTCGTTCTTTAGTTTTCGAGTTATAGCCCCTGGAAGTCGAAAACTGCACGACTTTGCCCTCGAATATCTCGACAACGGAGAAAGGAGAATTTCAGGGCATTTTCTCCCAAGAAATATATGGGAATTATCTGTAATTTAGCACAGTTTCAGAACGATTCGTGAAAGTCACCTTTTAAGAATAACTTCCACTGCAGGCCCATATATAAAAGTTTGCTCCTTTATTACTCTGCACATGGACAATTATTTGCGCTGTTATTTGCCCCAGGCATGAACCTATGTAATTACCGTTTACAGTGTAAAGATGGATGTTATCGGTCGCTGAACGTCGGAGCAGTAGGCGTTTAATGCATTTTCCCATAGGGTCCAATGCAAAATTGACACCTCATTTTCTCCATTCTCAAGAGCTTTGAGTCTCTGCAAAACATATACATGTGTAGACATAAATAAGTGAAATAGAATGAAGGCTATTTCAGCTTTAGCTTTTATTCCGTTTGGGAGCTAAAGTCGCACAAACTTTTGTTTACAAAAATTTCGATGGCCTATAGTTCGCAAGTTATGCAATCAGTTGACATAAGATTGTGCATGCATGTAGACATGTTAATGACATTTATATATGCCAAGTTTCAGATGGCTACCTACTCAAACAAGCAAGCAGTAGCGGTTTGAAATTTTCACAATTTGGGCTACACGTTCGGGACGATTCGTGACCTTAGGTGACTTGCACAATTCGGGCTGAAACTAGTGCCAAATGAGAGGGTTGGGATAAACATTTAATTGACCATATGTGCCAAAAATTCTCGTTCTTTAGTTTTCGAGTTATAGCCCCTGGAAGTCGAAAACTGCACGACTTTGCCCTCGAATATCTCGACAACGGAGAAAGGAGAATTTCAGGGCATTTTCTCCCAAGAAATATATGGGAATTATCTGTAATTTAGCACAGTTTCAGAACGATTCGTGAAAGTCACCTTTTAAGAATAACTTCCACTGCAGGCCCATATATAAAAGTTTGCTCCTTTATTACTCTGCACATGGACAATTATTTGCGCTGTTATTTGCCCCAGGCATGAACCTATGTAATTACCGTTTACAGTGTAAAGATGGATGTTATCGGTCGCTGAACGTCGGAGCAGTAGGCGTTTAATGCATTTTCCCATAGGGTCCAATGCAAAATTGACACCTCATTTTCTCCATTCTCAAGAGCTTTGAGTCTCTGCAAAACATATACATGTGTAGACACAAATAAGTGAAATAGAATGAAGGCTATTTCAGCTTTAGCTTTTATTCCGTTTGGGAGCTAAAGTCGCACAAACTTTTGTTTACAAAAATTTCGATGGCCTATAGTTCGCAAGTTATGCAATCAGTTGACATAAGATTGTGCATGCATGTAGACATGTTAATGACATTTATATATGCCAAGTTTCAGATGGCTACCTACTCAAACAAGCAAGCAGTAGCGGTTTGAAATTTTCACAATTTGGGCTACACGTTCGGGACGATTCGTGACCTTAGGTGACTTGCACAATTCGGGCTGAAACTAGTGCCAAATGAGAGGGTTGGGATAAACATTCAATTGACCATATGTGCCAAAAATTCTCGTTCTTTAGTTTTCGAGTTATAGCCCCTGGAAGTCGAAAACTGCACGACTTTGCCCTCGAATATCTCGACAACGGAGAAAGGAGAATTTCAGGGCATTTTCTCCCAAGAAATATATGGGAATTATCTGTAATTTAGCACAGTTTCAGAACGATTCGTGAAAGTCACCTTTTAAGAATAACTTCCACTGCAGGCCCATATATAAAAGTTTGCTCCTTTATTACTCTGCACATGGACAATTATTTGCGCTGTTATTTGCCCCAGGCATGTACCTATGTAATTACCGTTTACAGTGTAAAGATGGATGTTATCGGTCGCTGAACGTCGGAGCAGTAGGCGTTTAATGCATTTTCCCATAGGGTCCAATGCAAAATTGACACCTCATTTTCTCCATTCTCAAGAGCTTTGAGTCTCTGCAAAACATATACATGTGTAGACACAAATAAGTGAAATAGAATGAAGGCTATTTCAGCTTTAGCTTTTATTCCGTTTGGGAGCTAAAGTCGCACAAACTTTTGTTTACAAAAATTTCGATGGCCTATAGTTCGCAAGTTATGCAATCAGTTGACATAAGATTGTGCATGCATGTAGACATGTTAATGACCTTTATATATGCCAAGTTTCAGATGGCTACCTACTCAAACAAGCAAGCAGTAGCGGTTTGAAATTTTCACAATTTGGGCTACACGTTCGGGACGATTCGTGACCTTAGGTGACTTGCACAATTCGGGCTGAAACTAGTGCCAAATGAGAGGGTTGGGATAAACATTCAATTGACCATATGTGCCAAAAATTCTCGTTCTTTAGTTTTCGAGTTATAGCCCCTGGAAGTCGAAAAATGCACGACTTTGCCCTCGAATATCTCGACAACGGAGAAAGGAGAATTTCAGGGCATTTTCTCCCAAGAAATATATGGGAATTATCTGTAATTTAGCACAGTTTCAGAACGATTCGTGAAAGTCACCTTTTAAGAATAACTTCCACTGCAGGCCCATATATAAAAGTTTGCTCCTTTATTACTCTGCACATGGACAATTATTTGCGCTGTTATTTGCCCCAGGCATGTACCTATGTAATTACCGTTTACAGTGTAAAGATGGATGTTATCGGTCGCTGAACGTCGGAGCAGTAGGCGTTTAATGCATTTTCCCATAGTTTCCAATGCAAAATTGACACCTCATTTTCTCCATTCTCAAGAGCTTTGAGTCTCTGCAAAACATATACATGTGTAGACACAAATAAGTGAAATAGAATGAAGGCTATTTCAGCTTTAGCTTTTATTCCGTTTGGGAGCTAAAGTCGCACAAACTTTTGTTTACAAAAATTTCGATGGCCTATAGTTCGCAAGTTATGCAATCAGTTGACATAAGATTGTGCATGCATGTAGACATGTTAATGACCTTTATATATGCCAAGTTTCAGATGGCTACCTACTCAAACAAGCAAGCAGTAGCGGTTTGAAATTTTCACAATTTGGGCTACACGTTCGGGACGATTCGTGACCTTAGGTGACTTGCACAATTCGGGCTGAAACTAGTGCCAAATGAGAGGGTTGGATAAACATTCAATTGACCATATGTGCCAAAAATTCTCGTTCTTTAGTTTTCGAGTTATAGCCCCTGGAAGTCGAAAACTGCACGACTTTGCCCTCGAATATCTCGACAACGGAGAAAGGAGAATTTCAGGGCATTTTCTCCCAAGAAATATATGGGAATTATCTGTAATTTAGCACAGTTTCAGAACGATTCGTGAAAGTCACCTTTTAAGAATAACTTCCACTGCAGGCCCATATATAAAAGTTTGCTCCTTTATTACTCTGCACATGGACAATTATTTGCGCTGTTATTTGCCCCAGGCATGTACCTATGTAATTACCGTTTACAGTGTAAAGATGGATGTTATCGGTCGCTGAACGTCGGAGCAGTAGGCGTTTAATGCATTTTCCCATAGGGTCCAATGCAAAATTGACACCTCATTTTCTCCATTCTCAAGAGCTTTGAGTCTCTGCAAAACATATACATGTGTAGACACAAATAAGTGAAATAGAATGAAGGCTATTTCAGCTTTAGCTTTTATTCCGTTTGGGAGCTAAAGTCGCACAAACTTTTGTTTACAAAAATTTCGATGGCCTATAGTTCGCAAGTTATGCAATCAGTTGACATAAGATTGTGCATGCATGTAGACATGTTAATGGCCTTTATATATGCCAAGTTTCAGATGGCTACCTACTCAAACAAGCAAGCAGTAGCGGTTTGAAATTTTCACAATTTGGGCTACACGTTCGGGACGATTCGTGACCTTAGGTGACTTGCACAATTCGGGCTGAAACTAGTGCCAAATGAGAGGGTTGGGATAAACATTCAATTGACCATATGTGCCAAAAATTCTCGTTCTTTAGTTTTCGAGTTATAGCCCCTGGAAGTCGAAAACTGCACGACTTTGCCCTCGAATATCTCGACAACGGAGAAAGGAGAATTTCAGGGCATTTTCTCCCAAGAAATATATGGGAATTATCTGTAATTTAGCACAGTTTCAGAACGATTCGTGAAAGTCACCTTTTAAGAATAACTTCCACTGCAGGCCCATATATAAAAGTTTGCTCCTTTATTACTCTGCACATGGACAATTATTTGCGCTGTTATTTGCCCCAGGCATGTACCTATGTAATTACCGTTTACAGTGTAAAGATGGATGTTATCGGTCGCTGAACGTCGGAGCAGTAGGCGTTTAATGCATTTTCCCATAGTTTCCAATGCAAAATTGACACCTCATTTTCTCCATTCTCAAGAGCTTTGAGTCTCTGCAAAACATATACATGTGTAGACACAAATAAGTGAAATAGAATGAAGGCTATTTCAGCTTTAGCTTTTATTCCGTTTGGGAGCTAAAGTCGCACAAACTTTTGTTTACAAAAATTTCGATGGCCTATAGTTCGCAAGTTATGCAATCAGTTGACATAAGATTGTGCATGCATGTAGACATGTTAATGACCTTTATATATGCCAAGTTTCAGATGGCTACCTACTCAAACAAGCAAGCAGTAGCGGTTTGAAATTTTCACAATTTGGGCTACACGTTCGGGACGATTCGTGACCTTAGGTGACTTGCACAATTCGGGCTGAAACTAGTGCCAAATGAGAGGGTTGGGATAAACATTCAATTGACCATATGTGCCAAAAATTCTCGTTCTTTAGTTTTCGAGTTATAGCCCCTGGAAGTCGAAAACTGCCCGACTTTGCCCTCGAATATCTCGACAACGGAGAAAGGAGAATTTCAGGGCATTTTCTCCCAAGAAATATATGGGAATTATCTGTAATTTAGCACAGTTTCAGAACGATTCGTGAAAGTCACCTTTTAAGAATAACTTCCACTGCAGGCCCATATATAAAAGTTTGCTCCTTTATTACTCTGCACATGGACAATTATTTGCGCTGTTATTTGCCCCAGGCATGTACCTATGTAATTACCGTTTACAGTGTAAAGATGGATGTTATCGGTCGCTGAACGTCGGAGCAGTAGGCGTTTAATGCATTTTCCCATAGGGTCCAATGCAAAATTGACACCTCATTTTCTCCATTCTCAAGAGCTTTGAGTCTCTGCAAAACATATACATGTGTAGACACAAATAAGTGAAATAGAATGAAGGCTATTTCAGCTTTAGCTTTTATTCCGTTTGGGAGCTAAAGTCGCACAAACTTTTGTTTACAAAAATTTCGATGGCCTATAGTTCGCAAGTTATGCAATCAGTTGACATAAGATTGTGCATGCATGTAGACATGTTAATGACCTTTATATATGCCAAGTTTCAGATGGCTACCTACTCAAACAAGCAAGCAGTAGCGGTTTGAAATTTTCACAATTTGAGCTACACGTTCGGGACGATTCGTGACCTTAGGTGACTTGCACAATTCGGGCTGAAACTAGTGCCAAATGAGAGGGTTGGGATAAACATTCAATTGACCATATGTGCCAAAAATTCTCGTTCTTTAGTTTTCGAGTTATAGCCCCTGGAAGTCGAAAACTGCACGACTTTGCCCTCGAATATCTCGACAACGGAGAAAGGAGAATTTCAGGGCATTTTCTCCCAAGAAATATATGGGAATTATCTGTAATTTAGCACAGTTTCAGAACGATTCGTGAAAGTCACCTTTTAAGAATAACTTCCACTGCAGGCCCATATATAAAAGTTTGCTCCTTTATTACTCTGCACATGGACAATTATTTGCGCTGTTATTTGCCCCAGGCATGTACCTATGTAATTACCGTTTACAGTGTAAAGATGGATGTTATCGGTCGCTGAACGTCGGAGCAGTAGGCGTTTAATGCATTTTCCCATAGGGTCCAATGCAAAATTGACACCTCATTTTCTCCATTCTCAAGAGCTTTGAGTCTCTGCAAAACATATACATGTGTAGACACAAATAAGTGAAATAGAATGAAGGCTATTTCAGCTTTAGCTTTTATTCCGTTTGGGAGCTAAAGTCGCACAAACTTTTGTTTACAAAAATTTCGATGGCCTATAGTTCGCAAGTTATGCAATCAGTTGACATAAGATTGTGCATGCATGTAGACATGTTAATGACCTTTATATATGCCAAGTTTCAGATGGCTACCTACTCAAACAAGCAAGCAGTAGCGGTTTGAAATTTTCACAATTTGGGCTACACGTTCGGGACGATTCGTGACCTTAGGTGACTTGCACAATTCGGGCTGAAACTAGTGCCAAATGAGAGGGTTGGGATAAACATTCAATTGACCATATGTGCCAAAAATTCTCGTTCTTTAGTTTTCGAGTTATAGCCCCTGGAAGTCGAAAACTGCACGACTTTGCCCTCGAATATCTCGACAACGGAGAAAGGAGAATTTCAGGGCATTTTCTCCCAAGAAATATATGGGAATTATCTGTAATTTAGCACAGTTTCAGAACGATTCGTGAAAGTCACCTTTTAAGAATAACTTCCACTGCAGGCCCATATATAAAAGTTTGCTCCTTTATTACTCTGCACATGGACAATTATTTGCGCTGTTATTTGCCCCAGGCATGTACCTATGTAATTACCGTTTACAGTGTAAAGATGGATGTTATCGGTCGCTGAACGTCGGAGCAGTAGGCGTTTAATGCATTTTTCCATAGGGTCCAATGCAAAATCGACACCTCATTTTCTCCATTCTCAAGAGCTTTGAGTCTCTGCAAAACATATACATGTGTAGACACAAATAAGTGAAATAGAATGAAGGCTATTTCAGCTTTAGCTTTTATTCCGTTTGGGAGCTAAAGTCGCACAAACTTTTGTTTACAAAAATTTCGATGGCCTATAGTTCGCAAGTTATGCAATCAGTTGACATAAGATTGTGCATGCATGTAGACATGTTAATGACCTTTATATATGCCAAGTTTCAGATGGCTACCTACTCAAACAAGCAAGCAGTAGCGGTTTGAAATTTTCACAATTTGGGCTACACGTTCGGGACGATTCGTGACCTTAGGTGACTTGCACAATTCGGGCTGAAACTAGTGCCAAATGAGAGGGTTGGGATAAACATTCAATTGACCATATGTGCCAAAAATTCTCGTTCTTTAGTTTTCGAGTTATAGCCCCTGGAAGTCGAAAACTGCACGACTTTGCCCTCAAATATCTCGACAACGGAGAAAGGAGAATTTCAGGGCATTTTCTCCCAAGAAATATATGGGAATTATCTGTAATTAAGCACAGTTTCAGAACGATTCGAGAAAGTCACCTTTTAAGAATAACTTCCACTGCAGGCCCATATATAAAAGTTTGCTCCTTTATTACTCTGCACATGGACAATTATTTGCGCTGTTATTTGCCCCAGGCATGTACCTATGTAATTACCGTTTACAGTGTAAAGATGGATGTTATCGGTCGCTGAACGTCGGAGCAGTAGGCGTTTAATGCATTTTCCCATAGGGTCCAATGCAAAATTGACACCTCATTTTCTCCATTCTCAAGAGCTTTGAGTCTCTGCAAAACATATACATGTGTAGACACAAATAAGTGAAATAGAATGAAGGCTATTTCAGCTTTAGCTTTTATTCCGTTTGGGAGCTAAAGTCGCACAAACTTTTGTTTACAAAAATTTCGATGGCCTATAGTTCGCAAGTTATGCAATCAGTTGACATAAGATTGTGCATGCATGTAGACATGTTAATGACCTTTATATATGCCAAGTTTCAGATGGCTACCTACTCAAACAAGCAAGCAGTAGCGGTTTGAAATTTTCACAATTTGGGCTACACGTTCGGGACGATTCGTGACCTTAGGTGACTTGCACAATTCGGGCTGAAACTAGTGCCAAATGAGAGGGTTGGGATAAACATTCAATTGACCATATGTGCCAAAAATTCTCGTTCTTTAGTTTTCGAGTTATAGCCCCTGGAAGTCGAAAACTGCACGACTTTGCCCTCGAATATCTCGACAACGGAGAAAGGAGAATTTCAGGGCATTTTCTCCCAAGAAATATATGGGAATTATCTGTAATTTAGCACAGTTTCAGAACGATTCGTGAAAGTCACCTTTTAAGAATAACTTCCACTGCAGGCCCATATATAAAAGTTTGCTCCTTTATTACTCTGCACATGGACAATTATTTGCGCTGTTATTTGCCCCAGGCATGTACCTATGTAATTACCGTTTACAGTGTAAAGATGGATGTTATCGGTCGCTGAACGTCGGAGCAGTAGGCGTTTAATGCATTTTTCCATAGGGTCCAATGCAAAATCGACACCTCATTTTCTCCATTCTCAAGAGCTTTGAGTCTCTGCAAAACATATACATGTGTAGACACAAATAAGTGAAATAGAATGAAGGCTATTTCAGCTTTAGCTTTTATTCCGTTTTGGAGCTAAAGTCGCACAAACTTTTGTTTACAAAAATTTCGATGGCCTATAGTTCGCAAGTTATGCAATCAGTTGACATAAGATTGTGCATGCATGTAGACATGTTAATGACCTTTATATATGCCAAGTTTCAGATGGCTACCTACTCAAACAAGCAAGCAGTAGCGGTTTGAAATTTTCACAATTTGGGCTACACGTTCGGGACGATTCGTGACCTTAGGTGACTTGCACAATTCGGGCTGAAACTAGTGCCAAATGAGAGGGTTGGGATAAACATTCAATTGACCATATGTGCCAAAAATTCTCGTTCTTTAGTTTTCGAGTTATAGCCCCTGGAAGTCGAAAACTGCCCGACTTTGCCCTCGAATATCTCGACAACGGAGAAAGGAGAATTTCAGGGCATTTTCTCCCAAGAAATATATGGGAATTATCTGTAATTTAGCACAGTTTCAGAACGATTCGTGAAAGTCACCTTTTAAGAATAACTTCCATTGCAGGCCCATATATAAAAGTTTGCTCCTTTATTACTCTGCACATGGACAATTATTTGCGCTGTTATTTGCCCCAGGCATGTACCTATGTAATTACCGTTTACAGTGTAAAGATGGATGTTATCGGTCGCTGAACGTCGGAGCAGTAGGCGTTTAATGCATTTTCCCATAGGGTCCAATGCAAAATTGACACCTCATTTTCTCCATTCTCAAGAGCTTTGAGTCTCTGCAAAACATATACATGTGTAGACACAAATAAGTGAAATAGAATGAAGGCTATTTCAGCTTTAGCTTTTATTCCGTTTGGGAGCTAAAGTCGCACAAACTTTTGTTTACAAAAATTTCGATGGCCTATAGTTCGCAAGTTATGCAATTAGTTGACATAAGATTGTGCATGCATGTAGACATGTTAATGACCTTTATATATGCCAAGTTTCAGATGGCTACCTACTCAAACAAGCAAGCAGTAGCGGTTTGAAATTTTCACAATTTGGGCTACACGTTCGGGACGATTCGTGACCTTAGGAGACTTGCACAATTCGGGCTGAAACTAGTGCCAAATGAGAGGGTTGGGATAAACATTCAATTGACCATATGTGCCAAAAATTCTCGTTCTTTAGTTTTCGAGTTATAGCCCCTGGAAGTCGAAAACTGCACGACTTTGCCCTCGAATATCTCGACAACGGAGAAAGGAGAATTTCAGGGCATTTTCTCCCAAGAAATATATGGGAATTATCTGTAATTTAGCACAGTTTCAGAACGATTCGTGAAAGTCACCTTTTAAGAATAACTTCCACTGCAGGCCCATATATAAAAGTTTGCTCCTTTATTACTCTGCATATGGACAATTATTTGCGCTGTTATTTGCCCCAGGCATGTACCTATGTAATTACCGTTTACAGTGTAAAGATGGATGTTATCGGTCGCTGAACGTCGGAGCAGTAGGCGTTTAATGCATTTTCCCATAGGGTCCAATGCAAAATTGACACCTCATTTTCTCCATTCTCAAGAGCTTTGAGTCTCTGCAAAACATATACATGTGTAGACACAAATAAGTGAAATAGAATGAAGGCTATTTCAGCTTTAGCTTTTATTCCGTTTGGGAGCTAAAGTCGCACAAACTTTTGTTTACAAAAATTTCGATGGCCTATAGTTCGCAAGTTATGCAATCAGTTGACATAAGATTGTGCATGCATGTAGACATGTTAATGACCTTTATATATGCCAAGTTTCAGATGGCTACCTACTCAAACAAGCAAGCAGTAGCGGTTTGAAATTTTCACAATTTGGGCTACACGTTCGGGACGATTCGTGACCTTAGGTGACTTGCACAATTCGGGCTGAAACTAGTGCCAAATGAGAGGGTTGGGATAAACATTCAATTGACCATATGTGCCAAAAATTCTCGTTCTTTAGTTTTCGAGTTATAGCCCCTGGAAGTCGAAAACTGCACGACTTTGCCCTCGAATATCTCGACAACGGAGAAAGGAGAATTTCAGGGCATTTTCTCCCAAGAAATATATGGGAATTATCTGTAATTTAGCACAGTTTCAGAACGATTCGTGAAAGTCACCTTTTAAGAATAACTTCCACTGCAGGCCCATATATAAAAGTTTGCTCCTTTATTACTC
Source organism: Ctena decussata (assembly GCA_963989385.1). Classification (NCBI taxonomy): domain Eukaryota; kingdom Metazoa; phylum Mollusca; class Bivalvia; order Lucinida; family Lucinidae; genus Ctena; species Ctena decussata. The sequence continues at coordinate 67,830,705 of OZ022510.1, read as the reverse complement.
TGCACATGGACAATTATTTGCGCTGTTATTTGCCCCAGGCATGTACCTATGTAATTACCGTTTACAGTGTAAAGATGGATGTTATCGGTCGCTGAACGTCGGAGCAGTAGGCGTTTAATGCATTTTCCCATAGGGTCCAATGCAAAATTGACACCTCATTTTCTCCATTCTCAAGAGCTTTGAGTCTCTGCAAAACATATACATGTGTAGACACAAATAAGTGAAATAGAATGAAGGCTATTTCAGCTTTAGCTTTTATTCCGTTTGGGAGCTAAAGTCGCACAAACTTTTGTTTACAAAAATTTCGATGGCCTATAGTTCGCAAGTTATGCAATCAGTTGACATAAGATTGTGCATGCATGTAGACATGTTAATGACCTTTATATATGCCAAGTTTCAGATGGCTACCTACTCAAACAAGCAAGCAGTAGCGGTTTGAAATTTTCACAGTTTGGGCTACACGTTCGGGACGATTCGTGACCTTAGGTGACTTGCACAATTCGGGCTGAAACTAGTGCCAAATGAGAGGGTTGGGATAAACATTCAATTGACCATATGTGCCAAAAATTCTCGTTCTTTAGTTTTCGAGTTATAGCCCCTGGAAGTCGAAAACTGCACGACTTTGCCCTCGAATATCTCGACAACGGAGAAAGGAGAATTTCAGGGCATTTTCTCCCAAGAAATATATGGGAATTATCTGTAATTTAGCACAGTTTCAGAACGATTCGAGAAAGTCACCTTTTAAGAATAACTTCCACTGCAGGCCCATATATAAAAGTTTGCTCCTTTATTACTCTGCACATGGACAATTATTTGCGCTGTTATTTGCCCCAGGCATGTACCTATGTAATTACCGTTTACAGTGTAAAGATGGATGTTATCGGTCGCTGAACGTCGGAGCAGTAGGCGTTTAATGCATTTTCCCATAGGGTCCAATGCAAAATTGACACCTCATTTTCTCCATTCTCAAGAGCTTTGAGTCTCTGCAAAACATATACATGTGTAGACACAAATAAGTGAAATAGAATGAAGGCTATTTCAGCTTTAGCTTTTATTCCGTTTGGGAGCTAAAGTCGCACAAACTTTTGTTTACAAAAATTTCGATGGCCTATAGTTCGCAAGTTATGCAATCAGTTGACATAAGATTGTGCATGCATGTAGACATGTTAATGACCTTTATATATGCCAAGTTTCAGATGGCTACCTACTCAAACAAGCAAGCAGTAGCGGTTTGAAATTTTCACAATTTGGGCTACACGTTCGGGACGATTCGTGACCTTAGGTGACTTGCACAATTCGGGCTGAAACTAGTGCCAAATGAGAGGGTTGGGATAAACATTCAATTGACCATATGTGCCAAAAATTCTCGTTCTTTAGTTTTCGAGTTATAGCCCCTGGAAGTCGAAAACTGCACGACTTTGCCCTCGAATATCTCGACAACGGAGAAAGGAGAATTTCAGGGCATTTTCTCCCAAGAAATATATGGGAATTATCTGTAATTTAGCACAGTTTCAGAACGATTCGTGAAAGTCACCTTTTAAGAATAACTTCCACTGCAGGCCCATATATAAAAGTTTGCTCCTTTATTACTCTGCACATGGACAATTATTTGCGCTGTTATTTGCCCCAGGCATGTACCTATGTAATTACCGTTTACAGTGTAAAGATGGATGTTATCGGTCGCTGAACGTCGGAGCAGTAGGCGTTTAATGCATTTTCCCATAGGGTCCAATGCAAAATTGACACCTCATTTTCTCCATTCTCAAGAGCTTTGAGTCTCTGCAAAACATATACATGTGTAGACACAAATAAGTGAAATAGAATGAAGGCTATTTCAGCTTTAGCTTTTATTCCGTTTGGGAGCTAAAGTCGCACAAACTTTTGTTTACAAAAATTTCGATGGCCTATAGTTCGCAAGTTATGCAATCAGTTGACATAAGATTGTGCATGCATGTAGACATGTTAATGACCTTTATATATGCCAAGTTTCAGATGGCTACCTACTCAAACAAGCAAGCAGTAGCGGTTTGAAATTTTCACAATTTGGGCTACACGTTCGGGACGATTCGTGACCTTAGGTGACTTGCACAATTCGGGCTGAAACTAGTGCCAAATGAGAGGGTTGGGATAAACATTCAATTGACCATATGTGCCAAAAATTCTCGTTCTTTAGTTTTCGAGTTATAGCCCCTGGAAGTCGAAAACTGCACGACTTTGCCCTCGAATATCTCGACAACGGAGAAAGGAGAATTTCAGGGCATTTTCTCCCAAGAAATATATGGGAATTATCTGTAATTTAGCACAGTTTCAGAACGATTCGTGAAAGTCACCTTTTAAGAATAACTTCCACTGCAGGCCCATATATAAAAGTTTGCTCCTTTATTACTCTGCACATGGACAATTATTTGCGCTGTTATTTGCCCCAGGCATGTACCTATGTAATTACCGTTTACAGTGTAAAGATGGATGTTATCGGTCGCTGAACGTCGGAGCAGTAGGCGTTTAATGCATTTTCCCATAGGGTCCAATGCAAAATTGACACCTCATTTTCTCCATTCTCAAGAGCTTTGAGTCTCTGCAAAACATATACATGTGTAGACACAAATAAGTGAAATAGAATGAAGGCTATTTCAGCTTTAGCTTTTATTCCGTTTGGGAGCTAAAGTCGCACAAACTTTTGTTTACAAAAATTTCGATGGCCTATAGTTCGCAAGTTATGCAATCAGTTGACATAAGATTGTGCATGCATGTAGACATGTTAATGACATTTATATATGCCAAGTTTCAGATGGCTACCTACTCAAACAAGCAAGCAGTAGCGGTTTGAAATTTTCACAATTTGGGCTACACGTTCGGGACGATTCGTGACCTTAGGTGACTTGCACAATTCGGGCTGAAACTAGTGCCAAATGAGAGGGTTGGGATAAACATTCAATTGACCATATGTGCCAAAAATTCTCGTTCTTTAGTTTTCGAGTTATAGCCCCTGGAAGTCGAAAACTGCACGACTTTGCCCTCGAATATCTCGACAACGGAGAAAGGAGAATTTCAGGGCATTTTCTCCCAAGAAATATATGGGAATTATCTGTAATTTAGCACAGTTTCAGAACGATTCGTGAAAGTCACCTTTTAAGAATAACTTCCACTGCAGGCCCATATATAAAAGTTTGCTCCTTTATTACTCTGCACATGGACAATTATTTGCGCTGTTATTTGCCCCAGGCATGTACCTATGTAATTACCGTTTACAGTGTAAAGATGGATGTTATCGGTCGCTGAACGTCGGAGCAGTAGGCGTTTAATGCATTTTCCCATAGGGTCCAATGCAAAATTGACACCTCATTTTCTCCATTCTCAAGAGCTTTGAGTCTCTGCAAAACATATACATGTGTAGACACAAATAAGTGAAATAGAATGAAGGCTATTTCAGCTTTAGCTTTTATTCCGTTTGAGAGCTAAAGTCGCACAAACTTTTGTTTACAAAAATTTCGATGGCCTATAGTTCGCAAGTTATGCAATCAGTTGACATAAGATTGTGCATGCATGTAGACATGTTAATGACCTTTATATATGCCAAGTTTCAGATGGCTACCTACTCCAACAAGCAAGCAGTAGCGGTTTGAAATTTTCACAATTTGGGCTACACGTTCGGGACGATTCGTGACCTTAGGTGACTTGCACAATTCGGGCTGAAACTAGTGCCAAATGAGAGGGTTGGGATAAACATTCAATTGACCATATGTGCCAAAAATTCTCGTTCTTTAGTTTTCGAGTTATAGCCCCTGGAAGTCGAAAACTGCACGACTTTGCCCTCGAATATCTCGACAACGGAGAAAGGAGAATTTCAGGGCATTTTCTCCCAAGAAATATATGGGAATTATCTGTAATTTAGCACAGTTTCAGAACGATTCGTGAAAGTCACCTTTTAAGAATAACTTCCACTGCAGGCCCATATATAAAAGTTTGCTCCTTTATTACTCTGCACATGGACAATTATTTGCGCTGTTATTTGCCCCAGGCATGTACCTATGTAATTACCGTTTACAGTGTAAAGATGGATGTTATCGGTCGCTGAACGTCGGAGCAGTAGGCGTTTAATGCATTTTCCCATAGGGTCCAATGCAAAATTGACACCTCATTTTCTCCATTCTCAAGAGCTTTGAGTCTCTGCAAAACATATACATGTGTAGACACAAATAAGTGAAATAGAATGAAGGCTATTTCAGCTTTAGCTTTTATTCCGTTTGGGAGCTAAAGTCGCACAAACTTTTGTTTACAAAAATTTCGATGGCCTATAGTTCGCAAGTTATGCAATCAGTTGACATAAGATTGTGCATGCATGTAGACATGTTAATGACCTTTATATATGCCAAGTTTCAGATGGCTACCTACTCAAACAAGCAAGCAGTAGCGGTTTGAAATTTTCACAATTTGGGCTACACGTTCGGGACGATTCGTGACCTTAGGTGACTTGCACAATTCGGGCTGAAACTAGTGCCAAATGAGAGGGTTGGGATAAACATTCAATTGACCATATGTGCCAAAAATTCTCGTTCTTTAGTTTTCGAGTTATAGCCCCTGGAAGTCGAAAACTGCACGACTTTGCCCTCGAATATCTCGACAACGGAGAAAGGAGAATTTCAGGGCATTTTCTCCCAAGAAATATATGGGAATTATCTGTAATTTAGCACAGTTCAGAACGATTCGTGAAAGTCACCTTTTAAGAATAACTTCCACTGCAGGCCCATATATAAAAGTTTGCTCCTTTATTACTCTGCACATGGACAATTATTTGCGCTGTTATTTGCCCCAGGCATGTACCTATGTAATTACCGTTTACAGTGTAAAGATGGATGTTATCGGTCGCTGAACGTCGGAGCAGTAGGCGTTTAATGCATTTTCCCATAGGGTCCAATGCAAAATTGACACCTCATTTTCTCCATTCTCAAGAGCTTTGAGTCTCTGCAAAACATATACATGTGTAGACACAAATAAGTGAAATAGAATGAAGGCTATTTCAGCTTTAGCTTTTATTCCGTTTGGGAGCTAAAGTCGCACAAACTTTTGTTTACAAAAATTTCGATGGCCTATAGTTCGCAAGTTATGCAATCAGTTGACATAAGATTGTGCATGCATGTAGACATGTTAATGACATTTATATATGCCAAGTTTCAGATGGCTACCTACTCAAACAAGCAAGCAGTAGCGGTTTGAAATTTTCACAATTTGGGCTACACGTTCGGGACGATTCGTGACCTTAGGTGACTTGCACAATTCGGGCTGAAACTAGTGCCAAATGAGAGGGTTGGGATAAACATTCAATTGACCATATGTGCCAAAAATTCTCGTTCTTTAGTTTTCGAGTTATAGCCCCTGGAAGTCGAAAACTGCACGACTTTGCCCTCGAATATCTCGACAACGGAGAAAGGAGAATTTCAGGGCATTTTCTCCCAAGAAATATATGGGAATTATCTGTAATTTAGCACAGTTTCAGAACGATTCGTGAAAGTCACCTTTTAAGAATAACTTCCACTGCAGGCCCATATATAAAAGTTTGCTCCTTTATTACTCTGCACATGGACAATTATTTGCGCTGTTATTTGCCCCAGGCATGTACCTATGTAATTACCGTTTACAGTGTAAAGATGGATGTTATCGGTCGCTGAACGTCGGAGCAGTAGGCGTTTAATGCATTTTCCCATAGGGTCCAATGCAAAATTGACACCTCATTTTCTCCATTCTCAAGAGCTTTGAGTCTCTGCAAAACATATACATGTGTAGACACAAATAAGTGAAATAGAATGAAGGCTATTTCAGCTTTAGCTTTTATTCCGTTTGGGAGCTAAAGTCGCACAAACTTTTGTTTACAAAAATTTCGATGGCCTATAGTTCGCAAGTTATGCAATCAGTTGACATAAGATTGTGCATGCATGTAGACATGTTAATGACCTTTATATATGCCAAGTTTCAGATGGCTACCTACTCAAACAAGCAAGCAGTAGCGGTTTGAAATTTTCACAATTTGGGCTACACGTTCGGGACGATTCGTGACCTTAGGTGACTTGCACAATTCGGGCTGAAACTAGTGCCAAATGAGAGGGTTGGGATAAACATTCAATTGACCATATGTGCCAAAAATTCTCGTTCTTTAGTTTTCGAGTTATAGCCCCTGGAAGTCGAAAACTGCACGACTTTGCCCTCGAATATCTCGACAACGGAGAAAGGAGAATTTCAGGGCATTTTCTCCCAAGAAATATATGGGAATTATCTGTAATTTAGCACAGTTTCAGAACGATTCGTGAAAGTCACCTTTTAAGAATAACTTCCACTGCAGGCCCATATATAAAAGTTTGCTCCTTTATTACTCTGCACATGGACAATTATTTGCGCTGTTATTTGCCCCAGGCATGTACCTATGTAATTACCGTTTACAGTGTAAAGATGGATGTTATCGGTCGCTGAACGTCGGAGCAGTAGGCGTTTAATGCATTTTCCCATAGGGTCCAATGCAAAATTGACACCTCATTTTCTCCATTCTCAAGAGCTTTGAGTCTCTGCAAAACATATACATGTGTAGACACAAATAAGTGAAATAGAATGAAGGCTATTTCAGCTTTAGCTTTTATTCCGTTTGGGAGCTAAAGTCGCACAAACTTTTGTTTACAAAAATTTCGATGGCCTATAGTTCGCAAGTTATGCAATCAGTTGACATAAGATTGTGCATGCATGTAGACATGTTAATGACCTTTATATATGCCAAGTTTCAGATGGCTACCTACTCAAACAAGCAAGCAGTAGCGGTTTGAAATTTTCACAATTTGGGCTACACGTTCGGGACGATTCGTGACCTTAGGTGACTTGCACAATTCGGGCTGAAACTAGTGCCAAATGAGAGGGTTGGGATAAACATTCAATTGACCATATGTGCCAAAAATTCTCGTTCTTTAGTTTTCGAGTTATAGCCCCTGGAAGTCGAAAACTGCACGACTTTGCCCTCGAATATCTCGACAACGGAGAAAGGAGAATTTCAGGGCATTTTCTCCCAAGAAATATATGGGAATTATCTGTAATTTAGCACAGTTTCAGAACGATTCGTGAAAGTCACCTTTTAAGAATAACTTCCACTGCAGGCCCATATATAAAAGTTTGCTCCTTTATTACTCTGCACATGGACAATTATTTGCGCTGTTATTTGCCCCAGGCATGTACCTATGTAATTACCGTTTACAGTGTAAAGATGGATGTTATCGGTCGCTGAACGTCGGAGCAGTAGGCGTTTAATGCATTTTCCCATAGGGTCCAATGCAAAATTGACACCTCATTTTCTCCATTCTCAAGAGCTTTGAGTCTCTGCAAAACATATACATGTGTAGACACAAATAAGTGAAATAGAATGAAGGCTATTTCAGCTTTAGCTTTTATTCCGTTTGGGAGCTAAAGTCGCACAAACTTTTGTTTACAAAAATTTCGATGGCCTATAGTTCGCAAGTTATGCAATCAGTTGACATAAGATTGTGCATGCATGTAGACATGTTAATGACATTTATATATGCCAAGTTTCAGATGGCTACCTACTCAAACAAGCAAGCAGTAGCGGTTTGAAATTTTCACAATTTGGGCTACACGTTCGGGACGATTCGTGACCTTAGGTGACTTGCACAATTCGGGCTGAAACTAGTGCCAAATGAGAGGGTTGGGATAAACATTCAATTGACCATATGTGCCAAAAATTCTCGTTCTTTAGTTTTCGAGTTATAGCCCCTGGAAGTCGAAAACTGCACGACTTTGCCCTCGAATATCTCGACAACGGAGAAAGGAGAATTTCAGGGCATTTTCTCCCAAGAAATATATGGGAATTATCTGTAATTTAGCACAGTTTCAGAACGATTCGTGAAAGTCACCTTTTAAGAATAACTTCCACTGCAGGCCCATATATAAAAGTTTGCTCCTTTATTACTCTGCACATGGACAATTATTTGCGCTGTTATTTGCCCCAGGCATGTACCTATGTAATTACCGTTTACAGTGTAAAGATGGATGTTATCGGTCGCTGAACGTCGGAGCAGTAGGCGTTTAATGCATTTTCCCATAGGGTCCAATGCAAAATTGACACCTCATTTTCTCCATTCTCAAGAGCTTTGAGTCTCTGCAAAACATATACATGTGTAGACACAAATAAGTGAAATAGAATGAAGGCTATTTCAGCTTTAGCTTTTATTCCGTTTGGGAGCTAAAGTCGCACAAACTTTTGTTTACAAAAATTTCGATGGCCTATAGTTCGCAAGTTATGCAATCAGTTGACATAAGATTGTGCATGCATGTAGACATGTTAATGACCTTTATATATGCCAAGTTTCAGATGGCTACCTACTCAAACAAGCAAGCAGTAGCGGTTTGAAATTTTCACAATTTGGGCTACACGTTCGGGACGATTCGTGACCTTAGGTGACTTGCACAATTCGGGCTGAAACTAGTGCCAAATGAGAGGGTTGGGATAAACATTCAATTGACCATATGTGCCAAAAATTCTCGTTCTTTAGTTTTCGAGTTATAGCCCCTGGAAGTCGAAAACTGCACGACTTTGCCCTCGAATATCTCGACAACGGAGAAAGGAGAATTTCAGGGCATTTTCTCCCAAGAAATATATGGGAATTATCTGTAATTTAGCACAGTTTCAGAACGATTCGTGAAAGTCACCTTTTAAGAATAACTTCCACTGCAGGCCCATATATAAAAGTTTGCTCCTTTATTACTCTGCACATGGACAATTATTTGCGCTGTTATTTGCCCCAGGCATGTACCTATGTAATTACCGTTTACAGTGTAAAGATGGATGTTATCGGTCGCTGAACGTCGGAGCAGTAGGCGTTTAATGCATTTTCCCATAGGGTCCAATGCAAAATTGACACCTCATTTTCTCCATTCTCAAGAGCTTTGAGTCTCTGCAAAACATATACATGTGTAGACACAAATAAGTGAAATAGAATGAAGGCTATTTCAGCTTTAGCTTTTATTCCGTTTGGGAGCTAAAGTCGCACAAACTTTTGTTTACAAAAATTTCGATGGCCTATAGTTCGCAAGTTATGCAATCAGTTGACATAAGATTGTGCATGCATGTAGACATGTTAATGACCTTTATATATGCCAAGTTTCAGATGGCTACCTACTCAAACAAGCAAGCAGTAGCGGTTTGAAATTTTCACAATTTGGGCTACACGTTCGGGACGATTCGTGACCTTAGGTGACTTGCACAATTCGGGCTGAAACTAGTGCCAAATGAGAGGGTTGGGATAAACATTCAATTGACCATATGTGCCAAAAATTCTCGTTCTTTAGTTTTCGAGTTATAGCCCCTGGAAGTCGAAAACTGCACGACTTTGCCCTCGAATATCTCGACAACGGAGAAAGGAGAATTTCAGGGCATTTTCTCCCAAGAAATATATGGGAATTATCTGTAATTTAGCACAGTTTCAGAACGATTCGTGAAAGTCACCTTTTAAGAATAACTTCCACTGCAGGCCCATATATAAAAGTTTGCTCCTTTATTACTCTGCACATGGACAATTATTTGCGCTGTTATTTGCCCCAGGCATGTACCTATGTAATTACCGTTTACAGTGTAAAGATGGATGTTATCGGTCGCTGAACGTCGGAGCAGTAGGCGTTTAATGCATTTTCCCATAGGGTCCAATGCAAAATTGACACCTCATTTTCTCCATTCTCAAGAGCTTTGAGTCTCTGCAAAACATATACATGTGTAGACACAAATAAGTGAAATAGAATGAAGGCTATTTCAGCTTTAGCTTTTATTCCGTTTGGGAGCTAAAGTCGCACAAACTTTTGTTTACAAAAATTTCGATGGCCTATAGTTCGCAAGTTATGCAATCAGTTGACATAAGATTGTGCATGCATGTAGACATGTTAATGACCTTTATATATGCCAAGTTTCAGATGGCTACCTACTCAAACAAGCAAGCAGTAGCGGTTTGAAATTTTCACAATTTGGGCTACACGTTCGGGACGATTCGTGACCTTAGGTGACTTGCACAATTCGGGCTGAAACTAGTGCCAAATGAGAGGGTTGGGATAAACATTCAATTGACCATATGTGCCAAAAATTCTCGTTCTTTAGTTTTCGAGTTATAGCCCCTGGAAGTCGAAAACTGCACGACTTTGCCCTCGAATATCTCGACAACGGAGAAAGGAGAATTTCAGGGCATTTTCTCCCAAGAAATATATGGGAATTATCTGTAATTTAGCACAGTTTCAGAACGATTCGTGAAAGTCACCTTTTAAGAATAACTTCCACTGCAGGCCCATATATAAAAGTTTGCTCCTTTATTACTCTGCACATGGACAATTATTTGCGCTGTTATTTGCCCCAGGCATGTACCTATGTAATTACCGTTTACAGTGTAAAGATGGATGTTATCGGTCGCTGAACGTCGGAGCAGTAGGCGTTTAATGCATTTTCCCATAGGGTCCAATGCAAAATTGACACCTCATTTTCTCCATTCTCAAGAGCTTTGAGTCTCTGCAAAACATATACATGTGTAGACACAAATAAGTGAAATAGAATGAAGGCTATTTCAGCTTTAGCTTTTATTCCGTTTGGGAGCTAAAGTCGCACAAACTTTTGTTTACAAAAATTTCGATGGCCTATAGTTCGCAAGTTATGCAATCAGTTGACATAAGATTGTGCATGCATGTAGACATGTTAATGACCTTTATATATGCCAAGTTTCAGATGGCTACCTACTCAAACAAGCAAGCAGTAGCGGTTTGAAATTTTCACAATTTGGGCTACACGTTCGGGACGATTCGTGACCTTAGGTGACTTGCACAATTCGGGCTGAAACTAGTGCCAAATGAGAGGGTTGGGATAAACATTCAATTGACCATATGTGCCAAAAATTCTCGTTCTTTAGTTTTCGAGTTATAGCCCCTGGAAGTCGAAAACTGCACGACTTTGCCCTCGAATATCTCGACAACGGAGAAAGGAGAATTTCAGGGCATTTTCTCCCAAGAAATATATGGGAATTATCTGTAATTTAGCACAGTTTCAGAACGATTCGTGAAAGTCACCTTTTAAGAATAACTTCCACTGCAGGCCCATATATAAAAGTTTGCTCCTTTATTACTCTGCACATGGACAATTATTTGCGCTGTTATTTGCCCCAGGCATGTACCTATGTAATTACCGTTTACAGTGTAAAGATGGATGTTATCGGTCGCTGAACGTCGGAGCAGTAGGCGTTTAATGCATTTTCCCATAGGGTCCAATGCAAAATTGACACCTCATTTTCTCCATTCTCAAGAGCTTTGAGTCTCTGCAAAACATATACATGTGTAGACACAAATAAGTGAAATAGAATGAAGGCTATTTCAGCTTTAGCTTTTATTCCGTTTGGGAGCTAAAGTCGCACAAACTTTTGTTTACAAAAATTTCGATGGCCTATAGTTCGCAAGTTATGCAATCAGTTGACATAAGATTGTGCATGCATGTAGACATGTTAATGACATTTATATATGCCAAGTTTCAGATGGCTACCTACTCAAACAAGCAAGCAGTAGCGGTTTGAAATTTTCACAATTTGGGCTACACGTTCGGGACGATTCGTGACCTTAGGTGACTTGCACAATTCGGGCTGAAACTAGTGCCAAATGAGAGGGTTGGGATAAACATTCAATTGACCATATGTGCCAAAAATTCTCGTTCTTTAGTTTTCGAGTTATAGCCCCTGGAAGTCGAAAACTGCACGACTTTGCCCTCGAATATCTCGACAACGGAGAAAGGAGAATTTCAGGGCATTTTCTCCCAAGAAATATATGGGAATTATCTGTAATTTAGCACAGTTTCAGAACGATTCGTGAAAGTCACCTTTTAAGAATAACTTCCACTGCAGGCCCATATATAAAAGTTTGCTCCTTTATTACTCTGCACATGGACAATTATTTGCGCTGTTATTTGCCCCAGGCATGTACCTATGTAATTACCGTTTACAGTGTAAAGATGGATGTTATCGGTCGCTGAACGTCGGAGCAGTAGGCGTTTAATGCATTTTCCCATAGGGTCCAATGCAAAATTGACACCTCATTTTCTCCATTCTCAAGAGCTTTGAGTCTCTGCAAAACATATACATGTGTAGACACAAATAAGTGAAATAGAATGAAGGCTATTTCAGCTTTAGCTTTTATTTCGTTTGGGAGCTAAAGTCGCACAAACTTTTGTTTACAAAAATTTCGATGGCCTATAGTTCGCAAGTTATGCAATTAGTTGACATAAGATTGTGCATGCATGTAGACATGTTAATGACCTTTATATATGCCAAGTCTCAGATGGCTACCTACTCAAACAAGCAAGCAGTAGCGGTTTGAAATTTTCACAATTTGGGCTACACGTTCGGGACGATTCGTGACCTTAGGTGACTTGCACAATTCGGGCTGAAACTAGTGCCAAATGAGAGGGTTGGGATAAACATTCAATTGACCATATGTGCCAAAAATTCTCGTTCTTTAGTTTTCGAGTTATAGCCCCTGGAAGTCGAAAACTGCACGACTTTGCCCTCGAATATCTCGACAACGGAGAAAGGAGAATTTCAGGGCATTTTCTCCCAAGAAATATATGGGAATTATCTGTAATTTAGCACAGTTTCAGAACGATTCGTGAAAGTCACCTTTTAAGAATAACTTCCACTGCAGGCCCATATATAAAAGTTTGCTCCTTTATTACTCTGCACATGGACAATTATTTGCGCTGTTATTTGCCCCAGGCATGTACCTATGTAATTACCGTTTACAGTGTAAAGATGGATGTTATCGGTCGCTGAACGTCGGAGCAGTAGGCGTTTAATGCATTTTCCCATAGGGTCCAATGCAAAATTGACACCTCATTTTCTCCATTCTCAAGAGCTTTGAGTCTCTGCAAAACATATACATGTGTAGACACAAATAAGTGAAATAGAATGAAGGCTATTTCAGCTTTAGCTTTTATTCCGTTTGGGAGCTAAAGTCGCACAAACTTTTGTTTACAAAAATTTCGATGGCCTATAGTTCGCAAGTTATGCAATCAGTTGACATAAGATTGTGCATGCATGTAGACATGTTAATGACCTTTATATATGCCAAGTCTCAGATGGCTACCTACTCAAACAAGCAAGCAGTAGCGGTTTGAAATTTTCACAATTTGGGCTACACGTTCGGGACGATTCGTGACCTTAGGTGACTTGCACAATTCGGGCTGAAACTAGTGCCAAATGAGAGGGTTGGGATAAACATTCAATTGACCATATGTGCCAAAAATTCTCGTTCTTTAGTTTTCGAGTTATAGCCCCTGGAAGTCGAAAACTGCACGACTTTGCCCTCGAATATCTCGACAACGGAGAAAGGAGAATTTCAGGGCATTTTCTCCCAAGAAATATATGGGAATTATCTGTAATTTAGCACAGTTTCAGAACGATTCGTGAAAGTCACCTTTTAAGAATAACTTCCACTGCAGGCCCATATATAAAAGTTTGCTCCTTTATTACTCTGCACATGGACAATTATTTGCGCTGTTATTTGCCCCAGGCATGTACCTATGTAATTACCGTTTACAGTGTAAAGATGGATGTTATCGGTCGCTGAACGTCGGAGCAGTAGGCGTTTAATGCATTTTCCCATAGGGTCCAATGCAAAATTGACACCTCATTTTCTCCATTCTCAAGAGCTTTGAGTCTCTGCAAAACATATACATGTGTAGACACAAATAAGTGAAATAGAATGAAGGCTATTTCAGCTTTAGCTTTTATTCCGTTTGGGAGCTAAAGTCGCACAAACTTTTGTTTACAAAAATTTCGATGGCCTATAGTTCGCAAGTTATGCAATCAGTTGACATAAGATTGTGCATGCATGTAGACATGTTAATGACCTTTATATATGCCAAGTTTCAGATGGCTACCTACTCAAACAAGCAAGCAGTAGCGGTTTGAAATTTTCACAATTTGGGCTACACGTTCGGGACGATTCGTGACCTTAGGTGACTTGCACAATTCGGGCTGAAACTAGTGCCAAATGAGAGGGTTGGGATAAACATTCAATTGACCATATGTGCCAAAAATTCTCGTTCTTTAGTTTTCGAGTTATAGCCCCTGGAAGTCGAAAACTGCACGACTTTGCCCTCGAATATCTCGACAACGGAGAAAGGAGAATTTCAGGGCATTTTCTCCCAAGAAATATATGGGAATTATCTGTAATTTAGCACAGTTTCAGAACGATTCGTGAAAGTCACCTTTTAAGAATAACTTCCACTGCAGGCCCATATATAAAAGTTTGCTCCTTTATTACTCTGCACATGGACAATTATTTGCGCTGTTATTTGCCCCAGGTATGTACCTATGTAATTACCGTTTACAGTGTAAAGATGGATGTTATCGGTCGCTGAACGTCGGAGCAGTAGGCGTTTAATGCATTTTCCCATAGGGTCCAATGCAAAATTGACACCTCATTTTCTCCATTCTCAAGAGCTTTGAGTCTCTGCAAAACATATACATGTGTAGACACAAATAAGTGAAATAGAATGAAGGCTATTTCAGCTTTAGCTTTTATTTCGTTTGGGAGCTAAAGTCGCACAAACTTTTGTTTACAAAAATTTCGATGGCCTATAGTTCGCAAGTTATGCAATCAGTTGACATAAGATTGTGCATGCATGTAGACATGTTAATGACCTTTATATATGCCAAGTTTCAGATGGCTACCTACTCAAACAAGCAAGCAGTAGCGGTTTGAAATTTTCACAATTTGGGCTACACGTTCGGGACGATTCGTGACCTTAGGTGACTTGCACAATTCGGGCTGAAACTAGTGCCAAATGAGAGGGTTGGGATAAACATTCAATTGACCATATGTGCCAAAAATTCTCGTTCTTTAGTTTTCGAGTTATAGCCCCTGGAAGTCGAAAACTGCACGACTTTGCCCTCGAATATCTCGACAACGGAGAAAGGAGAATTTCAGGGCATTTTCTCCCAAGAAATATATGGGAATTATCTGTAATTTAGCACAGTTTCAGAACGATTCGTGAAAGTCACCTTTTAAGAATAACTTCCACTGCAGGCCCATATATAAAAGTTTGCTCCTTTATTACTCTGCATATGGACAATTATTTGCGCTGTTATTTGCCCCAGGCATGTACCTATGTAATTACCGTTTACAGTGTAAAGATGGATGTTATCGGTCGCTGAACGTCGGAGCAGTAGGCGTTTAATGCATTTTCCCATAGGGTCCAATGCAAAATTGACACCTCATTTTCTCCATTCTCAAGAGCTTTGAGTCTCTGCAAAACATATACATGTGTAGACACAAATAAGTGAAATAGAATGAAGGCTATTTCAGCTTTAGCTTTTATTCCGTTTGGGAGCTAAAGTCGCACAAACTTTTGTTTACAAAAATTTCGATGGCCTATAGTTCGCAAGTTATGCAATCAGTTGACATAAGATTGTGCATGCATGTAGACATGTTAATGACCTTTATATATGCCAAGTTTCAGATGGCTACCTACTCAAACAAGCAAGCAGTAGCGGTTTGAAATTTTCACAATTTGGGCTACACGTTCGGGACGATTCGTGACCTTAGGTGACTTGCACAATTCGGGCTGAAACTAGTGCCAAATGAGAGGGTTGGGATAAACATTCAATTGACCATATGTGCCAAAAATTCTCGTTCTTTAGTTTTCGAGTTATAGCCCCTGGAAGTCGAAAACTGCACGACTTTGCCCTCGAATATCTCGACAACGGAGAAAGGAGAATTTCAGGGCATTTTCTCCCAAGAAATATATGGGAATTATCTGTAATTTAGCACAGTTTCAGAACGATTCGTGAAAGTCACCTTTTAAGAATAACTTCCACTGCAGGCCCATATATAAAAGTTTGCTCCTTTATTACTCTGCACATGGACAATTATTTGCGCTGTTATTTGCCCCAGGCATGTACCTATGTAATTACCGTTTACAGTGTAAAGATGGATGTTATCGGTCGCTGAACGTCGGAGCAGTAGGCGTTTAATGCATTTTCCCATAGGGTCCAATGCAAAATTGACACCTCATTTTCTCCATTCTCAAGAGCTTTGAGTCTCTGCAAAACATATACATGTGTAGACACAAATAAGTGAAATAGAATGAAGGCTATTTCAGCTTTAGCTTTTATTCCGTTTGGGAGCTAAAGTCGCACAAACTTTTGTTTACAAAAATTTCGATGGCCTATAGTTCGCAAGTTATGCAATCAGTTGACATAAGATTGTGCATGCATGTAGACATGTTAATGACCTTTATATATGCCAAGTTTCAGATGGCTACCTACTCAAACAAGCAAGCAGTAGCGGTTTGAAATTTTCACAATTTGGGCTACACGTTCGGGACGATTCGTGACCTTAGGTGACTTGCACAATTCGGGCTGAAACTAGTGCCAAATGAGAGGGTTGGGATAAACATTCAATTGACCATATGTGCCAAAAATTCTCGTTCTTTAGTTTTCGAGTTATAGCCCCTGGAAGTCGAAAACTGCACGACTTTGCCCTCGAATATCTCGACAACGGAGAAAGGAGAATTTCAGGGCATTTTCTCCCAAGAAATATATGGGAATTATCTGTAATTTAGCACAGTTTCAGAACGATTCGTGAAAGTCACCTTTTAAGAATAACTTCCACTGCAGGCCCATATATAAAAGTTTGCTCCTTTATTACTCTGCACATGGACAATTATTTGCGCTGTTATTTGCCCCAGGCATGTACCTATGTAATTACCGTTTACAGTGTAAAGATGGATGTTATCGGTCGCTGAACGTCGGAGCAGTAGGCGTTTAATGCATTTTCCCATAGGGTCCAATGCAAAATTGACACCTCATTTTCTCCATTCTCAAGAGCTTTGAGTCTCTGCAAAACATATACATGTGTAGACACAAATAAGTGAAATAGAATGAAGGCTATTTCAGCTTTAGCTTTTATTCCGTTTGGGAGCTAAAGTCGCACAAACTTTTGTTTACAAAAATTTCGATGGCCTATAGTTCGCAAGTTATGCAATCAGTTGACATAAGATTGTGCATGCATGTAGACATGTTAATGACCTTTATATATGCCAAGTTTCAGATGGCTACCTACTCAAACAAGCAAGCAGTAGCGGTTTGAAATTTTCACAATTTGGGCTACACGTTCGGGACGATTCGTGACCTTAGGTGACTTGCACAATTCGGGCTGAAACTAGTGCCAAATGAGAGGGTTGGGATAAACATTCAATTGACCATATGTGCCAAAAATTCTCGTTCTTTAGTTTTCGAGTTATAGCCCCTGGAAGTCGAAAACTGCACGACTTTGCCCTCGAATATCTCGACAACGGAGAAAGGAGAATTTCAGGGCATTTTCTCCCAAGAAATATATGGGAATTATCTGTAATTTAGCACAGTTTCAGAACGATTCGTGAAAGTCACCTTTTAAGAATAACTTCCACTGCAGGCCCATATATAAAAGTTTGCTCCTTTATTACTCTGCACATGGACAATTATTTGCGCTGTTATTTGCCCCAGGCATGTACCTATGTAATTACCGTTTACAGTGTAAAGATGGATGTTATCGGTCGCTGAACGTCGGAGCAGTAGGCGTTTAATGCATTTTCCCATAGGGTCCAATGCAAAATTGACACCTCATTTTCTCCATTCTCAAGAGCTTTGAGTCTCTGCAAAACATATACATGTGTAGACACAAATAAGTGAAATAGAATGAAGGCTATTTCAGCTTTAGCTTTTATTCCGTTTGGGAGCTAAAGTCGCACAAACTTTTGTTTACAAAAATTCCGATGGCCTATAGTTCGCAAGTTATGCAATCAGTTGACATAAGATTGTGCATGCATGTAGACATGTTAATGACCTTTATATATGCCAAGTTTCAGATGGCTACCTACTCAAACAAGCAAGCAGTAGCGGTTTGAAATTTTCACAATTTGGGCTACACGTTCGGGACGATTCGTGACCTTAGGTGATTTGCACAATTCGGGCTGAAACTAGTGCCAAATGAGAGGGTTGGGATAAACATTCAATTGACCATATGTGCCAAAAATTCTCGTTCTTTAGTTTTCGAGTTATAGCCCCTGGAAGTCGAAAACTGCACGACTTTGCCCTCGAATATCTCGACAACGGAGAAAGGAAAATTTCAGGGCATTTTCTCCCAAGAAATATATGGGAATTATCTGTAATTTAGCACAGTTTCAGAACGATTCGTGAAAGTCACCTTTTAAGAATAACTTCCACTGCAGGCCCATATATAAAAGTTTGCTCCTTTATTACTCTGCACATGGACAATTATTTGCGCTGTTATTTGCCCCAGGCATGTACCTATGTAATTACCGTTTACAGTGTAAAGATGGATGTTATCGGTCGCTGAACGTCGGAGCAGTAGGCGTTTAATGCATTTTCCCATAGGGTCCAATGCAAAATTGACACCTCATTTTCTCCATTCTCAAGAGCTTTGAGTCTCTGCAAAACATATACATGTGTAGACACAAATAAGTGAAATAGAATGAAGGCTATTTCAGCTTTAGCTTTTATTCCGTTTGGGAGCTAAAGTCGCACAAACTTTTGTTTACAAAAATTTCGATGGCCTATAGTTCGCAAGTTATGCAATCAGTTGACATAAGATTGTGCATGCATGTAGACATGTTAATGACCTTTATATATGCCAAGTTTCAGATGGCTACCTACTCAAACAAGCAAGCAGTAGCGGTTTGAAATTTTCACAATTTGGGCTACACGTTCGGGACGATTCGTGACCTTAGGTGACTTGCACAATTCGGGCTGAAACTAGTGCCAAATGAGAGGGTTGGGATAAACATTCAATTGACCATATGTGCCAAAAATTCTCGTTCTTTAGTTTTCGAGTTATAGCCCCTGGAAGTCGAAAACTGCACGACTTTGCCCTCGAATATCTCGACAACGGAGAAAGGAGAATTTCAGGGCATTTTCTCCCAAGAAATATATGGGAATTATCTGTAATTTAGCACAGTTTCAGAACGATTCGTGAAAGTCACCTTTTAAGAATAACTTCCACTGCAGGCCCATATATAAAAGTTTGCTCCTTTATTACTCTGCACATGGACAATTATTTGCGCTGTTATTTGCCCCAGGCATGTACCTATGTAATTACCGTTTACAGTGTAAAGATGGATGTTATCGGTCGCTGAACGTCGGAGCAGTAGGCGTTTAATGCATTTTCCCATAGGGTCCAATGCAAAATTGACACCTCATTTTCTCCATTCTCAAGAGCTTTGAGTCTCTGCAAAACATATACATGTGTAGACACAAATAAGTGAAATAGAATGAAGGCTATTTCAGCTTTAGCTTTTATTCCGTTTGGGAGCTAAAGTCGCACAAACGTTTGTTTACAAAAATTTCGATGGCCTATAGTTCGCAAGTTATGCAATCAGTTGACATAAGATTGTGCATGCATGTAGACATGTTAATGACCTTTATATATGCCAAGTTTCAGATGGCTACCTACTCAAACAAGCAAGCAGTAGCGGTTTGAAATTTTCACAATTTGAGCTACACGTTCGGGACGATTCGTGACCTTAGGTGACTTGCACAATTCGGGCTGAAACTAGTGCCAAATGAGAGGGTTGGGATAAACATTCAATTGACCATATGTGCCAAAAATTCTCGTTCTTTAGTTTTCGAGTTATAGCCCCTGGAAGTCGAAAACTGCACGACTTTGCCCTCGAATATCTCGACAACGGAGAAAAGAGAATTTCAGGGCATTTTCTCCCAAGAAATATATGGGAATTATCTGTAATTTAGCACAGTTTCAGAACGATTCGTGAAAGTCACCTTTTAAGAATAACTTCCACTGCAGGCCCATATATAAAAGTTTGCTCCTTTATTACTCTGCACATGGACAATTATTTGCGCTGTTATTTGCCCCAGGCATGTACCTATGTAATTACCGTTTACAGTGTAAAGATGGATGTTATCGGTCGCTGAACGTCGGAGCAGTAGGCGTTTAATGCATTTTCCCATAGGGTCCAATGCAAAATTGACACCTCATTTTCTCCATTCTCAAGAGCTTTGAGTCTCTGCAAAACATATACATGTGTAGACACAAATAAGTGAAATAGAATGAAGGCTATTTCAGCTTTAGCTTTTATTCCGTTTGGGAGCTAAAGTCGCACAAACTTTTGTTTACAAAAATTTCGATGGCCTATAGTTCGCAAGTTATGCAATCAGTTGACATAAGATTGTGCATGCATGTAGACATGTTAATGACCTTTATATATGCCAAGTTTCAGATGGCTACCTACTCAAACAAGCAAGCAGTAGCGGTTTGAAATTTTCACAATTTGGGCTACACGTTCGGGACGATTCGTGACCTTAGGTGACTTGCACAATTCGGGCTGAAACTAGTGCCAAATGAGAGGGTTGGGATAAACATTCAATTGACCATATGTGCCAAAAATTCTCGTTCTTTAGTTTTCGAGTTATAGCCCCTGGAAGTCGAAAACTGCACGACTTTGCCCTCGAATATCTCGACAACGGATAAAGGAGAATTTCAGGGCATTTTCTCCCAAGAAATATATGGGAATTATCTGTAATTTAGCACAGTTTCAGAACGATTCGTGAAAGTCACCTTTTAAGAATAACTTCCACTGCAGGCCCATATATAGAAGTTTGCTCCTTTATTACTCTGCACATGGACAATTATTTGCGCTGTTATTTGCCCCAGGCATGTACCTATGTAATTACCGTTTACAGTGTAAAGATGGATGTTATCGGTCGCTGAACGTCGGAGCAGTAGGCGTTTAATGCATTTTCCCATAGGGTCCAATGCAAAATTGACACCTCATTTTCTCCATTCTCAAGAGCTTTGAGTCTCTGCAAAACATATACATGTGTATACACAAATAAGTGAAATAGAATGAAGGCTATTTCAGCTTTAGCTTTTATTCCGTTTGGGAGCTAAAGTCGCACATACTTTTGTTTACAAAAATTTCGATGGCCTATAGTTCGCAAGTTATGCAATCAGTTGACATAAGATTGTGCATGCATGTAGACATGTTAATGACCTTTATATATGCCAAGTTTCAGATGGCTACCTACTCAAACAAGCAAGCAGTAGCGGTTTGAAATTTTCACAATTTGGGCTACACGTTCGGGACGATTCGTGACCTTAGGTGACTTGCACAATTCGGGCTGAAACTAGTGCCAAATGAGAGGGTTGGGATAAACATTCAATTGACCATATGTGCCAAAAATTCTCGTTCTTTAGTTTTCGAGTTATAGCCCCTGGAAGTCGAAAACTGCACGACTTTGCCCTCGAATATCTCGACAACGGAGAAAGGAGAATTTCAGGGCATTTTCTCCCAAGAAATATATGGGAATTATCTGTAATTTAGCACAGTTTCAGAACGATTCGTGAAAGTAACCTTTAAGAATAACTTCCACTGCAGGCCCATATATAAAAGTTTGCTCCTTTATTACTCTGCACATGGACAATTATTTGCGCTGTTATTTGCCCCAGGCATGTACCTATGTAATTACCGTTTACAGTGTAAAGATGGATGTTATCGGTCGCTGAACGTCGGAGCAGTAGGCGTTTAATGCATTTTCCCATAGGGTCCAATGCAAAATTGACACCTCATTTTCTCCATTCTCAAGAGCTTTGAGTCTCTGCAAAACATATACATGTGTAGACACAAATAAGTGAAATAGAATGAAGGCTATTTCAGCTTTAGCTTTTATTCCGTTTGGGAGCTAAAGTCGCACAAACTTTTGTTTACAAAAATTTCGATGGCCTATAGTTCGCAAGTTATGCAATCAGTTGACATAAGATTGTGCATGCATGTAGACATGTTAATGACCTTTATATATGCCAAGTTTCAGATGGCTACCTACTCAAACAAGCAAGCAGTAGCGGTTTGAAATTTTCACAATTTGGGCTACACGTTCGGGACGATTCGTGACCTTAGGTGACTTGCACAATTCGGGCTGAAACTAGTGCCAAATGAGAGGGTTGGGATAAACATTCAATTGACCATATGTGCCAAAAATTCTCGTTCTTTAGTTTTCGAGTTATAGCCCCTGGAAGTCGAAAACTGCACGACTTTGCCCTCGAATATCTCGACAACGGAGAAAGGAGAATTTCAGGGCATTTTCTCCCAAGAAATATATGGGAATTATCTGTAATTTAGCACAGTTTCAGAACGATTCGTGAAAGTCACCTTTTAAGAATAACTTCCACTGCAGGCCCATATATAAAAGTTTGCTCCTTTATTACTCTGCACATGGACAATTATTTGCGCTGTTATTTGCCCCAGGCATGTACCTATGTAATTACCGTTTACAGTGTAAAGATGGATGTTATCGGTCGCTGAACGTCGGAGCAGTAGGCGTTTAATGCATTTTCCCATAGGGTCCAATGCAAAATTGACACCTCATTTTCTCCATTCTCAAGAGCTTTGAGTCTCTGCAAAACATATACATGTGTAGACACAAATAAGTGAAATAGAATGAAGGCTATTTCAGCTTTAGCTTTTATTCCGTTTGGGAGCTAAAGTCGCACAAACTTTTGTTTACAAAAATTTCGATGGCCTATAGTTCGCAAGTTATGCAATCAGTTGACATAAGATTGTGCATGCATGTAGACATGTTAATGACCTTTATATATGCCAAGTTTCAGATGGCTACCTACTCAAACAAGCAAGCAGTAGCGGTTTGAAATTTTCACAATTTGGGCTACACGTTCGGGACGATTCGTGACCTTAGGTGACTTGCACAATTCGGGCTGAAACTAGTGCCAAATGAGAGGGTTGGGATAAACATTCAATTGACCATATGTGCCAAAAATTCTCGTTCTTTAGTTTTCGAGTTATAGCCCCTGGAAGTCGAAAACTGCACGACTTTGCCCTCGAATATCTCGACAACGGAGAAAGGAGTATTTCAGGGCATTTTCTCCCAAGAAATATATGGGAATTATCTGTAATTTAGCACAGTTTCAGAACGATTCGTGAAAGTCACCTTTTAAGAATAACTTCCACTGCAGGCCCATATATAAAAGTTTGCTCCTTTATTACTCTGCACATGGACAATTATTTGCGCTGTTATTTGCCCCAGGCATGTACCTATGTAATTACCGTTTACAGTGTAAAGATGGATGTTATCGGTCGCTGAACGTCGGAGCAGTAGGCGTTTAATGCATTTTCCCATAGGGTCCAATGCAAAATTGACACCTCATTTTCTCCATTCTCAAGAGCTTTGAGTCTCTGCAAAACATATACATGTGTAGACACAAATAAGTGAAATAGAATGAAGGCCATTTCAGCTTTAGCTTTTATTCCGTTTGGGAGCTAAAGTCGCACAAACTTTTGTTTACAAAAATTTCGATGGCCTATAGTTCGCAAGTTATGCAATCAGTTGACATAAGATTGTGCATGCATGTAGACATGTTAATGACCTTTATATATGCCAAGTTTCAGATGGCTACCTACTCAAACAAGCAAGCGGTAGCGGTTTGAAATTTTCACAATTTGGGCTACACGTTCGGGACGATTCGTGACCTTAGGTGACTTGCACAATTCGGGCTGAAACTAGTGCCAAATGAGAGGGTTGGGATAAACATTCAATTGACCATATGTGCCAAAAATTCTCGTTCTTTAGTTTTCGAGTTATAGCCCCTGGAAGTCGAAAACTGCACGACTTTGCCCTCGAATATCTCGACAACGGAGAAAGGAGAATTTCAGGGCATTTTCTCCCAAGAAATATATGGGAATTATCTGTAATTTAGCACAGTTTCAGAACGATTCGTGAAAGTCACCTTTTAAGAATAACTTCCACTGCAGGCCCATATATAAAAGTTTGCTCCTTTATTACTCTGCACATGGACAATTATTTGCGCTGTTATTTGCCCCAGGCATGTACCTATGTAATTACCGTTTACAGTGTAAAGATGGATGTTATC
This sequence comes from Ctena decussata, assembly GCA_963989385.1. NCBI lineage: Eukaryota > Metazoa > Mollusca > Bivalvia > Lucinida > Lucinidae > Ctena > Ctena decussata. The sequence goes on along the minus strand of OZ022510.1, from coordinate 67,806,741 downwards.
GGTCGCTGAACGTCGGAGCAGTAGGCGTTTAATGCATTTTCCCATAGGGTCCAATGCAAAATTGACACCTCATTTTCTCCATTCTCAAGAGCTTTGAGTCTCTGCAAAACATATACATGTGTAGACACAAATAAGTGAAATAGAATGAAGGCTATTTCAGCTTTAGCTTTTATTCCGTTTGGGAGCTAAAGTCGCACAAACTTTTGTTTACAAAAATTTCGATGGCCTATAGTTCGCAAGTTATGCAATCAGTTGACATAAGATTGTGCATGCATGTAGACATGTTAATGACCTTTATATATGCCAAGTTTCAGATGGCTACCTACTCAAACAAGCAAGCAGTAGCGGTTTGAAATTTTCACAATTTGGGCTACACGTTCGGGACGATTCGTGACCTTAGGTGACTTGCACAATTCGGGCTGAAACTAGTGCCAAATGAGAGGGTTGGGATAAACATTCAATTGACCATATGTGCCAAAAATTCTCGTTCTTTAGTTTTCGAGTTATAGCCCCTGGAAGTCGAAAACTGCACGACTTTGCCCTCGAATATCTCGACAACGGAGAAAGGAGAATTTCAGGGCATTTTCTCCCAAGAAATATATGGGAATTATCTGTAATTTAGCACAGTTTCAGAACGATTCGTGAAAGTCACCTTTTAAGAATAACTTCCACTGCAGGCCCATATATAAAAGTTTGCTCCTTTATTACTCTGCACATGGACAATTATTTGCGCTGTTATTTGCCCCAGGCATGTACCTATGTAATTACCGTTTACAGTGTAAAGATGGATGTTATCGGTCGCTGAACGTCGGAGCAGTAGGCGTTTAATGCATTTTCCCATAGGGTCCAATGCAAAATTAACACCTCATTTTCTCCATTCTCAAGAGCTTTGAGTCTCTGCAAAACATATACATGTGTAGACACAAATAAGTGAAATAGAATGAAGGCTATTTCAGCTTTAGCTTTTATTCCGTTTGGGAGCTAAAGTCGCACAAACTTTTGTTTACAAAAATTTCGATGGCCTATAGTTCGCAAGTTATGCAATCAGTTGACATAAGATTGTGCATGCATGTAGACATGTTAATGACCTTTTTTATGCCAAGTTTCAGATGGCTACCTACTCAAACAAGCAAGCAGTAGCGGTTTGAAATTTTCACAATTTGGGCTACACGTTCGGGACGATTCGTGACCTTAGGTGACTTGCACAATTCGGGCTGAAACTAGTGCCAAATGAGAGGGTTGGGATAAACATTCAATTGACCATATGTGCCAAAAATTCTCGTTCTTTAGTTTTCGAGTTATAGCCCCTGGAAGTCGAAAACTGCACGACTTTGCCCTCGAATATCTCGACAACGGAGAAAGGAGAATTTCAGGGCATTTTCTCCCAAGAAATATATGGGAATTATCTGTAATTTAGCACAGTTTCAGAACGATTCGTGAAAGTCACCTTTTAAGAATAACTTCCACTGCAGGCCCATATATAAAAGTTTGCTCCTTTATTACTCTGCACATGGACAATTATTTGCGCTGTTATTTGCCCCAGGCATGTACCTATGTAATTACCGTTTACAGTGTAAAGATGGATGTTATCGGTCGCTGAACGTCGGAGCAGTAGGCGTTTAATGCATTTTCCCATAGGGTCCAATGCAAAATTGACACCTCATTTTCTCCATTCTCAAGAGCTTTGAGTCTCTGCAAAACATATACATGTGTAGACACAAATAAGTGAAATAGAATGAAGGCTATTTCAGCTTTAGCTTTTATTCCGTTTGGGAGCTAAAGTCGCACAAACTTTTGTTTACAAAAATTTCGATGGCCTATAGTTCGCAAGTTATGCAATCAGTTGACATAAGATTGTGCATGCATGTAGACATGTTAATGACCTTTATATATGCCAAGTTTCAGATGGCTACCTACTCAAACAAGCAAGCAGTAGCGGTTTGAAATTTTCACAATTTGGGCTACACGTTCGGGACGATTCGTGACCTTAGGTGACTTGCACAATTCGGGCTGAAACTAGTGCCAAATGAGAGGGTTGGGATAAACATTCAATTGACCATATGTGCCAAAAATTCTCGTTCTTTAGTTTTCGAGTTATAGCCCCTGGAAGTCGAAAACTGCACGACTTTGCCCTCGAATATCTCGACAACGGAGAAAGGAGTATTTCAGGGCATTTTCTCCCAAGAAATATATGGGAATTATCTGTAATTTAGCACAGTTTCAGAACGATTCGTGAAAGTCACCTTTTAAGAATAACTTCCACTGCAGGCCCATATATAAAAGTTTGCTCCTTTATTACTCTGCACATGGACAATTATTTGCGCTGTTATTTGCCCCAGGCATGTACCTATGTAATTACCGTTTACAGTGTAAAGATGGATGTTATCGGTCGCTGAACGTCGGAGCAGTAGGCGTTTAATGCATTTTCCCATAGGGTCCAATGCAAAATTGACACCTCATTTTCTCCATTCTCAAGAGCTTTGAGTCTCTGCAAAACATATACATGTGTAGACACAAATAAGTGAAATAGAATGAAGGCTATTTCAGCTTTAGCTTTTATTCCGTTTGGGAGCTAAAGTCGCACAAACTTTTGTTTACAAAAATTTCGATGGCCTATAGTTCGCAAGTTATGCAATCAGTTGACATAAGATTGTGCATGCATGTAGACATGTTAATGACCTTTATATATGCCAAGTTTCAGATGGCTACCTACTCAAACAAGCAAGCAGTAGCGGTTTGAAATTTTCACAATTTGGGCTACACGTTCGGGACGATTCGTGACCTTAGGTGACTTGCACAATTCGGGCTGAAACTAGTGCCAAATGAGAGGGTTGGGATAAACATTCAATTGACCATATGTGCCAAAAATTCTCGTTCTTTAGTTTTCGAGTTATAGCCCCTGGAAGTCGAAAACTGCACGACTTTGCCCTCGAATATCTCGACAACGGAGAAAGGAGAATTTCAGGGCATTTTCTCCCAAGAAATATATGGGAATTATCTGTAATTTAGCACAGTTTCAGAACGATTCGTGAAAGTCACCTTTTAAGAATAACTTCCACTGCAGGCCCATATATAAAAGTTTGCTCCTTTATTACTCTGCACATGGACAATTATTTGCGCTGTTATTTGCCCCAGGCATGTACCTATGTAATTACCGTTTACAGTGTAAAGATGGATGTTATCGGTCGCTGAACGTCGGAGCAGTAGGCGTTTAATGCATTTTCCCATAGGGTCCAATGCAAAATTGACACCTCATTTTCTCCATTCTCAAGAGCTTTGAGTCTCTGCAAAACATATACATGTGTAGACACAAATAAGTGAAATAGAATGAAGGCTATTTCAGCTTTAGCTTTTATTCCGTTTGGGAGCTAAAGTCGCACAAACTTTTGTTTACAAAAAATTCGATGGCCTATAGTTCGCAAGTTATGCAATCAGTTGACATAAGATTGTGCATGCATGTAGACATGTTAATGACCTTTATATATGCCAAGTTTCAGATGGCTACCTACTCAAACAAGCAAGCAGTAGCGGTTTGAAATTTTCACAATTTGGGCTACACGTTCGGGACGATTCGTGACCTTAGGTGACTTGCACAATTCGGGCTGAAACTAGTGCCAAATGAGAGGGTTGGGATAAACATTCAATTGACCATATGTGCCAAAAATTCTCGTTCTTTAGTTTTCGAGTTATAGCCCCTGGAAGTCGAAAACTGCACGACTTTGCCCTCGAATATCTCGACAACGGAGAAAGGAGAATTTCAGGGCATTTTCTCCCAAGAAATATATGGGAATTATCTGTAATTTAGCACAGTTTCAGAACGATTCGTGAAAGTCACCTTTTAAGAATAACTTCCACTGCAGGCCCATATATAAAAGTTTGCTCCTTTATTACTCTGCACATGGACAATTATTTGCGCTGTTATTTGCCCCAGGCATGTACCTATGTAATTACCGTTTACAGTGTAAAGATGGATGTTATCGGTCGCTGAACGTCGGAGCAGTAGGCGTTTAATGCATTTTCCCATAGGGTCCAATGCAAAATTGACACCTCATTTTCTCCATTCTCAAGAGCTTTGAGTCTCTGCAAAACATATACATGTGTAGACACAAATAAGTGAAATAGAATGAAGGCTATTTCAGCTTTAGCTTTTATTCCGTTTGGGAGCTAAAGTCGCACAAACTTTTGTTTACAAAAATTTCGATGGCCTATAGTTCGCAAGTTATGCAATCAGTTGACATAAGATTGTGCATGCATGTAGACATGTTAATGACCTTTATATATGCCAAGTTTCAGATGGCTACCTACTCAAACAAACAAGCAGTAGCGGTTTGAAATTTTCACAATTTGGGCTACACGTTCGGGACGATTCGTGACCTTAGGTGACATGCACAATTCGGGCTGAAACTAGTGCCAAATGAGAGGGTTGGGATAAACATTCAATTGACCATATGTGCCAAAAATTCTCGTTCTTTAGTTTTCGAGTTATAGCCCCTGGAAGTCGAAAACTGCACGACTTTGCCCTCGAATATCTCGACAACGGAGAAAGGAGAATTTCAGGGCATTTTCTCCCAAGAAATATATGGGAATTATCTGTAATTTAGCACAGTTTCAGAACGATTCGTGAAAGTCACCTTTTAAGAATAACTTCCACTGCAGGCCCATATATAAAAGTTTGCTCCTTTATTACTCTGCACATGGACAATTATTTGCGCTGTTATTTGCCCCAGGCATGTACCTATGTAATTACCGTTTACAGTGTAAAGATGGATGTTATCGGTCGCTGAACGTCGGAGCAGTAGGCGTTTAATGCATTTTCCCATAGGGTCCAATGCAAAATTGACACCTCATTTTCTCCATTCTCAAGAGCTTTGAGTCTCTGCAAAACATATACATGTGTAGACACAAATAAGTGAAATAGAATGAAGGCTATTTCAGCTTTAGCTTTTATTCCGTTTGGGAGCTAAAGTCGCACAAACTTTTGTTTACAAAAATTTCGATGGCCTATAGTTCGCACGTTATGCAATCAGTTGACATAAGATTGTGCATGCATGTAGACATGTTAATGACCTTTATATATGCCAAGTTTCAGATGGCTACCTACTCAAACAAGCAAGCAGTAGCGGTTTGAAATTTTCACAATTTGGGCTACACGTTCGGGACGATTCGTGACCTTAGGTGACTTGCACAATTCGGGCTGAAACTAGTGCCAAATGAGAGGGTTGGGATAAACATTCAATTGACCATATGTGCCAAAAATTCTCGTTCTTTAGTTTTCGAGTTATAGCCCCTGGAAGTCGAAAACTGCACGACTTTGCCCTCGAATATCTCGACAACGGAGAAAGGAGAATTTCAGGGCATTTTCTCCCAAGAAATATATGGGAATTATCTGTAATTTAGCACAGTTTCAGAACGATTCGTGAAAGTCACCTTTTAAGAATAACTTCCACTGCAGGCCCATATATAAAAGTTTGCTCCTTTATTACTCTGCACATGGACAATTATTTGCGCTGTTATTTGCCCCAGGCATGTACCTATGTAATTACCGTTTACAGTGTAAAGATGGATGTTATCGGTCGCTGAACGTCGGAGCAGTAGGCGTTTAATGCATTTTCCCATAGGGTCCAATGCAAAATTGACACCTCATTTTCTCCATTCTCAAGAGCTTTGAGTCTCTGCAAAACATATACATGTGTAGACACAAATAAGTGAAATAGAATGAAGGCTATTTCAGCTTTAGCTTTTATTCCGTTTGGGAGCTAAAGTCGCACAAACTTTTGTTTACAAAAATTTCGATGGCCTATAGTTCGCAAGTTATGCAATCAGTTGACATAAGATTGTGCATGCATGTAGACATGTTAATGACCTTTATATATGCCAAGTTTCAGATGACTACCTACTCAAACAAGCAAGCAGTAGCGGTTTGAAATTTTCACAATTTGGGCTACACGTTCGGGACGATTCGTGACCTTAGGTGACTTGCACAATTCGGGCTGAAACTAGTGCCAAATGAGAGGGTTGGGATAAACATTCAATTGACCATATGTGCCAAAAATTCTCGTTCTTTAGTTTTCGAGTTATAGCCCCTGGAAGTCGAAAACTGCACGACTTTGCCCTCGAATATCTCGACAACGGAGAAAGGAGAATTTCAGGGCATTTTCTCCCAAGAAATATATGGGAATTATCTGTAATTTAGCACAGTTTCAGAACGATTCGTGAAAGTCACCTTTTAAGAATAACTTCCACTGCAGGCCCATATATAAAAGTTTGCTCCTTTATTACTCTGCACATGGACAATTATTTGCGCTGTTATTTGCCCCAGGCATGTACCTATGTAATTACCGTTTACAGTGTAAAGATGGATGTTATCGGTCGCTGAACGTCGGAGCAGTAGGCGTTTAATGCATTTTCCCATAGGGTCCAATGCAAAATTGACACCTCATTTTCTCCATTCTCAAGAGCTTTGAGTCTCTGCAAAACATATACATGTGTAGACACAAATAAGTGAAATAGAATGAAGGCTATTTCAGCTTTAGCTTTTATTCCGTTTGGGAGCTAAAGTCGCACAAACTTTTGTTTACAAAAATTTCGATGGCCTATAGTTCGCAAGTTATGCAATCAGTTGACATAAGATTGTGCATGCATGTAGACATGTTAATGACCTTTATATATGCCAAGTTTCAGATGGCTACCTACTCAAACAAGCAAGCAGTAGCGGTTTGAAATTTTCACAATTTGGGCTACACGTTCGGGACGATTCGTGACCTTAGGTGACTTGCACAATTCGGGCTGAAACTAGTGCCAAATGAGAGGGTTGGGATAAACATTCAATTGACCATATGTGCCAAAAATTCTCGTTCTTTAGTTTTCGAGTTATAGCCCCTGGAAGTCGAAAACTGCACGACTTTGCCCTCGAATATCTCGACAACGGAGAAAGGAGAATTTCAGGGCATTTTCTCCCAAGAAATATATGGGAATTATCTGTAATTTAGCACAGTTTCAGAACGATTCGTGAAAGTCACCTTTTAAGAATAACTTCCACTGCAGGCCCATATATAAAAGTTTGCTCCTTTATTACTCTGCACATGGACAATTATTTGCGCTGTTATTTGCCCCAGGCATGTACCTATGTAATTACCGTTTACAGTGTAAAGATGGATGTTATCGGTCGCTGAACGTCGGAGCAGTAGGCGTTTAATGCATTTTCCCATAGGGTCCAATGCAAAATTGACACCTCATTTTCTCCATTCTCAAGAGCTTTGAGTCTCTGCAAAACATATACATGTGTAGACACAAATAAGTGAAATAGAATGAAGGCTATTTCAGCTTTAGCTTTTATTCCGTTTGGGAGCTAAAGTCGCACAAACTTTTGTTTACAAAAATTTCGATGGCCTATAGTTCGCAAGTTATGCAATCAGTTGACATAAGATTGTGCATGCATGTAGACATGTTAATGACCTTTATATATGCCAAGTTTCAGATGGCTACCTACTCAAACAAGCAAGCAGTAGCGGTTTGAAATTTTCACAATTTGGGCTACACGTTCGGGACGATTCGTGACCTTAGGTGACTTGCACAATTCGGGCTGAAACTAGTGCCAAATGAGAGGGTTGGGATAAACATTCAATTGACCATATGTGCCAAAAATTCTCGTTCTTTAGTTTTCGAGTTATAGCCCCTGGAAGTCGAAAACTGCACGACTTTGCCCTCGAATATCTCGACAACGGAGAAAGGAGAATTTCAGGGCATTTTCTCCCAAGAAATATATGGGAATTATCTGTAATTTAGCACAGTTTCAGAACGATTCGTGAAAGTCACCTTTTAAGAATAACTTCCACTGCAGGCCCATATATAAAAGTTTGCTCCTTTATTACTCTGCACATGGACAATTATTTGCGCTGTTATTTGCCCCAGGCATGTACCTATGTAATTACCGTTTACAGTGTAAAGATGGATGTTATCGGTCGCTGAACGTCGGAGCAGTAGGCGTTTAATGCATTTTCCCATAGGGTCCAATGCAAAATTGACACCTCATTTTCTCCATTCTCAAGAGCTTTGAGTCTCTGCAAAACATATACATGTGTAGACACAAATAAGTGAAATAGAATGAAGGCTATTTCAGCTTTAGCTTTTATTCCGTTTGGGAGCTAAAGTCGCACAAACTTTTGTTTACAAAAATTTCGATGGCCTATAGTTCGCAAGTTATGCAATCAGTTGACATAAGATTGTGCATGCATGTAGACATGTTAATGACCTTTATATATGCCAAGTTTCAGATGGCTACCTACTCAAACAAGCAAGCAGTAGCGGTTTGAAATTTTCACAATTTGGGCTACACGTTCGGGACGATTCGTGACCTTAGGTGACTTGCACAATTCGGGCTGAAACTAGTGCCAAATGAGAGGGTTGGGATAAACATTCAATTGACCATATGTGCCAAAAATTCTCGTTCTTTAGTTTTCGAGTTATAGCCCCTGGAAGTCGAAAACTGCACGACTTTGCCCTCGAATATCTCGACAACGGAGAAAGGAGAATTTCAGGGCATTTTCTCCCAAGAAATATATGGGAATTATCTGTAATTTAGCACAGTTTCAGAACGATTCGTGAAAGTCACCTTTTAAGAATAACTTCCACTGCAGGCCAATATATAAAAGTTTGCTCCTTTATTACTCTGCACATGGACAATTATTTGCGCTGTTATTTGCCCCAGGCATGTACCTATGTAATTACCGTTTACAGTGTAAAGATGGATGTTATCGGTCGCTGAACGTCGGAGCAGTAGGCGTTTAATGCATTTTCCCATAGGGTCCAATGCAAAATTGACACCTCATTTTCTCCATTCTCAAGAGCTTTGAGTCTCTGCAAAACATATACATGTGTAGACACAAATAAGTGAAATAGAATGAAGGCTATTTCAGCTTTAGCTTTTATTCCGTTTGGGAGCTAAAGTCGCACAAACTTTTGTTTACAAAAATTTCGATGGCCTATAGTTCGCAAGTTATGCAATCAGTTGACATAAGATTGTGCATGCATGTAGACATGTTAATGACCTTTATATATGCCAAGTTTCAGATGGCTACCTACTCAAACAAGCAAGCAGTAGCGGTTTGAAATTTTCACAATTTGGGCTACACGTTCGGGACGATTCGTGACCTTAGGTGACTTGCACAATTCGGGCTGAAACTAGTGCCAAATGAGAGGGTTGGGATAAACATTCAATTGACCATATGTGCCAAAAATTCTCGTTCTTTCGTTTTCGAGTTATAGCCCCTGGAAGTCGAAAACTGCACGACTTTGCCCTCGAATATCTCGACAACGGAGAAAGGAGAATTTCAGGGCATTTTCTCCCAAGAAATATATGGGAATTATCTGTAATTTAGCACAGTTTCAGAACGATTCGTGAAAGTCACCTTTTAAGAATAACTTCCACTGCAGGCCCATATATAAAAGTTTGCTCCTTTATTACTCTGCACATGGACAATTATTTGCGCTGTTATTTGCCCCAGGCATGTACCTATGTAATTACCGTTTACAGTGTAAAGATGGATGTTATCGGTCGCTGAACGTCGGAGCAGTAGGCGTTTAATGCATTTTCCCATAGGGTCCAATGCAAAATTGACACCTCATTTTCTCCATTCTCAAGAGCTTTGAGTCTCTGCAAAGCATATACATGTGTAGACACAAATAAGTGAAATAGAATGAAGGCTATTTCAGCTTTAGCTTTTATTCCGTTTGGGAGCTAAAGTCGCACAAACTTTTGTTTACAAAAATTTCGATGGCCTATAGTTCGCAAGTTATGCAATCAGTTGACATAAGATTGTGCATGCATGTAGACATGTTAATGACCTTTATATATGCCAAGTTTCAGATGGCTACCTACTCAAACATGCAAGCAGTAGCGGTTTGAAATTTTCACAATTTGGGCTACACGTTCGGGACGATTCGTGACCTTAGGTGACTTGCACAATTCGGGCTGAAACTAGTGCCAAATGAGAGGGTTGGGATAAACATTCAATTGACCATATGTGCCAAAAATGCTCGTTCTATAGTTTTCGAGTTATAGCCCCTGAAAGTCGAAAACTGCACGACTTTGCCCTCGAATATCTCGACAACGGAGAAAGGAGAATTTCAGGGCATTTTCTCCCAAGAAATATATGGGAATTATCTGTAATTTAGCACAGTTTCAGAACGATTCGTGAAAGTCACCTTTTAAGAATAACTTCCACTGCAGGCCCATATATAAAAGTTTGCTCCTTTATTACTCTGCACATGGACAATTATTTGCGCTGTTATTTGCCCCAGGCATGTACCTATGTAATTACCGTTTACAGTGTAAAGATGGATGTTATCGGTCGCTGAACGTCGGAGCAGTAGGCGTTTAATGCATTTTCCCATAGGGTCCAATGCAAAATTGACACCTCATTTTCTCCATTCTCAAGAGCTTTGAGTCTCTGCAAAACATATACATGTGTAGACACAAATAAGTGAAATAGAATGAAGGCTATTTCAGCTTTAGCTTTTATTCCGTTTGGGAGCTAAAGTCGCACAAACTTTTGTTTACAAAAATTTCGATGGCCTATAGTTCGCAAGTTATGCAATCAGTTGACATAAGATTGTGCATGCATGTAGACATGTTAATGACCTTTATATATGCCAAGTTTCAGATGGCTACCTACTCAAACAAGCAAGCAGTAGCGGTTTGAAATTTTCACAATTTGGGCTACACGTTCGGGACGATTCGTGACCTTAGGTGACTTGCACAATTCGGGCTGAAACTAGTGCCAAATGAGAGGGTTGGGATAAACATTCAATTGACCATATGTGCCAAAAATTCTCGTTCTTTAGTTTTCGAGTTATAGCCCCTGGAAGTCGAAAACTGCACGACTTTGCCCTCGAATATCTCGACAACGGAGAAAGGAGAATTTCAGGGCATTTTCTCCCAAGAAATATATGGGAATTATCTGTAATTTCGCACAGTTTCAGAACGATTCGTGAAAGTCACCTTTTAAGAATAACTTCCACTGCAGGCCCATATATAAAAGTTTGCTCCTTTATTACTCTGCACATGGACAATTATTTGCGCTGTTATTTGCCCCAGGCATGTACCTATGTAATTACCGTTTACAGTGTAAAGATGGATGTTATCGGTCGCTGAACGTCGGAGCAGTAGGCGTTTAATGCATTTTCCCATAGGGTCCAATGCAAAATTGACACCTCATTTTCTCCATTCTCAAGAGCTTTGAATCTCTGCAAAACATATACATGTGTAGACACAAATAAGTGAAATAGAATGAAGGCTATTTCAGCTTTAGCTTTTATTCCGTTTGGGAGCTAAAGTCGCACAAACTTTTGTTTACAAAAATTTCGATGGCCTATAGTTCGCAAGTTATGCAATCAGTTGACATAAGATTGTGCATGCATGTAGACATGTTAATGACCTTTATATATGCCAAGTTTCAGATGGCTACCTACTCAAACAAGCAAGCAGTAGCGGTTTGAAATTTTCACAATTTGGGCTACACGTTCGGGACGATTCGTGACCTTAGGTGACTTGCACAATTCGGGCTGAAACTAGTGCCAAATGAGAGGGTTGGGATAAACATTCAATTGACCATATGTGCCAAAAATTCTCGTTCTTTAGTTTTCGAGTTATAGCCCCTGGAAGTCGAAAACTGCACGACTTTGCCCTCGAATATCTCGACAACGGAGAAAGAAGAATTTCAGGGCATTTTCTCCCAAGAAATATATGGGAATTATCTGTAATTTAGCACAGTTTCAGAACGATTCGTGAAAGTCACCTTTTAAGAATAACTTCCACTGCAGGCCCATATATAAAAGTTTGCTCCTTTATTACTCTGCACATGGACAATTATTTGCGCTGTTATTTGCCCCAGGCATGTACCTATGTAATTACCGTTTACAGTGTAAAGATGGATGTTATCGGTCGCTGAACGTCGGAGCAGTAGGCGTTTAATGCATTTTCCCATAGGGTCCAATGCAAAATTGACACCTCATTTTCTCCATTCTCAAGAGCTTTGAGTCTCTGCAAAAAATATACATGTGTAGACACAAATAAGTGAAATAGAATGAAGGCTATTTCAGCTTTAGCTTTTATTCCGTTTGGGAGCTAAAGTCGCACAAACTTTTGTTTACAAAAATTTCGATGGCCTATAGTTCGCAAGTTATGCAATCAGTTGACTTAAGATTGTGCATGCATGTAGACATGTTAATGACCTTTATATATGCCAAGTTTCAGATGGCTACCTACTCAAACAAGCAAGCAGTAGCGGTTTGAAATTTTCACAATTTGGGCTACACGTTCGGGACGATTCGTGACCTTAGGTGACTTGCACAATTCGGGCTGAAACTAGTGCCAAATGAGAGGGTTGGGATAAACATTCAATTGACCATATGTGCCAAAAATTCTCGTTCTTTAGTTTTCGAGTTATAGCCCCTGGAAGTCGAAAACTGCACGACTTTGCCCTCGAATATCTCGACAACGGAGAAAGGAGAATTTCAGGGCATTTTCTCCCAAGAAATATATGGGAATTATCTGTAATTTAGCACAGTTTCAGAACGATTCGTGAAAGTCACCTTTTAAGAATAACTTCCACTGCAGGCCCATATATAAAAGTTTGCTCCTTTATTACTCTGCACATGGACAATTATTTGCGCTGTTATTTGCCCCAGGCATGTACCTATGTAATTACCGTTTACAGTGTAAAGATGGATGTTATCGGTCGCTGAACGTCGGAGCAGTAGGCGTTTAATGCATTTTCCCATAGGGTCCAATGCAAAATTGACACCTCATTTTCTCCATTCTCAAGAGCTTTGAGTCTCTGCAAAAAATATACATGTGTAGACACAAATAAGTGAAATAGAATGAAGGCTATTTCAGCTTTAGCTTTTATTCCGTTTGGGAGCTAAAGTCGCACAAACTTTTGTTTACAAAAATTTCGATGGCCTATAGTTCGCAAGTTATGCAATCAGTTGACATAAGATTGTGCATGCATGTAGACATGTTAATGACCTTTATATATGCCAAGTTTCAGATGGCTACCTACTCAAACAAGCAAGCAGTAGCGGTTTGAAATTTCCACAATTTGGGCTACACGTTCGGGACGATTCGTGACCTTAGGTGACTTGCACAATTCGGGCTGAAACTAGTGCCAAATGAGAGGGTTGGGATAAACATTCAATTGACCATATGTGCCAAAAATTCTCGTTCTTTAGTTTTCGAGTTATAGCCCCTGGAAGTCGAAAACTGCACGACTTTGCCCTCGAATATCTCGACAACGGAGAAAGGAGAATTTCAGGGCATTTTCTCCCAAGAAATATATGGGAATTATCTGTAATTTAGCACAGTTTCAGAACGATTCGTGAAAGTCACCTTTTAAGAATAACTTCCACTGCAGGCCCATATATAAAAGTTTGCTCCTTTATTACTCTGCACATGGACAATTATTTGCGCTGTTATTTGCCCCAGGCATGTACCTATGTAATTACCGTTTACAGTGTAAAGATGGATGTTATCGGTCGCTGAACGTCGGAGCAGTAGGCGTTTAATGCATTTTCCCATAGGGTCCAATGCAAAATTGACACCTCATTTTCTCCATTCTCAAGAGCTTTGAGTCTCTGCAAAACATATACATGTGTAGACACAAATAAGTGAAATAGAATGAAGGCTATTTCAGCTTTAGCTTTTATTCCGTTTGGGAGCTAAAGTCGCACAAACTTTTGTTTACAAAAATTTCGATGGCCTATAGTTCGCAAGTTATGCAATCAGTTGACATAAGATTGTGCATGCATGTAGACATGTTAATGACCTTTATATATGCCAAGTTTCAGATGGCTACCTACTCAAACAAGCAAGCAGTAGCGGTTTGAAATTTTCACAATTTGGGCTACACGTTCGGGACGATTCGTGACCTTAGGTGACTTGCACAATTCGGGCTGAAACTACTGCCAAATGAGAGGGTTGGGATAAACATTCAATTGACCATATGTGCCAAAAATTCTCGTTCTTTAGTTTTCGAGTTATAGCCCCTGGAACTCGAAAACTGCACGACTTTGCCCTCGAATATCTCGACAACGGAGAAAGGAGAATTTCAGGGCATTTTCTCCCAAGAAATATATGGGAATTATCTGTAATTTAGCACAGTTTCAGAACGATTCGTGAAAGTCACCTTTTAAGAATAACTTCCACTGCAGGCCCATATATAAAAGTTTGCTCCTTTATTACTCTGCACATGGACAATTATTTGCGCTGTTATTTGCCCCAGGCATGTACCTATGTAATTACCGTTTACAGTGTAAAGATGGATGTTATCGGTCGCTGAACGTCGGAGCAGTAGGCGTTTAATGCATTTTCCCATAGGGTCCAATGCAAAATTGACACCTCATTTTCTCCATTCTCAAGAGCTTTGAGTCTCTGCAAAACATATACATGTGTAGACACAAATAAGTGAAATAGAATGAAGGCTATTTCAGCTTTAGCTTTTATTCCGTTTGGGAGCTAAAGTCGCACAAACTTTTGTTTACAAAAATTTCGATGGCCTATAGTTCGCAAGTTATGCAATCAGTTGACATAAGATTGTGCATGCATGTAGACATGTTAATGACCTTTATATATGCCAAGTTTCAGATGGCTACCTACTCAAACAAGCAAGCAGTAGCGGTTTGAAATTTTCACAATTTGGGCTACACGTTCGGGACGATTCGTGACCTTAGGTGACTTGCACAATTCGGGCTGAAACTAGTGCCAAATGAGAGGGTTGGGATAAACATTCAATTGACCATATGTGCCAAAAATTCTCGTTCTTTAGTTTTCGAGTTATAGCCCCTGGAAGTCGAAAACTGCACGACTTTGCCCTCGAATATCTCGACAACGGAGAAAGGAGAATTTCAGGGCATTTTCTCCCAAGAAATATATGGGAATTATCTGTAATTTAGCACAGTTTCAGAACGATTCGTGAAAGTCACCTTTTAAGAATAACTTCCACTGCAGGCCCATATATAAAAGTTTGCTCCTTTATTACTCTGCACATGGACAATTATTTGCGCTGTTATTTGCCCCAGGCATGTACCTATGTAATTACCGTTTACAGTGTAAAGATGGATGTTATCGGTCGCTGAACGTCGGAGCAGTAGGCGTTTAATGCATTTTCCCATAGGGTCCAATGCAAAATTGACACCTCATTTTCTCCATTCTCAAGAGCTTTGAGTCTCTGCAAAACATATACATGTGTAGACACAAATAAGTGAAATAGAATGAAGGCTATTTCAGCTTTAGCTTTTATTCCGTTTGGGAGCTAAAGTCGCACAAACTTTTGTTTACAAAAATTTCGATGGCCTATAGTTCGCAAGTTATGCAATCAGTTGACATAAGATTGTGCATGCATGTAGACATGTTAATGACCTTTATATATGCCAAGTTTCAGATGGCTACCTACTCAAACAAGCAAGCAGTAGCGGTTTGAAATTTTCACAATTTGGGCTACACGTTCGGGACGATTCGTGACCTTAGGTGACTTGCACAATTCGGGCTGAAACTAGTGCCAAATGAGAGGGTTGGGATAAACATTCAATTGACCATATGTGCCAAAAATTCTCGTTCTTTAGTTTTCGAGTTATAGCCCCTGGAAGTCGAAAACTGCACGACTTTGCCCTCGAATATCTCGACAACGGAGAAAGGAGAATTTCAGGGCATTTTCTCCCAAGAAATATATGGGAATTATCTGTAATTTAGCACAGTTTCAGAACGATTCGTGAAAGTCACCTTTTAAGAATAACTTCCACTGCAGGCCCATATATAAAAGTTTGCTCCTTTATTACTCTGCACATGGACAATAATTTGAACTGTTATTTGCCCCAGGCATGTACCTATGTAATTACCGTTTACAGTGTAAAGATGGATGTTATCGGTCGCTGAACGTCGGAGCAGTAGGCGTTTAATGCATTTTCCCATAGGGTCCAATGCAAAATTTACACCTCATTTTCTCCATTCTCAAGAGCTTTGAGTCTCTGCAAAACATATACATGTGTAGACACAAATAAGTGAAATAGAATGAAGGCTATTTCAGCTTTAGCTTTTATTCCGTTTGGGAGCTAAAGTCGCACAAACTTTTGTTTACAAAAATTTCGATGGCCTATAGTTCGCAAGTTATGCAATCAGTTGACATAAGATTGTGCATGCATGTAGACATATTAATGACCTTTATATATGCCAAGTTTCAGATGGCTACCTACTCAAACAAGCAAGCAGTAGCGGTTTGAAATTTTCACAATTTGGGCTACACGTTCGGGACGATTCGTGACCTTAGGTGACTTGCACAATTCGGGCTGAAACTAGTGCCAAATGAGAGGGTTGGGATAAACATTCAATTGACCATATGTGCCAAAAATTCTCGTTCTTTAGTTTTCGAGTTATAGCCCCTGGAACTCGAAAACTGCACGACTTTGCCCTCGAATATCTCGACAACGGAGAAAGGAGAATTTCAGGTCATTTGCTCCCAAGAAATATATGGGAATTATCTGTAATTTAGCACAGTTTCAGAACGATTCGTGAAAGTCACCTTTTAAGAATAACTTCCACTGCAGGCCCATATATAAAAGTTTGCTCCTTTATTACTCTGCACATGGACAATTATTTGCGCTGTTATTTGCCCCAGGCATGTACCTATGTAATTACCGTTTACAGTGTAAAGATGGATGTTATCGGTCGCTGAACGTCGGAGCAGTAGGCGTTTAATGCATTTTCCCATAGGGTCCAATGCAAAATTGACACCTCATTTTCTCCATTCTCAAGAGCTTTGAGTCTCTGCAAAACATATACATGTGTAGACACAAATAAGTGAAATAGAATGAAGGCTATTTCAGCTTTAGCTTTTATTCCGTTTGGGAGCTAAAGTCGCACAAACTTTTGTTTACAAAAATTTCGATGGCCTATAGTTCGCAAGTTATGCAATCAGTTGACATAAGATTGTGCATGCATGTAGACATGTTAATGACCTTTATATATGCCAAGTTTCAGATGGCTACCTACTCAAACAAGCAAGCAGTAGCGGTTTGAAATTTTCACAATTTGGGCTACACGTTCGGGACGATTCGTGACCTTAGGTGACTTGCACAATTCGGGCTGAAACTAGTGCCAAATGAGAGGGTTGGGATAAACATTCAATTGACCATATGTGCCAAAAATTCTCGTTCTTTAGTTTTCGAGTTATAGCCCCTGGAAGTCGAAAACTGCACGACTTTGCCCTCGAATATCTCGACAACGGAGAAAGGAGAATTTCAGGGCATTTTCTCCCAAGAAATATATGGGAATTATCTGTAATTTAGCACAGTTTCAGAACGATTCGTGAAAGTCACCTTTTAAGAATAACTTCCACTGCAGGCCCATATATAAAAGTTTGCTCCTTTATTACTCTGCACATGGACAATTATTTGCGCTGTTATTTGCCCCAGGCATGTACCTATGTAATTACCGTTTACAGTGTAAAGATGGATGTTATCGGTCGCTGAACGTCGGAGCAGTAGGCGTTTAATGCATTTTCCCATAGGGTCCAATGCAAAATTGACACCTCATTTTCTCCATTCTCAAGAGCTTTGAGTCTCTGCAAAACATATACATGTGTAGACACAAATAAGTGAAATAGAATGAAGGCTATTTCAGCTTTAGCTTTTATTCCGTTTGGGAGCTAAAGTCGCACAAACTTTTGTTTACAAAAATTTCGATGGCCTATAGTTCGCAAGTTATGCAATCAGTTGACATAAGATTGTGCATGCATGTAGACATGTTAATGACCTTTATATATGCCAAGTTTCAGATGGCTACCTACTCAAACAAGCAAGCAGTAGCGGTTTGAAATTTTCACAATTTGGGCTACACGTTCGGGACGATTCGTGACCTTAGGTGACTTGCACAATTCGGGCTGAAACTAGTGCCAAATGAGAGGGTTGGGATAAACATTCAATTGACCATATGTGCCAAAAATTCTCGTTCTTTAGTTTTCGAGTTATAGCCCCTGGAAGTCGAAAACTGCACGACTTTGCCCTCGAATATCTCGACAACGGAGAAAGGAGAATTTCAGGGCATTTTCTCCCAAGAAATATATGGGAATTATCTGTAATTTAGCACAGTTTCAGAACGATTCGTGAAAGTCACCTTTTAAGAATAACTTCCACTGCAGGCCCATATATAAAAGTTTGCTCCTTTATTACTCTGCACATGGACAATTATTTGCGCTGTTATTTGCCCCAGGCATGTACCTATGTAATTACCGTTTACAGTGTAAAGATGGATGTTATCGGTCGCTGAACGTCGGAGCAGTAGGCGTTTAATGCATTTTCCCATAGGGTCCAATGCAAAATTGACACCTCATTTTCTCCATTCTCAAGAGCTTTGAGTCTCTGCAAAACATATACATGTGTAGACACAAATAAGTGAAATAGAATGAAGGCTATTTCAGCTTTAGCTTTTATTCCGTTTGGGAGCTAAAGTCGCACAAACTTTTGTTTACAAAAATTTCGATGGCCTATAGTTCGCAAGTTATGCAATCAGTTGACATAAGATTGTGCATGCATGTAGACATGTTAATGACCTTTATATATGCCAAGTTTCAGATGGCTACCTACTCAAACAAGCAAGCAGTAGCGGTTTGAAATTTTCACAATTTGGGCTACACGTTCGGGACGATTCGTGACCTTAGGTGACTTGCACAATTCGGGCTGAAACTAGTGCCAAATGAGAGGGTTGGGATAAACATTCAATTGACCATATGTGCCAAAAATTCTCGTTCTTTAGTTTTCGAGTTATAGCCCCTGGAAGTCGAAAACTGCACGACTTTGCCCTCGAATATCTCGACAACGGAGAAAGGAGAATTTCAGGGCATTTTCTCCCAAGAAATATATGGGAATTATCTGTAATTTAGCACAGTTTCAGAACGATTCGTGAAAGTCACCTTTTAAGAATAACTTCCACTGCAGGCCCATATATAAAAGTTTGCTCCTTTATTACTCTGCACATGGACAATTATTTGCGCTGTTATTTGCCCCAGGCATGTACCTATGTAATTACCGTTTACAGTGTAAAGATGGATGTTATCGGTCGCTGAACGTCGGAGCAGTAGGCGTTTAATGCATTTTCCCATAGGGTCCAATGCAAAATTGACACCTCATTTTCTCCATTCTCAAGAGCTTTGAGTCTCTGCAAAACATATACATGTGTAGACACAAATAAGTGAAATAGAATGAAGGCTATTTCAGCTTTAGCTTTTATTCCGTTTGGGAGCTAAAGTCGCACAAACTTTTGTTTACAAAAATTTCGATGGCCTATAGTTCGCAAGTTATGCAATCAGTTGACATAAGATTGTGCATGCATGTAGACATGTTAATGACCTTTATATATGCCAAGTTTCAGATGGCTACCTACTCAAACAAGCAAGCAGTAGCGGTTTGAAATTTTCACAATTTGGGCTACACGTTCGGGACGATTCGTGACCTTAGGTGACTTGCACAATTCGGGCTGAAACTAGTGCCAAATGAGAGGGTTGGGATAAACATTCAATTGACCATATGTGCCAAAAATTCTCGTTCTTTAGTTTTCGAGTTATAGCCCCTGGAAGTCGAAAACTGCACGACTTTGCCCTCGAATATCTCGACAACGGAGAAAGGAGAATTTCAGGGCATTTTCTCCCAAGAAATATATGGGAATTATCTGTAATTTAGCACAGTTTCAGAACGATTCGTGAAAGTCACCTTTTAAGAATAACTTCCACTGCAGGCCCATATATAAAAGTTTGCTCCTTTATTACTCTGCACATGGACAATTATTTGCGCTGTTATTTGCCCCAGGCATGTACCTATGTAATTACCGTTTACAGTGTAAAGATGGATGTTATCGGTCGCTGAACGTCGGAGCAGTAGGCGTTTAATGCATTTTCCCCTAGGGTCCAATGCAAAATTGACACCTCATTTTCTCCATTCTCAAGAGCTTTGAGTCTCTGCAAAACATATACATGTGTAGACACAAATAAGTGAAATAGAATGAAGGCTATTTCAGCTTTAGCTTTTATTCCGTTTGGGAGCTAAAGTCGCACAAACTTTTGTTTACAAAAATTTCGATGGCCTATAGTTCGCAAGTTATGCAATCAGTTGACATAAGATTGTGCATGCATGTAGACATGTTAATGACCTTTATATATGCCAAGTTTCAGATGGCTACCTACTCAAACAAGCAAGCAGTAGCGGTTTGAAATTTTCACAATTTGGGCTACACGTTCGGGACGATTCGTGACCTTAGGTGACTTGCACAATTCGGGCTGAAACTAGTGCCAAATGAGAGGGTTGGGATAAACATTCAATTGACCATATGTGCCAAAAATTCTCGTTCTTTAGTTTTCGAGTTATAGCCCCTGGAAGTCGAAAACTGCACGACTTTGCCCTCGAATATCTCGACAACGGAGAAAGGAGAATTTCAGGGCATTTTCTCCCAAGAAATATATGGGAATTATCTGTAATTTAGCACAGTTTCAGAACGATTCGTGAAAGTCACCTTTTAAGAATAACTTCCACTGCAGGCCCATATATAAAAGTTTGCTCCTTTATTACTCTGCACATGGACAATTATTTGCGCTGTTATTTGCCCCAGGCATGTACCTATGTAATTACCGTTTACAGTGTAAAGATGGATGTTATCGGTCGCTGAACGTCGGAGCAGTAGGCGTTTAATGCATTTTCCCATAGGGTCCAATGCAAAATTGACACCTCATTTTCTCCATTCTCAAGAGCTTTGAGTCTCTGCAAAACATATACATGTGTAGACACAAATAAGTGAAATAGAATGAAGGCTATTTCAGCTTTAGCTTTTATTCCGTTTGGGAGCTAAAGTCGCACAAACTTTTGTTTACAAAAATTTCGATGGCCTATAGTTCGCAAGTTATGCAATCAGTTGACATAAGATTGTGCATGCATGTAGACATGTTAATGACCTTTATATATGCCAAGTTTCAGATGGCTACCTACTCAAACAAGCAAGCAGTAGCGGTTTGAAATTTTCACAATTTGGGCTACACGTTCGGGACGATTCGTGACCTTAGGTGACTTGCACAATTCGGGCTGAAACTAGTGCCAAATGAGAGGGTTGGGATAAACATTCAATTGACCATATGTGCCAAAAATTCTCGTTCTTTAGTTTTCGAGTTATAGCCCCTGGAAGTCGAAAACTGCACGACTTTGCCCTCGAATATCTCGACAACGGAGAAAGGAGAATTTCAGGGCATTTTCTCCCAAGAAATATATGGGAATTATCTGTAATTTAGCACAGTTTCAGAACGATTCGTGAAAGTCACCTTTTAAGAATAACTTCCACTGCAGGCCCATATATAAAAGTTTGCTCCTTTATTACTCTGCACATGGACAATTATTTGCGCTGTTATTTGCCCCAGGCATGTACCTATGTAATTACCGTTTACAGTGTAAAGATGGATGTTATCGGTCGCTGAACGTCGGAGCAGTAGGCGTTTAATGCATTTTCCCATAGGGTCCAATGCAAAATTGACACCTCATTTTCTCCATTCTCAAGAGCTTTGAGTCTCTGCAAAACATATACATGTGTAGACACAAATAAGTGAAATAGAATGAAGGCTATTTCAGCTTTAGCTTTTATTCCGTTTGGGAGCTAAAGTCGCACAAACTTTTGTTTACAAAAATTTCGATGGCCTATAGTTCGCAAGTTATGCAATCAGTTGACATAAGATTGTGCATGCATGTAGACATGTTAATGACCTTTATATATGCCAAGTTTCAGATGGCTACCTACTCAAACAAGCAAGCAGTAGCGGTTTGAAATTTTCACAATTTGGGCTACACGTTCGGGACGATTCGTGACCTTAGGTGACTTGCACAATTCGGGCTGAAACTAGTGCCAAATGAGAGGGTTGGGATAAACATTCAATTGACCATATGTGCCAAAAATTCTCGTTCTTTAGTTTTCGAGTTATAGCCCCTGGAAGTCGAAAACTGCACGACTTTGCCCTCGAATATCTCGACAACGGAGAAAGGAGAATTTCAGGGCATTTTCTCCCAAGAAATATATGGGAATTATCTGTAATTTAGCACAGTTTCAGAACGATTCGTGAAAGTCACCTTTTAAGAATAACTTCCACTGCAGGCCCATATATAAAAGTTTGCTCCTTTATTACTCTGCACATGGACAATTATTTGCGCTGTTATTTGCCCCAGGCATGTACCTATGTAATTACCGTTTACAGTGTAAAGATGGATGTTATCGGTCGCTGAACGTCGGAGCAGTAGGCGTTTAATGCATTTTCCCATAGGGTCCAATGCAAAATTGACACCTCATTTTCTCCATTCTCAAGAGCTTTGAGTCTCTGCAAAACATATACATGTGTAGACACAAATAAGTGAAATAGAATGAAGGCTATTTCAGCTTTAGCTTTTATTCCGTTTGGGAGCTAAAGTCGCACAAACTTTTGTTTACAAAAATTTCGATGGCCTATAGTTCGCAAGTTATGCAATCAGTTGACATAAGATTGTGCATGCATGTAGACATGTTAATGACCTTTATATATGCCAAGTTTCAGATGGCTACCTACTCAAACAAGCAAGCAGTAGCGGTTTGAAATTTTCACAATTTGGGCTACACGTTCGGGACGATTCGTGACCTTAGGTGACTTGCACAATTCGGGCTGAAACTAGTGCCAAATGAGAGGGTTGGGATAAACATTCAATTGACCATATGTGCCAAAAATTCTCGTTCTTTAGTTTTCGAGTTATAGCCCCTGGAAGTCGAAAACTGCACGACTTTGCCCTCGAATATCTCGACAACGGAGAAAGGAGAATTTCAGGGCATTTTCTCCCAAGAAATATATGGGAATTATCTGTAATTTAGCACAGTTTCAGAACGATTCGTGAAAGTCACCTTTTAAGAATAACTTCCACTGCAGGCCCATATATAAAAGTTTGCTCCTTTATTACTCTGCACATGGACAATTATTTGCGCTGTTATTTGTCCTAGGCATGTACCTATGTAATTACCGTTTACAGTGTAAAGATGGATGTTATCGGTCGCTGAACGTCGGAGCAGTAGGCGTTTAATGCATTTTCCCCTAGGGTCCAATGCAAAATTGACACCTCATTTTCTCCATTCTCAAGAGCTTTGAGTCTCTGCAAAACATATACATGTGTAGACACAAATAAGTGAAATAGAATGAAGGCTATTTCAGCTTTAGCTTTTATTCCGTTTGGGAGCTAAAGTCGCACAAACTTTTGTTTACAAAAATTTCGATGGCCTATAGTTCGCAAGTTATGCAATCAGTTGACATAAGATTGTGCATGCATGTAGACATGTTAATGACCTTTATATATGCCAAGTTTCAGATGGCTACCTACTCAAACAAGCAAGCAGTAGCGGTTTGAAATTTTCACAATTTGGGCTACACGTTCGGGACGATTCGTGACCTTAGGTGACTTGCACAATTCGGGCTGAAACTAGTGCCAAATGAGAGGGTTGGGATAAACATTCAATTGACCATATGTGCCAAAAATTCTCGTTCTTTAGTTTTCGAGTTATAGCCCCTGGAAGTCGAAAACTGCACGACTTTGCCCTCGAATATCTCGACAACGGAGAAAGGAGAATTTCAGGGCATTTTCTCCCAAGAAATAT
Organism: Ctena decussata; assembly: GCA_963989385.1. Taxonomy (NCBI): domain Eukaryota; kingdom Metazoa; phylum Mollusca; class Bivalvia; order Lucinida; family Lucinidae; genus Ctena; species Ctena decussata. The sequence goes on along the minus strand of OZ022510.1, from coordinate 67,783,058 downwards.
ATGGGAATTATCTGTAATTTAGCACAGTTTCAGAACGATTCGTGAAAGTCACCTTTTAAGAATAACTTCCACTGCAGGCCAATATATAAAAGTTTGCTCCTTTATTACTCTGCACATGGACAATTATTTGCGCTGTTATTTGCCCCAGGCATGTACCTATGTAATTACCGTTTACAGTGTAAAGATGGATGTTATCGGTCGCTGAACGTCGGAGCAGTAGGCGTTTAATGCATTTTCCCCTAGGGTCCAATGCAAAATTGACACCTCATTTTCTCCATTCTCAAGAGCTTTGAGTCTCTGCAAAACATATACATGTGTAGACACAAATAAGTGAAATAGAATGAAGGCTATTTCAGCTTTAGCTTTTATTCCGTTTGGGAGCTAAAGTCGCACAAACTTTTGTTTACAAAAATTTCGATGGCCTATAGTTCGCAAGTTATGCAATCAGTTGACATAAGATTGTGCATGCATGTAGACATGTTAATGACCTTTATATATGCCAAGTTTCAGATGGCTACCTACTCAAACAAGCAAGCAGTAGCGGTTTGAAATTTTCACAATTTGGGCTACACGTTCGGGACGATTCGTGACCTTAGGTGACTTGCACAATTCGGGCTGAAACTAGTGCCAAATGAGAGGGTTGGGATAAACATTCAATTGACCATATGTGCCAAAAATTCTCGTTCTTTCGTTTTCGAGTTATAGCCCCTGGAAGTCGAAAACTGCACGACTTTGCCCTCGAATATCTCGACAACGGAGAAAGGAGAATTTCAGGGCATTTTCTCCCAAGAAATATATGGGAATTATCTGTAATTTAGCATAGTTTCAGAACGATTCGTGAAAGTCACCTTTTAAGAATAACTTCCACTGCAGGCCCATATATAAAAGTTTGCTCCTTTATTACTCTGCACATGGACAATTATTTGCGCTGTTATTTGCCCCAGGCATGTACCTATGTAATTACCGTTTACAGTGTAAAGATGGATGTTATCGGTCGCTGAACGTCGGAGCAGTAGGCGTTTAATGCATTTTCCCATAGGGTCCAATGCAAAATTGACACCTCATTTTCTCCATTCTCAAGAGCTTTGAGTCTCTGCAAAGCATATACATGTGTAGACACAAATAAGTGAAATAGAATGAAGGCTATTTCAGCTTTAGCTTTTATTCCGTTTGGGAGCTAAAGTCGCACAAACTTTTGTTTACAAAAATTTCGATGGCCTATAGTTCGCAAGTTATGCAATCAGTTGACATAAGATTGTGCATGCATGTAGACATGTTAATGACCTTTATATATGCCAAGTTTCAGATGGCTACCTACTCAAACATGCAAGCAGTAGCGGTTTGAAATTTTCACAATTTGGGCTACACGTTCGGGACGATTCGTGACCTTAGGTGACTTGCACAATTCGGGCTGAAACTAGTGCCAAATGAGAGGGTTGGGATAAACATTCAATTGACCATATGTGCCAAAAATGCTCGTTCTATAGTTTTCGAGTTATAGCCCCTGAAAGTCGAAAACTGCACGACTTTGCCCTCGAATATCTCGACAACGGAGAAAGGAGAATTTCAGGGCATTTTCTCCCAAGAAATATATGGGAATTATCTGTAATTTAGCACAGTTTCAGAACGATTCGTGAAAGTCACCTTTTAAGAATAACTTCCACTGCAGGCCCATATATAAAAGTTTGCTCCTTTATTACTCTGCACATGGACAATTATTTGCGCTGTTATTTGCCCCAGGCATGTACCTATGTAATTACCGTTTACAGTGTAAAGATGGATGTTATCGGTCGCTGAACGTCGGAGCAGTAGGCGTTTAATGCATTTTCCCATAGGGTCCAATGCAAAATTGACACCTCATTTTCTCCATTCTCAAGAGCTTTGAGTCTCTGCAAAACATATACATGTGTAGACACAAATAAGTGAAATAGAATGAAGGCTATTTCAGCTTTAGCTTTTATTCCGTTTGGGAGCTAAAGTCGCACAAACTTTTGTTTACAAAAATTTCGATGGCCTATAGTTCGCAAGTTATGCAATCAGTTGACATAAGATTGTGCATGCATGTAGACATGTTAATGACCTTTATATATGCCAAGTTTCAGATGGCTACCTACTCAAACAAGCAAGCAGTAGCGGTTTGAAATTTTCACAATTTGGGCTACACGTTCGGGACGATTCGTGACCTTAGGTGACTTGCACAATTCGGGCTGAAACTAGTGCCAAATGAGAGGGTTGGGATAAACATTCAATTGACCATATGTGCCAAAAATTCTCGTTCTTTAGTTTTCGAGTTATAGCCCCTGGAAGTCGAAAACTGCACGACTTTGCCCTCGAATATCTCGACAACGGAGAAAGGAGAATTTCAGGGCATTTTCTCCCAAGAAATATATGGGAATTATCTGTAATTTCGCACAGTTTCAGAACGATTCGTGAAAGTCACCTTTTAAGAATAACTTCCACTGCAGGCCCATATATAAAAGTTTGCTCCTTTATTACTCTGCACATGGACAATTATTTGCGCTGTTATTTGCCCCAGGCATGTACCTATGTAATTACCGTTTACAGTGTAAAGATGGATGTTATCGGTCGCTGAACGTCGGAGCAGTAGGCGTTTAATGCATTTTCCCATAGGGTCCAATGCAAAATTGACACCTCATTTTCTCCATTCTCAAGAGCTTTGAATCTCTGCAAAACATATACATGTGTAGACACAAATAAGTGAAATAGAATGAAGGCTATTTCAGCTTTAGCTTTTATTCCGTTTGGGAGCTAAAGTCGCACAAACTTTTGTTTACAAAAATTTCGATGGCCTATAGTTCGCAAGTTATGCAATCAGTTGACATAAGATTGTGCATGCATGTAGACATGTTAATGACCTTTATATATGCCAAGTTTCAGATGGCTACCTACTCAAACAAGCAAGCAGTAGCGGTTTGAAATTTTCACAATTTGGGCTACACGTTCGGGACGATTCGTGACCTTAGGTGACTTGCACAATTCGGGCTGAAACTAGTGCCAAATGAGAGGGTTGGGATAAACATTCAATTGACCATATGTGCCAAAAATTCTCGTTCTTTAGTTTTCGAGTTATAGCCCCTGGAAGTCGAAAACTGCACGACTTTGCCCTCGAATATCTCGACAACGGAGAAAGAAGAATTTCAGGGCATTTTCTCCCAAGAAATATATGGGAATTATCTGTAATTTAGCACAGTTTCAGAACGATTCGTGAAAGTCACCTTTTAAGAATAACTTCCACTGCAGGCCCATATATAAAAGTTTGCTCCTTTATTACTCTGCACATGGACAATTATTTGCGCTGTTATTTGCCCCAGGCATGTACCTATGTAATTACCGTTTACAGTGTAAAGATGGATGTTATCGGTCGCTGAACGTCGGAGCAGTAGGCGTTTAATGCATTTTCCCATAGGGTCCAATGCAAAATTGACACCTCATTTTCTCCATTCTCAAGAGCTTTGAGTCTCTGCAAAAAATATACATGTGTAGACACAAATAAGTGAAATAGAATGAAGGCTATTTCAGCTTTAGCTTTTATTCCGTTTGGGAGCTAAAGTCGCACAAACTTTTGTTTACAAAAATTTCGATGGCCTATAGTTCGCAAGTTATGCAATCAGTTGACTTAAGATTGTGCATGCATGTAGACATGTTAATGACCTTTATATATGCCAAGTTTCAGATGGCTACCTACTCAAACAAGCAAGCAGTAGCGGTTTGAAATTTTCACAATTTGGGCTACACGTTCGGGACGATTCGTGACCTTAGGTGACTTGCACAATTCGGGCTGAAACTAGTGCCAAATGAGAGGGTTGGGATAAACATTCAATTGACCATATGTGCCAAAAATTCTCGTTCTTTAGTTTTCGAGTTATAGCCCCTGGAAGTCGAAAACTGCACGACTTTGCCCTCGAATATCTCGACAACGGAGAAAGGAGAATTTCAGGGCATTTTCTCCCAAGAAATATATGGGAATTATCTGTAATTTAGCACAGTTTCAGAACGATTCGTGAAAGTCACCTTTTAAGAATAACTTCCACTGCAGGCCCATATATAAAAGTTTGCTCCTTTATTACTCTGCACATGGACAATTATTTGCGCTGTTATTTGCCCCAGGCATGTACCTATGTAATTACCGTTTACAGTGTAAAGACGGATGTTATCGGTCGCTGAACGTCGGAGCAGTAGGCGTTTAATGCATTTTCCCATAGGGTCCAATGCAAAATTGACACCTCATTTTCTCCATTCTCAAGAGCTTTGAGTCTCTGCAAAAAATATACATGTGTAGACACAAATAAGTGAAATAGAATGAAGGCTATTTCAGCTTTAGCTTTTATTCCGTTTGGGAGCTAAAGTCGCACAAACTTTTGTTTACAAAAATTTCGATGGCCTATAGTTCGCAAGTTATGCAATCAGTTGACATAAGATTTGTGCATGCATGTAGACATGTTAATGACCTTTATATATGCCAAGTTTCAGATGGCTACCTACTCAAACAAGCAAGCAGTAGCGGTTTGAAATTTCCACAATTTGGGCTACACGTTCGGGACGATTCGTGACCTTAGGTGACTTGCACAATTCGGGCTGAAACTAGTGCCAAATGAGAGGGTTGGGATAAACATTCAATTGACCATATGTGCCAAAAATTCTCGTTCTTTAGTTTTCGAGTTATAGCCCCTGGAAGTCGAAAACTGCACGACTTTGCCCTCGAATATCTCGACAACGGAGAAAGGAGAATTTCAGGGCATTTTCTCCCAAGAAATATATGGGAATTATCTGTAATTTAGCACAGTTTCAGAACGATTCGTGAAAGTCACCTTTTAAGAATAACTTCCACTGCAGGCCCATATATAAAAGTTTGCTCCTTTATTACTCTGCACATGGACAATTATTTGCGCTGTTATTTGCCCCAGGCATGTACCTATGTAATTACCGTTTACAGTGTAAAGATGGATGTTATCGGTCGCTGAACGTCGGAGCAGTAGGCGTTTAATGCATTTTCCCATAGGGTCCAATGCAAAATTGACACCTCATTTTCTCCATTCTCAAGAGCTTTGAGTCTCTGCAAAACATATACATGTGTAGACACAAATAAGTGAAATAGAATGAAGGCTATTTCAGCTTTAGCTTTTATTCCGTTTGGGAGCTAAAGTCGCACAAACTTTTGTTTACAAAAATTTCGATGGCCTATAGTTCGCAAGTTATGCAATCAGTTGACATAAGATTGTGCATGCATGTAGACATGTTAATGACCTTTATATATGCCAAGTTTCAGATGGCTACCTACTCAAACAAGCAAGCAGTAGCGGTTTGAAATTTTCACAATTTGGGCTACACGTTCGGGACGATTCGTGACCTTAGGTGACTTGCACAATTCGGGCTGAAACTACTGCCAAATGAGAGGGTTGGGATAAACATTCAATTGACCATATGTGCCAAAAATTCTCGTTCTTTAGTTTTCGAGTTATAGCCCCTGGAAGTCGAAAACTGCACGACTTTGCCCTCGAATATCTCGACAACGGAGAAAGAAGAATTTCAGGGCATTTTCTCCCAAGAAATATATGGGAATTATCTGTAATTTAGCACAGTTTCAGAACGATTCGTGAAAGTCACCTTTTAAGAATAACTTCCACTGCAGGCCCATATATAAAAGTTTGCTCCTTTATTACTCTGCACATGGACAATTATTTGCGCTGTTATTTGCCCCAGGCATGTACCTATGTAATTACCGTTTACAGTGTAAAGATGGATGTTATCGGTCGCTGAACGTCGGAGCAGTAGGCGTTTAATGCATTTTCCCATAGGGTCCAATGCAAAATTGACACCTCATTTTCTCCATTCTCAAGAGCTTTGAGTCTCTGCAAAAAATATACATGTGTAGACACAAATAAGTGAAATAGAATGAAGGCTATTTCAGCTTTAGCTTTTATTCCGTTTGGGAGCTAAAGTCGCACAAACTTTTGTTTACAAAAATTTCGATGGCCTATAGTTCGCAAGTTATGCAATCAGTTGACATAAGATTGTGCATGCATGTAGACATGTTAATGACCTTTATATATGCCAAGTTTCAGATGGCTACCTACTCAAACAAGCAAGCAGTAGCGGTTTGAAATTTCCACAATTTGGGCTACACGTTCGGGACGATTCGTGACCTTAGGTGACTTGCACAATTCGGGCTGAAACTAGTGCCAAATGAGAGGGTTGGGATAAACATTCAATTGACCATATGTGCCAAAAATTCTCGTTCTTTAGTTTTCGAGTTATAGCCCCTGGAAGTCGAAAACTGCACGACTTTGCCCTCGAATATCTCGACAACGGAGAAAGGAGAATTTCAGGGCATTTTCTCCCAAGAAATATATGGGAATTATCTGTAATTTAGCACAGTTTCAGAACGATTCGTGAAAGTCACCTTTTAAGAATAACTTCTACTGCAGGCCCATATATAAAAGTTTGCTCCTTTATTACTCTGCACATGGACAATTATTTGCGCTGTTATTTGCCCCAGGCATGTACCTATGTAATTACCGTTTACAGTGTAAAGATGGATGTTATCGGTCGCTGAACGTCGGAGCAGTAGGCGTTTAATGCATTTTCCCATAGGGTCCAATGCAAAATTGACACCTCATTTTCTCCATTCTCAAGAGCTTTGAGTCTCTGCAAAACATATACATGTGTAGACACAAATAAGTGAAATAGAATGAAGGCTATTTCAGCTTTAGCTTTTATTCCGTTTGGGAGCTAAAGTCGCACAAACTTTTGTTTACAAAAATTTCGATGGCCTATAGTTCGCAAGTTATGCAATCAGTTGACATAATATTGTGCATGCATGTAGACATGTTAATGACCTTTATATATGCCAAGTTTCAGATGGCTACCTACTCAAACAAGCAAGCAGTAGCGGTTTGAAATTTTCACAATTTGGGCTACACGTTCGGGACGATTCGTGACCTTAGGTGACTTGCACAATTCGGGCTGAAATTAGTGCCAAATGAGAGGGTTGGGATAAACATTCAATTGACCATATGTGCCAAAAATTCTCGTTCTTTAGTTTTCGAGTTATAGCCCCTGGAAGTCGAAAACTGCACGACTTTGCCCTCGAATATCTCGACAACGGAGAAAGGAGAATTTCAGGGCATTTTCTCCCAAGAAATATATGGGAATTATCTGTAATTTAGCACAGTTTCAGAACGATTCGTGAAAGTCACCTTTTAAGAATAACTTCCACTGCAGGCCCATATATAAAAGTTTGCTCCTTTATTACTCTGCACATGGACAATTATTTGCGCTGTTATTTGCCCCAGGCATGTACCTATGTAATTACCGTTTACAGTGTAAAGATGGATGTTATCGGTCGCTGAACGTCGGAGCAGTAGGCGTTTAATGCATTTTCCCATAGGGTCCAATGCAAAATTGACACCTCATTTTCTCCATTCTCAAGAGCTTTGAGTCTCTGCAAAACATATACATGTGTAGACACAAATAAGTGAAATAGAATGAAGGCTATTTCAGCTTTAGCTTTTATTCCGTTTGGGAGCTAAAGTCGCACAAACTTTTGTTTACAAAAATTTCGATGGCCTATAGTTCGGAAGTTATGCAATCAGTTGACATAATATTGTGCATGCATGTAGACATGTTAATGACCTTTATATATGCCAAGTTTCAGATGGCTACCTACTCAAACAAGCAAGCAGTAGCGGTTTGAAATTTTCACAATTTGGGCTACACGTTCGGGACGATTCGTGACCTTAGGTGACTTGCACAATTCGGGCTGAAACTAGTGCCAAATGAGAGGGTTGGGATAAACATTCAATTGACCATATGTGTCAAAAATTCTCGTTCTTTAGTTTTCGAGTTATAGCCCCTGGAAGTCGAAAACTGCACGACTTTGCCCTCGAATATCTCGACAACGGAGAAAAGAGAATTTCAGGGCATTTTCTCCCAAGAAATATATGGGAATTATCTGTAATTTAGCACAGTTTCAGAACGATTCGTGAAAGTCACCTTTTAAGAATAACTTCCACTGCAGGCCCATATATAAAAGTTTGCTCCTTTATTACTCTGCACATGGACAATTATTTGCGCTGTTATTTGCCCCAGGCATGTACCTATGTAATTACCGTTTACAGTGTAAAGATCGATGTTATCGGTCGCTGAACGTCGGAGCAGTAGGCGTTTAATGCATTTTCCCATAGGGTCCAATGCAAAATTGACACCTCATTTTCTCCATTCTCAAGAGCTTTGAGTCTCTGCAAAACATATACATGTGTAGACACAAATAAGTGAAATAGAATGAAGGCTATTTCAGCTTTAGCTTTTATTCCGTTTGGGAGCTAAAGTCGCACAAACTTTTGTTTACAAAAATTTCGATGGCCTATAGTTCGCAAGTTATGCAATCAGTTGACATAAGATTGTGCATGCATGTAGACATGTTAATGACCTTTATATATGCCAAGTTTCAGATGGCTACCTACTCAAACAAGCAAGCAGTAGCGGTTTGAAATTTTCACAATTTGGGCTACACGTTCGGGACGATTCGTGACCTTAGGTGACTTGCACAATTCGGGCTGAAACTAGTGCCAAATGAGAGGGTTGGGATAAACATTCAATTGACCATATGTGCCAAAAATTCTCGTTCTTTAGTTTTCGAGTTATAGCCCCTGGAAGTCGAAAACTGCACGACTTTGCCCTCGAATATCTCGACAACGGAGAAAGGAGAATTTCAGGGCATTTTCTCCCAAGAAATATATGGGAATTATCTGTAATTTAGCACAGTTTCAGAACGATTCGTGAAAGTCACCTTTTAAGAATAACTTCCACTGCAGGCCCATATATAAAAGTTTGCTCCTTTATTACTCTGCACATGGACAATTATTTGCGCTGTTATTTGCCCCAGGCATGTACCTATGTAATTACCGTTTACAGTGTAAAGATGGATGTTATCGGTCGCTGAACGTCGGAGCAGTAGGCGTTTAATGCATTTTCCCATAGGGTCCAATGCAAAATTGACACCTCATTTTCTCCATTCTCAAGAGCTTTGAGTCTCTGCAAAACATATACATGTGTAGACACAAATAAGTGAAATAGAATGAAGGCTATTTCAGCTTTAGCTTTTATTCCGTTTGGGAGCTAAAGTCGCACAAACTTTTGTTTACAAAAATTTCGATGGCCTATAGTTCGCAAGTTATGCAATCAGTTGACATAAGATTGTGCATGCATGTAGACATGTTAATGACCTTTATATATGCCAAGTTTCAGATGGCTACCTACTCAAACAAGCAAGCAGTAGCGGTTTGAAATTTTCACAATTTGGGCTACACGTTCGGGACGATTCGTGACCTTAGGTGACTTGCACAATTCGGGCTGAAACTAGTGCCAAATGAGAGGGTTGGGATAAACATTCAATTGACCATATGTGCCAAAAATTCTCGTTCTTTAGTTTTCGAGTTATAGCCCCTGGAAGTCGAAAACTGCACGACTTTGCCCTCGAATATCTCGACAACGGAGAAAGGAGAATTTCAGGGCATTTTCTCCCAAGAAATATATGGGAATTATCTGTAATTTAGCACAGTTTCAGAACGATTCGTGAAAGTCACCTTTTAAGAATAACTTCCACTGCAGGCCCATATATAAAAGTTTGCTCCTTTATTACTCTGCACATGGACAATTATTTGCGCTGTTATTTGCCCCAGGCATGTACCTATGTAATTACCGTTTACAGTGTAAAGATGGATGTTATCGGTCGCTGAACGTCGGAGCAGTAGGCGTTTAATGCATTTTCCCATAGGGTCCAATGCAAAATTGACACCTCATTTTCTCCATTCTCAAGAGCTTTGAGTCTCTGCAAAACATATACATGTGTAGACACAAATAAGTGAAATAGAATGAAGGCTATTTCAGCTTTAGCTTTTATTCCGTTTGGGAGCTAAAGTCGCACAAACTTTTGTTTACAAAAATTTCGATGGCCTATAGTTCGCAAGTTATGCAATCAGTTGACATAAGATTGTGCATGCATGTAGACATGTTAATGACCTTTATATATGCCAAGTTTCAGATGGCTACCTACTCAAACAAGCAAGCAGTAGCGGTTTGAAATTTTCACAATTTGGGCTACACGTTCGGGACGATTCGTGACCTTAGGTGACTTGCACAATTCGGGCTGAAACTAGTGCCAAATGAGAGGGTTGGGATAAACATTCAATTGACCATATGTGCCAAAAATTCTCGTTCTTCAGTTTTCGAGTTATAGCCCCTGGAAGTCGAAAACTGCACGACTTTGCCCTCGAATATCTCGACAACGGAGAAAGGAGAATTTCAGGGCATTTTCTCCCAAGAAATATATGGGAATTATCTGTAATTTAGCACAGTTTCAGAACGATTCGTGAAAGTCACCTTTTAAGAATAACTTCCACTGCAGGCCCATATATAAAAGTTTGCTCCTTTATTACTCTGCACATGGACAATTATTTGCGCTGTTATTTGCCCCAGGCATGTACCTATGTAATTACCGTTTACAGTGTAAAGATGGATGTTATCGGTCGCTGAACGTCGGAGCAGTAGGCGTTTAATGCATTTTCCCATAGGGTCCAATGCAAAATTGACACCTCATTTTCTCCATTCTCAAGAGCTTTGAGTCTCTGCAAAACATATACATGTGTAGACACAAATAAGTGAAATAGAATGAAGGCTATTTCAGCTTTAGCTTTTATTCCGTTTGGGAGCTAAAGTCGCACAAACTTTTGTTTACAAAAATTTCGATGGCCTATAGTTCGCAAGTTATGCAATCAGTTGACATAAGATTGTGCATGCATGTAGACATGTTAATGACCTTTATATATGCCAAGTTTCAGATGGCTACCTTCTCAAACAAGCAAGCAGTAGCGGTTTGAAATTTTCACAATTTGGGCTACACGTTCGGGACGATTCGTGACCTTAGGTGACTTGCACAATTCGGGCTGAAACTAGTGCCAAATGAGAGGGTTGGGATAAACATTCAATTGACCATATGTGCCAAAAATTCTCGTTCTTTAGTTTTCGAGTTATAGCCCCTGGAAGTCGAAAACTGCACGACTTTGCCCTCGAATATCTCGACAACGGAGAAAGGAGAATTTCAGGGCATTTTCTCCCAAGAAATATATGGGAATTATCTGTAATTTAGCACAGTTTCAGAACGATTCGTGAAAGTCACCTTTTAAGAATAACTTCCACTGCAGGCCCATATATAAAAGTTTGCTCCTTTATTACTCTGCACATGGACAATTATTTGCGCTGTTATTTGCCCCAGGCATGTACCTATGTAATTACCGTTTACAGTGTAAAGATGGATGTTATCGGTCGCTGAACGTCGGAGCAGTAGGCGTTTAATGCATTTTCCCATAGGGTCCAATGCAAAATTGACACCTCATTTTCTCCATTCTCAAGAGCTTTGAGTCTCTGCAAAACATATACATGTGTAGACACAAATAAGTGAAATAGAATGAAGGCTATTTCAGCTTTAGCTTTTATTCCGTTTGGGAGCTAAAGTCGCACAAACTTTTGTTTACAAAAATTTCGATGGCCTATAGTTCGCAAGTTATGCAATCAGTTGACATAAGATTGTGCATGCATGTAGACATGTTAATGACCTTTATATATGCCAAGTTTCAGATGGCTACCTACTCAAACAAGCAAGCAGTAGCGGTTTGAAATTTTCACAATTTGGGCTACACGTTCGGGACGATTCGTGACCTTAGGTGACTTGCACAATTCGGGCTGAAATTAGTGCCAAATGAGAGGGTTGGGATAAACATTCAATTGACCATATGTGCCAAAAATTCTCGTTCTTTAGTTTTCGAGTTATAGCCCCTGGAAGTCGAAAACTGCACGACTTTGCCCTCGAATATCTCGACAACGGAGAAAGGAGAATTTCAGGGCATTTTCTTCCAAGAAATATATGGGAATTATCTGTAATTTAGCACAGTTTCAGAACGATTCGTGAAAGTCACCTTTTAAGAATAACTTCCACTGCAGGCCCATATATAAAAGTTTGCTCCTTTATTACTCTGCACATGGACAATTATTTGCGCTGTTATTTGCCCCAGGCATGTACCTATGTAATTACCGTTTACAGTGTAAAGATGGATGTTATCGGTCGCTGAACGTCGGAGCAGTAGGCGTTTAATGCATTTTCCCATAGGGTCCAATGCAAAATTGACACCTCATTTTCTCCATTCTCAAGAGCTTTGAGTCTCTGCAAAACATATACATGTGTAGACACAAATAAGTGAAATAGAATGAAGGCTATTTCAGCTTTAGCTTTTATTCCGTTTGGGAGCTAAAGTCGCACAAACTTTTGTTTACAAAAATTTCGATGGCCTATAGTTCGCAAGTTATGCAATCAGTTGACATAAGATTGTGCATGCATGTAGACATGTTAATGACCTTTATATATGCCAAGTTTCAGATGGCTACCTACTCAAACAAGCAAGCAGTAGCGGTTTGAAATTTTCACAATTTGGGCTACACGTTCGGGACGATTCGTGACCTTAGGTGACTTGCACAATTCGGGCTGAAACTAGTGCCAAATGAGAGGGTTGGGATAAACATTCAATTGACCATATGTGCCAAAAATTCTCGTTCTTTCGTTTTCGAGTTATAGCCCCTGGAAGTCGAAAACTGCACGACTTTGCCCTCGAATATCTCGACAACGGAGAAAGGAGAATTTCAGGGCATTTTCTCCCAAGAAATATATGGGAATTATCTGTAATTTAGCACAGTTTCAGAACGATTCGTGAAAGTCACCTTTTAAGAATAACTTCCACTGCAGGCCCATATATAAAAGTTTGCTCCTTTATTACTCTGCACATGGACAATTATTTGCGCTGTTATTTGCCCCAGGCATGTACCTATGTAATTACCGTTTACAGTGTAAAGATGGATGTTATCGGTCGCTGAACGTCGGAGCAGTAGGCGTTTAATGCATTTTCCCATAGGGTCCAATGCAAAATTGACACCTCATTTTCTCCATTCTCAAGAGCTTTGAGTCTCTGCAAAACATATACATGTGTAGACACAAATAAGTGAAATAGAATGAAGGCTATTTCAGCTTTAGCTTTTATTCCGTTTGGGAGCTAAAGTCGCACAAACTTTTGTTTACAAAAATTTCGATGGCCTATAGTTCGCAAGTTATGCAATCAGTTGACATAAGATTGTGCATGCATGTAGACATGTTAATGACCTTTATATATGCCAAGTTTCAGATGGCTACCTACTCAAACAAGCAAGCAGTAGCGGTTTGAAATTTTCACAATTTGGGCTACACGTTCGGGACGATTCGTGACCTTAGGTGACTTGCACAATTCGGGCTGAAACTAGTGCCAAATGAGAGGGTTGGGATAAACATTCAATTGACCATATGTGCCAAAAATTCTCGTTCTTTAGTTTTCGAGTTATAGCCCCTGGAAGTCGAAAACTGCACGACTTTGCCCTCGAATATCTCGACAACGGAGAAAGGAGAATTTCAGGGCATTTTCTCCCAAGAAATATATGGGAATTATCTGTAATTTAGCACAGTTTCAGAACGATTCGTGAAAGTCACCTTTTAAGAATAACTTCCACTGCAGGCCCATATATAAAAGTTTGCTCCTTTATTACTCTGCACATGGACAATTATTTGCGCTGTTATTTGCCCCAGGCATGTACCTATGTAATTACCGTTTACAGTGTAAAGATGGATGTTATCGGTCGCTGAACGTCGGAGCAGTAGGCGTTTAATGCATTTTCCCATAGGGTCCAATGCAAAATTGACACCTCATTTTCTCCATTCTCAAGAGCTTTGAGTCTCTGCAAAACATATACATGTGTAGACACAAATAAGTGAAATAGAATGAAGGCTATTTCAGCTTTAGCTTTTATTCCGTTTGGGAGCTAAAGTCGCACAAACTTTTGTTTACAAAAATTTCGATGGCCTATAGTTCGCAAGTTATGCAATCAGTTGACATAAGATTGTGCATGCATGTAGACATGTTAATGACCTTTATATATGCCAAGTTTCAGATGGCTACCTACTCAAACAAGCAAGCAGTAGCGGTTTGAAATTTTCACAATTTGGGCTACACGTTCGGGACGATTCGTGACCTTAGGTGACTTGCACAATTCGGGCTGAAACTAGTGCCAAATGAGAGGGTTGGGATAAACATTCAATTGACCATATGTGCCAAAAATTCTCGTTCTTTAGTTTTCGAGTTATAGCCCCTGGAAGTCGAAAACTGCACGACTTTGCCCTCGAATATCTCGACAACGGAGAAAGGAGAATTTCAGGGCATTTTCTCCCAAGAAATATATGGGAATTATCTGTAATTTAGCACAGTTTCAGAACGATTCGTGAAAGTCACCTTTTAAGAATAACTTCCACTGCAGGCCCATATATAAAAGTTTGCTCCTTTATTACTCTGCACATGGACAATTATTTGCGCTGTTATTTGCCCCAGGCATGTACCTATGTAATTACCGTTTACAGTGTAAAGATGGATGTTATCGGTCGCTGAACGTCGGAGCAGTAGGCGTTTAATGCATTTTCCCCTAGGGTCCAATGCAAAATTGACACCTCATTTTCTCCATTCTCAAGAGCTTTGAGTCTCTGCAAAACATATACATGTGTAGACACAAATAAGTGAAATAGAATGAAGGCTATTTCAGCTTTAGCTTTTATTCCGTTTGGGAGCTAAAGTCGCACAAACTTTTGTTTACAAAAATTTCGATGGCCTATAGTTCGCAAGTTATGCAATCAGTTGACATAAGATTGTGCATGCATGTAGACATGTTAATGACCTTTATATATGCCAAGTTTCAGATGGCTACCTACTCAAACAAGCAAGCAGTAGCGGTTTGAAATTTTCACAATTTGGGCTACACGTTCGGGACGATTCGTGACCTTAGGTGACTTGCACAATTCGGGCTGAAACTAGTGCCAAATGAGAGGGTTGGGATAAACATTCAATTGACCATATGTGCCAAAAATTCTCGTTCTTTCGTTTTCGAGTTATAGCCCCTGGAAGTCGAAAACTGCACGACTTTGCCCTCGAATATCTCGACAACGGAGAAAGGAGAATTTCAGGGCATTTTCTCCCAAGAAATATATGGGAATTATCTGTAATTTAGCACAGTTTCAGAACGATTCGTGAAAGTCACCTTTTAAGAATAACTTCCACTGCAGGCCCATATATAAAAGTTTGCTCCTTTATTACTCTGCACATGGACAATTATTTGCGCTGTTATTTGCCCCAGGCATGTACCTATGTAATTACCGTTTACAGTGTAAAGATGGATGTTATCGGTCGCTGAACGTCGGAGCAGTAGGCGTTTAATGCATTTTCCCATAGGGTCCAATGCAAAATTGACACCTCATTTTCTCCATTCTCAAGAGCTTTGAGTCTCTGCAAAACATATACATGTGTAGACACAAATAAGTGAAATAGAATGAAGGCTATTTCAGCTTTAGCTTTTATTCCGTTTGGGAGCTAAAGTCGCACAAACTTTTGTTTACAAAAATTTCGATGGCCTATAGTTCGCAAGTTATGCAATCAGTTGACATAAGATTGTGCATGCATGTAGACATGTTAATGACCTTTATATATGCCAAGTTTCAGATGGCTACCTACTCAAACAAGCAAGCAGTAGCGGTTTGAAATTTTCACAATTTGGGCTACACGTTCGGGACGATTCGTGACCTTAGGTGACTTGCACAATTCGGGCTGAAACTAGTGCCAAATGAGAGGGTTGGGATAAACATTCAATTGACCATATGTGCCAAAAATTCTCGTTCTTTAGTTTTCGAGTTATAGCCCCTGGAAGTCGAAAACTGCACGACTTTGCCCTCGAATATCTCGACAACGGAGAAAGGAGAATTTCAGGGCATTTTCTCCCAAGAAATATATGGGAATTATCTGTAATTTAGCACAGTTTCAGAACGATTCGTGAAAGTCACCTTTTAAGAATAACTTCCACTGCAGGCCCATATATAAAAGTTTGCTCCTTTATTACTCTGCACATGGACAATTATTTGCGCTGTTATTTGCCCCAGGCATGTACCTATGTAATTACCGTTTACAGTGTAAAGATGGATGTTATCGGTCGCTGAACGTCGGAGCAGTAGGCGTTTAATGCATTTTCCCATAGGGTCCAATGCAAAATTGACACCTCATTTTCTCCATTCTCAAGAGCTTTGAGTCTCTGCAAAACATATACATGTGTAGACACAAATAAGTGAAATAGAATGAAGGCTATTTCAGCTTTAGCTTTTATTCCGTTTGGGAGCTAAAGTCGCACAAACTTTTGTTTACAAAAATTTCGATGGCCTATAGTTCGCAAGTTATGCAATCAGTTGACATAAGATTGTGCATGCATGTAGACATGTTAATGACCTTTATATATGCCAAGTTTCAGATGGCTACCTACTCAAACAAGCAAGCAGTAGCGGTTTGAAATTTTCACAATTTGGGCTACACGTTCGGGACGATTCGTGACCTTAGGTGACTTGCACAATTCGGGCTGAAACTAGTGCCAAATGAGAGGGTTGGGATAAACATTCAATTGACCATATGTGCCAAAAATTCTCGTTCTTTAGTTTTCGAGTTATAGCCCCTGGAAGTCGAAAACTGCACGACTTTGCCCTCGAATATCTCGACAACGGAGAAAGGAGAATTTCAGGGCATTTTCTCCCAAGAAATATATGGGAATTATCTGTAATTTAGCACAGTTTCAGAACGATTCGTGAAAGTCACCTTTTAAGAATAACTTCCACTGCAGGCCCATATATAAAAGTTTGCTCCTTTATTACTCTGCACATGGACAATTATTTGCGCTGTTATTTGCCCCAGGCATGTACCTATGTAATTACCGTTTACAGTGTAAAGATGGATGTTATCGGTCGCTGAACGTCGGAGCAGTAGGCGTTTAATGCATTTTCCCATAGGGTCCAATGCAAAATTGACACCTCATTTTCTCCATTCTCAAGAGCTTTGAGTCTCTGCAAAACATATACATGTGTAGACACAAATAAGTGAAATAGAATGAAGGCTATTTCAGCTTTAGCTTTTATTCCGTTTGGGAGCTAAAGTCGCACAAACTTTTGTTTACAAAAATTTCGATGGCCTATAGTTCGCAAGTTATGCAATCAGTTGACATAAGATTGTGCATGCATGTAGACATGTTAATGACCTTTATATATGCCAAGTTTCAGATGGCTACCTACTCAAACAAGCAAGCAGTAGCGGTTTGAAATTTTCACAATTTGGGCTACACGTTCGGGACGATTCGTGACCTTAGGTGACTTGCACAATTCGGGCTGAAACTAGTGCCAAATGAGAGGGTTGGGATAAACATTCAATTGACCATATGTGCCAAAAATTCTCGTTCTTTAGTTTTCGAGTTATAGCCCCTGGAAGTCGAAAACTGCACGACTTTGCCCTCGAATATCTCGACAACGGAGAAAGGAGAATTTCAGGGCATTTTCTCCCAAGAAATATATGGGAATTATCTGTAATTTAGCACAGTTTCAGAACGATTCGTGAAAGTCACCTTTTAAGAATAACTTCCACTGCAGGCCCATATATAAAAGTTTGCTCCTTTATTACTCTGCACATGGACAATTATTTGCGCTGTTATTTGCCCCAGGCATGTACCTATGTAATTACCGTTTACAGTGTAAAGATGGATGTTATCGGTCGCTGAACGTCGGAGCAGTAGGCGTTTAATGCATTTTCCCATAGGGTCCAATGCAAAATTGACACCTCATTTTCTCCATTCTCAAGAGCTTTGAGTCTCTGCAAAACATATACATGTGTAGACACAAATAAGTGAAATAGAATGAAGGCTATTTCAGCTTTAGCTTTTATTCCGTTTGGGAGCTAAAGTCGCACAAACTTTTGTTTACAAAAATTTCGATGGCCTATAGTTCGCAAGTTATGCAATCAGTTGACATAAGATTGTGCATGCATGTAGACATGTTAATGATCTTTATATATGCCAAATTTCAGATGGCTACCTACTCAAACAAGCAAGCAGTAGCGGTTTGAAATTTTCACAATTTGGGCTACACGTTCGGGACGATTCGTGACCTTAGGTGACTTGCACAATTCGGGCTGAAACTAGTGCCAAATGAGAGGGTTGGGATAAACATTCAATTGACCATATGTGCCAAAAATTCTCGTTCTTTAGTTTTCGAGTTATAGCCCCTGGAAGTCGAAAACTGCACGACTTTGCCCTCGAATATCTCGACAACGGAGAAAGGAGAATTTCAGGGCATTTTCTCCCAAGAAATATATGGGAATTATCTGTAATTTAGCACAGTTTCAGAACGATTCGTGAAAGTCACCTTTTAAGAATAACTTCCACTGCAGGCCCATATATAAAAGTTTGCTCCTTTATTACTCTGCACATGGACAATTATTTGCGCTGTTATTTGCCCCAGGCATGTACCTATGTAATTACCGTTTACAGTGTAAAGATGGATGTTATCGGTCGCTGAACGTCGGAGCAGTAGGCGTTTAATGCATTTTCCCATAGGGTCCAATGCAAAATTGACACCTCATTTTCTCCATTCTCAAGAGCTTTGAGTCTCTGCAAAACATATACATGTGTAGACACAAATAAGTGAAATAGAATGAAGGCTATTTCAGCTTTAGCTTTTATTCCGTTTGGGAGCTAAAGTCGCACAAACTTTTGTTTACAAAAATTTCGATGGCCTATAGTTCGCAAGTTATGCAATCAGTTGACATAAGATTGTGCATGCATGTAGACATGTTAATGACCTTTATATATGCCAAGTTTCAGATGGCTACCTACTCAAACAAGCAAGCAGTAGCGGTTTGAAATTTTCACAATTTGGGCTACACGTTCGGGACGATTCGTGACCTTAGGTGACTTGCACAATTCGGGCTGAAACTAGTGCCAAATGAGAGGGTTGGGATAAACATTCAATTGACCATATGTGCCAAAAATTCTCGTTCTTTAGTTTTCGAGTTATAGCCCCTGGAAGTCGAAAACTGCACGACTTTGCCCTCGAATATCTCGACAACGGAGAAAGGAGAATTTCAGGGCATTTTCTCCCAAGAAATATATGGGAATTATCTGTAATTTAGCACAGTTTCAGAACGATTCGTGAAAGTCACCTTTTAAGAATAACTTCCACTGCAGGCCCATATATAAAAGTTTGCTCCTTTATTACTCTGCACATGGACAATTATTTGCGCTGTTATTTGCCCCAGGCATGTACCTATGTAATTACCGTTTACAGTGTAAAGATGGATGTTATCGGTCGCTGAACGTCGGAGCAGTAGGCGTTTAATGCATTTTCCCATAGGGTCCAATGCAAAATTGACACCTCATTTTCTCCATTCTCAAGAGCTTTGAGTCTCTGCAAAACATATACATGTGTAGACACAAATAAGTGAAATAGAATGAAGGCTATTTCAGCTTTAGCTTTTATTCCGTTTGGGAGCTAAAGTCGCACAAACTTTTGTTTACAAAAATTTCGATGGCCTATAGTTCGCAAGTTATGCAATCAGTTGACATAAGATTGTGCATGCATGTAGACATGTTAATGACCTTTATATATGCCAAGTTTCAGATGGCTACCTACTCAAACAAGCAAGCAGTAGCGGTTTGAAATTTTCACAATTTGGGCTACACGTTCGGGACGATTCGTGACCTTAGGTGACTTGCACAATTCGGGCTGAAACTAGTGCCAAATGAGAGGGTTGGGATAAACATTCAATTGACCATATGTGCCAAAAATTCTCGTTCTTTAGTTTTCGAGTTATAGCCCCTGGAAGTCGAAAACTGCACGACTTTGCCCTCGAATATCTCGACAACGGAGAAAGGAGAATTTCAGGGCATTTTCTCCCAAGAAATATATGGGAATTATCTGTAATTTAGCACAGTTTCAGAACGATTCGTGAAAGTCACCTTTTAAGAATAACTTCCACTGCAGGCCCATATATAAAAGTTTGCTCCTTTATTACTCTGCACATGGACAATTATTTGCGCTGTTATTTGCCCCAGGCATGTACCTATGTAATTACCGTTTACAGTGTAAAGATGGATGTTATCGGTCGCTGAACGTCGGAGCAGTAGGCGTTTAATGCATTTTCCCATAGGGTCCAATGCAAAATTGACACCTCATTTTCTCCATTCTCAAGAGCTTTGAGTCTCCGCAAAACATATACATGTGTAGACACAAATAAGTGAAATAGAATGAAGGCTATTTCAGCTTTAGCTTTTATTCCGTTTGGGAGCTAAAGTCGCACAAACTTTTGTTTACAAAAATTTCGATGGCCTATAGTTCGCAAGTTATGCAATCAGTTGACATAAGATTGTGCATGCATGTAGACATGTTAATGACCTTTATATATGCCAAGTTTCAGATGGCTACCTACTCAAACAAGCAAGCAGTAGCGGTTTGAAATTTTCACAATTTGGGCTACACGTTCGGGACGATTCGTGACCTTAGGTGACTTGCACAATTCGGGCTGAAACTAGTGCCAAATGAGAGGGTTGGGATAAACATTCAATTGACCATATGTGCCAAAAATTCTCGTTCTTTAGTTTTCGAGTTATAGCCCCTGGAAGTCGAAAACTGCACGACTTTGCCCTCGAATATCTCGACAACGGAGAAAGGAGTATTTCAGGGCATTTTCTCCCAAGAAATATATGGGAATTATCTGTAATTTAGCACAGTTTCAGAACGATTCGTGAAAGTCACCTTTTAAGAATAACTTCCACTGCAGGCCCATATATAAAAGTTTGCTCCTTTATTACTCTGCACATGGACAATTATTTGCGCTGTTATTTGCCCCAGGCATGTACCTATGTAATTACCGTTTACAGTGTAAAGATGGATGTTATCGGTCGCTGAACGTCGGAGCAGTAGGCGTTTAATGCATTTTCCCATAGGGTCCAATGCAAAATTGACACCTCATTTTCTCCATTCTCAAGAGCTTTGAGTCTCTGCAAAACATATACATGTGTAGACACAAATAAGTGAAATAGAATGAAGGCTATTTCAGCTTTAGCTTTTATTCCGTTTGGGAGCTAAAGTCGCACAAACTTTTGTTTACAAAAATTTCGATGGCCTATAGTTCGCAAGTTATGCAATCAGTTGACATAAGATTGTGCATGCATGTAGACATGTTAATGACCTTTATATATGCCAAGTTTCAGATGGCTACCTACTCAAACAAGCAAGCAGTAGCGGTTTGAAATTTTCACAATTTGGGCTACACGTTCGGGACGATTCGTGACCTTAGGTGACTTGCACAATTCGGGCTGAAACTAGTGCCAAATGAGAGGGTTGGGATAAACATTCAATTGACCATATGTGCCAAAAATTCTCGTTCTTTAGTTTTCGAGTTATAGCCCCTGGAAGTCGAAAACTGCACGACTTTGCCCTCGAATATCTCGACAACGGAGAAAGGAGAATTTCAGGGCATTTTCTCCCAAGAAATATATGGGAATTATCTGTAATTTAGCACAGTTTCAGAACGATTCGTGAAAGTCACCTTTTAAGAATAACTTCCACTGCAGGCCCATATATAAAAGTTTGCTCCTTTATTACTCTGCACATGGACAATTATTTGCGCTGTTATTTGCCCCAGGCATGTACCTATGTAATTACCGTTTACAGTGTAAAGATGGATGTTATCGGTCGCTGAACGTCGGAGCAGTAGGCGTTTAATGCATTTTCCCATAGGGTCCAATGCAAAATTGACACCTCATTTTCTCCATTCTCAAGAGCTTTGAGTCTCTGCAAAACATATACATGTGTAGACACAAATAAGTGAAATAGAATGAAGGCTATTTCAGCTTTAGCTTTTATTCCGTTTGGGAGCTAAAGTCGTACAAACTTTTGTTTACAAAAATTTCGATGGCCTATAGTTCGCAAGTTATGCAATCAGTTGACATAAGATTGTGCATGCATGTAGACATGTTAATGACCTTTATATATGCCAAGTTTCAGATGGCTACCTACTCAAACAAGCAAGCAGTAGCGGTTTGAAATTTTCACAATTTGGGCTACACGTTCGGGACGATTCGTGACCTTAGGTGACTTGCACAATTCGGGCTGAAACTAGTGCCAAATAAGAGGGTTGGGATAAACATTCAATTGACCATATGTGCCAAAAATTCTCGTTCTTCAGTTTTCGAGTTATAGCCCCTGGAAGTCGAAAACTGCACGACTTTGCCCTCGAATATCTCGACAACGGAGAAAGGAGAATTTCAGGGCATTTTCTCCCAAGAAATATATGGGAATTATCTGTAATTTAGCACAGTTTCAGAACGATTCGTGAAAGTCACCTTTTAAGAATAACTTCCACTGCAGGCCCATATATAAAAGTTTGCTCCTTTATTACTCTGCACATGGACAATTATTTGCGCTGTTATTTGCCCCAGGCATGTACCTATGTAATTACCGTTTACAGTGTAAAGATGGATGTTATCGGTCGCTGAACGTCGGAGCAGTAGGCGTTTAATGCATTTTCCCATAGGGTCCAATGCAAAATTGACACCTCATTTTCTCCATTCTCAAGAGCTTTGAGTCTCTGCAAAACATATACATGTGTAGACACAAATAAGTGAAATAGAATGAAGGCTATTTCAGCTTTAGCTTTTATTCCGTTTGGGAGGTAAAGTCGCACAAACTTTTGTTTACAAAAATTTCGATGGCCTATAGTTCGCAAGTTATGTAATCAGTTGACATAAGATTGTGCATGCATGTAGACATGTTAATGACCTTTATATATGCCAAGTTTCAGATGGCTACCTACTCAAACAAGCAAGCAGTAGCGGTTTGAAATTTTCACAATTTGGGCTACACGTTCGGGACGATTCGTGACCTTAGGTGACTTGCACAATTCGGGCTGAAACTAGTGCCAAATGAGAGGGTTGGGATAAACATTCAATTGACCATATGTGCCAAAAATTCTCGTTCTTTAGTTTTCGAGTTATAGCCCCTGGAAGTCGAAAACTGCACGACTTTGCCCTCGAATATCTCGACAACGGAGAAAGGAGAATTTCAGGGCATTTTCTCCCAAGAAATATATGGGAATTATCTGTAATTTAGCACAGTTTCAGAACGATTCGTGAAAGTCACCTTTTAAGAATAACTTCCACTGCAGGCCCATATATAAAAGTTTGCTCCTTTATTACTCTGCACATGGACAATTATTTGCGCTGTTATTTGCCCCAGGCATGTACCTATGTAATTACCGTTTACAGTGTAAAAATGGATGTTATCGGTCGCTGAACGTCGGAGCAGTAGGCGTTTAATGCATTTTCCTATAGGGTCAAATGCAAAATTGACACCTCATTTTCTCCATTCTCAAGAGCTTTGAGTCTCTGCAAAACATATACATGTGTAGACACAAATAAGTGAAATAGAATGAAGGCTATTTCAGCTTTAGCTTTTATTCCGTTTGGGAGCTAAAGTCGCACAAACTTTTGTTTACAAAAATTTCGATGGCCTATAGTTCGCAAGTTATGCAATCAGTTGACATAAGATTGTGCATGCATGTAGACATGTTAATGACCTTTATATATGCCAAGTTTCAGATGGCTACCTTCTCAAACAAGCAAGCAGTAGCGGTTTGAAATTTTCACAATTTGGGCTACACGTTCGGGACGATTCGTGACCTTAGGTGACTTGCACAATTCGGGCTGAAACTAGTGCCAAATGAGAGGGTTGGGATAAACATTCAATTGACCATATGTGCCAAAAATTCTCGTTCTTTAGTTTTCGAGTTATAGCCCCTGGAAGTCGAAAACTGCACGACTTTGCCCTCGAATATCTCGACAACGGAGAAAGGAGAATTTCAGGGCATTTTCTCCCAAGAAATATATGGGAATTATCTGTAATTTAGCACAGTTTCAGAACGATTCGTGAAAGTCACCTTTTAAGAATAACTTCCACTGCAGGCCCATATATAAAAGTTTGCTCCTTATTACTCTGCACATGGACAATTATTTGCGCTGTTATTTGCCCCAGGCATGTACCTATGTAATTACCGTTTACAGTGTAAAGATGGATGTTATCGGTCGCTGAACGTCGGAGCAGTAGGCGTTTAATGCATTTTCCCATAGGGTCCAATGCAAAATTGACACCTCATTTTCTCCATTCTCAAGAGCTTTGAGTCTCTGCAAAACATATACATGTGTAGACACAAATAAGTGAAATAGAATGAAGGCTATTTCAGCTTTAGCTTTTATTCCGTTTGGGAGCTAAAGTCGCACAAACTTTTGTTTACAAAAATTTCGATGGCCTATAGTTCGCAAGTTATGCAATCAGTTGACATAAGATTGTGCATGCATGTAGACATGTTAATGACCTTTATATATGCCAAGTTTCAGATGGCTACCTACTCAAACAAGCAAGCAGTAGCGGTTTGAAATTTTCACAATTTGGGCTACACGTTCGGGACGATTCGTGACCTTAGGTGACTTGCACAATTCGGGCTGAAACTAGTGCCAAATGAGAGGGTTGGGATAAACATTCAATTGACCATATGTGCCAAAAATTCTCGTTCTTTAGTTTTCGAGTTATAGCCCCTGGAAGTCGAAAACTGCACGACTTTGCCCTCGAATATCTCGACAACGGAGAAAGGAGAATTTCAGGGCATTTTCTCCCAAGAAATATATGGGAATTATCTGTAATTTAGCACAGTTTCAGAACGATTCGTGAAAGTCACCTTTTAAGAATAACTTCCACTGCAGGCCCATATATAAAAGTTTGCTCCTTTATTACTCTGCACATGGACAATTATTTGCGCTGTTATTTGCCCCAGGCATGTACCTATGTAATTACCGTTTACAGTGTAAAGATGGATGTTATCGGTCGCTGAACGTCGGAGCAGTAGGCGTTTAATGCATTTTCCCATAGGGTCCAATGCAAAATTGACACCTCATTTTCTCCATTCTCAAGAGCTTTGAGTCTCTGCAAAACATATACATGTGTAGACACAAATAAGTGAAATAGAATGAAGGCTATTTCAGCTTTAGCTTTTATTCCGTTTGGGAGCTAAAGTCGCACAAACTTTTGTTTACAAAAATTTCGATGGCCTATAGTTCGCAAGTTATGCAATCAGTTGACATAAGATTGTGCATGCATGTAGACATGTTAATGACCTTTATATATGCCAAGTTTCAGATGGCTACCTACTCAAACAAGCAAGCAGTAGCGGTTTGAAATTTTCACAATTTGGGCTACACGTTCGGGACGATTCGTGACCTTAGGTGACTTGCACAATTCGGGCTGAAACTAGTGCCAAATGAGAGGGTTGGGATAAACATTCAATTGACCATATGTGCCAAAAATTCTCGTTCTTTAGTTTTCGAGTTATAGCCCCTGGAAGTCGAAAACTGCACGACTTTGCCCTCGAATATCTCGACAACGGAGAAAGGAGAATTTCAGGGCATTTTCTCCCAAGAAATATATGGGAATTATCTGTAATTTAGCACAGTTTCAGAACGATTCGTGAAAGTCACCTTTTAAGAATAACTTCCACTGCAGGCCCATATATAAAAGTTTGCTCCTTTATTACTCTGCACATGGACAATTATTTGCGCTGTTATTTGCCCCAGGCATGTACCTATGTAATTACCGTTTACAGTGTAAAGATGGATGTTATCGGTCGCTGAACGTCGGAGCAGTAGGCGTTTAATGCATTTTCCCATAGGGTCCAATGCAAAATTGACACCTCATTTTCTCCATTCTCAAGAGCTTTGAGTCTCTGCAAAACATATACATGTGTAGACACAAATAAGTGAAATAGAATGAAGGCTATTTCAGCTTTAGCTTTTATTCCGTTTGGGAGCTAAAGTCGCACAAACTTTTGTTTACAAAAATTTCGATGGCCTATAGTTCGCAAGTTATGCAATCAGTTGACATAAGATTGTGCATGCATGTAGACATGTTAATGACCTTTATATATGCCAAGTTTCAGATGGCTACCTACTCAAACAAGCAAGCAGTAGCGGTTTGAAATTTTCACAATTTGGGCTACACGTTCGGGACGATTCGTGACCTTAGGTGACTTGCACAATTCGGGCTGAAACTAGTGCCAAATGAGAGGGTTGGGATAAACATTCAATTGACCATATGTGCCAAAAATTCTCGTTCTTCAGTTTTCGAGTTATAGCCCCTGGAAGTCGAAAACTGCACGACTTTGCCCTCGAATATCTCGACAACGGAGAAAGGAGAATTTCAGGGCATTTTCTCCCAAGAAATATATGGGAATTATCTGTAATTTAGCACAGTTTCAGAACGATTCGTGAAAGTCACCTTTTAAGAATAACTTCCACTGCAGGCCCATATATAAAAGTTTGCTCCTTTATTACTCTGCACATGGACAATTATTTGCGCTGTTATTTGCCCCAGGCATGTACCTATGTAATTACCGTTTACAGTGTAAAGATGGATGTTATCGGTCGCTGAACGTCGGAGCAGTAGGCGTTTAATGCATTTTCCCATAGGGTCCAATGCAAAATTGACACCTCATTTTCTCCATTCTCAAGAGCTTTGAGTCTCTGCAAAACATATACATGTGTAGACACAAATAAGTGAAATAGAATGAAGGCTATTTCAGCTTTAGCTTTTATTCCGTTTGGGAGCTAAAGTCGCACAAACTTTTGTTTACAAAAAAATCGATGGCCTATAGTTCGCAAGTTATGTAATCAGTTGACATAAGATTGTGCATGCATGTAGACATGTTAATGACCTTTATATATGCCAAGTTTCAGATGGCTACCTACTCAAACAAGCAAGCAGTATCGGTTTGAAATTTTCACAATTTGGGCTACACGTTCGGGACGATTCGTGACCTTAGGTGACTTGCACAATTCGGGCTGAAACTAGTGCCAAATGAGAGGGTTGGGATAAACATTCAATTGACCATATGTGCCAAAAATTCTCGTTCTTTAGTTTTCGAGTTATAGCCCCTGGAAGTCGAAAACTGCACGACTTTGCCCTCGAATATCTCGACAACGGAGAAAGGAGAATTTCAGGGCATTTTCTCCCAAGAAATATATGGGAATTATCTGTAATTTAGCACAGTTTCAGAACGATTCGTGAAAGTCACCTTTTAAGAATAACTTCCACTGCAGGCCCATATATAAAAGTTTGCTCCTTTATTACTCTGCACATGGACAATTATTTGCGCTGTTATTTGCCCCAGGCATGTACCTATGTAATTACCGTTTACAGTGTAAAAATGGATGTTATCGGTCGCTGAACGTCGGAGCAGTAGGCGTTTAATGCCTTTTTTCCATAGGGTCCAATGCAAAATTGACACCTCATTTTCTCCATTCTCAAGAGCTTTGAGTCTCTGCAAAACATATACATGTGTAGACACAAATAAGTGAAATAGAATGAAGGCTATTTCAGCTTTAGCTTTTATTCCGTTTGGGAGCTAAAGTCGCACAAACTTTTGTTTACAAAAATTTCGATGGCCTATAGTTCGCAAGTTATGCAATCAGTTGACATAAGATTGTGCATGCATGTAGACATGTTAATGACCTTTATATATGCCAAGTTTCAGATGGCTACCTTCTCAAACAAGCAAGCAGTAGCGGTTTGAAATTTTCACAATTTGGGCTACACGTTCGGGACGATTCGTGACCTTAGGTGACTTGCACAATTCGGGCTGAAACTAGTGCCAAATGAGAGGGTTGGGATAAACATTCAATTGACCATATGTGCCAAAAATTCTCGTTCTTTAGTTTTCGAGTTATAGCCCCTGGAAGTCGAAAACTGCACGACTTTGCCCTCGAATATCTCGACAACGGAGAAAGGAGAATTTCAGGGCATTTTCTCCCAAGAAATATATGGGAATTATCTGTAATTTAGCACAGTTTCAGAACGATTCGTGAAAGTCACCTTTTAAGAATAACTTCCACTGCAGGCCCATATATAAAAGTTTGCTCCTTTATTACTCTGCACATGGACAATTATTTGCGCTGTTATTTGCCCCAGGCATGTACCTATGTAATTACCGTTTACAGTGTAAAGATGGATGTTATCGGTCGCTGAACGTCGGAGCAGTAGGCGTTTAATGCATTTTCCCATAGGGTCCAATGCAAAATTGACACCTCATTTTCTCCATTCTCAAGAGCTTTGAGTCTCTGCAAAACATATACATGTGTAGACACAAATAAGTGAAATAGAATGAAGGCTATTTCAGCTTTAGCTTTTATTCCGTTTGGGAGCTAAAGTCGCACAAACTTTTGTTTACAAAAATTTCGATGGCCTATAGTTCGCAAGTTATGCAATCAGTTGACATAAGATTGTGCATGCATGTATACATGTTAATGACCTTTATATATGCCAAGTTTCAGATGGCTACCTACTCAAACAAGCAAGCAGTAGCGGTTTGAAATTTTCACAATTTGGGCTACACGTTCGGGACGATTCGTGACCTTAGGTGACTTGCACAATTCGGGCTGAAACTAGTGCCAAATGAGAGGGTTGGGATAAACATTCAATTGACCATATGTGCCAAAAATTCTCGTTCTTTAGTTTTCGAGTTATAGCCCCTGGAAGTCGAAAACTGCACGACTTTGCCCTCGAATATCTCGACAACGGAGAAAGGAGAATTTCAGGGCATTTTCTCCCAAGAAATATATGGGAATTATCTGTAATTTAGCACAGTTTCAGAACGATTCGTGAAAGTCACCTTTTAAGAATAACTTCCACTGCAGGCCCATATATAAAAGTTTGCTCCTTTATTACTCTGCACATGGACAATTATTTGCGCTGTTATTTGCCCCAGGCATGTACCTATGTAATTACCGTTTACAGTGTAAAGATGGATGTTATCGGTCGCTGAACGTCGGAGCAGTAGGCGTTTAATGCATTTTCCCATAGGGTCCAATGCAAAATTGACACCTCATTTTCTCCATTCTCAAGAGCTTTGAGTCTCTGCAAAACATATACATGTGTAGACACAAATAAGTGAAATAGAATGAAGGCTATTTCAGCTTTAGCTTTTATTCCGTTTGGGAGCTAAAGTCGCACAAACTTTTGTTTACAAAAATTTCGATGGCCTATAGTTCGCAAGTTATGCAATCAGTTGACATAAGATTGTGCATGCATGTAGACATGTTAATGACCTTTATATATGCCAAGTTTCAGATGGCTACCTACTCAAACAAGCAAGCAGTAGCGGTTTGAAATTTTCACAATTTGGGCTACACGTTCGGGACGATTCGTGACCTTAGGTGACTTGCACAATTCGGGCTGAAACTAGTGCCAAATGAGAGGGTTGGGATAAACATTCAATTGACCATATGTGCCAAAAATTCTCGTTCTTTAGTTTTCGAGTTATAGCCCCTGGAAGTCGAAAACTGCACGACTTTGCCCTCGAATATCTCGACAACGGAGAAAGGAGAATTTCAGGGCATTTTCTCCCAAGAAATATATGGGAATTATCTGTAATTTAGCACAGTTTCAGAACGATTCGTGAAAGTCACCTTTTAAGAATAACTTCCACTGCAGGCCCATATATAAAAGTTTGCTCCTTTATTACTCTGCACATGGACAATTATTTGCGCTGTTATTTGCCCCAGGCATGTACCTATGTAATTACCGTTTACAGTGTAAAGATGGATGTTATCGGTCGCTGAACGTCGGAGCAGTAGGCGTTTAATGCATTTTCCCATAGGGTCCAATGCAAAATTGACACCTCATTTTCTCCATTCTCAAGAGCTTTGAGTCTCTGCAAAACATATACATGTGTAGACACAAATAAGTGAAATAGAATGAAGGCTATTTCAGCTTTAGCTTTTATTCCGTTTGGGAGCTAAAGTCGCACAAACTTTTGTTTACAAAAATTTCGATGGCCTATAGTTCGCAAGTTATGCAATCAGTTGACATAAGATTGTGCATGCATGTAGACATGTTAATGACCTTTATATATGCCAAGTTTCAGATGGCTACCTACTCAAACAAGCAAGCAGTAGCGGTTTGAAATTTTCACAATTTGGGCTACACGTTCGGGACGATTCGTGACCTTAGGTGACTTGCACAATTCGGGCTGAAACTAGTGCCAAATGAGAGGGTTGGGATAAACATTCAATTGACCATATGTGCCAAAAATTCTCGTTCTTTAGTTTTCGAGTTATAGCCCCTGGAAGTCGAAAACTGCACGACTTTGCCCTCGAATATCTCGACAACGGAGAAAGGAGAATTTCAGGGCATTTTCTCCCAAGAAATATATGGGAATTATCTGTAATTTAGCACAGTTTCAGAACGATTCGTGAAAGTCACCTTTTAAGAATAACTTCCACTGCAGGCCCATATATAAAAGTTTGCTCCTTTATTACTCTGCACATGGACAATTATTTGCGCTGTTATTTGCCCCAGGCATGTACCTATGTAATTACCGTTTACAGTGTAAAGATGGATGTTATCGGTCGCTGAACGTCGGAGCAGTAGGCGTTTAATGCATTTTCCCATAGGGTCCAATGCAAAATTGACACCTCATTTTCTCCATTCTCAAGAGCTTTGAGTCTCTGCAAAACATATACATGTGTAGACACAAATAAGTGAAATAGAATGAAGGCTATTTCAGCTTTAGCTTTTATTCCGTTTGGGAGCTAAAGTCGCACAAACTTTTGTTTACAAAAATTTCGATGGCCTATAGTTCGCAAGTTATGCAATCAGTTGACATAAGATTGTGCATGCATGTAGACATGTTAATGACCTTTATATATGCCAAGTTTCAGATGGCTACCTACTCAAACAAGCAAGCAGTAGCGGTTTGAAATTTTCACAATTTGGGCTACACGTTCGGGACGATTCGTGACCTTAGGTGACTTGCACAATTCGGGCTGAAACTAGTGCCAAATGAGAGGGTTGGGATAAACATTCAATTGACCATATGTGCCAAAAATTCTCGTTCTTTAGTTTTCGAGTTATAGCCCCTGGAAGTCGAAAACTGCACGACTTTGCCCTCGAATATCTCGACAACGGAGAAAGGAGAATTTCAGGGCATTTTCTCCCAAGAAATATATGGGAATTATCTGTAATTTAGCACAGTTTCAGAACGATTCGTGAAAGTCACCTTTTAAGAATAACTTCCACTGCAGGCCCATATATAAAAGTTTGCTCCTTTATTACTCTGCACATGGACAATTATTTGCGCTGTTATTTGCCCCAGGCATGTACCTATGTAATTACCGTTTACAGTGTAAAGATGGATGTTATCGGTCGCTGAACGTCGGAGCAGTAGGCGTTTAATGCATTTTCCCATAGGGTCCAATGCAAAATTGACACCTCATTTTCTCCATTCTCAAGAGCTTTGAGTCTCTGCAAAACATATACATGTGTAGACACAAATAAGTGAAATAGAATGAAGGCTATTTCAGCTTTAGCTTTTATTCCGTTTGGGAGCTAAAGTCGCACAAACTTTTTTTTACAAAAATTTCGATGGCCTATAGTTCGCAAGTTATGCAATCAGTTGACATAAGATTGTGCATGCATGTAGACATGTTAATGACCTTTATATATGCCAAGTTTCAGATGGCTACCTACTCAAACAAGCAAGCAGTAGCGGTTTGAAATTTTCACAATTTGGGCTACACGTTCGGGACGATTCGTGACCTTAGGTGACTTGCACAATTCGGGCTGAAACTAGTGCCAAATGAGAGGGTTGGGATAAACATTCAATTGACCATATGTGCCAAAAATTCTCGTTCTTTAGTTTTCGAGTTATAGCCCCTGGAAGTCGAAAACTGCACGACTTTGCCCTCGAATATCTCGACAACGGAGAAAGGAGAATTTCAGGGCATTTTCTCCCAAGAAATATATGGGAATTATCTGTAATTTAGCACAGTTTCAGAACGATTCGTGAAAGTCACCTTTTAAGAATAACTTCCACTGCAGGCCCATATATAAAAGTTTGCTCCTTTATTACTCTGCACATGGACAATTATTTGCGCTGTTATTTGCCCCAGGCATGTACCTATGTAATTACCGTTTACAGTGTAAAGATGGATGTTATCGGTCGCTGAACGTCGGAGCAGTAGGCGTTTAATGCATTTTCCCATAGGGTCCAATGCAAAATTGACACCTCATTTTCTCCATTCTCAAGAGCTTTGAGTCTCTGCAAAACATATACATGTGTAGACACAAATAAGTGAAATAGAATGAAGGCTATTTCAGCTTTAGCTTTTATTCCGTTTGGGAGCTAAAGTCGCACAAACTTTTGTTTACAAAAATTTCGATGGCCTATAGTTCGCAAGTTATGCAATCAGTTGACATAAGATTGTGCATGCATGTAGACATGTTAATGACCTTTATATATGCCAAGTTTCAGATGGCTACCTACTCAAACAAGCAAGCAGTAGCGGTTTGAAATTTTCACAATTTGGGCTACACGTTCGGGACGATTCGTGACCTTAGGTGACTTGCACAATTCGGGCTGAAACTAGTGCCAAATGAGAGGGTTGGGATAAACATTCAATTGACCATATGTGCCAAAAATTCTCGTTCTTTAGTTTTCGAGTTATAGCCCCTGGAAGTCGAAAACTGCACGACTTTGCCCTCGAATATCTCGACAACGGAGAAAGGAGAATTTCAGGGCATTTTCTCCCAAGAAATATATGGGAATTATCTGTAATTTAGCACAGTTTCAGAACGATTCGTGAAAGTCACCTTTTAAGAATAACTTCCACTGCAGGCCCATATATAAAAGTTTGCTCCTTTATTACTCTGCACATGGACAATTATTTGCGCTGTTATTTGCCCCAGGCATGTACCTATGTAATTACCGTTTACAGTGTAAAGATGGATGTTATCGGTCGCTGAACGTCGGAGCAGTAGGCGTTTAATGCATTTTCCCATAGGGTCCAATGCAAAATTGACACCTCATTTTCTCCATTCTCAAGAGCTTTGAGTCTCTGCAAAACATATACATGTGTAGACACAAATAAGTGAAATAGAATGAAGGCTATTTCAGCTTTAGCTTTTATTCCGTTTGGGAGCTAAAGTCGCACAAACTTTTGTTTACAAAAATTTCGATGGCCTATAGTTCGCAAGTTATGCAATCAGTTGACATAAGATTGTGCATGCATGTAGACATGTTAATGACCTTTATATATGCCAAGTTTCAGATGGCTACCTACTCAAACAAGCAAGCAGTAGCGGTTTGAAATTTTCACAATTTGGGCTACACGTTCGGGACGATTCGTGACCTTAGGTGACTTGCACAATTCGGGCTGAAACTAGTGCCAAATGAGAGGGTTGGGATAAACATTCAATTGACCATATGTGCCAAAAATTCTCGTTCTTTAGTTTTCGAGTTATAGCCCCTGGAAGTCGAAAACTGCACGACTTTGCCCTCGAATATCTCGACAACGGAGAAAGGAGAATTTCAGGGCATTTTCTCCCAAGAAATATATGGGAATTATCTGTAATTTAGCACAGTTTCAGAACGATTCGTGAAAGTCACCTTTTAAGAATAACTTCCACTGCAGGCCCATATATAAAAGTTTGCTCCTTTATTACTCTGCACATGGACAATTATTTGCGCTGTTATTTGCCACAGGCATGTACCTATGTAATTACCGTTTACAGTGTAAAGATGGATGTTATCGGTCGCTGAACGTCGGAGCAGTAGGCGTTTAATGCATTTTCCCATAGGGTCCAATGCAAAATTGACACCTCATTTTCTCCATTCTCAAGAGCTTTGAGTCCCTGCAAAACATATACATGTGTAGACACAAATAAGTGAAATAGAATGAAGGCTATTTCAGCTTTAGCTTTTATTCCGTTTGGGAGCTAAAGTCGCACAAACTTTTGTTTACAAAAATTTCGATGGCCTATAGTTCGCAAGTTATGCAATCAGTTGACATAAGATTGTGCATGCATGTAGACATGTTAATGACCTTTATATATGCCAAGTTTCAGATGGCTACCTACTCAAACAAGCAAGCAGTAGCGGTTTGAAATTTTCACAATTTGGGCTACACGTTCGGGACGATTCGTGACCTTAGGTGACTTGCACAATTCGGGCTGTGACTAGTGCCAAATGAGAGGGTTGGGATAAACATTCAATTGACCATATGTGCCAAAAATTCTCGTTCTTTAGTTTTCGAGTTATAGCCCCTGGAAGTCGAAAACTGCACGACTTTGCCCTCGAATATCTCGACAACGGAGAAAGGAGAATTTCAGGGCATTTTCTCCCAAGAAATATATGGGAATTATCTGTAATTTAGCACAGTTTCAGAACGATTCGTGAAAGTCACCTTTTAAGAATAACTTCCACTGCAGGCCCATATATAAAAGTTTGCTCCTTTATTACTCTGCACATGGACAATTATTTGCGCTGTTATTTGCCCCAGGCATGTACCTATGTAATTACCGTTTACAGTGTAAAGATGGATGTTATCGGTCGCTGAACGTCGGAGCAGTAGGCGTTTAATGCATTTTCCCATAGGGTCCAATGCAAAATTGACACCTCATTTTCTCCATTCTCAAGAGCTTTGAGTCTCTGCAAAACATATACATGTGTAGACACAAATAAGTGAAATAGAATGAAGGCTATTTCAGCTTTAGCTTTTATTCCGTTTGGGAGCTAAAGTCGCACAAACTTTTGTTTACAAAAATTTCGATGGCCTATAGTTCGCAAGTTATGCAATCAGTTGACATAAGATTGTGCATGCATGTAGACATGTTAATGACCTTTATATATGCCAAGTTTCAGATGGCTACCTACTCAAACAAGCAAGCAGTAGCGGTTTGAAATTTTCACAATTTGGGCTACACGTTCGGGACGATTCGTGACCTTAGGTGACTTGCACAATTCGGGCTGAAACTAGTGCCAAATGAGAGGGTTGGGATAAACATTCAATTGACCATATGTGCCAAAAATTCTCGTTCTTTAGTTTTTGAGTTATAGCCCCTGGAAGTCGAAAACTGCACGACTTTGCCCTCGAATATCTCGACAACGGAGAAAGGAGAATTTCAGGGCATTTTCTCCCAAGAAATATATGGGAATTATCTGTAATTTAGCACAGTTTCAGAACGATTCGTGAAAGTCACCTTTTAAGAATAACTTCCACTGCAGGCCCATATATAAAAGTTTGCTCCTTTATTACTCTGCACATGGACAATTATTTGCGCTGTTATTTGCCCCAGGCATGTGCCTATGTAATTACCGTTTACAGTGTAAAGATGGATGTTATCGGTCGCTGAACGTCGGAGCAGTAGGCGTTTAATGCATTTTCCCATAGGGTCCAATGCAAAATTGACACCTCATTTTCTCCATTCTCAAGAGCTTTGAGTCTCTGCAAAACATATACATGTGTAGACACAAATAAGTGAAATAGAATGAAGGCTATTTCAGCTTTAGCTTTTATTCCGTTTGGGAGCTAAAGTCGCACAAACTTTTGTTTACAAAAATTTCGATGGCCTATAGTTCGCAAGTTATGCAATCAGTTGACATAAGATTGTGCATGCATGTAGACATGTTAATGACCTTTATATATGCCAAGTTTCAGATGGCTACCTACTCAAACAAGCAAGCAGTAGCGGTTTGAAATTTTCACAATTTGGGCTACACGTTCGGGACGATTCGTGACCTTAGGTGACTTGCACAATTCGGGCTGAAACTAGTGCCAAATGAGAGGGTTGGGATAAACATTCAATTGACCATATGTGCCAAAAATTCTCGTTCTTTAGTTTTCGAGTTATAGCCCCTGGAAGTCGAAAACTGCACGACTTTGCCCTCGAATATCACGACAACGGAGAAAGGAGAATTTCAGGGCATTTTCTCCCAAGAAATATATGGGAATTATGTGTAATTTAGCACAGTTTCAGAACGATTCGTGAAAGTCACCTTTTAAGAATAACTTCCACTGCAGGCCCATATATAAAAGTTTGCTCCTTTATTACTCTGCACATGGACAATTATTTGCGCTGTTATTTGCCCCAGGCATGTGCCTATGTAATTACCGTTTACAGTGTAAAGATGGATGTTATCGGTCGCTGAACGTCGGAGCAGTAGGCGTTTAATGCATTTTCCCATAGGGTCCAATGCAAAATTGACACCTCATTTTCTCCATTCTCAAGAGCTTTGAGTCTCTGCAAAACATATACATGTGTAGACACAAATAAGTGAAATAGAATGAAGTCTATTTCAGCTTTAGCTTTTATTCCGTTTGTTAGCTAAAGTCGCACAAACTTTTGTTTACAAAAATTTCGATGGCCTATAGTTCGCAAGTTATGCAATCAGTTGACATAAGATTGTGCATGCATGTAGACATGTTAATGACCTTTATATATGCCAAGTTTCAGATGGCTACCTACTCAAACAAGCAAGCAGTAGCGGTTTGAAATTTTCACAATTTGGGCTACACGTTCGGGAAGATTCGTGACCTTAGGTGACTTGCACAATTCGGGCTGAAACTAGTGCCAAATGAGAGGGTTGGGATAAACATTCAATTGACCATATGTGCCAAAAATTCTCGTTCTTTAGTTTTCGAGTTATAGCCCCTGGAAGTCGAAAACTGCACGACTTTGCCCTCGAATATCTCGACAACGGAGAAAGGAGAATTTCAGGGCATTTTCTCCCAAGAAATATATGGGAATTATCTGTAATTTAGCACAGTTTCAGAACGATTCGTGAAAGTCACCTTTTAAGAATAACTTCCACTGCAGGCCCATATATAAAAGTTTGCTCCTTTATTACTCTGCACATGGACAATTATTTGCGCTGTTATTTGCCCCAGGCATGTACCTATGTAATTACCGTTTACAGTGTAAAGATGGATGTTATCGGTCGCTGAACGTCGGAGCAGTAGGCGTTTAATGCATTTTCCCATAGGGTCCAATGCAAAATTGACACCTCATTTTCTCCATTCTCAAGAGCTTTGAGTCTCTGCAAAACATATACATGTGTAGACACAAATAAGTGAAATAGAATGAAGGCTATTTCAGCTTTAGCTTTTATTCCGTTTGGGAGCTAAAGTCGCACAAACTTTTGTTTACAAAAATTTCGATGGCCTATAGTTCGCAAGTTATGCAATCAGTTGACATAAGATTGTGCATGCATGTAGACATGTTAATGACCTTTATATATGCCAAGTTTCAGATGGCTACCTACTCAAACAAGCAAGCAGTAGCGGTTTGAAATTTTCACAATTTGGGCTACACGTTCGGGACGATTCGTGACCTTAGGTGACTTGCACAATTCGGGCTGAAACTAGTGCCAAATGAGAGGGTTGGGATAAACATTCAATTGACCATATGTGCCAAAAATTCTCGTTCTTTAGTTTTCGAGTTATAGCCCCTGGAAGTCGAAAACTGCACGACTTTGCCCTCGAATATCTCGACAACGGAGAAAGGAGAATTTCAGGGCATTTTCTCCCAAGAAATATATGGGAATTATCTGTAATTTAGCACAGTTTCAGAACGATTCGTGAAAGTCACCTTTTAAGAATAACTTCCACTGCAGGCCCATATATAAAAGTTTGCTCCTTTATTACTCTGCACATGGACAATTATTTGCGCTGTTATTTGCCCCAGGCATGTACCTATGTAATTACCGTTTACAGTGTAAAGATGGATGTTATCGGTCGCTGAACGTCGGAGCAGTAGGCGTTTAATGCATTTTCCCATAGGGTCCAATGCAAAATTGACACCTCATTTTCTCCATTCTCAAGAGCTTTGAGTCTCTGCAAAACATATACATGTGTAGACACAAATAAGTGAAATAGAATGAAGGCTATTTCAGCTTTAGCTTTTATTCCGTTTGGGAGCTAAAGTCGCACAAACTTTTGTTTACAAAAATTTCGATGGCCTATAGTTCGCAAGTTATGCAATCAGTTGACATAAGATTGTGCATGCATGTAGACATGTTAATGACCTTTATATATGCCAAGTTTCAGATGGCTACCTACTCAAACAAGCAAGCAGTAGCGGTTTGAAATTTTCACAATTTGGGCTACACGTTCGGGACGATTCGTGACCTTAGGTGACTTGCACAATTCGGGCTGAAACTAGTGCCAAATGAGAGGGTTGGGATAAACATTCAATTGACTATATGTGCCAAAAATTCTCGTTCTTTAGTTTTCGAGTTATAGCCCCTGGAAGTCGAAAACTGCACGACTTTGCCCTCGAATATCTCGACAACGGAGAAAGGAGAATTTCAGGGCATTTTCTCCCAAGAAATATATGGGAATTATCTGTAATTTAGCACAGTTTCAGAACGATTCGTGAAAGTCACCTTTTAAGAATAACTTCCACTGCAGGCCCATATATAAAAGTTTGCTCCTTTATTACTCTGCACATGGACAATTATTTGCGCTGTTATTTGCCCCAGGCATGTACCTATGTAATTACCGTTTACAGTGTAAAGATGGATGTTATCGGTCGCTGAACGTCGGAGCAGTAGGCGTTTAATGCATTTTCCCATAGGGTCCAATGCAAAATTGACACCTCATTTTCTCCATTCTCAAGAGCTTTGAGTCTCTGCAAAACATATACATGTGTAGACACAAATAAGTGAAATAGAATGAAGGCTATTTCAGCTTTAGCTTTTATTCCGTTTGGGAGCTAAAGTCGCACAAACTTTTGTTTACAAAAATTTCGATGGCCTATAGTTCGCAAGTTATGCAATCAGTTGACATAAGATTGTGCATGCATGTAGACATGTTAATGACCTTTATATATGCCAAGTTTCAGATGGCTACCTACTCAAACAAGCAAGCAGTAGCGGTTTGAAATTTTCACAATTTGGGCTACACGTTCGGGACGATTCGTGACCTTAGGTGACTTGCACAATTCGGGCTGAAACTAGTGCCAAATGAGAGGGTTGGGATAAACATTCAATTGACCATATGTGCCAAAAATTCTCGTTCTTTAGTTTTCGAGTTATAGCCCCTGGAAGTCGAAAACTGCACGACTTTGCCCTCGAATATCTCGACAACGGAGAAAGGAGAATTTCAGGGCATTTTCTCCCAAGAAATATATGGGAATTATCTGTAATTTAGCACAGTTTCAGAACGATTCGTGAAAGTCACCTTTTAAGAATAACTTCCACTGCAGGCCCATATATAAAAGTTTGCTCCTTTATTACTCTGCACATGGACAATTATTTGCGCTGTTATTTGCCCCAGGCATGTACCTATGTAATTACCGTTTACAGTGTAAAGATGGATGTTATCGGTCGCTGAACGTCGGAGCAGTAGGCGTTTAATGCATTTTCCCATAGGGTCCAATGCAAAATTGACACCTCATTTTCTCCATTCTCAAGAGCTTTGAGTCTCTGCAAAACATATACATGTGTAGACACAAATAAGTGAAATAGAATGAAGGCTATTTCAGCTTTAGCTTTTATTCCGTTTGGGAGCTAAAGTCGCACAAACTTTTGTTTACAAAAATTTCGATGGCCTATAGTTCGCAAGTTATGCAATCAGTTGACATAAGATTGTGCATGCATGTAGACATGTTAATGACCTTTATATATGCCAAGTTTCAGATGGCTACCTACTCAAACAAGCAAGCAGTAGCGGTTTGAAATTTTCACAATTTGGGCTACACGTTCGGGAAGATTCGTGACCTTAGGTGACTTGCACAATTCGGGCTGAAACTAGTGCCAAATGAGAGGGTTGGGATAAACATTCAATTGACCATATGTGCCAAAAATTCTCGTTCTTTAGTTTTCGAGTTATAGCCCCTGGAAGTCGAAAACTGCACGACTTTGCCCTCGAATATCTCGACAACGGAGAAAGGAGAATTTCAGGGCATTTTCTCCCAAGAAATATATGGGAATTATCTGTAATTTAGCACAGTTTCAGAACGATTCGTGAAAGTCACCTTTTAAGAATAACTTCCACTGCAGGCCCATATATAAAAGTTTGCTCCTTTATTACTCTGCACATGGACAATTATTTGCGCTGTTATTTGCCCCAGGCATGTACCTATGTAATTACCGTTTACAGTGTAAAGATGGATGTTATCGGTCGCTGAACGTCGGAGCAGTAGGCGTTTAATGCATTTTCCCATAGGGTCCAATGCAAAATTGACACCTCATTTTCTCCATTCTCAAGAGCTTTGAGTCTCTGCAAAACATATACATGTGTAGACACAAATAAGTGAAATAGAATGAAGGCTATTTCAGCTTTAGCTTTTATTCCGTTTGGGAGCTAAAGTCGCACAAACTTTTGTTTACAAAAATTTCGATGGCCTATAGTTCGCAAGTTATGCAATCAGTTGACATAAGATTGTGCATGCATGTAGACATGTTAATGACCTTTATATATGCCAAGTTTCAGATGGCTACCTACTCAAACAAGCAAGCAGTAGCGGTTTGAAATTTTCACAATTTGGGCTACACGTTCGGGACGATTCGTGACCTTAGGTGACTTGCACAATTCGGGCTGAAACTAGTGCCAAATGAGAGGGTTGGGATAAACATTCAATTGACCATATGTGCCAAAAATTCTCGTTCTTTAGTTTTCGAGTTATAGCCCCTGGAAGTCGAAAACTGCACGACTTTGCCCTCGAATATCTCGACAACGGAGAAAGGAGAATTTCAGGGCATTTTCTCCCAAGAAATATATGGGAATTATCTGTAATTTAGCACAGTTTCAGAACGATTCGTGAAAGTCACCTTTTAAGAATAACTTCCACTGCAGGCCCATATATAAAAGTTTGCTCCTTTATTACTCTGCACATGGACAATTATTTGCGCTGTTATTTGCCCCAGGCATGTACCTATGTAATTACCGTTTACAGTGTAAAGATGGATGTTATCGGTCGCTGAACGTCGGAGCAGTAGGCGTTTAATGCATTTTCCCATAGGGTCCAATGCAAAATTGACACCTCATTTTCTCCATTCTCAAGAGCTTTGAGTCTCTGCAAAACATATACATGTGTAGACACAAATAAGTGAAATAGAATGAAGGCTATTTCAGCTTTAGCTTTTATTCCGTTTGGGAGCTAAAGTCGCACAAACTTTTGTTTACAAAAATTTCGATGGCCTATAGTTCGCAAGTTATGCAATCAGTTGACATAAGATTGTGCATGCATGTAGACATGTTAATGACCTTTATATATGCCAAGTTTCAGATGGCTACCTACTCAAACAAGAAAGCAGTAGCGGTTTGAAATTTTCACAATTTGGGCTACACGTTCGGGACGATTCGTGACCTTAGGTGACTTGCACAATTCGGGCTGAAACTAGTGCCAAATGAGAGGGTTGGGATAAACATTCAATTGACCATATGTGCCAAAAATTCTCGTTCTTTAGTTTTCGAGTTATAGCCCCTGGAAGTCGAAAACTGCACGACTTTGCCCTCGAATATCTCGACAACGGAGAAAGGAGAATTTCAGGGCATTTTCTCCCAAGAAATATATGGGAATTATCTGTAATTTAGCACAGTTTCAGAACGATTCGTGAAAGTCACCTTTTAAGAATAACTTCCACTGCAGGCCCATATATAAAAGTTTGCTCCTTTATTACTCTGCACATGGACAATTATTTGCGCTGTTATTTGCCCCAGGCATGTACCTATGTAATTACCGTTTACAGTGTAAAGATGGATGTTATCGGTCGCTGAACGTCGGAGCAGTAGGCGTTTAATGCATTTTCCCATAGGGTCCAATGCAAAATTGACACCTCATTTTCTCCATTCTCAAGAGCTTTGAGTCTCTGCAAAACATATACATGTGTAGACACAAATAAGTGAAATAGAATGAAGGCTATTTCAGCTTTAGCTTTTATTCCGTTTGGGAGCTAAAGTCGCACAAACTTTTGTTTACAAAAATTTCGATGGCCTATAGTTCGCAAGTTATGCAATCAGTTGACATAAGATTGTGCATGCATGTAGACATGTTAATGACCTTTATATATGCCAAGTTTCAGATGGCTACCTACTCAAACAAGCAAGCAGTAGCGGTTTGAAATTTTCACAATTTGGGCTACACGTTCGGGACGATTCGTGACCTTAGGTGACTTGCACAATTCGGGCTGAAACTAGTGCCAAATGAGAGGGTTGGGATAAACATTCAATTGACCATATGTGCCAAAAATTCTCGTTCTTTAGTTTTCGAGTTATAGCCCCTGGAAGTCGAAAACTGCACGACTTTGCCCTCGAATATCTCGACAACGGAGAAAGGAGAATTTCAGGGCATTTTCTCCCAAGAAATATATGGGAATTATCTGTAATTTAGCACAGTTTCAGAACGATTCGTGAAAGTCACCTTTTAAGAATAACTTCCACTGCAGGCCCATATATAAAAGTTTGCTCCTTTATTACTCTGCACATGGACAATTATTTGCGCTGTTATTTGCCCCAGGCATGTACCTATGTAATTACCGTTTACAGTGTAAAGATGGATGTTATCGGTCGCTGAACGTCGGAGCAGTAGGCGTTTAATGCATTTTCCCATAGGGTCCAATGCAAAATTGACACCTCATTTTCTCCATTCTCAAGAGCTTTGAGTCTCTGCAAAACATATACATGTGTAGACACAAATAAGTGAAATAGAATGAAGGCTATTTCAGCTTTAGCTTTTATTCCGTTTGGGAGCTAAAGTCGCACAAACTTTTGTTTACAAAAATTTCGATGGCCTATAGTTCGCAAGTTATGCAATCAGTTGACATAAGATTGTGCATGCATGTAGACATGTTAATGACCTTTATATATGCCAAGTTTCAGATGGCTACCTACTCAAACAAGCAAGCAGTAGCGGTTTGAAATTTTCACAATTTGGGCTACACGTTCGGGACGATTCGTGACCTTAGGTGACTTGCACAATTCGGGCTGAAACTAGTGCCAAATGAGAGGGTTGGGATAAACATTCAATTGACCATATGTGCCAAAAATTCTCGTTCTTTAGTTTTCGAGTTATAGCCCCTGGAAGTCGAAAACTGCACGACTTTGCCCTCGAATATCTCGACAACGGAGAAAGGAGAATTTCAGGGCATTTTCTCCCAAGAAATATATGGGAATTATCTGTAATTTAGCACAGTTTCAGAACGATTCGTGAAAGTCACCTTTTAAGAATAACTTCCACTGCAGGCCCATATATAAAAGTTTGCTCCTTTATTACTCTGCACATGGACAATTATTTGCGCTGTTATTTGCCCCAGGCATGTACCTATGTAATTACCGTTTACAGTGTAAAGATGGATGTTATCGGTCGCTGAACGTCGGAGCAGTAGGCGTTTAATGCATTTTCCCATAGGGTCCAATGCAAAATTGACACCTCATTTTCTCCATTCTCAAGAGCTTTGAGTCTCTGCAAAACATATACATGTGTAGACACAAATAAGTGAAATAGAATGAAGGCTATTTCAGCTTTAGCTTTTATTCCGTTTGGGAGCTAAAGTCGCACAAACTTTTGTTTACAAAAATTTCAATGGCCTATAGTTCGCAAGTTATGCAATCAGTTGACATAAGATTGTGCATGCATGTAGACATGTTAATGACCTTTATATATGCCAAGTTTCAGATGGCTACCTACTCAAACAAGCAAGCAGTAGCGGTTTGAAATTTTCACAATTTGGGCTACACGTTCGGGACGATTCGTGACCTTAGGTGACTTGCACAATTCGGGCTGAAACTAGTGCCAAATGAGAGGGTTGGGATAA
Organism: Ctena decussata; assembly: GCA_963989385.1. Lineage (NCBI taxonomy): Eukaryota > Metazoa > Mollusca > Bivalvia > Lucinida > Lucinidae > Ctena > Ctena decussata. Next base: position 67,739,424 of record OZ022510.1, on the reverse strand, counting down.
ACATTCAATTGACCATATGTGCCAAAAATTCTCGTTCTTTAGTTTTCGAGTTATAGCCCCTGGAAGTCGAAAACTGCACGACTTTGCCCTCGAATATCTCGACAACGGAGAAAGGAGAATTTCAGGGCATTTTCTCCCAAGAAATATATGGGAATTATCTGTAATTTAGCACAGTTTCAGAACGATTCGTGAAAGTCACCTTTTAAGAATAACTTCCACTGCAGGCCCATATATAAAAGTTTGCTCCTTTATTACTCTGCACATGGACAATTATTTGCGCTGTTATTTGCCCCAGGCATGTACCTATGTAATTACCGTTTACAGTGTAAAGATGGATGTTATCGGTCGCTGAACGTCGGAGCAGTAGGCGTTTAATGCATTTTCCCATAGGGTCCAATGCAAAATTGACACCTCATTTTCTCCATTCTCAAGAGCTTTGAGTCTCTGCAAAACATATACATGTGTAGACATAAATAAGTGAAATAGAATGAAGGCTATTTCAGCTTTAGCTTTTATTCCGTTTGGGAGCTAAAGTCGCACAAACTTTTGTTTACAAAAATTTCGATGGCCTTTAGTTCGCAAGTTATGCAATCAGTTGACATAAGATTGTGCATGCATGTAGACATGTTAATGACCTTTATATATGCCAAGTTTCAGATGGCTACCTACTCAAACAAGCAAGCAGTAGCGGTTTGAAATTTTCACAATTTGGGCTACACGTTCGGGACGATTCGTGACCTTAGGTGACTTGCACAATTCGGGCTGAAACTAGTGCCAAATGAGAGGGTTGGGATAAACATTCAATTGACCATATGTGCCAAAAATTCTCGTTCTTTAGTTTTCGAGTTATAGCCCCTGGAAGTCGAAAACTGCACGACTTTGCCCTCGAATATCTCGACAACGGAGAAAGGAGAATTTCAGGGCATTTTCTCCCAAGAAATATATGGGAATTATCTGTAATTTAGCACAGTTTCAGAACGATTCGTGAAATTCACCTTTTAAGAATAACTTCCACTGCAGGCCCATATATAAAAGTTTGCTCCTTTATTACTCTGCACATGGACAATTATTTGCGCTGTTATTTGCCCCAGGCATGTACCTATGTAATTACCGTTTACAGTGTAAAGATGGATGTTATCGGTCGCTGAACGTCGGAGCAGTAGGCGTTTAATGCATTTTCCCATAGGGTCCAATGCAAAATTGACACCTCATTTTCTCCATTCTCAAGAGCTTTGAGTCTCTGCAAAACATATACATGTGTAGACACAAATAAGTGAAATAGAATGAAGGCTATTTCAGCTTTAGCTTTTATTCCGTTTGGGAGCTAAAGTCGCACAAACTTTTGTTTACAAAAATTTCGATGGCCTATAGTTCGCAAGTTATTCAATCAGTTGACATAAGATTGTGCATGCATGTAGACATGTTAATGACCTTTATATATGCCAAGTTTCAGATGGCTACCTACTCAAACAGGCAAGCAGTAGCGGTTTGAAATTTTCACAATTTGGGCTACACGTTCGGGACGATTCGTGACCTTAGGTGACTTGCACAATTCGGGCTGAAACTAGTGCCAAATGAGAGGGTTGGGATAAACATTCAATTGACCATATGTGCCAAAAATTCTCGTTCTTTAGTTTTCGAGTTATAGCCCCTGGAAGTCGAAAACTGCACGACTTTGCCCTCGAATATCTCGACAACGGAGAAAGGAGAATTTCAGGGCATTTTCTCCCAAGAAATATATGGGAATTATCTGTAATTTAGCACAGTTTCAGAACGATTCGTGAAAGTCACCTTTTAAGAATAACTTCCACTGCAGGCCCATATATAAAAGTTTGCTCCTTTATTACTCTGCACATGGACAATTATTTGCGCTGTTATTTGCCCCAGGCATGTACCTATGTAATTACCGTTTACAGTGTAAAGATGGATGTTATCGGTCGCTGAACGTCGGAGCAGTAGGCGTTTAATGCATTTTCCCATAGGGTCCAATGCAAAATTGACACCTCATTTTCTCCATTCTCAAGAGCTTTGAGTCTCTGCAAAACATATACATGTGTAGACACAAATAAGTGAAATAGAATGAAGGCTATTTCAGCTTTAGCTTTTATTCCGTTTGGGAGCTAAAGTCGCACAAACTTTTGTTTACAAAAATTTCGATGGCCTATAGTTCGCAAGTTATGCAATCAGTTGACATAAGATTGTGCATGCATGTAGACATGTTAATGACCTTTATATATGCCAAGTTTCAGATGGCTACCTACTCAAACAAGCAAGCAGTAGCGGTTTGAAATTTTCACAATTTGGGCTACACGTTCGGGACGATTCGTGACCTTAGGTGACTTGCACAATTCGGGCTGAAACTAGTGCCAAATGAGAGGGTTGGGATAAACATTCAATTGACCATATGTGCCAAAAATTCTCGTTCTTTAGTTTTCGAGTTATAGCCCCTGGAAGTCGAAAACTGCACGACTTTGCCCTCGAATATCTCGACAACGGAGAAAGGAGAATTTCAGGGCATTTTCTCCCAAGAAATATATGGGAATTATCTGTAATTTAGCACAGTTTCAGAACGATTCGTGAAAGTCACCTTTTAAGAATAACTTCCACTGCAGGCCCATATATAAAAGTTTGCTCCTTTATTACTCTGCACATGGACAATTATTTGCGCTGTTATTTGCCCCAGGCATGTACCTATGTAATTACCGTTTACAGTGTAAAGATGGATGTTATCGGTCGCTGAACGTCGGAGCAGTAGGCGTTTAATGCATTTTCCCATAGGGTCCAATGCAAAATTGACACCTCATTTTCTCCATTCTCAAGAGCTTTGAGTCTCTGCAAAACATATACATGTGTAGACACAAATAAGTGAAATAGAATGAAGGCTATTTCAGCTTTAGCTTTTATTCCGTTTGGGAGCTAAAGTCGCACAAACTTTTGTTTACAAAAATTTCGATGGCCTATAGTTCGCAAGTTATGCAATCAGTTGACATAAGATTGTGCATGCATGTAGACATGTTAATGACCTTTATATATGCCAAGTTTCAGATGGCTACCTACTCAAACAAGCAAGCAGTAGCGGTTTGAAATTTTCACAATTTGGGCTACACGTTCGGGACGATTCGTGACCTTAGGTGACTTGCACAATTCGGGCTGAAACTAGTGCCAAATGAGAGGGTTGGGATAAACATTCAATTGACCATATGTGCCAAAAATTCTCGTTCTTTAGTTTTCGAGTTATAGCCCCTGGAAGTCGAAAACTGCACGACTTTGCCCTCGAATATCTCGACAACGGAGAAAGGAGAATTTCAGGGCATTTTCTCCCAAGAAATATATGGGAATTATCTGTAATTTAGCACAGTTTCAGAACGATTCGTGAAAGTCACCTTTTAAGAATAACTTCCACTGCAGGCCCATATATAAAAGTTTGCTCCTTTATTACTCTGCACATGGACAATTATTTGCGCTGTTATTTGCCCCAGGCATGTACCTATGTAATTACCGTTTACAGTGTAAAGATGGATGTTATCGGTCGCTGAACGTCGGAGCAGTAGGCGTTTAATGCATTTTCCCATAGGGTCCAATGCAAAATTGACACCTCATTTTCTCCATTCTCAAGAGCTTTGAGTCTCTGCAAAACATATACATGTGTAGACACAAATAAGTGAAATAGAATGAAGGCTATTTCAGCTTTAGCTTTTATTCCGTTTGGGAGCTAAAGTCGCACAAACTTTTGTTTACAAAAATTTCGATGGCCTATAGTTCGCAAGTTATTCAATCAGTTGACATAAGATTGTGCATGCATGTAGACATGTTAATGACCTTTATATATGCCAAGTTTCAGATGGCTACCTACTCAAACAGGCAAGCAGTAGCGGTTTGAAATTTTCACAATTTGGGCTACACGTTCGGGACGATTCGTGACCTTAGGTGACTTGCACAATTCGGGCTGAAACTAGTGCCAAATGAGAGGGTTGGGATAAACATTCAATTGACCATATGTGCCAAAAATTCTCGTTCTTTAGTTTTCGAGTTATAGCCCCTGGAAGTCGAAAACTGCACGACTTTGCCCTCGAATATCTCGACAACGGAGAAAGGAGAATTTCAGGGCATTTTCTCCCAAGAAATATATGGGAATTATCTGTAATTTAGCACAGTTTCAGAACGATTCGTGAAAGTCACCTTTTAAGAATAACTTCCACTGCAGGCCCATATATAAAAGTTTGCTCCTTTATTACTCTGCACATGGACAATTATTTGCGCTGTTATTTGCCCCAGGCATGTACCTATGTAATTACCGTTTACAGTGTAAAGATGGATGTTATCGGTCGCTGAACGTCGGAGCAGTAGGCGTTTAATGCATTTTCCCATAGGGTCCAATGCAAAATTGACACCTCATTTTCTCCATTCTCAAGAGCTTTGAGTCTCTGCAAAACATATACATGTGTAGACACAAATAAGTGAAATAGAATGAAGGCTATTTCAGCTTTAGCTTTTATTCCGTTTGGGAGCTAAAGTCGCACAAACTTTTGTTTACAAAAATTTCGATGGCCTATAGTTCGCAAGTTATGCAATCAGTTGACATAAGATTGTGCATGCATGTAGACATGTTAATGACCTTTATATATGCCAAGTTTCAGATGGCTACCTACTCAAACAAGCAAGCAGTAGCGGTTTGAAATTTTCACAATTTGGGCTACACGTTCGGGACGATTCGTGACCTTAGGTGACTTGCACAATTCGGGCTGAAACTAGTGCCAAATGAGAGGGTTGGGATAAACATTCAATTGACCATATGTGCCAAAAATTCTCGTTCTATAGTTTTCGAGTTATAGCCCCTGGAAGTCGAAAACTGCACGACTTTGCCCTCGAATATCTCGACAACGGAGAAAGGAGAATTTCAGGGCATTTTCTCCCAAGAAATATATGGGAATTATCTGTAATTTAGCACAGTTTCAGAACGATTCGTGAAAGTCACCTTTTAAGAATAACTTCCACTGCAGGCCCATATATAAAAGTTTGCTCCTTTATTACTCTGCACATGGACAATTATTTGCGCTGTTATTTGCCCCAGGCATGTACCTATGTAATTACCGTTTACAGTGTAAAGATGGATGTTATCGGTCGCTGAACGTCGGAGCAGTAGGCGTTTAATGCATTTTCCCATAGGGTCCAATGCAAAATTGACACCTCATTTTCTCCATTCTCAAGAGCTTTGAGTCTCTGCAAAACATATACATGTGTAGACACAAATAAGTGAAATAGAATGAAGGCTATTTCAGCTTTAGCTTTTATTCCGTTTGGGAGCTAAAGTCGCACAAACTTTTGTTTACAAAATTTCGATGGCCTATAGTTCGCAAGTTATGCAATCAGTTGACATAAGATTGTGCATGCATGTAGACATGTTAATGGCCTTTATACATGCCAAGTTTCAGATGGCTACCTACTCATACAAGCAAGCAGTAGCGGTTTGAAATTTTCACAATTTGAGCTACACGTTCGGGACGATTCGTGACCTTAGGTGACTTGCACAATTCGGGCTGAAACTAGTGCCAAATGAGAGGGTTGGGATAAACATTCAATTGACCATATGTGCCAAAAATTCTCGTTCTATAGTTTTCGAGTTATAGCCCCTGGAAGTCGAAAACTGCACGACTTTGCCCTCGAATATCTCGACAACGGAGAAAGGAGAATTTCAGGGCATTTTCTCCCAAGAAATATATGGGAATTATCTGTAATTTAGCACAGTTTCAGAACGATTCGTGAAAGTCACCTTTTAAGAATAACTTCCACTGCAGGCCCATATATAAAAGTTTGCTCCTTTATTACTCTGCACATGGACAATTATTTGCGCTGTTATTTGCCCCAGGCATGTACCTATGTAATTACCGTTTACAGTGTAAAGATGGATGTTATCGGTCGCTGAACGTCGGAGCAGTAGGCGTTTAATGCATTTTCCCATAGGGTCCAATGCAAAATTGACACCTCATTTTCTCCATTCTCAAGAGCTTTGAGTCTCTGCAAAACATATACATGTGTAGACACAAATAAGTGAAATAGAATGAAGGCTATTTCAGCTTTAGTTTTTATTCCGTTTGGGAGCTAAAGTCGCACAAACTTTTGTTTACAAAAATTTCGATGGCCTATAGTTCGCAAGTTATGCAATCAGTTGACATAAGATTGTGCATGCATGTAGACATGTTAATGACCTTTATATATGCCAAGTTTCAGATGGCTACCTACTCAAACAAGCAAGCAGTAGCGGTTTGAAATTTTCACAATTTGGGCTACACGTTCGGGACGATTCGTGACCTTAGGTGACTTGCACAATTCGGGCTGAAACTAGTGCCAAATGAGAGGGTTGGGATAAACATTCAATTGACCATATGTGCCAAAAATTCTCGTTCTTTAGTTTTCGAGTTATAGCCCCTGGAAGTCGAAAACTGCACGACTTTGCCCTCGAATATCTCGACAACGGAGAAAGGAGAATTTCAGGGCATTTTCTCCCAAGAAATGTATGGGAATTATCTGTAATTTAGCACAGTTTCAGAACGATTCGTGAAAGTCACCTTTTAAGAATAACTTCCACTGCAGGCCCATATATAAAAGTTTGCTCCTTTATTACTCTGCACATGGACAATTATTTGCGCTGTTATTTGCCCCAGGCATGTACCTATGTAATTACCGTTTACAGTGTAAAGATGGATGTTATCGGTCGCTGAACGTCGGAATAGTAGGCGTTTAATGCATTTTCCCATAGGGTCCAATGCAAAATTGACACCTCATTTTCTCCATTCTCAAGAGCTTTGAGTCTCTGCAAAACATATACATGTGTAGACACAAATAAGTGAAATAGAATGAAGGCTATTTCAGCTTTAGCTTTTATTCCGTTTGGGAGCTAAAGTCGCACAAACTTTTGTTTACAAAAATTTCGATGGCCTATAGTTCGCAAGTTATGCAATCAGTTGACATAAGATTGTGCATGCATGTAGACATGTTAATGACCTTTATATATGCCAAGTTTCAGATGGCTACCTACTCAAACAAGCAAGCAGTAGCGGTTTGAAATTTTCACAATTTGGGCTACACGTTCGGGACGATTCGTGACCTTAGGTGACTTGCACAATTCGGGCTGAAACTAGTGCCAAATGAGAGGGTTGGGATAAACATTCAATTGACCATATGTGCCAAAAATTCTCGTTCTTTAGTTTTCGAGTTATAGCCCCTGGAAGTCGAAAACTGCACGACTTTGCCCTCGAATATCTCGACAACGGAGAAAGGAGAATTTCAGGGCATTTTCTCCCAAGAAATATATGGGAATTATCTGTAATTTAGCACAGTTTCAGAACGATTCGTGAAAGTCACCTTTTAAGAATAACTTCCACTGCAGGCCCATATATAAAAGTTTGCTCCTTTATTACTCTGCACATGGACAATTATTTGCGCTGTTATTTGCCCCAGGCATGTACCTATGTAATTACCGTTTACAGTGTAAAGATGGATGTTATCGGTCGCTGAACGTCGGAGCAGTAGGCGTTTAATGCATTTTCCCATAGGGTCCAATGCAAAATTGACACCTCATTTTCTCCATTCTCAAGAGCTTTGAGTCTCTGCAAAACATATACATGTGTAGACACAAATAAGTGAAATAGAATGAAGGCTATTTCAGCTTTAGCTTTTATTCCGTTTGGGAGCTAAAGTTGCACAAACTTTTGTTTACAAAAATTTCGATGGCCTATAGTTCGCAAGTTATGCAATCAGTTGACATAAGATTGTGCATGCATGTAGACATGTTAATGACCTTTATATATGCCAAGTTTCAGATGGCTACCTACTCAAACAAGCAAGCAGTAGCGGTTTGAAATTTTCACAATTTGGGCTACACGTTCGGGACGATTCGTGACCTTAGGTGACTTGCACAATTCGGGCTGAAACTAGTGCCAAATGAGAGGGTTGGGATAAACATTCAATTGACCATATGTGCCAAAAATTCTCGTTCTTTAGTTTTCGAGTTATAGCCCCTGGAAGTCGAAAACTGCACGACTTTGCCCTCGAATATCTCGACAACGGAGAAAGGAGAATTTCAGGGCATTTTCTTCCAAGAAATATATGGGAATTATCTGAAATTTAGCACAGTTTCAGAACGATTCGTGAAAGTCACCTTTTAAGAATAACTTCCACTGCAGGCCCATATATAAAAGTTTGCTCCTTTATTACTTTGCACATGGACAATTATTTGCACTGTTATTTGCCCCAGGCATGTACCTATGTAATTACCTTTTACAGTGTAAAGATGGATGTTATCGGTCGCTGAACGTCGGAGCAGTAGGCGTTTAATGCATTTTCCCATAGGGTCCAATGCAAAATTGACACCTCATTTTCTCCATTCTCAAGAGCTTTGAGTCTCTGCAAAACATATACATGTGTAGACACAAATAAGTGAAATAGAATGAAGGCTATTTCAGCTTTAGCTTTTATTCCGTTTGGGAGCTAAAGTCGCACAAACTTTTGTTTACAAAAATTTCGATGGCCTATAGTTCGCAAGTTATGCAATCAGTTGACATAAGATTGTGCATGCATGTAGACATGTTAATGACCTTTATATATGCCAAGTTTCAGATGGCTACCTACTCAAACAAGCAAGCAGTAGCGGTTTGAAATTTTCACAATTTGGGCTACACGTTCGGGACGATTCGTGACCTTAGGTGACTTGCACAATTCGGGCTGAAACTAGTGCCAAATGAGAGGGTTGGGATAAACATTCAATTGACCATATGTGCCAAAAATTCTCGTTCTTTAGTTTTCGAGTTATAGCCCCTGGAAGTCGAAAACTGCACGACTTTGCCCTCGAATATCTCGACAACGGAGAAAGGAGAATTTCAGGGCATTTTCTCCCAAGAAATATATGGGAATTATCTGTAATTTAGCACAGTTTCAGAACGATTCGTGAAAGTCACCTTTTAAGAATAACTTCCACTGCAGGCCCATATATAAAAGTTTGCTCCTTTATTACTCTGCACATGGACAATTATTTGCGCTGTTATTTGCCCCAGGCATGTACCTATGTAATTACCGTTTACAGTGTAAAGATGGATGTTATCGGTCGCTGAACGTCGGAGCAGTAGGCGTTTAATGCATTTTCCCATAGGGTCCAATGCAAAATTGACACCTCATTTTCTCCATTCTCAAGAGCTTTGAGTCTCTGCAAAACATATACATGTGTAGACACAAATAAGTGAAATAGAATGAAGGCTATTTTAGCTTTAGCTTTTATTCCGTTTGGGAGCTAAAGTCGCACAAACTTTTGTTTACAAAAATTTCGATGGCCTATAGTTCGCAAGTTATGCAATCAGTTGACATAAGATTGTGCATGCATGTAGACATGTTAATGACCTTTATATATGCCAAGTTTCAGATGGCTACCTACTCAAACAAGCAAGCAGTAGCGGTTTGAAATTTTCACAATTTGGGCAACACGTTCGGGACGATTCGTGACCTTAGGTGACTTGCACAATTCGGGCTGAAACTAGTGCCAAATGAGAGGGTTGGGATAAACATTCAATTGACCATATGTGCCAAAAATTCTCGTTCTTTAGTTTTCGAGTTATAGCCCCTGGAAGTCGAAAACTGCACGACTTTGCCCTCGAATATCTCGACAACGGAGAAAGGAGAATTTCAGGGCATTTTCTCCCAAGAAATATATGGGAATTATCTGTAATTTAGCACAGTTTCAGAACGATTCGTGAAAGTCACCTTTTAAGAATAACTTCCACTGCAGGCCCATATATAAAAGTTTGCTCCTTTATTACTCTGCACATGGACAATTATTTGCGCTGTTATTTGCCCCAGGCATGTACCTATGTAATTACCGTTTACAGTGTAAAGATGGATGTTATCGGTCGCTGAACGTCGGAGCAGTAGGCGTTTAATGCATTTTCCCATAGGGTCCAATGCAAAATTGACACCTCATTTTCTCCATTCTCAAGAGCTTTGAGTCTCTGCAAAACATATACATGTGTAGACACAAATAAGTGAAATAGAATGAAGGCTATTTCAGCTTTAGCTTTTATTCCGTTTGGGAGCTAAAGTCGCACAAACTTTTGTTTACAAAATTTTCGATGGCCTATAGTTCGCAAGTTATGCAATCAGTTGACATAAGATTGTGCATGCATGTAGACATGTTAATGACCTTTATATATGCCAAGTTTCAGATGGCTACCTACTCAAACAAGCAAGCAGTAGCGGTTTGAAATTTTCACAATTTGGGCTACACGTTCGGGACGATTCGTGACCTTAGGTGACTTGCACAATTCGGGCTGAAACTAGTGCCAAATGAGAGGGTTGGGATAAACATTCAATTGACCATATGTGCCAAAAATTCTCGTTCTTTAGTTTTCGAGTTATAGCCCCTGGAAGTCGAAAACTGCACGACTTTGCCCTCGAATATCTCGACAACGGAGAAAGGAGAATTTCAGGGCATTTTCTCCCAAGAAATATATGGGAATTATCTGTAATTTAGCACAGTTTCAGAACGATTCGTGAAAGTCACCTTTTAAGAATAACTTCCACTGCAGGCCCATATATAAAAGTTTGCTCCTTTATTACTCTGCACATGGACAACTATTTGCGCTGTTATTTGCCCCAGGCATGTACCTATGTAATTACCGTTTACAGTGTAAAGATGGATGTTATCGGTCGCTGAACGTCGGAGCAGTAGGCGTTTAATGCATTTTCCCATAGGGTCCAATGCAAAATTGACACCTCATTTTCTCCATTCTCAAGAGCTTTGAGTCTCTGCAAAACATATACATGTGTAGACACAAATAAGTGAAATAGAATGAAGGCTATTTCAGCTTTAGCTTTTATTCCGTTTGGGAGCTAAAGTCGCACAAACTTTTGTTTACAAAAATTTCGATGGCCTATAGTTCGCAAGTTATGCAATCAGTTGACATAAGATTGTGCATGCATGTAGACATGTTAATGACCTTTATATATGCCAAGTTTCAGATGGCTACCTACTCAAACAAGCAAGCAGTAGCGGTTTGAAATTTTCACAATTTGGGCTACACGTTCGGGACGATTCGTGACCTTAGGTGACTTGCACAATTCGGGCTGAACTAGTGCCAAATGAGAGGGTTGGGATAAACATTCAATTGACCATATGTGCCAAAAATTCTCGTTCTTTAGTTTTCGAGTTATAGCCCCTGGAAGTCGAAAACTGCACGACTTTGCCCTCGAATATCTCGACAACGGAGAAAGGAGAATTTCAGGGCATTTTCTCCCAAGAAATATATGGGAATTATCTGTAATTTAGCACAGTTTCAGAACGATTCGTGAAAGTCACCTTTTAAGAATAACTTCCACTGCAGGCCCATATATAAAAGTTTGCTCCTTTATTACTCTGCACATGGACAATTATTTGCGCTGTTATTTGCCCCAGGCATGTACCTATGTAATTACCGTTTACAGTGTAAAGATGGATGTTATCGGTCGCTGAACGTCGGAGCAGTAGGCGTTTAATGCATTTTCCCATAGGGTCCAATGCAAAATTGACACCTCATTTTCTCCATTCTCAAGAGCTTTGAGTCTCTGCAAAACATATACATGTGTAGACACAAATAAGTGAAATAGAATGAAGGCTATTTCAGCTTTAGCTTTTATTCCGTTTGGGAGCTAAAGTCGCACAAACTTTTGTTTACAAAAATTTCGATGGCCTATAGTTCGCAAGTTATGCAATCAGTTGACATAAGATTGTGCATGCATGTAGACATGTTAATGACCTTTATATATGCCAAGTTTCAGATGGCTACCTACTCAAACAGGCAAGCAGTAGCGGTTTGAAATTTTCACAGTTTGGGCAACACGTTCGGGACGATTCGTGACCTTAGGTGACTTGCACAATTCGGGCTGAAACTAGTGCCAAATGAGAGGGTTGGGATAAACATTCAATTGACCATATGTGCCAAAAATTCTCGTTCTTTAGTTTTCGAGTTATAGCCCCTGGAAGTCGAAAACTGCACGACTTTGCCCTCGAATATCTCGACAACGGAGAAAGGAGAATTTCAGGGCATTTTCTTCCAAGAAATATATGGGAATTATCTGTAATTTAGCACAGTTTCAGAACGATTCGTGAAAGTCACCTTTTAAGAATAACTTCCACTGCAGGCCCATATATAAAAGTTTGCTCCTTTATTACTTTGCACATGGACAATTATTTGCGCTGTTATTTGCCCCAGGCATGTACCTATGTAATTACCTTTTACAGTGTAAAGATGGATGTTATCGGTCGCTGAACGTCGGAGCAGTAGGCGTTTAATGCATTTTCCCATAGGGTCCAATGCAAAATTGACACCTCATTTTCTCCATTCTCAAGAGCTTTGAGTCTCTGCAAAACATATACATGTGTAGACACAAATAAGTGAAATAGAATGAAGGCTATTTCAGCTTTAGCTTTTATTCCGTTTGGGAGCTAAAGTCGCACAAACTTTTGTTTACAAAAATTTCGATGGCCTATAGTTCGCAAGTTATGCAATCAGTTGACATAAGATTGTGCATGCATGTAGACATGTTAATGACCTTTATATATGCCAAGTTTCAGATGGCTACCTACTCAAACAAGCAAGCAGTAGCGGTTTGAAATTTTCACAATTTGGGCTACACGTTCGGGACGATTCGTGACCTTAGGTGACTTGCACAATTCGGGCTGAAACTAGTGCCAAATGAGAGGGTTGGGATAAACATTCAATTGACCATATGTGCCAAAAATTCTCGTTCTTTAGTTTTCGAGTTATAGCCCCTGGAAGTCGAAAACTGCACGACTTTGCCCTCGAATATCTCGACAACGGAGAAAGGAGAATTTCAGGGCATTTTCTCCCAAGAAATATATGGGAATTATCTGTAATTTAGCACAGTTTCAGAACGATTCGTGAAAGTCACCTTTTAAGAATAACTTCCACTGCAGGCCCATATATAAAAGTTTGCTCCTTTATTACTCTGCACATGGACAATTATTTGCGCTGTTATTTGCCCCAGGCATGTACCTATGTAATTACCGTTTACAGTGTAAAGATGGATGTTATCGGTCGCTGAACGTCGGAGCAGTAGGCGTTTAATGCATTTTCCCATAGGGTCCAATGCAAAATTGACACCTCATTTTCTCCATTCTCAAGAGCTTTGAGTCTCTGCAAAACATATACATGTGTAGACACAAATAAGTGAAATAGAATGAAGGCTATTTTAGCTTTAGCTTTTATTCCGTTTGGGAGCTAAAGTCGCACAAACTTTTGTTTACAAAAATTTCGATGGCCTATAGTTCGCAAGTTATGCAATCAGTTGACATAAGATTGTGCATGCATGTAGACATGTTAATGACCTTTATATATGCCAAGTTTCAGATGGCTACCTACTCAAACAAGCAAGCAGTAGCGGTTTGAAATTTTCACAATTTGGGCAACACGTTCGGGACGATTCGTGACCTTAGGTGACTTGCACAATTCGGGCTGAAACTAGTGCCAAATGAGAGGGTTGGGATAAACATTCAATTGACCATATGTGCCAAAAATTCTCGTTCTTTAGTTTTCGAGTTATAGCCCCTGGAAGTCGAAAACTGCACGACTTTGCCCTCGAATATCTCGACAACGGAGAAAGGAGAATTTCAGGGCATTTTCTCCCAAGAAATATATGGGAATTATCTGTAATTTAGCACAGTTTCAGAACGATTCGTGAAAGTCACCTTTTAAGAATAACTTCCACTGCAGGCCCATATATAAAAGTTTGCTCCTTTATTACTCTGCACATGGACAATTATTTGCGCTGTTATTTGCCCCAGGCATGTACCTATGTAATTACCGTTTACAGTGTAAAGATGGATGTTATCGGTCGCTGAACGTCGGAGCAGTAGGCGTTTAATGCATTTTCCCATAGGGTCCAATGCAAAATTGACACCTCATTTTCTCCATTCTCAAGAGCTTTGAGTCTCTGCAAAACATATACATGTGTAGACACAAATAAGTGAAATAGAATGAAGGCTATTTCAGCTTTAGCTTTTATTCCGTTTGGGAGCTAAAGTCGCACAAACTTTTGTTTACAAAATTTTCGATGGCCTATAGTTCGCAAGTTATGCAATCAGTTGACATAAGATTGTGCATGCATGTAGACATGTTAATGACCTTTATATATGCCAAGTTTCAGATGGCTACCTACTCAAACAAGCAAGCAGTAGCGGTTTGAAATTTTCACAATTTGGGCTACACGTTCGGGACGATTCGTGACCTTAGGTGACTTGCACAATTCGGGCTGAAACTAGTGCCAAATGAGAGGGTTGGGATAAACATTCAATTGACCATATGTGCCAAAAATTCTCGTTCTTTAGTTTTCGAGTTATAGCCCCTGGAAGTCGAAAACTGCACGACTTTGCCCTCGAATATCTCGACAACGGAGAAAGGAGAATTTCAGGGCATTTTCTCCCAAGAAATATATGGGAATTATCTGTAATTTAGCACAGTTTCAGAACGATTCGTGAAAGTCACCTTTTAAGAATAACTTCCACTGCAGGCCCATATATAAAAGTTTGCTCCTTTATTACTCTGCACATGGACAACTATTTGCGCTGTTATTTGCCCCAGGCATGTACCTATGTAATTACCGTTTACAGTGTAAAGATGGATGTTATCGGTCGCTGAACGTCGGAGCAGTAGGCGTTTAATGCATTTTCCCATAGGGTCCAATGCAAAATTGACACCTCATTTTCTCCATTCTCAAGAGCTTTGAGTCTCTGCAAAACATATACATGTGTAGACACAAATAAGTGAAATAGAATGAAGGCTATTTCAGCTTTAGCTTTTATTCCGTTTGGGAGCTAAAGTCGCACAAACTTTTGTTTACAAAAATTTCGATGGCCTATAGTTCGCAAGTTATGCAATCAGTTGACATAAGATTGTGCATGCATGTAGACATGTTAATGACCTTTATATATGCCAAGTTTCAGATGGCTACCTACTCAAACAAGCAAGCAGTAGCGGTTTGAAATTTTCACAATTTGGGCTACACGTTCGGGACGATTCGTGACCTTAGGTGACTTGCACAATTCGGGCTGAACTAGTGCCAAATGAGAGGGTTGGGATAAACATTCAATTGACCATATGTGCCAAAAATTCTCGTTCTTTAGTTTTCGAGTTATAGCCCCTGGAAGTCGAAAACTGCACGACTTTGCCTTCGAATATCTCGACAACGGAGAAAGGAGAATTTCAGGGCATTTTCTCCCAAGAAATATATGGGAATTATCTGTAATTTAGCACAGTTTCAGAACGATTCGTGAAAGTCACCTTTTAAGAATAACTTCCACTGCAGGCCCATATATAAAAGTTTGCTCCTTTATTACTCTGCACATGGACAATTATTTGCGCTGTTATTTGCCCCAGGCATGTACCTATGTAATTACCGTTTACAGTGTAAAGATGGATGTTATCGGTCGCTGAACGTCGGAGCAGTAGGCGTTTAATGCATTTTCCCATAGGGTCCAATGCAAAATTGACACCTCATTTTCTCCATTCTCAAGAGCTTTGAGTCTCTGCAAAACATATACATGTGTAGACACAAATAAGTGAAATAGAATGAAGGCTATTTCAGCTTTAGCTTTTATTCCGTTTGGGAGCTAAAGTCGCACAAACTTTTGTTTACAAAAATTTCGATGGCCTATAGTTCGCAAGTTATGCAATCAGTTGACATAAGATTGTGCATGCATGTAGACATGTTAATGACCTTTATATATGCCAAGTTTCAGATGGCTACCTACTCAAACAGGCAAGCAGTAGCGGTTTGAAATTTTCACAGTTTGGGCAACACGTTCGGGACGATTCGTGACCTTAGGTGACTTGCACAATTCGGGCTGAAACTAGTGCCAAATGAGAGGGTTGGGATAAACATTCAATTGACCATATGTGCCAAAAATTCTCGTTCTTTAGTTTTCGAGTTATAGCCCCTGGAAGTCGAAAACTGCACGACTTTGCCCTCGAATATCTCGACAACGGAGAAAGGAGAATTTCAGGGCATTTTCTCCCAAGAAATATATGGGAATTATCTGTAATTTAGCACAGTTTCAGAACGATTCGTGAAAGTCACCTTTTAAGAATAACTTCCACAGCAGGCCCATATATAAAAGTTTGCTCCTTTATTACTCTGCACATGGACAATTATTTGCGCTGTTATTTGCCCCAGGCATGTACCTATGTAATTACCGTTTACAGTGTAAAGATGGATGTTATCGGTCGCTGAACGTCGGAGCAGTAGGCGTTTAATGCATTTTCCCATAGGGTCCAATGCAAAATTGACACCTCATTTTCTCCATTCTCAAGAGCTTTGAGTCTCTGCAAAACATATACATGTGTAGACACAAATAAGTGAAATAGAATGAAGGCTATTTCAGCTTTAGCTTTTATTCCGTTTGGGAGCTAAAGTCGCACAAACTTTTGTTTACAAAAATTTCGATGGCCTATAGTTCGCAAGTTATGCAATCAGTTGACATAAGATTGTGCATGCATGTAGACATGTTAATGACCTTTATATATGCCAAGTTTCAGATGGCTACCTACTCAAACAAGCAAGCAGTAGCGGTTTGAAATTTTCACAATTTGGGCTACACGTTCGGGACGATTCGTGACCTTAGGTGACTTGCACAATTCGGGCTGAAACTAGTGCCAAATGAGAGGGTTGGGATAAACATTCAATTGACCATATGTGCCAAAAATTCTCGTTCTTTAGTTTTCGAGTTATAGCCCCTGGAAGTCGAAAACTGCACGGCTTTGCCCTCGAATATCTCGACAACGGAGAAAGGAGAATTTCAGGGCATTTTCTCCCAAGAAATATATGGGAATTATCTGTAATTTAGCACAGTTTCAGAACGATTCGTGAAAGTCACCTTTTAAGAATAACTTCCACAGCAGGCCCATATATAAAAGTTTGCTCCTTTATTACTCTGCACATGGACAATTATTTGCGCTGTTATTTGCCCCAGGCATGTACCTATGTAATTACCGTTTACAGTGTAAAGATGGATGTTATCGGTCGCTGAACGTCGGAGCAGTAGGCGTTTAATGCATTTTCCCATAGGGTCCAATGCAAAATTGACACCTCATTTTCTCCATTCTCAAGAGCTTTGAGTCTCTGCAAAACATATACATGTGTAGACACAAATAAGTGAAATAGAATGAAGGCTATTTCAGCTTTAGCTTTTATTCCGTTTGGGAGCTAAAGTCGCACAAACTTTTGTTTACAAAAATTTCGATGGCCTATAGTTCGCAAGTTATGCAATCAGTTGACATAAGATTGTGCATGCATGTAGACATGTTAATGACCTTTATATATGCCAAGTTTCAGATGGCTACCTACTCAAACAAGCAAGCAGTAGCGGTTTGAAATTTTCACAATTTGGGCTACACGTTCGGGACGATTCGTGACCTTAGGTGACTTGCACAATTCGGGCTGAAACTAGTGCCAAATGAGAGGGTTGGGATAAACATTCAATTGACCATATGTGCCAAAAATTCTCGTTCTTTAGTTTTCGAGTTATAGCCCCTGGAAGTCGAAAACTGCACGACTTTGCCCTCGAATATCTCGACAACGGAGAAAGGAGAATTTCAGGGCATTTTCTCCCAAGAAATATATGGGAATTATCTGTAATTTAGCACAGTTTCAGAACGATTCGTGAAAGTCACCTTTTAAGAATAACTTCCACTGCAGGCCCATATATAAAAGTTTGCTCCTTTATTACTCTGCACATGGACAATTATTTGCGCTGTTATTTGCCCCAGGCATGTACCTATGTAATTACCGTTTACAGTGTAAAGATGGATGTTATCGGTCGCTGAACGTCGGAGCAGTAGGCGTTTAATGCATTTTCCCATAGGGTCCAATGCAAAATTGACACCTCATTTTCTCCATTCTCAAGAGCTTTGAGTCTCTGCAAAACATATACATGTGTAGACATAAATAAGTGAAATAGAATGAAGGCTATTTCAGCTTTAGCTTTTATTCCGTTTGGGAGCTAAAGTCGCACAAACTTTTGTTTACAAAAATTTCGATGGCCTATAGTTCGCAAGTTATGCAATCAGTTGACATAAGATTGTGCATGCATGTAGACATATTAATGACCTTTATATATGCCAAGTCTCAGATGGCTACCTACTCAAACAAGCAAGCAGTAGCGGTTTGAAATTTTCACAATTTGGGCTACACGTTCGGGACGATTCGTGACCTTAGGTGACTTGCACAATTCGGGCTGAAACTAGTGCCAAATGAGAGGGTTGGGATAAACATTCAATTGACCATATGTGCCAAAAATTCTCGTTCTTTAGTTTTCGAGTTATAGCCCCTGGAAGTCGAAAACTGCACGACTTTGCCCTCGAATATCTCGACAACGGAGAAAGGAGAATTTCAGGGCATTTTCTCCCAAGAAATATATGGGAATTATCTGTAATTTAGCACAGTTTCAGAACGATTCGTGAAAGTCACCTTTTAAGAATAACTTCCACTGCAGGCCCATATATAAAAGTTTGCTCCTTTATTACTCTGCACATGGACAATTATTTGCGCTGTTATTTGCCCCAGGCATGTACCTATGTAATTACCGTTTACAGTGTAAAGATGGATGTTATCGGTCGCTGAACGTCGGAGCAGTAGGCGTTTAATGCATTTTCCCATAGGGTCCAATGCAAAATTGACACCTCATTTTCTCCATTCTCAAGAGCTTTGAGTCTCTGCAAAACATATACATGTGTAGACACAAATAAGTGAAATAGAATGAAGGCTATTTCAGCTTTAGCTTTTATTCCGTTTGGGAGCTAAAGTCGCACAAACTTTTGTTTACAAAAATTTCGATGGCCTATAGTTCGCAAGTTATGCAATCAGTTGACATAAGATTGTGCATGCATGTAGACATGTTAATGACCTTTATATATGCCAAGTTTCAGATGGCTACCTACTCAAACAAGCAAGCAGTAGCGGTTTGAAATTTTCACAATTTGGGCTACACGTTCGGGACGATTCGTGACCTTAGGTGACTTGCACAATTCGGGCTGAAACTAGTGCCAAATGAGAGGGTTGAGATAAACATTCAATTGACCATATGTGCCAAAAATTCTCGTTCTTTAGTTTTCGAGTTATAGCCCCTGGAAGTCGAAAACTGCACGACTTTGCCCTCGAATATCTCGACAACGGAGAAAGGAGAATTTCAGGGCATTTTCTCCCAAGAAATATATGGGAATTATCTGTAATTTAGCACAGTTTCAGAACGATTCGTGAAAGTCACCTTTTAAGAATAACTTCCACTGCAAGCCAATATATAAAAGTTTGCTCCTTTATTACTCTGCACATGGACAATTATTTGCGCTGTTATTTGCCCCAGGCATGTACCTATGTAATTACCGTTTACAGTGTAAAGATGGATGTTATCGGTCGCTGAACGTCGGAGCAGTAGGCGTTTAATGCATTTTCCCATAGGGTCCAATGCAAAATTGACACCTCATTTTCTCCATTCTCAAGAGCTTTGAGTCTCTGCAAAACATATACATGTGTAGACACAAATAAGTGAAATAGAATGAAGGCTATTTCAGCTTTAGCTTTTATTCCGTTTGGGAGCTAAAGTCGCACAAACTTTTGTTTACAAAAATTTCGATGGCCTATAGTTCGCAAGTTATGCAATCAGTTGACATAAGATTGTGCATGCATGTAGACATGTTAATGACCTTTATATATGCCAAGTTTCAGATGGCTACCTACTCAAACAGGCAAGCAGTAGCGGTTTGAAATTTTCACAATTTGGGCTACACGTTCGGGACGATTCGTGACCTTAGGTGACTTGCACAATTCGGGCTGAAACTAGTGCCAAATGAGAGGGTTGGGATAAACATTCAATTGACCATATGTGCCAAAAATTCTCGTTCTTTAGTTTTCGAGTTATAGCCCCTGGAAGTCGAAAACTGCACGACTTTGCCCTCGAATATCTCGACAACGGAGAAAGGAGAATTTCAGGGCATTTTCTCCCAAGAAATATATGGGAATTATCTGTAATTTAGCACAGTTTCAGAACGATTCGTGAAAGTCACCTTTTAAGAATAACTTCCACTGCAGGCCCATATATAAAAGTTTGCTCCTTTATTACTCTGCACATGGACAATTATTTGCGCTGTTATTTGCCCCAGGCATGTACCTATGTAATTACCGTTTACAGTGTAAAGATGGATGTTATCGGTCGCTGAACGTCGGAGCAGTAGGCGTTTAATGCATTTTCCCATAGGGTCCAATGCAAAATTGACACCTCATTTTCTCCATTCTCAAGAGCTTTGAGTCTCTGCAAAACATATACATGTGTAGACACAAATAAGTGAAATAGAATGAAGGCTATTTCAGCTTTAGCTTTTATTCCGTTTGGGAGCTAAAGTCGCACAAACTTTTGTTTACAAAAATTTCGATGGCCTATAGTTCGCAAGTTATGCAATCAGTTGACATAAGATTGTGCATGCATGTAGACATGTTAATGACCTTTATATATGCCAAGTTTCAGATGGCTACCTACTCAAACAAGCAAGCAGTAGCGGTTTGAAATTTTCACAATTTGGGCTACACGTTCGGGACGATTCGTGACCTTAGGTGACTTGCACAATTCGGGCTGAAACTAGTGCCAAATGAGAGGGTTGGGATAAACATTCAATTGACCATATGTGCCAAAAATTCTCGTTCTTTAGTTTTCGAGTTATAGCCCCTGGAAGTCGAAAACTGCACGACTTTGCCCTCGAATATCTCGACAACGGAGAAAGGAGAATTTCAGGGCATTTTCTCCCAAGAAATATTTGGGAATTATCTGTATTTAGCACAGTTTCAGAACGATTCGTGAAAGTCACCTTTTAAGAATAACTTCCACTGCAGGCCCATATATAAAAGTTTGCTCCTTTATTACTCTGCACATGGACAATTATTTGCGCTGTTATTTGCCCCAGGCATGTACCTATGTAATTACCGTTTACAGTGTAAAGATGGATGTTATCGGTCGCTGAACGTCGGAGCAGTAGGCGTTTAATGCATTTTCCCATAGGGTCCAATGCAAAATTGACACCTCATTTTCTCCATTCTCAAGAGCTTTGAGTCTCTGCAAAACATATACATGTGTAGACACAAATAAGTGAAATAGAATGAAGGCTATTTCAGCTTTAGCTTTTATTCCGTTTGGGAGCTAAAGTCGCACAAACTTTTGTTTACAAAAATTTCGATGGCCTATAGTTCGCAAGTTATGCAATCAGTTGACATAAGATTGTGCATGCATGTAGACATGTTAATGACCTTTATATATGCCAAGTTTCAGATGGCTACCTACTCAAACAAGCAAGCAGTAGCGGTTTGAAATTTTCACAATTTGGGCTACACGTTCGGGACGATTCGTGACCTTAGGTGACTTGCACAATTCGGGCTGAAACTAGTGCCAAATGAGAGGGTTGGGATAAACATTCAATTGACCATATGTGCCAAAAATTCTCGTTCTTTAGTTTTCGAGTTATAGCCCCTGGAAGTCGAAAACTGCACGACTTTGCCCTCGAATATCTCGACAACGGAGAAAGGAGAATTTCAGGGCATTTTCTCCCAAGAAATATATGGGAATTATCTGTAATTTAGCACAGTTTCAGAACGATTCGTGAAAGTCACCTTTTAAGAATAACTTCCACTGCAGGCCCATATATAAAAGTTTGCTCCTTTATTACTCTGCACATGGACAATTATTTGCGCTGTTATTTGCCCCAGGCATGTACCTATGTAATTACCGTTTACAGTGTAAAGATGGATGTTATCGGTCGCTGAACGTCGGAGCAGTAGGCGTCTAATGCATTTTCCCATAGGGTCCAATGCAAAATTGACACCTCATTTTCTCCATTCTCAAGAGCTTTGAGTCTCTGCAAAACATATACATGTGTAGACACAAATAAGTGAAATAGAATGAAGGCTATTTCAGCTTTAGCTTTTATTCCGTTTGGGAGCTAAAGTCGCACAAACTTTTGTTTACAAAAATTTCGATGGCCTATAGTTCGCAAGTTATGCAATCAGTTGACATAAGATTGTGCATGCATGTAGACATGTTAATGACCTTTATATATGCCAAGTTTCAGATGGCTACCTACTCAAACAAGCAAGCAGTAGCGGTTTGAAATTTTCACAATTTGGGCTACACGTTCGGGACGATTCGTGACCTTAGGTGACTTGCACAATTCGGGCTGAAACTAGTGCCAAATGAGAGGGTTGGGATAAACATTCAATTGACCATATGTGCCAAAAATTCTCGTTCTTTAGTTTTCGAGTTATAGCCCCTGGAAGTCGAAAACTGCACGACTTTGCCCTCGAATATCTCGACAACGGAGAAAGGAGAATTTCAGGGCATTTTCTCCCAAGAAATATATGGGAATTATCTGTAATTTAGCACAGTTTCAGAACGATTCGTGAAAGTCACCTTTTAAGAATAACTTCCACTGCAGGCCCATATATAAAAGTTTGCTCCTTTATTACTCTGCACATGGACAATTATTTGCGCTGTTATTTGCCCCAGGCATGTACCTATGTAATTACCGTTTACAGTGTAAAGATGGATGTTATCGGTCGCTGAACGTCGGAGCAGTAGGCGTTTAATGCATTTTCCCATAGGGTCCAATGCAAAATTGACACCTCATTTTCTCCATTCTCAAGAGCTTTGAGTCTCTGCAAAACATATACATGTGTAGACATAAATAAGTGAAATAGAATGAAGGCTATTTCAGCTTTAGCTTTTATTCCGTTTGGGAGCTAAAGTCGCACAAACTTTTGTTTACAAAAATTTCGATGGCCTATAGTTCGCAAGTTATGCAATCAGTTGACATAAGATTGTGCATGCATGTAGACATATTAATGACCTTTATATATGCCAAGTCTCAGATGGCTACCTACTCAAACAAGCAAGCAGTAGCGGTTTGAAATTTTCACAATTTGGGCTACACGTTCGGGACGATTCGTGACCTTAGGTGACTTGCACAATTCGGGCTGAAACTAGTGCCAAATGAGAGGGTTGGGATAAACATTCAATTGACCATATGTGCCAAAAATTCTCGTTCTTTAGTTTTCGAGTTATAGCCCCTGGAAGTCGAAAACTGCACGACTTTGCCCTCGAATATCTCGACAACGGAGAAAGGAGAATTTCAGGGCATTTTCTCCCAAGAAATATATGGGAATTATCTGTAATTTAGCACAGTTTCAGAACGATTCGTGAAAGTCACCTTTTAAGAATAACTTCCACTGCAGGCCCATATATAAAAGTTTGCTCCTTTATTACTCTGCACATGGACAATTATTTGCGCTGTTATTTGCCCCAGGCATGTACCTATGTAATTACCGTTTACAGTGTAAAGATGGATGTTATCGGTCGCTGAACGTCGGAGCAGTAGGCGTTTAATGCATTTTCCCATAGGGTCCAATGCAAAATTGACACCTCATTTTCTCCATTCTCAAGAGCTTTGAGTCTCTGCAAAACATATACATGTGTAGACACAAATAAGTGAAATAGAATGAAGGCTATTTCAGCTTTAGCTTTTATTCCGTTTGGGAGCTAAAGTCGCACAAACTTTTGTTTACAAAAATTTCGATGGCCTATAGTTCGCAAGTTATGCAATCAGTTGACATAAGATTGTGCATGCATGTAGACATGTTAATGACCTTTATATATGCCAAGTTTCAGATGGCTACCTACTCAAACAAGCAAGCAGTAGCGGTTTGAAATTTTCACAATTTGGGCTACACGTTCGGGACGATTCGTGACCTTAGGTGACTTGCACAATTCGGGCTGAAACTAGTGCCAAATGAGAGGGTTGAGATAAACATTCAATTGACCATATGTGCCAAAAATTCTCGTTCTTTAGTTTTCGAGTTATAGCCCCTGGAAGTCGAAAACTGCACGACTTTGCCCTCGAATATCTCGACAACGGAGAAAGGAGAATTTCAGGGCATTTTCTCCCAAGAAATATATGGGAATTATCTGTAATTTAGCACAGTTTCAGAACGATTCGTGAAAGTCACCTTTTAAGAATAACTTCCACTGCAGGCCAATATATAAAAGTTTGCTCCTTTATTACTCTGCACATGGACAATTATTTGCGCTGTTATTTGCCCCAGGCATGTACCTATGTAATTACCGTTTACAGTGTAAAGATGGATGTTATCGGTCGCTGAACGTCGGAGCAGTAGGCGTTTAATGCATTTTCCCATAGGGTCCAATGCAAAATTGACACCTCATTTTCTCCATTCTCAAGAGCTTTGAGTCTCTGCAAAACATATACATGTGTAGACACAAATAAGTGAAATAGAATGAAGGCTATTTCAGCTTTAGCTTTTATTCCGTTTGGGAGCTAAAGTCGCACAAACTTTTGTTTACAAAAATTTCGATGGCCTATAGTTCGCAAGTTATGCAATCAGTTGACATAAGATTGTGCATGCATGTAGACATGTTAATGACCTTTATATATGCCAAGTTTCAGATGGCTACCTACTCAAACAGGCAAGCAGTAGCGGTTTGAAATTTTCACAATTTGGGCTACACGTTCGGGACGATTCGTGACCTTAGGTGACTTGCACAATTCGGGCTGAAACTAGTGCCAAATGAGAGGGTTGGGATAAACATTCAATTGACCATATGTGCCAAAAATTCTCGTTCTTTAGTTTTCGAGTTATAGCCCCTGGAAGTCGAAAACTGCACGACTTTGCCCTCGAATATCTCGACAACGGAGAAAGGAGAATTTCAGGGCATTTTCTCCCAAGAAATATATGGGAATTATCTGTAATTTAGCACAGTTTCAGAACGATTCGTGAAAGTCACCTTTTAAGAATAACTTCCACTGCAGGCCCATATATAAAAGTTTGCTCCTTTATTACTCTGCACATGGACAATTATTTGCGCTGTTATTTGCCCCAGGCATGTACCTATGTAATTACCGTTTACAGTGTAAAGATGGATGTTATCGGTCGCTGAACGTCGGAGCAGTAGGCGTTTAATGCATTTTCCCATAGGGTCCAATGCAAAATTGACACCTCATTTTCTCCATTCTCAAGAGCTTTGAGTCTCTGCAAAACATATACATGTGTAGACACAAATAAGTGAAATAGAATGAAGGCTATTTCAGCTTTAGCTTTTATTCCGTTTGGGAGCTAAAGTCGCACAAACTTTTGTTTACAAAAATTTCGATGGCCTATAGTTCGCAAGTTATGCAATCAGTTGACATAAGATTGTGCATGCATGTAGACATGTTAATGACCTTTATATATGCCAAGTTTCAGATGGCTACCTACTCAAACAAGCAAGCAGTAGCGGTTTGAAATTTTCACAATTTGGGCTACACGTTCGGGACGATTCGTGACCTTAGGTGACTTGCACAATTCGGGCTGAAACTAGTGCCTAATGAGAGGGTTGGGATAAACATTCAATTGACCATATGTGCCAAAAATTCTCGTTCTTTAGTTTTCGAGTTATAGCCCCTGGAAGTCGAAAACTGCACGACTTTGCCCTCGAATATCTCGACAACGGAGAAAGGAGAATTTCAGGGCATTTTCTCCCAAGAAATATTTGGGAATTATCTGTATTTAGCACAGTTTCAGAACGATTCGTGAAAGTCACCTTTTAAGAATAACTTCCACTGCAGGCCCATATATAAAAGTTTGCTCCTTTATTACTCTGCACATGGACAATTATTTGCGCTGTTATTTGCCCCAGGCATGTACCTATGTAATTACCGTTTACAGTGTAAAGATGGATGTTATCGGTCGCTGAACGTCGGAGCAGTAGGCGTTTAATGCATTTTCCCATAGGGTCCAATGCAAAATTGACACCTCATTTTCTCCATTCTCAAGAGCTTTGAGTCTCTGCAAAACATATACATGTGTAGACACAAATAAGTGAAATAGAATGAAGGCTATTTCAGCTTTAGCTTTTATTCCGTTTGGGAGCTAAAGTCGCACAAACTTTTGTTTACAAAAATTTCGATGGCCTATAGTTCGCAAGTTATGCAATCAGTTGACATAAGATTGTGCATGCATGTAGACATGTTAATGACCTTTATATATGCCAAGTTTCAGATGGCTACCTACTCAAACAAGCAAGCAGTAGCGGTTTGAAATTTTCACAATTTGGGCTACACGTTCGGGACGATTCGTGACCTTAGGTGACTTGCACAATTCGGGCTGAAACTAGTGCCAAATGAGAGGGTTGGGATAAACATTCAATTGACCATATGTGCCAAAAATTCTCGTTCTTTAGTTTTCGAGTTATAGCCCCTGGAAGTCGAAAACTGCACGACTTTGCCCTCGAATATCTCGACAACGGAGAAAGGAGAATTTCAGGGCATTTTCTCCCAAGAAATATATGGGAATTATCTGTAATTTAGCACAGTTTCAGAACGATTCGTGAAAGTCACCTTTTAAGAATAACTTCCACTGCAGGCCCATATATAAAAGTTTGCTCCTTTATTACTCTGCACATGGACAATTATTTGCGCTGTTATTTGCCCCAGGCATGTACCTATGTAATTACCGTTTACAGTGTAAAGATGGATGTTATCGGTCGCTGAACGTCGGAGCAGTAGGCGTTTAATGCATTTTCCCATAGGGTCCAATGCAAAATTGACACCTCATTTTCTCCATTCTCAAGAGCTTTGAGTCTCTGCAAAACATATACATGTGTAGACACAAATAAGTGAAATAGAATGAAGGCTATTTCAGCTTTAGCTTTTATTCCGTTTGGGAGCTAAAGTCGCACAAACTTTTGTTTACAAAAATTTCGATGGCCTATAGTTCGCAAGTTATGCAATCAGTTGACATAAGATTGTGCATGCATGTAGACATGTTAATGACCTTTATATATGCCAAGTTTCAGATGGCTACCTACTCAAACAAGCAAGCAGTAGCGGTTTGAAATTTTCACAATTTGGGCTACACGTTCGGGACGATTCGTGACCTTAGGTGACTTGCACAATTCGGGCTGAAACTAGTGCCAAATGAGAGGGTTGGGATAAACATTCAATTGACCATATGTGCCAAAAATTCTCGTTCTTTAGTTTTCGAGTTATAGCCCCTGGAAGTCGAAAACTGCACGACTTTGCCCTCGAATATCTCGACAACGGAGAAAGGAGAATTTCAGGGCATTTTCTCCCAAGAAATATATGGGAATTATCTGTAATTTAGCACAGTTTCAGAACGATTCGTGAAAGTCACCTTTTAAGAATAACTTCCACTGCAGGCCCATATATAAAAGTTTGCTCCTTTATTACTCTGCACATGGACAATTATTTGCGCTGTTATTTGCCCCAGGCATGTACCTATGTAATTACCGTTTACAGTGTAAAGATGGATGTTATCGGTCGCTGAACGTCGGAGCAGTAGGCGTTTAATGCATTTTCCCATAGGGTCCAATGCAAAATTGACACCTCATTTTCTCCATTCTCAAGAGCTTTGAGTCTCTGCAAAACATATACATGTGTAGACACAAATAAGTGAAATAGAATGAAGGCTATTTCAGCTTTAGCTTTTATTCCGTTTGGGAGCTAAAGTCGCACAAACTTTTGTTTACAAAAATTTCGATGGCCTATAGTTCGCAAGTTATGCAATCAGTTGACATAAGATTGTGCATGCATGTAGACATGTTAATGACCTTTATATATGCCAAGTTTCAGATGGCTACCTACTCAAACAAGCAAGCAGTAGCGGTTTGAAATTTTCACAATTTGGGCTACACGTTCGGGACGATTCGTGACCTTAGGTGACTTGCACAATTCGGGCTGAAACTAGTGCCAAATGAGAGGGTTGGGATAAACATTCAATTGACCATATGTGCCAAAAATTCTCGTTCTTTAGTTTTCGAGTTATAGCCCCTGGAAGTCGAAAACTGCACGACTTTGCCCTCGAATATCTCGACAACGGAGAAAGGAGAATTTCAGGGCATTTTCTCCCAAGAAATATATGGGAATTATCTGTATTTAGCACAGTTTCAGAAGGATTCGTGAAAGTCACCTTTTAAGAATAACTTCCACTGCAGGCCCATATATAAAAGTTTGCTCCTTTATTACTCTGCACATGGACAATTATTTGCGCTGTTATTTGCCCCAGGCATGTACCTATGTAATTACCGTTTACAGTGTAAAGATGGATGTTATCGGTCGCTGAACGTCGGAGCAGTAGGCGTTTAATGCATTTTCCCATAGGGTCCAATGCAAAATTGACACCTCATTTTCTCCATTCTCAAGAGCTTTGAGTCTCTGCAAAACATATACATGTGTAGACACAAATAAGTGAAATAGAATGAAGGCTATTTCAGCTTTAGCTTTTATTCCGTTTGGGAGCTAAAGTCGCACAAACTTTTGTTTACAAAAATTTCGATGGCCTATAGTTCGCAAGTTATGCAATCAGTTGACATAAGATTGTGCATGCATGTAGACATGTTAATGACCTTTATATATGCCAAGTTTCAGATGGCTACCTACTCAAACAAGCAAGCAGTAGCGGTTTGAAATTTTCACAATTTGGGCTACACGTTCGGGACGATTCGTGACCTTAGGTGACTTGCACAATTCGGGCTGAAACTAGTGCCAAATGAGAGGGTTGGGATAAACATTCAATTGACCATATGTGCCAAAAATTCTCGTTCTTTAGTTTTCGAGTTATAGCCCCTGGAAGTCGAAAACTGCACGACTTTGCCCTCGAATATCTCGACAACGGAGAAAGGAGAATTTCAGGGCATTTTCTCCCAAGAAATATATGGGAATTATCTGTAATTTAGCACAGTTTCAGAACGATTCGTGAAAGTCACCTTTTAAGAATAACTTCCACTGCAGGCCCATATATAAAAGTTTGCTCCTTTATTACTCTGCACATGGACAATTATTTGCGCTGTTATTTGCCCCAGGCATGTACCTATGTAATTACCGTTTACAGTGTAAAGATGGATGTTATCGGTCGCTGAACGTCGGAGCAGTAGGCGTTTAATGCATTTTCCCATAGGGTCCAATGCAAAATTGACACCTCATTTTCTCCATTCTCAAGAGCTTTGAGTCTCTGCAAAACATATACATGTGTAGACACAAATAAGTGAAATAGAATGAAGGCTATTTCAGCTTTAGCTTTTATTCCGTTTGGGAGCTAAAGTCGCACAAACTTTTGTTTACAAAAATTTCGATGGCCTATAGTTCGTAAGTTATGCAATCAGTTGACATAAGATTGTGCATGCATGTAGACATGTTAATGACCTTTATATATGCCACGTTTCAGATGGCTACCTACTCAAACAAGCAAGCAGTAGCGGTTTGAAATTTTCACAATTTGGGCTACACGTTCGGGACGATTCGTGACCTTAGGTGACTTGCACAATTCGGGCTGAAACTAGTGCCAAATGAGAGGGTTGGGATAAACATTCAATTGACCATATGTGCCAAAAATTCTCGTTCTTTAGTTTTCGAGTTATAGCCCCTGGAAGTCGAAAACTGCACGACTTTGCCCTCGAATATCTCGACAACGGAGAAAGGAGAATTTCAGGGCATTTTCTCCCAAGAAATATATGGGAATTATCTGTAATTTAGCACAGTTTCAGAACGATTCGTGAAAGTCACCTTTTAAGAATAACTTCCACTGCAGGCCAATATATAAAAGTTTGCTCCTTTATTACTCTGCACATGGACAATTATTTGCGCTGTTATTTGCCCCAGGCATGTACCTATGTAATTACCGTTTACAGTGTAAAGATGGATGTTATCGGTCGCTGAACGTCGGAGCAGTAGGCGTTTAATGCATTTTCCCATAGGGTCCAATGCAAAATTGACACCTCATTTTCTCCATTCTCAAGAGCTTTGAGTCTCTGCAAAACATATACATGTGTAGACACAAATAAGTGAAATAGAATGAAGGCTATTTCAGCTTTAGCTTTTATTCCGTTTGGGAGCTAAAGTCGCACAAACTTTTGTTTACAAAAATTTCGATGGCCTATAGTTCGCAAGTTATGCAATCAGTTGACATAAGATTGTGCATGCATGTAGACATGTTAATGACCTTTATATATGCCAAGTTTCAGATGGCTACCTACTCAAACAGGCAAGCAGTAGCGGTTTGAAATTTTCACAATTTGGGCTACACGTTCGGGACGATTCGTGACCTTAGGTGACTTGCACAATTCGGGCTGAAACTAGTGCCAAATGAGAGGGTTGGGATAAACATTCAATTGACCATATGTGCCAAAAATTCTCGTTCTTTAGTTTTCGAGTTATAGCCCCTGGAAGTCGAAAACTGCACGACTTTGCCCTCGAATATCTCGACAACGGAGAAAGGAGAATTTCAGGGCATTTTCTCCCAAGAAATATATGGGAATTATCTGTAATTTAGCACAGTTTCAGAACGATTCGTGAAAGTCACCTTTTAAGAATAACTTCCACTGCAGGCCCATATATAAAAGTTTGCTCCTTTATTACTCTGCACATGGACAATTATTTGCGCTGTTATTTGCCCCAGGCATGTACCTATGTAATTACCGTTTACAGTGTAAAGATGGATGTTATCGGTCGCTGAACGTCGGAGCAGTAGGCGTTTAATGCATTTTCCCATAGGGTCCAATGCAAAATTGACACCTCATTTTCTCCATTCTCAAGAGCTTTGAGTCTCTGCAAAACATATACATGTGTAGACACAAATAAGTGAAATAGAATGAAGGCTATTTCAGCTTTAGCTTTTATTCCGTTTGGGAGCTAAAGTCGCACAAACTTTTGTTTACAAAAATTTCGATGGCCTATAGTTCGCAAGTTATGCAATCAGTTGACATAAGATTGTGCATGCATGTAGACATGTTAATGACCTTTATATATGCCAAGTTTCAGATGGCTACCTACTCAAACAAGCAAGCAGTAGCGGTTTGAAATTTTCACAATTTGGGCTACACGTTCGGGACGATTCGTGACCTTAGGTGACTTGCACAATTCGGGCTGAAACTAGTGCCAAATGAGAGGGTTGGGATAAACATTCAATTGACCATATGTGCCAAAAATTCTCGTTCTTTAGTTTTCGAGTTATAGCCCCTGGAAGTCGAAAACTGCACGACTTTGCCCTCGAATATCTCGACAACGGAGAAAGGAGAATTTCAGGGCATTTTCTCCCAAGAAATATATGGGAATTATCTGTATTTAGCACAGTTTCAGAACGATTCGTGAAAGTCACCTTTTAAGAATAACTTCCACTGCAGGCCCATATATAAAAGTTTGCTCCTTTATTACTCTGCACATGGACAATTATTTGCGCTGTTATTTGCCCCAGGCATGTACCTATGTAATTACCGTTTACAGTGTAAAGATGGATGTTATCGGTCGCTGAACGTCGGAGCAGTAGGCGTTTAATGCATTTTCCCATAGGGTCCAATGCAAAATTGACACCTCATTTTCTCCATTCTCAAGAGCTTTGAGTCTCTGCAAAACATATACATGTGTAGACACAAATAAGTGAAATAGAATGAAGGCTATTTCAGCTTTAGCTTTTATTCCGTTTGGGAGCTAAAGTCGCACAAACTTTTGTTTACAAAAATTTCGATGGCCTATAGTTCGCAAGTTATGCAATCAGTTGACATAAGATTGTGCATGCATGTAGACATGTTAATGACCTTTATATATGCCAAGTTTCAGATGGCTACCTACTCAAACAAGCAAGCAGTAGCGGTTTGAAATTTTCACAATTTGGGCTACACGTTCGGGACGATTCGTGACCTTAGGTGACTTGCACAATTCGGGCTGAAACTAGTGCCAAATGAGAGGGTTGGGATAAACATTCAATTGACCATATGTGCCAAAAATTCTCGTTCTTTAGTTTTCGAGTTATAGCCCCTGGAAGTCGAAAACTGCACGACTTTGCCCTCGAATATCTCGACAACGGAGAAAGGAGAATTTCAGGGCATTTTCTCCCAAGAAATATATGGGAATTATCTGTAATTTAGCACAGTTTCAGAACGATTCGTGAAAGTCACCTTTTAAGAATAACTTCCACTGCAGGCCCATATATAAAAGTTTGCTCCTTTATTACTCTGCACATGGACAATTATTTGCGCTGTTATTTGCCCCAGGCATGTACCTATGTAATTACCGTTTACAGTGTAAAGATGGATGTTATCGGTCGCTGAACGTCGGAGCAGTAGGCGTTTAATGCATTTTCCCATAGGGTCCAATGCAAAATTGACACCTCATTTTCTCCATTCTCAAGAGCTTTGAGTCTCTGCAAAACATATACATGTGTAGACACAAATAAGTGAAATAGAATGAAGGCTATTTCAGCTTTAGCTTTTATTCCGTTTGGGAGCTAAAGTCGCACAAACTTTTGTTTACAAAAATTTCGATGGCCTATAGTTCGTAAGTTATGCAATCAGTTGACATAAGATTGTGCATGCATGTAGACATGTTAATGACCTTTATATATGCCAAGTTTCAGATGGCTACCTACTCAAACAAGCAAGCAGTAGCGGTTTGAAATTTTCACAATTTGGGCTACACGTTCGGGACGATTCGTGACCTTAGGTGACTTGCACAATTCGGGCTGAAACTAGTGCCAAATGAGAGGGTTGGGATAAACATTCAATTGACCATATGTGCCAAAAATTCTCGTTCTTTAGTTTTCGAGTTATAGCCCCTGGAAGTCGAAAACTGCACGACTTTGCCCTCGAATATCTCGACAACGGAGAAAGGAGAATTTCAGGGCATTTTCTCCCAAGAAATATATGGGAATTATCTGTAATTTAGCACAGTTTCAGAACGATTCGTGAAAGTCACCTTTTAAGAATAACTTCCACTGCAGGCCCATATATAAAAGTTTGCTCCTTTATTACTCTGCACATGGACAATTATTTGCGCTGTTATTTGCCCCAGGCATGTACCTATGTAATTACCGTTTACAGTGTAAAGATGGATGTTATCGGTCGCTGAACGTCGGAGCAGTAGGCGTTCAATGCATTTTCCCATAGGGTCCAATGCAAAATTGACACCTCATTTTCTCCATTCTCAAGAGCTTTGAGTCTCTGCAAAACATATACATGTGTAGACACAAATAAGTGAAATAGAATGAAGGCTATTTCAGCTTTAGCTTTTATTCCGTTTGGGAGCTAAAGTCGCACAAACTTTTGTTTACAAAAATTTCGATGGCCTATAGTTCGCAAGTTATGCAATCAGTTGACATAAGATTGTGCATGCATGTAGACATGTTAATGACCTTTATATATGCCAAGTTTCAGATGGCTACCTACTCAAACAAGCAAGCAGTAGCGGTTTGAAATTTTCACAATTTGGGCTACACGTTCGGGACGATTCGTGACCTTAGGTGACTTGCACAATTCGGGCTGAAACTAGTGCCAAATGAGAGGGTTGGGATAAACATTCAATTGACCATATGTGCCAAAAATTCTCGTTCTTTAGTTTTCGAGTTATAGCCCCTGGAAGTCGAAAACTGCACGACTTTGCCCTCGAATATCTCGACAACGGAGAAAGGAGAATTTCAGGGCATTTTCTCCCAAGAAATATATGGGAATTACCTGTAATTTAGCACAGTTTCAGAACGATTCGTGAAAGTCACCTTTTAAGAATAACTTCCACTGCAGGCCCATATATAAAAGTTTGCTCCTTTATTACTCTGCACATGGACAATTATTTGCGCTGTTATTTGCCCCAGGCATGTACCTATGTAATTACCGTTTACAGTGTAAAGATGGATGTTATCGGTCGCTGAACGTCGGAGCAGTAGGCGTTTAATGCATTTTCCCATAGGGTCCAATGCAAAATTGACACCTCATTTTCTCCATTCTCAAGAGCTTTGAGTCTCTGCAAAACATATACATGTATAGACACAAATAAGTGAAATAGAATGAAGGCTATTTCAGCTTTAGCTTTTATTCCGTTTGGGAGCTAAAGTCGCACAAACTTTTGTTTACAAAAATTTCGATGGCCTATAGTTCGCAAGTTATGCAATCAGTTGACATAAGATTGTGCATGCATGTAGACATGTTAATGACCTTTATATATGCCAAGTTTCAGATGGCTACCTACTCAAACAAGCAAGCAGTAGCGGTTTGAAATTTTCACAATTTGGGCTACACGTTCGGGACGATTCGTGACCTTAGGTGACTTGCACAATTCGGGCTGAAACTAGTGCCAAATGAGAGGGTTGGGATAAACATTCAATTGACCATATGTGCCAAAAATTCTCGTTCTTTAGTTTTCGAGTTATAGCCCCTGGAAGTCGAAAACTGCACGACTTTGCCCTCGAATATCTCGACAACGGAGAAAGGAGAATTTCAGGGCATTTTCTCCCAAGAAATATATGGGAATTATCTGTAATTTAGCACAGTTTCAGAACGATTCGTGAAAGTCACCTTTTAAGAATAACTTCCACTGCAGGCCCATATATAAAAGTTTGCTCCTTTATTACTCTGCACATGGACAATTATTTGCGCTGTTATTTGCCCCAGGCATGTACCTATGTAATTACCGTTTACAGTGTAAAGATGGATGTTATCGGTCGCTGAACGTCGGAGCAGTAGGCGTTCAATGCATTTTCCCATAGGGTCCAATGCAAAATTGACACCTCATTTTCTCCATTCTCAAGAGCTTTGAGTCTCTGCAAAACATATACATGTGTAGACACAAATAAGTGAAATAGAATGAAGGCTATTTCAGCTTTAGCTTTTATTCCGTTTGGGAGCTAAAGTCGCACAAACTTTTGTTTACAAAAATTTCGATGGCCTATAGTTCGCAAGTTATGCAATCAGTTGACATAAGATTGTGCATGCATGTAGACATGTTAATGACCTTTATATATGCCAAGTTTCAGATGGCTACCTACTCAAACAAGCAAGCAGTAGCGGTTTGAAATTTTCACAATTTGGGCTACACGTTCGGGACGATTCGTGACCTTAGGTGACTTGCACAATTCGGGCTGAAACTAGTGCCAAATGAGAGGGTTGGGATAAACATTCAATTGACCATATGTGCCAAAAATTCTCGTTCTTTAGTTTTCGAGTTATAGCCCCTGGAAGTCGAAAACTGCACGACTTTGCCCTCGAATATCTCGACAACGGAGAAAGGAGAATTTCAGGGCATTTTCTCCCAAGAAATATATGGGAATTATCTGTAATTTAGCACAGTTTCAGAACGATTCGTGAAAGTCACCTTTTAAGAATAACTTCCACTGCAGGCCCATATATAAAAGTTTGCTCCTTTATTACTCTGCACATGGACAATTATTTGCGCTGTTATTTGCCCCAGGCATGTACCTATGTAATTACCGTTTACAGTGTAAAGATGGATGTTATCGGTCGCTGAACGTCGGAGCAGTAGGCGTTCAATGCATTTTCCCATAGGGTCCAATGCAAAATTGACACCTCATTTTCTCCATTCTCAAGAGCTTTGAGTCTCTGCAAAACATATACATGTGTAGACACAAATAAGTGAAATAGAATGAAGGCTATTTCAGCTTTAGCTTTTATTCCGTTTGGGAGCTAAAGTCGCACAAACTTTTGTTTACAAAAATTTCGATGGCCTATAGTTCGCAAGTTATGCAATCAGTTGACATAAGATTGTGCATGCATGTAGACATGTTAATGACCTTTATATATGCCAAGTTTCAGATGGCTACCTACTCAAACAAGCAAGCAGTAGCGGTTTGAAATTTTCACAATTTGGGCTACACGTTCGGGACGATTCGTGACCTTAGGTGACTTGCACAATTCGGGCTGAAACTAGTGCCAAATGAGAGGGTTGGGATAAACATTCAATTGACCATATGTGCCAAAAATTCTCGTTCTTTAGTTTTCGAGTTATAGCCCCTGGAAGTCGAAAACTGCACGACTTTGCCCTCGAATATCTCGACAACGGAGAAAGGAGAATTTCAGGGCATTTTCTCCCAAGAAATATATGGGAATTATCTGTAATTTAGCACAGTTTCAGAACGATTCGTGAAAGTCACCTTTTAAGAATAACTTCCACTGCAGGCCCATATATAAAAGTTTGCTCCTTTATTACTCTGCACATGGACAATTATTTGCGCTGTTATTTGCCCCAGGCATGTACCTATGTAATTACCGTTTACAGTGTAAAGATGGATGTTATCGGTCGCTGAACGTCGGAGCAGTAGGCGTTTAATGCATTTTCCCATAGGGTCCAATGCAAAATTGACACCTCATTTTCTCCATTCTCAAGAGTTTTGAGTCTCTGCAAAACATATACATGTGTAGACACAAATAAGTGAAATAGAATGAAGGCTATTTCAGCTTTAGCTTTTCTTCCGTTTGGGAGCTAAAGTCGCACAAACTTTTGTTTACAAAAATTTCGATGGCCTATAGTTCGCAAGTTATGCAATCAGTTGACATAAGATTGTGCATGCATGTAGACATGTTAATGACCTTTATATATGCCAAGTTTCAGATGGCTACCTACTCAAACAAGCAAGCAGTAGCGGTTTGAAATTTTCACAATTTGGGCTACACGTTCGGGACGATTCGTGACCTTAGGTGACTTGCACAATTTGGGCTGAAACTAGTGCCAAATGAGAGGGTTGGGATAAACATTCAATTGACCATATGTGCCAAAAATT
Source organism: Ctena decussata (assembly GCA_963989385.1). NCBI lineage: Eukaryota > Metazoa > Mollusca > Bivalvia > Lucinida > Lucinidae > Ctena > Ctena decussata. Next base: position 67,702,785 of record OZ022510.1, on the reverse strand, counting down.
CTCGTTCTTTAGTTTTCGAGTTATAGCCCCTGGAAGTCGTAAACTGCACGACTTTGCCCTCGAATATCTCGACAACGGAGAAAGGAGAATTTCAGGGCATTTTCTCCCAAGAAATATATGGGAATTATCTGTAATTTAGCACAGTTTCAGAACGATTCGTGAAAGTCACCTTTTAAGAATAACTTCCACTGCAGGCCCATATATAAAAGTTTGCTCCTTTATTACTCTGCACATGGACAATTATTTGCGCTGATATTTGCCCCAGGCATGTACCTATGTAATTACCGTTTACAGTGTAAAGATGGATGTTATCGGTCGCTGAACGTCGGAGCAGTAGGCGTTTAATGCATTTTCCCATAGGGTCCAATGCAAAATTGACACCTCATTTTCTCCATTCTCAAGAGCTTTGAGTCTCTGCAAAACATATACATGTGTAGACACAAATAAGTGAAATAGAATGAAGGCTATTTCAGCTTTAGCTTTTATTCCGTTTGGGAGCTAAAGTCGCACAAACTTTTGTTTACAAAAATTTCGATGGCCTATAGTTCGCAAGTTATGCAATCAGTTGACATAAGATTGTGCATGCATGTAGACATGTTAATGACCTTTATATATGCCAAGTTTCAGATGGCTACCTACTCAAACAAGCAAGCAGTAGCGGTTTGAAATTTTCACAATTTGGGCTACACGTTCGGGACGATTCGTGACCTTAGGTGACTTGCACAATTCGGGCTGAAACTAGTGCCAAATGAGAGGGTTGGGATAAACATTCAATTGACCATATGTGCCAAAAATTCTCGTTCTTTAGTTTTCGAGTTATAGCCCCTGGAAGTCGAAAACTGCACGACTTTGCCCTCGAATATCTCGACAACGGAGAAAGGAGAATTTCAGGGCATTTTCTCCCAAGAAATATATGGGAATTATCTGTAATTTAGCACAGTTTCAGAACGATTCGTGAAAGTCACCTTTTAAGAATAACTTCCACTGCAGGCCCATATATAAAAGTTTGCTCCTTTATTACTCTGCACATGGACAATTATTTGCGCTGTTATTTGCCCCAGGCATGTACCTATGTAATTACCGTTTACAGTGTAAAGATGGATGTTATCGGTCGCTGAACGTCGGAGCAGTAGGCGTTCAATGCATTTTCCCATAGGGTCCAATGCAAAATTGACACCTCATTTTCTCCATTCTCAAGAGCTTTGAGTCTCTGCAAAACATATACATGTGTAGACACAAATAAGTGAAATAGAATGAAGGCTATTTCAGCTTTAGCTTTTATTCCGTTTGGGAGCTAAAGTCGCACAAACTTTTGTTTACAAAAAATTCGATGGCCTATAGTTCGCAAGTTATGCAATCAGTTGACATAAGATTGTGCATGCATGTAGACATGTTAATGACCTTTATATATGCCAAGTTTCAGATGGCTACCTACTCAAACAAGCAAGCAGTAGCGGTTTGAAATTTTCACAATTTGGGCTACACGTTCGGGACGATTCGTGACCTTAGGTGACTTGCACAATTCGGGCTGAAACTAGTGCCAAATGAGAGGGTTGGGATAAACATTCAATTGACCATATGTGCCAAAAATTCTCGTTCTTTAGTTTTCGAGTTATAGCCCCTGGAAGTCGAAAACTGCACGACTTTGCCCTCGAATATCTCGACAACGGAGAAAGGAGACTTTCAGGGCATTTTCTCCCAAGAAATATATGGGAATTATCTGTAATTTAGCACAGTTTCAGAACGATTCGTGAAAGTCACCTTTTAAGAATAACTTCCACTGCAGGCCCATATATAAAAGTTTGCTCCTTTATTACTCTGCACATGGACAATTATTTGCGCTGTTATTTGCCCCAGGCATGTACCTATGTAATTACCGTTTACAGTGTAAAGATGGATGTTATCGGTCGCTGAACGTCGGAGCAGTAGGCGTTTAATGCATTTTCCCATAGGGTCCAATGCAAAATTGACACCTCATTTTCTCCATTCTCAAGAGCTTTGAGTCTCTGCAAAACATATACATGTGTAGACACAAATAAGTGAAATAGAATGAAGGCTATTTCAGCTTTAGCTTTTATTCCGTTTGGGAGCTAAAGTCGCACAAACTTTTGTTTACAAAAATTTCGATGGCCTATAGTTCGCAAGTTATGCAATCAGTTGACATAAGATTGTGCATGCATGTAGACATGTTAATGACCTTTATATATGCCAAGTTTCAGATGGCTACCTACTCAAACAAGCAAACAGTAGCGGTTTGAAATTTTCACAATTTGGGATACACGTTCGGGACGATTCGTGACCTTAGGTGACTTGCACAATTCGGGCTGAAACTAGTGCCAAATGAGAGGGTTGGGATAAACATTCAATTGACCATATGTGCCAAAAATTCTCGTTCTTTAGTTTTCGAGTTATAGCCCCTGGAAGTCGAAAACTGCACGACTTTGCCCTCGAATATCTCGACAACGGAGAAAGGAGAATTTCAGGGCATTTTCTCCCAAGAAATATATGCGAATTATCTGTAATTTAGCACAGTTTCAGAACGATTCGTGAAAGTCACCTTTTAAGAATAACTTCCACTGCAGGCCCATATATAAAAGTTTGCTCCTTTATTACTCTGCACATGGACAATTATTTGCGCTGTTATTTGCCCCAGGCATGTACCTATGTAATTACCGTTTACAGTGTAAAGATGGATGTTATCGGTCGCTGAACGTCGGAGCAGTAGGCGTTTAATGCATTTTCCCATAGGGTCCAATGCAAAATTGACACCTCATTTTCTCCATTCTCAAGAGCTTTGAGTCTCTGCAAAACATATACATGTGTAGACACAAATAAGTGAAATAGAATGAAGGCTATTTCAGCTTTAGCTTTTATTCCGTTTGGAAGCTAAAGTCGCACAAACTTTTGTTTACAAAAACTTCGATGGCCTATAGTTCTCAAGTTATGCAATCAGTTGACATAAGATTGTGCATGCATGTAGACATGTTAATGACCTTTATATATGCCAAGTTTCAGATGGCTACCTACTCAAACAAGCAAGCAGTAGCGGTTTGAAATTTTCACAATTTGGGCTACACGTTCGGGACGATTCGTGACCTTAGGTGACTTGCACAATTCGGGCTGAAACTAGTGCCAAATGAGAGGGTTGGGATAAACATTCAATTGACCATATGTGCCAAAAATTCTCGTTCTTTAGTTTTCGAGTTATAGCCCCTGGAAGTCGAAAACTGCACGACTTTGCCCTCGAATATCTCGACAACGGAGAAAGGAGAATTTCAGGGCATTTTCTCCCAAGAAATATATGGGAATTATCTGTAATTTAGCACAGTTTCAGAACGATTCGTGAAAGTCACCTTTTAAGAATAACTTCCACTGCAGGCCCATATATAAAAGTTTGCTCCTTTATTACTCTGCACATGGACAATTATTTGCGCTGTTATTTGCCCCAGGCATGTACCTATGTAATTACCGTTTACAGTGTAAAGATGGATGTTATCGGTCGCTGAACGTCGGAGCAGTAGGCGTTTAATGCATTTTCCCATAGGGTCCAATGCAAAATTGACACCTCATTTTCTCCATTCTCAAGAGCTTTGAGTCTCTGCAAAACATATACATGTGTAGACACAAATAAGTGAAATAGAATGAAGGCTATTTCAGCTTTAGCTTTTATTCCGTTTGGGAGCTAAAGTCGCACAAACTTTTGTTTACAAAAATTTCGATGGCCTATAGTTCGCAAGTTATGCAATCAGTTGACATAAGATTGTGCATGCATGTAGACATGTTAATTACCTTTATATATGCCAAGTTTCAGATGGCTACCTACTCAAACAAGCAAGCAGTAGCGGTTTGAAATTTTCACAATTTGGGCTACACGTTCGGGACGATTCGTGACCTTAGGTGACTTGCACAATTCGGGCTGAAACTAGTGCCAAATGAGAGGGTTGGGATAAACATTCAATTGACCATATGTGCCAAAAATTCTCGTTCTTTAGTTTTCGAGTTATAGCCCCTGGAAGTCGAAAACTGCACGACTTTGCCCTCGAATATCTCGACAACGGAGAAAGGAGAATTTCAGGGCATTTTCTCCCAAGAAATATATGGGAATTATCTGTAATTTAGCACAGTTTCAGAACGATTCGTGAAAGTCATCTTTTAAGAATAACTTCCACTGCAGGCCCATATATAAAAGTTTGCTCCTTTATTACTCTGCACATGGACAATTATTTGCGCTGTTATTTGCCCCAGGCATGTACCTATGTAATTACCGTTTACAGTGTAAAGATGGATGTTATCGGTCGCTAAACGTCGGAGCAGTAGGCGTTTAATGCATTTTCCCATAGGGTCCAATGCAAAATTGACACCTCATTTTCTCCATTCTCAAGAGCTTTGAGTCTCTGCAAAACATATACATGTGTAGACACAAATAAGTGAAATAGAATGAAGGCTATTTCAGCTTTAGCTTTTATTCCGTTTGGGAGCTAAAGTCGCACAAACTTTTGTTTACAAAAATTTCGATGGCCTATAGTTCGCAAGTTATGCAATCAGTTGACATAAGATTGTGCATGCATGTAGACATGTTAATGACCTTTATATATGCCAAGTTTCAGATGGCTACCGACTCAAACAAGCAAGCAGTAGCGGTTTGAAATTTTCACAATTTGGGCTACACGTTCGGGACGATTCGTGACCTTAGGTGACTTGCACAATTCGGGCTGAAACTAGTGCCAAATGAGAGGGTTGGGATAAACATTCAATTGACCATATGTGCCAAAAATTCTCGTTCTTTAGTTTTCGAGTTATAGCCCCTGGAAGTCAAAAACTGCACGACTTTGCCCTCGAATATCTCGACAACGGAGAAAGGAGAATTTCAGGGCATTTTCTCCCAAGAAATATATGGGAATTATCTGTAATTTAGCACAGTTTCAGAACGATTCGTGAAAGTCACCTTTTAAGAATAACTTCCACTGCAGGCCCATATATAAAAGTTTGCTCCTTTATTACTCTGCAAATGAACCTTTATTTGCGCTGTTATTTGCCCCAGGCATGTACCTATGTAATTACCGTTTACAGTGTAAAGATGGATGTTATCGGTCGCTGAACGTCGGAGCAGTAGGCGTTTAATGCATTTTCCCATAGGGTCCAATGCAAAATTGACACCTCATTTTCTCCATTCTCAAGAGCTTTGAGTCTCTGCAAAACATATACATGTGTAGACACAAATAAGTGAAATAGAATGAAGGCTATTTCAGCTTTAGCTTTTATTCCGTTTGGGAGCTAAAGTCGCACAAACTTTTGTTTACAAAAATTTCGATGGCCTATAGTTCGCAAGTTATGCAATCAGTTGACATAAGATTGTGCATGCATGTAGACATGTTAATGACCTTTATATATGCCAAGTTTCAGATGGCTACCTACTCAAACAAGCAAGCAGTAGCGGTTTGAAATTTTCACAATTTGGGCTACACGTTCGGGACGATTCGTGCCTTTAGGTGACTTGCACAATTCGGGCTGAAACTAGTGCCAAATGAGAGGGTTGGGATAAACATTCAATTGACCATATGTGCCAAAAATTCTCGTTCTTTAGTTTTCGAGTTATAGCCCCTGGAAGTCGAAAACTGCACGACTTTGCCCTCGAATATCTCGACAACGGAGAAAGGAGAATTTCAGGGCATTTTCTCCCAAGAAATATATGGGAATTATCTGTAATTTAGCACAGTTTCAGAACGATTCGTGAAAGTCACCTTTTAAGAATAACTTCCACTGCAGGCCCATATATAAAAGTTTGCTCCTTTATTACTCTGCACATGGACAATTATTTGCGCTGTTATTTGCCCCAGGCATGTACCTATGTAATTACCGTTTACAGTGTAAAGATGGATGTTATCGGTCGCTGAACGTCGGAGCAGTAGGCGTTTAATGCATTTTCCCATAGGGTCCAATGCAAAATTGACACCTCATTTTCTCCATTCTCAAGAGCTTTGAGTCTCTGCAAAACATATACATGTGTAGACACAAATAAGTGAAATAGAATGAAGGCTATTTCAGCTTTAGCTTTTATTCCGTTTGGGAGCTAAAGTCGCACAAACTTTTGTTTACAAAAATTTCGATGGCCTATAGTTCGCAAGTTATGCAATCAGTTGACATAAGATTGTGCATGCATGTAGACATGTTAATGACCTTTATATATGCCAAGTTTCAGATGGCTACCTACTCAAACAAGCAAACAGTAGCGGTTTGAAATTTTCACAATTTGGGATACACGTTCGGGACGATTCGTGACCTTAGGTGACTTGCACAATTCGGGCTGAAACTAGTGCCAAATGAGAGGGTTGGGATAAACATTCAATTGACCATATGTGCCAAAAATTCTCGTTCTTTAGTTTTCGAGTTATAGCCCCTGGAAGTCGAAAACTGCACGACTTTGCCCTCGAATATCTCGACAACGGAGAAAGGAGAATTTCAGGGCATTTTCTCCCAAGAAATATATGCGAATTATCTGTAATTTAGCACAGTTTCAGAACGATTCGTGAAAGTCACCTTTTAAGAATAACTTCCACTGCAGGCCCATATATAAAAGTTTGCTCCTTTATTACTCTGCACATGGACAATTATTTGCGCTGTTATTTGCCCCAGGCATGTACCTATGTAATTACCGTTTACAGTGTAAAGATGGATGTTATCGGTCGCTGAACGTCGGAGCAGTAGGCGTTTAATGCATTTTCCCATAGGGTCCAATGCAAAATTGACACCTCATTTTCTCCATTCTCAAGAGCTTTGAGTCTCTGCAAAACTTATACATGTGTAGACACAAATAAGTGAAATAGAATGAAGGCTATTTCAGCTTTAGCTTTTATTCCGTTTGGGAGCTAAAGTCGCACAAACTTTTGTTTACAAAAATTTCGATGGCCTATAGTTCGCAAGTTATGCAATCAGTTGACATAAGATTGTGCATGCATGTAGACATGTTAATGACCTTTATATATGCCAAGTTTCAGATGGCTACCTACTCAAACAAGCAAGCAGTAACGGTTTGAAATTTTCACAATTTGGGCTACACGTTCGGGACGATTCGTGACCTTAGGTGACTTGCACAATTCGGGCTGAAACTAGTGCCAAATGAGAGGGTTGGGATAAACATTCAATTGACCATATGTGCCAAAAATTCTCGTTCTTTAGTTTTCGAGTTATAGCCCCTGGAAGTCGAAAACTGCACGACTTTGCCCTCGAATATCTCGACAACGGAGAAAGGAGAATTTCAGGGCATTTTCTCCCAAGAAATATATGGGAATTATCTGTAATTTAGCACAGTTTCAGAACGATTCGTGAAAGTCACCTTTTAAGAATAACTTCCACTGCAGGCCCATATATAAAAGTTTGCTCCTTTATTACTCTGCACATAGACAATTATTTGCGCTGTTATTTGCCCCAGGCATGTACCTATGTAATTACCGTTTACAGTGTAAAGATGGATGTTATCGGTCGCTGAACGTCGGAGCAGTAGGCGTTTAATGCATTTTCCCATAGGGTCCAATGCAAAATTGACACCTCATTTTCTCCATTCTCAAGAGCTTTGAGTCTCTGCAAAACATATACATGTGTAGACACAAATAAGTGAAATAGAATGAAGGCTATTTCAGCTTTAGCTTTTATTCCGTTTGGGAGCTAAAGTCGCACAAACTTTTGTTTACAAAAATTTCGATGGCCTATAGTTCGCAAGTTATGCAATCAGTTGACATAAGATTGTGCATGCATGTAGACATGTTAATGACCTTTATATATGCCAAGTTTCAGATGGCTACCTACTCAAACAAGCAAGCAGTAGCGGTTTGAAATTTTCACAATTTGGGCTACACGTTCGGGACGATTCGTGACCTTAGGTGACTTGCACAATTTGGGCTGAAACTAGTGCCAAATGAGAGGGTTGGGATAAACATTCAATTGACCATATGTGCCAAAAATTCTCGTTCTTTAGTTTTCGAGTTATAGCCCCTGGAAGTCGTAAACTGCACGACTTTGCCCTCGAATATCTCGACAACGGAGAAAGGAGAATTTCAGGGCATTTTCTCCCAAGAAATATATTGGAATTATCTGTAATTTAGCATAGTTTCAGAACGATTCGTGAAAGTCACCTTTTAAGAATAACTTCCACTGCAGGCCCATATATAAAAGTTTGCTCCTTTATTACTCTGCACATGGACAATTATTTGCGGTGTTATTTGCCCCAGGCATGTACCTATGTAATTACCGTTTACAGTGTAAAGATGGATGTTATCGGTCGCTGAACGTCGGAGCAGTAGGCGTTTAATGCATTTTCCCATAGGGTCCAATGCAAAATTGACACCTCATTTTCTCCATTCTCAAGAGCTTTGAGTCTCTGCAAAACATATACATGTGTAGACACAAATAAGTGAAATAGAATGAAGGCTATTTCAGCTTTAGCTTTTATTCCGTTTGGGAGCTAAAGTCGCACAAACTTTTGTTTACAAAAATTTCGATGGCCTATAGTTCGCAAGTTATGCAATCAGTTGACATAAGATTGTGCATGCATGTAGACATGTTAATGACCTTTATATATGCCAAGTTTCAGATGGCTACCTACTCAAACAAGCAAGCAGTAGCGGTTTGAAATTTTCACAATTTGGGCTACACGTTCGGGACGATTCGTGCCTTTAGGTGACTTGCACAATTCGGGCTGAAACTAGTGCCAAATGAGAGGGTTGGGATAAACATTCAATTGACCATATGTGCCAAAAATTCTCGTTCTTTAGTTTTCGAGTTATAGCCCCTGGAAGTCGAAAACTGCACGACTTTGCCCTCGAATATCTCGACAACGGAGAAAGGAGAATTTCAGGGCATTTTCTCCCAAGAAATATATGCGAATTATCTGTAATTTAGCACAGTTTCAGAACGATTCGTTAAAGTCACCTTTTAAGAATAACTTCCACTGCAGGCCCATATATAAAAGTTTGCTCCTTTATTACTCTGCACATGGACAATTATTTGCGCTGTTATTTGCCCCAGGCATGTACCTATGTAATTACCGTTTACAGTGTAAAGATGGATGTTATCGGTCGCTGAACGTCGGAGCAGTAGGCGTTTAATGCATTTTCCCATAGGGTCCAATGCAAAATTGACACCTCATTTTCTCCATTCTCAAGAGCTTTGAGTCTCTGCAAAACATATACATGTGTAGACACAAATAAGTGAAATAGAATGAAGGCTATTTCAGCTTTAGCTTTTATTCCGTTTGGGAGCTAAAGTCGCACAAACTTTTGTTTACAAAAATTTCGATGGCCTATAGTTCGCAAGTTATGCAATCAGTTGACATAAGATTGTGCATGCATGTAGACATGTTAATGACCTTTATATATGCCAAGTTTCAGATGGCTACCTACTCAAACAAGCAAACAGTAGCGGTTTGAAATTTTCACAATTTGGGATACACGTTCGGGACGATTCGTGACCTTAGGTGACTTGCACAATTCGGGCTGAAACTAGTGCCAAATGAGAGGGTTGGGATAAACATTCAATTGACCATATGTGCCAAAAATTCTCGTTCTTTAGTTTTCGAGTTATAGCCCCTGGAAGTCGAAAACTGCACGACTTTGCCCTCGAATATCTCGACAACGGAGAAAGGAGAATTTCAGGGCATTTTCTCCCAAGAAATATATGCGAATTATCTGTAATTTAGCACAGTTTCAGAACGATTCGTGAAAGTCACCTTTTAAGAATAACTTCCACTGCAGGCCCATATATAAAAGTTTGCTCCTTTATTACTCTGCACATGGACAATTATTTGCGCTGTTATTTGCCCCAGGCATGTACCTATGTAATTACCGTTTACAGTGTAAAGATGGATGTTATCGGTCGCTGAACGTCGGAGCAGTAGGCGTTTAATGCATTTTCCCATAGGGTCCAATGCAAAATTGACACCTCATTTTCTCCATTCTCAAGAGCTTTGAGTCTCTGCAAAACATATACATGTGTAGACACAAATAAGTGAAATAGAATGAAGGCTATTTCAGCTTTAGCTTTTATTCCGTTTGGGAGCTAAAGTCGCACAAACTTTTGTTTACAAAAATTTCGATGGCCTATAGTTCGCAAGTTATGCAATCAGTTGACATAAGATTGTGCATGCATGTAGACATGTTAATGACCTTTATATATGCCAAGTTTCAGATGGCTACCTACTCAAACAAGCAAGCAGTAACGGTTTGAAATTTTCACAATTTGGGCTACACGTTCGGGACGATTCGTGACCTTAGGTGACTTGCACAATTCGGGCTGAAACTAGTGCCAAATGAGAGGGTTGGGATAAACATTCAATTGACCATATGTGCCAAAAATTCTCGTTCTTTAGTTTTCGAGTTATAGCCCCTGGAAGTCGAAAACTGCACGACTTTGCCCTCGAATATCTCGACAACGGAGAAAGGAGAATTTCAGGGCATTTTCTCCCAAGAAATATATGGGAATTATCTGTAATTTAGCACAGTTTCAGAACGATTCGTGAAAGTCACCTTTTAAGAATAACTTCCACTGCAGGCCCATATATAAAAGTTTGCTCCTTTATTACTCTGCACATGGACAATTATTTGCGCTGTTATTTGCCCCAGGCATGTACCTATGTAATTACCGTTTACAGTGTAAAGATGGATGTTATCGGTCGCTGAACGTCGGAGCAGTAGGCGTTTAATGCATTTTCCCATAGGGTCCAATGCAAAATTGACACCTCATTTTCTCCATTCTCAAGAGCTTTGAGTCTCTGCAAAACATATACATGTGTAGACACAAATAAGTGAAATAGAATGAAGGCTATTTCAGCTTTAGCTTTTATTCCGTTTGGGAGCTAAAGTCGCACAAACTTTTGCTTACAAAAATTTCGATGGCCTATAGTTCGCAAGTTATGCAATCAGTTGACATAAGATTGTGCATGCATGTAGACATGTTAATGACCTTTATATATGCCAAGTTTCGGATGGCTACCTACTCAAACAAGCAAGCAGTAGCGGTTTGAAATTTTCACAATTTGGGCTACACGTTCGGGACGATTCGTGACCTTAGGTGACTTGCACAATTCGGGCTGAAACTAGTGCCAAATGAGAGGGTTGGGATAAACATTCAATTGACCATATGTGCCAAAAATTCTCGTTCTTTAGTTTTCGAGTTATAGCCCCTGGAAGTCGAAAACTGCACGACTTTGCCCTCGAATATCTCGACAACGGAGAAAGGAGAATTTCAGGGCATTTTCTCTCAAGAAATATATGCAAATTATCTGTAATTTAGCACAGTTTCAGAACGATTCGTGAAAGTCACCTTTTAAGAATAACTTCCACTGCAGGCCCATATATAAAAGTTTGCTCCTTTATTACTCTGCACATGGACAATTATTTGCGCTGTTATTTGCCCCAGGCATGTACCTATGTAATTACCGTTTACAGTGTAAAGATGGATGTTATCGGTCGCTGAACGTCGGAGCAGTAGGCGTTTAATGCATTTTCCCATAGGGTCCAATGCAAAATTGACACCTCATTTTCTCCATTCTCAAGAGCTTTGAGTCTCTGCAAAACATATACATGTGTAGACACAAATAAGTGAAATAGAATGAAGGCTATTTCAGCTTTAGCTTTTATTCCGTTTGGGAGCTAAAGTCGCACAAACTTTTGTTTACAAAAATTTCGATGGCCTATAGTTCGCAAGTTATGCAATCAGTTGACATAAGATTGTGCATGCATGTAGACATGTTAATGACCTTTATATATGCCAAGTTTCAGATGGCTACCTACTCAAACAAGCAAGCAGTAGCGGTTTGAAATTTTCACAATTTGGGCTACACGTTCGGGACGATTCGTGACCTTAGGTGACTTGCACAATTCGGGCTGAAACTAGTGCCAAATGAGAGGGTTGGGATAAACATTCAATTGACCATATGTGCCAAAAATTCTCGTTCTTTAGTTTTCGAGTTATAGCCCCTGGAAGTCGAAAACTGCACGACTTTGCCCTCGAATATCTCGACAACGGAGAAAGGAGAATTTCAGGGCATTTTCTCCCAAGAAATATATGGGAATTATCTGTAATTTAGCACAGTTTCAGAACGATTCGTGAAAGTCACCTTTTAAGAATAACTTCCACTGCAGGCCCATATATAAAAGTTTGCTCCTTTATTACTCTGCACATGGACAATTATTTGCGCTGTTATTTGCCCCAGGCATGTACCTATGTAATTACCGTTTACAGTGTAAAGATGGATGTTATCGGTCGCTGAACGTCGGAGCAGTAGGCGTTTAATGCATTTTCCCATAGGGTCCAATGCAAAATTGACACCTCATTTTCTCCATTCTCAAGAGCTTTGAGTCTCTGCAAAACATATACATGTGTAGACACAAATAAGTGAAATAGAATGAAGGCTATTTCAGCTTTAGCTTTTATTCCGTTTGGGAGCTAAAGTCGCACAAACTTTTGTTTACAAAAATTTCGATGGCCTATAGTTCGCAAGTTATGCAATCAGTTGACATAAGATTGTGCATGCATGTAGACATGTTAATGACCTTTATATATGCCAAGTTTCAGATGGCTACCTACTCAAACAAGCAAGCAGTAGCGGTTTGAAATTTTCACAATTTGGGCTACACGTTCGGGACGATTCGTGACCTTAGGTGACTTGCACAATTCGGGCTGAAACTAGTGCCAAATGAGAGGGTTGGGATAAACATTCAATTGACCATATGTGCCAAAAATTCTCGTTCTTTAGTTTTCGAGTTATAGCCCCTGGAAGTCGAAAACTGCACGACTTTGCCCTCGAATATCTCGACAACGGAGAAAGGAGAATTTCAGGGCATTTTCTCCCAAGAAATATATGGGAATTATCTGTAATTTAGCACAGTTTCAGAACGATTCGTGAAAGTCACCTTTTAAGAATAACTTCCACTGCAGGCCCATATATAAAAGTTTGCTCCTTTATTACTCTGCACATGGACAATTATTTGCGCTGTTATTTGCCCCAGGCATGTACCTATGTAATTACCGTTTACAGTGTAAAGATGGATGTTATCGGTCGCTGAACGTCGGAGCAGTAGGCGTTTAATGCATTTTCCCATAGGGTCCAATGCAAAATTGACACCTCATTTTCTCCATTCTCAAGAGCTTTGAGTCTCTGCAAAACATATACATGTGTAGACACAAATAAGTGAAATAGAATGAAGGCTATTTCAGCTTTAGCTTTTATTCCGTTTGGGAGCTAAAGTCGCACAAACTTTTGTTTACAAAAATTTCGATGGCCTATAGTTCGCAAGTTATGCAATCAGTTGACATAAGATTGTGCATGCATGTAGACATGTTAATGACCTTTATATATGCCAAGTTTCAGATGGCTACCTACTCAAACAAGCAAGCAGTAGCGGTTTGAAATTTTCACAATTTGGGCTACACGTTCGGGACGATTCGTGACCTTAGGTGACTTGCACAATTCGGGCTGAAACTAGTGCCAAATGAGAGGGTTGGGATAAACATTCAATTGACCATATGTGCCAAAAATTCTCGTTCTTTAGTTTTCGAGTTATAGCCCCTGGAAGTCGAAAACTGCACGACTTTGCCCTCGAATATCTCGACAACGGAGAAAGGAGAATTTCAGGGCATTTTCTCCCAAGAAATATATGGGAATTATCTGTAATTTAGCACAGTTTCAGAACGATTCGTGAAAGTCACCTTTTAAGAATAACTTCCACTGCAGGCCCATATATAAAAGTTTGCTCCTTTATTACTCTGCACATGGACAATTATTTGCGCTGTTATTTGCCCCAGGCATGTACCTATGTAATTACCGTTTACAGTGTAAAGATGGATGTTATCGGTCGCTGAACGTCGGAGCAGTAGGCGTTTAATGCATTTTCCCATAGGGTCCAATGCAAAATTGACACCTCATTTTCTCCATTCTCAAGAGCTTTGAGTCTCTGCAAAACATATACATGTGTAGACACAAATAAGTGAAATAGAATGAAGGCTATTTCAGCTTTAGCTTTTATTCCGTTTGGGAGCTAAAGTCGCACAAACTTTTGTTTACAAAAATTTCGATGGCCTATAGTTCGCAAGTTATGCAATCAGTTGACATAAGATTGTGCATGCATGTAGACATGTTAATGACCTTTATATATGCCAAGTTTCAGATGGCTACCTACTCAAACAAGCAAGCAGTAGCGGTTTGAAATTTTCACAATTTGGGCTACACGTTCGGGACGATTCGTGACCTTAGGTGACTTGCACAATTCGGGCTGAAACTAGTGCCAAATGAGAGGGTTGGGATAAACATTCAATTGACCATATGTGCCAAAAATTCTCGTTCTTTAGTTTTCGAGTTATAGCCCCTGGAAGTCGAAAACTGCACGACTTTGCCCTCGAATATCTCGACAACGGAGAAAGGAGAATTTCAGGGCATTTTCTCCCAAGAAATATATGGGAATTATCTGTAATTTAGCACAGTTTCAGAACGATTCGTGAAAGTCACCTTTTAAGAATAACTTCCACTGCAGGCCCATATATAAAAGTTTGCTCCTTTATTACTCTGCACATGGACAATTATTTGCGCTGTTATTTGCCCCAGGCATGTACCTATGTAATTACCGTTTACAGTGTAAAGATGGATGTTATCGGTCGCTGAACGTCGGAGCAGTAGGCGTTTAATGCATTTTCCCATAGGGTCCAATGCAAAATTGACACCTCATTTTCTCCATTCTCAAGAGCTTTGAGTCTCTGCAAAACATATACATGTGTAGACACAAATAAGTGAAATAGAATGAAGGCTATTTCAGCTTTAGCTTTTATTCCGTTTGGGAGCTAAAGTCGCACAAACTTTTGTTTACAAAAATTTCGATGGCCTATAGTTCGCAAGTTATGCAATCAGTTGACATAAGATTGTGCATGCATGTAGACATGTTAATGACCTTTATATATGCCAAGTTTCAGATGGCTACCTACTCAAACAAGCAAGCAGTAGCGGTTTGAAATTTTCACAATTTGGGCTACACGTTCGGGACGATTCGTGCCTTTAGGTGACGTGCACAATTCGGGCTGAAACTAGTGCCAAATGAGAGGGTTGGGATAAACATTCAATTGACCATATGTGCCAAAAATTCTCGTTCTTTAGTTTTCGAGTTATAGCCCCTGGAAGTCGAAAACTGCACGACTTTGCCCTCGAATATCTCGACAACGGAGAAAGGAGAATTTCAGGGCATTTTCTCCCAAGAAATATATGGGAATTATCTGTAATTTAGCACAGTTTCAGAACGATTCGTGAAAGTCACCTTTTAAGAATAACTTCCACTGCAGGCCCATATATAAAAGTTTGCTCCTTTATTACTCTGCACATGGACAATTATTTGCGCTGTTATTTGCCCCAGGCATGTACCTATGTAATTACCGTTTACAGTGTAAAGATGGATGTTATCGGTCGCTGAACGTCGGAGCAGTAGGCGTTTAATGCATTTTCCCATAGGGTCCAATGCAAAATTGACACCTCATTTTCTCCATTCTCAAGAGCTTTGAGTCTCTGCAAAACATATACATGTGTAGACACAAATAAGTGAAATAGAATGAAGGCTATTTCAGCTTTAGCTTTTATTCCGTTTGGGAGCTAAAGTCGCACAAACTTTTGTTTACAAAAATTTCGATGGCCTATAGTTCGCAAGTTATGCAATCAGTTGACATAAGATTGTGCATGCATGTAGACATGTTAATGACCTTTATATATGCCAAGTTTCAGATGGCTACCTACTCAAACAAGCAAACAGTAGCGGTTTGAAATTTTCACAATTTGGGATACACGTTCGGGACGATTCGTGACCTTAGGTGACTTGCACAATTCGGGCTGAAACTAGTGCCAAATGAGAGGGTTGGGATAAACATTCAATTGACCATATGTGCCAAAAATTCTCGTTCTTTAGTTTTCGAGTTATAGCCCCTGGAAGTCGAAAACTGCACGACTTTGCCCTCGAATATCTCGACAACGGAGAAAGGAGAATTTCAGGGCATTTTCTCCCAAGAAATATATGCGAATTATCTGTAATTTAGCACAGTTTCAGAACGATTCGTGAAAGTCACCTTTTAAGAATAACTTCCACTACAGGCCCATATATAAAAGTTTGCTCCTTTATTACTCTGCACATGGACAATTATTTGCGCTGTTATTTGCCCCAGGCATGTACCTATGTAATTACCGTTTACAGTGTAAAGATGGATGTTATCGGTCGCTGAACGTCGGAGCAGTAGGCGTTTAATGCATTTTCCCATAGGGTCCAATGCAAAATTGACACCTCATTTTCTCCATTCTCAAGAGCTTTGAGTCTCTGCAAAACATATACATGTGTAGACACAAATAAGTGAAATAGAATGAAGGCTATTTCAGCTTTAGCTTTTATTCCGTTTGGGAGCTAAAGTCGCACAAACTTTTGTTTACAAAAATTTCGATGGCCTATAGTTCGCAAGTTATGCAATCAGTTGACATAAGATTGTGCATGCATGTAGACATGTTAATGACCTTTATATATGCCAAGTTTCAGATGGCTACCTACTCAAACAAGCAAGCAGTAGCGGTTTGAAATTTTCACAATTTGGGCTACACGTTCGGGACGATTCGTGACCTTAGGTGACTTGCACAATTCGGGCTGAAACTAGTGCCAAATGAGAGGGTTGGGATAAACATTCAATTGACCATATGTGCCAAAAATTCTCGTTCTTTAGTTTTCGAGTTATAGCCCCTGGAAGTCGAAAACTGCACGACTTTGCCCTCGAATATCTCGACAACGGAGAAAGGAGAATTTCAGGGCATTTTCTCCCAAGAAATATATGGGAATTATCTGTAATTTAGCACAGTTTCAGAACGATTCGTGAAAGTCACCTTTTAAGAATAACTTCCACTGCAGGCCCATATATAAAAGTTTGCTCCTTTATTACTCTGCACATGGACAATTATTTGCGCTGTTATTTGCCCCAGGCATGTACCTATGTAATTACCGTTTACAGTGTAAAGATGGATGTTATCGGTCGCTGAACGTCGGAGCAGTAGGCGTTTAATGCATTTTCCCATAGGGTCCAATGCAAAATTGACACCTCATTTTCTCCATTCTCAAGAGCTTTGAGTCTCTGCAAAACATATACATGTGTAGACACAAATAAGTGAAATAGAATGAAGGCTATTTCAGCTTTAGCTTTTACTCCGTTTGGGAGCTAAAGTCGCACAAACTTTTGTTTACAAAAATTTCGATGGCCTATAGTTCGCAAGTTATGCAATCAGTTGACATAAGATTGTGCATGCTTGTAGACATGTTAATGACCTTTATATATGCCAAGTTTCAGATGGCTACCTACTCAAACAAGCAAGCAGTAGCGGTTTGAAATTTTCACAATTTGGGCTACACGTTCGGGACGATTCGTGACCTTAGGTGACTTGCACAATTCGGGCTGAAACTAGTGCCAAATGAGAGGGTTGGGATAAACATTCAATTGACCATATGTGCCAAAAATTCTCGTTCTTTTGTTTTCGAGTTATAGCCCCTGGAAGTCGAAAACTGCACGACTTTGCCCTCGAATATCTCGACAACGGAGAAAAGAGAATTTCAGGGCATTTTCTCCCAAGAAATATATGGGAATTATCTGTAATTTAGCACAGTTTCAGAACGATTCGTGAAAGTCACCTTTTAAGAATAACTTCCACTGCAGGCCCATATATAAAAGTTTGCTCCTTTATTACTCTGCACATGGACAATTATTTGCGCTGTTATTTGCCCCAGGCATGTACCTATGTAATTACCGTTTACAGTGTAAAGATGGATGTTATCGGTCGCTGAACGTCGGAGCAGTAGGCGTTTAATGCATTTTCCCATAGGGTCCAATGCAAAATTGACACCTCATTTTCTCCATTCTCAAGAGCTTTGAGTCTCTGCAAAACATATACATGTGTAGACACAAATAAGTGAAATAGAATGAAGGCTATTTCAGCTTTAGCTTTTATTCCGTTTGGGAGCTAAAGTCGCACAAACTTTTGTTTACAAAAATTTCGATGGCCTATAGTTCGCAAGTTATGCAATCAGTTGACATAAGATTGTGCATGCATGTAGACATGTTAATGACCTTTATATATGCCAAGTTTCAGATGGCTACCTACTCAAACAAGCAAGCAGTAGCGGTTTGAAATTTTCACAATTTGGGCTACACGTTCGGGACGATTCGTGACCTTAGGTGACTTGCACAATTCGGGCTGAAACTAGTGCCAAATGAGAGGGTTGGGATAAACATTCAATTGACCATATGTGCCAAAAATTCTCGTTCTTTAGTTTTCGAGTTATAGCCCCTGGAAGTCGAAAACTGCACGACTTTGCCCTCGAATATCTCGACAACGGAGAAAGGAGAATTTCAGGGCATTTTCTCCCAAGAAATATATGGGAATTATCTGTAATTTAGCACAGTTTCAGAACGATTCGTGAAAGTCACCTTTTAAGAATAACTTCCACTGCAGGCCCATATATAAAAGTTTGCTCCTTTATTACTCTGCACATGGACAATTATTTGCGCTGTTATTTGCCCCAGGCATGTACCTATGTAATTACCGTTTACAGTGTAAAGATGGATGTTATCGGTCGCTGAACGTCGGAGCAGTAGGCGTTTAATGCATTTTCCCATAGGGTCCAATGCAAAATTGACACCTCATTTTCTCCATTCTCAAGAGCTTTGAGTCTCTGCAAAACATATACATGTGTAGACACAAATAAGTGAAATAGAATGAAGGCTATTTCAGCTTTAGCTTTTATTCCGTTTGGGAGCTAAAGTCGCACAAACTTTTGTTTACAAAAATTTCGATGGCCTATAGTTCGCAAGTTATGCAATCAGTTGACATAAGATTGTGCATGCATGTAGACATGTTAATGACCTTTATATATGCCAAGTTTCAGATGGCTACCTACTCAAACAAGCAAGCAGTAGCGGTTTGAAATTTTCACAATTTGGGCTACACGTTCGGGACGATTCGTGACCTTAGGTGACTTGCACAATTCGGGCTGAAACTAGTGCCAAATGAGAGGGTTGGGATAAACATTCAATTGACCATATGTGCCAAAAATTCTCGTTCTTTAGTTTTCGAGTTATAGCCCCTGGAAGTCGAAAACTGCACGACTTTGCCCTCGAATATCTCGACAACGGAGAAAGGAGAATTTCAGGGCATTTTCTCCCAAGAAATATATGGGAATTATCTGTAATTTAGCACAGTTTCAGAACGATTCGTGAAAGTCACCTTTTAAGAATAACTTCCACTGCAGGCCCATATATAAAAGTTTGCTCCTTTATTACTCTGCACATGGACAATTATTTGCGCTGTTATTTGCCCCAGGCATGTACCTATGTAATTACCGTTTACAGTGTAAAGATGGATGTTATCGGTCGCTGAACGTCGGAGCAGTAGGCGTTTAATGCATTTTCCCATAGGGTCCAATGCAAAATTGACACCTCATTTTCTCCATTCTCAAGAGCTTTGAGTCTCTGCAAAACATATACATGTGTAGACACAAATAAGTGAAATAGAATGAAGGCTATTTCAGCTTTAGCTTTTATTCCGTTTGGGAGCTAAAGTCGCACAAACTTTTGTTTACAAAAATTTCGATGGCCTATAGTTCGCAAGTTATGCAATCAGTTGACATAAGATTGTGCATGCATGTAGACATGTTAATGACCTTTATATATGCCAAGTTTCAGATGGCTACCTACTCAAACAAGCAAGCAGTAGCGGTTTGAAATTTTCACAATTTGGGCTACACGTTCGGGACGATTCGTGACCTTAGGTGACTTGCACAATTCGGGCTGAAACTAGTGCCAAATGAGAGGGTTGGGATAAACATTCAATTGACCATATGTGCCAAAAATTCTCGTTCTTTAGTTTTCGAGTTATAGCCCCTGGAAGTCGAAAACTGCACGACTTTGCCCTCGAATATCTCGACAACGGAGAAAGGAGAATTTCAGGGCATTTTCTCCCAAGAAATATATGGGAATTATCTGTAATTTAGCACAGTTTCAGAACGATTCGTGAAAGTCACCTTTTAAGAATAACTTCCACTGCAGGCCCATATATAAAAGTTTGCTCCTTTATTACTCTGCACATGGACAATTATTTGCGCTGTTATTTGCCCCAGGCATGTACCTATGTAATTACCGTTTACAGTGTAAAGATGGATGTTATCGGTCGCTGTACGTCGGAGCAGTAGGCGTTTAATGCATTTTCCCATAGGGTCCAATGCAAAATTGACACCTCATTTTCTCCATTCTCAAGAGCTTTGAGTCTCTGCAAAACATATACATGTGTAGACACAAATAAGTGAAATAGAATGAAGGCTATTTCAGCTTTAGCTTTTATTCCGTTTGGGAGCTAAAGTCGCACAAACTTTTGTTTACAAAAATTTCGATGGCCTATAGTTCGCAAGTTATGCAATCAGTTGACATAAGATTGTGCATGCATGTAGACATGTTAATGACCTTTATATATGCCAAGTTTCAGATGGCTACCTACTCAAACAAGCAAGCAGTAGCGGTTTGAAATTTTCACAATTTGGGCTACACGTTCGGGACGATTCGTGACCTTAGGTGACTTGCACAATTCGGGCTGAAACTAGTGCCAAATGAGAGGGTTGGGATAAACATTCAATTGACCATATGTGCCAAAAATTCTCGTTCTTTAGTTTTCGAGTTATAGCCCCTGGAAGTCGAAAACTGCACGACTTTGCCCTCGAATATCTCGACAACGGAGAAAGGAGAATTTCAGGGCATTTTCTCCCAAGAAATATATGGGAATTATCTGTAATTTAGCACAGTTTCAGAACGATTCGTGAAAGTCACCTTTTAAGAATAACTTCCACTGCAGGCCCATATATAAAAGTTTGCTCCTTTATTACTCTGCACATGGACAATTATTTGCGCTGTTATTTGCCCCAGGCATGTACCTATGTAATTACCGTTTACAGTGTAAAGATGGATGTTATCGGTCGCTGAACGTCGGAGCAGTAGGCGTTTAATGCATTTTCCCATAGGGTCCAATGCAAAATTGACACCTCATTTTCTCCATTCTCAAGAGCTTTGAGTCTCTGCAAAACATATACATGTGTAGACACAAATAAGTGAAATAGAATGAAGGCTATTTCAGCTTTAGCTTTTATTCCGTTTGGGAGCTAAAGTCGCACAAACTTTTGTTTACAAAAATTTCGATGGCCTATAGTTCGCAAGTTATGCAATCAGTTGACATAAGATTGTGCATGCATGTAGACATGTTAATGACCTTTATATATGCCAAGTTTCAGATGGCTACCTACTCAAACAAGCAAGCAGTAGCGGTTTGAAATTTTCACAATTTGGGCTACACGTTCGGGACGATTCGTGACCTTAGGTGACTTGCACAATTCGGGCTGAAACTAGTGCCAAATGAGAGGGTTGGGATAAACATTCAATTGACCATATGTGCCAAAAATTCTCGTTCTTTAGTTTTCGAGTTATAGCCCCTGGAAGTCGAAAACTGCACGACTTTGCCCTCGAATATCTCGACAACGGAGAAAGGAGAATTTCAGGGCATTTTCTCCCAAGAAATATATGGGAATTATCTGTAATTTAGCACAGTTTCAGAACGATTCGTGAAAGTCACCTTTTAAGAATAACTTCCACTGCAGGCCCATATATAAAAGTTTGCTCCTTTATTACTCTGCACATGGACAATTATTTGCGCTGTTATTTGCCCCAGGCATGTACCTATGTAATTACCGTTTACAGTGTAAAGATGGATGTTATCGGTCGCTGAACGTCGGAGCAGTAGGCGTTTAATGCATTTTCCCATAGGGTCCAATGCAAAATTGACACCTCATTTTCTCCATTCTCAAGAGCTTTGAGTCTCTGCAAAACATATACATGTGTAGACACAAATAAGTGAAATAGAATGAAGGCTATTTCAGCTTTAGCTTTTATTCCGTTTGGGAGCTAAAGTCGCACAAACTTTTGTTTACAAAAATTTCGATGGCCTATAGTTCACAAGTTATGCAATCAGTTGACATAAGATTGTGCATGCATGTAGACATGTTAATGACCTTTATATATGCCAAATTTCAGATGGCTACCTACTCAAACAAGCAAGCAGTAGCGGTTTGAAATTTTCACAATTTGGGCTACACGTTCGGGACGATTCGTGACCTTAGGTGACTTGCACAATTCGGGCTGAAACTAGTGCCAAATGAGAGGGTTGGGATAAACATTCAATTGACCATATGTGCCAAAAATTCTCGTTCTTTAGTTTTCGAGTTATAGCCCCTGGAAGTCGAAAACTGCACGACTTTGCCCTCGAATATCTCGACAACGGAGAAAGGAGAATTTCAGGGCATTTTCTCCCAAGAAATATATGGGAATTATCTGTAATTTAGCACAGTTTCAGAACGATTCGTGAAAGTCACCTTTTAAGAATAACTTCCACTGCAGGCCCATATATAAAAGTTTGCTCCTTTATTACTCTGCACATGGACAATTATTTGCGCTGTTATTTGCCCCAGGCATGTACCTATGTAATTACCGTTTACAGTGTAAAGATGGATGTTATCGGTCGCTGAACGTCGGAGCAGTAGGCGTTTAATGCATTTTCCCATAGGGTCCAATGCAAAATTGACACCTCATTTTCTCCATTCTCAAGAGCTTTGAGTCTCTGCAAAACATATACATGTGTAGACACAAATAAGTGAAATAGAATGAAGGCTATTTCAGCTTTAGCTTTTATTCCGTTTGGGAGCTAAAGTCGCACAAACTTTTGTTTACAAAAATTTCGATGGCCTATAGTTCGCAAGTTATGCAATCAGTTGACATAAGATTGTGCATGCATGTAGACATGTTAATGACCTTTATATATGCCAAGTTTCAGATGGCTACCTACTCAAACAAGCAAGCAGTAGCGGTTTGAAATTTTCACAATTTGGGCTACACGTTCGGGACGATTCGTGACCTTAGGTGACTTGCACAATTCGGGCTGAAACTAGTGCCAAATGAGAGGGTTGGGATAAACATTCAATTGACCATATGTGCCAAAAATTCTCGTTCTTTAGTTTTCGAGTTATAGCCCCTGGAAGTCGAAAACTGCACGACTTTGCCCTCGAATATCTCGACAACGGAGAAAGGAGAATTTCAGGGCATTTTCTCCCAAGAAATATATGGGAATTATCTGTAATTTAGCACAGTTTCAGAACGATTCGTGAAAGTCACCTTTTAAGAATAACTTCCACTGCAGGCCCATATATAAAAGTTTGCTCCTTTATTACTCTGCACATGGACAATTATTTGCGCTGTTATTTGCCCCAGGCATGTACCTATGTAATTACCGTTTACAGTGTAAAGATGGATGTTATCGGTCGCTGAACGTCGGAGCAGTAGGCGTTTAATGCATTTTCCCATAGGGTCCAATGCAAAATTGACACCTCATTTTCTCCATTCTCAAGAGCTTTGAGTCTCTGCAAAACATATACATGTGTAGACACAAATAAGTGAAATAGAATGAAGGCTATTTCAGCTTTAGCTTTTATTCCGTTTGGGAGCTAAAGTCGCACAAACTTTTGTTTACAAAAATTTCGATGGCCTATAGTTCGCAAGTTATGCAATCAGTTGACATAAGATTGTGCATGCATGTAGACATGTTAATGACCTTTATATATGCCAAGTTTCAGATGGCTACCTACTCAAACAAGCAAGCAGTAGCGGTTTGAAATTTTCACAATTTGGGCTACACGTTCGGGACGATTCGTGACCTTAGGTGACTTGCACAATTCGGGCTGAAACTAGTGCCAAATGAGAGGGTTGGGATAAACATTCAATTGACCATATGTGCCAAAAATTCTCGTTCTTTAGTTTTCGAGTTATAGCCCCTGGAAGTCGAAAACTGCACGACTTTGCCCTCGAATATCTCGACAACGGAGAAAGGAGAATTTCAGGGCATTTTCTCCCAAGAAATATATGGGAATTATCTGTAATTTAGCACAGTTTCAGAACGATTCGTGAAAGTCACCTTTTAAGAATAACTTCCACTGCAGGCCCATATATAAAAGTTTGCTCCTTTATTACTCTGCACATGGACAATTATTTGCGCTGTTATTTGCCCCAGGCATGTACCTATGTAATTACCGTTTACAGTGTAAAGATGGATGTTATCGGTCGCTGAACGTCGGAGCAGTAGGCGTTTAATGCATTTTCCCATAGGGTCCAATGCAAAATTGACACCTCATTTTCTCCATTCTCAAGAGCTTTGAGTCTCTGCAAAACATATACATGTGTAGACACAAATAAGTGAAATAGAATGAAGGCTATTTCAGCTTTAGCTTTTATTCCGTTTGGGAGCTAAAGTCGCACAAACTTTTGTTTACAAAAATTTCGATGGCCTATAGTTCGCAAGTTATGCAATCAGTTGACATAAGATTGTGCATGCATGTAGACATGTTAATGACCTTTATATATGCCAAGTTTCAGATGGCTACCTACTCAAACAAGCAAGCAGTAGCGGTTTGAAATTTTCACAATTTGGGCTACACGTTCGGGACGATTCGTGACCTTAGGTGACTTGCACAATTCGGGCTGAAACTAGTGCCAAATGAGAGGGTTGGGATAAACATTCAATTGACCATATGTGCCAAAAATTCTCGTTCTTTAGTTTTCGAGTTATAGCCCCTGGAAGTCGAAAACTGCACGACTTTGCCCTCGAATATCTCGACAACGGAGAAAGGAGAATTTCAGGGCATTTTCTCCCAAGAAATATATGGGAATTATCTGTAATTTAGCACAGTTTCAGAACGATTCGTGAAAGTCACCTTTTAAGAATAACTTCCACTGCAGGCCCATATATAAAAGTTTGCTCCTTTATTACTCTGCACATGGACAATTATTTGCGCTGTTATTTGCCCCAGGCATGTACCTATGTAATTACCGTTTACAGTGTAAAGATGGATGTTATCGGTCGCTGAACGTCGGAGCAGTAGGCGTTTAATGCATTTTCCCATAGGGTCCAATGCAAAATTGACACCTCATTTTCTCCATTCTCAAGAGCTTTGAGTCTCTGCAAAACATATACATGTGTAGACACAAGTAAGTGAAATAGAATGAAGGCTATTTCAGCTTTAGCTTTTATTCCGTTTGGGAGCTAAAGTCGCACAAACTTTTGTTTACAAAAATTTCGATGGCCTATAGTTCGCAAGTTATGCAATCAGTTGACATAAGATTGTGCATGCATGTAGACATGTTAATGACCTTTATATATGCCAAGTTTCAGATGGCTACCTACTCAAACAAGCAAGCAGTAGCGGTTTGAAATTTTCACAATTTGGGCTACACGTTCGGGACGATTCGTGACCTTAGGTGACTTGCACAATTCGGGCTGAAACTAGTGCCAAATGAGAGGGTTGGGATAAACATTCAATTGACCATATGTGCCAAAAATTCTCGTTCTTTAGTTTTCGAGTTATAGCCCCTGGAAGTCGAAAACTGCACGACTTTGCCCTCGAATATCTCGACAACGGAGAAAGGAGAATTTCAGGGCATTTTCTCCCAAGAAATATATGGGAATTATCTGTAATTTAGCACAGTTTCAGAACGATTCGTGAAAGTCACCTTTTAAGAATAACTTCCACTGCAGGCCCATATATAAAAGTTTGCTCCTTTATTACTCTGCACATGGACAATTATTTGCGCTGTTATTTGCCCCAGGCATGTACCTATGTAATTACCGTTTACAGTGTAAAGATGGATGTTATCGGTCGCTGAACGTCGGAGCAGTAGGCGTTTAATGCATTTTCCCATAGGGTCCAATGCAAAATTGACACCTCATTTTCTCCATTCTCAAGAGCTTTGAGTCTCTGCAAAACATATACATGTGTAGACACAAATAAGTGAAATAGAATGAAGGCTATTTCAGCTTTAGCTTTTATTCCGTTTGGGAGCTAAAGTCGCACAAACTTTTGTTTACAAAAATTTCGATGGCCTATAGTTCGCAAGTTATGCAATCAGTTGACATAAGATTGTGCATGCATGTAGACATGTTAATGACCTTTATATATGCCAAGTTTCAGATGGCTACCTACTCAAACAGGCAAGCAGTAGCGGTTTGAAATTTTCACAATTTGGGCTACACGTTCGGGACGATTCGTGACCTTAGGTGACTTGCACAATTCGGGCTGAAACTAGTGCCAAATGAGAGGGTTGGGATAAACATTCAATTGACCATATGTGCCAAAAATTCTCGTTCTTTAGTTTTCGAGTTATAGCCCCTGGAAGTCGAAAACTGCACGACTTTGCCCTCGAATATCTCGACAACGGAGAAAGGAGAATTTCAGGGCATTTTCTCCCAAGAAATATATGGGAATTATCTGTAATTTAGCACAGTTTCAGAACGATTCGTGAAAGTCACCTTTTAAGAATAACTTCCACTGCAGGCCAATATATAAAAGTTTGCTCCTTTATTACTCTGCACATGGACAATTATTTGCGCTGTTATTTGCCCCAGGCATGTACCTATGTAATTACCGTTTACAGTGTAAAGATGGATGTTATCGGTCGCTGAACGTCGGAGCAGTAGGCGTTTAATGCATTTTCCCATAGGGTCCAATGCAAAATTGACACCTCATTTTCTCCATTCTCAAGAGCTTTGAGTCTCTGCAAAACATATACATGTGTAGACACAAATAAGTGAAATAGAATGAAGGCTATTTCAGCTTTAGCTTTTATTCCGTTTGGGAGCTAAAGTCGCACAAACTTTTGTTTACAAAAATTTCGATGGCCTATAGTTCGCAAGTTATGCAATCAGTTGACATAAGATTGTGCATGCATGTAGACATGTTAATGACCTTTATATATGCCAAGTTTCAGATGGCTACCTACTCAAACAGGCAAGCAGTAGCGGTTTGAAATTTTCACAATTTGGGCTACACGTTCGGGACGATTCGTGACCTTAGGTGACTTGCACAATTCGGGCTGAAACTAGTGCCAAATGAGAGGGTTGGGATAAACATTCAATTGACCATATGTGCCAAAAATTCTCGTTCTTTAGTTTTCGAGTTATAGCCCCTGGAAGTCGAAAACTGCACGACTTTGCCCTCGAATATCTCGACAACGGAGAAAGGAGAATTTCAGGGCATTTTCTCCCAAGAAATATATGGGAATTATCTGTAATTTAGCACAGTTTCAGAACGATTCGTGAAAGTCACCTTTTAAGAATAACTTCCACTGCAGGCCCATATATAAAAGTTTGCTCCTTTATTACTCTGCACATGGACAATTATTTGCGCTGTTATTTGCCCCAGGCATGTACCTATGTAATTACCGTTTACAGTGTAAAGATGGATGTTATCGGTCGCTGAACGTCGGAGCAGTAGGCGTTTAATGCATTTTCCCATAGGGTCCAATGCAAAATTGACACCTCATTTTCTCCATTCTCAAGAGCTTTGAGTCTCTGCAAAACATATACATGTGTAGACACAAATAAGTGAAATAGAATGAAGGCTATTTCAGCTTTAGCTTTTATTCCGTTTGGGAGCTAAAGTCGCACAAACTTTTGTTTACAAAAATTTCGATGGCCTATAGTTCGCAAGTTATGCAATCAGTTGACATAAGATTGTGCATGCATGTAGACATGTTAATGACCTTTATATATGCCAAGTTTCAGATGGCTACCTACTCAAACAAGCAAGCAGTAGCGGTTTGAAATTTTCACAATTTGGGCTACACGTTCGGGACGATTCGTGACCTTAGGTGACTTGCACAATTCGGGCTGAAACTAGTGCCAAATGAGAGGGTTGGGATAAACATTCAATTGACCATATGTGCCAAAAATTCTCGTTCTTTAGTTTTCGAGTTATAGCCCCTGGAAGTCGAAAACTGCACGACTTTGCCCTCGAATATCTCGACAACGGAGAAAGGAGAATTTCAGGGCATTTTCTCCCAAGAAATATATGGGAATTATCTGTAATTTAGCACAGTTTCAGAACGATTCGTGAAAGTCACCTTTTAAGAATAACTTCCACTGCAGGCCCATATATAAAAGTTTGCTCCTTTATTACTCTGCACATGGACAATTATTTGCGCTGTTATTTGCCCCAGGCATGTACCTATGTAATTACCGTTTACAGTGTAAAGATGGATGTTATCGGTCGCTGAACGTCGGAGCAGTAGGCGTTCAATGCATTTTCCCATAGGGTCCAATGCAAAATTGACACCTCATTTTCTCCATTCTCAAGAGCTTTGAGTCTCTGCAAAACATATACATGTGTAGACACAAATAAGTGAAATAGAATGAAGGCTATTTCAGCTTTAGCTTTTATTCCGTTTGGGAGCTAAAGTCGCACAAACTTTTGTTTACAAAAATTTCGATGGCCTATAGTTCGTAAGTTATGCAATCAGTTGACATAAGATTGTGCATGCATGTAGACATGTTAATGACCTTTATATATGCCAAGTTTCAGATGGCTACCTACTCAAACAAGCAAGCAGTAGCGGTTTGAAATTTTCACAATTTGGGCTACACGTTCGGGACGATTCGTGACCTTAGGTGACTTGCACAATTCGGGCTGAAACTAGTGCCAAATGAGAGGGTTGGGATAAACATTCAATTGACCATATGTGCCAAAAATTCTCGTTCTTTAGTTTTCGAGTTATAGCCCCTGGAAGTCGAAAACTGCACGACTTTGACCTCGAATATCTCGACAACGGAGAAAGGAGAATTTCAGGGCATTTTCTCCCAAGAAATATATGGGAATTATCTGTAATTTAGCACAGTTTCAGAACGATTCGTGAAAGTCACCTTTTAAGAATAACTTCCACTGCAGGCCCATATATAAAAGTTTGCTCCTTTATTACTCTGCACATGGACAATTATTTGCGCTGTTATTTGCCCCAGGCATGTACCTATGTAATTACCGTTTACAGTGTAAAGATGGATGTTATCGGTCGCTGAACGTCGGAGCAGTAGGCGTTCAATGCATTTTCCCATAGGGTCCAATGCAAAATTGACACCTCATTTTCTCCATTCTCAAGAGCTTTGAGTCTCTGCAAAACATATACATGTGTAGACACAAATAAGTGAAATAGAATGAAGGCTATTTCAGCTTTAGCTTTTATTCCGTTTGGGAGCTAAAGTCGCACAAACTTTTGTTTACAAAAATTTCGATGGCCTATAGTTCGCAAGTTATGCAATCAGTTGACATAAGATTGTGCATGCATGTAGACATGTTAATGACCTTTATATATGCCAAGTTTCAGATGGCTACCTACTCAAACAAGCAAGCAGTAGCGGTTTGAAATTTTCACAATTTGGGCTACACGTTCGGGACGATTCGTGACCTTAGGTGACTTGCACAATTCGGGCTGAAACTAGTGCCAAATGAGAGGGTTGGGATAAACATTCAATTGACCATATGTGCCAAAAATTCTCGTTCTTTAGTTTTCGAGTTATAGCCCCTGGAAGTCGAAAACTGCACGACTTTGCCCTCGAATATCTCGACAACGGAGAAAGGAGAATTTCAGGGCATTTTCTCCCAAGAAATATATGGGAATTATCTGTAATTTAGCACAGTTTCAGAACGATTCGTGAAAGTCACCTTTTAAGAATAACTTCCACTGCAGGCCCATATATAAAAGTTTGCTCCTTTATTACTCTGCACATGGACAATTATTTGCGCTGTTATTTGCCCCAGGCATGTACCTATGTAATTACCGTTTACAGTGTAAAGATGGATGTTATCGGTCGCTGAACGTCGGAGCAGTAGGCGTTCAATGCATTTTCCCATAGGGTCCAATGCAAAATTGACACCTCATTTTCTCCATTCTCAAGAGCTTTGAGTCTCTGCAAAACATATACATGTGTAGACACAAATAAGTGAAATAGAATGAAGGCTATTTCAGCTTTAGCTTTTATTCCGTTTGGGAGCTAAAGTCGCACAAACTTTTGTTTACAAAAATTTCGATGGCCTATAGTTCGCAAGTTATGCAATCAGTTGACATAAGATTGTGCATGCATGTAGACATGTTAATGACCTTTATATATGCCAAGTTTCAGATGGCTACCTACTCAAACAAGCAAGCAGTAGCGGTTTGAAATTTTCACAATTTGGGCTACACGTTCGGGACGATTCGTGACCTTAGGTGACTTGCACAATTCGGGCTGAAACTAGTGCCAAATGAGAGGGTTGGGATAAACATTCAATTGACCATATGTGCCAAAAATTCTCGTTCTTTAGTTTTCGAGTTATAGCCCCTGGAAGTCGAAAACTGCACGACTTTGCCCTCGAATATCTCGACAACGGAGAAAGGAGAATTTCAGGGCATTTTCTCCCAAGAAATATATGGGAATTATCTGTAATTTAGCACAGTTTCAGAACGATTCGTGAAAGTCACCTTTTAAGAATAACTTCCACTGCAGGCCCATATATAAAAGTTTGCTCCTTTATTACTCTGCACATGGACAATTATTTGCGCTGTTATTTGCCCCAGGCATGTACCTATGTAATTACCGTTTACAGTGTAAAGATGGATGTTATCGGTCGCTGAACGTCGGAGCAGTAGGCGTTTAATGCATTTTCCCATAGGGTCCAATGCAAAATTGACACCTCATTTTCTCCATTCTCAAGAGCTTTGAGTCTCTGCAAAACATATACATGTATAGACACAAATAAGTGAAATAGAATGAAGGCTATTTCAGCTTTAGCTTTTATTCCGTTTGGGAGCTAAAGTCGCACAAACTTTTGTTTACAAAAATTTCGATGGCCTATAGTTCGCAAGTTATGCAATCAGTTGACATAAGATTGTGCATGCATGTAGACATGTTAATGACCTTTATATATGCCAAGTTTCAGATGGCTACCTACTCAAACAAGCAAGCAGTAGCGGTTTGAAATTTTCACAATTTGGGCTACACGTTCGGGACGATTCGTGACCTTAGGTGACTTGCACAATTCGGGCTGAAACTAGTGCCAAATGAGAGGGTTGGGATAAACATTCAATTGACCATATGTGCCAAAAATTCTCGTTCTTTAGTTTTCGAGTTATAGCCCCTGGAAGTCGAAAACTGCACGACTTTGCCCTCGAATATCTCGACAACGGAGAAAGGAGAATTTCAGGGCATTTTCTCCCAAGAAATATATGGGAATTATCTGTAATTTAGCACAGTTTCAGAACGATTCGTGAAAGTCACCTTTTAAGAATAACTTCCACTGCAGGCCCATATATAAAAGTTTGCTCCTTTATTACTCTGCACATGGACAATTATTTGCGCTGTTATTTGCCCCAGGCATGTACCTATGTAATTACCGTTTACAGTGTAAAGATGGATGTTATCGGTCGCTGAACGTCGGAGCAGTAGGCGTTCAATGCATTTTCCCATAGGGTCCAATGCAAAATTGACACCTCATTTTCTCCATTCTCAAGAGCTTTGAGTCTCTGCAAAACATATACATGTGTAGACACAAATAAGTGAAATAGAATGAAGGCTATTTCAGCTTTAGCTTTTATTCCGTTTGGGAGCTAAAGTCGCACAAACTTTTGTTTACAAAAATTTCGATGGCCTATAGTTCGCAAGTTATGCAATCAGTTGACATAAGATTGTGCATGCATGTAGACATGTTAATGACCTTTATATATGCCAAGTTTCAGATGGCTACCTACTCAAACAAGCAAGCAGTAGCGGTTTGAAATTTTCACAATTTGGGCTACACGTTCGGGACGATTCGTGACCTTAGGTGACTTGCACAATTCGGGCTGAAACTAGTGCCAAATGAGAGGGTTGGGATAAACATTCAATTGACCATATGTGCCAAAAATTCTCGTTCTTTAGTTTTCGAGTTATAGCCCCTGGAAGTCGAAAACTGCACGACTTTGCCCTCGAATATCTCGACAACGGAGAAAGGAGAATTTCAGGGCATTTTCTCCCAAGAAATATATGGGAATTATCTGTAATTTAGCACAGTTTCAGAACGATTCGTGAAAGTCACCTTTTAAGAATAACTTCCACTGCAGGCCCATATATAAAAGTTTGCTCCTTTATTACTCTGCACATGGACAATTATTTGCGCTGTTATTTGCCCCAGGCATGTACCTATGTAATTACCGTTTACAGTGTAAAGATGGATGTTATCGGTCGCTGAACGTCGGAGCAGTAGGCGTTTAATGCATTTTCCCATAGGGTCCAATGCAAAATTGACACCTCATTTTCTCCATTCTCAAGAGCTTTGAGTCTCTGCAAAACATATACATGTATAGACACAAATAAGTGAAATAGAATGAAGGCTATTTCAGCTTTAGCTTTTATTCCGTTTGGGAGCTAAAGTCGCACAAACTTTTGTTTACAAAAATTTCGATGGCCTATAGTTCGCAAGTTATGCAATCAGTTGACATAAGATTGTGCATGCATGTAGACATGTTAATGACCTTTATATATGCCAAGTTTCAGATGGCTACCTACTCAAACAAGCAAGCAGTAGCGGTTTGAAATTTTCACAATTTGGGCTACACGTTCGGGACGATTCGTGACCTTAGGTGACTTGCACAATTCGGGCTGAAACTAGTGCCAAATGAGAGGGTTGGGATAAACATTCAATTGACCATATGTGCCAAAAATTCTCGTTCTTTAGTTTTCGAGTTATAGCCCCTGGAAGTCGAAAACTGCACGACTTTGCCCTCGAATATCTCGACAACGGAGAAAGGAGAATTTCAGGGCATTTTCTCCCAAGAAATATATGGGAATTATCTGTAATTTAGCACAGTTTCAGAACGATTCGTGAAAGTCACCTTTTAAGAATAACTTCCACTGCAGGCCCATATATAAAAGTTTGCTCCTTTATTACTCTGCACATGGACAATTATTTGCGCTGTTATTTGCCCCAGGCATGTACCTATGTAATTACCGTTTACAGTGTAAAGATGGATGTTATCGGTCGCTGAACGTCGGAGCAGTAGGCGTTCAATGCATTTTCCCATAGGGTCCAATGCAAAATTGACACCTCATTTTCTCCATTCTCAAG
This sequence comes from Ctena decussata, assembly GCA_963989385.1. Classification (NCBI taxonomy): domain Eukaryota; kingdom Metazoa; phylum Mollusca; class Bivalvia; order Lucinida; family Lucinidae; genus Ctena; species Ctena decussata. The sequence goes on along the minus strand of OZ022510.1, from coordinate 67,669,747 downwards.
AGCTTTGAGTCTCTGCAAAACATATACATGTGTAGACACAAATAAGTGAAATAGAATGAAGGCTATTTCAGCTTTAGCTTTTATTCCGTTTGGGAGCTAAAGTCGCACAAACTTTTGTTTACAAAAATTTCGATGGCCTATAGTTCGCAAGTTATGCAATCAGTTGACATAAGATTGTGCATGCATGTAGACATGTTAATGACCTTTATATATGCCAAGTTTCAGATGGCTACCTACTCAAACAAGCATGCAGTAGCGGTTTGAAATTTTCACAATTTGGGCTACACGTTCGGGACGATTCGTGACCTTAGGTGACTTGCACAATTCGGGCTGAAACTAGTGCCAAATGAGAGGGTTGGGATAAACATTCAATTGACCATATGTGCCAAAAATTCTCGTTCTTTAGTTTTCGAGTTATAGCCCCTGGAAGTCGAAAACTGCACGACTTTGCCCTCGAATATCTCGACAACGGAGAAAGGAGAATTTCAGGGCATTTTCTCCCAAGAAATATATGGGAATTATCTGTAATTTAGCACAGTTTCAGAACGATTCGTGAAAGTCACCTTTTAAGAATAACTTCCACTGCAGGCCCATATATAAAAGTTTGCTCCTTTATTACTCTGCACATGGACAATTATTTGCGCTGTTATTTGCCCCAGGCATGTACCTATGTAATTACCGTTTACAGTGTAAAAATGGATGTTATCGGTCGCTGAACGTCGGAGCAGTAGGCGTTCAATGCATTTTCCCATAGGGTCCAATGCAAAATTGACACCTCATTTTCTCCATTCTCAAGAGCTTTGAGTCTCTGCAAAACATATACATGTGTAGACACAAATAAGTGAAATAGAATGAAGGCTATTTCAGCTTTAGCTTTTATTCCGTTTGGGAGCTAAAGTCGCACAAACTTTTGTTTACAAAAATTTCGATGGCCTATAGTTCGCAAGTTATGCAATCAGTTGACATAAGATTGTGCATGCATGTAGACATGTTAATGACCTTTATATATGCCAAGTTTCAGATGGCTACCTACTCAAACAAGCAAGCAGTAGCGGTTTGAAATTTTCACAATTTGGGCTACACGTTCGGGACGATTCGTGACCTTAGGTGACTTGCACAATTCGGGCTGAAACTAGTGCCAAATGAGAGGGTTGGGATAAACATTCAATTGACCATATGTGCCAAAAATTCTCGTTCTTTAGTTTTCGAGTTATAGCCCCTGGAAGTCGAAAACTGCACGACTTTGCCCTCGAATATCTCGACAACGGAGAAAGGAGAATTTCAGGGCATTTTCTCCCAAGAAATATATGGGAATTATCTGTAATTTAGCACAGTTTCAGAACGATTCGTGAAAGTCACCTTTTAAGAATAACTTCCACTGCAGGCCCATATATAAAAGTTTGCTCCTTTATTACTCTGCACATGGACAATTATTTGCGCTGTTATTTGCCCCAGGCATGTACCTATGTAATTACCGTTTACAGTGTAAAGATGGATGTTATCGGTCGCTGAACGTCGGAGCAGTAGGCGTTCAATGCATTTTCCCATAGGGTCCAATGCAAAATTGACACCTCATTTTCTCCATTCTCAAGAGCTTTGAGTCTCTGCAAAACATATACATGTGTAGACACAAATAAGTGAAATAGAATGAAGGCTATTTCAGCTTTAGCTTTTATTCCGTTTGGGAGCTAAAGTCGCACAAACTTTTGTTTACAAAAATTTCGATGGCCTATAGTTCGCAAGTTATGCAATCAGTTGACATAAGATTGTGCATGCATGTAGACATGTTAATGACCTTTATATATGCCAAGTTTCAGATGGCTACCTACTCAAACAAGCAAGCAGTAGCGGTTTGAAATTTTCACAATTTGGGCTACACGTTCGGGACGATTCGTGACCTTAGGTGACTTGCACAATTCGGGCTGAAACTAGTGCCAAATGAGAGGGTTGGGATAAACATTCAATTGACCATATGTGCCAAAAATTCTCGTTCTTTAGTTTTCGAGTTATAGCCCCTGGAAGTCGAAAACTGCACGACTTTGCCCTCGAATATCTCGACAACGGAGAAAGGAGAATTTCAGGGCATTTTCTCCCAAGAAATATATGGGAATTATCTGTAATTTAGCACAGTTTCAGAACGATTCGTGAAAGTCACCTTTTAAGAATAACTTCCACTGCAGGCCCATATATAAAAGTTTGCTCCTTTATTACTCTGCACATGGACAATTATTTGCGCTGTTATTTGCCCCAGGCATGTACCTATGTAATTACCGTTTACAGTGTAAAGATGGATGTTATCGGTCGCTGAACGTCGGAGCAGTAGGCGTTTAATGCATTTTCCCATAGGGTCCAATGCAAAATTGACACCTCATTTTCTCCATTCTCAAGAGCTTTGAGTCTCTGCAAAACATATACATGTGTAGACACAAATAAGTGAAATAGAATGAAGGCTATTTCAGCTTTAGCTTTTATTCCGTTTGGGAGCTAAAGTCGCACAAACTTTTGTTTACAAAAATTTCGATGGCCTATAGTTCGCAAGTTATGCAATCAGTTGACATAAGATTGTGCATGCATGTAGACATGTTAATGACCTTTATATATGCCAAGTTTCAGATGGCTACCTACTCAAACAAGCAAGCAGTAGCGGTTTGAAATTTTCACAATTTGGGCTACACGTTCGGGACGATTCGTGACCTTAGGTGACTTGCACAATTCGGGCTGAAACTAGTGCCAAATGAGAGGGTTGGGATAAACATTCAATTGACCATATGTGCCAAAAATTCTCGTTCTTTAGTTTTCGAGTTATAGCCCCTGGAAGTCGAAAACTGCACGACTTTGCCCTCGAATATCTCGACAACAGAGAAAGGAGAATTTCAGGGCATTTTCTCCCAAGAAATATATGGGAATTATCTGTAATTTAGCACAGTTTCAGAACGATTCGTGAAAGTCACCTTTTAAGAATAACTTCCACTGCAGGCCCATATATAAAAGTTTGCTCCTTTATTACTCTGCACATGGACAATTATTTGCGCTGTTATTTGCCCCAGGCATGTACCTATGTAATTACCGTTTACAGTGTAAAGATGGATGTTATCGGTCGCTGAACGTCGGAGCAGTAGGCGTTTAATGCATTTTCCCATAGGGTCCAATGCAAAATTGACACCTCATTTTCTCCATTCTCAAGAGCTTTGAGTCTCTGCAAAACATATACATGTGTAGACACAAATAAGTGAAATAGAATGAAGGCTATTTCAGCTTTAGCTTTTATTCCGTTTGGGAGCTAAAGTCGCACAAACTTTTGTTTACAAAAATTTCGATGGCCTATAGTTCGCAAGTTATGCAATCAGTTGACATAAGATTGTGCATGCATGTAGACATGTTAATGACCTTTATATATGCCAAGTTTCAGATGGCTACCTACTCAAACAAGCAAGCAGTAGCGGTTTGAAATTTTCACAATTTGGGCTACACGTTCGGGACGATTCGTGACCTTAGGTGACTTGCACAATTCGGGCTGAAACTAGTGCCAAATGAGAGGGTTGGGATAAACATTCAATTGACCATATGTGCCAAAAATTCTCGTTCTTTAGTTTTCGAGTTATAGCCCCTGGAAGTCGAAAACTGCACGACTTTGCCCTCGAATATCTCGACAACGGAGAAAGGAGAATTTCAGGGCATTTTCTCCCAAGAAATATATGGGAATTATCTGTAATTTAGCACAGTTTCAGAACGATTCGTGAAAGTCACCTTTTAAGAATAACTTCCACTGCAGGCCCATATATAAAAGTTTGCTCCTTTATTACTCTGCACATGGACAATTATTTGCGCTGTTATTTGCCCCAGGCATGTACCTATGTAATTACCGTTTACAGTGTAAAGATGGATGTTATCGGTCGCTGAACGTCGGAGCAGTAGGCGTTTAATGCATTTTCCCATAGGGTCCAATGCAAAATTGACACCTCATTTTCTCCATTCTCAAGAGCTTTGAGTCTCTGCAAAACATATACATGTGTAGACACAAATAAGTGAAATAGAATGAAGGCTATTTCAGCTTTAGCTTTTCTTCCGTTTGGGAGCTAAAGTCGCACAAACTTTTGTTTACAAAAATTTCGATGGCCTATAGTTCGCAAGTTATGCAATCAGTTGACATAAGATTGTGCATGCATGTAGACATGTTAATGACCTTTATATATGCCAAGTTTCAGATGGCTACCTACTCAAACAAGCAAGCAGTAGCGGTTTGAAATTTTCACAATTTGGGCTACACGTTCGGGACGATTCGTGACCTTAGGTGACTTGCACAATTTGGGCTGAAACTAGTGCCAAATGAGAGGGTTGGGATAAACATTCAATTGACCATATGTGCCAAAAATTCTCGTTCTTTAGTTTTCGAGTTATAGCCCCTGGAAGTCGTAAACTGCACGACTTAGCCCTCGAATATCTCGACAACGGAGAAAGGAGAATTTCAGGGCATTTTCTCCCAAGAAATATATGGGAATTATCTGTAATTTAGCACAGTTTCAGAACGATTCGTGAAAGTCACCTTTTAAGAATAACTTCCACTGCAGGCCCATATATAAAAGTTTGCTCCTTTATTACTCTGCACATGGACAATTATTTGCGCTGATATTTGCCCCAGGCATGTACCTATGTAATTACCGTTTACAGTGTAAAGATGGATGTTATCGGTCGCTGAACGTCGGAGCAGTAGGCGTTTAATGGATTTTTCCATAGGGTCCAATGCAAAATTGACACCTCATTTTCTCCATTCTCAAGAGCTTTGAGTCTCTGCAAAACATATAAATGTGTAGACACAAATAAGTGAAATAGAATGAAGGCTATTTCAGCTTTAGCTTTTATTCCGTTTGGGAGCTAAAGTCGCACAAACTTTTGTTTACAAAAATTTCGATGGCCTATAGTTCGCAAGTTATGCAATCAGTTGACATAAGATTGTGCATGCATGTAGACATGTTAATGACCTTTATATATGCCAAGTTTCAGATGGCTACCTACTCAAACAAGCAAGCAGTAGCGGTTTGAAATTTTCACAATTTGGGCTACACGTTCGGGACGATTCGTGACCTTAGGTGACTTGCACAATTCGGGCTGAAACTAGTGCCAAATGAGAGGGTTGGGATAAACATTCAATTGACCATATGTGCCAAAAATTCTCGTTCTTTAGTTTTCGAGTTATAGCCCCTGGAAGTCGAAAACTGCACGACTTTGCCCTCGAATATCTCGACAACGGAGAAAGGAGAATTTCAGGGCATTTTCTCCCAAGAAATATATGGGAATTATCTGTAATTTAGCACAGTTTCAGAACGATTCGTGAAAGTCACCTTTTAAGAATAACTTCCACTGCAGGCCCATATATAAAAGTTTGCTCCTTTATTACTCTGCACATGGACAATTATTTGCGCTGTTATTTGCCCCAGGCATGTACCTATGTAATTACCGTTTACAGTGTAAAGATGGATGTTATCGGTCGCTGAACGTCGGAGCAGTAGGCGTTCAATGCATTTTCCCATAGGGTCCAATGCAAAATTGACACCTCATTTTCTCCATTCTCAAGAGCTTTGAGTCTCTGCAAAACATATACATGTGTAGACACAAATAAGTGAAATAGAATGAAGGCTATTTCAGCTTTAGCTTTTATTCCGTTTGGGAGCTAAAGTCGCACAAACTTTTGTTTACAAAAATTTCGATGGCCTATAGTTCGCAAGTTATGCAATCAGTTGACATAAGATTGTGCATGCATGTAGACATGTTAATGACCTTTATATATGCCAAGTTTCAGATGGCTACCTACTCAAACAAGCAAGCAGTAGCGGTTTGAAATTTTCACAATTTGGGCTACACGTTCGGGACGATTCGTGACCTTAGGTGACTTGCACAATTCGGGCTGAAACTAGTGCCAAATGAGAGGGTTGGGATAAACATTCAATTGACCATATGTGCCAAAAATTCTCGTTCTTTAGTTTTCGAGTTATAGCCCCTGGAAGTCGAAAACTGCACGACTTTGCCCTCGAATATCTCGACAACGGAGAAAGGAGACTTTCAGGGCATTTTCTCCCAAGAAATATATGGGAATTATCTGTAATTTAGCACAGTTTCAGAACGATTCGTGAAAGTCACCTTTTAAGAATAACTTCCACTGCAGGCCCATATATAAAAGTTTGCTCCTTTATTACTCTGCACATGGACAATTATTTGCGCTGTTATTTGCCCCAGGCATGTACCTATGTAATTACCGTTTACAGTGTAAAGATGGATGTTATCGGTCGCTGAACGTCGGAGCAGTAGGCGTTTAATGCATTTTCCCATAGGGTCCAATGCAAAATTGACACCTCATTTTCTCCATTCTCAAGAGCTTTGAGTCTCTGCAAAACATATACATGTGTAGACACAAATAAGTGAAATAGAATGAAGGCTATTTCAGCTTTAGCTTTTATTCCGTTTGGGAGCTAAAGTCGCACAAACTTTTGTTTACAAAAATTTCGATGGCCTATAGTTCGTAAGTTATGCAATCAGTTGACATAAGATTGTGCATGCATGTAGACATGTTAATGACCTTTATATATGCCAAGTTTCAGATGGCTACCTACTCAAACAAGCAAGCAGTAGCGGTTTGAAATTTTCACAATTTGGGCTACACGTTCGGGACGATTCGTGACCTTAGGTGACTTGCACAATTTGGGCTGAAACTAGTGCCAAATGAGAGGGTTGGGATAAACATTCAATTGACCATATGTGCCAAAAATTCTCGTTCTTTAGTTTTCGAGTTATAGCCCCTGGAAGTCGTAAACTGCACGACTTAGCCCTCGAATATCTCGACAACGGAGAAAGGAGAATTTCAGGGCATTTTCTCCCAAGAAATATATGGGAATTATCTGTAATTTAGCACAGTTTCAGAACGATTCGTGAAAGTCACCTTTTAAGAATAACTTCCACTGCAGGCCCATATATAAAAGTTTGCTCCTTTATTACTCTGCACATGGACAATTATTTGCGCTGATATTTGCCCCAGGCATGTACCTATGTAATTACCGTTTACAGTGTAAAGATGGATGTTATCGGTCGCTGAACGTCGGAGCAGTAGGCGTTTAATGGATTTTTCCATAGGGTCCAATGCAAAATTGACACCTCATTTTCTCCATTCTCAAGAGCTTTGAGTCTCTGCAAAACATATACATGTGTAGACACAAATAAGTGAAATAGAATGAAGGCTATTTCAGCTTTAGCTTTTATTCCGTTTGGGAGCTAAAGTCGCACAAACTTTTGTTTACAAAAATTTCGATGGCCTATAGTTCGCAAGTTATGCAATCAGTTGACATAAGATTGTGCATGCATGTAGACATGTTAATGACCTTTATATATGCCAAGTTTCAGATGGCTACCTACTCAAACAAGCAAGCAGTAGCGGTTTGAAATTTTCACAATTTGGGCTACACGTTCGGGACGATTCGTGACCTTAGGTGACTTGCACAATTCGGGCTGAAACTAGTGCCAAATGAGAGGGTTGGGATAAACATTCAATTGACCATATGTGCCAAAAATTCTCGTTCTTTAGTTTTCGAGTTATAGCCCCTGGAAGTCGAAAACTGCACGACTTTGCCCTCGAATATCTCGACAACGGAGAAAGGAGAATTTCAGGGCATTTTCTCCCAAGAAATATATGGGAATTATCTGTAATTTAGCACAGTTTCAGAACGATTCGTGAAAGTCACCTTTTAAGAATAACTTCCACTGCAGGCCCATATATAAAAGTTTGCTCCTTTATTACTCTGCACATGGACAATTATTTGCGCTGTTATTTGCCCCAGGCATGTACCTATGTAATTACCGTTTACAGTGTAAAGATGGATGTTATCGGTCGCTGAACGTCGGAGCAGTAGGCGTTCAATGCATTTTCCCATAGGGTCCAATGCAAAATTGACACCTCATTTTCTCCATTCTCAAGAGCTTTGAGTCTCTGCAAAACATATACATGTGTAGACACAAATAAGTGAAATAGAATGAAGGCTATTTCAGCTTTAGCTTTTATTCCGTTTGGGAGCTAAAGTCGCACAAACTTTTGTTTACAAAAATTTCGATGGCCTATAGTTCGCAAGTTATGCAATCAGTTGACATAAGATTGTGCATGCATGTAGACATGTTAATGACCTTTATATATGCCAAGTTTCAGATGGCTACCTACTCAAACAAGCAAGCAGTAGCGGTTTGAAATTTTCACAATTTGGGCTACACGTTCGGGACGATTCGTGACCTTAGGTGACTTGCACAATTCGGGCTGAAACTAGTGCCAAATGAGAGGGTTGGGATAAACATTCAATTGACCATATGTGCCAAAAATTCTCGTTCTTTAGTTTTCGAGTTATAGCCCCTGGAAGTCGAAAACTGCACGACTTTGCCCTCGAATATCTCGACAACGGAGAAAGGAGACTTTCAGGGCATTTTCTCCCAAGAAATATATGGGAATTATCTGTAATTTAGCACAGTTTCAGAACGATTCGTGAAAGTCACCTTTTAAGAATAACTTCCACTGCAGGCCCATATATAAAAGTTTGCTCCTTTATTACTCTGCACATGGACAATTATTTGCGCTGTTATTTGCCCCAGGCATGTACCTATGTAATTACCGTTTACAGTGTAAAGATGGATGTTATCGGTCGCTGAACGTCGGAGCAGTAGGCGTTTAATGCATTTTCCCATAGGGTCCAATGCAAAATTGACACCTCATTTTCTCCATTCTCAAGAGCTTTGAGTCTCTGCAAAACATATACATGTGTAGACACAAATAAGTGAAATAGAATGAAGGCTATTTCAGCTTTAGCTTTTATTCCGTTTGGGAGCTAAAGTCGCACAAACTTTTGTTTACAAAAATTTCGATGGCCTATAGTTCGCAAGTTATGCAATCAGTTGACATAAGATTGTGCATGCATGTAGACATGTTAATGACCTTTATATATGCCAAGTTTCAGATGGCTACCTACTCAAACAAGCAAACAGTAGCGGTTTGAAATTTTCACAATTTGGGATACACGTTCGGGACGATTCGTGACCTTAGGTGACTTGCACAATTCGGGCTGAAACTAGTGCCAAATGAGAGGGTTGGGATAAACATTCAATTGACCATATGTGCCAAAAATTCTCGTTCTTTAGTTTTCGAGTTATAGCCCCTGGAAGTCGAAAACTGCACGACTTTGCCCTCGAATATCTCGACAACGGAGAAAGGAGAATTTCAGGGCATTTTCTCCCAAGAAATATATGCGAATTATCTGTAATTTAGCACAGTTTCAGAACGATTCGTGAAAGTCACCTTTTAAGAATAACTTCCACTGCAGGCCCATATATAAAAGTTTGCTCCTTTATTACTCTGCAGATGGACAATTATTTGCGCTGTTATTTGCCCCAGGCATGTACCTATGTAATTACCGTTTACAGTGTAAAGATGGATGTTATCGGTCGCTGAACGTCGGAGCAGTAGGCGTTTAATGCATTTTCCCATAGGGTCCAATGCAAAATTGACACCTCATTTTCTCCATTCTCAAGAGCTTTGAGTCTCTGCAAAACATATACATGTGTAGACACAAATAAGTGAAATAGAATGAAGGCTATTTCAGCTTTAGCTTTTATTCCGTTTGGGAGCTAAAGTCGCACAAACTTTTGTTTACAAAAATTTCGATGGCCTATAGTTCGCAAGTTATGCAATCAGTTGACATAAGATTGTGCATGCATGTAGACATGTTAATGACCTTTATATATGCCAAGTTTCAGATGGCTACCTACTCAAACAAGCAAACAGTAGCGGTTTGAAATTTTCACAATTTGGGATACACGTTCGGGACGATTCGTGACCTTAGGTGACTTGCACAATTCGGGCTGAAACTAGTGCCAAATGAGAGGGTTGGGATAAACATTCAATTGACCATATGTGCCAAAAATTCTCGTTCTTTAGTTTTCGAGTTATAGCCCCTGGAAGTCGAAAACTGCACGACTTTGCCCTCGAATATCTCGACAACGGAGAAAGGAGAATTTCAGGGCATTTTCTCCCAAGAAATATATGCGAATTATCTGTAATTTAGCACAGTTTCAGAACGATTCGTGAAAGTCACCTTTTAAGAATAACTTCCACTGCAGGCCCATATATAAAAGTTTGCTCCTTTATTACTCTGCACATGGACAATTATTTGCGCTGTTATTTGCCCCAGGCATGTACCTATGTAATTACCGTTTACAGTGTAAAGATGGATGTTATCGGTCGCTGAACGTCGGAGCAGTAGGCGTTTAATGCATTTTCCCATAGGGTCCAATGCAAAATTGACACCTCATTTTCTCCATTCTCAAGAGCTTTGAGTCTCTGCAAAACATATACATGTGTAGACACAAATAAGTGAAATAGAATGAAGGCTATTTCAGCTTTAGCTTTTATTCCGTTTGGAAGCTAAAGTCGCACAAACTTTTGTTTACAAAAATTTCGATGGCCTATAGTTCTCAAGTTATGCAATCAGTTGACATAAGATTGTGCATGCATGTAGACATGTTAATGACCTTTATATATGCCAAGTTTCAGATGGCTACCTACTCAAACAAGCAAGCAGTAGCGGTTTGAAATTTTCACAATTTGGGCTACACGTTCGGGACGATTCGTGACCTTAGGTGACTTGCACAATTCGGGCTGAAACTAGTGCCAAATGAGAGGGTTGGGATAAACATTCAATTGACCATATGTGCCAAAAATTCTCGTTCTTTAGTTTTCGAGTTATAGCCCCTGGAAGTCGAAAACTGCACGACTTTGCCCTCGAATATCTCGACAACGGAGAAAGGAGAATTTCAGGGCATTTTCTCCCAAGAAATATATGGGAATTATCTGTAATTTAGCACAGTTTCAGAACGATTCGTGAAAGTCACCTTTTAAGAATAACTTCCACTGCAGGCCCATATATAAAAGTTTGCTCCTTTATTACTCTGCACATGGACAATTATTTGCGCTGTTATTTGCCCCAGGCATGTACCTATGTAATTACCGTTTACAGTGTAAAGATGGATGTTATCGGTCGCTGAACGTCGGAGCAGTAGGCGTTCAATGCATTTTCCCATAGGGTCCAATGCAAAATTGACACCTCATTTTCTCCATTCTCAAGAGCTTTGAGTCTCTGCAAAACATATACATGTGTAGACACAAATAAGTGAAATAGAATGAAGGCTATTTCAGCTTTAGCTTTTATTCCGTTTGGGAGCTAAAGTCGCACAAACTTTTGTTTACAAAAATTTCGATGGCCTATAGTTCGCAAGTTATGCAATCAGTTGACATAAGATTGTGCATGCATGTAGACATGTTAATGACCTTTATATATGCCAAGTTTCAGATGGCTACCTACTCAAACAAGCAAGCAGTAGCGGTTTGAAATTTTCACAATTTGGGCTACACGTTCGGGACGATTCGTGACCTTAGGTGACTTGCACAATTCGGGCTGAAACTAGTGCCAAATGAGAGGGTTGGGATAAACATTCAATTGACCATATGTGCCAAAAATTCTCGTTCTTTAGTTTTCGAGTTATAGCCCCTGGAAGTCGAAAACTGCACGACTTTGCCCTCGAATATCTCGACAACGGAGAAAGGAGACTTTCAGGGCATTTTCTCCCAAGAAATATATGGGAATTATCTGTAATTTAGCACAGTTTCAGAACGATTCGTGAAAGTCACCTTTTAAGAATAACTTCCACTGCAGGCCCATATATAAAAGTTTGCTCCTTTATTACTCTGCACATGGACAATTATTTGCGCTGTTATTTGCCCCAGGCATGTACCTATGTAATTACCGTTTACAGTGTAAAGATGGATGTTATCGGTCGCTGAACGTCGGAGCAGTAGGCGTTTAATGCATTTTCCCATAGGGTCCAATGCAAAATTGACACCTCATTTTCTCCATTCTCAAGAGCTTTGAGTCTCTGCAAAACATATACATGTGTAGACACAAATAAGTGAAATAGAATGAAGGCTATTTCAGCTTTAGCTTTTATTCCGTTTGGGAGCTAAAGTCGCACAAACTTTTGTTTACAAAAATTTCGATGGCCTATAGTTCGTAAGTTATGCAATCAGTTGACATAAGATTGTGCATGCATGTAGACATGTTAATGACCTTTATATATGCCAAGTTTCAGATGGCTACCTACTCAAACAAGCAAGCAGTAGCGGTTTGAAATTTTCACAATTTGGGCTACACGTTCGGGACGATTCGTGACCTTAGGTGACTTGCACAATTTGGGCTGAAACTAGTGCCAAATGAGAGGGTTGGGATAAACATTCAATTGACCATATGTGCCAAAAATTCTCGTTCTTTAGTTTTCGAGTTATAGCCCCTGGAAGTCGTAAACTGCACGACTTAGCCCTCGAATATCTCGACAACGGAGAAAGGAGAATTTCAGGGCATTTTCTCCCAAGAAATATATGGGAATTATCTGTAATTTAGCACAGTTTCAGAACGATTCGTGAAAGTCACCTTTTAAGAATAACTTCCACTGCAGGCCCATATATAAAAGTTTGCTCCTTTATTACTCTGCACATGGACAATTATTTGCGCTGATATTTGCCCCAGGCATGTACCTATGTAATTACCGTTTACAGTGTAAAGATGGATGTTATCGGTCGCTGAACGTCGGAGCAGTAGGCGTTTAATGGATTTTTCCATAGGGTCCAATGCAAAATTGACACCTCATTTTCTCCATTCTCAAGAGCTTTGAGTCTCTGCAAAACATATACATGTGTAGACACAAATAAGTGAAATAGAATGAAGGCTATTTCAGCTTTAGCTTTTATTCCGTTTGGGAGCTAAAGTCGCACAAACTTTTGTTTACAAAAATTTCGATGGCCTATAGTTCGCAAGTTATGCAATCAGTTGACATAAGATTGTGCATGCATGTAGACATGTTAATGACCTTTATATATGCCAAGTTTCAGATGGCTACCTACTCAAACAAGCAAGCAGTAGCGGTTTGAAATTTTCACAATTTGGGCTACACGTTCGGGACGATTCGTGACCTTAGGTGACTTGCACAATTCGGGCTGAAACTAGTGCCAAATGAGAGGGTTGGGATAAACATTCAATTGACCATATGTGCCAAAAATTCTCGTTCTTTAGTTTTCGAGTTATAGCCCCTGGAAGTCGAAAACTGCACGACTTTGCCCTCGAATATCTCGACAACGGAGAAAGGAGAATTTCAGGGCATTTTCTCCCAAGAAATATATGGGAATTATCTGTAATTTAGCACAGTTTCAGAACGATTCGTGAAAGTCACCTTTTAAGAATAACTTCCACTGCAGGCCCATATATAAAAGTTTGCTCCTTTATTACTCTGCACATGGACAATTATTTGCGCTGTTATTTGCCCCAGGCATGTACCTATGTAATTACCGTTTACAGTGTAAAGATGGATGTTATCGGTCGCTGAACGTCGGAGCAGTAGGCGTTCAATGCATTTTCCCATAGGGTCCAATGCAAAATTGACACCTCATTTTCTCCATTCTCAAGAGCTTTGAGTCTCTGCAAAACATATACATGTGTAGACACAAATAAGTGAAATAGAATGAAGGCTATTTCAGCTTTAGCTTTTATTCCGTTTGGGAGCTAAAGTCGCACAAACTTTTGTTTACAAAAATTTCGATGGCCTATAGTTCGCAAGTTATGCAATCAGTTGACATAAGATTGTGCATGCATGTAGACATGTTAATGACCTTTATATATGCCAAGTTTCAGATGGCTACCTACTCAAACAAGCAAGCAGTAGCGGTTTGAAATTTTCACAATTTGGGCTACACGTTCGGGACGATTCGTGACCTTAGGTGACTTGCACAATTCGGGCTGAAACTAGTGCCAAATGAGAGGGTTGGGATAAACATTCAATTGACCATATGTGCCAAAAATTCTCGTTCTTTAGTTTTCGAGTTATAGCCCCTGGAAGTCGAAAACTGCACGACTTTGCCCTCGAATATCTCGACAACGGAGAAAGGAGACTTTCAGGGCATTTTCTCCCAAGAAATATATGGGAATTATCTGTAATTTAGCACAGTTTCAGAACGATTCGTGAAAGTCACCTTTTAAGAATAACTTCCACTGCAGGCCCATATATAAAAGTTTGCTCCTTTATTACTCTGCACATGGACAATTATTTGCGCTGTTATTTGCCCCAGGCATGTACCTATGTAATTACCGTTTACAGTGTAAAGATGGATGTTATCGGTCGCTGAACGTCGGAGCAGTAGGCGTTTAATGCATTTTCCCATAGGGTCCAATGCAAAATTGACACCTCATTTTCTCCATTCTCAAGAGCTTTGAGTCTCTGCAAAACATATACATGTGTAGACACAAATAAGTGAAATAGAATGAAGGCTATTTCAGCTTTAGCTTTTATTCCGTTTGGGAGCTAAAGTCGCACAAACTTTTGTTTACAAAAATTTCGATGGCCTATAGTTCGCAAGTTATGCAATCAGTTGACATAAGATTGTGCATGCATGTAGACATGTTAATGACCTTTATATATGCCAAGTTTCAGATGGCTACCTACTCAAACAAGCAAACAGTAGCGGTTTGAAATTTTCACAATTTGGGATACACGTTCGGGACGATTCGTGACCTTAGGTGACTTGCACAATTCGGGCTGAAACTAGTGCCAAATGAGAGGGTTGGGATAAACATTCAATTGACCATATGTGCCAAAAATTCTCGTTCTTTAGTTTTCGAGTTATAGCCCCTGGAAGTCGAAAACTGCACGACTTTGCCCTCGAATATCTCGACAACGGAGAAAGGAGAATTTCAGGGCATTTTCTCCCAAGAAATATATGCGAATTATCTGTAATTTAGCACAGTTTCAGAACGATTCGTGAAAGTCACCTTTTAAGAATAACTTCCACTGCAGGCCCATATATAAAAGTTTGCTCCTTTATTACTCTGCAGATGGACAATTATTTGCGCTGTTATTTGCCCCAGGCATGTACCTATGTAATTACCGTTTACAGTGTAAAGATGGATGTTATCGGTCGCTGAACGTCGGAGCAGTAGGCGTTTAATGCATTTTCCCATAGGGTCCAATGCAAAATTGACACCTCATTTTCTCCATTCTCAAGAGCTTTGAGTCTCTGCAAAACATATACATGTGTAGACACAAATAAGTGAAATAGAATGAAGGCTATTTCAGCTTTAGCTTTTATTCCGTTTGGGAGCTAAAGTCGCACAAACTTTTGTTTACAAAAATTTCGATGGCCTATAGTTCGCAAGTTATGCAATCAGTTGACATAAGATTGTGCATGCATGTAGACATGTTAATGACCTTTATATATGCCAAGTTTCAGATGGCTACCTACTCAAACAAGCAAACAGTAGCGGTTTGAAATTTTCACAATTTGGGATACACGTTCGGGACGATTCGTGACCTTAGGTGACTTGCACAATTCGGGCTGAAACTAGTGCCAAATGAGAGGGTTGGGATAAACATTCAATTGACCATATGTGCCAAAAATTCTCGTTCTTTAGTTTTCGAGTTATAGCCCCTGGAAGTCGAAAACTGCACGACTTTGCCCTCGAATATCTCGACAACGGAGAAAGGAGAATTTCAGGGCATTTTCTCCCAAGAAATATATGCGAATTATCTGTAATTTAGCACAGTTTCAGAACGATTCGTGAAAGTCACCTTTTAAGAATAACTTCCACTGCAGGCCCATATATAAAAGTTTGCTCCTTTATTACTCTGCACATGGACAATTATTTGCGCTGTTATTTGCCCCAGGCATGTACCTATGTAATTACCGTTTACAGTGTAAAGATGGATGTTATCGGTCGCTGAACGTCGGAGCAGTAGGCGTTTAATGCATTTTCCCATAGGGTCCAATGCAAAATTGACACCTCATTTTCTCCATTCTCAAGAGCTTTGAGTCTCTGCAAAACATATACATGTGTAGACACAAATAAGTGAAATAGAATGAAGGCTATTTCAGCTTTAGCTTTTATTCCGTTTGGAAGCTAAAGTCGCACAAACTTTTGTTTACAAAAATTTCGATGGCCTATAGTTCTCAAGTTATGCAATCAGTTGACATAAGATTGTGCATGCATGTAGACATGTTAATGACCTTTATATATGCCAAGTTTCAGATGGCTACCTACTCAAACAAGCAAGCAGTAGCGGTTTGAAATTTTCACAATTTGGGCTACACGTTCGGGACGATTCGTGACCTTAGGTGACTTGCACAATTCGGGCTGAAACTAGTGCCAAATGAGAGGGTTGGGATAAACATTCAATTGACCATATGTGCCAAAAATTCTCGTTCTTTAGTTTTCGAGTTATAGCCCCTGGAAGTCGAAAACTGCACGACTTTGCCCTCGAATATCTCGACAACGGAGAAAGGAGAATTTCAGGGCATTTTCTCCCAAGAAATATATGGGAATTATCTGTAATTTAGCACAGTTTCAGAACGATTCGTGAAAGTCACCTTTTAAGAATAACTTCCACTGCAGGCCCATATATAAAAGTTTGCTCCTTTATTACTCTGCACATGGACAATTATTTGCGCTGTTATTTGCCCCAGGCATGTACCTATGTAATTACCGTTTACAGTGTAAAGATGGATGTTATCGGTCGCTGAACGTCGGAGCAGTAGGCGTTTAATGCATTTTCCCATAGGGTCCAATGCAAAATTGACACCTCATTTTCTCCATTCTCAAGAGCTTTGAGTCTCTGCAAAACATATACATGTGTAGACACAAATAAGTGAAATAGAATGAAGGCTATTTCAGCTTTAGCTTTTCTTCCGTTTGGGAGCTAAAGTCGCACAAACTTTTGTTTACAAAAATTTCGATGGCCTATAGTTCGCAAGTTATGCAATCAGTTGACATAAGATTGTGCATGCATGTAGACATGTTAATGACCTTTATATATGCCAAGTTTCAGATGGCTACCTACTCAAACAAGCAAACAGTAGCGGTTTGAAATTTTCACAATTTGGGCTACACGTTCGGGACGATTCGTGACCTTAGGTGACTTGCACAATTTGGGCTGAAACTAGTGCCAAATGAGAGGGTTGGGATAAACATTCAATTGACCATATGTGCCAAAAATTCTCGTTCTTTAGTTTTCGAGTTATAGCCCCTGGAAGTCGTAAACTGCACGACTTTGCCCTCGAATATCTCGACAACGGAGAAAGGAGAATTTCAGGGCATTTTCTCCCAAGAAATATATTGGAATTATCTGTAATTTAGCACAGTTTCAGAACGATTCGTGAAAGTCACCTTTTAAGAATAACTTCCACTGCAGGCCCATATATAAAAGTTTGCTCCTTTATTACTCTGCACATGGACAATTATTTGCGCTGATATTTGCCCCAGGCATGTACCTATGTAATTACCGTTTACAGTGTAAAGATGGATGTTATCGGTCGCTGAACGTCGGAGCAGTAGGCGTTTAATGCATTTTCCCATAGGGTCCAATGCAAAATTGACACCTCATTTTCTCCATTCTCAAGAGCTTTGAGTCTCTGCAAAACATATACATGTGTAGACACAAATAAGTGAAATAGAATGAAGGCTATTTCAGCTTTAGCTTTTATTCCGTTTGGGAGCTAAAGTCGCACAAACTTTTGTTTACAAAAATTTCGATGGCCTATAGTTCGCAAGTTATGCAATCAGTTGACATAAGATTGTGCATGCATGTAGACATGTTAATGACCTTTATATATGCCAAGTTTCAGATGGCTACCTACTCAAACAAGCAAACAGTAGCGGTTTGAAATTTTCACAATTTGGGATACACGTTCGGGACGATTCGTGACCTTAGGTGACTTGCACAATTCGGGCTGAAACTAGTGCCAAATGAGAGGGTTGGGATAAACATTCAATTGACCATATGTGCCAAAAATTCTCGTTCTTTAGTTTTCGAGTTATAGCCCCTGGAAGTCGAAAACTGCACGACTTTGCCCTCGAATATCTCGACAACGGAGAAAGGAGAATTTCAGGGCATTTTCTCCCAAGAAATATATGCGAATTATCTGTAATTTAGCACAGTTTCAGAACGATTCGTGAAAGTCACCTTTTAAGAATAACTTCCACTGCAGGCCCATATATAAAAGTTTGCTCCTTTATTACTCTGCACATGGACAATTATTTGCGCTGTTATTTGCCCCAGGCATGTACCTATGTAATTACCGTTTACAGTGTAAAGATGGATGTTATCGGTCGCTGAACGTCGGAGCAGTAGGCGTTTAATGCATTTTCCCATAGGGTCCAATGCAAAATTGACACCTCATTTTCTCCATTCTCAAGAGCTTTGAGTCTCTGCAAAACATATACATGTGTAGACACAAATAAGTGAAATAGAATGAAGGCTATTTCAGCTTTAGCTTTTATTCCGTTTGGGAGCTAAAGTCGCACAAACTTTTGTTTACAAAAATTTCGATGGCCTATAGTTCGCAAGTTATGCAATCAGTTGACATAAGATTGTGCATGCATGTAGACATGTTAATGACCTTTATATATGCCAAGTTTCAGATGGCTACCTACTCAAACAAGCAAGCAGTAACGGTTTGAAATTTTCACAATTTGGGCTACACGTTCGGGACGATTCGTGACCTTAGGTGACTTGCACAATTCGGGCTGAAACTAGTGCCAAATGAGAGGGTTGGGATAAACATTCAATTGACCATATGTGCCAAAAATTCTCGTTCTTTAGTTTTCGAGTTATAGCCCCTGGAAGTCGAAAACTGCACGACTTTGCCCTCGAATATCTCGACAACGGAGAAAGGAGAATTTCAGGGCATCTTCTCCCAAGAAATATATGGGAATTATCTGTAATTTAGCACAGTTTCAGAACGATTCGTGAAAGTCACCTTTTAAGAATAACTTCCACTGCAGGCCCATATATAAAAGTTTGCTCCTTTATTACTCTGCACATAGACAATTATTTGCGCTGTTATTTGCCCCAGGCATGTACCTATGTAATTACCGTTTACAGTGTAAAGATGGATGTTATCGGTCGCTGAACGTCGGAGCAGTAGGCGTTTAATGCATTTTCCCATAGGGTCCAATGCAAAATTGACACCTCATTTTCTCCATTCTCAAGAGCTTTGAGTCTCTGCAAAACATATACATGTGTAGACACAAATAAGTGAAATAGAATGAAGGCTATTTCAGCTTTAGCTTTTATTCCGTTTGGGAGCTAAAGTCGCACAAACTTTTGTTTACAAAAATTTCGATGGCCTATAGTTCGCAAGTTATGCAATCAGTTGACATAAGATTGTGCATGCATGTAGACATGCTAATGACCTTTATATATGCCAAGTTTCAGATGGCTACCTACTCAAACAAGCAAGCAGTAGCGGTTTGAAATTTTCACAATTTGGGCTACACGTTCGGGACGATTCGTGACCTTAGGTGACTTGCACAATTTGGGCTGAAACTAGTGCCAAATGAGAGGGTTGGGATAAACATTCAATTGACCATATGTGCCAAAAATTCTCGTTCTTTAGTTTTCGAGTTATAGCCCCTGGAAGTCGTAAACTGCACGACTTTGCCCTCGAATATCTCGACAACGGAGAAAGGAGAATTTCAGGGCATTTTCTCCCAAGAAATATATTGGAATTATCTGTAATTTAGCACAGTTTCAGAACGATTCGTGAAAGTCACCTTTTAAGAATAACTTCCACTGCAGGCCCATATATAAAAGTTTGCTCCTTTATTACTCTGCACATGGACAATTATTTGCGCTGATATTTGCCCCAGGCATGTACCTATGTAATTACCGTTTACAGTGTAAAGATGGATGTTATCGGTCGCTGAACGTCGGAGCAGTAGGCGTTTAATGCATTTTCCCATAGGGTCCAATGCAAAATTGACACCTCATTTTCTCCATTCTCAAGAGCTTTGAGTCTCTGCAAAACATATACATGTGTAGACACAAATAAGTGAAATAGAATGAAGGCTATTTCAGCTTTAGCTTTTATTCCGTTTGGGAGCTAAAGTCGCACAAACTTTTGTTTACAAAAATTTCGATGGCCTATAGTTCGCAAGTTATGCAATCAGTTGACATAAGATTGTGCATGCATGTAGACATGTTAATGACCTTTATATATGCCAAGTTTCAGATGGCTACCTACTCAAACAAGCAAGCAGTAGCGGTTTGAAATTTTCACAATTTGGGCTACACGTTCGGGACGATTCGTGACCTTAGGTGACTTGCACAATTCGGGCTGAAACTAGTGCCAAATGAGAGGGTTGGGATAAACATTCAATTGACCATATGTGCCAAAAATTCTCGTTCTTTAGTTTTCGAGTTATAGCCCCTGGAAGTCGAAAACTGCACGACTTTGCCCTCGAATATCTCGACAACGGAGAAAGGAGAATTTCAGGGCATTTTCTCCCAAGAAATATATGGGAATTATCTGTAATTTAGCACAGTTTCAGAACGATTCGTGAAAGTCACCTTTTAAGAATAACTTCCACTGCAGGCCCATATATAAAAGTTTGCTCCTTTATTACTCTGCACATGGACAATTATTTGCGCTGTTATTTGCCCCAGGCATGTACCTATGTAATTACCGTTTACAGTGTAAAGATGGATGTTATCGGTCGCTGAACGTCGGAGCAGTAGGCGTTTAATGCATTTTCCCATAGGGTCCAATGCAAAATTGACACCTCATTTTCTCCATTCTCAAGAGCTTTGAGTCTCTGCAAAACATATACATGTGTAGACACAAATAAGTGAAATAGAATGAAGGCTATTTCAGCTTTAGCTTTTATTCCGTTTGGGAGCTAAAGTCGCACAAACTTTTGTTTACAAAAATTTCGATGGCCTATAGTTCGCAAGTTATGCAATCAGTTGACATAAGATTGTGCATGCATGTAGACATGTTAATGACCTTTATATATGCCAAGTTTCAGATGGCTACCTACTCAAACAAGCAAACAGTAGCGGTTTGAAATTTTCACAATTTGGGATACACGTTCGGGACGATTCGTGACCTTAGGTGACTTGCACAATTCGGGCTGAAACTAGTGCCAAATGAGAGGGTTGGGATAAACATTCAATTGACCATATGTGCCAAAAATTCTCGTTCTTTAGTTTTCGAGTTATAGCCCCTGGAAGTCGAAAACTGCACGACTTTGCCCTCGAATATCTCGACAACGGAGAAAGGAGAATTTCAGGGCATTTTCTCCCAAGAAATATATGGGAATTATCTGTAATTTAGCACAGTTTCAGAACGATTCGTGAAAGTCACCTTTTAAGAATAACTTCCACTGCAGGCCCATATATAAAAGTTTGCTCCTTTATTACTCTGCACATGGACAATTATTTGCGCTGTTATTTGCCCCAGGCATGTACCTATGTAATTACCGTTTACAGTGTAAAGATGGATGTTATCGGTCGCTGAACGTCGGAGCAGTAGGCGTTTAATGCATTTTCCCATAGGGTCCAATGCAAAATTGACACCTCATTTTCTCCATTCTCAAGAGCTTTGAGTCTCTGCAAAACATATACATGTGTAGACACAAATAAGTGAAATAGAATGAAGGCTATTTCAGCTTTAGCTTTTATTCCGTTTGGGAGCTAAAGTCGCACAAACTTTTGTTTACAAAAATTTCGATGGCCTATAGTTCGCAAGTTATGCAATCAGTTGACATAAGATTGTGCATGCTTGTAGACATGTTAATGACCTTTATATATGCCAAGTTTCAGATGGCTACCTACTCAAACAAGCAAGCAGTAACGGTTTGAAATTTTCACAATTTGGGCTACACGTTCGGGACGATTCGTGACCTTAGGTGACTTGCACAATTCGGGCTGAAACTAGTGCCAAATGAGAGGGTTGGGATAAACATTCAATTAACCATATGTGCCAAAAATTCTCGTTCTTTAGTTTTCGAGTTATAGCCCCTGGAAGTCGAAAACTGCACGACTTTGCCCTCGAATATCTCGACAACGGAGAAAGGAGAATTTCAGGGCATTTTCTCCCAAGAAATATATGGGAATTATCTGTAATTTAGCACAGTTTCAGAACGATTCGTGAAAGTCACCTTTTAAGAATAACTTCCACTGCAGGCCCATATATAAAAGTTTGCTCCTTTATTACTCTGCACATGGACAATTATTTGCGCTGTTATTTGCCCCAGGCATGTACCTATGTAATTACCGTTTACAGTGTAAAGATGGATGTTATCGGTCGCTGAACGTCGGAGCAGTAGGCGTTTAATGCATTTTCCCATAGGGTCCAATGCAAAATTGACACCTCATTTTCTCCATTCTCAAGAGCTTTGAGTCTCTGCAAAACATATACATGTGTAGACACAAATAAGTGAAATAGAATGAAGGCTATTTCAGCTTTAGCTTTTATTCCGTTTGGGAGCTAAAGTCGCACAAACTTTTGTTTACAAAAATTTCGATGGCCTATAGTTCGCAAGTTATGCAATCAGTTGACATAAGATTGTGCATGCATGTAGACATGTTAATGACCTTTATATATGCCAAGTTTCAGATGGCTACCTACTCAAACAAGCAAGCAGTAACGGTTTGAAATTTTCACAATTTGGGCTACACGTTCGGGACGATTCGTGACCTTAGGTGACTTGCACAATTCGGGCTGAAACTAGTGCCAAATGAGAGGGTTGGGATAAACATTCAATTGACCATATGTGCCAAAAATTCCCGTTCTTTAGTTTTCGAGTTATAGCCCCTGGAAGTCGAAAACTGCACGACTTTGCCCTCGAATATCTCGACAACGGAGAAAGGAGAATTTCAGGGCATTTTCTCCCAAGAAATATATGGGAATTATCTGTAATTTAGCACAGTTTCAGAACGATTCGTGAAAGTCACCTTTTAAGAATAACTTCCACTGCAGGCCCATATATAAAAGTTTGCTCCTTTATTACTCTGCACATGGACAATTATTTGCGCTGTTATTTGCCCCAGGCATGTACCTATGTAATTACCGTTTACAGTGTAAAGATGGATGTTATCGGTCGCTGAACGTCGGAGCAGTAGGCGTTTAATGCATTTTCCCATAGGGTCCAATGCAAAATTGACACCTCATTTTCTCCATTCTCAAGAGCTTTGAGTCTCTGCAAAACATATACATGTGTAGACACAAATAAGTGAAATAGAATGAAGGCTATTTCAGCTTTAGCTTTTATTCCGTTTGGGAGCTAAAGTCGCACAAACTTTTGTTTACAAAAATTTCGATGGCCTATAGTTCGCAAGTTATGCAATCAGTTGACATAAGATTGTGCATGCATGTAGACATGTTAATGACCTTTATATATGCCAAGTTTCAGATGGCTACCTACTCAAACAAGCAAGCAGTAGCGGTTTGAAATTTTCACAATTTGGGCTACACGTTCGGGACGATTCGTGACCTTAGGTGACTTGCACAATTCGGGCTGAAACTAGTGCCAAATGAGAGGGTTGGGATAAACATTCAATTGACCATATGTGCCAAAAATTCTCGTTCTTTAGTTTTCGAGTTATAGCCCCTGGAAGTCGAAAACTGCACGACTTTGCCCTCGAATATCTCGACAACGGAGAAAGGAGAATTTCAGGGCATTTTCTCCCAAGAAATATATGGGAATTATCTGTAATTTAGCACAGTTTCAGAACGATTCGTGAAAGTCACCTTTTAAGAATAACTTCCACTGCAGGCCCATATATAAAAGTTTGCTCCTTTATTACTCTGCACATGGACAATTATTTGCGCTGTTATTTGCCCCAGGCATGTACCTATGTAATTACCGTTTACAGTGTAAAGATGGATGTTATCGGTCGCTGAACGTCGGAGCAGTAGGCGTTTAATGCATTTTCCCATAGGGTCCAATGCAAAATTGACACCTCATTTTCTCCATTCTCAAGAGCTTTGAGTCTCTGCAAAACATATACATGTGTAGACACAAATAAGTGAAATAGAATGAAGGCTATTTCAGCTTTAGCTTTTATTCCGTTTGGGAGCTAAAGTCGCACAAACTTTTGCTTACAAAAATTTCGATGGCCTATAGTTCGCAAGTTATGCAATCAGTTGACATAAGATTGTGCATGCATGTAGACATGTTAATGACCTTTATATATGCCAAGTTTCGGATGGCTACCTACTCAAACAAGCAAGCAGTAGCGGTTTGAAATTTTCACAATTTGGGCTACACGTTCGGGACGATTCGTGACCTTAGGTGACTTGCACAATTCGGGCTGAAACTAGTGCCAAATGAGAGGGTTGGGATAAACATTCAATTGACCATATGTGCCAAAAATTCTCGTTCTTTAGTTTTCGAGTTATAGCCCCTGGAAGTCGAAAACTGCACGACTTTGCCCTCGAATATCTCGACAACGGAGAAAGGAGAATTTCAGGGCATTTTCTCCCAAGAAATATATGGGAATTATCTGTAATTTAGCACAGTTTCAGAACGATTCGTGAAAGTCACCTTTTAAGAATAACTTCCACTGCAGGCCCATATATAAAAGTTTGCTCCTTTATTACTCTGCACATGGACAATTATTTGCGCTGTTATTTGCCCCAGGCATGTACCTATGTAATTACCGTTTACAGTGTAAAGATGGATGTTATCGGTCGCTGAACGTCGGAGCAGTAGGCGTTTAATGCATTTTCCCATAGGGTCCAATGCAAAATTGACACCTCATTTTCTCCATTCTCAAGAGCTTTGAGTCTCTGCAAAACATATACATGTGTAGACACAAATAAGTGAAATAGAATGAAGGCTATTTCAGCTTTAGCTTTTATTCCGTTTGGGAGCTAAAGTCGCACAAACTTTTGTTTACAAAAATTTCGATGGCCTATAGTTCGCAAGTTATGCAATCAGTTGACATAAGATTGTGCATGCATGTAGACATGTTAATGACCTTTATATATGCCAAGTTTCAGATGGCTACCTACTCAAACAAGCAAGCAGTAGCGGTTTGAAATTTTCACAATTTGGGCTACACGTTCGGGACGATTCGTGACCTTAGGTGACTTGCACAATTCGGGCTGAAACTAGTGCCAAATGAGAGGGTTGGGATAAACATTCAATTGACCATATGTGCCAAAAATTCTCGTTCTTTAGTTTTCGAGTTATAGCCCCTGGAAGTCGAAAACTGCACGACTTTGCCCTCGAATATCTCGACAACGGAGAAAGGAGAATTTCAGGGCATTTTCTCCCAAGAAATATATGGGAATTATCTGTAATTTAGCACAGTTTCAGAACGATTCGTGAAAGTCACCTTTTAAGAATAACTTCCACTGCAGGCCCATATATAAAAGTTTGCTCCTTTATTACTCTGCACATGGACAATTATTTGCGCTGTTATTTGCCCCAGGCATGTACCTATGTAATTACCGTTTACAGTGTAAAGATGGATGTTATCGGTCGCTGAACGTCGGAGCAGTAGGCGTTTAATGCATTTTCCCATAGGGTCCAATGCAAAATTGACACCTCATTTTCTCCATTCTCAAGAGCTTTGAGTCTCTGCAAAACATATACATGTGTAGACACAAATAAGTGAAATAGAATGAAGGCTATTTCAGCTTTAGCTTTTATTCCGTTTGGGAGCTAAAGTCGCACAAACTTTTGTTTACAAAAATTTCGATGGCCTATAGTTCGCAAGTTATGCAATCAGTTGACATAAGATTGTGCATGCATGTAGACATGTTAATGACCTTTATATATGCCAAGTTTCAGATGGCTACCTACTCAAACAAGCAAGCAGTAGCGGTTTGAAATTTTCACAATTTGGGCTACACGTTCGGGGCGATTCGTGACCTTAGGTGACTTGCACAATTCGGGCTGAAACTAGTGCCAAATGAGAGGGTTGGGATAAACATTCAATTGACCATATGTGCCAAAAATTCTCGTTCTTTAGTTTTCGAGTTATAGCCCCTGGAAGTCGAAAACTGCACGACTTTGCCCTCGAATATCTCGACAACGGAGAAAGGAGAATTTCAGGGCATTTTCTCCCAAGAAATATATGGGAATTATCTGTAATTTAGCACAGTTTCAGAACGATTCGTGAAAGTCACCTTTTAAGAATAACTTCCACTGCAGGCCCATATATAAAAGTTTGCTCCTTTATTACTCTGCACATGGACAATTATTTGCGCTGTTATTTGCCCCAGGCATGTACCTATGTAATTACCGTTTACAGTGTAAAGATGGATGTTATCGGTCGCTGAACGTCGGAGCAGTAGGCGTTTAATGCATTTTCCCATAGGGTCCAATGCAAAATTGACACCTCATTTTCTCCATTCTCAAGAGCTTTGAGTCTCTGCAAAACATATACATGTGTAGACACAAATAAGTGAAATAGAATGAAGGCTATTTCAGCTTTAGCTTTTATTCCGTTTGGGAGCTAAAGTCGCACAAACTTTTGTTTACAAAAATTTCGATGGCCTATAGTTCGCAAGTTATGCAATCAGTTGACATAAGATTGTGCATGCATGTAGACATGTTAATGACCTTTATATATGCCAAGTTTCAGATGGCTACCTACTCAAACAAGCAAGCAGTAGCGGTTTGAAATTTTCACAATTTGGGCTACACGTTCGGGACGATTCGTGACCTTAGGTGACTTGCACAATTCGGGCTGAAACTAGTGCCAAATGAGAGGGTTGGGATAAACATTCAATTGACCATATGTGCCAAAAATTCTCGTTCTTTAGTTTTCGAGTTATAGCCCCTGGAAGTCGAAAACTGCACGACTTTGCCCTCGAATATCTCGACAACGGAGAAAGGAGAATTTCAGGGCATTTTCTCCCAAGAAATATATGGGAATTATCTGTAATTTAGCACAGTTTCAGAACGATTTGTGAAAGTCACCTTTTAAGAATAACTTCCACTGCAGGCCCATATATAAAAGTTTGCTCCTTTATTACTCTGCACATGGACAATTATTTGCGCTGTTATTTGCCCCAGGCATGTACCTATGTAATTACCGTTTACAGTGTAAAGATGGATGTTATCGGTCGCTGAACGTCGGAGCAGTAGGCGTTTAATGCATTTTCCCATAGGGTCCAATGCAAAATTGACACCTCATTTTCTCCATTCTCAAGAGCTTTGAGTCTCTGCAAAACATATACATGTGTAGACACAAATAAGTGAAATAGAATGAAGGCTATTTCAGCTTTAGCTTTTATTCCGTTTGGGAGCTAAAGTCGCACAAACTTTTGTTTACAAAAATTTCGATGGCCTATAGTTCGCAAGTTATGCAATCAGTTGACATAAGATTGTGCATGCATGTAGACATGTTAATGACCTTTATATATGCCAAGTTTCAGATGGCTACCTACTCAAACAAGCAAGCAGTAGCGGTTTGAAATTTTCACAATTTGGGCTACACGTTCGGGACGATTCGTGCCTTTAGGTGACTTGCACAATTCGGGCTGAAACTAGTGCCAAATGAGAGGGTTGGGATAAACATTCAATTGACCATATGTGCCAAAAATTCTCGTTCTTTAGTTTTCGAGTTATAGCCCCTGGAAGTCGAAAACTGCACGACTTTGCCCTCGAATATCTCGACAACGGAGAAAGGAGAATTTCAGGGCATTTTCTCCCAAGAAATATATGGGAATTATCTGTAATTTAGCACAGTTTCAGAACGATTCGTGAAAGTCACCTTTTAAGAATAACTTCCACTGCAGGCCCATATATAAAAGTTTGCTCCTTTATTACTCTGCACATGGACAATTATTTGCGCTGTTATTTGCCCCAGGCATGTACCTATGTAATTACCGTTTACAGTGTAAAGATGGATGTTATCGGTCGCTGAACGTCGGAGCAGTAGGCGTTTAATGCATTTTCCCATAGGGTCCAATGCAAAATTGACACCTCATTTTCTCCATTCTCAAGAGCTTTGAGTCTCTGCAAAACATATACATGTGTAGACACAAATAAGTGAAATAGAATGAAGGCTATTTCAGCTTTAGCTTTTATTCCGTTTGGGAGCTAAAGTCGCACAAACTTTTGTTTACAAAAATTTCGATGGCCTATAGTTCGCAAGTTATGCAATCAGTTGACATAAGATTGTGCATGCATGTAGACATGTTAATGACCTTTATATATGCCAAGTTTCAGATGGCTACCTACTCAAACAAGCAAACAGTAGCGGTTTGAAATTTTCACAATTTGGGATACACGTTCGGGACGATTCGTGACCTTAGGTGACTTGCACAATTCGGGCTGAAACTAGTGCCAAATGAGAGGGTTGGGATAAACATTCAATTGACCATATGTGCCAAAAATTCTCGTTCTTTAGTTTTCGAGTTATAGCCCCTGGAAGTCGAAAACTGCACGACTTTGCCCTCGAATATCTCGACAACGGAGAAAGGAGAATTTCAGGGCATTTTCTCCCAAGAAATATATGCGAATTATCTGTAATTTAGCACAGTTTCAGAACGATTCGTGAAAGTCACCTTTTAAGAATAACTTCCACTGCAGGCCCATATATAAAAGTTTGCTCCTTTATTACTCTGCACATGGACAATTATTTGCGCTGTTATTTGCCCCAGGCATGTACCTATGTAATTACCGTTTACAGTGTAAAGATGGATGTTATCGGTCGCTGAACGTCGGAGCAGTAGGCGTTTAATGCATTTTCCCATAGGGTCCAATGCAAAATTGACACCTCATTTTCTCCATTCTCAAGAGCTTTGAGTCTCTGCAAAACATATACATGTGTAGACACAAATAAGTGAAATAGAATGAAGGCTATTTCAGCTTTAGCTTTTATTCCGTTTGGGAGCTAAAGTCGCACAAACTTTTGTTTACAAAAATTTCGATGGCCTATAGTTCGCAAGTTATGCAATCAGTTGACATAAGATTGTGCATGCATGTAGACATGTTAATGACCTTTATATATGCCAAGTTTCAGATGGCTACCTACTCAAACAAGCAAACAGTAGCGGTTTGAAATTTTCACAATTTGGGATACACGTTCGGGACGATTCGTGACCTTAGGTGACTTGCACAATTCGGGCTGAAACTAGTGCCAAATGAGAGGGTTGGGATAAACATTCAATTGACCATATGTGCCAAAAATTCTCGTTCTTTAGTTTTCGAGTTATAGCCCCTGGAAATCGAAAACTGCACGACTTTGCCCTCGAATATCTCGACAACGGAGAAAGGAGAATTTCAGGGCATTTTCTCCCAAGAAATATATGCGAATTATCTGTAATTTAGCACAGTTTCAGAACGATTCGTGAAAGTCACCTTTTAAGAATAACTTCCACTACAGGCCCATATATAAAAGTTTGCTCCTTTATTACTCTGCACATGGACAATTATTTGCGCTGTTATTTGCCCCAGGCATGTACCTATGTAATTACCGTTTACAGTGTAAAGATGGATGTTATCGGTCGCTGAACGTCGGAGCAGTAGGCGTTTAATGCATTTTCCCATAGGGTCCAATGCAAAATTGACACCTCATTTTCTCCATTCTTAAGAGCTTTGAGTCTCTGCAAAACATATACATGTGTAGACACAAATAAGTGAAATAGAATGAAGGCTATTTCAGCTTTAGCTTTTATTCCGTTTGGGAGCTAAAGTCGCACAAACTTTTGTTTACAAAAATTTCGATGGCCTATAGTTCGCAAGTTATGCAATCAGTTGACATAAGATTGTGCATGCATGTAGACATGTTAATGACCTTTATATATGCCAAGTTTCAGATGGCTACCTACTCAAACAAGCAAGCAGTAGCGGTTTGAAATTTTCACAATTTGGGCTACACGTTCGGGACGATTCGTGACCTTAGGTGACTTGCACAATTCGGGCTGAAACTAGTGCCAAATGAGAGGGTTGGGATAAACATTCAATTGACCATATGTGCCAAAAATTCTCGTTCTTTAGTTTTCGAGTTATAGCCCCTGGAAGTCGAAAACTGCACGACTTTGCCCTCGAATATCTCGACAACGGAGAAAGGAGAATTTCAGGGCATTTTCTCCCAAGAAATATATGGGAATTATCTGTAATTTAGCACAGTTTCAGAACGATTCGTGAAAGTCACCTTTTAAGAATAACTTCCACTGCAGGCCCATATATAAAAGTTTGCTCCTTTATTACTCTGCACATGGACAATTATTTGCGCTGTTATTTGCCCCAGGCATGTACCTATGTAATTACCGTTTAC
This sequence comes from Ctena decussata, assembly GCA_963989385.1. NCBI lineage: Eukaryota > Metazoa > Mollusca > Bivalvia > Lucinida > Lucinidae > Ctena > Ctena decussata. The sequence continues at coordinate 67,639,609 of OZ022510.1, read as the reverse complement.
AGTGTAAAGATGGATGTTATCGGTCGCTGAACGTCGGAGCAGTAGGCGTTTAATGCATTTTCCCATAGGGTCCAATGCAAAATTGACACCTCATTTTCTCCATTCTCAAGAGCTTTGAGTCTCTGCAAAACATATACATGTGTAGACACAAATAAGTGAAATAGAATGAAGGCTATTTCAGCTTTAGCTTTTATTCCGTTTGGGAGCTAAAGTCGCACAAACTTTTGTTTACAAAAATTTCGATGGCCTATAGTTCGCAAGTTATGCAATCAGTTGACATAAGATTGTGCATGCTTGTAGACATGTTAATGACCTTTATATATGCCAAGTTTCAGATGGCTACCTACTCAAACAAGCAAGCAGTAGCGGTTTGAAATTTTCACAATTTGGGCTACACGTTCGGGACGATTCGTGACCTTAGGTGACTTGCACAATTCGGGCTGAAACTAGTGCCAAATGAGAGGGTTGGGATAAACATTCAATTGACCATATGTGCCAAAAATTCTCGTTCTTTAGTTTTCGAGTTATAGCCCCTGGAAGTCGAAAACTGCACGACTTTGCCCTCGAATATCTCGACAACGGAGAAAGGAGAATTTCAGGGCATTTTCTCCCAAGAAATATATGGGAATTATCTGTAATTTAGCACAGTTTCAGAACGATTCGTGAAAGTCACCTTTTAAGAATAACTTCCACTGCAGGCCCATATATAAAAGTTTGCTCCTTTATTACTCTGCACATGGACAATTATTTGCGCTGTTATTTGCCCCAGGCATGTACCTATGTAATTACCGTTTACAGTGTAAAGATGGATGTTATCGGTCGCTGAACGTCGGAGCAGTAGGCGTTTAATGCATTTTCCCATAGGGTCCAATGCAAAATTGACACCTCATTTTCTCCATTCTCAAGAGCTTTGAGTCTCTGCAAAACATATACATGTGTAGACACAAATAAGTGAAATAGAATGAAGGCTATTTCAGCTTTAGCTTTTATTCCGTTTGGGAGCTAAAGTCGCACAAACTTTTGTTTACAAAAATTTCGATGGCCTATAGTTCGCAAGTTATGCAATCAGTTGACATAAGATTGTGCATGCATGTAGACATGTTAATGACCTTTATATATGCCAAGTTTCAGATGGCTACCTACTCAAACAAGCAAGCAGTAGCGGTTTGAAATTTTCACAATTTGGGCTACACGTTCGGGACGATTCGTGACCTTAGGTGACTTGCACAATTCGGGCTGAAACTAGTGCCAAATGAGAGGGTTGGGATAAACATTCAATTGACCATATGTGCCAAACATTCTCGTTCTTTAGTTTTCGAGTTATAGCCCCTGGAAGTCGAAAACTGCACGACTTTGCCCTCGAATATCTCGACAACGGAGAAAGGAGAATTTCAGGGCATTTTCTCCCAAGAAATATATGGGAATTATCTGTAATTTAGCACAGTTTCAGAACGATTCGTGAAAGTCACCTTTTAAGAATAACTTCCACTGCAGGCCCATATATAAAAGTTTGCTCCTTTATTACTCTGCACATGGACAATTATTTGCGCTGTTATTTGCCCCAGGCATGTACCTATGTAATTACCGTTTACAGTGTAAAGATGGATGTTATCGGTCGCTGAACGTCGGAGCAGTAGGCGTTTAATGCATTTTCCCATAGGGTCCAATGCAAAATTGACACCTCATTTTCTCCATTCTCAAGAGCTTTGAGTCTCTGCAAAACATATACATGTGTAGACACAAATAAGTGAAATAGAATGAAGGCTATTTCAGCTTTAGCTTTTATTCCGTTTGGGAGCTAAAGTCGCACAAACTTTTGTTTACAAAAATTTCGATGGCCTATAGTTCGCAAGTTATGCAATCAGTTGACATAAGATTGTGCATGCATGTAGACATGTTAATGACCTTTATATATGCCAAGTTTCAGATGGCTACCTACTCAAACAAGCAAGCAGTAGCGGTTTGAAATTTTCACAATTTGGGCTACACGTTCGGGACGATTCGTGACCTTAGGTGACTTGCACAATTCGGGCTGAAACTAGTGCCAAATGAGAGGGTTGGGATAAACATTCAATTGACCATATGTGCCAAAAATTCTCGTTCTTTAGTTTTCGAGTTATAGCCCCTGGAAGTCGAAAACTGCACGACTTTGCCCTCGAATATCTCGACAACGGAGAAAGGAGAATTTCAGGGCATTTTCTCCCAAGAAATATATGGGAATTATCTGTAATTTAGCACAGTTTCAGAACGATTCGTGAAAGTCACCTTTTAAGAATAACTTCCACTGCAGGCCCATATATAAAAGTTTGCTCCTTTATTACTCTGCACATGGACAATTATTTGCGCTGTTATTTGCCCCAGGCATGTACCTATGTAATTACCGTTTACAGTGTAAAGATGGATGTTATCGGTCGCTGAACGTCGGAGCAGTAGGCGTTTAATGCATTTTCCCATAGGGTCCAATGCAAAATTGACACCTCATTTTCTCCATTCTCAAGAGCTTTGAGTCTCTGCAAAACATATACATGTGTAGACACAAATAAGTGAAATAGAATGAAGGCTATTTCAGCTTTAGCTTTTATTCCGTTTGGGAGCTAAAGTCGCACAAACTTTTGTTTACAAAAATTTCGATGGCCTATAGTTCGCAAGTTATGCAATCAGTTGACATAAGATTGTGCATGCATGTAGACATGTTAATGACCTTTATATATGCCAAGTTTCAGATGGCTACCTACTCAAACAAGCAAGCAGTAGCGGTTTGAAATTTTCACAATTTGGGCTACACGTTCGGGACGATTCGTGACCTTAGGTGACTTGCACAATTCGGGCTGAAACTAGTGCCAAATGAGAGGGTTGGGATAAACATTCAATTGACCATATGTGCCAAAAATTCTCGTTCTTTAGTTTTCGAGTTATAGCCCCTGGAAGTCGAAAACTGCACGACTTTGCCCTCGAATATCTCGACAACGGAGAAAGGAGAATTTCAGGGCATTTTCTCCCAAGAAATATATGGGAATTATCTGTAATTTAGCACAGTTTCAGAACGATTCGTGAAAGTCACCTTTTAAGAATAACTTCCACTGCAGGCCCATATATAAAAGTTTGCTCCTTTATTACTCTGCACATGGACAATTATTTGCGCTGTTATTTGCCCCAGGCATGTACCTATGTAATTACCGTTTACAGTGTAAAGATGGATGTTATCGGTCGCTGAACGTCGGAGCAGTAGGCGTTTAATGCATTTTCCCATAGGGTCCAATGCAAAATTGACACCTCATTTTCTCCATTCTCAAGAGCTTTGAGTCTCTGCAAAACATATACATGTGTAGACACAAATAAGTGAAATAGAATGAAGGCTATTTCAGCTTTAGCTTTTATTCCGTTTGGGAGCTAAAGTCGCACAAACTTTTGTTTACAAAAATTTCGATGGCCTATAGTTCGCAAGTTATGCAATCAGTTGACATAAGATTGTGCATGCATGTAGACATGTTAATGACCTTTATATATGCCAAGTTTCAGATGGCTACCTACTCAAACAAGCAAGCAGTAGCGGTTTGAAATTTTCACAATTTGGGCTACACGTTCGGGACGATTCGTGACCTTAGGTGACTTGCACAATTCGGGCTGAAACTAGTGCCAAATGAGAGGGTTGGGATAAACATTCAATTGACCATATGTGCCAAAAATTCTCGTTCTTTAGTTTTCGAGTTATAGCCCCTGGAAGTCGAAAACTGCACGACTTTGCCCTCGAATATCTCGACAACGGAGAAAGGAGAATTTCAGGGCATTTTCTCCCAAGAAATATATGGGAATTATCTGTAATTTAGCACAGTTTCAGAACGATTCGTGAAAGTCACCTTTTAAGAATAACTTCCACTGCAGGCCCATTTATAAAAGTTTGCTCCTTTATTACTCTGCACATGGACAATTATTTGCGCTGTTATTTGCCCCAGGCATGTACCTATGTAATTACCGTTTACAGTGTAAAGATGGATGTTATCGGCCCTCGAATATCTCGACAACGGAGAAAGGAGAATTTCAGGGCATTTTCTCCCAAGAAATATATGGGAATTATCTGTAATTTAGCACAGTTTCAGAACGATTCGTGAAAGTCACCTTTTAAGAATAACTTCCACTGCAGGCCCATATATAAAAGTTTGCTCCTTTATTACTCTGCACATGGACAATTATTTGCGCTGTTATTTGCCCCAGGCATGTACCTATGTAATTACCGTTTACAGTGTAAAGATGGATGTTATCGGTCGCTGAACGTCGGAGCAGTAGGCGTTTAATGCATTTTCCCATAGGGTCCAATGCAAAATTGACACCTCATTTTCTCCATTCTCAAGAGCTTTGAGTCTCTGCAAAACATATACATGTGTAGACACAAATAAGTGAAATAGAATGAAGGCTATTTCAGCTTTAGCTTTTATTCCGTTTGGGAGCTAAAGTCGCACAAACTTTTGTTTACAAAAATTTCGATGGCCTATAGTTCGCAAGTTATGCAATCAGTTGACATCAGATTGTGCATGCATGTAGACATGTTAATGACCTTTATATATGCCAAGTTTCAGATGGCTACCTACTCAAACAAGCAAGCAGTAGCGGTTTGAAATTTTCACAATTTGGGCTACACGTTCGGGACGATTCGTGACCTTAGGTGACTTGCACAATTCGGGCTGAAACTAGTGCCAAATGAGAGGGTTGGGATAAACATTCAATTGACCATATGTGCCAAAAATTCTCGTTCTTTAGTTTTCGAGTTATAGCCCCTGGAAGTCGAAAACTGCACGACTTTGCCCTCGAATATCTCGACAACGGAGAAAGGAGAATTTCAGGGCATTTTCTCCCAAGAAATATATGGGAATTATCTGTAATTTAGCACAGTTTCAGAACGATTCGTGAAAGTCACCTTTTAAGAATAACTTCCACTGCAGGCCCATATATAAAAGTTTGCTCCTTTATTACTCTGCACATGGACAATTATTTGCGCTGTTATTTGCCCCAGGCATGTACCTATGTAATTACCGTTTACAGTGTAAAGATGGATGTTATCGGTCGCTGAACGTCGGAGCAGTAGGCGTTTAATGCATTTTCCCATAGGGTCCAATGCAAAATTGACACCTCATTTTCTCCATTCTCAAGAGCTTTGAGTCTCTGCAAAACATATACATGTGTAGACACAAATAAGTGAAATAGAATGAAGGCTATTTCAGCTTTAGCTTTTATTCCGTTTGGGAGCTAAAGTCGCACAAACTTTTGTTTACAAAAATTTCGATGGCCTATAGTTCGCAAGTTATGCAATCAGTTGACATAAGATTGTGCATGCATGTAGACATGTTAATGACCTTTATATATGCCAAGTTTCAGATGGCTACCTACTCAAACAAGCAAGCAGTAGCGGTTTGAAATTTTCACAACTTGGGCTACACGTTCGGGACGATTCGTGACCTTAGGTGACTTTCACAATTCGGGCTGAAACTAGTGGCAAATGAGAGGGTTGGGATAAACATTCAATTGACCATATGTGCCAAAAATTCTCGTTCTTTAGTTTTCGAGTTATAGCCCCTGGAAGTCGAAAACTGCACGACTTTGCCCTCGAATATCTCGACAACGGAGAAAGGAGAATTTCAGGGCATTTTCTCCCAAGAAATATATGGGAATTATCTGTAATTTAGCACAGTTTCAGAACGATTCGTGAAAGTCACCTTTTAAGAATAACTTCCACTGCAGGCCCATATATAAAAGTTTGCTCCTTTATTACTCTGCACATGGACAATTATTTGCGCTGTTATTTGCCCCAGGCATGTACCTATGTAATTACCGTTTACAGTGTAAAGATGGATGTTATCGGTCGCTGAACGTCGGAGCAGTAGGCGTTTAATGCATTTTCCCATAGGGTCCAATGCAAAATTGACACCTCATTTTCTCCATTCTCAAGAGCTTTGAGTCTCTGCAAAACATATACATGTGTAGACACAAATAAGTGAAATAGAATGAAGGCTATTTCAGCTTTAGCTTTTATTCCGTTTGGGAGCTAAAGTCGCACAAACTTTTGTTTACAAAAATTTCGATGGCCTATAGTTCGCAAGTTATGCAATCAGTTGACATAAGATTGTGCATGCATGTAGACATGTTAATGACCTTTATATATGCCAAGTTTCAGATGGCTACCTACTCAAACAAGCAAGCAGTAGCGGTTTGAAATTTTCACAATTTGGGCTACACGTTCGGGACGATTCGTGACCTTAGGTGACTTGCACAATTCGGGCTGAAACTAGTGCCAAATGAGAGGGTTGGGATAAACATTCAATTGACCATATGTGCCAAAAATTCTCGTTCTTTAGTTTTCGAGTTATAGCCCCTGGAAGTCGAAAACTGCACGACTTTGCCCTCGAATATCTCGACAACGGAGAAAGGAGAATTTCAGGGCATTTTCTCCCAAGAAATATATGGGAATTATCTGTAATTTAGCACAGTTTCAGAACGATTCGTGAAAGTCACCTTTTAAGAATAACTTCCACTGCAGGCCCATATATAAAAGTTTGCTCCTTTATTACTCTGCACATGGACAATTATTTGCGCTGTTATTTGCCCCAGGCATGTACCTATGTAATACCGTTTACAGTGTAAAGATGGATGTTATCGGTCGCTGAACGTCGGAGCAGTAGGCGTTTAATGCATTTTCCCATAGGGTCCAATGCAAAATTGACACCTCATTTTCTCCATTCTCAAGAGCTTTGAGTCTCTGCAAAACATATACATGTGTAGACACAAATAAGTGAAATAGAATGAAGGCTATTTCAGCTTTAGCTTTTATTCCGTTTGGGAGCTAAAGTCGCACAAACTTTTGTTTACAAAAATTTCGATGGCCTATAGTTCGCAAGTTATGCAATCAGTTGACATAAGATTGTGCATGCATGTAGACATGTTAATGACCTTTATATATGCCAAGTTTCAGATGGCTACCTACTCAAACAAGCAAGCAGTAGCGGTATGAAATTTTCACAATTTGGGCTACACGTTCGGGACGATTCGTGACCTTAGGTGACTTGCACAATTCGGGCTGAAACTAGTGCCAAATGAGAGGGTTGGGATAAACATTCAATTGACCATATGTGCCAAAAATTCTCGTTCTTTAGTTTTCGAGTTATAGCCCCTGGAAGTCGAAAACTGCACGATTTTGCCCTCGAATATCTCGACAACGGAGAAAGGAGAATTTCAGGGCATTTTCTCCCAAGAAATATATGGGAATTATCTGTAATTTAGCACAGTTTCAGAACGATTCGTGAAAGTCACCTTTTAAGAATAACTTCCACTGCAGGCCCATATATAAAAGTTTGCTCCTTTATTACTCTGCACATGGACAATTATTTGCGCTGTTATTTGCCCCAGGCATGTACCTATGTAATTACCGTTTACAGTGTAAAGATGGATGTTATCGGTCGCTGAACGTCGGAGCAGTAGGCGTTTAATGCATTTTCCCATAGGGTCCAATGCAAAATTGACACCTCATTTTCTCCATTCTCAAGAGCTTTGAGTCTCTGCAAAACATATACATGTGTAGACACAAATAAGTGAAATAGAATGAAGGCTATTTCAGCTTTAGCTTTTATTCCGTTTGGGAGCTAAAGTCGCACAAACTTTTGTTTACAAAAATTTCGATGGCCTATAGTTCGCAAGTTATGCAATCAGTTGACATAAGATTGTGCATGCATGTAGACATGTTAATGACCTTTATATATGCCAAGTTTCAGATGGCTACCTACTCAAACAAGCAAGCAGTAGCGGTTTTAAATTTTCACAATTTGGGCTACACGTTCGGGACGATTCGTGACCTTAGGTGACTTGCACAATTCGGGCTGAAACTAGTGCCAAATGAGAGGGTTGGGATAAACATTCAATTGACCATATGTGCCAAAAATTCTCGTTCTTTAGTTTTCGAGTTATAGCCCCTGGAAGTCGAAAACTGCACGACTTTGCCCTCGAATATCTCGACAACGGAGAAAGGAGAATTTCAGGGCATTTTCTCCCAAGAAATATATGGGAATTATCTGTAATTTAGCACAGTTTCAGAACGATTCGTGAAAGTCACCTTTTAAGAATAACTTCCACTGCAGGCCCATATATAAAAGTTTGCTCCTTTATTACTCTGCACATGGACAATTATTTGCGCTGTTATTTGCCCCAGGCATGTACCTATGTAATTACCGTTTACAGTGTAAAGATGGATGTTATCGGTCGCTGAACGTCGGAGCAGTAGGCGTTTAATGCATTTTCCCATAGGGTCCAATGCAAAATTGACACCTCATTTTCTCCATTCTCAAGAGCTTTGAGTCTCTGCAAAACATATACATGTGTAGACACAAATAAGTGAAATAGAATGAAGGCTATTTCAGCTTTAGCTTTTATTCCGTTTGGGAGCTAAAGTCGCACAAACTTTTGTTTACAAAAATTTCGATGGCCTATAGTTCGCAAGTTATGCAATCAGTTGACATAAGATTGTGCATGCATGTAGACATGTTAATGACCTTTATATATGCCAAGTTTCAGATGGCTACCTACTCAAACAAGCAAGCAGTAGCGGTTTGAAATTTTCACAATTTGGGCTACACGTTCGGGACGATTCGTGACCTTAGGTGACTTTCACAATTCGGGCTGAAACTAGTGCCAAATGAGAGGGTTGGGATAAACATTCAATTGACCATATGTGCCAAAAATTCTCGTTCTTTAGTTTTCGAGTTATAGCCCCTGGAAGTCGAAAACTGCACGACTTTGCCCTCGAATATCTCGACAACGGAGAAAGGAGAATTTCAGGGCATTTTCTCCCAAGAAATATATGGGAATTATCTGTAATTTAGCACAGTTTCAGAACGATTCGTGAAAGTCACCTTTTAAGAATAACTTCCACTGCAGGCCCATATATAAAAGTTTGCTCCTTTATTACTCTGCACATGGACAATTATTTGCGCTGTTATTTGCCCCAGGCATGTACCTATGTAATTACCGTTTACAGTGTAAAGATGGATGTTATCGGTCGCTGAACGTCGGAGCAGTAGGCGTTTAATGCATTTTCCCATAGGGTCCAATGCAAAATTGACACCTCATTTTCTCCATTCTCAAGAGCTTTGAGTCTCTGCAAAACATATACATGTGTAGACACAAATAAGTGAAATAGAATGAAGGCTATTTCAGCTTTAGCTTTTATTCCGTTTGGGAGCTAAAGTCGCACAAACTTTTGTTTACAAAAATTTCGATGGCCTATAGTTCGCAAGTTATGCAATCAGTTGACATAAGATTGTGCATGCATGTAGACATGTTAATGACCTTTATATATGCCAAGTTTCAGATGGCTACCTACTCAAACAAGCAAGCAGTAGCGGTTTGAAATTTTCACAATTTGGGCTACACGTTCGGGACGATTCGTGACCTTAGGTGACTTGCACAATTCGGGCTGAAACTAGTGCCAAATGAGAGGGTTGGGATAAACATTCAATTGACCATATGTGCCAAAAATTCTCGTTCTTTAGTTTTCGAGTTATAGCCCCTGGAAGTCGAAAACTGCACGACTTTGCCCTCGAATATCTCGACAACGGAGAAAGGAGAATTTCAGGGCATTTTCTCCCAAGAAATATATGGGAATTATCTGTAATTTAGCACAGTTTCAGAACGATTCGTGAAAGTCACCTTTTAAGAATAACTTCCACTGCAGGCCCATATATAAAAGTTTGCTCCTTTATTACTCTGCACATGGACAATTATTTGCGCTGTTATTTGCCCCAGGCATGTACCTATGTAATACCGTTTACAGTGTAAAGATGGATGTTATCGGTCGCTGAACGTCGGAGCAGTAGGCGTTTAATGCATTTTCCCATAGGGTCCAATGCAAAATTGACACCTCATTTTCTCCATTCTCAAGAGCTTTGAGTCTCTGCAAAACATATACATGTGTAGACACAAATAAGTGAAATAGAATGAAGGCTATTTCAGCTTTAGCTTTTATTCCGTTTGGGAGCTAAAGTCGCACAAACTTTTGTTTACAAAAATTTCGATGGCCTATAGTTCGCAAGTTATGCAATCAGTTGACATCAGATTGTGCATGCATGTAGACATGTTAATGACCTTTATATATGCCAAGTTTCAGATGGCTACCTACTCAAACAAGCAAGCAGTAGCGGTTTGAAATTTTCACAATTTGGGCTACACGTTCGGGACGATTCGTGACCTTAGGTGACTTGCACAATTCGGGCTGAAACTAGTGCCGAATGAGAGGGTTGGGATAAACATTCAATTGACCATATGTGCCAAAAATTCTCGTTCTTTAGTTTTCGAGTTATAGCCCCTGGAAGTCGAAAACTGCACGACTTTGCCCTCGAATATCTCGACAACGGAGAAAGGAGAATTTCAGGGCATTTTCTCCCAAGAAATATATGGGAATTATCTGTAATTTAGCACAGTTTCAGAACGATTCGTGAAAGTCACCTTTTAAGAATAACTTCCACTGCAGGCCCATATATAAAAGTTTGCTCCTTTATTACTCTGCACATGGACAATTATTTGCGCTGTTATTTGCCCCAGGCATGTACCTATGTAATTACCGTTTACAGTGTAAAGATGGATGTTATCGGTCGCTGAACGTCGGAGCAGTAGGCGTTTAATGCATTTTCTCATAGGGTCCAATGCAAAATTGACACCTCATTTTCTCCATTCTCAAGAGCTTTGAGTCTCTGCAAAACATATACATGTGTAGACACAAATAAGTGAAATAGAATGAAGGCTATTTCAGCTTTAGCTTTTATTCCGTTTGGGAGCTAAAGTCGCACAAACTTTTGTTTACAAAAAATTCGATGGCCTATAGTTCGCAAGTTATGCAATCAGTTGACATAAGATTGTGCATGCATGTAGACATGTTAATGACCTTTATATATGCCAAGTTTCAGATGGCTACCTACTCAAACAAGCAAGCAGTAGCGGTTTGAAATTTTCACAACTTGGGCTACACGTTCGGGACGATTCGTGACCTTAGGTGACTTTCACAATTCGGGCTGAAACTAGTGCCAAATGAGAGGGTTGGGATAAACATTCAATTGACCATATGTGCCAAAAATTCTCGTTCTTTAGTTTTCGAGTTATAGCCCCTGGAAGTCGAAAACTGCACGACTTTGCCCTCGAATATCTCGACAACGGAGAAAGGAGAATTTCAGGGCATTTTCTCCCAAGAAATATATGGGAATTATCTGTAATTTAGCACAGTTTCAGAACGATTCGTGAAAGTCACCTTTTAAGAATAACTTCCACTGCAGGCCCATATATAAAAGTTTGCTCCTTTATTACTCTGCACATGGACAATTATTTGCGCTGTTATTTGCCCCAGGCATGTACCTATGTAATTACCGTTTACAGTGTAAAGATGGATGTTATCGGTCGCTGAACGTCGGAGCAGTAGGCGTTTAATGCATTTTCCCATAGGGTCCAATGCAAAATTGACACCTCATTTTCTCCATTCTCAAGAGCTTTGAGTCTCTGCAAAACATATACATGTGTAGACACAAATAAGTGAAATAGAATGAAGGCTATTTCAGCTTTAGCTTTTATTCCGTTTGGGAGCTAAAGTCGCACAAACTTTTGTTTACAAAAAATTCGATGGCCTATAGTTCGCAAGTTATGCAATCAGTTGACATAAGATTGTGCATGCATGTAGACATGTTAATGACCTTTATATATGCCAAGTTTCAGATGGCTACCTACTCAAACAAGCAAGCAGTAGCGGTTTGAAATTTTCACAACTTGGGCTACACGTTCGGGACGATTCGTGACCTTAGGTGACTTTCACAATTCGGGCTGAAACTAGTGCCAAATGAGAGGGTTGGGATAAACATTCAATTGACCATATGTGCCAAAAATTCTCGTTCTTTAGTTTTCGAGTTATAGCCCCTGGAAGTCGAAAACTGCACGACTTTGCCCTCGAATATCTCGACAACGGAGAAAGGAGAATTTCAGGGCATTTTCTCCCAAGAAATATATGGGAATTATCTGTAATTTAGCACAGTTTCAGAACGATTCGTGAAAGTCACCTTTTAAGAATAACTTCCACTGCAGGCCCATATATAAAAGTTTGCTCCTTTATTACTCTGCACATGGACAATTATTTGCGCTGTTATTTGCCCCAGGCATGTACCTATGTAATTACCGTTTACAGTGTAAAGATGGATGTTATCGGTCGCTGAACGTCGGAGCAGTAGGCGTTTAATGCATTTTCCCATAGGGTCCAATGCAAAATTGACACCTCATTTTCTCCATTCTCAAGAGCTTTGAGTCTCTGCAAAACATATACATGTGTAGACACAAATAAGTGAAATAGAATGAAGGCTTTTTCAGCTTTAGCTTTTATTCCGTTTGGGAGCTAAAGTCGCACAAACTTTTGTTTACAAAAATTTCGATGGCCTATAGTTCGCAAGTTATGCAATCAGTTGACATAAGATTGTGCATGCATGTAGACATGTTAATGACCTTTATATATGCCAAGTTTCAGATGGCTACCTACTCAAACAAGCAAGCAGTAGCGGTTTGAAATTTTCACAATTTGGGCTACACGTTCGGGACGATTCGTGACCTTAGGTGACTTGCACAATTCGGGCTGAAACTAGTGCCAAATGAGAGGGTTGGGATAAACATTCAATTGACCATATGTGCCAAAAATTCTCGTTCTTTAGTTTTCGAGTTATAGCCCCTGGAAGTCGAAAACTGCACGACTTTGCCCTCGAATATCTCGACAACGGAGAAAGGAGAATTTCAGGGCATTTTCTCCCAAGAAATATATGGGAATTATCTGTAATTTAGCACAGTTTCAGAACGATTCGTGAAAGTCACCTTTTAAGAATAACTTCCACTGCAGGCCCATATATAAAAGTTTGCTCCTTTATTACTCTGCACATGGACAATTATTTGCGCTGTTATTTGCCCCAGGCATGTACCTATGTAATACCGTTTACAGTGTAAAGATGGATGTTATCGGTCGCTGAACGTCGGAGCAGTAGGCGTTTAATGCATTTTCCCATAGGGTCCAATGCAAAATTGACACCTCATTTTCTCCATTCTCAAGAGCTTTGAGTCTCTGCAAAACATATACATGTGTAGACACAAATAAGTGAAATAGAATGAAGGCTATTTCAGCTTTAGCTTTTATTCCGTTTGGGAGCTAAAGTCGCACAAACTTTTGTTTACAAAAATTTCGATGGCCTATAGTTCGCAAGTTATGCAATCAGTTGACATAAGATTGTGCATGCATGTAGACATGTTAATGACCTTTATATATGCCAAGTTTCAGATGGCTACCTACTCAAACAAGCAAGCAGTAGCGGTATGAAATTTTCACAATTTGGGCTACACGTTCGGGACGATTCGTGACCTTAGGTGACTTGCACAATTCGGGCTGAAACTAGTGCCAAATGAGAGGGTTGGGATAAACATTCAATTGACCATATGTGCCAAAAATTCTCGTTCTTTAGTTTTCGAGTTATAGCCCCTGGAAGTCGAAAACTGCACGACTTTGCCCTCGAATATCTCGACAACGGAGAAAGGAGAATTTCAGGGCATTTTCTCCCAAGAAATATATGGGAATTATCTGTAATTTAGCACAGTTTCAGAACGATTCGTGAAAGTCACCTTTTAAGAATAACTTCCACTGCAGGCCCATATATAAAAGTTTGCTCCTTTATTACTCTGCACATGGACAATTATTTGCGCTGTTATTTGCCCCAGGCATGTACCTATGTAATTACCGTTTACAGTGTAAAGATGGATGTTATCGGTCGCTGAACGTCGGAGCAGTAGGCGTTTAATGCATTTTCCCATAGGGTCCAATGCAAAATTGACACCTCATTTTCTCCATTCTCAAGAGCTTTGAGTCTCTGCAAAACATATACATGTGTAGACACAAATAAGTGAAATAGAATGAAGGCTATTTCAGCTTTAGCTTTTATTCCGTTTGGGAGCTAAAGTCGCACAAACTTTTGTTTACAAAAATTTCGATGGCCTATAGTTCGCAAGTTATGCAATCAGTTGACATAAGATTGTGCATGCATGTAGACATGTTAATGACCTTTATATATGCCAAGTTTCAGATGGCTACCTACTCAAACAAGCAAGCAGTAGCGGTTTGAAATTTTCACAATTTGGGCTACACGTTCGGGACGATTCGTGACCTTAGGTGACTTTCACAATTCGGGCTGAAACTAGTGCCAAATGAGAGGGTTGGGATAAACATTCAATTGACCATATGTGCCAAAAATTCTCGTTCTTTAGTTTTCGAGTTATAGCCCCTGGAAGTCGAAAACTGCACGACTTTGCCCTCGAATATCTCGACAACGGAGAAAGGAGAATTTCAGGGCATTTTCTCCCAAGAAATATATGGGAATTATCTGTAATTTAGCACAGTTTCAGAACGATTCGTGAAAGTCACCTTTTAAGAATAACTTCCACTGCAGGCCCATATATAAAAGTTTGCTCCTTTATTACTCTGCACATGGACAATAATTTGCGCTGTTATTTGCCCCAGGCATGTACCTATGTAATTACCGTTTACAGTGTAAAGATGGATGTTATCGGTCGCTGAACGTCGGAGCAGTAGGCGTTTAATGCATTTTCCCATAGGGTCCAATGCAAAATTGACACCTCATTTTCTCCATTCTCAAGAGCTTTGAGTCTCTGCAAAACATATACATGTGTAGACACAAATAAGTGAAATAGAATGAAGGCTATTTCAGCTTTAGCTTTTATTCCGTTTGGGAGCTAAAGTCGCACAAACTTTTGTTTACAAAAATTTCGATGGCCTATAGTTCGCAAGTTATGCAATCAGTTGACATAAGATTGTGCATGCATGTAGACATGTTAATGCCCTTTATATATGCCAAGTTTCAGATGGCTACCTACTCAAACAAGCAAGCAGTAGCGGTTTGAAATTTTCACAATTTGGGCTACACGTTCGGGACGATTCGTGACCTTAGGTGACTTGCACAATTCGGGCTGAAACTAGTGCCAAATGAGAGGGTTGGGATAAACATTCAATTGACCATATGTGCCAAAAATTCTCGTTCTTTAGTTTTCGAGTTATAGCCCCTGGAAGTCGAAAACTGCACGACTTTGCCCTCGAATATCTCGACAACGGAGAAAGGAGAATTTCAGGGCATTTTCTCCCAAGAAATATATGGGAATTATCTGTAATTTAGCACAGTTTCAGAACGATTCGTGAAAGTCACCTTTTAAGAATAACTTCCACTGCAGGCCCATATATAAAAGTTTGCTCCTTTATTACTCTGCACATGGACAATTATTTGCGCTGTTATTTGCCCCAGGCATGTACCTATGTAATACCGTTTACAGTGTGAAGATGGATGTTATCGGTCGCTGAACGTCGGAGCAGTAGGCGTTTAATGCATTTTCCCATAGGGTCCAATGCAAAATTGACACCTCATTTTCTCCATTCTCAAGAGCTTTGAGTCTCTGCAAAACATATACATGTGTAGACACAAATAAGTGAAATAGAATGAAGGCTATTTCAGCTTTAGCTTTTATTCCGTTTGGGAGCTAAAGTCGCACAAACTTTTGTTTACAAAAATTTCGATGGCCTATAGTTCGCAAGTTATGCAATCAGTTGACATCAGATTGTGCATGCATGTAGACATGTTAATGACCTTTATATATGCCAAGTTTCAGATGGCTACCTACTCAAACAAGCAAGCAGTAGCGGTTTGAAATTTTCACAATTTGGGCTACACGTTCGGGACGATTCGTGACCTTAGGTGACTTGCACAATTCGGGATGAAACTAGTGCCAAATGAGAGGGTTGGGATAAACATTCAATTGACCATATGTGCCAAAAATTCTCGTTCTTTAGTTTTCGAGTTATAGCCCCTGGAAGTCGAAAACTGCACGACTTTGCCCTCGAATATCTCGACAACGGAGAAAGGAGAATTTCAGGGCATTTTCTCCCAAGAAATATATGGGAATTATCTGTAATTTAGCACAGTTTCAGAACGATTCGTGAAAGTCACCTTTTAAGAATAACTTCCACTGCAGGCCCATATATAAAAGTTTGCTCCTTTATTACTCTGCACATGGACAATTATTTGCGCTGTTATTTGCCCCAGGCATGTACCTATGTAATTACCGTTTACAGTGTAAAGATGGATGTTATCGGTCGCTGAACGTCGGAGCAGTAGGCGTTTAATGCATTTTCCCATAGGGTCCAATGCAAAATTGACACCTCATTTTCTCCATTCTCAAGAGCTTTGAGTCTCTGCAAAACATATACATGTGTAGACACAAATAAGTGAAATAGAATGAAGGCTATTTCAGCTTTAGCTTTTATTCCGTTTGGGAGCTAAAGTCGCACAAACTTTTGTTTACAAAAATTTCGATGGCCTATAGTTCGCAAGTTATGCAATCAGTTGACATAAGATTGTGCATGCATGTAGACATGTTAATGACCTTTATATATGCCAAGTTTCAGATGGCTACCTACTCAAACAAGCAAGCAGTAGCGGTTTGAAATTTTCACAACTTGGGCTACACGTTCGGGACGATTCGTGACCTTAGGTGACTTTCACAATTCGGGCTGAAACTAGTGCCAAATGAGAGGGTTGGGATAAACATTCAATTGACCATATGTGCCAAAAATTCTCGTTCTTTAGTTTTCGAGTTATAGCCCCTGGAAGTCGAAAACTGCACGACTTTGCCCTCGAATATCTCGACAACGGAGAAAGGAGAATTTCAGGGCATTTTCTCCCAAGAAATATATGGGAATTATCTGTAATTTAGCACAGTTTCAGAACGATTCGTGAAAGTCACCTTTTAAGAATAACTTCCACTGCAGGCCCATATATAAAAGTTTGCTCCTTTATTACTCTGCACATGGACAATTATTTGCGCTGTTATTTGCCCCAGGCATGTACCTATGTAATTACCGTTTACAGTGTAAAGATGGATGTTATCGGTCGCTGAACGTCGGAGCAGTAGGCGTTTAATGCATTTTCCCATAGGGTCCAATGCAAAATTGACACCTCATTTTCTCCATTCTCAAGAGCTTTGAGTCTCTGCAAAACATATACATGTGTAGACACAAATAAGTGAAATAGAATGAAGGCTATTTCAGCTTTAGCTTTTATTCCGTTTGGGAGCTAAAGTCGCACAAACTTTTGTTTACAAAAATTTCGATGGCCTATAGTTCGCAAGTTATGCAATCAGTTGACATAAGATTGTGCATGCATGTAGACATGTTAATGACCTTTATATATGCCAAGTTTCAGATGGCTACCTACTCAAACAAGCAAGCAGTAGCGGTTTGAAATTTTCACAATTTGGGCTACACGTTCGGGACGATTCGTGACCTTAGGTGACTTGCACAATTCGGGCTGAAACTAGTGCCAAATGAGAGGGTTGGGATAAACATTCAATTGACCATATGTGCCAAAAATTCTCGTTCTTTAGTTTTCGAGTTATAGCCCCTGGAAGTCGAAAACTGCACGACTTTGCCCTCGAATATCTCGACAACGGAGAAAGGAGAATTTCAGGGCATTTTCTCCCAAGAAATATATGGGAATTATCTGTAATTTAGCACAGTTTCAGAACGATTCGTGAAAGTCACCTTTTAAGAATAACTTCCACTGCAGGCCCATATATAAAAGTTTGCTCCTTTATTACTCTGCACATGGACAATTATTTGCGCTGTTATTTGCCCCAGGCATGTACCTATGTAATACCGTTTACAGTGTAAAGATGGATGTTATCGGTCGCTGAACGTCGGAGCAGTAGGCGTTTAATGCATTTTCCCATAGGGTCCAATGCAAAATTGACACCTCATTTTCTCCATTCTCAAGGGCTTTGAGTCTCTGCAAAACATATACATGTGTAGACACAAATAAGTGAAATAGAATGAAGGCTATTTCAGCTTTAGCTTTTATTCCGTTTGGGAGCTAAAGTCGCACAAACTTTTGTTTACAAAAATTTCGATGGCCTATAGTTCGCAAGTTATGCAATCAGTTGACATAAGATTGTGCATGCATGTAGACATGTTAATGACCTTTATATATGCCAAGTTTCAGATGGCTACCTACTCAAACAAGCAAGCAGTAGCGGTATGAAATTTTCACAATTTGGGCTACACGTTCGGGACGATTCGTGACCTTAGGTGACTTGCACAATTCGGGCTGAAACTAGTGCCAAATGAGAGGGTTGGGATAAACATTCAATTGACCATATGTGCCAAAAATTCTCGTTCTTTAGTTTTCGAGTTATAGCCCCTGGAAGTCGAAAACTGCACGACTTTGCCCTCGAATATCTCGACAACGGAGAAAGGAGAATTTCAGGGCATTTTCTCCCAAGAAATATATGGGAATTATCTGTAATTTAGCACAGTTTCAGAACGATTCGTGAAAGTCACCTTTTAAGAATAACTTCCACTGCAGGCCCATATATAAAAGTTTGCTCCTTTATTACTCTGCACATGGACAATTATTTGCGCTGTTATTTGCCCCAGGCATGTACCTATGTAATTACCGTTTACAGTGTAAAGATGGATGTTATCGGTCGCTGAACGTCGGAGCAGTAGGCGTTTAATGCATTTTCCCATAGGGTCCAATGCAAAATTGACACCTCATTTTCTCCATTCTCAAGAGCTTTGAGTCTCTGCAAAACATATACATGTGTAGACACAAATAAGTGAAATAGAATGAAGGCTATTTCAGCTTTAGCTTTTATTCCGTTTGGGAGCTAAAGTCGCACAAACTTTAGTTTACAAAAATTTCGATGGCCTATAGTTCGCAAGTTATGCAATCAGTTGACATAAGATTGTGCATGCATGTAGACATGTTAATGACCTTTATATATGCCAAGTTTCAGATGGCTACCTACTCAAACAAGCAAGCAGTAGCGGTATGAAATTTTCACAATTTGGGCTACACGTTCGGGACGATTCGTGACCTTAGGTGACTTGCACAATTCGGGCTGAAACTAGTGCCAAATGAGAGGGTTGGGATAAACATTCAATTGACCATATGTGCCAAAAATTCTCGTTCTTTAGTTTTCGAGTTATAGCCCCTGGAAGTCGAAAACTGCACGACTTTGCCCTCGAATATCTCGACAACGGAGAAAGGAGAATTTCAGGGCATTTTCTCCCAAGAAATATATGGGAATTATCTGTCATTTAGCACAGTTTCAGAACGATTCGTGAAAGTCACCTTTTAAGAATAACTTCCACTGCAGGCCCATATATAAAAGTTTGCTCCTTTATTACTCTGCACATGGACAATTATTTGCGCTGTTATTTGCCCCAGGCATGTACCTATGTAATTACCGTTTACAGTGTAAAGATGGATGTTATCGGTCGCTGAACGTCGGAGCAGTAGGCGTTTAATGCATTTTCCCATAGGGTCCAATGCAAAATTGACACCTCATTTTCTCCATTCTCAAGAGCTTTGAGTCTCTGCAAAACATATACATGTGTAGACACAAATAAGTGAAATAGAATGAAGGCTATTTCAGCTTTAGCTTTTATTCCGTTTGGGAGCTAAAGTCGCACAAACTTTTGTTTACAAAAATTTCGATGGCCTATAGTTCGCAAGTTATGCAATCAGTTGACATAAGATTGTGCATGCATGTAGACATGTTAATGACCTTTATATATGCCAAGTTTCAGATGGCTACCTACTCAAACAAGCAAGCAGTAGCGGTTTGAAATTTTCACAATTTGGGCTACACGTTCGGGACGATTCGTGACCTTAGGTGACTTGCACAATTCGGGCTGAAACTAGTGCCAAATGAGAGGGTTGGGATAAACATTCAATTGACCATATGTGCCAAAAATTCTCGTTCTTTAGTTTTCGAGTTATAGCCCCTGGAAGTCGAAAACTGCACGACTTTGCCCTCGAATATCTCGACAACGGAGAAAGGAGAATTTCAGGGCATTTTCTCCCAAGAAATATATGGGAATTATCTGTAATTTAGCACAGTTTCAGAACGATTCGTGAAAGTCACCTTTTAAGAATAACTTCCACTGCAGGCCCATATATAAAAGTTTGCTCCTTTATTACTCTGCACATGGACAATTATTTGCGCTGTTATTTGCCCCAGGCATGTACCTATGTAATTACCGTTTACAGTGTAAAGATGGATGTTATCGGTCGCTGAACGTCGGAGCAGTAGGCGTTTAATGCATTTTCCCATAGGGTCCAATGCAAAATTGACACCTCATTTTCTCCATTCTCAAGAGCTTTGAGTCTCTGCAAAACATATACATGTGTAGACACAAATAAGTGAAATAGAATGAAGGCTATTTCAGCTTTAGCTTTTATTCCGTTTGGGAGCTAAAGTCGCACAAACTTTTGTTTACAAAAATTTCGATGGCCTATAGTTCGCAAGTTATGCAATCAGTTGACATAAGATTGTGCATGCATGTAGACATGTTAATGACCTTTATATATGCCAAGTTTCAGATGGCTACCTACTCAAACAAGCAAGCAGTAGCGGTTTGAAATTTTCACAATTTGGGCTACACGTTCGGGACGATTCGTGACCTTAGGTGACTTGCACAATTCGGGCTGAAACTTGTGCCAAATGAGAGGGTTGGGATAAACATTCAATTGACCATATGTGCCAAAAATTCTCGTTCTTTAGTTTTCGAGTTATAGCCCCTGGAAGTCGAAAACTGCACGACTTTGCCCTCGAATATCTCGACAACGGAGAAAGGAGAATTTCAGGGCATTTTCTCCCAAGAAATATATGGGAATTATCTGTAATTTAGCACAGTTTCAGAACGATTCGTGAAAGTCACCTTTTAAGAATAACTTCCACTGCAGGCCCATATATAAAAGTTTGCTCCTTTATTACTCTGCACATGGACAATTATTTGCGCTGTTATTTGCCCCAGGCATGTACCTATGTAATTACCGTTTACAGTGTAAAGATGGATGTTATCGGCCCTCGAATATCTCGACAACGGAGAAAGGAGAATTTCAGGGCATTTTCTCCCAAGAAATATATGGGAATTATCTGTAATTTAGCACAGTTTCAGAACGATTCGTGAAAGTCACCTTTTAAGAATAACTTCCACTGCAGGCCCATATATAAAAGTTTGCTCCTTTATTACTCTGCACATGGACAATTATTTGCGCTGTTATTTGCCCCAGGCATGTACCTATGTAATACCGTTTACAGTGTAAAGATGGATGTTATCGGTCGCTGAACGTCGGAGCAGTAGGCGTTTAATGCATTTTCCCATAGGGTCCAATGCAAAATTGACACCTCATTTTCTCCATTCTCAAGAGCTTTGAGTCTCTGCAAAACATATACATGTGTAGACACAAATAAGTGAAATAGAATGAAGGCTATTTCAGCTTTAGCTTTTATTCCGTTTGGGAGCTAAAGTCGCACAAACTTTTGTTTACAAAAATTTCGATGGCCTATAGTTCGCAAGTTATGCAATCAGTTGACATAAGATTGTGCATGCATGTAGACATGTTAATGACCTTTATATATGCCAAGTTTCAGATGGCTACCTACTCAAACAAGCAAGCAGTAGCGGTATGAAATTTTCACAATTTGGGCTACACGTTCGGGACGATTCGTGACCTTAGGTGACTTGCACAATTCGGGCTGAAACTAGTGCCAAATGAGAGGGTTGGGATAAACATTCAATTGACCATATGTGCCAAAAATTCTCGTTCTTTAGTTTTCGAGTTATAGCCCCTGGAAGTCGAAAACTGCACGACTTTGACCTCGAATATCTCGACAACGGAGAAAGGAGAATTTCAGGGCATTTTCTCCCAAGAAATATATGGGAATTATCTGTAATTTAGCACAGTTTCAGAACGATTCGTGAAAGTCACCTTTTAAGAATAACTTCCACTGCAGGCCCATATATAAAAGTTTGCTCCTTTATTACTCTGCACATGGACAATTATTTGCGCTGTTATTTGCCCCAGGCATGTACCTATGTAATTACCGTTTACAGTGTAAAGATGGATGTTATCGGTCGCTGAACGTCGGAGCAGTAGGCGTTTAATGCATTTTCCCATAGGGTCCAATGCAAAATTGACACCTCATTTTCTCCGTTCTCAAGAGCTTTGAGTCTCTGCAAAACATATACATGTGTAGACACAAATAAGTGAAATAGAATGAAGGCTATTTCAGCTTTAGCTTTTATTCCGTTTGGGAGCTAAAGTCGCACAAACTTTAGTTTACAAAAATTTCGATGGCCTATAGTTCGCAAGTTATGCAATCAGTTGACATAAGATTGTGCATGCATGTAGACATGTTAATGACCTTTATATATGCCAAGTTTCAGATGGCTACCTACTCAAACAAGCAAGCAGTAGCGGTATGAAATTTTCACAATTTGGGCTACACGTTCGGGACGATTCGTGACCTTAGGTGACTTGCACAATTCGGGCTGAAACTAGTGCCAAATGAGAGGGTTGGGATAAACATTCAATTGACCATATGTGCCAAAAATTCTCGTTCTTTAGTTTTCGAGTTATAGCCCCTGGAAGTCGAAAACTGCACGACTTTGCCCTCGAATATCTCGACAACGGAGAAAGGAGAATTTCAGGGCATTTTCTCCCAAGAAATATATGGGAATTATCTGTCATTTAGCACAGTTTCAGAACGATTCGTGAAAGTCACCTTTTAAGAATAACTTCCACTGCAGGCCCATATATAAAAGTTTGCTCCTTTATTACTCTGCACATGGACAATTATTTGCGCTGTTATTTGCCCCAGGCATGTACCTATGTAATTACCGTTTACAGTGTAAAGATGGATGTTATCGGTCGCTGAACGTCGGAGCAGTAGGCGTTTAATGCATTTTCCCATAGGGTCCAATGCAAAATTGACACCTCATTTTCTCCATTCTCAAGAGCTTTGAGTCTCTGCAAAACATATACATGTGTAGACACAAATAAGTGAAATAGAATGAAGGCTATTTCAGCTTTAGCTTTTATTCCGTTTGGGAGCTAAAGTCGCACAAACTTTAGTTTACAAAAATTTCGATGGCCTATAGTTCGCAAGTTATGCAATCAGTTGACATAAGATTGTGCATGCATGTAGACATGTTAATGACCTTTATATATGCCAAGTTTCAGATGGCTACCTACTCAAACAAGCAAGCAGTAGCGGTTTGAAATTTTCACAATTTGGGCTACACGTTCGGGACGATTCGTGACCTTAGGTGACTTGCACAATTCGGGCTGAAACTAGTGCCAAATGAGAGGGTTGGGATAAACATTCAATTGACCATATGTGCCAAAAATTCTCGTTCTTTAGTTTTCGAGTTATAGCCCCTGGAAGTCGAAAACTGCACGACTTTGCCCTCGAATATCTCGACAACGGAGAAAGGAGAATTTCAGGGCATTTTCTCCCAAGAAATATATGGGAATTATCTGTAATTTAGCACAGTTTCAGAACGATTCGTGAAAGTCACCTTTTAAGAATAACTTCCACTGCAGGCCCATATATAAAAGTTTGCTCCTTTATTACTCTGCACATGGACAATTATTTGCGCTGTTATTTGCCCCAGGCATGTACCTATGTAATTACCGTTTACAGTGTAAAGATGGATGTTATCGGTCGCTGAACGTCGGAGCAGTAGGCGTTTAATGCATTTTCCCATAGGGTCCAATGCAAAATTGACACCTCATTTTCTCCATTCTCAAGAGCTTTGAGTCTCTGCAAAACATATACATGTGTAGACACAAATAAGTGAAATAGAATGAAGGCTATTTCAGCTTTAGCTTTTATTCCGTTTGGGAGCTAAAGTCGCACAAACTTTTGTTTACAAAAATTTCGATGGCCTATAGTTCGCAAGTTATGCAATCAGTTGACATAAGATTGTGCATGCATGTAGACATGTTAATGACCTTTATATATGCCAAGTTTCAGATGGCTACCTACTCAAACAAGCAAGCAGTAGCGGTTTGAAATTTTCACAATTTGGGCTACACGTTCGGGACGATTCGTGACCTTAGGTGACTTGCACAATTCGGGCTGAAACTTGTGCCAAATGAGAGGGTTGGGATAAACATTCAATTGACCATATGTGCCAAAAATTCTCGTTCTTTAGTTTTCGAGTTATAGCCCCTGGAAGTCGAAAACTGCACGACTTTGCCCTCGAATATCTCGACAACGGAGAAAGGAGAATTTCAGGGCATTTTCTCCCAAGAAATATATGGGAATTATCTGTAATTTAGCACAGTTTCAGAACGATTCGTGAAAGTCACCTTTTAAGAATAACTTCCACTGCAGGCCCATATATAAAAGTTTGCTCCTTTATTACTCTGCACATGGACAATTATTTGCGCTGTTATTTGCCCCAGGCATGTACCTATGTAATTACCGTTTACAGTGTAAAGATGGATGTTATCAGCCCTCGAATATCTCGACAACGGAGAAAGGAGAATTTCAGGGCATTTTCTCCCAAGAAATATATGGGAATTATCTGTAATTTAGCACAGTTTCAGAACGATTCGTGAAAGTCACCTTTTAAGAATAACTTCCACTGCAGGCCCATATATAAAAGTTTGCTCCTTTATTACTCTGCACATGGACAATTATTTGCGCTGTTATTTGCCCCAGGCATGTACCTATGTAATTACCGTTTACAGTGTAAAGATGGATGTTATCGGTCGCTGAACGTCGGAGCAGTAGGCGTTTAATGCATTTTCCCATAGGGTCCAATGCAAAATTGACACCTCATTTTCTCCATTCTCAAGAGCTTTGAGTCTCTGCAAAACATATACATGTGTAGACACAAATAAGTGAAATAGAATGAAGGCTATTTCAGCTTTAGCTTTTATTCCGTTTGGGAGCTAAAGTCGCACAAACTTTTGTTTACAAAAATTTCGATGGCCTATAGTTCGCAAGTTATGCAATCAGTTGACATAAGATTGTGCATGCATGTAGACATGTTAATGACCTTTATATATGCCAAGTTTCAGATGGCTACCTACTCAAACAAGCAAGCAGTAGCGGTTTGAAATTTTCACAATTTGGGCTACACGTTCGGGACGATTCGTGACCTTAGGTGACTTGCACAATTCGGGCTGAAACTAGTGCCAAATGAGAGGGTTGGGATAAACATTCAATTGACCATATGTGCCAAAAATTCTCGTTCTTTAGTTTTCGAGTTATAGCCCCTGGAAGTCGAAAACTGCACGACTTTGCCCTCGAATATCTCGACAACGGAGAAAGGAGAATTTCAGGGCATTTTCTCCCAAGAAATATATGGGAATTATCTGTAATTTAGCACAGTTTCAGAACGATTCGTGAAAGTCACCTTTTAAGAATAACTTCCACTGCAGGCCCATATATAAAAGTTTGCTCCTTTATTACTCTGCACATGGACAATTATTTGCGCTGTTATTTGCCCCAGGCATGTACCTATGTAATTACCGTTTACAGTGTAAAGATGGATGTTATCGGTCGCTGAACGTCGGAGCAGTAGGCGTTTAATGCATTTTCCCATAGGGTCCAATGCAAAATTGACACCTCATTTTCTCCATTCTCAAGAGCTTTGAGTCTCTGCAAAACATATACATGTGTAGACACAAATAAGTGAAATAGAATGAAGGCTATTTCAGCTTTAGCTTTTATTCCGTTTGGGAGCTAAAGTCGCACAAACTTTTGTTTACAAAAATTTCGATGGCCTATAGTTCGCAAGTTATGCAATCAGTTGACATAAGATTGTGCATGCATGTAGACATGTTAATGACCTTTATATATGCCAAGTTTCAGATGGCTACCTACTCAAACAAGCAAGCAGTAGCGGTTTGAAATTTTCACAATTTGGGCTACACGTTCGGGACGATTCGTGACCTTAGGTGACTTGCACAATTCGGGCTGAAACTAGTGCCAAATGAGAGGGTTGGGATAAACATTCAATTGACCATATGTGCCAAAAATTCTCGTTCTTTAGTTTTCGAGTTATAGCCCCTGGAAGTCGAAAACTGCACGACTTTGCCCTCGAATATCTCGACAACGGAGAAAGGAGAATTTCAGGGCATTTTCTCCCAAGAAATATATGGGAATTATCTGTAATTTAGCACAGTTTCAGAACGATTCGTGAAAGTCACCTTTTAAGAATAACTTCCACTGCAGGCCCATATATAAAAGTTTGCTCCTTTATTACTCTGCACATGGACAATTATTTGCGCTGTTATTTGCCCCAGGCATGTACCTATGTAATTACCGTTTACAGTGTAAAGATGGATGTTATCGGTCGCTGAACGTCGGAGCAGTAGGCGTTTAATGCATTTTCCCATAGGGTCCAATGCAAAATTGACACCTCATTTTCTCCATTCTCAAGAGCTTTGAGTCTCTGCAAAACATATACATGTGTAGACACAAATAAGTGAAATAGAATGAAGGCTATTTCAGCTTTAGCTTTTATTCCGTTTGGGAGCTAAAGTCGCACAAACTTTTGTTTACAAAAATTTCGATGGCCTATAGTTCGCAAGTTATGCAATCAGTTGACATAAGATTGTGCATGCATGTAGACATGTTAATGACCTTTATATATGCCAAGTTTCAGATGGCTACCTACTCAAACAAGCAAGCAGTAGCGGTTTGAAATTTTCACAATTTGGGCTACACGTTCGGGACGATTCGTGACCTTAGGTGACTTGCACAATTCGGGCTGAAACTAGTGCCAAATGAGAGGGTTGGGATAAACATTCAATTGACCATATGTGCCAAAAATTCTCGTTCTTTAGTTTTCGAGTTATAGCCCCTGGAAGTCGAAAACTGCACGACTTTGCCCTCGAATATCTCGACAACGGAGAAAGGAGAATTTCAGGGCATTTTCTCCCAAGAAATATATGGGAATTATCTGTAATTTAGCACAGTTTCAGAACGATTCGTGAAAGTCACCTTTTAAGAATAACTTCCACTGCAGGCCCATATATAAAAGTTTGCTCCTTTATTACTCTGCACATGGACAATTATTTGCGCTGTTATTTGCCCCAGGCATGTACCTATGTAATTACCGTTTACAGTGTAAAGATGGATGTTATCGGTCGCTGAACGTCGGAGCAGTAGGCGTTTAATGCATTTTCCCATAGGGTCCAATGCAAAATTGACACCTCATTTTCTCCATTCTCAAGAGCTTTGAGTCTCTGCAAAACATATACATGTGTAGACACAAATAAGTGAAATAGAATGAAGGCTATTTCAGCTTTAGCTTTTATTCCGTTTGGGAGCTAAAGTCGCACAAACTTTTGTTTACAAAAATTTCGATGGCCTATAGTTCGCAAGTTATGCAATCAGTTGACATAAGATTGTGCATGCATGTAGACATGTTAATGACCTTTATATATGCCAAGTTTCAGATGGCTACCTACTCAAACAAGCAAGCAGTAGCGGTTTGAAATTTTCACAATTTGGGCTACACGTTCGGGACGATTCGTGACCTTAGGTGACTTGCACAATTCGGGCTGAAACTAGTGCCAAATGAGAGGGTTGGGATAAACATTCAATTGACCATATGTGCCAAAAATTCTCGTTCTTTAGTTTTCGAGTTATAGCCCCTGGAAGTCGAAAACTGCACGACTTTGCCCTCGAATATCTCGACAACGGAGAAAGGAGAATTTCAGGGCATTTTCTCCCAAGAAATATATGGGAATTATCTGTAATTTAGCACAGTTTCAGAACGATTCGTGAAAGTCACCTTTTAAGAATACTTCCACTGCAGGCCCATATATAAAAGTTTGCTCCTTTATTACTCTGCACATGGACAATTATTTGCACTGTTATTTGCCCCAGGCATGTACCTATGTAATTACCGTTTACAGTGTAAAGATGGATGTTATCGGTCGCTGAACGTCGGAGCAGTAGGCGTTTAATGCATTTTCCCATAGGGTCCAATGCAAAATTGACACCTCATTTTCTCCATTCTCAAGAGCTTTGAGTCTCTGCAAAACATATACATGTGTAGACACAAATAAGTGAAATAGAATGAAGGCTATTTCAGCTTTAGCTTTTATTCCGTTTGGGAGCTAAAGTCGCACAAACTTTTGTTTACAAAAATTTCGATGGCCTATAGTTCGCAAGTTATGCAATCAGTTGACATAAGATTGTGCATGCATGTAGACATGTTAATGACCTTTATATATGCCAAGTTTCAGATGGCTACCTACTCAAACAAGCAAGCAGTAGCGGTTTGAAATTTTCACAATTTGGGCTACACGTTCGGGACGATTCGTGACCTTAGGTGACTTGCACAATTCGGGCTGAAACTAGTGCCAAATGAGAGGGTTGGGATAAACATTCAATTGACCATATGTGCCAAAAATTCTCGTTCTTTAGTTTTCGAGTTATAGCCCCTGGAAGTCGAAAACTGCACGACTTTGCCCTCGAATATCTCGACAACGGAGAAAGGAGAATTTCAGGGCATTTTCTCCCAAGAAATATATGGGAATTATCTGTAATTTAGCACAGTTTCAGAACGATTCGTGAAAGTCACCTTTTAAGAATAACTTCCACTGCAGGCCCATATATAAAAGTTTGCTCCTTTATTACTCTGCACATGGACAATTATTTGCGCTGTTATTTGCCCCAGGCATGTACCTATGTAATTACCGTTTACAGTGTAAAGATGGATGTTATCGGTCGCTGAACGTCGGAGCAGTAGGCGTTTAATGCATTTTCCCATAGGGTCCAATGCAAAATTGACACCTCATTTTCTCCATTCTCAAGAGCTTTGAGTCTCTGCAAAACATATACATGTGTAGACACAAATAAGTGAAATAGAATGAAGGCTATTTCAGCTTTAGCTTTTATTCCGTTTGGGAGCTAAAGTCGCACAAACTTTTGTTTACAAAAATTTCGATGGCCTATAGTTCGCAAGTTATGCAATCAGTTGACATAAGATTGTGCATGCATGTAGACATGTTAATGACCTTTATATATGCCAAGTTTCAGATGGCTACCTACTCAAACAAGCAAGCAGTAGCGGTTTGAAATTTTCACAATTTGGGCTACACGTTCGGGACGATTCGTGACCTTAGGTGACTTGCATAATTCGGGCTGAAACTAGTGCCAAATGAGAGGGTTGGGATAAACATTCAATTGACCATATGTGCCAAAAATTCTCGTTCTTTAGTTTTCGAGTTATAGCCCCTGGAAGTCGAAAACTGCACGACTTTGCCCTCGAATATCTCGACAACGGAGAAAGGAGAATTTCAGGGCATTTTCTCCCAAGAAATATATGGGAATTATCTGTAATTTAGCACAGTTTCAGAACGATTCGTGAAAGTCACCTTTTAAGAATAACTTCCACTGCAGGCCCATATATAAAAGTTTGCTCCTTTATTACTCTGCACATGGACAATTATTTGCGCTGTTATTTGCCCCAGGCATGTACCTATGTAATTACCGTTTACAGTGTAAAGATGGATGTTATCGGTCGCTGAACGTCGGAGCAGTAGGCGTTTAATGCATTTTCCCATAGGGTCCAATGCAAAATTGACACCTCATTTTCTCCATTCTCAAGAGCTTTGAGTCTCTGCAAAACATATACATGTGTAGACACAAATAAGTGAAATAGAATGAAGGCTATTTCAGCTTTAGCTTTTATTCCGTTTGGGAGCTAAAGTCGCACAAACTTTTGTTTACAAAAATTTCGATGGCCTATAGTTCGCAAGTTATGCAATCAGTTGACATAAGATTGTGCATGCATGTAGACATGTTAATGACCTTTATATATGCTAAGTTTCAGATGGCTACCTACTCAAACAAGCAAGCAGTAGCGGTTTGAAATTTTCACAATTTGGGCTACACGTTCGGGACGATTCGTGACCTTAGGTGACTTGCACAATTCGGGCTGAAACTAGTGCCAAATGAGAGGGTTGGGATAAACATTCAATTGACCATATGTGCCAAAAATTCTCGTTCTTTAGTTTTCGAGTTATAGCCCCTGGAAGTCGAAAACTGCACGACTTTGCCCTCGAATATCTCGACAACGGAGAAAGGAGAATTTCAGGGCATTTTCTCCCAAGAAATATATGGGAATTATCTGTAATTTAGCACAGTTTCAGAACGATTCGTGAAAGTCACCTTTTAAGAATAACTTCCACTGCAGGCCCATATATAAAAGTTTGCTCCTTTATTACTCTGCACATGGACAATTATTTGCGCTGTTATTTGCCCCAGGCATGTACCTATGTAATTACCGTTTACAGTGTAAAGATGGATGTTATCGGTCGCTGAACGTCGGAGCAGTAGGCGTTTAATGCATTTTCCCATAGGGTCCAATGCAAAATTGACACCTCATTTTCTCCATTCTCAAGAGCTTTGAGTCTCTGCAAAACATATACATGTGTAGACACAAATAAGTGAAATAGAATGAAGGCTATTTCAGCTTTAGCTTTTATTCCGTTTGGGAGCTAAAGTCGCACAAACTTTTGTTTACAAAAATTTCGATGGCCTATAGTTCGCAAGTTATGCAATCAGTTGACATAAGATTGTGCATGCATGTAGACATGTTAATGACCTTTATATATGCCAAGTTTCAGATGGCTACCTACTCAAACAAGCAAGCAGTAGCGGTTTGAAATTTTCACAATTTGGGCTACACGTTCGGGACGATTCGTGACCTTAGGTGACTTGCATAATTCGGGCTGAAACTAGTGCCAAATGAGAGGGTTGGGATAAACATTCAATTGACCATATGTGCCAAAAATTCTCGTTCTTTAGTTTTCGAGTTATAGCCCCTGGAAGTCGAAAACTGCACGACTTTGCCCTCGAATATCTCGACAACGGAGAAAGGAGAATTTCAGGGCATTTTCTCCCAAGAAATATATGGGAATTATCTGTAATTTAGCACAGTTTCAGAACGATTCGTGAAAGTCACCTTTTAAGAATAACTTCCACTGCAGGCCCATATATAAAAGTTTGCTCCTTTATTACTCTGCACATGGACAATTATTTGCGCTGTTATTTGCCCCAGGCATGTACCTATGTAATTACCGTTTACAGTGTAAAGATGGATGTTATCGGTCGCTGAACGTCGGAGCAGTAGGCGTTTAATGCATTTTCCCATAGGGTCCAATGCAAAATTGACACCTCATTTTCTCCATTCTCAAGAGCTTTGAGTCTCTGCAAAACATATACATGTGTAGACACAAATAAGTGAAATAGAATGAAGGCTATTTCAGCTTTAGCTTTTATTCCGTTTGGGAGCTAAAGTCGCACAAACTTTTGTTTACAAAAATTTCGATGGCCTATAGTTCGCAAGTTATGCAATCAGTTGACATAAGATTGTGCATGCATGTAGACATGTTAATGACCTTTATATATGCTAAGTTTCAGATGGCTACCTACTCAAACAAGCAAGCAGTAGCGGTTTGAAATTTTCACAATTTGGGCTACACGTTCGGGACGATTCGTGACCTTAGGTGACTTGCACAATTCGGGCTGAAACTAGTGCCAAATGAGAGGGTTGGGATAAACATTCAATTGACCATATGTGCCAAAAATTCTCGTTCTTTAGTTTTCGAGTTATAGCCCCTGGAAGTCGAAAACTGCACGACTTTGCCCTCGAATATCTCGACAACGGAGAAAGGAGAATTTCAGGGCATTTTCTCCCAAGAAATATATGGGAATTATCTGTAATTTAGCACAGTTTCAGAACGATTCGTGAAAGTCACCTTTTAAGAATAACTTCCACTGCAGGCCCATATATAAAAGTTTGCTCCTTTATTACTCTGCACATGGACAATTATTTGCGCTGTTATTTGCCCCAGGCATGTACCTATGTAATTACCGTTTACAGTGTAAAGATGGATGTTATCGGTCGCTGAACGTCGGAGCAGTAGGCGTTTAATGCATTTTCCCATAGGGTCCAATGCAAAATTGACACCTCATTTTCTCCATTCTCAAGAGCTTTGAGTCTCTGCAAAACATATACATGTGTAGACACAAATAAGTGAAATAGAATGAAGGCTATTTCAGCTTTAGCTTTTATTCCGTTTGGGAGCTAAAGTCGCACAAACTTTTGTTTACAAAAATTTCGATGGCCTATAGTTCGCAAGTTATGCAATCAGTTGACATAAGATTGTGCATGCATGTAGACATGTTAATGACCTTTATATATGCCAAGTTTCAGATGGCTACCTACTCAAACAAGCAAGCAGTAGCGGTTTGAAATTTTCACAATTTGGGCTACACGTTCGGGACGATTCGTGACCTTAGGTGACTTGCACAATTCGGGCTGAAACTAGTGCCAAATGAGAGGGTTGGGATAAACATTCAATTGACCATATGTGCCAAAAATTCTCGTTCTTTAGTTTTCGAGTTATAGCCCCTGGAAGTCGAAAACTGCACGACTTTGCCCTCGAATATCTCGACAACGGAGAAAGGAGAATTTCAGGGCATTTTCTCCCAAGAAATATATGGGAATTATCTGTAATTTAGCACAGTTTCAGAACGATTCGTGAAAGTCACCTTTTAAGAATAACTTCCACTGCAGGCCCATATATAAAAGTTTGCTCCTTTATTACTCTGCACATGGACAATTATTTGCGCTGTTATTTGCCCCAGGCATGTACCTATGTAATTACCGTTTACAGTGTAAAGATGGATGTTATCGGTCGCTGAACGTCGGAGCAGTAGGCGTTTAATGCATTTTCCCATAGGGTCCAATGCAAAATTGACACCTCATTTTCTCCATTCTCAAGAGCTTTGAGTCTCTGCAAAACATATACATGTGTAGACACAAATAAGTGAAATAGAATGAAGGCTATTTCAGCTTTAGCTTTTATTCCGTTTGGGAGCTAAAGTCGCACAAACTTTTGTTTACAAAAATTTCGATGGCCTATAGTTCGCAAGTTATGCAATCAGTTGACATAAGATTGTGCATGCATGTAGACATGTTAATGACCTTTATATATGCCAAGTTTCAGATGGCTACCTACTCAAACAAGCAAGCAGTAGCGGTTTGAAATTTTCACAATTTGGGCTACACGTTCGGGACGATTCGTGACCTTAGGTGACTTGCACAATTCGGGCTGAAACTAGTGCCAAATGAGAGGGTTGGGATAAACATTCAATTGACCATATGTGCCAAAAATTCTCGTTCTTTAGTTTTCGAGTTATAGCCCCTGGAAGTCGAAAACTGCACGACTTTGCCCTCGAATATCTCGACAACGGAGAAAGGAGAATTTCAGGGCATTTTCTCCCAAGAAATATATGGGAATTATCTGTAATTTAGCACAGTTTCAGAACGATTCGTGAAAGTCACCTTTTAAGAATAACTTCCACTGCAGGCCCATATATAAAAGTTTGCTCCTTTATTACTCTGCACATGGACAATTATTTGCGCTGTTATTTGCCCCAGGCATGTACCTATGTAATTACCGTTTACAGTGTAAAGATGGATGTTATCGGTCGCTGAACGTCGGAGCAGTAGGCGTTTAATGCATTTTCCCATAGGGTCCAATGCAAAATTGACACCTCATTTTCTCCATTCTCAAGAGCTTTGAGTCTCTGCAAAACATATACATGTGTAGACACAAATAAGTGAAATAGAATGAAGGCTATTTCAGCTTTAGCTTTTATTCCGTTTGGGAGCTAAAGTCGCACAAACTTTTGTTTACAAAAATTTCGATGGCCTATAGTTCGCAAGTTATGCAATCAGTTGACATAAGATTGTGCATGCATGTAGACATGTTAATGACCTTTATATATGCCAAGTTTCAGATGGCTACCTACTCAAACAAGCAAGCAGTAGCGGTTTGAAATTTTCACAATTTGGGCTACACGTTCGGGACGATTCGTGACCTTAGGTGACTTGCACAATTCGGGCTGAAACTAGTGCCAAATGAGAGGGTTGGGATAAACATTCAATTGACCATATGTGCCAAAAATTCTCGTTCTTTAGTTTTCGAGTTATAGCCCCTGGAAGTCGAAAACTGCACGACTTTGCCCTCGAATATCTCGACAACGGAGAAAGGAGAATTTCAGGGCATTTTCTCCCAAGAAATATATGGGAATTATCTGTAATTTAGCACAGTTTCAGAACGATTCGTGAAAGTCACCTTTTAAGAATAACTTCCACTGCAGGCCCATATATAAAAGTTTGCTCCTTTATTACTCTGCACATGGACAATTATTTGCGCTGTTATTTGCCCCAGGCATGTACCTATGTAATTACCGTTTACAGTGTAAAGATGGATGTTATCGGTCGCTGAACGTCGGAGCAGTAGGCGTTTAATGCATTTTCCCATAGGGTCCAATGCAAAATTGACACCTCATTTTCTCCATTCTCAAGAGCTTTGAGTCTCTGCAAAACATATACATGTGTAGACACAAATAAGTGAAATAGAATGAAGGCTATTTCAGCTTTAGCTTTTATTCCGTTTGGGAGCTAAAGTCGCACAAACTTTTGTTTACAAAAATTTCGATGGCCTATAGTTCGCAAGTTATGCAATCAGTTGACATAAGATTGTGCATGCATGTAGACATGTTAATGACCTTTATATATGCCAAGTTTCAGATGGCTACCTACTCAAACAAGCAAGCAGTAGCGGTTTGAAATTTTCACAATTTGGGCTACACGTTCGGGACGATTCGTGACCTTAGGTGACTTGCACAATTCGGGCTGAAACTAGTGCCAAATGAGAGGGTTGGGATAAACATTCAATTGACCATATGTGCCAAAAATTCTCGTTCTTTAGTTTTCGAGTTATAGCCCCTGGAAGTCGAAAACTGCACGACTTTGCCCTCGAATATCTCGACAACGGAGAAAGGAGAATTTCAGGGCATTTTCTCCCAAGAAATATATGGGAATTATCTGTAATTTAGCACAGTTTTAGAACGATTCGTGAAAGTCACCTTTTAAGAATAACTTCCACTGCAGGCCCATATATAAAAGTTTGCTCCTTTATTACTCTGCACATGGACAATTATTTGCGCTGTTATTTGCCCCAGGCATGTACCTATGTAATTACCGTTTACAGTGTAAAGATGGATGTTATCGGTCGCTGAACGTCGGAGCAGTAGGCGTTTAATGCATTTTCCCATAGGGTCCAATGCAAAATTGACACCTCATTTTCTCCATTCTCAAGAGCTTTGAGTCTCTGCAAAACATATACATGTGTAGACACAAATAAGTGAAATAGAATGAAGGCTATTTCAGCTTTAGCTTTTATTCCGTTTGGGAGCTAAAGTCGCACAAACTTTTGTTTACAAAAATTTCGATGGCCTATAGTTCGCAAGTTATGCAATCAGTTGACATAAGATTGTGCATGCATGTAGACATGTTAATGACCTTTATATATGCCAAGTTTCAGATGGCTACCTACTCAAACAAGCAAGCAGTAGCGGTTTGAAATTTTCACAATTTGGGCTACACGTTCGGGACGATTCGTGACCTTAGGTGACTTGCACAATTCGGGCTGAAACTAGTGCCAAATGAGAGGGTTTGGATAAACATTCAATTGACCATATGTGCCAAAAATTCTCGTTCTTTAGTTTTCGAGTTATAGCCCCTGGAAGTCGAAAACTGCACGACTTTGCCCTCGAATATCTCGACAACGGAGAAAGGAGAATTTCAGGGCATTTTCTCCCAAGAAATATATGGGAATTATCTGTAATTTAGCACAGTTTCAGAACGATTCGTGAAAGTCACCTTTTAAGAATAACTTCCACTGCAGGCCCATATATAAAAGTTTGCTCCTTTATTACTCTGCACATGGACAATTATTTGCGCTGTTATTTGCCCCAGGCATGTACCTATGTAATTACCGTTTACAGTGTAAAGATGGATGTTATCGGTCGCTGAACGTCGGAGCAGTAGGCGTTTAATGCATTTTCCCATAGGGTCCAATGCAAAATTGACACCTCATTTTCTCCATTCTCAAGAGCTTTGAGTCTCTGCAAAACATATACATGTGTAGACACAAATAAGTGAAATAGAATGAAGGCTATTTCAGCTTTAGCTTTTATTCCGTTTGGGAGCTAAAGTCGCACAAACTTTTGTTTACAAAAATTTCGATGGCCTATAGTTCGCAAGTTATGCAATCAGTTGACATAAGATTGTGCATGCATGTAGACATGTTAATGACCTTTATATATGCCAAGTTTCAGATGGCTACCTACTCAAACAAGCAAGCAGTAGCGGTTTGAAATTTTCACAATTTGGGCTACACGTTCGGGACGATTCGTGACCTTAGGTGACTTGCACAATTCGGGCTGAAACTAGTGCCAAATGAGAGGGTTGGGATAAACATTCAATTGACCATATGTGCCAAAAATTCTCGTTCTTTAGTTTTCGAGTTATAGCCCCTGGAAGTCGAAAACTGCACGACTTTGCCCTCGAATATCTCGACAACGGAGAAAGGAGAATTTCAGGGCATTTTCTCCCAAGAAATATATGGGAATTATCTGTAATTTAGCACAGTTTCAGAACGATTCGTGAAAGTCACCTTTTAAGAATAACTTCCACTGCAGGCCCATATATAAAAGTTTGCTCCTTTATTACTCTGCACATGGACAATTATTTGCGCTGTTATTTGCCCCAGGCATGTACCTATGTAATTACCGTTTACAGTGTAAAGATGGATGTTATCGGTCGCTGAACGTCGGAGCAGTAGGCGTTTAATGCATTTTCCCATAGGGTCCAATGCAAAATTGACACCTCATTTTCTCCATTCTCAAGAGCTTTGAGTCTCTGCAAAACATATACATGTGTAGACACAAATAAGTGAAATAGAATGAAGGCTATTTCAGCTTTAGCTTTTATTCCGTTTGGGAGCTAAAGTCGCACAAACTTTTGTTTACAAAAATTTCGATGGCCTATAGTTCGCAAGTTATGCAATCAGTTGACATAAGATTGTGCATGCATGTAGACATGTTAATGACCTTTATATATGCCAAGTTTCAGATGGCTACCTACTCAAACAAGCAAGCAGTAGCGGTTTGAAATTTTCACAATTTGGGCTACACGTTCGGGACGATTCGTGACCTTAGGTGACTTGCACAATTCGGGCTGAAACTAGTGCCAAATGAGAGGGTTGGGATAAACATTCAATTGACCATATGTGCCAAAAATTCTCGTTCTTTAGTTTTCGAGTTATAGCCCCTGGAAGTCGAAAACTGCACGACTTTGCCCTCGAATATCTCGACAACGGAGAAAGGAGAATTTCAGGGCATTTTCTCCCGAGAAATATATGGGAATTATCTGTAATTTAGCACAGTTTCAGAACGATTCGTGAAAGTCACCTTTTAAGAATAACTTCCACTGCAGGCCCATATATAAAAGTTTGCTCCTTTATTACTCTGCACATGGACAATTATTTGCGCTGTTATTTGCCCCAGGCATGTACCTATGTAATTACCGTTTACAGTGTAAAGATGGATGTTATCGGTCGCTGAACGTCGGAGCAGTAGGCGTTTAATGCATTTTCCCATAGGGTCCAATGCAAAATTGACACCTCATTTTCTCCATTCTCAAGAGCTTTGAGTCTCTGCAAAACATATACATGTGTAGACACAAATAAGTGAAATAGAATGAAGGCTATTTCAGCTTTAGCTTTTATTCCGTTTGGGAGCTAAAGTCGCACAAACTTTTGTTTACAAAAATTTCGATGGCCTATAGTTCGCAAGTTATGCAATCAGTTGACATAAGATTGTGCATGCATGTAGACATGTTAATGACCTTTATATATGCCAAGTTTCAGATGGCTACCTACTCAAACAAGCAAGCAGTAGCGGTTTGAAATTTTCACAATTTGGGCTACACGTTCGGGACGATTCGTGACCTTAGGTGACTTGCACAATTCGGGCTGAAACTAGTGCCAAATGAGAGGGTTGGGATAAACATTCAATTGACCATATGTGCCAAAAATTCTCGTTCTTTAGTTTTCGAGTTATAGCCCCTGGAAGTCGAAAACTGCACGACTTTGCCCTCGAATATCTCGACAACGGAGAAAGGAGAATTTCAGGGCATTTTCTCCCAAGAAATATATGGGAATTATCTGTAATTTAGCACAGTTTCAGAACGATTCGTGAAAGTCACCTTTTAAGAATAACTTCCACTGCAGGCCCATATATAAAAGTTTGCTCCTTTATTACTCTGCACATGGACAATTATTTGCGCTGTTATTTGCCCCAGGCATGTACCTATGTAATTACCGTTTACAGTGTAAAGATGGATGTTATCGGTCGCTGAACGTCGGAGCAGTAGGCGTTTAATGCATTTTCCCATAGGGTCCAATGCAAAATTGACACCTCATTTTCTCCATTCTCAAGAGCTTTGAGTCTCTGCAAAACATATACATGTGTAGACACAAATAAGTGAAATAGAATGAAGGCTATTTCAGCTTTAGCTTTTATTCCGTTTGGGAGCTAAAGTCGCACAAACTTTTGTTTACAAAAATTTCGATGGCCTATAGTTCGCAAGTTATGCAATCAGTTGACATAAGATTGTGCATGCATGTAGACATGTTAATGACCTTTATATATGCCAAGTTTCAGATGGCTACCTACTCAAACAAGCAAGCAGTAGCGGTTTGAAATTTTCACAATTTGGGCTACACGTTCGGGACGATTCGTGACCTTAGGTGACTTGCACAATTCGGGCTGAAACTAGTGCCAAATGAGAGGGTTGGGATAAACATTCAATTGACCATATGTGCCAAAAATTCTCGTTCTTTAGTTTTCGAGTTATAGCCCCTGGAAGTCGAAAACTGCACGACTTTGCCCTCGAATATCTCGACAACGGAGAAAGGAGAATTTCAGGGCATTTTCTCCCGAGAAATATATGGGAATTATCTGTAATTTAGCACAGTTTCAGAACGATTCGTGAAAGTCACCTTTTAAGAATAACTTCCACTGCAGGCCCATATATAAAAGTTTGCTCCTTTATTACTCTGCACATGGACAATTATTTGCGCTGTTATTTGCCCCAGGCATGTACCTATGTAATTACCGTTTACAGTGTAAAGATGGATGTTATCGGTCGCTGAACGTCGGAGCAGTAGGCGTTTAATGCATTTTCCCATAGGGTCCAATGCAAAATTGACACCTCATTTTCTCCATTCTCAAGAGCTTTGAGTCTCTGCAAAACATATACATGTGTAGACACAAATAAGTGAAATAGAATGAAGGCTATTTCAGCTTTAGCTTTTATTCCGTTTGGGAGCTAAAGTCGCACAAACTTTTGTTTACAAAAATTTCGATGGCCTATAGTTCGCAAGTTATGCAATCAGTTGACATAAGATTGTGCATGCATGTAGACATGTTAATGACCTTTATATATGCCAAGTTTCAGATGGCTACCTACTCAAACAAGCAAGCAGTAGCGGTTTGAAATTTTCACAATTTGGGCTACACGTTCGGAACGATTCGTGACCTTAGGTGACTTGCACAATTCGGGCTGAAACTAGTGCCAAATGAGAGGGTTGGAATAAACATTCAATTGACCATATGTGCCAAAAATTCTCGTTCTTTAGTTTTCGAGTTATAGCCCCTGGAAGTCGAAAACTGCACGACTTTGCCCTCGAATATCTCGACAACGGAGAAAGGAGAATTTCAGGGCATTTTCTCCCAAGAAATATATGGGAATTATCTGTAATTTAGCACAGTTTCAGAACGATTCGTGAAAGTCACCTTTTAAGAATAACTTCACTGCAGGCCCATATATAAAAGTTTGCTCCTTTATTACTCTGCACATGGACAATTATTTGCGCTGTTATTTGCCCCAGGCATGTACCTATGTAATTACCGTTTACAGTGTAAAGATGGATGTTATCGGTCGCTGAACGTCGGAGCAGTAGGCGTTTAATGCATTTTCCCATAGGGTCCAATGCAAAATTGACACCTCATTTTCTCCATTCTCAAGAGCTTTGAGTCTCTGCAAAACATATACATGTGTAGACACAAATAAGTGAAATAGAATGAAGGCTATTTCAGCTTTAGCTTTTATTCCGTTTGGGAGCTAAAGTCGCACAAACTTTTGTTTACAAAAATTTCGATGGCCTATAGTTCGCAAGTTATGCAATCAGTTGACATAAGATTGTGCATGCATGTAGACATGTTAATGACCTTTATATATGCCAAGTTTCAGATGGCTACCTACTCAAACAAGCAAGCAGTAGCGGTTTGAAATTTTCACAATTTGGGCTACACGTTCGGGACGATTCGTGACCTTAGGTGACTTGCACAATTCGGGCTGAAACTAGTGCCAAATGAGAGGGTTGGGATAAACATTCAATTGACCATATGTGCCAAAAATTCTCGTTCTTTAGTTTTCGAGTTATAGCCCCTGGAAGTCGAAAACTGCACGACTTTGCCCTCGAATATCTCGACAACGGAGAAAGGAGAATTTCAGGGCATTTTCTCCCAAGAAATATATGGGAATTATCTGTAATTTAGCACAGTTTCAGAACGATTCGTGAAAGTCACCTTTTAAGAATAACTTCCACTGCAGGCCCATATATAAAAGTTTGCTCCTTTATTACTCTGCACATGGACAATTATTTGCGCTGTTATTTGCCCCAGGCATGTACCTATGTAATTACCGTTTACAGTGTAAAGATGGATGTTATCGGTCGCTGAACGTCGGAGCAGTAGGCGTTTAATGCATTTTCCCATAGGGTCCAATGCAAAATTGACACCTCATTTTCTCCATTCTCAAGAGCTTTGAGTCTCTGCAAAACATATACATGTGTAGACACAAATAAGTGAAATAGAATGAAGGCTATTTCAGCTTTAGCTTTTATTCCGTTTGGGAGCTAAAGTCGCACAAACTTTTGTTTACAAAAATTTCGATGGCCTATAGTTCGCAAGTTATGCAATCAGTTGACATAAGATTGTGCATGCATGTAGACATGTTAATGACCTTTATATATGCCAAGTTTCAGATGGCTACCTACTCAAACAAGCAAGCAGTAGCGGTTTGAAATTTTCACAATTTGGGCTACACGTTCGGGACGATTCGTGACCTTAGGTGACTTGCACAATTCGGGCTGAAACTAGTGCCAAATGAGAGGGTTGGGATAAACATTCAATTGACCATATGTGCCAAAAATTCTCGTTCTTTAGTTTTCGAGTTATAGCCCCTGGAAGTCGAAAACTGCACGACTTTGCCCTCGAATATCTCGACAACGGAGAAAGGAGAATTTCAGGGCATTTTCTCCCAAGAAATATATGGGAATTATCTGTAATTTAGCACAGTTTCAGAACGATTCGTGAAAGTCACCTTTTAAGAATAACTTCCACTGCAGGCCCATATATAAAAGTTTGCTCCTTTATTACTCTGCACATGGACAATTATTTGCGCTGTTATTTGCCCCAGGCATGTACCTATGTAATTACCGTTTACAGTGTAAAGATGGATGTTATCGGTCGCTGAACGTCGGAGCAGTAGGCGTTTAATGCATTTTCCCATAGGGTCCAATGCAAAATTGACACCTCATTTTCTCCATTCTCAAGAGCTTTGAGTCTCTGCAAAACATATACATGTGTAGACACAAATAAGTGAAATAGAATGAAGGCTATTTCAGCTTTAGCTTTTATTCCGTTTGGGAGCTAAAGTCGCACAAACTTTTGTTTACAAAAATTTTGATGGCCTATAGTTCACAAGTTATGCAATCAGTTGACATAAGATTGTGCATGCATGTAGACATGTTAATGACCTTTATATATGCCAAGTTTCAGATGGCTAC
Source organism: Ctena decussata (assembly GCA_963989385.1). Taxonomy (NCBI): domain Eukaryota; kingdom Metazoa; phylum Mollusca; class Bivalvia; order Lucinida; family Lucinidae; genus Ctena; species Ctena decussata. Next base: position 67,597,901 of record OZ022510.1, on the reverse strand, counting down.
CTACTCAAACAAGCAAGCAGTAGCGGTTTGAAATTTTCACAATTTGGGCTACACGTTCGGGACGATTCGTGACCTTAGGTGACTTGCACAATTCGGGCTGAAACTAGTGCCAAATGAGAGGGTTGGGATAAACATTCAATTGACCATATGTGCCAAAAATTCTCGTTCTTTAGTTTTCGAGTTATAGCCCCTGGAAGTCGAAAACTGCACGACTTTGCCCTCGAATATCTCGACAACGGAGAAAGGAGAATTTCAGGGCATTTTCTCCCAAGAAATATATGGGAATTATCTGTAATTTAGCACAGTTTCAGAACGATTCGTGAAAGTCACCTTTTAAGAATAACTTCCACTGCAGGCCCATATATAAAAGTTTGCTCCTTTATTACTCTGCACATGGACAATTATTTGCGCTGTTATTTGCCCCAGGCATGTACCTATGTAATTACCGTTTACAGTGTAAAGATGGATGTTATCGGTCGCTGAACGTCGGAGCAGTAGGCGTTTAATGCATTTTCCCATAGGGTCCAATGCAAAATTGACACCTCATTTTCTCCATTCTCAAGAGCTTTGAGTCTCTGCAAAACATATACATGTGTAGACACAAATAAGTGAAATAGAATGAAGGCTATTTCAGCTTTAGCTTTTATTCCGTTTGGGAGCTAAAGTCGCACAAACTTTTGTTTACAAAAATTTCGATGGCCTATAGTTCGCAAGTTATGCAATCAGTTGACATAAGATTGTGCATGCATGTAGACATGTTAATGACCTTTATATATGCCAAGTTTCAGATGGCTACCTACTCAAACAAGCAAGCAGTAGCGGTTTGAAATTTTCACAATTTGGGCTACACGTTCGGGACGATTCGTGACCTTAGGTGACTTGCACAATTCGGGCTGAAACTAGTGCCAAATGAGAGGGTTGGGATAAACATTCAATTGACCATATGTGCCAAAAATTCTCGTTCTTTAGTTTTCGAGTTATAGCCCCTGGAAGTCGAAAACTGCACGACTTTGCCCTCGAATATCTCGACAACGGAGAAAGGAGAATTTCAGGGCATTTTCTCCCAAGAAATATATGGGAATTATCTGTAATTTAGCACAGTTTCAGAACGATTCGTGAAAGTCACCTTTTAAGAATAACTTCCACTGCAGGCCCATATATAAAAGTTTGCTCCTTTATTACTCTGCACATGGACAATTATTTGCGCTGTTATTTGCCCCAGGCATGTACCTATGTAATTACCGTTTACAGTGTAAAGATGGATGTTATCGGTCGCTGAACGTCGGAGCAGTAGGCGTTTAATGCATTTTCCCATAGGGTCCAATGCAAAATTGACACCTCATTTTCTCCATTCTCAAGAGCTTTGAGTCTCTGCAAAACATATACATGTGTAGACACAAATAAGTGAAATAGAATGAAGGCTATTTCAGCTTTAGCTTTTATTCCGTTTGGGAGCTAAAGTCGCACAAACTTTTGTTTACAAAAATTTCGATGGCCTATAGTTCGCAAGTTATGCAATCAGTTGACATAAGATTGTGCATGCATGTAGACATGTTAATGACCTTTATATATGCCAAGTTTCAGATGGCTACCTACTCAAACAAGCAAGCAGTAGCGGTTTGAAATTTTCACAATTTGGGCTACACGTTCGGGACGATTCGTGACCTTAGGTGACTTGCACAATTCGGGCTGAAACTAGTGCCAAATGAGAGGGTTGGGATAAACATTCAATTGACCATATGTGCCAAAAATTCTCGTTCTTTAGTTTTCGAGTTATAGCCCCTGGAAGTCGAAAACTGCACGACTTTGCCCTCGAATATCTCGACAACGGAGAAAGGAGAATTTCAGGGCATTTTCTCCCGAGAAATATATGGGAATTATCTGTAATTTAGCACAGTTTCAGAACGATTCGTGAAAGTCACCTTTTAAGAATAACTTCCACTGCAGGCCCATATATAAAAGTTTGCTCCTTTATTACTCTGCACATGGACAATTATTTGCGCTGTTATTTGCCCCAGGCATGTACCTATGTAATTACCGTTTACAGTGTAAAGATGGATGTTATCGGTCGCTGAACGTCGGAGCAGTAGGCGTTTAATGCATTTTCCCATAGGGTCCAATGCAAAATTGACACCTCATTTTCTCCATTCTCAAGAGCTTTGAGTCTCTGCAAAACATATACATGTGTAGACACAAATAAGTGAAATAGAATGAAGGCTATTTCAGCTTTAGCTTTTATTCCGTTTGGGAGCTAAAGTCGCACAAACTTTTGTTTACAAAAATTTCGATGGCCTATAGTTCGCAAGTTATGCAATCAGTTGACATAAGATTGTGCATGCATGTAGACATGTTAATGACCTTTATATATGCCAAGTTTCAGATGGCTACCTACTCAAACAAGCAAGCAGTAGCGGTTTGAAATTTTCACAATTTGGGCTACACGTTCGGGACGATTCGTGACCTTAGGTGACTTGCACAATTCGGGCTGAAACTAGTGCCAAATGAGAGGGTTGGGATAAACATTCAATTGACCATATGTGCCAAAAATTCTCGTTCTTTAGTTTTCGAGTTATAGCCCCTGGAAGTCGAAAACTGCACGACTTTGCCCTCGAATATCTCGACAACGGAGAAAGGAGAATTTCAGGGCATTTTCTCCCAAGAAATATATGGGAATTATCTGTAATTTAGCACAGTTTCAGAACGATTCGTGAAAGTCACCTTTTAAGAATAACTTCCACTGCAGGCCCATATATAAAAGTTTGCTCCTTTATTACTCTGCACATGGACAATTATTTGCGCTGTTATTTGCCCCAGGCATGTACCTATGTAATTACCGTTTACAGTGTAAAGATGGATGTTATCGGTCGCTGAACGTCGGAGCAGTAGGCGTTTAATGCATTTTCCCATAGGGTCCAATGCAAAATTGACACCTCATTTTCTCCATTCTCAAGAGCTTTGAGTCTCTGCAAAACATATACATGTGTAGACACAAATAAGTGAAATAGAATGAAGGCTATTTCAGCTTTAGCTTTTATTCCGTTTGGGAGCTAAAGTCGCACAAACTTTTGTTTACAAAAATTTCGATGGCCTATAGTTCGCAAGTTATGCAATCAGTTGACATAAGATTGTGCATGCATGTAGACATGTTAATGACCTTTATATATGCCAAGTTTCAGATGGCTACCTACTCAAACAAGCAAGCAGTAGCGGTTTGAAATTTTCACAATTTGGGCTACACGTTCGGGACGATTCGTGACCTTAGGTGACTTGCACAATTCGGGCTGAAACTAGTGCCAAATGAGAGGGTTGGGATAAACATTCAATTGACCATATGTGCCAAAAATTCTCGTTCTTTAGTTTTCGAGTTATAGCCCCTGGAAGTCGAAAACTGCACGACTTTGCCCTCGAATATCTCGACAACGGAGAAAGGAGAATTTCAGGGCATTTTCTCCCAAGAAATATATGGGAATTATCTGTAATTTAGCACAGTTTCAGAACGATTCGTGAAAGTCACCTTTTAAGAATAACTTCCACTGCAGGCCCATATATAAAAGTTTGCTCCTTTATTTCTCTGCACATGGACAATTATTTGCGCTGTTATTTGCCCCAGGCATGTACCTATGTAATTACCGTTTACAGTGTAAAGATGGATGTTATCGGTCGCTGAACGTCGGAGCAGTAGGCGTTTAATGCATTTTCCCATAGGGTCCAATGCAAAATTGACACCTCATTTTCTCCATTCTCAAGAGCTTTGAGTCTCTGCAAAACATATACATGTGTAGACACAAATAAGTGAAATAGAATGAAGGCTATTTCAGCTTTAGCTTTTATTCCGTTTGGGAGCTAAAGTCGCACAAACTTTTGTTTACAAAAATTTCGATGGCCTATAGTTCGCAAGTTATGCAATCAGTTGACATAAGATTGTGCATGCATGTAGACATGTTAATGACCTTTATATATGCCAAGTTTCAGATGGCTACCTACTCAAACAAGCAAGCAGTAGCGGTTTGAAATTTTCACAATTTGGGCTTCACGTTCGGGACGATTCGTGACCTTAGGTGACTTGCACAATTCGGGCTGAAACTAGTGCCAAATGAGAGGGTTGGGATAAACATTCAATTGACCATATGTGCCAAAAATTCTCGTTCTTTAGTTTTCGAGTTATAGCCCCTGGAAGTCGAAAACTGCACGACTTTGCCCTCGAATATCTCGACAACGGAGAAAGGAGAATTTCAGGGCATTTTCTCCCAAGAAATATATGGGAATTATCTGTAATTTAGCACAGTTTCAGAGCGATTCGTGAAAGTCACCTTTTAAGAATAACTTCCACTGCAGGCCCATATATAAAAGTTTGCTCCTTTATTACTCTGCACATGGACAATTATTTGCGCTGTTATTTGCCCCAGGCATGTACCTATGTAATTACCGTTTACAGTGTAAAGATGGATGTTATCGGTCGCTGAACGTCGGAGCAGTAGGCGTTTAATGCATTTTCCCATAGGGTCCAATGCAAAATTGACACCTCATTTTCTCCATTCTCAAGAGCTTTGAGTCTCTGCAAAACATATACATGTGTAGACACAAATAAGTGAAATAGAATGAAGGCTATTTCAGCTTTCGCTTTTATTCCGTTTGGGAGCTAAAGTCGCACAAACTTTTGTTTACAAAAATTTCGATGGCCTATAGTTCGCAAGTTATGCAATCAGTTGACATAAGATTGTGCATGCATGTAGACATGTTAATGACCTTTATATATGCCAAGTTTCAGATGGCTACCTACTCAAACAAGCAAGCAGTAGCGGTTTGAAATTTTCACAATTTGGGCTACACGTTCGGGACGATTCGTGACCTTAGGTGACTTGCACAATTCGGGCTGAAACTAGTGCCAAATGAGAGGGTTGGGATAAACATTCAATTGACCATATGTGCCAAAAATTCTCGTTCTTTAGTTTTCGAGTTATAGCCCCTGGAAGTCGAAAACTGCACGACTTTGCCCTCGAATATCTCGACAACGGAGAAAGGAGAATTTCAGGGCATTTTCTCCCAAGAAATATATGGGAATTATCTGTAATTTAGCACAGTTTCAGAACGATTCGTGAAAGTCACCTTTTAAGAATAACTTCCACTGCAGGCCCATATATAAAAGTTTGCTCCTTTATTACTCTGCACATGGACAATTATTTGCGCTGTTATTTGCCCCAGGCATGTACCTATGTAATTACCGTTTACAGTGTAAAGATGGATGTTATCGGTCGCTGAACGTCGGAGCAGTAGGCGTTTAATGCATTTTCCCATAGGGTCCAATGCAAAATTGACACCTCATTTTCTCCATTCTCAAGAGCTTTGAGTCTCTGCAAAACATATACATGTGTAGACACAAATAAGTGAAATAGAATGAAGGCTATTTCAGCTTTAGCTTTTATTCCGTTTGGGAGCTTAAGTCGCACAAACTTTTGTTTACAAAAATTTCGATGGCCTATAGTTCGCAAGTTATGCAATCAGTTGACATAAGATTGTGCATGCATGTAGACATGTTAATGACCTTTATATATGCCAAGTTTCAGATGGCTACCTACTCAAACAAGCAAGCAGTAGCGGTTTGAAATTTTCACAATTTGGGCTACACGTTCGGGACGATTCGTGACCTTAGGTGACTTGCACAATTCGGGCTGAAACTAGTGCCAAATGAGAGGGTTGGGATAAACATTCAATTGACCATATGTGCCAAAAATTCTCGTTCTTTAGTTTTCGAGTTATAGCCCCTGGAAGTCGAAAACTGCACGACTTTGCCCTCGAATATCTCGACAACGGAGAAAGGAGAATTTCAGGGCATTTTCTCCCAAGAAATATATGGGAATTATCTGTAATTTAGCACAGTTTCAGAACGATTCGTGAAAGTCACCTTTTAAGAATAACTTCCACTGCAGGCCCATATATAAAAGTTTGCTCCTTTATTACTCTGCACATGGACAATTATTTGCGCTGTTATTTGCCCCAGGCATGTACCTATGTAATTACCGTTTACAGTGTAAAGATGGATGTTATCGGTCGCTGAACGTCGGAGCAGTAGGCGTTTAATGCATTTTCCCATAGGGTCCAATGCAAAATTGACACCTCATTTTCTCCATTCTCAAGAGCTTTGAGTCTCTGCAAAACATATACATGTGTAGACACAAATAAGTGAAATAGAATGAAGGCTATTTCAGCTTTAGCTTTTATTCCGTTTGGGAGCTAAAGTCGCACAAACTTTAGTTTACAAAAATTTCGATGGCCTATAGTTCGCAAGTTATGCAATCAGTTGACATAAGATTGTGCATGCATGTAGACATGTTAATGACCTTTATATATGCCAAGTTTCAGATGGCTACCTACTCAAACAAGCAAGCAGTAGCGGTTTGAAATTTTCACAATTTGGGCTACACGTTCGGGACGATTCGTGACCTTAGGTGACTTGCACAATTCGGGCTGAAACTAGTGCCAAATGAGAGGGTTGGGATAAACATTCAATTGACCATATGTGCCAAAAATTCTCGTTCTTTAGTTTTCGAGTTATAGCCCCTGGAAGTCGAAAACTGCACGACTTTGCCCTCGAATATCTCGACAACGGAGAAAGGAGAATTTCAGGGCATTTTCTCCCAAGAAATATATGGGAATTATCTGTAATTTAGCACAGTTTCAGAACGATTCGTGAAAGTCACCTTTTAAGAATAACTTCCACTGCAGGCCCATATATAAAAGTTTGCTCCTTTATTACTCTGCACATGGACAATTATTTGCGCTGTTATTTGCCCCAGGCATGTACCTATGTAATTACCGTTTACAGTGTAAAGATGGATGTTATCGGTCGCTGAACGTCGGAGCAGTAGGCGTTTAATGCATTTTCCCATAGGGTCCAATGCAAAATTGACACCTCATTTTCTCCATTCTCAAGAGCTTTGAGTCTCTGCAAAACATATACATGTGTAGACACAAATAAGTGAAATAGAATGAAGGCTATTTCAGCTTTAGCTTTTATTCCGTTTGGGAGCTAAAGTCGCACAAACTTTTGTTTACAAAAATTTCGATGGCCTATAGTTCGCAAGTTATGCAATCAGTTGACATAAGATTGTGCATGCATGTAGACATGTTAATGACCTTTATATATGCCAAGTTTCAGATGGCTACCTACTCAAACAAGCAAGCAGTAGCGGTTTGAAATTTTCACAATTTGGGCTACACGTTCGGGACGATTCGTGACCTTAGGTGACTTGCACAATTCGGGCTGAAACTAGTGCCAAATGAGAGGGTTGGGATAAACATTCAATTGACCATATGTGCCAAAAATTCTCGTTCTTTAGTTTTCGAGTTATAGCCCCTGGAAGTCGAAAACTGCACGACTTTGCCCTCGAATATCTCGACAACGGAGAAAGGAGAATTTCAGGGCATTTTCTCCCAAGAAATATATGGGAATTATCTGTAATTTAGCACAGTTTCAGAACGATTCGTGAAAGTCACCTTTTAAGAATAACTTCCACTGCAGGCCCATATATAAAAGTTTGCTCCTTTATTACTCTGCACATGGACAATTATTTGCGCTGTTATTTGCCCCAGGCATGTACCTATGTAATTACCGTTTACAGTGTAAAGATGGATGTTATCGGTCGCTGAACGTCGGAGCAGTAGGCGTTTAATGCATTTTCCCATAGGGTCCAATGCAAAATTGACACCTCATTTTCTCCATTCTCAAGAGCTTTGAGTCTCTGCAAAACATATACATGTGTAGACACAAATAAGTGAAATAGAATGAAGGCTATTTCAGCTTTAGCTTTTATTCCGTTTGGGAGCTAAAGTCGCACAAACTTTTGTTTACAAAAATTTCGATGGCCTATAGTTCGCAAGTTATGCAATCAGTTGACATAAGATTGTGCATGCATGTAGACATGTTAATGACCTTTATATATGCCAAGTTTCAGATGGCTACCTACTCAAACAAGCAAGCAGTAGCGGTTTGAAATTTTCACAATTTGGGCTACACGTTCGGGACGATTCGTGACCTTAGGTGACTTGCACAAGTCGGGCTGAAACTAGTGCCAAATGAGAGGGTTGGGATAAACATTCAATTGACCATATGTGCCAAAAATTCTCGTTCTTTAGTTTTCGAGTTATAGCCCCTGGAAGTCGAAAACTGCACGACTTTGCCCTCGAATATCTCGACAACGGAGAAAGGAGAATTTCAGGGCATTTTCTCCCAAGAAATATATGGGAATTATCTGTAATTTAGCACAGTTTCAGAACGATTCGTGAAAGTCACCTTTTAAGAATAACTTCCACTGCAGGCCCATATATAAAAGTTTGCTCCTTTATTACTCTGCACATGGACAATTATTTGCGCTGTTATTTGCCCCAGGCATGTACCTATGTAATTACCGTTTACAGTGTAAAGATGGATGTTATCGGTCGCTGAACGTCGGAGCAGTAGGCGTTTAATGCATTTTCCCATAGGGTCCAATGCAAAATTGACACCTCATTTTCTCCATTCTCAAGAGCTTTGAGTCTCTGCAAAACATATACATGTGTAGACACAAATAAGTGAAATAGAATGAAGGCTATTTCAGCTTTAGCTTTTATTCCGTTTGGGAGCTAAAGTCGCACAAACTTTTGTTTACAAAAATTTCGATGGCCTATAGTTCGCAAGTTATGCAATCAGTTGACATAAGATTGTGCATGCATGTAGACATGTTAATGACCTTTATATATGCCAAGTTTCAGATGGCTACCTACTCAAACAAGCAAGCAGTAGCGGTTTGAAATTTTCACAATTTGGGCTACACGTTCGGGACGATTCGTGACCTTAGGTGACTTGCACAATTCGGGCTGAAACTAGTGCCAAATGAGAGGGTTGGGATAAACATTCAATTGACCATATGTGCCAAAAATTCTCGTTCTTTAGTTTTCGAGTTATAGCCCCTGGAAGTCGAAAACTGCACGACTTTGCCCTCGAATATCTCGACAACGGAGAAAGGAGAATTTCAGGGCATTTTCTCCCAAGAAATATATGGGAATTATCTGTAATTTAGCACAGTTTCAGAACGATTCGTGAAAGTCACCTTTTAAGAATAACTTCCACTGCAGGCCCATATATAAAAGTTTGCTCCTTTATTACTCTGCACATGGACAATTATTTGCGCTGTTATTTGCCCCAGGCATGTACCTATGTAATTACCGTTTACAGTGTAAAGATGGATGTTATCGGTCGCTGAACGTCGGAGCAGTAGGCGTTTAATGCATTTTCCCATAGGGTCCAATGCAAAATTGACACCTCATTTTCTCCATTCTCAAGAGCTTTGAGTCTCTGCAAAACATATACATGTGTAGACACAAATAAGTGAAATAGAATGAAGGCTATTTCAGCTTTAGCTTTTATTCCGTTTGGGAGCTAAAGTCGCACAAACTTTTGTTTACAAAAATTTCGATGGCCTATAGTTCGCAAGTTATGCAATCAGTTGACATAAGATTGTGCATGCATGTAGACATGTTAATGACCTTTATATATGCCAAGTTTCAGATGGCTACCTACTCAAACAAGCAAGCAGTAGCGGTTTGAAATTTTCACAATTTGGGCTACACGTTCGGGACGATTCGTGACCTTAGGTGACTTGCACAATTCGGGCTGAAACTAGTGCCAAATGAGAGGGTTGGGATAAACATTCAATTGACCATATGTGCCAAAAATTCTCGTTCTTTAGTTTTCGAGTTATAGCCCCTGGAAGTCGAAAACTGCACGACTTTGCCCTCGAATATCTCGACAACGGAGAAAGGAGAATTTCAGGGCATTTTCTCCCAAGAAATATATGGGAATTATCTGTAATTTAGCACAGTTTCAGAACGATTCGTGAAAGTCACCTTTTAAGAATAACTTCCACTGCAGGCCCATATATAAAGTTTGCTCCTTTATTACTCTGCACATGGACAATTATTTGCGCTGTTATTTGCCCCAGGCATGTACCTATGTAATTACCGTTTACAGTGTAAAGATGGATGTTATCGGTGGCTGAACGTCGGAGCAGTAGGCGTTTAATGCATTTTCCCATAGGGTCCAATGCAAAATTGACACCTCATTTTCTCCATTCTCAAGAGCTTTGAGTCTCTGCAAAACATATACATGTGTAGACACAAATAAGTGAAATAGAATGAAGGCTATTTCAGCTTTAGCTTTTATTCCGTTTGGGAGCTAAAGTCGCACAAACTTTTGTTTACAAAAATTTCGATGGCCTATAGTTCGCAAGTTATGCAATCAGTTGACATAAGATTGTGCATGCATGTAGACATGTTAATGACCTTTATATATGCCAAGTTTCAGACGGCTACCTACTCAAACAAGCAAGCAGTAGCGGTTTGAAATTTTCACAATTTGGGCTACACGTTCGGGACGATTCGTGACCTTAGGTGACTTGCACAATTCGGGCTGAAACTAGTGCCAAATGAGAGGGTTGGGATAAACATTCAATTGACCATATGTGCCAAAAATTCTCGTTCTTTAGTTTTCGAGTTATAGCCCCTGGAAGTCGAAAACTGCACGACTTTGCCCTCGAATATCTCGACAACGGAGAAAGGAGAATTTCAGGGCATTTTCTCCCAAGAAATATATGGGAATTATCTGTAATTTAGCACAGTTTCAGAACGATTCGTGAAAGTCACCTTTTAAGAATAACTTCCACTGCAGGCCCATATATAAAAGTTTGCTCCTTTATTACTCTGCACATGGACAATTATTTGCGCTGTTATTTGCCCCAGGCATGTACCTATGTAATTACCGTTTACAGTGTAAAGATGGATGTTATCGGTCGCTGAACGTCGGAGCAGTAGGCGTTAAATGCATTTTCCCATAGGGTCCAATGCAAAATTGACACCTCATTTTCTCCATTCTCAAGAGCTTTGAGTCTCTGCAAAACATATACATGTGTAGACACAAATAAGTGAAATAGAATGAAGGCTATTTCAGCTTTAGCTTTTATTCCGTTTGGGAGCTAAAGTCGCACAAACTTTTGTTTACAAAAATTTCGATGGCCTATAGTTCGCAAGTTATGCAATCAGTTGACATAAGATTGTGCATGCATGTAGACATGTTAATGACCTTTATATATGCCAAGTTTCAGATGGCTACCTACTCAAACAAGCAAGCAGTAGCGGTTTGAAATTTTCACAATTTGGGCTACACGTTCGGGACGATTCGTGACCTTAGGTGACTTGCACAAGTCGGGCTGAAACTAGTGCCAAATGAGAGGGTTGGGATAAACATTCAATTGACCATATGTGCCAAAAATTCTCGTTCTTTAGTTTTCGAGTTATAGCCCCTGGAAGTCGAAAACTGCACGACTTTGCCCTCGAATATCTCGACAACGGAGAAAGGAGAATTTCAGGGCATTTTCTCCCAAGAAATATATGGGAATTATCTGTAATTTAGCACAGTTTCAGAACGATTCGTGAAAGTCACCTTTTAAGAATAACTTCCACTGCAGGCCCATATATAAAAGTTTGCTCCTTTATTACTCTGCACATGGACAATTATTTGCGCTGTTATTTGCCCCAGGCATGTACCTATGTAATTACCGTTTACAGTGTAAAGATGGATGTTATCGGTCGCTGAACGTCGGAGCAGTAGGCGTTTAATGCATTTTCCCATAGGGTCCAATGCAAAATTGACACCTCATTTTCTCCATTCTCAAGAGCTTTGAGTCTCTGCAAAACATATACATGTGTAGACACAAATAAGTGAAATAGAATGAAGGCTATTTCAGCTTTAGCTTTTATTCCGTTTGGGAGCTAAAGTCGCACAAACTTTTGTTTACAAAAATTTCGATGGCCTATAGTTCGCAAGTTATGCAATCAGTTGACATAAGATTGTGCATGCATGTAGACATGTCAATGACCTTTATATATGCCAAGTTTCAGATGGCTACCTACTCAAACAAGCAAGCAGTAGCGGTTTGAAATTTTCACAATTTGGGCTACACGTTCGGGACGATTCGTGACCTTAGGTGACTTGCACAATTCGGGCTGAAACTAGTGCCAAATGAGAGGGTTGGGATAAACATTCAATTGACCATATGTGCCAAAAATTCTCGTTCTTGAGTTTTCGAGTTATAACCCCTGGAAGTCGAAAACTGCACGACTTTGCCCTCGAATATCTCGACAACGGAGAAAGGAGAATTTCAGGGCATTTTCTCCCAAGAAATATATGGGAATTATCTGTAATTTAGCACAGTTTCAGAACGATTCGTGAAAGTCACCTTTTAAGAATAACTTCCACTGCAGGCCCATATATAAAAGTTTGCTCCTTTATTACTCTGCACATGGACAATTATTTGCGCTGTTATTTGCCCCAGGCATGTACCTATGTAATTACCGTTTACAGTGTAAAGATGGATGTTATCGGTCGCTGAACGTCGGAGCAGTAGGCGTTTAATGCATTTTCCCATAGGGTCCAATGCAAAATTGACACCTCATTTTCTCCATTCTCAAGAGCTTTGAGTCTCTGCAAAACATATACATGTGTAGACACAAATAAGTGAAATAGAATGAAGGCTATTTCAGCTTTAGCTTTTATTCCGTTTGGGAGCTAAAGTCGCACAAATTTTTGTTTACAAAAATTTCGATGGCCTATAGTTCGCAAGTTATGCAATCAGTTGACATAAGATTGTGCATGCATGTAGACATGTTAATGACCTTTATATATGCCAAGTTTCAGATGGCTACCTACTCAAACAAGCAAGCAGTAGCGGTTTGAAATTTTCACAATTTGGGCTACACGTTCGGGACGATTCGTGACCTTAGGTGACTTGCACAATTCGGGCTGAAACTAGTGCCAAATGAGAGGGTTGGGATAAACATTCAATTGACCATATGTGCCAAAAATTCTCGTTCTTTAGTTTTCGAGTTATAGCCCCTGGAAGTCGAAAACTGCACGACTTTGCCCTCGAATATCTCGACAACGGAGAAAGGAGAATTTCAGGGCATTTTCTCCCAAGAAATATATGGAAATTATCTGTAATTTAGCACAGTTTCAGAACGATTCGTGAAAGTCACCTTTTAAGAATAACTTCCACTGCAGGCCCATATATAAAAGTTTGCTCCTTTATTACTCTGCACATGGACAATTATTTGCGCTGTTATTTGCCCCAGGCATGTACCTATGTAATTACCGTTTACAGTGTAAAGATGGATGTTATCGGTCGCTGAACGTCGGAGCAGTAGGCGTTTAATGCATTTTCCCATAGGGTCCAATGCAAAATTGACACCTCATTTTCTCCATTCTCAAGAGCTTTGAGTCTCTGCAAAACATATACATGTGTAGACACAAATAAGTGAAATAGAATGAAGGCTATTTCAGCTTTAGCTTTTATTCCGTTTGGGAGCTAAAGTCGCACAAACTTTTGTTTACAAAAATTTCGATGGCCTATAGTTCGCAAGTTATGCAATCAGTTGACATAAGATTGTGCATGCATGTAGACATGTTAATGACCTTTATATATGCCAAGTTTCAGATGGCTACCTACTCAAACAAGCAAGCAGTAGCGGTTTGAAATTTTCACAATTTGGGCTACACGTTCGGGACGATTCGTGACCTTAGGTGACTTGCACAATTCGGGCTGAAACTAGTGCCAAATGAGAGGGTTGGGATAAACATTCAATTGACCATATGTGCCAAAAATTCTCGTTCTTGAGTTTTCGAGTTATAACCCCTGGAAGTTGAAAACTGCACGACTTTGCCCTCGAATATCTCGACAACGGAGAAAGGAGAATTTCAGGGCATTTTCTCCCAAGAAATATATGGGAATTATCTGTAATTTAGCACAGTTTCAGAACGATTCGTGAAAGTCACCTTTTAAGAATAACTTCCACTGCAGGCCCATATATAAAAGTTTGCTCCTTTATTACTCTGCACATGGACAATTATTTGCGCTGTTATTTGCCCCAGGCATGTACCTATGTAATTACCGTTTACAGTGTAAAGATGGATGTTATCGGTCGCTGAACGTCGGAGCAGTAGGCGTTTAATGCATTTTCCCATAGGGTCCAATGCAAAATTGACACCTCATTTTCTCCATTCTCAAGAGCTTTGAGTCTCTGCAAAACATATACATGTGTAGACACAAATAAGTGAAATAGAATGAAGGCTATTTCAGCTTTAGCTTTTATTCCGTTTGGGAGCTAAAGTCGCACAAATTTTTGTTTACAAAAATTTCGATGGCCTATAGTTCGCAAGTTATGCAATCAGTTGACATAAGATTGTGCATGCATGTAGACATGTTAATGACCTTTATATATGCCAAGTTTCAGATGGCTACCTACTCAAACAAGCAAGCAGTAGCGGTTTGAAATTTTCACAATTTGGGCTACACGTTCGGGACGATTCGTGACCTTAGGTGACTTGCACAATTCGGGCTGAAACTAGTGCCAAATGAGAGGGTTGGGATAAACATTCAATTGACCATATGTGCCAAAAATTCTCGTTCTTTAGTTTTCGAGTTATAGCCCCTGGAAGTCGAAAACTGCACGACTTTGCCCTCGAATATCTCGACAACGGAGAAAGGAGAATTTCAGGGCATTTTCTCCCAAGAAATATATGGAAATTATCTGTAATTTAGCACAGTTTCAGAACGATTCGTGAAAGTCACCTTTTAAGAATAACTTCCACTGCAGGCCCATATATAAAAGTTTGCTCCTTTATTACTCTGCACATGGACAATTATTTGCGCTGTTATTTGCCCCAGGCATATACCTATGTAATTACCGTTTACAGTGTAAAGATGGATGTTATCGGTCGCTGAACGTCGGAGCAGTAGGCGTTTAATGCATTTTCCCATAGGGTCCAATGCAAAATTGACACCTCATTTTCTCCATTCTCAAGAGCTTTGAGTCTCTGCAAAACATATACATGTGTAGACACAAATAAGTGAAATAGAATGAAGGCTATTTCAGCTTTAGTTTTTATTCCGTTTGGGAGCTAAAGTCGCACAAACTTTTGTTTACAAAAATTTCGATGGCCTATAGTTCGCAAGTTATGCAATCAGTTGACATAAGATTGTGCATGCATGTAGACATGTTAATGACCTTTATATATGCCAAGTTTCAGATGGCTACCTACTCAAACAAGCAAGCAGTAGCGGTTTGAAATTTTCACAATTTGGGCTACACGTTCGGGACGATTCGTGACCTTAGGTGACTTGCACAATTCGGGCTGAAACTAGTTCCAAATGAGAGGGTTGGGATAAACATTCAATTGACCATATGTGCCAAAAATTCTCGTTCTTGAGTTTTCGAGTTATAACCCCTGGAAGTCGAAAACTGCACGACTTTGCCCTCGAATATCTCGACAACGGAGAAAGGAGAATTTCAGGGCATTTTCTCCCAAGAAATATATGGGAATTATCTGTAATTTAGCACAGTTTCAGAACGATTCGTGAAAGTCACCTTTTAAGAATAACTTCCACTGCAGGCCCATATATAAAAGTTTGCTCCTTTATTACTCTGCACATGGACAATTATTTGCGCTGTTATTTGCCCCAGGCATGTACCTATGTAATTACCGTTTACAGTGTAAAGATGGATGTTATCGGTCGCTGAACGTCGGAGCAGTAGGCGTTTAATGCATTTTCCCATAGGGTCCAATGCAAAATTGACACCTCATTTTCTCCATTCTCAAGAGCTTTGAGTCTCTGCAAAACATATACATGTGTAGACACAAATAAGTGAAATAGAATGAAGGCTATTTCAGCTTTAGCTTTTATTCCGTTTGGGAGCTAAAGTCGCACAAATTTTTGTTTACAAAAATTTCGATGGCCTATAGTTCGCAAGTTATGCAATCAGTTGACATAAGATTGTGCATGCATGTAGACATGTTAATGACCTTTATATATGCCAAGTTTCAGATGGCTACCTACTCAAACAAGCAAGCAGTAGCGGTTTGAAATTTTCACAATTTGGGCTACACGTTCGGGACGATTCGTGACCTTAGGTGACTTGCACAATTCGGGCTGAAACTAGTGCCAAATGAGAGGGTTGGGATAAACATTCAATTGACCATATGTGCCAAAAATTCTCGTTCTTTAGTTTTCGAGTTATAGCCCCTGGAAGTCGAAAACTGCACGACTTTGCCCTCGAATATCTCGACAACGGAGAAAGGAGAATTTCAGGGCATTTTCTCCCAAGAAATATATGGAAATTATCTGTAATTTAGCACAGTTTCAGAACGATTCGTGAAAGTCACCTTTTAAGAATAACTTCCACTGCAGGCCCATATATAAAAGTTTGCTCCTTTATTACTCTGCACATGGACAATTATTTGCGCTGTTATTTGCCCCAGGCATGTACCTATGTAATTACCGTTTACAGTGTAAAGATGGATGTTATCGGTCGCTGAACGTCGGAGCAGTAGGCGTTTAATGCATTTTCCCATAGGGTCCAATGCAAAATTGACACCTCATTTTCTCCATTCTCAAGAGCTTTGAGTCTCTGCAAAACATATACATGTGTAGACACAAATAAGTGAAATAGAATGAAGGCTATTTCAGCTTTAGCTTTTATTCCGTTTGGGAGCTAAAGTCGCACAAACTTTTGTTTACAAAAATTTCGATGGCCTATAGTTCGCAAGTTATGCAATCAGTTGACATAAGATTGTGCATGCATGTAGATATGTTAATGACCTTTATATATGCCAAGTTTCAGATGGCTACCTACTCAAACAAGCAAGCAGTAGCGGTTTGAAATTTTCACAATTTGGGCTACACGTTCGGGACGATTCGTGACCTTAGGTGACTTGCACAATTCGGGCTGAAACTAGTGCCAAATGAGAGGGTTGGGATAAACATTCAATTGACCATATGTGCCAAAAATTCTCGTTCTTTAGTTTTCGAGTTATAGCCCCTGGAAGTCGAAAACTGCACGACTTTGCCCTCGAATATCTCGACAACGGAGAAAGGAGAATTTCAGGGCATTTTCTCCCAAGAAATATATGGGAATTATCTGTAATTTAGCACAGTTTCAGAACGATTCGTGAAAGTCACCTTTTAAGAATAACTTCCACTGCAGGCCCATATATAAAAGTTTGCTCCTTTATTACTCTGCACATGGACAATTATTTGCGCTGTTATTTGCCCAAGGCATGTACCTATGTAATTACCGTTTACAGTGTAAAGATGGATGTTATCGGTCGCTGAACGTCGGAGCAGTAGGCGTTTAATGCATTTTCCCATAGGGTCCAATGCAAAATTGACACCTCATTTTCTCCATTCTCAAGAGCTTTGAGTCTCTGCAAAACATATACATGTGTAGACACAAATAAGTGAAATAGAATGAAGGCTATTTCAGCTTTAGCTTTTATTCCGTTTGGGAGCTAAAGTCGCACAAACTTTTGTTTACAAAAATTTCGATGGCCTATAGTTCGCAAGTTATGCAATCAGTTGACATAAGATTGTGCATGCATGTAGACATGTTAATGACCTTTATATATGCCAAGTTTCAGATGGCTACCTACTCAAACAAGCAAGCAGTAGCGGTTTGAAATTTTCACAATTTGGGCTACACGTTCGGGACGATTCGTGACCTTAGGTGACTTGCACAATTCGGGCTGAAACTAGTGCCAAATGAGAGGGTTGGGATAAACATTCAATTGACCATATGTGCCAAAAATTCTCGTTCTTTAGTTTTCGAGTATTAGCCCCTGGAAGTCGAAAACTGCACGACTTTGCCCTCGAATATCTCGACAACGGAGAAAGGAGAATTTCAGGGCATTTTCTCCCAAGAAATATATGGGAATTATCTGTAATTTAGCACAGTTTCAGAACGATTCGTGAAAGTCACCTTTTAAGAATAACTTCCACTGCAGGCCCATATATAAAAGTTTGCTCCTTTATTACTCTGCACATGGACAATTATTTGCGCTGTTATTTGCCCCAGGCATGTACCTATGTAATTACCGTTTACAGTGTAAAGATGGATGTTATCGGTCGCTGAACGTCGGAGCAGTAGGCGTTTAATGCATTTTCCCATAGGGTCCAATGCAAAATTGACACCTCATTTTCTCCATTCTCAAGAGCTTTGAGTCTCTGCAAAACATATACATGTGTAGACACAAATAAGTGAAATAGAATGAAGGCTATTTCAGCTTTAGCTTTTATTCCGTTTGGGAGCTAAAGTCGCACAAACTTTTGTTTACAAAAATTTCGATGGCCTATAGTTCGCAAGTTATGCAATCAGTTGACATAAGATTGTGCATGCATGTAGACATGTTAATGACCTTTATATATGCCAAGTTTTAGATGGCTACCTACTCAAACAAGCAAGCAGTAGCGGTTTGAAATTTTCACAATTTGGGCTACACGTTCGGGACGATTCGTGACCTTAGGTGACTTGCACAATTCGGGCTGAAACTAGTGCCAAATGAGAGGGTTGGGATAAACATTCAATTGACCATATGTGCCAAAAATTCTCGTTCTTTAGTTTTCGAGTTATAGCCCCTGGAAGTCGAAAACTGCACGACTTTGCCCTCGAATATCTCGACAACGGAGAAAGGAGAATTTCAGGGCATTTTCTCCCAAGAAATATATGGGAATTATCTGTAATTTAGCACAGTTTCAGAACGATTCGTGAAAGTCACCTTTTAAGAATAACTTCCACTGCAGGCCCATATATAAAAGTTTGCTCCTTTATTACTCTGCACATGGACAATTATTTGCGCTGTTATTTGCCCCAGGCATGTACCTATGTAATTACCGTTTACAGTGTAAAGATGGATGTTATCGGTCGCTGAACGTCGGAGCAGTAGGCGTTTAATGCATTTTCCCATAGGGTCCAATGCAAAATTGACACCTCATTTTCTCCATTCTCAAGAGCTTTGAGTCTCTGCAAAACATATACATGTGTAGACACAAATAAGTGAAATAGAATGAAGGCTATTTCAGCTTTAGCTTTTATTCCGTTTGGGAGCTAAAGTCGCACAAACTTTTGTTTACAAAAATTTCGATGACCTATAGTTCGCAAGTTATGCAATCAGTTGACATAAGATTGTGCATGCATGTAGACATGTTAATGACCTTTATATATGCCAAGTTTCAGATGGCTACCTACTCAAACAAGCAAGCAGTAGCGGTTTGAAATTTTCACAATTTGGGCTACACGTTCGGGACGATTCGTGACCTTAGGTGACTTGCACAATTCGGGCTGAAACTAGTGCCAAATGAGAGGGTTGGGATAAACATTCAATTGACCATATGTGCCAAAAATTCTCGTTCTTTAGTTTTCGAGTTATAGCCCCTGGAAGTCGAAAACTGCACGACTTTGCCCTCGAATATCTCGACAACGGAGAGAGGAGAATTTCAGGGCATTTTCTCCCAAGAAATATATGGGAATTATCTGTAATTTAGCACAGTTTCAGAACGATTCGTGAAAGTCACCTTTTAAGAATAACTTCCACTGCAGGCCCATATATAAAAGTTTGCTCCTTTATTACTCTGCACATGGACAATTATTTGCGCTGTTATTTGCCCCAGGCATGTACCTATGTAATTACCGTTTACAGTGTAAAGATGGATGTTATCGGTCGCTGAACGTCGGAGCAGTAGGCGTTTAATGCATTTTCCCATAGGGTCCAATGCAAAATTGACACCTCATTTTCTCCATTCTCAAGAGCTTTGAGTCTCTGCAAAACATATACATGTGTAGACACAAATAAGTGAAATAGAATGAAGGCTATTTCAGCTTTAGCTTTTATTCCGTTTGGGAGCTAAAGTCGCACAAACTTTTGTTTACAAAAATTTCGATGGCCTATAGTTCGCAAGTTATGCAATCAGTTGACATAAGATTGTGCATGCATGTAGACATGTTAATGGCCTTTATATATGCCAAGTTTCAGATGGCTACCTACTCAAACAAGCAAGCAGTAGCGGTTTGAAATTTTCACAATTTGGGCTACACGTTCGGGACGATTCGTGACCTTAGGTGACTTGCACAATTCGGGCTGAAACTAGTGCCAAATGAGAGGGTTGGGATAAACATTCAATTGACCATATGTGCCAAAAATTCTCGTTCTTTAGTTTTCGAGTTATAGCCCCTGGAAGTCGAAAACTGCACGACTTTGCCCTCGAATATCTCGACAACGGATAAAGGAGAATTTCAGGGCATTTTCTCCCAAGAAATATATGGGAATTATCTGTAATTTAGCACAGTTTCAGAACGATTCGTGAAAGTCACCTTTTAAGAATAACTTCCACTGCAGGCCCATATATAAAAGTTTGCTCCTTTATTACTCTGCACATGGACAATTATTTGCGCTGTTATTTGCCCCAGGCATGTACCTATGTAATTACCGTTTACAGTGTAAAGATGGATGTTATCGGTCGCTGAACGTCGGAGCAGTAGGCGTTTAATGCATTTTCCCATAGGGTCCAATGCAAAATTGACACCTCATTTTCTCCATTCTCAAGAGCTTTGAGTCTCTGCAAAACATATACATGTGTAGACACAAATAAGTGAAATAGAATGAAGGCTATTTCAGCTTTAGCTTTTATTCCGTTTGGGAGCTAAAGTCGCACAAACTTTTGTTTACAAAAATTTCGATGGCCTATAGTTCGCAAGTTATGCAATCAGTTGACATAAGATTGTGCATGCATGTAGACATGTTAATGACCTTTATATATGCCAAGTTTCAGATGGCTACCTACTCAAACAAGCAAGCAGTAGCGGTTTGAAATTTTCACAATTTGGGCTACACGTTCGGGACGATTCGTGACCTTAGGTGACTTGCACAATTCGGGCTGAAACTAGTGCCAAATGAGAGGGTTGGGATAAACATTCAATTGACCATATGTGCCAAAAATTCTCGTTCTTTAGTTTTCGAGTTATAGCCCCTGGAAGTCGAAAACTGCACGACTTTGCCCTCGAATATCTCGACAACGGAGAAAGGAGAATTTCAGGGCATTTTCTCCCAAGAAATATATGGGAATTATCTGTAATTTAGCACAGTTTCAGAACGATTCGTGAAAGTCACCTTTTAAGAATAACTTCCACTGCAGGCCCATATATAAAAGTTTGCTCCTTTATTACTCTGCACATGGACAATTATTTGCGCTGTTATTTGCCCCAGGCATGTACCTATGTAATTACCGTTTACAGTGTAAAGATGGATGTTATCGGTCGCTGAACGTCGGAGCAGTAGGCGTTTAATGCATTTTCCCATAGGGTCCAATGCAAAATTGACACCTCATTTTCTCCATTCTCAAGAGCTTTGAGTCTCTGCAAAACATATACATGTGTAGACACAAATAAGTGAAATAGAATGAAGGCTATTTCAGCTTTAGCTTTTATTCCGTTTGGGAGCTAAAGTCGCACAAACTTTTGTTTACAAAAATTTCGATGGCCTATAGTTCGCAAGTTATGCAATCAGTTGACATAAGATTGTGCATGCATGTAGACATGTTAATGGCCTTTATATATGCCAAGTTTCAGATGGCTACCTACTCAAACAAGCAAGCAGTAGCGGTTTGAAATTTTCACAATTTGGGCTACACGTTCGGGACGATTCGTGACCTTAGGTGACTTGCACAATTCGGGCTGAAACTAGTGCCAAATGAGAGGGTTGGGATAAACATTCAATTGACCATATGTGCCAAAAATTCTCGTTCTTTAGTTTTCGAGTTATAGCCCCTGGAAGTCGAAAACTGCACGACTTTGCCCTCGAATATCTCGACAACGGAGAAAGGAGAATTTCAGGGCATTTTCTCCCAAGAAATATATGGGAATTATCTGTAATTTAGCACAGTTTCAGAACGATTCGTGAAAGTCACCTTTTAAGAATAACTTCCACTGCAGGCCCATATATAAAAGTTTGCTCCTTTATTACTCTGCACATGGACAATTATTTGCGCTGTTATTTGCCCCAGGCATGTACCTATGTAATTACCGTTTACAGTGTAAAGATGGATGTTATCGGTCGCTGAACGTCGGAGCAGTAGGCGTTTAATGCATTTTCCCATAGGGTCCAATGCAAAATTGACACCTCATTTTCTCCATTCTCAAGAGCTTTGAGTCTCTGCAAAACATATACATGTGTAGACACAAATAAGTGAAATAGAATGAAGGCTATTTCAGCTTTAGCTTTTATTCCGTTTGGGAGCTAAAGTCGCACAAACTTTTGTTTACAAAAATTTCGATGGCCTATAGTTCGCAAGTTATGCAATCAGTTGACATAAGATTGTGCATGCATGTAGACATGTTAATGGCCTTTATATATGCCAAGTTTCAGATGGCTACCTACTCAAACAAGCAAGCAGTAGCGGTTTGAAATTTTCACAATTTGGGCTACACGTTCGGGACGATTCGTGACCTTAGGTGACTTGCACAATTCGGGCTGAAACTAGTGCCAAATGAGAGGGTTGGGATAAACATTCAATTGACCATATGTGCCAAAAATTCTCGTTCTTTAGTTTTCGAGTTATAGCCCCTGGAAGTCGAAAACTGCACGACTTTGCCCTCGAATATCTCGACAACGGATAAAGGAGAATTTCAGGGCATTTTCTCCCAAGAAATATATGGGAATTATCTGTAATTTAGCACAGTTTCAGAACGATTCGTGAAAGTCACCTTTTAAGAATAACTTCCACTGCAGGCCCATATATAAAAGTTTGCTCCTTTATTACTCTGCACATGGACAATTATTTGCGCTGTTATTTGCCC
Organism: Ctena decussata; assembly: GCA_963989385.1. Lineage (NCBI taxonomy): Eukaryota > Metazoa > Mollusca > Bivalvia > Lucinida > Lucinidae > Ctena > Ctena decussata. Next base: position 67,575,191 of record OZ022510.1, on the reverse strand, counting down.
CAGGCATGTACCTATGTAATTACCGTTTACAGTGTAAAGATGGATGTTATCGGTCGCTGAACGTCGGAGCAGTAGGCGTTTAATGCATTTTCCCATAGGGTCCAATGCAAAATTGACACCTCATTTTCTCCATTCTCAAGAGCTTTGAGTCTCTGCAAAACATATACATGTGTAGACACAAATAAGTGAAATAGAATGAAGGCTATTTCAGCTTTAGCTTTTATTCCGTTTGGGAGCTAAAGTCGCACAAACTTTTGTTTACAAAAATTTCGATGGCCTATAGTTCGCAAGTTATGCAATCAGTTGACATAAGATTGTGCATGCATGTAGACATGTTAATGGCCTTTATATATGCCAAGTTTCAGATGGCTACCTACTCAAACAAGCAAGCAGTAGCGGTTTGAAATTTTCACAATTTGGGCTACACGTTCGGGACGATTCGTGACCTTAGGTGACTTGCACAATTCGGGCTGAAACTAGTGCCAAATGAGAGGGTTGGGATAAACATTCAATTGACCATATGTGCCAAAAATTCTCGTTCTTTAGTTTTCGAGTTATAGCCCCTGGAAGTCGAAAACTGCACGACTTTGCCCTCGAATATCTCGACAACGGATAAAGGAGAATTTCAGGGCATTTTCTCCCAAGAAATATATGGGAATTATCTGTAATTTAGCACAGTTTCAGAACGATTCGTGAAAGTCACCTTTTAAGAATAACTTCCACTGCAGGCCCATATATAAAAGTTTGCTCCTTTATTACTCTGCACATGGACAATTATTTGCGCTGTTATTTGCCCCAGGCATGTACCTATGTAATTACCGTTTACAGTGTAAAGATGGATGTTATCGGTCGCTGAACGTCGGAGCAGTAGGCGTTTAATGCATTTTCCCATAGGGTCCAATGCAAAATTGACACCTCATTTTCTCCATTCTCAAGAGCTTTGAGTCTCTGCAAAACATATACATGTGTAGACACAAATAAGTGAAATAGAATGAAGGCTATTTCAGCTTTAGCTTTTATTCCGTTTGGGAGCTAAAGTCGCACAAACTTTTGTTTACAAAAATTTCGATGGCCTATAGTTCGCAAGTTATGCAATCAGTTGACATAAGATTGTGCATGCATGTAGACATGTTAATGACCTTTATATATGCCAAGTTTCAGATGGCTACCTACTCAAACAAGCAAGCAGTAGCGGTTTGAAATTTTCACAATTTGGGCTACACGTTCGGGACGATTCGTGACCTTAGGTGATTTGCACAATTCGGGCTGAAACTAGTGCCAAATGAGAGGGTTGGGATAAACATTCAATTGACCATATGTGCCAAAAATTCTCGTTCTTTAGTTTTCGAGTTATAGCCCCTGGAAGTCGAAAACTGCACGACTTTGCCCTCGAATATCTCGACAACGGAGAAAGGAGAATTTCAGGGCATTTTCTCCCAAGAAATATATGGGAATTATCTGTAATTTAGCACAGTTTCAGAACGATTCGTGAAAGTCACCTTTTAAGAATAACTTCCACTGCAGGCCCATATATAAAAGTTTGCTCCTTTATTACTCTGCACATGGACTGTTATTTGCGCTGTTATTTGCCCCAGGCATGTACCTATGTAATTACCGTTTACAGTGTTAAGATGGATGTTATCGGTCGCTGAACGTCGGAGCAGTAGGCGTTTAATGCATTTTCCCATAGGGTCCAATGCAAAATTGACACCTCATTTTCTCCATTCTCAAGAGCTTTGAGTCTCTGCAAAACATATACATGTGTAGACACAAATAAGTGAAATAGAATGAAGGCTATTTCAGCTTTAGCTTTTATTCCGTTTGGGAGCTAAAGTCGCACAAACTTTTGTTTACAAAAATTTCGATGGCCTATAGTTCGCAAGTTATGCAATCAGTTGACATAAGATTGTGCATGCATGTAGACATGTTAATGACCTTTATATATGCCAAGTTTCAGATGGCTACCTACTCAAACAAGCAAGCAGTAGCGGTTTGAAATTTTCACAATTTGGGCTACACGTTCGGGACGATTCGTGACCTTAGGTGACTTGCACAATTCGGGCTGAAACTAGTGCCAAATGAGAGGGTTGGGATAAACATTCAATTGACCATATGTGCCAAAAATTCTCGTTCTTTAGTTTTCGAGTTATAGCCCCTGGAAGTCGAAAACTGCACGACTTTGCCCTCGAATATCTCGACAACGGATAAAGGAGAATTTCAGGGCATTTTCTCCCAAGAAATATATGGGAATTATCTGTAATTTAGCACAGTTTCAGAACGATTCGTGAAAGTCACCTTTTAAGAATAACTTCCACTGCAGGCCCATATATAAAAGTTTGCTCCTTTATTACTCTGCACATGGACAATTATTTGCGCTGTTATTTGCCCCAGGCATGTACCTATGTAATTACCGTTTACAGTGTAAAGATGGATGTTATCGGTCGCTGAACGTCGGAGCAGTAGGCGTTTAATGCATTTTCCCATAGGGTCCAATGCAAAATTGACACCTCATTTTCTCCATTCTCAAGAGCTTTGAGTCTCTGCAAAACATATACATGTGTAGACACAAATAAGTGAAATAGAATGAAGGCTATTTCAGCTTTAGCTTTTATTCCGTTTGGGAGCTAAAGTCGCACAAACTTTTGTTTACAAAAAATTCGATGGCCTATAGTTCGCAAGTTATGCAATCAGTTGACATAAGATTGTGCATGCATGTAGACATGTTAATGACCTTTATATATGCCAAGTTTCAGATGGCTACCTACTCAAACAAGCAAGCAGTAGCGGTTTGAAATTTTCACAATTTGGGCTACACGTTCGGGACGATTCGTGACCTTTGGTGACTTGCACAATTCGGGCTGAAACTAGTGCCAAATGAGAGGGTTGGGATAAACATTCAATTGACCATATGTGCCAAAAATTCTCGTTCTTTAGTTTTCGAGTTATAGCCCCTGGAAGTCGAAAACTGCACGACTTTGCCCTCGAATATTTCGACAACGGATAAAGGAGAATTTCAGGGCATTTTCTCCCAAGAAATATATGGGAATTATCTGTAATTTAGCACAGTTTCAGAACGATTCGTGAAAGTCACCTTTTAAGAATAACTTCCACTGCAGGCCCATATATAAAAGTTTGCTCCTTTATTACTCTGCACATGGACAATTATTTGCGCTGTTATTTGCCCCAGGCATGTACCTATGTAATTACCGTTTACAGTGTAAAGATGGATGTTATCGGTCGCTGAACGTCGGAGCAGTAGGCGTTTAATGCATTTTCCCATAGAATCCAAGGCAAAATTGACACCTCATTTTCTCCATTCTCAAGAGCTTTGAGTCTCTGCAAAACATATACATGTGTAGACACAAATAAGTGAAATAGAATGAAGGCTATTTCAGCTTTAGCTTTTATTCCGTTTGGGAGCTAAAGTCGCACAAACTTTTGTTTACAAAAATTTCGATGGCCTATAGTTCGCAAGTTATGCAATCAGTTGACATAAGATTGTGCATGCATGTAGACATGTTAATGACCTTTATATATGCCAAGTTTCAGATGGCTACCTACTCAAACAAGCAAGCAGTAGCGGTTTGAAATTTTCACAATTTGGGCTACACGTTCGGGACGATTCGTGACCTTAGGTGACTTGCACAATTCGGGCTGAAACTAGTGCCAAATGAGAGGGTTGGGATAAACATTCAATTGACCATATGTGCCAAAAATTCTCGTTCTTTAGTTTTCGAGTTATAGCCCCTGGAAGTCGAAAACTGCACGACTTTGCCCTCGAATATCTCGACAACGGAGAAAGGAGAATTTCAGGGCATTTTCTCCCAAGAAATATATGGGAATTATCTGTAATTTAGCACAGTTTCAGAACGATTCGTGAAAGTCACCTTTTAAGAATAACTTCCACTGCAGGCCCATATATAAAAGTTTGCTCCTTTATTACTCTGCACATGGACAATTATTTGCGCTGTTATTTGCCCCAGGCATGTACCTATGTAATTACCGTTTACAGTGTAAAGATGGATGTTATCGGTCGCTGAACGTCGGAGCAGTAGGCGTTTAATGCATTTTCCCATAGGGTCCAATGCAAAATTGACACCTCATTTTCTCCATTCTCAAGAGCTTTGAGTCTCTGCAAAACATATACATGTGTAGACACAAATAAGTGAAATAGAATGAAGGCTATTTCAGCTTTAGCTTTTATTCCGTTTGGGAGCTAAAGTCGCACAAACTTTTGTTTACAAAAATTTCGATGGCCTATAGTTCGCAAGTTATGCAATCAGTTGACATAAGATTGTGCATGCATGTAGACATGTTAATGACCTTTATATATGCCAAGTTTCAGATGGCTACCTACTCAAACAAGCAAGCAGTAGCGGTTTGAAATTTTCACAATTTGGGCTACACGTTTCGGGACGATTCGTGACTTTAGGTGATTTGCACAATTCGGGCTGAAACTAGTGCCAAATGAGAGGGTTGGGATAAACATTCAATTGACCATATGTGCCAAAAATTCTCGTTCTTTAGTTTTCGAGTTATAGCCCCTGGAAGTCGAAAACTGCACGACTTTGCCCTCGAATATCTCGACAACGGAGAAAGGAGAATTTCAGGGCATTTTCTCCCAAGAAATATATGGGAATTATCTGTAATTTAGCACAGTTTCAGAACGATTCGTGAAAGTCACCTTTTAAGAATAACTTCCACTGCAGGCCCATATATAAAAGTTTGCTCCTTTATTACTCTGCACATGGACAATTATTTGCGCTGTTATTTGCCCCAGGCATGTACCTATGTAATTACCGTTTACAGTGTTAAGATGGATGTTATCGGTCGCTGAACGTCGGAGCAGTAGGCGTTTAATGCATTTTCCCGTAGGGTCCAATGCAAAATTGACACCTCATTTTCTCCATTCTCAAGAGCTTTGAGTCTCTGCAAAACATATACATGTGTAGACACAAATAAGTGAAATAGAATGAAGGCTATTTCAGCTTTAGCTTTTATTCCGTTTGGGAGCTAAAGTCGCACAAACTTTTGTTTACAAAAATTTCGATGGCCTATAGTTCGCAAGTTATGCAATCAGTTGACATAAGATTGTGCATGCATGTAGACATGTTAATGACCTTTATATATGCCAAGTTTCAGATGGCTACCTACTCAAACAAGCAAGCAGTAGCGGTTTGAAATTTTCACAATTTGGGCTACACGTTCGGGACGATTCGTGACCTTAGGTGACTTGCACAATTCGGGCTGAAACTAGTGCCAAATGAGAGGGTTGGGATAAACATTCAATTGACCATATGTGCCAAAAATTCTCGTTCTTTAGTTTTCGAGTTATAGCCCCTGGAAGTCGAAAACTGCACGACTTTGCCCTCGAATATCTCGACAACGGATAAAGGAGAATTTCAGGGCATTTTCTCCCAAGAAATATATGGGAATTATCTGTAATTTAGCACAGTTTCAGAACGATTCGTGAAAGTCACCTTTTAAGAATAACTTCCACTGCAGGCCCATATATAAAAGTTTGCTCCTTTATTACTCTGCACATGGACAATTATTTGCGCTGTTATTTGCCCCAGGCATGTACCTATGTAATTACCGTTTACAGTGTAAAGATGGATGTTATCGGTCGCTGAACGTCGGAGCAGTAGGCGTTTAATGCATTTTCCCATAGGGTCCAATGCAAAATTGACACCTCATTTTCTCCATTCTCAAGAGCTTTGAGTCTCTGCAAAACATATACATGTGTAGACACAAATAAGTGAAATAGAATGAAGGCTATTTCAGCTTTAGCTTTTATTCCGTTTGGGAGCTAAAGTCGCACAAACTTTTGTTTACAAAAATTTCGATGGCCTATAGTTCGCAAGTTATGCAATCAGTTGACATAAGATTGTGCATGCATGTAGACATGTTAATGACCTTTATATATGCCAAGTTTCAGATGGCTACCTACTCAAACAAGCAAGCAGTAGCGGTTTGAAATTTTCACAATTTGGGCTACACGTTCGGGACGATTCGTGACCTTAGGTGACTTGCACAATTCGGGCTGAAACTAGTGCCAAATGAGAGGGTTGGGATAAACATTCAATTGACCATATGTGCCAAAAATTCTCGTTCTTTAGTTTTCGAGTTATAGCCCCTGGAAGTCGAAAACTGCACGACTTTGCCCTCGAATATCTCGACAACGGATAAAGGAGAATTTCAGGGCATTTTCTCCCAAGAAATATATGGGAATTATCTGTAATTTAGCACAGTTTCAGAACGATTCGTGAAAGTCACCTTTTAAGAATAACTTCCACTGCAGGCCCATATATAAAAGTTTGCTCCTTTATTACTCTGCACATGGACAATTATTTGCGCTGTTATTTGCCCCAGGCATGTACCTATGTAATTACCGTTTACAGTGTAAAGATGGATGTTATCGGTCGCTGAACGTCGGAGCAGTAGGCGTTTAATGCATTTTCCCATAGAATCCAATGCAAAATTGACACCTCATTTTCTCCATTCTCAAGAGCTTTGAGTCTCTGCAAAACATATACATGTGTAGACACAAATAAGTGAAATAGAATGAAGGCTATTTCAGCTTTAGCTTTTATTCCGTTTGGGAGCTAAAGTCGCACAAACTTTTGTTTACAAAAATTTCGATGGCCTATAGTTCGCAAGTTATGCAATCAGTTGACATAAGATTGTGCATGCATGTAGACATGTTAATGACCTTTATATATGCCAAGTTTCAGATGGCTACCTACTCAAACAAGCAAGCAGTAGCGGTTTGAAATTTTCACAATTTGGGCTACACGTTCGGGACGATTCGTGACCTTAGGTGACTTGCACAATTCGGGCTGAAATTAGTGCCAAATGAGAGGGTTGGGATAAACATTCAATTGACCATATGTGCCAAAAATTCTCGTTCTTTAGTTTTCGAGTTATAGCCCCTGGAAGTCGAAAACTGCACGACTTTGCCCTCGAATATCTCGACAACGGAGAAAGGAGACTTTCAGGGCATTTTCTCCCAAGAAATATATGGGAATTATCTGTAATTTAGCACAGTTTCAGAACGATTCGTGAAAGTCACCTTTTAAGAATAACTTCCACTGCAGGCCCATATATAAAAGTTTGCTCCTTTATTACTCTGCACATGGACAATTATTTGCGCTGTTATTTGCCCCAGGCATGTACCTATGTAATTACCGTTTACAGTGTAAAGATGGATGTTATCGGTCGCTGAACGTCGGAGCAGTAGGCGTTTAATGCATTTTCCCATAGGGTCCAATGCAAAATTGACACCTCATTTTCTCCATTCTCAAGAGCTTTGAGTCTCTGCAAAACATATACATGTGTAGACACAAATAAGTGAAATAGAATGAAGGCTATTTCAGCTTTAGCTTTTATTCCGTTTGGGAGCTAAAGTCGCACAAACTTTTGTTTACAAAAATTTCGATGGCCTATAGTTCGCAAGTTATGCAATCAGTTGACATAAGATTGTGCATGCATGTAGACATGTTAATGACCTTTATATATGCCAAGTTTCAGATGGCTACCTACTCAAACAAGCAAGCAGTAGCGGTTTGAAATTTTCACAATTTGGGCTACACGTTCGGGACGATTCGTGACCTTAGGTGACTTGCACAATTCGGGCTGAAACTAGTGCCAAATGAGAGGGTTGGGATAAACATTCAATTGACCATATGTGCCAAAAATTCTCGTTCTTTAGTTTTCGAGTTATAGCCCCTGGAAGTCGAAAACTGCACGACTTTGCCCTCGAATATCTCGACAACGGAGAAAGGAGAATTTCAGGGCATTTTCTCCCAAGAAATATATGGGAATTATCTGTAATTTAGCACAGTTTCAGAACGATTCGTGAAAGTCACCTTTTAAGAATAACTTCCACTGCAGGCCCATATATAAAAGTTTGCTCCTTTATTACTCTGCACATGGACAATTATTTGCGCTGTTATTTGCCCCAGGCATGTACCTATGTAATTACCGTTTACAGTGTAAAGATGGATGTTATCGGTCGCTGAACGTCGGAGCAGTAGGCGTTTAATGCATTTTCCCATAGGGTCCAATGCAAAATTGACACCTCATTTTCTCCATTCTCAAGAGCTTTGAGTCTCTGCAAAACATATACATGTGTAGACACAAATAAGTGAAATAGAATGAAGGCTATTTCAGCTTTAGCTTTTATTCCGTTTGGGAGCTAAAGTCGCACAAACTTTTGTTTACAAAAATTTCGATGGCCTATAGTTCGCAAGTTATGCAATCAGTTGACATAAGATTGTGCATGCATGTAGACATGTTAATGACCTTTATATATGCCAAGTTTCAGATGGCTACCTACTCAAACAAGCAAGCAGTAGCGGTTTGAAATTTTCACAATTTGGGCTACACGTTCGGGACGATTCGTGACCTTAGGTGACTTGCACAATTCGGGCTGAAACTAGTGCCAAATGAGAGGGTTGGGATAAACATTCAATTGACCATATGTGCCAAAAATTCTCGTTCTTTAGTTTTCGAGTTATAGCCCCTGGAAGTCGAAAACTGCACGACTTTGCCCTCGAATATCTCGACAACGGAGAAAGGAGTATTTCAGGGCATTTTCTCCCAAGAAATATATGGGAATTATCTGTAATTTAGCACAGTTTCAGAACGATTCGTGAAAGTCACCTTTTAAGAATAACTTCCACTGCAGGCCCATATATAAAAGTTTGCTCCTTTATTACTCTGCACATGGACAATTATTTGCGCTGTTATTTGCCCCAGGCATGTACCTATGTAATTACCGTTTACAGTGTAAAGATGGATGTTATCGGTCGCTGAACGTCGGAGCAGTAGGCGTTTAATGCATTTTCCCATAGGGTCCAATGCAAAATTGACACCTCATTTTCTCCATTCTCAAGAGCTTTGAGTCTCTGCAAAACATATACATGTGTAGACACAAATAAGTGAAATAGAATGAAGGCTATTTCAGCTTTAGCTTTTATTCCGTTTGGGAGCTAAAGTCGCACAAACTTTTGTTTACAAAAATTTCGATGGCCTATAGTTCGCAAGTTATGCAATCAGTTGACATAAGATTGTGCATGCATGTAGACATGTTAATGACCTTTATATATGCCAAGTTTCAGATGGCTACCTACTCAAACAAGCAAGCAGTAGCGGTTTGAAATTTTCACAATTTGGGCTACACGTTCGGGACGATTCGTGACCTTAGGTGACTTGCACAATTCGGGCTGAAACTAGTGCCAAATGAGAGGGTTGGGATAAACATTCAATTGACCATATGTGCCAAAAATTCTCGTTCTTTAGTTTTCGAGTTATAGCCCCTGGAAGTCGAAAACTGCACGACTTTGCCCTCGAATATCTCGACAACGGAGAAAGGAGAATTTCAGGGCATTTTCTCCCAAGAAATATATGGGAATTATCTGTAATTTAGCACAGTTTCAGAACGATTCGTGAAAGTCACCTTTTAAGAATAACTTCCACTGCAGGCCCATATATAAAAGTTTGCTCCTTTATTACTCTGCACATGGACAATTATTTGCGCTGTTATTTGCCCCAGGCATGTACCTATGTAATTACCGTTTACAGTGTAAAGATGGATGTTATCGGTCGCTGAACGTCGGAGCAGTAGGCGTTTAATGCATTTTCCCATAGGGTCCAATGCAAAATTGACACCTCATTTTCTCCATTCTCAAGAGCTTTGAGTCTCTGCAAAACATATACATGTGTAGACACAAATAAGTGAAATAGAATGAAGGCTATTTCAGCTTTAGCTTTTATTCCGTTTGGGAGCTAAAGTCGCACAAACTTTTGTTTACAAAAATTTCGATGGCCTATAGTTCGCAAGTTATGCAATCAGTTGACATAAGATTGTGCATGCATGTAGACATGTTAATGACCTTTATATATGCCAAGTTTCAGATGGCTACCTACTCAAACAAGCAAGCAGTAGCGGTTTGAAATTTTCACAATTTGGGCTACACGTTCGGGACGATTCGTGACCTTAGGTGACTTGCACAATTCGGGCTGAAACTAGTGCCAAATGAGAGGGTTGGGATAAACATTCAATTGACCATATGTGCCAAAAATTCTCGTTCTTTAGTTTTCGAGTTATAGCCCCTGGAAGTCGAAAACTGCACGACTTTGCCCTCGAATATCTCGACAACGGAGAAAGGAGAATTTCAGGGCATTTTCTCCCAAGAAATATATGGGAATTATCTGTAATTTAGCACAGTTTCAGAACGATTCGTGAAAGTCACCTTTTAAGAATAACTTCCACTGCAGGCCCATATATAAAAGTTTGCTCCTTTATTACTCTGCACATGGACAATTATTTGCGCTGTTATTTGCCCCAGGCATGTACCTATTTAATTACCGTTTACAGTGTAAAAATGGATGTTATCGGTCGCTGAACGTCGGAGCAGTAGGCGTTTAATGCCTTTTTTCCATAGGGTCCAATGCAAAATTGACACCTCATTTTCTCCATTCTCAAGAGCTTTGAGTCTCTGCAAAACATATACATGTGTAGACACAAATAAGTGAAATAGAATGAAGGCTATTTCAGCTTTAGCTTTTATTCCGTTTGGGAGCTAAAGTCGCACAAACTTTTGTTTACAAAAATTTCGATGGCCTATAGTTCGCAAGTTATGCAATCAGTTGACATAAGATTGTGCATGCATGTAGACATGTTAATGACCTTTATATATGCCAAGTTTCAGATGGCTACCTTCTCAAACAAGCAAGCAGTAGCGGTTTGAAATTTTCACAATTTGGGCTACACGTTCGGGACGATTCGTGACCTTAGGTGACTTGCACAATTCAGGCTGAAACTAGTGCCAAATGAGAGGGTTGGGATAAACATTCAATTGACCATATGTGCCAAAAATTCTCGTTCTTTAGTTTTCGAGTTATAGCCCCTGGAAGTCGAAAACTGCACGACTTTGCCCTCGAATATCTTGACAACGGAGAAAGGAGAATTTCAGGGCATTTTCTCCCAAGAAATATATGGGAATTATCTGTAATTTAGCACAGTTTCAGAACGATTCGTGAAAGTCACCTTTTAAGAATAACTTCCACTGCAGGCCCATATATAAAAGTTTGCTCCTTTATTACTCTGCACATGGACAATTATTTGCGCTGTTATTTGCCCCAGGCATGTACCTATGTAATTACCGTTTACAGTGTAAAGATGGATGTTATCGGTCGCTGAACGTCGGAGCAGTAGGCGTTTAATGCATTTTCCCATAGGGTCCAATGCAAAATTGACACCTCATTTTCTCCATTCTCAAGAGCTTTGAGTCTCTGCAAAACATATACATGTGTAGACACAAATAAGTGAAATAGAATGAAGGCTATTTCAGCTTTAGCTTTTATTCCGTTTGGGAGCTAAAGTCGCACAAACTTTTGTTTACAAAAATTTCGATGGCCTATAGTTCGCAAGTTATGCAATCAGTTGACATAAGATTGTGCATGCATGTAGACATGTTAATGACCTTTATATATGCCAAGTTTCAGATGGCTACCTACTCAAACAAGCAAGCAGTAGCGGTTTGAAATTTTCACAATTTGGGCTACACGTTCGGGACGATTCGTGACCTTAGGTGACTTGCACAATTCGGGCTGAAACTAGTGCCAAATGAGAGGGTTGGGATAAACATTCAATTGACCATATGTGCCAAAAATTCTCGTTCTTTAGTTTTCGAGTTATAGCCCCTGGAAGTCGAAAACTGCACGACTTTGCCCTCGAATATCTCGACAACGGAGAAAGGAGAATTTCAGGGCATTTTCTCCCAAGAAATATATGGGAATTATCTGTAATTTAGCACAGTTTCAGAACGATTCGTGAAAGTCACCTTTTAAGAATAACTTCCACTGCAGGCCCATATATAAAAGTTTGCTCCTTTATTACTCTGCACATGGACAATTATTTGCGCTGTTATTTGCCCCAGGCATGTACCTATGTAATTACCGTTTACAGTGTAAAGATGGATGTTATCGGTCGCTGAACGTCGGAGCAGTAGGCGTTTAATGCATTTTCCCATAGGGTCCAATGCAAAATTGACACCTCATTTTCTCCATTCTCAAGAGCTTTGAGTCTCTGCAAAACATATACATGTGTAGACACAAATAAGTGAAATAGAATGAAGGCTATTTCAGCTTTAGCTTTTATTCCGTTTGGGAGCTAAAGTCGCACAAACTTTTGTTTACAAAAATTTCGATGGCCTATAGTTCGCAAGTTATGCAATCAGTTGACATAAGATTGTGCATGCATGTAGACATGTTAATGACCTTTATATATGCCAAGTTTCAGATGGCTACCTACTCAAACAAGCAAGCAGTAGCGGTTTGAAATTTTCACAATTTGGGCTACACGTTCGGGACGATTCGTGACCTTAGGTGACTTGCACAATTCGAGCTGAAACTAGTGCCAAATGAGAGGGTTGGGATAAACATTCAATTGACCATATGTGCCAAAAATTCTCGTTCTTTAGTTTTCGAGTTATAGCCCCTGGAAGTCGAAAACTGCACGACTTTGCCCTCGAATATCTCGACAACGGAGAAAGGAGAATTTCAGGGCATTTTCTCCCAAGGAATATATGGGAATTATCTGTAATTTAGCACAGTTTCAGAACGATTCGTGAAAGTCACCTTTTAAGAATAACTTCCACTGCAGGCCCATATATAAAAGTTTGCTCCTTTATTACTCTGCACATGGACAATTATTTGCGCTGTTATTTGCCCCAGGCATGTACCTATGTAATTACCGTTTACAGTGTAAAGATGGATGTTATCGGTCGCTGAACGTCGGAGCAGTAGGCGTTTAATGCATTTTCCCATAGGGTCCAATGCAAAATTGACACCTCATTTTCTCCATTCTCAAGAGCTTTGAGTCTCTGCAAAACATATACATGTGTAGACACAAATAAGTGAAATAGAATGAAGGCTATTTCAGCTTTAGCTTTTATTCCGTTTGGGAGCTAAAGTCGCACAAACTTTTGTTTACAAAAATTTCGATGGCCTATAGTTCGCAAGTTATGCAATCAGTTGACATAAGATTGTGCATTTATGTAGACATGTTAATGACCTTTATATATGCCAAGTTTCAGATGGCTACCTACTCAAACAAGCAAGCAGTAGCGGTTTGAAATTTTCACAATTTGGGCTACACGTTCGGGACGATTCGTGACCTTAGGTGACTTGCACAATTCGGGCTGAAACTAGTGCCAAATGAGAGGGTTGGGATAAACATTCAATTGACCATATGTGCCAAAAATTCTCGTTCTTTAGTTTTCGAGTTATAGCCCCTGGAAGTCGAAAACTGCACGACTTTGCCCTCGAATATCTCGACAACGGAGAAAGGAGAATTTCAGGGCATTTTCTCCCAAGAAATATATGGGAATTATCTGTAATTTAGCACAGTTTCAGAACGATTCGTGAAAGTCACCTTTTAAGAATAACTTCCACTGCAGGCCCATATATAAAAGTTTGCTCCTTTATTACTCTGCACATGGACAATTATTTGCGCTGTTATTTGCCCCAGGCATGTACCTATGTAATTACCGTTTACAGTGTAAAGATGGATGTTATCGGTCGCTGAACGTCGGAGCAGTAGGCGTTTAATGCATTTTCCCATAGGGTCCAATGCAAAATTGACACCTCATTTTCTCCATTCTCAAGAGCTTTGAGTCTCTGCAAAACATATACATGTGTAGACACAAATAAGTGAAATAGAATGAAGGCTATTTCAGCTTTAGCTTTTATTCCGTTTGGGAGCTAAAGTCGCACAAACTTTTGTTTACAAAAATTTCGATGGCCTATAGTTCGCAAGTTATGCAATCAGTTGACATAAGATTGTGCATGCATGTAGACATGTTAATGACCTTTATATATGCCAAGTTTCAGATGGCTACCTACTCAAACAAGCAAGCAGTAGCGGTTTGAAATTTTCACAATTTGGGCTACACGTTCGGGACGATTCGTGACCTTAGGTGACTTGCACAATTCGGGCTGAAACTAGTGCCAAATGAGAGGGTTGGGATAAACATTCAATTGACCATATGTGCCAAAAATTCTCGTTCTTTAGTTTTCGAGTTATAGCCCCTGGAAGTCGAAAACTGCACGACTTTGCCCTCGAATATCTCGACAACGGAGAAAGGAGAATTTCAGGGCATTTTCTCCCAAGAAATATATGGGAATTATCTGTAATTTAGCACAGTTTCAGAACGATTCGTGAAAGTCACCTTTTAAGAATAACTTCCACTGCAGGCCCATATATAAAAGTTTGCTCCTTTATTACTCTGCACATGGACAATTATTTGCGCTGTTATTTGCCCCAGGCATGTACCTATGTAATTACCGTTTACAGTGTAAAGATGGATGTTATCGGTCGCTGAACGTCGGAGCAGTAGGCGTTTAATGCATTTTCCCATAGGGTCCAATGCAAAATTGACACCTCATTTTCTCCATTCTCAAGAGCTTTGAGTCTCTGCAAAACATATACATGTGTAGACACAAATAAGTGAAATAGAATGAAGGCTATTTCAGCTTTAGCTTTTATTCCGTTTGGGAGCTAAAGTCGCACAAACTTTTGTTTACAAAAATTTCGATGGCCTATAGTTCGCAAGTTATGCAATCAGTTGACATAAGATTGTGCATGCATGTAGACATGTAAATGACCTTTATATATGCCAAGTTTCAGATGGCTACCTACTCAAACAAGCAAGCAGTAGCGGTTTGAAATTTTCACAATTTGGGCTACACGTTCGGGACGATTCGTGACCTTAGGTGACTTGCACAATTCGGGCTGAAACTAGTGCCAAATGAGAGGGTTGGGATAAACATTCAATTGACCATATGTGCCAAAAGTTCTCGTTCTTTAGTTTTCGAGTTATAGCCCCTGGAAGTCGAAAACTGCACGACTTTGCCCTCGAATATCTCGACAACGGAGAAAGGAGAATTTCAGGGCATTTTCTCCCAAGAAATATATGGGAATTATCTGTAATTTAGCACAGTTTCAGAACGATTCGTGAAAGTCACCTTTTAAGAATAACTTCCACTGCAGGCCCATATATAAAAGTTTGCTCCTTTATTACTCTGCACATGGACAATTATTTGCGCTGTTATTTGCCCCAGGCATGTACCTATGTAATTACCGTTTACAGTGTAAAGATGGATGTTATCGGTCGCTGAACGTCGGAGCAGTAGGCGTTTAATGCATTTTCCCATAGGGTCCAATGCAAAATTGACACCTCATTTTCTCCATTCTCAAGAGCTTTGAGTCTCTGCAAAACATATACATGTGTAGACACAAATAAGTGAAATAGAATGAAGGCTATTTCAGCTTTAGCTTTTATTCCGTTTGGGAGCTAAAGTCGCACAAACTTTTGTTTACAAAAATTTCGATGGCCTATAGTTCGCAAGTTATGCAATCAGTTGACATAAGATTGTGCATGCATGTAGACATGTTAATGACCTTTATATATGCCAAGTTTCAGATGGCTACCTACTCAAACAAGCAAGCAGTAGCGGTTTGAAATTTTCACAATTTGGGCTACACGTTCGGGACGATTCGTGACCTTAGGTGACTTGCACAATTCGGGCTGAAACTAGTGCCAAATGAGAGGGTTGGGATAAACATTCAATTGACCATATGTGCCAAAAATTCTCGTTCTTTAGTTTTCGAGTTATAGCCCCTGGAAGTCGAAAACTGCACGACTTTGCCCTCGAATATCTCGACAACGGAGAAAGGAGAATTTCAGGGCATTTTCTCCCAAGAAATATATGGGAATTATCTGTAATTTAGCACAGTTTCAGAACGATTCGTGAAAGTCACCTTTTAAGAATAACTTCCACTGCAGGCCCATATATAAAAGTTTGCTCCTTTATTACTCTGCACATGGACAATTATTTGCGCTGTTATTTGCCCCAGGCATGTACCTATGTAATTACCGTTTACAGTGTAAAGATGGATGTTATCGGTCGCTGAACGTCGGAGCAGTAGGCGTTTAATGCATTTTCCCATAGGGTCCAATGCAAAATTGACACCTCATTTTCTCCATTCTCAAGAGCTTTGAGTCCCTGCAAAACATATACATGTGTAGACACAAATAAGTGAAATAGAATGAAGGCTATTTCAGCTTTAGCTTTTATTCCGTTTGGGAGCTAAAGTCGCACAAACTTTTGTTTACAAAAATTTCGATGGCCTATAGTTCGCAAGTTATGCAATCAGTTGACATAAGATTGTGCATGCATGTAGACATGTTAATGACCTTTATATATGCCAAGTTTCAGATGGCTACCTACTCAAACAAGCAAGCAGTAGCGGTTTGAAATTTTCACAATTTGGGCTACACGTTCGGGACGATTCGTGACCTTAGGTGACTTGCACAATTCGGGCTGAAACTAGTGCCAAATGAGAGGGTTGGGATAAACATTCAATTGACCATATGTGCCAAAAATTCTCGTTCTTTAGTTTTCGAGTTATAGCCCCTGGAAGTCGAAAACTGCACGACTTTGCCCTCGAATATCTCGACAACGGAGAAAGGAGAATTTCAGGGCATTTTCTCCCAAGAAATATATGGGAATTATCTGTAATTTAGCACAGTTTCAGAACGATTCGTGAAAGTCACCTTTTAAGAATAACTTCCACTGCAGGCCCATATATAAAAGTTTGCTCCTTTATTACTCTGCACATGGACAATTATTTGCGCTGTTATTTGCCCCAGGCATGTACCTATGTAATTACCGTTTACAGTGTAAAGATGGATGTTATCGGTCGCTGAACGTCGGAGCAGTAGGCGTTTAATGCATTTTCCCATAGGGTCCAATGCAAAATTGACACCTCATTTTCTCCATTCTCAAGAGCTTTGAGTCTCTGCAAAACATATACATGTGTAGACACAAATAAGTGAAATAGAATGAAGGCTATTTCAGCTTTAGCTTTTATTCCGTTTGGGAGCTAAAGTCGCACAAACTTTTGTTTACAAAAATTTCGATGGCCTATAGTTCGCAAGTTATGCAATCAGTTGACATAAGATTGTGCATGCATGTAGACATGTTAATGACCTTTATATATGCCAAGTTTCAGATGGCTACCTACTCAAACAAGCAAGCAGTAGCGGTTTGAAATTTTCACAATTTGGGCTACACCTTCGGGACGATTCGTGACCTTAGGTGACTTGCACAATTCGGGCTGAAACTAGTGCCAAATGAGAGGGTTGGGATAAACATTCAATTGACCATATGTGCCAAAAATTCTCGTTCTTTAGTTTTCGAGTTATAGCCCCTGGAAGTCGAAAACTGCACGACTTTGCCCTCGAATATCTCGACAACGGAGAAAGGAGACTTTCAGGGCATTTTCTCCCAAGAAATATATGGGAATTATCTGTAATTTAGCACAGTTTCAGAACGATTCGTGAAAGTCACCTTTTAAGAATAACTTCCACTGCAGGCCCATATATAAAAGTTTGCTCCTTTATTACTCTGCACATGGACAATTATTTGCGCTGTTATTTGCCCCAGGCATGTACCTATGTAATTACCGTTTACAGTGTAAAGATGGATGTTATCGGTCGCTGAACGTCGGAGCAGTAGGCGTTTAATGCATTTTCCCATAGGGTCCAATGCAAAATTGACACCTCATTTTCTCCATTCTCAAGAGCTTTGAGTCTCTGCAAAACATATACATGTGTAGACACAAATAAGTGAAATAGAATGAAGGCTATTTCAGCTTTAGCTTTTATTCCGTTTGGGAGCTAAAGTCGCACAAACTTTTGTTTACAAAAATTTCGATGGCCTATAGTTCGCAAGTTATGCAATCAGTTGACATAAGATTGTGCATGCATGTAGACATGTTAATGACCTTTATATATGCCAAGTTTCAGATGGCTACCTACTCAAACAAGCAAGCAGTAGCGGTTTGAAATTTTCACAATTTGGGCTACACGTTCGGGACGATTCGTGACCTTAGGTGACTTGCACAATTCGGGCTGAAACTAGTGCCAAATGAGAGGGTTGGGATAAACATTCAATTGACCATATGTGCCAAAAATTCTCGTTCTTTAGTTTTCGAGTTATAGCCCCTGGAAGTCGAAAACTGCACGACTTTGCCCTCGAATATCTCGACAACGGAGAAAGGAGAATTTCAGGGCATTTTCTCCCAAGAAATATATGGGAATTATGTGTAATTTAGCACAGTTTCAGAACGATTCGTGAAAGTCACCTTTTAAGAATAACTTCCACTGCAGGCCCATATATAAAAGTTTGCTCCTTTATTACTCTGCACATGGACAATTATTTGCGCTGTTATTTGCCCCAGGCATGTACCTATGTAATTACCGTTTACAGTGTAAAGATGGATGTTATCGGTCGCTGAACGTCGGAGCAGTAGGCGTTTAATGCATTTTCCCATAGGGTCCAATGCAAAATTGACACCTCATTTTCTCCATTCTCAAGAGCTTTGAGTCTCTGCAAAACATATACATGTGTAGACACAAATAAGTGAAATAGAATGAAGTCTATTTCAGCTTTAGCTTTTATTCCGTTTGGGAGCTAAAGTCGCACAAACTTTTGTTTACAAAAATTTCGATGGCCTATAGTTCGCAAGTTATGCAATCAGTTGACATAAGATTGTGCATTTATGTAGACATGTTAATGACCTTTATATATGCCAAGTTTCAGATGGCTACCTACTCAAACAAGCAAGCAGTAGCGGTTTGAAATTTTCACAATTTGGGCTACACGTTCGGGACGATTCGTGACCTTAGGTGACTTGCACAATTCGGGCTGAAACTAGTGCCAAATGAGAGGGTTGGGATAAACATTCAATTGACCATATGTGCCAAAAATTCTCGTTCTTTAGTTTTCGAGTTATAGCCCCTGGAAGTCGAAAACTGCACGACTTTGCCCTCGAATATCTCGACAACGGAGAAAGGAGAATTTCAGGGCATTTTCTCCCAAGAAATATATGGGAATTATCTGTAATTTAGCACAGTTTCAGAACGATTCGTGAAAGTCACCTTTTAAGAATAACTTCCACTGCAGGCCCATATATAAAAGTTTGCTCCTTTATTACTCTGCACATGGACAATTATTTGCGCTGTTATTTGCCCCAGGCATGTACCTATGTAATTACCGTTTACAGTGTAAGGATGGATGTTATCGGTCGCTGAACGTCGGAGCAGTAGGCGTTTAATGCATTTTCCCATAGGGTCCAATGCAAAATTGACACCTCATTTTCTCCATTCTCAAGAGCTTTGAGTCTCTGCAAAACATATACATGTGTAGACACAAATAAGTGAAATAGAATGAAGGCTATTTCAGCTTTAGCTTTTATTCCGTTTGGGAGCTAAAGTCGCACAAACTTTTGTTTACAAAAATTTCGATGGCCTATAGTTCGCAAGTTATGCAATCAGTTGACATAAGATTGTGCATGCATGTAGACATGTTAATGACCTTTATATATGCCAAGTTTCAGATGGCTACCTACTCAAACAAGCAAGCAGTAGCGGTTTGAAATTTTCACAATTTGGGCTACACGTTCGGGACGATTCGTGACCTTAGGTGACTTGCACAATTCGGGCTGAACTAGTGCCAAATGAGAGGGTTGGGATAAACATTCAATTGACCATATGTGCCAAAAATTCTCGTTCTTTAGTTTTCGAGTTATAGCCCCTGGAAGTCGAAAACTGCACGACTTTGCCCTCGAATATCTCGACAACGGAGAAAGGAGAATTTCAGGGCATTTTCTCCCAAGAAATATATGGGAATTATCTGTAATTTAGCACAGTTTCAGAACGATTCGTGAAAGTCACCTTTTAAGAATAACTTCCACTGCAGGCCCATATATAAAAGTTTGCTCCTTTATTACTCTGCACATGGACAATTATTTGCGCTGTTATTTGCCCCAGGCATGTACCTATGTAATTACCGTTTACAGTGTAAAGATGGATGTTATCGGTCGCTGAACGTCGGAGCAGTAGGCGTTTAATGCATTTTCCCATAGGGTCCAATGCAAAATTGACACCTCATTTTCTCCATTCTCAAGAGCTTTGAGTCTCTGCAAAACATATACATGTGTAGACACAAATAAGTGAAATAGAATGAAGGCTATTTCAGCTTTAGCTTTTATTCCGTTTGGGAGCTAAAGTCGCACAAACTTTTGTTTACAAAAATTTCGATGGCCTATAGTTCGCAAGTTATTCAATCAGTTGACATAAGATTGTGCATGCATGTAGACATGTTAATGACCTTTATATATGCCAAGTTTCAGATGGCTACCTACTCAAACAGGCAAGCAGTAGCGGTTTGAAATTTTCACAATTTGGGCTACACGTTCGGGACGATTCGTGACCTTAGGTGACTTGCACAATTCGGGCTGAAACTAGTGCCAAATGAGAGGGTTGGGATAAACATTCAATTGACCATATGTGCCAAAAATTCTCGTTCTTTAGTTTTCGAGTTATAGCCCCTGGAAGTCGAAAACTGCACGACTTTGCCCTCGAATATCTCGACAACGGAGAAAGGAGAATTTCAGGGCATTTTCTCCCAAGAAATATATGGGAATTATCTGTAATTTAGCACAGTTTCAGAACGATTCGTGAAAGTCACCTTTTAAGAATAACTTCCACTGCAGGCCCATATATAAAAGTTTGCTCCTTTATTACTCTGCACATGGACAATTATTTGCGCTGTTATTTGCCCCAGGCATGTACCTATGTAATTACCGTTTACAGTGTAAAGATGGATGTTATCGGTCGCTGAACGTCGGAGCAGTAGGCGTTTAATGCATTTTCCCATAGGGTCCAATGCAAAATTGACACCTCATTTTCTCCATTCTCAAGAGCTTTGAGTCTCTGCAAAACATATACATGTGTAGACACAAATAAGTGAAATAGAATGAAGGCTATTTCAGCTTTAGCTTTTATTCCGTTTGGGAGCTAAAGTCGCACAAACTTTTGTTTACAAAAATTTCGATGGCCTATAGTTCGCAAGTTATGCAATCAGTTGACATAAGATTGTGCATGCATGTAGACATGTTAATGACCTTTATATATGCCAAGTTTCAGATGGCTACCTACTCAAACAAGCAAGCAGTAGCGGTTTGAAATTTTCACAATTTGGGCTACACGTTCGGGACGATTCGTGACCTTAGGTGACTTGCACAATTCGGGCTGAAACTAGTGCCAAATGAGAGGGTTGGGATAAACATTCAATTGACCATATGTGCCAAAAATTCTCGTTCTTTAGTTTTCGAGTTATAGCCCCTGGAAGTCGAAAACTGCACGACTTTGCCCTCGAATATCTCGACAACGGAGAAAGGAGAATTTCAGGGCATTTTCTCCCAAGAAATATATGGGAATTATCTGTAATTTAGCACAGTTTCAGAACGATTCGTGAAAGTCACCTTTTAAGAATAACTTCCACTGCAGGCCCATATATAAAAGTTTGCTCCTTTATTACTCTGCACATGGACAATTATTTGCGCTGTTATTTGCCCCAGGCATGTACCTATGTAATTACCGTTTACAGTGTAAAGATGGATGTTATCGGTCGCTGAACGTCGGAGCAGTAGGCGTTTAATGCATTTTCCCATAGGGTCCAATGCAAAATTGACACCTCATTTTCTCCATTCTCAAGAGCTTTGAGTCTCTGCAAAACATATACATGTGTAGACACAAATAAGTGAAATAGAATGAAGGCTATTTCAGCTTTAGCTTTTATTCCGTTTGGGAGCTAAAGTCGCACAAACTTTTGTTTACAAAAATTTCGATGGCCTATAGTTCGCAAGTTATGCAATCAGTTGACATAAGATTGTGCATGCATGTAGACATGTTAATGACCTTTATATATGCCAAGTTTCAGATGGCTACCTACTCAAACAAGAAAGCAGTAGCGGTTTGAAATTTTCACAATTTGGGCTACACGTTCGGGACGATTCGTGACCTTAGGTGACTTGCACAATTCGGGCTGAAACTAGTGCCAAATGAGAGGGTTGGGATAAACATTCAATTGACCATATGTGCCAAAAATTCTCGTTCTTTAGTTTTCGAGTTATAGCCCCTGGAAGTCGAAAACTGCACGACTTTGCCCTCGAATATCTCGACAACGGAGAAAGGAGAATTTCAGGGCATTTTCTCCCAAGAAATATATGGGAATTATCTGTAATTTAGCACAGTTTCAGAACGATTCGTGAAAGTCACCTTTTAAGAATAACTTCCACTGCAGGCCCATATATAAAAGTTTGCTCCTTTATTACTCTGCACATGGACAATTATTTGCGCTGTTATTTGCCCCAGGCATGTACCTATGTAATTACCGTTTACAGTGTAAAGATGGATGTTATCGGTCGCTGAACGTCGGAGCAGTAGGCGTTTAATGCATTTTCCCATAGGGTCCAATGCAAAATTGACACCTCATTTTCTCCATTCTCAAGAGCTTTGAGTCTCTGCAAAACATATACATGTGTAGACACAAATAAGTGAAATAGAATGAAGGCTATTTCAGCTTTAGCTTTTATTCCGTTTGGGAGCTAAAGTCGCACAAACTTTTGTTTACAAAAATTTCGATGGCCTATAGTTCGCAAGTTATTCAATCAGTTGACATAAGATTGTGCATGCATGTAGACATGTTAATGACCTTTATATATGCCAAGTTTCAGATGGCTACCTACTCAAACAGGCAAGCAGTAGCGGTTTGAAATTTTCACAATTTGGGCTACACGTTCGGGACGATTCGTGACCTTAGGTGACTTGCACAATTCGGGCTGAAACTAGTGCCAAATGAGAGGGTTGGGATAAACATTCAATTGACCATATGTGCCAAAAATTCTCGTTCTTTAGTTTTCGAGTTATAGCCCCTGGAAGTCGAAAACTGCACGACTTTGCCCTCGAATATCTCGACAACGGAGAAAGGAGAATTTCAGGGCATTTTCTCCCAAGAAATATATGGGAATTATCTGTAATTTAGCACAGTTTCAGAACGATTCGTGAAAGTCACCTTTTAAGAATAACTTCCACTGCAGGCCCATATATAAAAGTTTGCTCCTTTATTACTCTGCACATGGACAATTATTTGCGCTGTTATTTGCCCCAGGCATGTACCTATGTAATTACCGTTTACAGTGTAAAGATGGATGTTATCGGTCGCTGAACGTCGGAGCAGTAGGCGTTTAATGCATTTTCCCATAGGGTCCAATGCAAAATTGACACCTCATTTTCTCCATTCTCAAGAGCTTTGAGTCTCTGCAAAACATATACATGTGTAGACACAAATAAGTGAAATAGAATGAAGGCTATTTCAGCTTTAGCTTTTATTCCGTTTGGGAGCTAAAGTCGCACAAACTTTTGTTTACAAAAATTTCGATGGCCTATAGTTCGCAAGTTATGCAATCAGTTGACATAAGATTGTGCATGCATGTAGACATGTTAATGACCTTTATATATGCCAAGTTTCAGATGGCTACCTACTCAAACAAGCAAGCAGTAGCGGTTTGAAATTTTCACAATTTGGGCTACACGTTCGGGACGATTCGTGACCTTAGGTGACTTGCACAATTCGGGCTGAAACTAGTGCCAAATGAGAGGGTTGGGATAAACATTCAATTGACCATATGTGCCAAAAATTCTCGTTCTTTAGTTTTCGAGTTATAGCCCCTGGAAGTCGAAAACTGCACGACTTTGCCCTCGAATATCTCGACAACGGAGAAAGGAGAATTTCAGGGCATTTTCTCCCAAGAAATATATGGGAATTATCTGTAATTTAGCACAGTTTCAGAACGATTCGTGAAAGTCACCTTTTAAGAATAACTTCCACTGCAGGCCCATATATAAAAGTTTGCTCCTTTATTACTCTGCACATGGACAATTATTTGCGCTGTTATTTGCCCCAGGCATGTACCTATGTAATTACCGTTTACAGTGTAAAGATGGATGTTATCGGTCGCTGAACGTCGGAGCAGTAGGCGTTTAATGCATTTTCCCATAGGGTCCAATGCAAAATTGACACCTCATTTTCTCCATTCTCAAGAGCTTTGAGTCTCTGCAAAACATATACATGTGTAGACACAAATAAGTGAAATAGAATGAAGGCTATTTCAGCTTTAGCTTTTATTCCGTTTGGGAGCTAAAGTCGCACAAACTTTTGTTTACAAAAATTTCGATGGCCTATAGTTCGCAAGTTATGCAATCAGTTGACATAAGATTGTGCATGCATGTAGACATGTTAATGACCTTTATATATGCCAAGTTTCAGATGGCTACCTACTCAAACAAGCAAGCAGTAGCGGTTTGAAATTTTCACAATTTGGGCTACACGTTCGGGACGATTCGTGACCTTAGGTGACTTGCACAATTCGGGCTGAAACTAGTGCCAAATGAGAGGGTTGGGATAAACATTCAATTGACCATATGTGCCAAAAATTCTCGTTCTTTAGTTTTCGAGTTATAGCCCCTGGAAGTCGAAAACTGCACGACTTTGCCCTCGAATATCTCGACAACGGAGAAAGGAGAATTTCAGGGCATTTTCTCCCAAGAAATATATGGGAATTATCTGTAATTTAGCACAGTTTCAGAACGATTCGTGAAAGTCACCTTTTAAGAATAACTTCCACTGCAGGCCCATATATAAAAGTTTGCTCCTTTATTACTCTGCACATGGACAATTATTTGCGCTGTTATTTGCCCCAGGCATGTACCTATGTAATTACCGTTTACAGTGTAAAGATGGATGTTATCGGTCGCTGAACGTCGGAGCAGTAGGCGTTTAATGCATTTTCCCATAGGGTCCAATGCAAAATTGACACCTCATTTTCTCCATTCTCAAGAGCTTTGAGTCTCTGCAAAACATATACATGTGTAGACACAAATAAGTGAAATAGAATGAAGGCTATTTCAGCTTTAGCTTTTATTCCGTTTGGGAGCTAAAGTCGCACAAACTTTTGTTTACAAAAATTTCAATGGCCTATAGTTCGCAAGTTATGCAATCAGTTGACATAAGATTGTGCATGCATGTAGACATGTTAATGACCTTTATATATGCCAAGTTTCAGATGGCTACCTACTCAAACAAGCAAGCAGTAGCGGTTTGAAATTTTCACAATTTGGGCTACACGTTCGGGACGATTCGTGACCTTAGGTGACTTGCACAATTCGGGCTGAAACTAGTGCCAAATGAGAGGGTTGGGATAAACATTCAATTGACCATATGTGCCAAAAATTCTCGTTCTTTAGTTTTCGAGTTATAGCCCCTGGAAGTCGAAAACTGCACGACTTTGCCCTCGAATATCTCGACAACGGAGAAAGGAGAATTTCAGGGCATTTTCTCCCAAGAAATATATGGGAATTATCTGTAATTTAGCACAGTTTCAGAACGATTCGTGAAAGTCACCTTTTAAGAATAACTTCCACTGCAGGCCCATATATAAAAGTTTGCTCCTTTATTACTCTGCACATGGACAATTATTTGCGCTGTTATTTGCCCCAGGCATGTACCTATGTAATTACCGTTTACAGTGTAAAGATGGATGTTATCGGTCGCTGAACGTCGGAGCAGTAGGCGTTTAATGCATTTTCCCATAGGGTCCAATGCAAAATTGACACCTCATTTTCTCCATTCTCAAGAGCTTTGAGTCTCTGCAAAACATATACATGTGTAGACACAAATAAGTGAAATAGAATGAAGGCTATTTCAGCTTTAGCTTTTATTCCGTTTGGGAGCTAAAGTCGCACAAACTTTTGTTTACAAAAATTTCGATGGCCTATAGTTCGCAAGTTATGCAATCAGTTGACATAAGATTGTGCATGCATGTAGACATGTTAATGACCTTTATATATGCCAAGTTTCAGATGGCTACCTACTCAAACAAGCAAGCAGTAGCGGTTTGAAATTTTCACAATTTGGGCTACACGTTCGGGACGATTCGTGACCTTAGGTGACTTGCACAATTCGGGCTGAAACTAGTGCCAAATGAGAGGGTTGGGATAAACATTCAATTGACCATATGTGCCAAAAATTCTCGTTCTTTAGTTTTCGAGTTATAGCCCCTGGAAGTCGAAAACTGCACGACTTTGCCCTCGAATATCTCGACAACGGAGAAAGGAGAATTTCAGGGCATTTTCTCCCAAGAAATATATGGGAATTATCTGTAATTTAGCACAGTTTCAGAACGATTCGTGAAAGTCACCTTTTAAGAATAACTTCCACTGCAGGCCCATATATAAAAGTTTGCTCCTTTATTACTCTGCACATGGACAATTATTTGCGCTGTTATTTGCCCCAGGCATGTACCTATGTAATTACCGTTTACAGTGTAAAGATGGATGTTATCGGTCGCTGAACGTCGGAGCAGTAGGCGTTTAATGCATTTTCCCATAGGGTCCAATGCAAAATTGACACCTCATTTTCTCCATTCTCAAGAGCTTTGAGTCTCTGCAAAACATATACATGTGTAGACACAAATAAGTGAAATAGAATGAAGGCTATTTCAGCTTTAGCTTTTATTCCGTTTGGGAGCTAAAGTCGCACAAACTTTTGTTTACAAAAATTTCGATGGCCTATAGTTCGCAAGTTATGCAATCAGTTGACATAAGATTGTGCATGCATGTAGACATGTTAATGACCTTTATATATGCCAAGTTTCAGATGGCTACCTACTCAAACAAGAAAGCAGTAGCGGTTTGAAATTTTCACAATTTGGGCTACACGTTCGGGACGATTCGTGACCTTAGGTGACTTGCACAATTCGGGCTGAAACTAGTGCCAAATGAGAGGGTTGGGATAAACATTCAATTGACCATATGTGCCAAAAATTCTCGTTCTTTAGTTTTCGAGTTATAGCCCCTGGAAGTCGAAAACTGCACGACTTTGCCCTCGAATATCTCGACAACGGAGAAAGGAGAATTTCAGGGCATTTTCTCCCAAGAAATATATGGGAATTATCTGTAATTTAGCACAGTTTCAGAACGATTCGTGAAAGTCACCTTTTAAGAATAACTTCCACTGCAGGCCCATATATAAAAGTTTGCTCCTTTATTACTCTGCACATGGACAATTATTTGCGCTGTTATTTGCCCCAGGCATGTACCTATGTAATTACCGTTTACAGTGTAAAGATGGATGTTATCGGTCGCTGAACGTCGGAGCAGTAGGCGTTTAATGCATTTTCCCATAGGGTCCAATGCAAAATTGACACCTCATTTTCTCCATTCTCAAGAGCTTTGAGTCTCTGCAAAACATATACATGTGTAGACACAAATAAGTGAAATAGAATGAAGGCTATTTCAGCTTTAGCTTTTATTCCGTTTGGGAGCTAAAGTCGCACAAACTTTTGTTTACAAAAATTTCGATGGCCTATAGTTCGCAAGTTATTCAATCAGTTGACATAAGATTGTGCATGCATGTAGACATGTTAATGACCTTTATATATGCCAAGTTTCAGATGGCTACCTACTCAAACAGGCAAGCAGTAGCGGTTTGAAATTTTCACAATTTGGGCTACACGTTCGGGACGATTCGTGACCTTAGGTGACTTGCACAATTCGGGCTGAAACTAGTGCCAAATGAGAGGGTTGGGATAAACATTCAATTGACCATATGTGCCAAAAATTCTCGTTCTTTAGTTTTCGAGTTATAGCCCCTGGAAGTCGAAAACTGCACGACTTTGCCCTCGAATATCTCGACAACGGAGAAAGGAGAATTTCAGGGCATTTTCTCCCAAGAAATATATGGGAATTATCTGTAATTTAGCACAGTTTCAGAACGATTCGTGAAAGTCACCTTTTAAGAATAACTTCCACTGCAGGCCCATATATAAAAGTTTGCTCCTTTATTACTCTGCACATGGACAATTATTTGCGCTGTTATTTGCCCCAGGCATGTACCTATGTAATTACCGTTTACAGTGTAAAGATGGATGTTATCGGTCGCTGAACGTCGGAGCAGTAGGCGTTTAATGCATTTTCCCATAGGGTCCAATGCAAAATTGACACCTCATTTTCTCCATTCTCAAGAGCTTTGAGTCTCTGCAAAACATATACATGTGTAGACACAAATAAGTGAAATAGAATGAAGGCTATTTCAGCTTTAGCTTTTATTCCGTTTGGGAGCTAAAGTCGCACAAACTTTTGTTTACAAAAATTTCGATGGCCTATAGTTCGCAAGTTATGCAATCAGTTGACATAAGATTGTGCATGCATGTAGACATGTTAATGACCTTTATATATGCCAAGTTTCAGATGGCTACCTACTCAAACAAGCAAGCAGTAGCGGTTTGAAATTTTCACAATTTGGGCTACACGTTCGGGACGATTCGTGACCTTAGGTGACTTGCACAATTCGGGCTGAAACTAGTGCCAAATGAGAGGGTTGGGATAAACATTCAATTGACCATATGTGCCAAAAATTCTCGTTCTTTAGTTTTCGAGTTATAGCCCCTGGAAGTCGAAAACTGCACGACTTTGCCCTCGAATATCTCGACAACGGAGAAAGGAGAATTTCAGGGCATTTTCTCCCAAGAAATATATGGGAATTATCTGTAATTTAGCACAGTTTCAGAACGATTCGTGAAAGTCACCTTTTAAGAATAACTTCCACTGCAGGCCCATATATAAAAGTTTGCTCCTTTATTACTCTGCACATGGACAATTATTTGCGCTGTTATTTGCCCCAGGCATGTACCTATGTAATTACCGTTTACAGTGTAAAGATGGATGTTATCGGTCGCTGAACGTCGGAGCAGTAGGCGTTTAATGCATTTTCCCATAGGGTCCAATGCAAAATTGACACCTCATTTTCTCCATTCTCAAGAGCTTTGAGTCTCTGCAAAACATATACATGTGTAGACACAAATAAGTGAAATAGAATGAAGGCTATTTCAGCTTTAGCTTTTATTCCGTTTGGGAGCTAAAGTCGCACAAACTTTTGTTTACAAAAATTTCGATGGCCTATAGTTCGCAAGTTATGCAATCAGTTGACATAAGATTGTGCATGCATGTAGACATGTTAATGACCTTTATATATGCCAAGTTTCAGATGGCTACCTACTCAAACAAGCAAGCAGTAGCGGTTTGAAATTTTCACAATTTGGGCTACACGTTCGGGACGATTCGTGACCTTAGGTGACTTGCACAATTCGGGCTGAAACTAGTGCCAAATGAGAGGGTTGGGATAAACATTCAATTGACCATATGTGCCAAAAATTCTCGTTCTTTAGTTTTCGAGTTATAGCCCCTGGAAGTCGAAAACTGCACGACTTTGCCCTCGAATATCTCGACAACGGAGAAAGGAGAATTTCAGGGCATTTTCTCCCAAGAAATATATGGGAATTATCTGTAATTTAGCACAGTTTCAGAACGATTCGTGAAAGTCACCTTTTAAGAATAACTTCCACTGCAGGCCCATATATAAAAGTTTGCTCCTTTATTACTCTGCACATGGACAATTATTTGCGCTGTTATTTGCCCCAGGCATGTACCTATGTAATTACCGTTTACAGTGTAAAGATGGATGTTATCGGTCGCTGAACGTCGGAGCAGTAGGCGTTTAATGCATTTTCCCATAGGGTCCAATGCAAAATTGACACCTCATTTTCTCCATTCTCAAGAGCTTTGAGTCTCTGCAAAACATATACATGTGTAGACACAAATAAGTGAAATAGAATGAAGGCTATTTCAGCTTTAGCTTTTATTCCGTTTGGGAGCTAAAGTCGCACAAACTTTTGTTTACAAAAATTTCAATGGCCTATAGTTCGCAAGTTATGCAATCAGTTGACATAAGATTGTGCATGCATGTAGACATGTTAATGACCTTTATATATGCCAAGTTTCAGATGGCTACCTACTCAAACAAGCAAGCAGTAGCGGTTTGAAATTTTCACAATTTGGGCTACACGTTCGGGACGATTCGTGACCTTAGGTGACTTGCACAATTCGGGCTGAAACTAGTGCCAAATGAGAGGGTTGGGATAAACATTCAATTGACCATATGTGCCAAAAATTCTCGTTCTTTAGTTTTCGAGTTATAGCCCCTGGAAGTCGAAAACTGCACGACTTTGCCCTCGAATATCTCGACAACGGAGAAAGGAGAATTTCAGTGCATTTTCTCCCAAGAAATATATGGGAATTATCTGTAATTTAGCACAGTTTCAGAACGATTCGTGAAAGTCACCTTTTAAGAATAACTTCCACTGCAGGCCCATATATAAAAGTTTGCTCCTTTATTACTCTGCACATGGACAATTATTTGCGCTGTTATTTGCCCCAGGCATGTACCTATGTAATTACCGTTTACAGTGTAAAGATGGATGTTATCGGTCGCTGAACGTCGGAGCAGTAGGCGTTTAATGCATTTTCCCATAGGGTCCAATGCAAAATTGACACCTCATTTTCTCCATTCTCAAGAGCTTTGAGTCTCTGCAAAACATATACATGTGTAGACATAAATAAGTGAAATAGAATGAAGGCTATTTCAGCTTTAGCTTTTATTCCGTTTGGGAGCTAAAGTCGCACAAACTTTTGTTTACAAAAATTTCGATGGCCTATAGTTCGCAAGTTATGCAATCAGTTGACATAAGATTGTGCATGCATGTAGACATGTTAATGGCCTTTATATATGCCAAGTTTCAGATGGCTACCTACTCAAACAAGCAAGCAGTAGCGGTTTGAAATTTTCACAATTTGGGCTACACGTTCGGGACGATTCGTGACCTTAGGTGACTTGCACAATTCGGGCTGAAACTAGTGCCAAATGAGAGGGTTGGGATAAACATTCAATTGACCATATGTGCCAAAAATTCTCGTTCTTTAGTTTTCGAGTTATAGCCCCTGGAAGTCGAAAACTGCACGACTTTGCCCTCGAATATCTCGACAACGGAGAAAGGAGAATTTCAGGGCATTTTCTCCCAAGAAATATATGGGAATTATCTGTAATTTAGCACAGTTTCAGAACGATTCGTGAAAGTCACCTTTTAAGAATAACTTCCACTGCAGGCCCATATATAAAAGTTTGCTCCTTTATTACTCTGCACATGGACAATTATTT
Organism: Ctena decussata; assembly: GCA_963989385.1. Classification (NCBI taxonomy): domain Eukaryota; kingdom Metazoa; phylum Mollusca; class Bivalvia; order Lucinida; family Lucinidae; genus Ctena; species Ctena decussata. Next base: position 67,544,162 of record OZ022510.1, on the reverse strand, counting down.
GCGCTGTTATTTGCCCCAGGCATGTACCTATGTAATTACCGTTTACAGTGTAAAGATGGATGTTATCGGTCGCTGAACGTCGGAGCAGTAGGCGTTTAATGCATTTTCCCATAGGGTCCAATGCAAAATTGACACCTCATTTTCTCCATTCTCAAGAGCTTTGAGTCTCTGCAAAACATATACATGTGTAGACACAAATAAGTGAAATAGAATGAAGGCTATTTCAGCTTTAGCTTTTATTCCGTTTGGGAGCTAAAGTCGCACAAACTTTTGTTTACAAAAATTTCGATGGCCTATAGTTCGCAAGTTATGCAATCAGTTGACATAAGATTGTGCATGCATGTAGACATGTTAATGACCTTTATATATGCCAAGTTTCAGATGGCTACCTACTCAAACAAGCAAGCAGTAGCGGTTTGAAATTTTCACAATTTGGGCTACACGTTCGGGACGATTCGTGACCTTAGGTGACTTGCACAATTCGGGCTGAAACTAGTGCCAAATGAGAGGGTTGGGATAAACATTCAATTGACCATATGTGCCAAAAATTCTCGTTCTTTAGTTTGCGAGTTATAGCCCCTGGAAGTCGAAAACTGCACGACTTTGCCCTCGAATATCTCGACAACGGAGAAAGGAGAATTTCAGGGCATTTTCTCCCAAGAAATATATGGGAATTATCTGTAATTTAGCACAGTTTCAGAACGATTCGTGAAAGTCACCTTTTAAGAATAACTTCCACTGCAGGCCCATATATAAAAGTTTGCTCCTTTATTACTCTGCACATGGACAATTATTTGCGCTGTTATTTGCCCCAGGCATGTACCTATGTAATTACCGTTTACAGTGTAAAGATGGATGTTATCGGTCGCTGAACGTCGGAGCAGTAGGCGTTTAATGCATTTTCCCATAGGGTCCAATGCAAAATTGACACCTCATTTTCTCCATTCTCAAGAGCTTTGAGTCTCTGCAAAACATATACATGTGTAGACACAAATAAGTGAAATAGAATGAAGGCTATTTCAGCTTTAGCTTTTATTCCGTTTGGGAGCTAAAGTCGCACAAACTTTTGTTTACAAAAATTTCGATGGCCTATAGTTCGCAAGTTATGCAATCAGTTGACATAAGATTGTGCATGCATGTAGACATGTTAATGACCTTTATATATGCCAAGTTTCAGATGGCTACCTACTCAAACAGGCAAGCAGTAGCGGTTTGAAATTTTCACAATTTGGGCTACACGTTCGGGACGATTCGTGACCTTAGGTGACTTGCACAATTCGGGCTGAAACTAGTGCCAAATGAGAGGGTTGGGATAAACATTCAATTGACCATATGTGCCAAAAATTCTCGTTCTTTAGTTTTCGAGTTATAGCCCCTGGAAGTCGAAAACTGCACGACTTTGCCCTCGAATATCTCGACAACGGAGAAAGGAGAATTTCAGGGCATTTTCTCCCAAGAAATATATGGGAATTATCTGTAATTTAGCACAGTTTCAGAACGATTCGTGAAAGTCACCTTTTAAGAATAACTTCCACTGCAGGCCCATATATAAAAGTTTTCTCCTTTATTACTCTGCACATGGACAATTATTTGCGCTGTTATTTGCCCCAGGCATGTACCTATGTAATTACCGTTTACAGTGTAAAGATGGATGTTATCGGTCGCTGAACGTCGGAGCAGTAGGCGTTTAATGCATTTTCCCATAGGGTCCAATGCAAAATTGACACCTCATTTTCTCCATTCTCAAGAGCTTTGAGTCTCTGCAAAACATATACATGTGTAGACACAAATAAGTGAAATAGAATGAAGGCTATTTCAGCTTTAGCTTTTATTCCGTTTGGGAGCTAAAGTCGCACAAACTTTTGTTTACAAAAATTTCGATGGCCTATAGTTCGCAAGTTATGCAATCAGTTGACATAAGATTGTGCATGCATGTAGACATGTTAATGACCTTTATATATGCCAAGTTTCAGATGGCTACCTACTCAAACAAGCAAGCAGTAGCGGTTTGAAATTTTCACAATTTGGGCTACACGTTCGGGACGATTCGTGACCTTAGGTGACTTGCACAATTCGGGCTGAAACTAGTGCCAAATGAGAGGGTTGGGATAAACATTCAATTGACCATATGTGCCAAAAATTCTCGTTCTTTAGTTTTCGAGTTATAGCCCCTGGAAGTCGAAAACTGCACGACTTTGCCCTCGAATATCTCGACAACGGAGAAAGGAGAATTTCAGGGCATTTTCTCCCAAGAAATATATGGGAATTATCTGTAATTTAGCACAGTTTCAGAACGATTCGTGAAAGTCACCTTTTAAGAATAACTTCCACTGCAGGCCCATATATAAAAGTTTGCTCCTTTATTACTCTGCACATGGACAATTATTTGCGCTGTTATTTGCCCCAGGCATGTACCTATGTAATTACCGTTTACAGTGTAAAGATGGATGTTATCGGTCGCTGAACGTCGGAGCAGTAGGCGTTTAATGCATTTTCCCATAGGGTCCAATGCAAAATTGACACCTCATTTTCTCCATTCTCAAGAGCTTTGAGTCTCTGCAAAACATATACATGTGTAGACACAAATAAGTGAAATAGAATGAAGGCTATTTCAGCTTTAGCTTTTATTCCGTTTGGGAGCTAAAGTCGCACAAACTTTTGTTTACAAAAATTTCGATGGCCTATAGTTCGCAAGTTATGCAATCAGTTGACATAAGATTGTGCATGCATGTAGACATGTTAATGACCTTTATATATGCCAAGTTTCAGATGGCTACCTACTCAAACAAGCAAGCAGTAGCGGTTTGAAATTTTCACAATTTGGGCTACACGTTCGGGACGATTCGTGACCTTAGGTGACTTGCACAATTCGGGCTGAAACTAGTGCCAAATGAGAGGGTTGGGATAAACATTCAATTGACCATATGTGCCAAAAATTCTCGTTCTTTAGTTTTCGAGTTATAGCCCCTGGAAGTCAAAAACTGCACGACTTTGCCCTCGAATATCTCGACAACGGAGAAAGGAGAATTTCAGGGCATTTTCTCCCAAGAAATATATGGGAATTATCTGTAATTTAGCACAGTTTCAGAACGATTCGTGAAAGTCACCTTTTAAGAATAACTTCCACTGCAGGCCCATATATAAAAGTTTTCTCCTTTATTACTCTGCACATGGACAATTATTTGCGCTGTTATTTGCCCCAGGCATGTACCTATGTAATTACCGTTTACAGTGTAAAGATGGATGTTATCGGTCGCTGAACGTCGGAGCAGTAGGCGTTTAATGCATTTTCCCATAGGGTCCAATGCAAAATTGACACCTCATTTTCTCCATTCTCAAGAGCTTTGAGTCTCTGCAAAACATATACATGTGTAGACACAAATAAGTGAAATAGAATGAAGGCTATTTCAGCTTTAGCTTTTATTCCGTTTGGGAGCTAAAGTCGCACAAACTTTTGTTTACAAAAATTTCGATGGCCTATAGTTCGCAAGTTATGCAATCAGTTGACATAAGATTGTGCATGCATGTAGACATGTTAATGACCTTTATATATGCCAAGTTTCAGATGGCTACCTACTCAAACAAGCAAGCAGTAGCGGTTTGAAATTTTCACAATTTGGGCTACACGTTCGGGACGATTCGTGACCTTAGGTGACTTGCACAATTCGGGCTGAAACTAGTGCCAAATGAGAGGGTTGGGATAAACATTCAATTGACCATATGTGCCAAAAATTCTCGTTCTTTAGTTTTCGAGTTATAGCCCCTGGAAGTCGAAAACTGCACGACTTTGCCCTCGAATATCTCGACAACGGAGAAAGGAGAATTTCAGGGCATTTTCTCCCAAGAAATATATGGGAATTATCTGTAATTTAGCACAGTTTCAGAACGATTCGTGAAAGTCACCTTTTAAGAATAACTTCCACTGCAGGCCCATATAAAAGTTTGCTCCTTTATTACTCTGCACATGGACAATTATTTGCGCTGTTATTTGCCCCAGGCATGTACCTATGTAATTACCGTTTACAGTGTAAAGATGGATGTTATCGGTCGCTGAACGTCGGAGCAGTAGGCGTTTAATGCATTTTCCCATAGGGTCCAATGCAAAATTGACACCTCATTTTCTCCATTCTCAAGAGCTTTGAGTCTCTGCAAAACATATACATGTGTAGACACAAATAAGTGAAATAGAATGAAGGCTATTTCAGCTTTAGCTTTTATTCCGTTTGGGAGCTAAAGTCGCACAAACTTTTGTTTACAAAAATTTCGATGGCCTATAGTTCGCAAGTTATTCAATCAGTTGACATAAGATTGTGCATGCATGTAGACATGTTAATGACCTTTATATATGCCAAGTTTCAGATGGCTACCTACTCAAACAGGCAAGCAGTAGCGGTTTGAAATTTTCACAATTTGGGCTACACGTTCGGGACGATTCGTGACCTTAGGTGACTTGCACAATTCGGGCTGAAACTAGTGCCAAATGAGAGGGTTGGGATAAACATTCAATTGACCATATGTGCCAAAAATTCTCGTTCTTTAGTTTTCGAGTTATAGCCCCTGGAAGTCGAAAACTGCACGACTTTGCCCTCGAATATCTCGACAACGGAGAAAGGAGAATTTCAGGGCATTTTCTCCCAAGAAATATATGGGAATTATCTGTAATTTAGCACAGTTTCAGAACGATTCGTGAAAGTCACCTTTTAAGAATAACTTCCACTGCAGGCCCATATATAAAAGTTTGCTCCTTTATTACTCTGCACATGGACAATTATTTGCGCTGTTATTTGCCCCAGGCATGTACCTATGTAATTACCGTTTACAGTGTAAAGATGGATGTTATCGGTCGCTGAACGTCGGAGCAGTAGGCGTTTAATGCATTTTCCCATAGGGTCCAATGCAAAATTGACACCTCATTTTCTCCATTCTCAAGAGCTTTGAGTCTCTGCAAAACATATACATGTGTAGACACAAATAAGTGAAATAGAATGAAGGCTATTTCAGCTTTAGCTTTTATTCCGTTTGGGAGCTAAAGTCGCACAAACTTTTGTTTACAAAAATTTCGATGGCCTATAGTTCGCAAGTTATGCAATCAGTTGACATAAGATTGTGCATGCATGTAGACATGTTAATGACCTTTATATATGCCAAGTTTCAGATGGCTACCTACTCAAACAAGCAAGCAGTAGCGGTTTGAAATTTTCACAATTTGGGCTACACGTTCGGGACGATTCGTGACCTTAGGTGACTTGCACAATTCGGGCTGAAACTAGTGCCAAATGAGAGGGTTGGGATAAACATTCAATTGACCATATGTGCCAAAAATTCTCGTTCTATAGTTTTCGAGTTATAGCCCCTGGAAGTCGAAAACTGCACGACTTTGCCCTCGAATATCTCGACAACGGAGAAAGGAGAATTTCAGGGCATTTTCTCCCAAGAAATATATGGGAATTATCTGTAATTTAGCACAGTTTCAGAACGATTCGTGAAAGTCACCTTTTAAGAATAACTTCCACTGCAGGCCCATATATAAAAGTTTGCTCCTTTATTACTCTGCACATGGACAATTATTTGCGCTGTTATTTGCCCCAGGCATGTACCTATGTAATTACCGTTTACAGTGTAAAGATGGATGTTATCGGTCGCTGAACGTCGGAGCAGTAGGCGTTTAATGCATTTTCCCATAGGGTCCAATGCAAAATTGACACCTCATTTTCTCCATTCTCAAGAGCTTTGAGTCTCTGCAAAACATATACATGTGTAGACACAAATAAGTGAAATAGAATGAAGGCTATTTCAGCTTTAGTTTTTATTCCGTTTGGGAGCTAAAGTCGCACAAACTTTTGTTTACAAAAATTTCGATGGCCTATAGTTCGCAAGTTATGCAATCAGTTGACATAAGATTGTGCATGCATGTAGACATGTTAATGACCTTTATATATGCCAAGTTTCAGATGGCTACCTACTCAAACAAGCAAGCAGTAGCGGTTTGAAATTTTCACAATTTGGGCTACACGTTCGGGACGATTCGTGACCTTAGGTGACTTGCACAATTCGGGCTGAAACTAGTGCCAAATGAGAGGGTTGGGATAAACATTCAATTGACCATATGTGCCAAAAATTCTCGTTCTTTAGTTTTCGAGTTATAGCCCCTGGAAGTCGAAAACTGCACGACTTTGCCCTCGAATATCTCGACAACGGAGAAAGGAGAATTTCAGGGCATTTTCTCCCAAGAAATATATGGGAATTATCTGTAATTTAGCACAGTTTCAGAACGATTCGTGAAAGTCACCTTTTAAGAATAACTTCCACTGCAGGCCCATATATAAAAGTTTGCTCCTTTATTACTCTGCACATGGACAATTATTTGCGCTGTTATTTGCCCCAGGCATGTACCTATGTAATTACCGTTTACAGTGTAAAGATGGATGTTATCGGTCGCTGAACGTCGGAGCAGTAGGCGTTTAATGCATTTTCCCATAGGGTCCAATGCAAAATTGACACCTCATTTTCTCCATTCTCAAGAGCTTTGAGTCTCTGCAAAACATATACATGTGTAGACACAAATAAGTGAAATAGAATGAAGGCTATTTCAGCTTTAGCTTTTATTCCGTTTGGGAGCTAAAGTCGCACAAACTTTTGTTTACAAAAATTTCGATGGCCTATAGTTCGCAAGTTATGCAATCAGTTGACATAAGATTGTGCATGCATGTAGACATGTTAATGACCTTTATATATGCCAAGTTTCAGATGGCTACCTACTCAAACAAGCAAGCAGTAGCGGTTTGAAATTTTCACAATTTGGGCTACACGTTCGGGACGATTCGTGACCTTAGGTGACTTGCACAATTCGGGCTGAAACTAGTGCCAAATGAGAGGGTTGGGATAAACATTCAATTGACCATATGTGCCAAAAATTCTCGTTCTTTAGTTTTCGAGTTATAGCCCCTGGAAGTCGAAAACTGCACGACTTTGCCCTCGAATATCTCGACAACGGAGAAAGGAGAATTTCAGGGCATTTTCTCCCAAGAAATATATGGGAATTATCTGTAATTTAGCACAGTTTCAGAACGATTCGTGAAAGTCACCTTTTAAGAATAACTTCCACTGCAGGCCCATATATAAAAGTTTGCTCCTTTATTACTCTGCACATGGACAATTATTTGCGCTGTTATTTGCCCCAGGCATGTACCTATGTAATTACCGTTTACAGTGTAAAGATGGATGTTATCGGTCGCTGAACGTCGGAGCAGTAGGCGTTTAATGCATTTTCCCATAGGGTCCAATGCAAAATTGACACCTCATTTTCTCCATTCTCAAGAGCTTTGAGTCTCTGCAAAACATATACATGTGTAGACACAAATAAGTGAAATAGAATGAAGGCTATTTCAGCTTTAGCTTTTATTCCGTTTGGGAGCTAAAGTCGCACAAACTTTTGTTTACAAAAATTTCGATGGCCTATAGTTCGCAAGTTATGCAATCAGTTGACATAAGATTGTGCATGCATGTAGACATGTTAATGACCTTTATATATGCCAAGTTTCAGATGGCTACCTACTCAAACAAGCAAGCAGTAGCGGTTTGAAATTTTCACAATTTGGACTACACGTTCGGGACGATTCGTGACCTTAGGTGACTTGCACAATTCGGGCTGAAACTAGTGCCAAATGAGAGGGTTGGGATAAACATTCAATTGACCATATGTGCCAAAAATTCTCGTTCTTTAGTTTTCGAGTTATAGCCCCTGGAAGTCGAAAACTGCACGACTTTGCCCTCGAATATCTCGACAACGGAGAAAGGAGAATTTCAGGGCATTTTCTCCCAAGAAATATATGGGAATTATCTGTAATTTAGCACAGTTTCAGAACGATTCGTGAAAGTCACCTTTTAAGAATAACTTCCACTGCAGGCCCATATATAAAAGTTTGCTCCTTTATTACTCTGCACATGGACAATTATTTGCGCTGTTATTTGCCCCAGGCATGTACCTATGTAATTACCGTTTACAGTGTAAAGATGGATGTTATCGGTCGCTGAACGTCGGAGCAGTAGGCGTTTAATGCATTTTCCCATAGGGTCCAATGCAAAATTGACACCTCATTTTCTCCATTCTCAAGAGCTTTGAGTCTCTGCAAAACATATACATGTGTAGACACAAATAAGTGAAATAGAATGAAGGCTATTTCAGCTTTAGCTTTTATTCCGTTTGGGAGCTAAAGTCGCACAAACTTTTGTTTACAAAAATTTCGATGGCCTATAGTTCGCAAGTTATGCAATCAGTTGACATAAGATTGTGCATGCATGTAGACATGTTAATGACCTTTATATATGCCAAGTTTCAGATGGCTACCTACTCAAACAAGCAAGCAGTAGCGGTTTGAAATTTTCACAATTTGGGCTACACGTTCGGGACGATTCGTGACCTTAGGTGACTTGCACAATTCGGGCTGAAACTAGTGCCAAATGAGAGGGTTGGGATAAACATTCAATTGACCATATGTGCCAAAAATTCTCGTTCTTTAGTTTTCGAGTTATAGCCCCTGGAAGTCGAAAACTGCACGACTTTGCCCTCGAATATCTCGACAACGGAGAAAGGAGAATTTCAGGGCATTTTCTCCCAAGAAATATATGGGAATTATCTGTAATTTAGCACAGTTTCAGAACGATTCGTGAAAGTCACCTTTTAAGAATAACTTCCACTGCAGGCCCATATATAAAAGTTTGCTCCTTTATTACTCTGCACATGGACAATTATTTGCGCTGTTATTTGCCCCAGGCATGTACCTATGTAATTACCGTTTACAGTGTAAAGATGGATGTTATCGGTCGCTGAACGTCGGAGCAGTAGGCGTTTAATGCATTTTCCCATAGGGTCCAATGCAAAATTGACACCTCATTTTCTCCATTCTCAAGAGCTTTGAGTCTCTGCAAAACATATACATGTGTAGACACAAATAAGTGAAATAGAATGAAGGCTATTTCAGCTTTAGCTTTTATTCCGTTTGGGAGCTAAAGTCGCACAAACTTTTGTTTACAAAAATTTCGATGGCCTATAGTTCGCAAGTTATTCAATCAGTTGACATAAGATTGTGCATGCATGTAGACATGTTAATGACCTTTATATATGCCAAGTTTCAGATGGCTACCTACTCAAACAGGCAAGCAGTAGCGGTTTGAAATTTTCACAATTTGGGCTACACGTTCGGGACGATTCGTGACCTTAGGTGACTTGCACAATTCGGGCTGAAACTAGTGCCAAATGAGAGGGTTGGGATAAACATTCAATTGACCATATGTGCCAAAAATTCTCGTTCTTTAGTTTTCGAGTTATAGCCCCTGGAAGTCGAAAACTGCACGACTTTGCCCTCGAATATCTCGACAACGGAGAAAGGAGAATTTCAGGGCATTTTCTCCCAAGAAATATATGGGAATTATCTGTAATTTAGCACAGTTTCAGAACGATTCGTGAAAGTCACCTTTTAAGAATAACTTCCACTGCAGGCCCATATATAAAAGTTTGCTCCTTTATTACTCTGCACATGGACAATTATTTGCGCTGTTATTTGCCCCAGGCATGTACCTATGTAATTACCGTTTACAGTGTAAAGATGGATGTTATCGGTCGCTGAACGTCGGAGCAGTAGGCGTTTAATGCATTTTCCCATAGGGTCCAATGCAAAATTGACACCTCATTTTCTCCATTCTCAAGAGCTTTGAGTCTCTGCAAAACATATACATGTGTAGACACAAATAAGTGAAATAGAATGAAGGCTATTTCAGCTTTAGCTTTTATTCCGTTTGGGAGCTAAAGTCGCACAAACTTTTGTTTACAAAAATTTCGATGGCCTATAGTTCGCAAGTTATGCAATCAGTTGACATAAGATTGTGCATGCATGTAGACATGTTAATGACCTTTATATATGCCAAGTTTCAGATGGCTACCTACTCAAACAAGCAAGCAGTAGCGGTTTGAAATTTTCACAATTTGGGCTACACGTTCGGGACGATTCGTGACCTTAGGTGACTTGCACAATTCGGGCTGAAACTAGTGCCAAATGAGAGGGTTGGGATAAACATTCAATTGACCATATGTGCCAAAAATTCTCGTTCTATAGTTTTCGAGTTATAGCCCCTGGAAGTCGAAAACTGCACGACTTTGCCCTCGAATATCTCGACAACGGAGAAAGGAGAATTTCAGGGCATTTTCTCCCAAGAAATATATGGGAATTATCTGTAATTTAGCACAGTTTCAGAACGATTCGTGAAAGTCACCTTTTAAGAATAACTTCCACTGCAGGCCCATATATAAAAGTTTGCTCCTTTATTACTCTGCACATGGACAATTATTTGCGCTGTTATTTGCCCCAGGCATGTACCTATGTAATTACCGTTTACAGTGTAAAGATGGATGTTATCGGTCGCTGAACGTCGGAGCAGTAGGCGTTTAATGCATTTTCCCATAGGGTCCAATGCAAAATTGACACCTCATTTTCTCCATTCTCAAGAGCTTTGAGTCTCTGCAAAACATATACATGTGTAGACACAAATAAGTGAAATAGAATGAAGGCTATTTCAGCTTTAGCTTTTATTCCGTTTGGGAGTTAAAGTCGCACAAACTTTTGTTTACAAAAATTTCGATGGCCTATAGTTCGCAAGCTATGCAATCAGTTGACATAAGATTGTGCATGCATGTAGACATGTTAATGACCTTTATATATGCCAAGTTTCAGATGGCTACCTACTCAAACAAGCAAGCAGTAGCGGTTTGAAATTTTCACAATTTGGGCTACACGTTCGGGACGATTCGTGACCTTAGGTGACTTGCACAATTCGGGCTGAAACTAGTGCCAAATGAGAGGGTTGGGATAAACATTCAATTGACCATATGTGCCAAAAATTCTCGTTCTTTAGTTTTCGAGTTATAGCCCCTGGAAGTCGAAAACTGCACGACTTTGCCCTCGAATATCTCGACAACGGAGAAAGGAGAATTTCAGGGCATTTTCTCCCAAGAAATATATGGGAATTATCTGTAATTTAGCACAGTTTCAGAACGATTCGTGAAAGTCACCTTTTAAGAATAACTTCCACTGCAGGCCCATATATAAAAGTTTGCTCCTTTATTACTCTGCACATGGACAATTATTTGCGCTGTTATTTGCCCCAGGCATGTACCTATGTAATTACCGTTTACAGTGTAAAGATGGATGTTATCGGTCGCTGAACGTCGGAGCAGTAGGCGTTTAATGCATTTTCCCATAGGGTCCAATGCAAAATTGACACCTCATTTTCTCCATTCTCAAGAGCTTTGAGTCTCTGCAAAACATATACATGTGTAGACACAAATAAGTGAAATAGAATGAAGGCTATTTCAGCTTTAGTTTTTATTCCGTTTGGGAGCTAAAGTCGCACAAACTTTTGTTTACAAAAATTTCGATGGCCTATAGTTCGCAAGTTATGCAATCAGTTGACATAAGATTGTGCATGCATGTAGACATGTTAATGACCTTTATATATGCCAAGTTTCAGATGGCTACCTACTCAAACAAGCAAGCAGTAGCGGTTTGAAATTTTCACAATTTGGGCTACACGTTCGGGACGATTCGTGACCTTAGGTGACTTGCACAATTCGGGCTGAAACTAGTGCCAAATGAGAGGGTTGGGATAAACATTCAATTGACCATATGTGCCAAAAATTCTCGTTCTTTAGTTTTCGAGTTATAGCCCCTGGAAGTCGAAAACTGCACGACTTTGCCCTCGAATATCTCGACAACGGAGAAAGGAGAATTTCAGGGCATTTTCTCCCAAGAAATATATGGGAATTATCTGTAATTTAGCACAGTTTCAGAACGATTCGTGAAAGTCACCTTTTAAGAATAACTTCCACTGCAGGCCCATATATAAAAGTTTGCTCCTTTATTACTCTGCACATGGACAATTATTTGCGCTGTTATTTGCCCCAGGCATGTACCTATGTAATTACCGTTTACAGTGTAAAGATGGATGTTATCGGTCGCTGAACGTCGGAGCAGTAGGCGTTTAATGCATTTTCCCATAGGGTCCAATGCAAAATTGACACCTCATTTTCTCCATTCTCAAGAGCTTTGAGTCTCTGCAAAACATATACATGTGTAGACACAAATAAGTGAAATAGAATGAAGGCTATTTCAGCTTTAGCTTTTATTCCGTTTGGGAGCTAAAGTCGCACAAACTTTTGTTTACAAAAATTTCGATGGCCTATAGTTCGCAAGTTATGCAATCAGTTGACATAAGATTGTGCATGCATGTAGACATGTTAATGACCTTTATATATGCCAAGTTTCAGATGGCTACCTACTCAAACAAGAAAGCAGTAGCGGTTTGAAATTTTCACAATTTGGGCTACACGTTCGGGACGATTCGTGACCTTAGGTGACTTGCACAATTCGGGCTGAAACTAGTGCCAAATGAGAGGGTTGGGATAAACATTCAATTGACCATATGTGCCAAAAATTCTCGTTCTTTAGTTTTCGAGTTATAGCCCCTGGAAGTCGAAAACTGCACGACTTTGCCCTCGAATATCTCGACAACGGAGAAAGGAGAATTTCAGGGCATTTTCTCCCAAGAAATATATGGGAATTATCTGTAATTTAGCACAGTTTCAGAACGATTCGTGAAAGTCACCTTTTAAGAATAACTTCCACTGCAGGCCCATATATAAAAGTTTGCTCCTTTATTACTCTGCACATGGACAATTATTTGCGCTGTTATTTGCCCCAGGCATGTACCTATGTAATTACCGTTTACAGTGTAAAGATGGATGTTATCGGTCGCTGAACGTCGGAGCAGTAGGCGTTTAATGCATTTTCCCATAGGGTCCAATGCAAAATTGACACCTCATTTTCTCCATTCTCAAGAGCTTTGAGTCTCTGCAAAACATATACATGTGTACACACAAATAAGTGAAATAGAATGAAGGCTATTTCAGCTTTAGCTTTTATTCCGTTTGGGAGCTAAAGTCGCACAAACTTTTGTTTACAAAAATTTCGATGGCCTATAGTTCGCAAGTTATGCAATCAGTTGACATAAGATTGTGCATGCATGTAGACATGTTAATGACCTTTATATATGCCAAGTTTCAGATGGCTACCTACTCAAACAAGCAAGCAGTAGCGGTTTGAAATTTTCACAATTTGGGCTACACGTTCGGGACGATTCGTGACCTTAGGTGACTTGCACAATTCAGGCTGAAACTAGTGCCAAATGAGAGGGTTGGGATAAACATTCAATTGACCATATGTGCCAAAAATTCTCGTTCTTTAGTTTTCGAGTTATAGCCCCTTGAAGTCGAAAACTGCACGACTTTGCCCTCGAATATCTCGACAACGGAGAAAGGAGAATTTCAGGGCATTTTCTTCCAAGAAATATATGGGAATTATCTGTAATTTAGCACAGTTTCAGAACGATTCGTGAAAGTCACCTTTTAAGAATAACTTCCACTGCAGGCCCATATATAAAAGTTTGCTCCTTTATTACTCTGCACATGGACAATTATTTGCGCTGTTATTTGCCCCAGGCATGTACCTATGTAATTACCTTTTACAGTGTAAAGATGGATGTTATCGGTCGCTGAACGTCGGAGCAGTAGGCGTTTAATGCATTTTCCCATAGGGTCCAATGCAAAATTGACACCTCATTTTCTCCATTCTCAAGAGCTTTGAGTCTCTGCAAAACATATACATGTGTACACACAAATAAGTGAAATAGAATGAAGGCTATTTCAGCTTTAGCTTTTATTCCGTTTGGGAGCTAAAGTCGCACAAACTTTTGTTTACAAAAATTTCGATGGCCTATAGTTCGCAAGTTATGCAATCAGTTGACATAAGATTGTGCATGCATGTAGACATGTTAATGACCTTTATATATGCCAAGTTTCAGATGGCTACCTACTCAAACAAGCAAGCAGTAGCGGTTTGAAATTTTCACAATTTGGGCTACACGTTCGGGACGATTCGTGACCTTAGGTGACTTGCACAATTCGGGCTGAAACTAGTGCCAAATGAGAGGGTTGGGATAAACATTCAATTGACCATATGTGCCAAAAATTCTCGTTCTTTAGTTTTCGAGTTATAGCCCCTGGAAGTCGAAAACTGCACGACTTTGCCCTCGAATATCTCGACAACGGAGAAAGGACAATTTCAGGGCATTTTCTCCAAGAAATATATGGGAATTATCTGTAATTTAGCACAGTTTCAGAACGATTCGTGAAAGTCACCTTTTAAGAATAACTTCCACTGCAGGCCCATATATAAAAGTTTGCTCCTTTATTACTCTGCACATGGACAATTATTTGCGCTGTTATTTGCCCCAGGCATGTACCTATGTAATTACCGTTTACAGTGTAAAGATGGATGTTATCGGTCGCTGAACGTCGGAGCAGTAGGCGTTTAATGCATTTTCCCATAGGGTCCAATGCAAAATTGACACCTCATTTTCTCCATTCTCAAGAGCTTTGAGTCTCTGCAAAACATATACATGTGTAGACACAAATAAGTGAAATAGAATGAAGGCTATTTCAGCTTTAGCTTTTATTCCGTTTGGGAGCTAAAGTCGCACAAACTTTTGTTTACCAAAATTTCGATGGCCTATAGTTCGCAAGTTATGCAATCAGTTGACATAAGATTGTGCATGCATGTAGACATGTTAATGACCTTTATATATGCCAAGTTTCAGATGGCTACCTACTCAAACAAGCAAGCAGTAGCGGTTTGAAATTTTCACAATTTGGGCTACACGTTCGGGACGATTCGTGACCTTAGGTGACTTGCACAATTCGGGCTGAAACTAGTGCCAAATGAGAGGGTTGGGATAAACATTCAATTGACCATATGTGCCAAAAATTCTCGTTCTTTAGTTTTCGAGTTATAGCCCCTGGAAGTCGAAAACTGCACGACTTTGCCCTCGAATATCTCGACAACGGAGAAAGGAGAATTTCAGGGCATTTTCTCCCAAGAAATATATGGGAATTATCTGTAATTTAGCACAGTTTCAGAACGATTCGTGAAAGTCACCTTTTAAGAATAACTTCCACTGCAGGCCCATATATAAAAGTTTGCTCCTTTATTACTCTGCACATGGACAATTATTTGCGCTGTTATTTGCCCCAGGCATGTACCTATGTAATTACCGTTTACAGTGTAAAGACGGATGTTATCGGTCGCTGAACGTCGGAGCAGTAGGCGTTTAATGCATTTTCCCATAGGGTCCAATGCAAAATTGACACCTCATTTTCTCCATTCTCAAGAGCTTTGAGTCTCTGCAAAACATATACATGTGTAGACACAAATAAGTGAAATAGAATGAAGGCTATTTCAGCTTTAGCTTTTATTCCGTTTGGGAGCTAAAGTCGCACAAACTTTTGTTTACAAAAAATTCGATGGCCTATAGTTCGCAAGTTATGCAATCAGTTGACATAAGATTGTGCATGCATGTAGACATGTTAATGACCTTTATATATGCCAAGTTTCAGATGGCTACCTACTCAAACAAGCAAGCAGTAGCGGTTTGAAATTTTCACAATTTGGGCTACACGTTCGGGACGATTCGTGACCTTAGGTGACTTGCACAATTCGGGCTGAAACTAGTGCCAAATGAGAGGGTTGGGATAAACATTCAATTGACCATATGTGCCAAAAATTCTCGTTCTTTAGTTTTCGAGTTATAGCCCCTGGAAATCGAAAACTGCACGACTTTGCCCTCGAATATCTCGACAACGGAGAAAGGAGAATTTCAGGGCATTTTCTCCCAAGAAATATATGGGAATTATCTGTAATTTAGCACAGTTTCAGAACGATTCGTGAAAGTCACCTTTTAAGAATAACTTCCACTGCAGGCCCATATATAAAAGTTTGCTCCTTTATTACTCTGCACATGGACAACTATTTGCGCTGTTATTTGCCCCAGGCATGTACCTATGTAATTACCGTTTACAGTGTAAAGATGGATGTTATCGGTCGCTGAACGTCGGAGCAGTAGGCGTTTAATGCATTTTCCCATAGGGTCCAATGCAAAATTGACACCTCATTTTCTCCATTCTCAAGAGCTTTGAGTCTCTGCAAAACATATACATGTGTAGACACAAATAAGTGAAATAGAATGAAGGCTATTTCAGCTTTAGCTTTTATTCCGTTTGGGAGCTAAAGTCGCACAAACTTTTGTTTACAAAAATTTCGATGGCCTATAGTTCGCAAGTTATGCAATCAGTTGACATAAGATTGTGCATGCATGTAGACATGTTAATGACCTTTATATATGCCAAGTTTCAGATGGCTACCTACTCAAACAAGCAAGCAGTAGCGGTTTGAAATTTTCACAATTTGGGCTACACGTTCGGGACGATTCGTGACCTTAGGTGACTTGCACAATTCGGGCTGAACTAGTGCCAAATGAGAGGGTTGGGATAAACATTCAATTGACCATATGTGCCAAAAATTCTCGTTCTTTAGTTTTCGAGTTATAGCCCCTGGAAGTCGAAAACTGCACGACTTTGCCCTCGAATATCTCGACAACGGAGAAAGGAGAATTTCAGGGCATTTTCTCCCAAGAAATATATGGGAATTATCTGTAATTTAGCACAGTTTCAGAACGATTCGTGAAAGTCACCTTTTAAGAATAACTTCCACTGCAGGCCCATATATAAAAGTTTGCTCCTTTATTACTCTGCACATGGACAATTATTTGCGCTGTTATTTGCCCAGGCATGTACCTATGTAATTACCGTTTACAGTGTAAAGATGGATGTTATCGGTCGCTGAACGTCGGAGCAGTAGGCGTTTAATGCATTTTCCCATAGGGTCCAATGCAAAATTGACACCTCATTTTCTCCATTCTCAAGAGCTTTGAGTCTCTGCAAAACATATACATGTGTAGACACAAATAAGTGAAATAGAATGAAGGCTATTTCAGCTTTAGCTTTTATTCCGTTTGGGAGCTAAAGTCGCACAAACTTTTGTTTACAAAAATTTCGATGGCCTATAGTTCGCAAGTTATGCAATCAGTTGACATAAGATTGTGCATGCATGTAGACATGTTAATGACCTTTATATATGCCAAGTTTCAGATGGCTACCTACTCAAACAGGCAAGCAGTAGCGGTTTGAAATTTTCACAATTTGGGCTACACGTTCGGGACGATTCGTGACCTTAGGTGACTTGCACAATTCAGGCTGAAACTAGTGCCAAATGAGAGGGTTGGGATAAACATTCAATTGACCATATGTGCCAAAAATTCTCGTTCTTTAGTTTTCGAGTTATAGCCCCTGGAAGTCGAAAACTGCACGACTTTGCCCTCGAATATCTCGACAACGGAGAAAGGAGAATTTCAGGGCATTTTCTCCCAAGAAATATATGGGAATTATCTGTAATTTAGCACAGTTTCAGAACGATTCGTGAAAGTCACCTTTTAAGAATAACTTCCACTGCAGGCCCATATATAAAAGTTTGCTCCTTTATTACTCTGCACATGGACAGTTATTTGCGCTGTTATTTGCCCCAGGCATGTACCTATGTAATTACCGTTTACAGTGTAAAGACGGATGTTATCGGTCGCTGAACGTCGGAGCAGTAGGCGTTTAATGCATTTTCCCATAGGGTCCAATGCAAAATTGACACCTCATTTTCTCCATTCTCAAGAGCTTTGAGTCTCTGCAAAACATATACATGTGTAGACACAAATAAGTGAAATAGAATGAAGGCTATTTCAGCTTTAGCTTTTATTCCGTTTGGGAGCTAAAGTCGCACAAACTTTTGTTTACAAAAATTTCGATGGCCTATAGTTCGCAAGTTATGCAATCAGTTGACATAAGATTGTGCATGCATGTAGACATGTTAATGACCTTTATATATGCCAAGTTTCAGATGGCTACCTACTCAAACAAGCAAGCAGTAGCGGTTTGAAATTTTCACAATTTGGGCTACACGTTCGGGACGATTCGTGACCTTAGGTGACTTGCACAATTCGGGCTGAAACTAGTGCCAAATGAGAGGGTTGGGATAAACATTCAATTGACCATATGTGCCAAAAATTCTCGTTCTTTAGTTTTCGAGTTATAGCCCCTGGAAGTCGAAAACTGCACGACTTTGCCCTCGAATATCTCGACAACGGAGAAAGGAGAATTTCAGGGCATTTTCTCCCAAGAAATATATGGGAATTATCTGTAATTTAGCACAGTTTCAGAACGATTCGTGAAAGTCACCTTTTAAGAATAACTTCCACTGCAGGCCCATATATAAAAGTTTGCTCCTTTATTACTCTGCACATGGACAATTATTTGCGCTGTTATTTGCCCCAGGCATGTACCTATGTAATTACCGTTTACAGTGTAAAGATGGATGTTATCGGTCGCTGAACGTCGGAGCAGTAGGCGTTTAATGCATTTTCCCATAGGGTCCAATGCAAAATTGACACCTCATTTTCTCCATTCTCAAGAGCTTTGAGTCTCTGCAAAACATATACATGTGTAGACATAAATAAGTGAAATAGAATGAAGGCTATTTCAGCTTTAGCTTTTATTCCGTTTGGGAGCTAAAGTCGCACAAACTTTTGTTTACAAAAATTTCGATGGCCTATAGTTCGCAAGTTATGCAATCAGTTGACATAAGATTATGCATGCATGTAGACATATTAATGACCTTTATATATGCCAAGTTTCAGATGGCTACCTACTCAAACAAGCAAGCAGTAGCGGTTTGAAATTTTCACAATTTGGGCTACACGTTCGGGACGATTCGTGACCTTAGGTGACTTGCACAATTCGGGCTGAAACTAGTGCCAAATGAGAGGGTTGGGATAAACATTCAATTGACCATATGTGCCAAAAATTCTCGTTCTTTAGTTTTCGAGTTATAGCCCCTGGAAGTCGAAAACTGCACGACTTTGCCCTCGAATATCTCGACAACGGAGAAAGGAGAATTTCAGGGCATTTTCTCCCAAGAAATATATGGGAATTATCTGTAATTTAGCACAGTTTCAGAACGATTCGTGAAAGTCACCTTTTAAGAATAACTTCCACTGCAGGCCCATATATAAAAGTTTGCTCCTTTATTACTCTGCACATGGACAATTATTTGCGCTGTTATTTGCCCCAGGCATGTACCTATGTAATTACCGTTTACAGTGTAAAGATGGATGTTATCGGTCGCTGAACGTCGGAGCAGTAGGCGTTTAATGCATTTTCCCATAGGGTCCAATGCAAAATTGACACCTCATTTTCTCCATTCTCAAGAGCTTTGAGTCTCTGCAAAACATATACATGTGTAGACACAAATAAGTGAAATAGAATGAAGGCTATTTCAGCTTTAGCTTTTATTCCGTTTGGGAGCTAAAGTCGCACAAACTTTTGTTTACAAAAATTTCGATGGCCTATAGTTCGCAAGTTATGCAATCAGTTGACATAAGATTGTGCATGCATGTAGACATGTTAATGACCTTTATATATGCCAAGTTTCAGATGGCTACCTACTCAAACAAGCAAGCAGTAGCGGTTTGAAATTTTCACAATTTGGGCTACACGTTCGGGACGATTCGTGACCTTAGGTGACTTGCACAATTCGGGCTGAAACTAGTGCCAAATGAGAGGGTTGGGATAAACATTCAATTGACCATATGTGCCAAAAATTCTCGTTCTTTAGTTTTCGAGTTATAGCCCCTGGAAGTCGAAAACTGCACGACTTTGCCCTCGAATATCTCGACAACGGAGAAAGGAGAATTTCAGGGCATTTTCTCCCAAGAAATATATGGGAATTATCTGTAATTTAGCACAGTTTCAGAACGATTCGTGAAAGTCACCTTTTAAGAATAACTTCCACTGCAGGCCCATATATAAAAGTTTGCTCCTTTATTACTCTGCACATGGACAATTATTTGCGCTGTTATTTGCCCCAGGCATGTACCTATGTAATTACCGTTTACAGTGTAAAGATGGATGTTATCGGTCGCTGAACGTCGGAGCAGTAGGCGTTTAATGCATTTTCCCATAGGGTCCAATGCAAAATTGACACCTCATTTTCTCCATTCTCAAGAGCTTTGAGTCTCTGCAAAACATATACATGTGTAGACACAAATAAGTGAAATAGAATGAAGGCTATTTCAGCTTTAGCTTTTATTCCGTTTGGGAGCTAAAGTCGCACAAACTTTTGTTTACAAAAATTTCGATGGCCTATAGTTCGCAAGTTATGCAATCAGTTGACATAAGATTGTGCATGCATGTAGACATGTTAATGACCTTTATATATGCCAAGTTTCAGATGGCTACCTACTCAAACAAGCAAGCAGTAGCGGTTTGAAATTTTCACAATTTGGGCTACACGTTCGGGACGATTCGTGACCTTAGGTGACTTGCACAATTCGGGCTGAAACTAGTGCCAAATGAGAGGGTTGGGATAAACATTCAATTGACCATATGTGCCAAAAATTCTCGTTCTTTAGTTTTCGAGTTATAGCGCCTGGAAGTCGAAAACTGCACGACTTTGCCCTCGAATATCTCGACAACGGAGAAAGGAGAATTTCAGGGCATTTTCTCCCAAGAAATATATGGGAATTATCTGTAATTTAGCACAGTTTCAGAACGATTCGTGAAAGTGACCTTTTAAGAATAACTTCCACTGCAGGCCCATATATAAAAGTTTGCTCCTTTATTACTCTGCACATGGACAATTATTTGCGCTGTTATTTGCCCCAGGCATGTACCTATGTAATTACCGTTTACAGTGTAAAGATGGATGTTATCGGTCGCTGAACGTCGGAGCAGTAGGCGTTTAATGCATTTTCCCATAGGGTCCAATGCAAAATTGACACCTCATTTTCTCCATTCTCAAGAGCTTTGAGTCTCTGCAAAACATATACATGTGTAGACACAAATAAGTGAAATAGAATGAAGGCTATTTCAGCTTTAGCTTTTATTCCGTTTGGGAGCTAAAGTCGCACAAACTTTTGTTTACAAAAATTTCGATGGCCTATAGTTCGCAAGTTATGCAATCAGTTGACATAAGATTGTGCATGCATGTAGACATGTTAATGACCTTTATATATGCCAAGTTTCAGATGGCTACCTACTCAAACAAGCAAGCAGTAGCGGTTTGAAATTTTCACAATTTGGGCTACACGTTCGGGACGATTCGTGACCTTAGGTGACTTGCACAATTCGGGCTGAAACTAGTGCCAAATGAGAGGGTTGGGATAAACATTCAATTGACCATATGTGCCAAAAATTCTCGTTCTTTAGTTTTCGAGTTATAGCCCCTGGAAGTCGAAAACTGCACGACTTTGCCCTCGAATATCTCGACAACGGAGAAAGGAGAATTTCAGGGCATTTTCTCCCAAGAAATATATGGGAATTATCTGTAATTTAGCACAGTTTCAGAACGATTCGTGAAAGTCACCTTTTAAGAATAACTTCCACTGCAGGCCCATATATAAAAGTTTGCTCCTTTATTACTCTGCACATGGACAATTATTTGCGCTGTTATTTGCCCCAGGCATGTACCTATGTAATTACCGTTTACAGTGTAAAGATGGATGTTATCGGTCGCTGAACGTCGGAGCAGTAGGCGTTTAATGCATTTTCCCATAGGGTCCAATGCAAAATTGACACCTCATTTTCTCCATTCTCAAGAGCTTTGAGTCTCTGCAAAACATATACATGTGTAGACACAAATAAGTGAAATAGAATGAAGGCTATTTCAGCTTTAGCTTTTATTCCGTTTGGGAGCTAAAGTCGCACAAACTTTTGTTTACAAAAATTTCGATGGCCTATAGTTCGCAAGTTATGCAATCAGTTGACATAAGATTGTGCATGCATGTAGACATGTTAATGACCTTTATATATGCCAAGTTTCAGATGGCTACCTACTCAAACAAGCAAGCAGTAGCGGTTTGAAATTTTCACAATTTGGGCTACACGTTCGGGACGATTCGTGACCTTAGGTGACTTGCACAATTCAGGCTGAAACTAGTGCCAAATGAGAGGGTTGGGATAAACATTCAATTGACCATATGTGCCAAAAATTCTCGTTCTTTAGTTTTCGAGTTATAGCCCCTTGAAGTCGAAAACTGCACGACTTTGCCCTCGAATATCTCGACAACGGAGAAAGGAGAATTTCAGGGCATTTTCTTCCAAGAAATATATGGGAATTATCTGTAATTTAGCACAGTTTCAGAACGATTCGTGAAAGTCACCTTTTAAGAATAACTTCCACTGCAGGCCCATATATAAAAGTTTGCTCCTTTATTACTCTGCACATGGACAATTATTTGCGCTGTTATTTGCCCCAGGCATGTACCTATGTAATTACCTTTTACAGTGTAAAGATGGATGTTATCGGTCGCTGAACGTCGGAGCAGTAGGCGTTTAATGCATTTTCCCATAGGGTCCAATGCAAAATTGACACCTCATTTTCTCCATTCTCAAGAGCTTTGAGTCTCTGCAAAACATATACATGTGTACACACAAATAAGTGAAATAGAATGAAGGCTATTTCAGCTTTAGCTTTTATTCCGTTTGGGAGCTAAAGTCGCACAAACTTTTGTTTACAAAAATTTCGATGGCCTATAGTTCGCAAGTTATGCAATCAGTTGACATAAGATTGTGCATGCATGTAGACATGTTAATGACCTTTATATATGCCAAGTTTCAGATGGCTACCTACTCAAACAAGCAAGCAGTAGCGGTTTGAAATTTTCACAATTTGGGCTACACGTTCGGGACGATTCGTGACCTTAGGTGACTTGCACAATTCGGGCTGAAACTAGTGCCAAATGAGAGGGTTGGGATAAACATTCAATTGACCATATGTGCCAAAAATTCTCGTTCTTTAGTTTTCGAGTTATAGCCCCTGGAAGTCGAAAACTGTACGACTTTGCCCTCGAATATCTCGACAACGGAGAAAGGACAATTTCAGGGCATTTTCTCCAAGAAATATATGGGAATTATCTGTAATTTAGCACAGTTTCAGAACGATTCGTGAAAGTCACCTTTTAAGAATAACTTCCACTGCAGGCCCATATATAAAAGTTTGCTCCTTTATTACTCTGCACATGGACAATTATTTGCGCTGTTATTTGCCCCAGGCATGTACCTATGTAATTACCGTTTACAGTGTAAAGATGGATGTTATCGGTCGCTGAACGTCGGAGCAGTAGGCGTTTAATGCATTTTCCCATAGGGTCCAATGCAAAATTGACACCTCATTTTCTCCATTCTCAAGAGCTTTGAGTCTCTGCAAAACATATACATGTGTAGACACAAATAAGTGAAATAGAATGAAGGCTATTTCAGCTTTAGCTTTTATTCCGTTTGGGAGCTAAAGTCGCACAAACTTTTGTTTACCAAAATTTCGATGGCCTATAGTTCGCAAGTTATGCAATCAGTTGACATAAGATTGTGCATGCATGTAGACATGTTAATGACCTTTATATATGCCAAGTTTCAGATGGCTACCTACTCAAACAAGCAAGCAGTAGCGGTTTGAAATTTTCACAATTTGGGCTACACGTTCGGGACGATTCGTGACCTTAGGTGACTTGCACAATTCGGGCTGAAACTAGTGCCAAATGAGAGGGTTGGGATAAACATTCAATTGACCATATGTGCCAAAAATTCTCGTTCTTTAGTTTTCGAGTTATAGCCCCTGGAAGTCGAAAACTGCACGACTTTGCCCTCGAATATCTCGACAACGGAGAAAGGAGAATTTCAGGGCATTTTCTCCCAAGAAATATATGGGAATTATCTGTAATTTAGCACAGTTTCAGAACGATTCGTGAAAGTCACCTTTTAAGAATAACTTCCACTGCAGGCCCATATATAAAAGTTTGCTCCTTTATTACTCTGCACATGGACAATTATTTGCGCTGTTATTTGCCCCAGGCATGTACCTATGTAATTACCGTTTACAGTGTAAAGATGGATGTTATCGGTCGCTGAACGTCGGAGCAGTAGGCGTTTAATGCATTTTCCCATAGGGTCCAATGCAAAATTGACACCTCATTTTCTCCATTCTCAAGAGCTTTGAGTCTCTGCAAAACATATACATGTGTAGACACAAATAAGTGAAATAGAATGAAGGCTATTTCAGCTTTAGCTTTTATTCCGTTTGGGAGCTAAAGTCGCACAAACTTTTGTTTACAAAAAATTCGATGGCCTATAGTTCGCAAGTTATGCAATCAGTTGACATAAGATTGTGCATGCATGTAGACATGTTAATGACCTTTATATATGCCAAGTTTCAGATGGCTACCTACTCAAACAAGCAAGCAGTAGCGGTTTGAAATTTTCACAATTTGGGCTACACGTTCGGGACGATTCGTGACCTTAGGTGACTTGCACAATTCGGGCTGAAACTAGTGCCAAATGAGAGGGTTGGGATAAACATTCAATTGACCATATGTGCCAAAAATTCTCGTTCTTTAGTTTTCGAGTTATAGCCCCTGGAAATCGAAAACTGCACGACTTTGCCCTCGAATATCTCGACAACGGAGAAAGGAGAATTTCAGGGCATTTTCTCCCAAGAAATATATGGGAATTATCTGTAATTTAGCACAGTTTCAGAACGATTCGTGAAAGTCACCTTTTAAGAATAACTTCCACTGCAGGCCCATATATAAAAGTTTGCTCCTTTATTACTCTGCACATGGACAACTATTTGCGCTGTTATTTGCCCCAGGCATGTACCTATGTAATTACCGTTTACAGTGTAAAGATGGATGTTATCGGTCGCTGAACGTCGGAGCAGTAGGCGTTTAATGCATTTTCCCATAGGGTCCAATGCAAAATTGACACCTCATTTTCTCCATTCTCAAGAGCTTTGAGTCTCTGCAAAACATATACATGTGTAGACACAAATAAGTGAAATAGAATGAAGGCTATTTCAGCTTTAGCTTTTATTCCGTTTGGGAGCTAAAGTCGCACAAAATTTTGTTTACAAAAATTTCGATGGCCTATAGTTCGCAAGTTATGCAATCAGTTGACATAAGATTGTGCATGCATGTAGACATGTTAATGACCTTTATATATGCCAAGTTTCAGATGGCTACCTACTCAAACAAGCAAGCAGTAGCGGTTTGAAATTTTCACAATTTGGGCTACACGTTCGGGACGATTCGTGACCTTAGGTGACTTGCACAATTCGGGCTGAACTAGTGCCAAATGAGAGGGTTGGGATAAACATTCAATTGACCATATGTGCCAAAAATTCTCGTTCTTTAGTTTTCGAGTTATAGCCCCTGGAAGTCGAAAACTGCACGACTTTGCCCTCGAATATCTCGACAACGGAGAAAGGAGAATTTCAGGGCATTTTCTCCCAAGAAATATATGGGAATTATCTGTAATTTAGCACAGTTTCAGAACGATTCGTGAAAGTCACCTTTTAAGAATAACTTCCACTGCAGGCCCATATATAAAAGTTTGCTCCTTTATTACTCTGCACATGGACAATTATTTGCGCTGTTATTTGCCCAGGCATGTACCTATGTAATTACCGTTTACAGTGTAAAGATGGATGTTATCGGTCGCTGAACGTCGGAGCAGTAGGCGTTTAATGCATTTTCCCATAGGGTCCAATGCAAAATTGACACCTCATTTTCTCCATTCTCAAGAGCTTTGAGTCTCTGCAAAACATATACATGTGTAGACACAAATAAGTGAAATAGAATGAAGGCTATTTCAGCTTTAGCTTTTATTCCGTTTGGGAGCTAAAGTCGCACAAACTTTTGTTTACAAAAATTTCGATGGCCTATAGTTCGCAAGTTATGCAATCAGTTGACATAAGATTGTGCATGCATGTAGACATGTTAATGACCTTTATATATGCCAAGTTTCAGATGGCTACCTACTCAAACAGGCAAGCAGTAGCGGTTTGAAATTTTCACAATTTGGGCTACACGTTCGGGACGATTCGTGACCTTAGGTGACTTGCACAATTCGGGCTGAAACTAGTGCCAAATGAGAGGGTTGGGATAAACATTCAATTGACCATATGTGCCAAAAATTCTCGTTCTTTAGTTTTCGAGTTATAGCCCCTGGAAGTCGAAAACTGCACGACTTTGCCCTCGAATATCTCGACAACGGAGAAAGGAGAATTTCAGGGCATTTTCTCCCAAGAAATATATGGGAATTATCTGTAATTTAGCACAGTTTCAGAACGATTCGTGAAAGTCACCTTTTAAGAATAACTTCCACTGCAGGCCCATATATAAAAGTTTGCTCCTTTATTACTCTGCACATGGACAGTTATTTGCGCTGTTATTTGCCCCAGGCATGTACCTATGTAATTACCGTTTACAGTGTAAAGACGGATGTTATCGGTCGCTGAACGTCGGAGCAGTAGGCGTTTAATGCATTTTCCCATAGGGTCCAATGCAAAATTGACACCTCATTTTCTCCATTCTCAAGAGCTTTGAGTCTCTGCAAAACATATACATGTGTAGACACAAATAAGTGAAATAGAATGAAGGCTATTTCAGCTTTAGCTTTTATTCCGTTTGGGAGCTAAAGTCGCACAAACTTTTGTTTACAAAAATTTCGATGGCCTATAGTTCGCAAGTTATGCAATCAGTTGACATAAGATTGTGCATGCATGTAGACATGTTAATGACCTTTATATATGCCAAGTTTCAGATGGCTACCTACTCAAACAAGCAAGCAGTAGCGGTTTGAAATTTTCACAATTTGGGCTACACGTTCGGGACGATTCGTGACCTTAGGTGACTTGCACAATTCGGGCTGAAACTAGTGCCAAATGAGAGGGTTGGGATAAACATTCAATTGACCATATGTGCCAAAAATTCTCGTTCTTTAGTTTTCGAGTTATAGCCCCTGGAAGTCGAAAACTGCACGACTTTGCCCTCGAATATCTCGACAACGGAGAAAGGAGAATTTCAGGGCATTTTCTCCCAAGAAATATATGGGAATTATCTGTAATTTAGCACAGTTTCAGAACGATTCGTGAAAGTCACCTTTTAAGAATAACTTCCACTGCAGGCCCATATATAAAAGTTTGCTCCTTTATTACTCTGCACATGGACAATTATTTGCGCTGTTATTTGCCCCAGGCATGTACCTATGTAATTACCGTTTACAGTGTAAAGATGGATGTTATCGGTCGCTGAACGTCGGAGCAGTAGGCGTTTAATGCATTTTCCCATAGGGTCCAATGCAAAATTGACACCTCATTTTCTCCATTCTCAAGAGCTTTGAGTCTCTGCAAAACATATACATGTGTAGACATAAATAAGTGAAATAGAATGAAGGCTATTTCAGCTTTAGCTTTTATTCCGTTTGGGAGCTAAAGTCGCACAAACTTTTGTTTACAAAAATTTCGATGGCCTATAGTTCGCAAGTTATGCAATCAGTTGACATAAGATTATGCATGCATGTAGACATATTAATGACCTTTATATATGCCAAGTTTCAGATGGCTACCTACTCAAACAAGCAAGCAGTAGCGGTTTGAAATTTTCACAATTTGGGCTACACGTTCGGGACGATTCGTGACCTTAGGTGACTTGCACAATTCGGGCTGAAACTAGTGCCAAATGAGAGGGTTGGGATAAACATTCAATTGACCATATGTGCCAAAAATTCTCGTTCTTTAGTTTTCGAGTTATAGCCCCTGGAAGTCGAAAACTGCACGACTTTGCCCTCGAATATCTCGACAACGGAGAAAGGAGAATTTCAGGGCATTTTCTCCCAAGAAATATATGGGAATTATCTGTAATTTAGCACAGTTTCAGAACGATTCGTGAAAGTCACCTTTTAAGAATAACTTCCACTGCAGGCCCATATATAAAAGTTTGCTCCTTTATTACTCTGCACATGGACAATTATTTGCGCTGTTATTTGCCCCAGGCATGTACCTATGTAATTACCGTTTACAGTGTAAAGATGGATGTTATCGGTCGCTGAACGTCGGAGCAGTAGGCGTTTAATGCATTTTCCCATAGGGTCCAATGCAAAATTGACACCTCATTTTCTCCATTCTCAAGAGCTTTGAGTCTCTGCAAAACATATACATGTGTAGACACAAATAAGTGAAATAGAATGAAGGCTATTTCAGCTTTAGCTTTTATTCCGTTTGGGAGCTAAAGTCGCACAAACTTTTGTTTACAAAAATTTCGATGGCCTATAGTTCGCAAGTTATGCAATCAGTTGACATAAGATTGTGCATGCATGTAGACATGTTAATGACCTTTATATATGCCAAGTTTCAGATGGCTACCTACTCAAACAAGCAAGCAGTAGCGGTTTGAAATTTTCACAATTTGGGCTACACGTTCGGGACGATTCGTGACCTTAGGTGACTTGCACAATTCGGGCTGAAACTAGTGCCAAATGAGAGGGTTGGGATAAACATTCAATTGACCATATGTGCCAAAAATTCTCGTTCTTTAGTTTTCGAGTTATAGCCCCTGGAAGTCGAAAACTGCACGACTTTGCCCTCGAATATCTCGACAACGGAGAAAGGAGAATTTCAGGGCATTTTCTCCCAAGAAATATATGGGAATTATCTGTAATTTAGCACAGTTTCAGAACGATTCGTGAAAGTCACCTTTTAAGAATAACTTCCACTGCAGGCCCATATATAAAAGTTTGCTCCTTTATTACTCTGCACATGGACAATTATTTGCGCTGTTATTTGCCCCAGGCATGTACCTATGTAATTACCGTTTACAGTGTAAAGATGGATGTTATCGGTCGCTGAACGTCGGAGCAGTAGGCGTTTAATGCATTTTCCCATAGGGTCCAATGCAAAATTGACACCTCATTTTCTCCATTCTCAAGAGCTTTGAGTCTCTGCAAAACATATACATGTGTAGACACAAATAAGTGAAATAGAATGAAGGCTATTTCAGCTTTAGCTTTTATTCCGTTTGGGAGCTAAAGTCGCACAAACTTTTGTTTACAAAAATTTCGATGGCCTATAGTTCGCAAGTTATGCAATCAGTTGACATAAGATTGTGCATGCATGTAGACATGTTAATGACCTTTATATATGCCAAGTTTCAGATGGCTACCTACTCAAACAAGCAAGCAGTAGCGGTTTGAAATTTTCACAATTTGGGCTACACGTTCGGGACGATTCGTGACCTTAGGTGACTTGCACAATTCGGGCTGAAACTAGTGCCAAATGAGAGGGTTGGGATAAACATTCAATTGACCATATGTGCCAAAAATTCTCGTTCTTTAGTTTTCGAGTTATAGCGCCTGGAAGTCGAAAACTGCACGACTTTGCCCTCGAATATCTCGACAACGGAGAAAGGAGAATTTCAGGGCATTTTCTCCCAAGAAATATATGGGAATTATCTGTAATTTAGCACAGTTTCAGAACGATTCGTGAAAGTCACCTTTTAAGAATAACTTCCACTGCAGGCCCATATATAAAAGTTTGCTCCTTTATTACTCTGCACATGGACAATTATTTGCGCTGTTATTTGCCCCAGGCATGTACCTATGTAATTACCGTTTACAGTGTAAAGATGGATGTTATCGGTCGCTGAACGTCGGAGCAGTAGGCGTTTAATGCATTTTCCCATAGGGTCCAATGCAAAATTGACACCTCATTTTCTCCATTCTCAAGAGCTTTGAGTCTCTGCAAAACATATACATGTGTAGACACAAATAAGTGAAATAGAATGAAGGCTATTTCAGCTTTAGCTTTTATTCCGTTTGGGAGCTAAAGTCGCACAAACTTTTGTTTACAAAAATTTCGATGGCCTATAGTTCGCAAGTTATGCAATCAGTTGACATAAGATTGTGCATGCATGTAGACATGTTAATGACCTTTATATATGCCAAGTTTCAGATGGCTACCTACTCAAACAAGCAAGCAGTAGCGGTTTGAAATTTTCACAATTTGGGCTACACGTTCGGGACGATTCGTGACCTTAGGTGACTTGCACAATTCGGGCTGAAACTAGTGCCAAATGAGAGGGTTGGGATAAACATTCAATTGACCATATGTGCCAAAAATTCTCGTTCTTTAGTTTTCGAGTTATAGCCCCTGGAAGTCGAAAACTGCACGACTTTGCCCTCGAATATCTCGACAACGGAGAAAGGAGAATTTCAGGGCATTTTCTCCCAAGAAATATATGGGAATTATCTGTAATTTAGCACAGTTTCAGAACGATTCGTGAAAGTCACCTTTTAAGAATAACTTCCACTGCAGGCCCATATATAAAAGTTTGCTCCTTTATTACTCTGCACATGGACAATTATTTGCGCTGTTATTTGCCCCAGGCATGTACCTATGTAATTACCGTTTACAGTGTAAAGATGGATGTTATCGGTCGCTGAACGTCGGAGCAGTAGGCGTTTAATGCATTTTCCCATAGGGTCCAATGCAAAATTGACACCTCATTTTCTCCATTCTCAAGAGCTTTGAGTCTCTGCAAAACATATACATGTGTAGACACAAATAAGTGAAATAGAATGAAGGCTATTTCAGCTTTAGCTTTTATTCCGTTTGGGAGCTAAAGTCGCACAAACTTTTGTTTACAAAAATTTCGATGGCCTATAGTTCGCAAGTTATGCAATCAGTTGACATAAGATTGTGCATGCATGTAGACATGTTAATGACCTTTATATATGCCAAGTTTCAGATGGCTACCTACTCAAACAAGCAAGCAGTAGCGGTTTGAAATTTTCACAATTTGGGCTACACGTTCGGGACGATTCGTGACCTTAGGTGACTTGCACAATTCGGGCTGAAACTAGTGCCAAATGAGAGGGTTGGGATAAACATTCAATTGACCATATGTGCCAAAAATTCTCGTTCTTTAGTTTTCGAGTTATAGCCCCTGGAAGTCGAAAACTGCACGACTTTGCCCTCGAATATCTCGACAACGGAGAAAGGAGAATTTCAGGGCATTTTCTCCCAAGAAATATATGGGAATTATCTGTAATTTAGCACAGTTTCAGAACGATTCGTGAAAGTGACCTTTTAAGAATAACTTCCACTGCAGGCCCATATATAAAAGTTTGCTCCTTTATTACTCTGCACATGGACAATTATTTGCGCTGTTATTTGCCCCAGGCATGTACCTATGTAATTACCGTTTACAGTGTAAAGATGGATGTTATCGGTCGCTGAACGTCGGAGCAGTAGGCGTTTAATGCATTTTCCCATAGGGTCCAATGCAAAATTGACACCTCATTTTCTCCATTCTCAAGAGCTTTGAGTCTCTGCAAAACATATACATGTGTAGACACAAATAAGTGAAATAGAATGAAGGCTATTTCAGCTTTAGCTTTTATTCCGTTTGGGAGCTAAAGTCGCACAAACTTTTGTTTACAAAAATTTCGATGGCCTATAGTTCGCAAGTTATGCAATCAGTTGACATAAGATTGTGCATGCATGTAGACATGTTAATGACCTTTATATATGCCAAGTTTCAGATGGCTACCTACTCAAACAAGCAAGCAGTAGCGGTTTGAAATTTTCACAATTTGGGCTACACGTTCGGGACGATTCGTGACCTTAGGTGACTTGCACAATTCGGGCTGAAACTAGTGCCAAATGAGAGGGTTGGGATAAACATTCAATTGACCATATGTGCCAAAAATTCTCGTTCTTTAGTTTTCGAGTTATAGCGCCTGGAAGTCGAAAACTGCACGACTTTGCCCTCGAATATCTCGACAACGGAGAAAGGAGAATTTCAGGGCATTTTCTCCCAAGAAATATATGGGAATTATCTGTAATTTAGCACAGTTTCAGAACGATTCGTGAAAGTGACCTTTTAAGAATAACTTCCACTGCAGGCCCATATATAAAAGTTTGCTCCTTTATTACTCTGCACATGGACAATTATTTGCGCTGTTATTTGCCCCAGGCATGTACCTATGTAATTACCGTTTACAGTGTAAAGATGGATGTTATCGGTCGCTGAACGTCGGAGCAGTAGGCGTTTAATGCATTTTCCCATAGGGTCCAATGCAAAATTGACACCTCATTTTCTCCATTCTCAAGAGCTTTGAGTCTCTGCAAAACATATACATGTGTAGACACAAATAAGTGAAATAGAATGAAGGCTATTTCAGCTTTAGCTTTTATTCCGTTTGGGAGCTAAAGTCGCACAAACTTTTGTTTACAAAAAATTCGATGGCCTATAGTTCGCAAGTTATGCAATCAGTTGACATAAGATTGTGCATGCATGTAGACATGTTAATGACCTTTATATATGCCAAGTTTCAGATGGCTACCTACTCAAACAAGCAAGCAGTAGCGGTTTGAAATTTTCACAATTTGGGCTACACGTTCGGGACGATTCGTGACCTTAGGTGACTTGCACAATTCGGGCTGAAACTAGTGCCAAATGAGAGGGTTGGGATAAACATTCAATTGACCATATGTGCCAAAAATTCTCGTTCTTTAGTTTTCGAGTTATAGCCCCTGGAAATCGAAAACTGCACGACTTTGCCCTCGAATATCTCGACAACGGAGAAAGGAGAATTTCAGGGCATTTTCTCCCAAGAAATATATGGGAATTATCTGTAATTTAGCACAGTTTCAGAACGATTCGTGAAAGTCACCTTTTAAGAATAACTTCCACTGCAGGCCCATATATAAAAGTTTGCTCCTTTATTACTCTGCACATGGACAACTATTTGCGCTGTTATTTGCCCCAGGCATGTACCTATGTAATTACCGTTTACAGTGTAAAGATGGATGTTATCGGTCGCTGAACGTCGGAGCAGTAGGCGTTTAATGCATTTTCCCATAGGGTCCAATGCAAAATTGACACCTCATTTTCTCCATTCTCAAGAGCTTTGAGTCTCTGCAAAACATATACATGTGTAGACACAAATAAGTGAAATAGAATGAAGGCTATTTCAGCTTTAGCTTTTATTCCGTTTGGGAGCTAAAGTCGCACAAACTTTTGTTTACAAAAATTTCGATGGCCTATAGTTCGCAAGTTATGCAATCAGTTGACATAAGATTGTGCATGCATGTAGACATGTTAATGACCTTTATATATGCCAAGTTTCAGATGGCTACCTACTCAAACAAGCAAGCAGTAGCGGTTTGAAATTTTCACAATTTGGGCTACACGTTCGGGACGATTCGTGACCTTAGGTGACTTGCACAATTCGGGCTGAACTAGTGCCAAATGAGAGGGTTGGGATAAACATTCAATTGACCATATGTGCCAAAAATTCTCGTTCTTTAGTTTTCGAGTTATAGCCCCTGGAAGTCGAAAACTGCACGACTTTGCCCTCGAATATCTCGACAACGGAGAAAGGAGAATTTCAGGGCATTTTCTCCCAAGAAATATATGGGAATTATCTGTAATTTAGCACAGTTTCAGAACGATTCGTGAAAGTCACCTTTTAAGAATAACTTCCACTGCAGGCCCATATATAAAAGTTTGCTCCTTTATTACTCTGCACATGGACAATTATTTGCGCTGTTATTTGCCCAGGCATGTACCTATGTAATTACCGTTTACAGTGTAAAGATGGATGTTATCGGTCGCTGAACGTCGGAGCAGTAGGCGTTTAATGCATTTTCCCATAGGGTCCAATGCAAAATTGACACCTCATTTTCTCCATTCTCAAGAGCTTTGAGTCTCTGCAAAACATATACATGTGTAGACACAAATAAGTGAAATAGAATGAAGGCTATTTCAGCTTTAGCTTTTATTCCGTTTGGGAGCTAAAGTCGCACAAACTTTTGTTTACAAAAATTTCGATGGCCTATAGTTCGCAAGTTATGCAATCAGTTGACATAAGATTGTGCATGCATGTAGACATGTTAATGACCTTTATATATGCCAAGTTTCAGATGGCTACCTACTCAAACAGGCAAGCAGTAGCGGTTTGAAATTTTCACAATTTGGGCTACACGTTCGGGACGATTCGTGACCTTAGGTGACTTGCACAATTCGGGCTGAAACTAGTGCCAAATGAGAGGGTTGGGATAAACATTCAATTGACCATATGTGCCAAAAATTCTCGTTCTTTAGTTTTCGAGTTATAGCCCCTGGAAGTCGAAAACTGCACGACTTTGCCCTCGAATATCTCGACAACGGAGAAAGGAGAATTTCAGGGCATTTTCTCCCAAGAAATATATGGGAATTATCTGTAATTTAGCACAGTTTCAGAACGATTCGTGAAAGTCACCTTTTAAGAATAACTTCCACTGCAGGCCCATATATAAAAGTTTGCTCCTTTATTACTCTGCACATGGACAATTATTTGCGCTGTTATTTGCCCCAGGCATGTACCTATGTAATTACCGTTTACAGTGTAAAGATGGATGTTATCGGTCGCTGAACGTCGGAGCAGTAGGCGTTTAATGCATTTTCCCATAGGGTCCAATGCAAAATTGACACCTCATTTTCTCCATTCTCAAGAGCTTTGAGTCTCTGCAAAACATATACATGTGTAGACACAAATAAGTGAAATAGAATGAAGGCTATTTCAGCTTTAGCTTTTATTCCGTTTGGGAGCTAAAGTCGCACAAACTTTTGTTTACAAAAATTTCGATGGCCTATAGTTCGCAAGTTATGCAATCAGTTGACATAAGATTGTGCATGCATGTAGACATGTTAATGACCTTTATATATGCCAAGTTTCAGATGGCTACCTACTCAAACAAGCAAGCAGTAGCGGTTTGAAATTTTCACAATTTGGGCTACACGTTCGGGACGATTCGTGACCTTAGGTGACTTGCACAATTCGGGCTGAAACTAGTGCCAAATGAGAGGGTTGGGATAAACATTCAATTGACCATATGTGCCAAAAATTCTCGTTCTTTAGTTTTCGAGTTATAGCCCCTGGAAGTCGAAAACTGCACGACTTTGCCCTCGAATATCTCGACAACGGAGAAAGGAGAATTTCAGGGCATTTTCTCCCAAGAAATATATGGGAATTATCTGTAATTTAGCACAGTTTCAGAACGATTCGTGAAAGTCACCTTTTAAGAATAACTTCCACTGCAGGCCCATATATAAAAGTTTGCTCCTTTATTACTCTGCACATGGACAATTATTTGCGCTGTTATTTGCCCCAGGCATGTACCTATGTAATTACCGTTTACAGTGTAAAGATGGATGTTATCGGTCGCTGAACGTCGGAGCAGTAGGCGTTTAATGCATTTTCCCATAGGGTCCAATGCAAAATTGACACCTCATTTTCTCCATTCTCAAGAGCTTTGAGTCTCTGCAAAACATATACATGTGTAGACATAAATAAGTGAAATAGAATGAAGGCTATTTCAGCTTTAGCTTTTATTCCGTTTGGGAGCTAAAGTCGCACAAACTTTTGTTTACAAAAATTTCGATGGCCTATAGTTCGCAAGTTATGCAATCAGTTGACATAAGATTATGCATGCATGTAGACATATTAATGACCTTTATATATGCCAAGTTTCAGATGGCTACCTACTCAAACAAGCAAGCAGTAGCGGTTTGAAATTTTCACAATTTGGGCTACACGTTCGGGACGATTCGTGACCTTAGGTGACTTGCACAATTCGGGCTGAAACTAGTGCCAAATGAGAGGGTTGGGATAAACATTCAATTGACCATATGTGCCAAAAATTCTCGTTCTTTAGTTTTCGAGTTATAGCCCCTGGAAGTCGAAAACTGCACGACTTTGCCCTCGAATATCTCGACAACGGAGAAAGGAGAATTTCAGGGCATTTTCTCCCAAGAAATATATGGGAATTATCTGTAATTTAGCACAGTTTCAGAACGATTCGTGAAAGTCACCTTTTAAGAATAACTTCCACTGCAGGCCCATATATAAAAGTTTGCTCCTTTATTACTCTGCACATGGACAATTATTTGCGCTGTTATTTGCCCCAGGCATGTACCTATGTAATTACCGTTTACAGTGTAAAGATGGATGTTATCGGTCGCTGAACGTCGGAGCAGTAGGCGTTTAATGCATTTTCCCATAGGGTCCAATGCAAAATTGACACCTCATTTTCTCCATTCTCAAGAGCTTTGAGTCTCTGCAAAACATATACATGTGTAGACACAAATAAGTGAAATAGAATGAAGGCTATTTCAGCTTTAGCTTTTATTCCGTTTGGGAGCTAAAGTCGCACAAACTTTTGTTTACAAAAATTTCGATGGCCTATAGTTCGCAAGTTATGCAATCAGTTGACATAAGATTGTGCATGCATGTAGACATGTTAATGACCTTTATATATGCCAAGTTTCAGATGGCTACCTACTCAAACAAGCAAGCAGTAGCGGTTTGAAATTTTCACAATTTGGGCTACACGTTCGGGACGATTCGTGACCTTAGGTGACTTGCACAATTCGGGCTGAAACTAGTGCCAAATGAGAGGGTTGGGATAAACATTCAATTGACCATATGTGCCAAAAATTCTCGTTCTTTAGTTTTCGAGTTATAGCCCCTGGAAGTCGAAAACTGCACGACTTTGCCCTCGAATATCTCGACAACGGAGAAAGGAGAATTTCAGGGCATTTTCTCCCAAGAAATATATGGGAATTATCTGTAATTTAGCACAGTTTCAGAACGATTCGTGAAAGTCACCTTTTAAGAATAACTTCCACTGCAGGCCCATATATAAAAGTTTGCTCCTTTATTACTCTGCACATGGACAATTATTTGCGCTGTTATTTGCCCCAGGCATGTACCTATGTAATTACCGTTTACAGTGTAAAGATGGATGTTATCGGTCGCTGAACGTCGGAGCAGTAGGCGTTTAATGCATTTTCCCATAGGGTCCAATGCAAAATTGACACCTCATTTTCTCCATTCTCAAGAGCTTTGAGTCTCTGCAAAACATATACATGTGTAGACACAAATAAGTGAAATAGAATGAAGGCTATTTCAGCTTTAGCTTTTATTCCGTTTGGGAGCTAAAGTCGCACAAACTTTTGTTTACAAAAATTTCGATGGCCTATAGTTCGCAAGTTATGCAATCAGTTGACATAAGATTGTGCATGCATGTAGACATGTTAATGACCTTTATATATGCCAAGTTTCAGATGGCTACCTACTCAAACAAGCAAGCAGTAGCGGTTTGAAATTTTCACAATTTGGGCTACACGTTCGGGACGATTCGTGACCTTAGGTGACTTGCACAATTCGGGCTGAAACTAGTGCCAAATGAGAGGGTTGGGATAAACATTCAATTGACCATATGTGCCAAAAATTCTCGTTCTTTAGTTTTCGAGTTATAGCCCCTGGAAGTCGAAAACTGCACGACTTTGCCCTCGAATATCTCGACAACGGAGAAAGGAGAATTTCAGGGCATTTTCTCCCAAGAAATATATGGGAATTATCTGTAATTTAGCACAGTTTCAGAACGATTCGTGAAAGTCACCTTTTAAGAATAACTTCCACTGCAGGCCCATATATAAAAGTTTGCTCCTTTATTACTCTGCACATGGACAATTATTTGCGCTGTTATTTGCCCCAGGCATGTACCTATGTAATTACCGTTTACAGTGTAAAGATGGATGTTATCGGTCGCTGAACGTCGGAGCAGTAGGCGTTTAATGCATTTTCCCATAGGGTCCAATGCAAAATTGACACCTCATTTTCTCCATTCTCAAGAGCTTTGAGTCTCTGCAAAACATATACATGTGTAGACACAAATAAGTGAAATAGAATGAAGGCTATTTCAGCTTTAGCTTTTATTCCGTTTGGGAGCTAAAGTCGCACAAACTTTTGTTTACAAAAATTTCGATGGCCTATAGTTCGCAAGTTATGCAATCAGTTGACATAAGATTGTGCATGCATGTAGACATGTTAATGACCTTTATATATGCCAAGTTTCAGATGGCTACCTACTCAAACAAGCAAGCAGTAGCGGTTTGAAATTTTCACAATTTGGGCTACACGTTCGGGACGATTCGTGACCTTAGGTGACTTGCACAATTCGGGCTGAAACTAGTGCCAAATGAGAGGGTTGGGATAAACATTCAATTGACCATATGTGCC
Source organism: Ctena decussata (assembly GCA_963989385.1). Classification (NCBI taxonomy): domain Eukaryota; kingdom Metazoa; phylum Mollusca; class Bivalvia; order Lucinida; family Lucinidae; genus Ctena; species Ctena decussata. The sequence continues at coordinate 67,506,217 of OZ022510.1, read as the reverse complement.
AAAAATTCTCGTTCTTTAGTTTTCGAGTTATAGCCCCTGGAAGTCGAAAACTGCACGACTTTGCCCTCGAATATCTCGATAACGGAGAAAGGAGAATTTCAGGGCATTTTCTCCCAAGAAATATATGGGAATTATCTGTAATTTAGCACAGTTTCAGAACGATTCGTGAAAGTCACCTTTTAAGAATAACTTCCACTGCAGGCCCATATATAAAAGTTTGCTCCTTTATTACTCTGCACATGGACAATTATTTGCGCTGTTATTTGCCCCAGGCATGTACCTATGTAATTACCGTTTACAGTGTAAAGATGGATGTTATCGGTCGCTGAACGTCGGAGCAGTAGGCGTTTAATGCATTTTCCCATAGGGTCCAATGCAAAATTGACACCTCATTTTCTCCATTCTCAAGAGCTTTGAGTCTCTGCAAAACATATACATGTGTAGACACAAATAAGTGAAATAGAATGAAGGCTATTTCAGCTTTAGCTTTTATTCCGTTTGGGAGCTAAAGTCGCACAAACTTTTGTTTACAAAAATTTCGATGGCCTATAGTTCGCAAGTTATGCAATCAGTTGACATAAGATTGTGCATGCATGTAGACATGTTAATGACCTTTATATATGCCAAGTTTCAGATGGCTACCTACTCAAACAAGCAAGCAGTAGCGGTTTGAAATTTTCACAATTTGGGCTACACGTTCGGGACGATTCGTGACCTTAGGTGACTTGCACAATTCGGGCTGAAACTAGTGCCAAATGAGAGGGTTGGGATAAACATTCAATTGACCATATGTGCCAAAAATTCTCGTTCTTTAGTTTTCGAGTTATAGCCCCTGGAAGTCGAAAACTGCACGACTTTGCCCTCGAATATCTCGACAACGGAGAAAGGAGAATTTCAGGGCATTTTCTCCCAAGAAATATATGGGAATTATCTGTAATTTAGCACAGTTTCAGAACGATTCGTGAAAGTCACCTTTTAAGAATAACTTCCACTGCAGGCCCATATATAAAAGTTTGCTCCTTTATTACTCTGCACATGGACAATTATTTGCGCTGTTATTTGCCCCAGGCATGTACCTATGTAATTACCGTTTACAGTGTAAAGATGGATGTTATCGGTCGCTGAACGTCGGAGCAGTAGGCGTTTAATGCATTTTCCCATAGGGTCCAATGCAAAATTGACACCTCATTTTCTCCATTCTCAAGAGCTTTGAGTCTCTGCAAAACATATACATGTGTAGACACAAATAAGTGAAATAGAATGAAGGCTATTTCAGCTTTAGCTTTTATTCCGTTTGGGAGCTAAAGTCGCACAAACTTTTGTTTACAAAAATTTCGATGGCCTATAGTTCGCAAGTTATGCAATCAGTTGACATAAGATTGTGCATGCATGTAGACATGTTAATGACCTTTATATATGCCAAGTTTCAGATGGCTACCTACTCAAACAAGCAAGCAGTAGCGGTTTGAAATTTTCACAATTTGGGCTACACGTTCGGGACGATTCGTGACCTTAGGTGACTTGCACAATTTGGGCTGAAACTAGTGCCAAATGAGAGGGTTGGGATAAACATTCAATTGACCATATGTGCCAAAAATTCTCGTTCTTTAGTTTTCGAGTTATAGCCCCTGGAAGTCGAAAACTGCACGACTTTGCCCTCGAATATCTCGACAACGGAGAAAGGAGAATTTCAGGGCATTTTCTCCCAAGAAATATATGGGAATTATCTGTAATTTAGCACAGTTTCAGAACGATTCGTGAAAGTCACCTTTTAAGAATAACTTCCACTGCAGGCCCATATATAAAAGTTTGCTCCTTTATTACTCTGCACATGGACAATTATTTGCGCTGTTATTTGCCCCAGGCATGTACCTATGTAATTACCGTTTACAGTGTAAAGATGGATGTTATCGGTCGCTGAACGTCGGAGCAGTAGGCGTTTAATGCATTTTCCCATAGGGTCCAATGCAAAATTGACACCTCATTTTCTCCATTCTCAAGAGCTTTGAGTCTCTGCAAAACATATACATGTGTAGACACAAATAAGTGAAATAGAATGAAGGCTATTTCAGCTTTAGCTTTTATTCCGTTTGGGAGCTAAAGTCGCACAAACTTTTGTTTACAAAAATTTCGATGGCCTATAGTTCGCAAGTTATGCAATCAGTTGACATAAGATTGTGCATGCATGTAGACATGTTAATGACCTTTATATATGCCAAGTTTCAGATGGCTACCTACTCAAACAAGCAAGCAGTAGCGGTTTGAAATTTTCACAATTTGGGCTACACGTTCGGGACGATTCGTGACCTTAGGTGACTTGCACAATTCGGGCTGAAACTAGTGCCAAATGAGAGGGTTGGGATAAACATTCAATTGACCATATGTGCCAAAAATTCTCGTTCTTTAGTTTTCGAGTTATAGCCCCTGGAAGTCGAAAACTGCACGACTTTGCCCTCGAATATCTCGACAACGGAGAAAGGAGAATTTCAGGGCATTTTCTCCCAAGAAATATATGGGAATTATCTGTAATTTAGCACAGTTTCAGAACGATTCGTGAAAGTCACCTTTTAAGAATAACTTCCACTGCAGGCCCATATATAAAAGTTTGCTCCTTTATTACTCTGCACATGGACAATTATTTGCGCTGTTATTTGCCCCAGGCATGTACCTATGTAATTACCGTTTACAGTGTAAAGATGGATGTTATCGGTCGCTGAACGTCGGAGCAGTAGGCGTTTAATGCATTTTCCCATAGGGTCCAATGCAAAATTGACACCTCATTTTCTCCATTCTCAAGAGCTTTGAGTCTCTGCAAAACATATACATGTGTAGACACAAATAAGTGAAATAGAATGAAGGCTATTTCAGCTTTAGCTTTTATTCCGTTTGGGAGCTAAAGTCGCACAAACTTTTGTTTACAAAAATTTCGATGGCCTATAGTTCGCAAGTTATGCAATCAGTTGACATAAGATTGTGCATGCATGTAGACATGTTAATGACCTTTATATATGCCAAGTTTCAGATGGCTACCTACTCAAACAAGCAAGCAGTAGCGGTTTGAAATTTTCACAATTTGGGCTACACGTTCGGGACGATTCGTGACCTTAGGTGACTTGCACAATTCGGGCTGAAACTAGTGCCAAATGAGAGGGTTGGGATAAACATTCAATTGACCATATGTGCCAAAAATTCTCGTTCTTTAGTTTTCGAGTTATAGCCCCTGGAAGTCGAAAACTGCACGACTTTGCCCTCGAATATCTCGACAACGGAGAAAGGAGAATTTCAGGGCATTTTCTCCCAAGAAATATATGGGAATTATCTGTAATTTAGCACAGTTTCAGAACGATTCGTGAAAGTCACCTTTTAAGAATAACTTCCACTGCAGGCCCATATATAAAAGTTTGCTCCTTTATTACTCTGCACATGGACAATTATTTGCGCTGTTATTTGCCCCAGGCATGTACCTATGTAATTACCGTTTACAGTGTAAAGATGGATGTTATCGGTCGCTGAACGTCGGAGCAGTAGGCGTTTAATGCATTTTCCCATAGGGTCCAATGCAAAATTGACACCTCATTTTCTCCATTCTCAAGAGCTTTGAGTCTCTGCAAAACATATACATGTGTAGACACAAATAAGTGAAATAGAATGAAGGCTATTTCAGCTTTAGCTTTTATTCCGTTTGGGAGCTAAAGTCGCACAAACTTTTGTTTACAAAAATTTCGATGGCCTATAGTTCGCAAGTTATGCAATCAGTTGACATAAGATTGTGCATGCATGTAGACATGTTAATGACCTTTATATATGCCAAGTTTCAGATGGCTACCTACTCAAACAAGCAAGCAGTAGCGGTTTGAAATTTTCACAATTTGGGCTACACGTTCGGGACGATTCGTGACCTTAGGTGACTTGCACAATTCGGGCTGAAACTAGTGCCAAATGAGAGGGTTGGGATAAACATTCAATTGACCATATGTGCCAAAAATTCTCGTTCTTTAGTTTTCGAGTTATAGCCCCTGGAAGTCGAAAACTGCACGACTTTGCCCTCGAATATCTCGACAACGGAGAAAGGAGAATTTCAGGGCATTTTCTCCCGAGAAATATATGGGAATTATCTGTAATTTAGCACAGTTTCAGAACGATTCGTGAAAGTCACCTTTTAAGAATAACTTCCACTGCAGGCCCATATATAAAAGTTTGCTCCTTTATTACTCTGCACATGGACAATTATTTGCGCTGTTATTTGCCCCAGGCATGTACCTATGTAATTACCGTTTACAGTGTAAAGATGGATGTTATCGGTCGCTGAACGTCGGAGCAGTAGGCGTTTAATGCATTTTCCCATAGGGTCCAATGCAAAATTGACACCTCATTTTCTCCATTCTCAAGAGCTTTGAGTCTCTGCAAAACATATACATGTGTAGACACAAATAAGTGAAATAGAATGAAGGCTATTTCAGCTTTAGCTTTTATTCCGTTTGGGAGCTAAAGTCGCACAAACTTTTGTTTACAAAAATTTCGATGGCCTATAGTACGCAAGTTATGCAATCAGTTGACATAAGATTGTGCATGCATGTAGACATGTTAATGACCTTTATATATGCCAAGTTTCAGATGGCTACCTACTCAAACAAGCAAGCAGTAGCGGTTTGAAATTTTCACAATTTGGGCTACACGTTCGGGACGATTCGTGACCTTAGGTGACTTGCACAATTCGGGCTGAAACTAGTGCCAAATGAGAGGGTTGGGATAAACATTCAATTGACCATATGTGCCAAAAATTCTCGTTCTTTAGTTTTCGAGTTATAGCCCCTGGAAGTCGAAAACTGCACGACTTTGCCCTCGAATATCTCGACAACGGAGAAAGGAGAATTTCAGGGCATTTTCTCCCAAGAAATATATGGGAATTATCTGTAATTTAGCACAGTTTCAGAACGATTCGTGAAAGTCACCTTTTAAGAATAACTTCCACTGCAGGCCCATATATAAAAGTTTGCTCCTTTATTACTCTGCACATGGACAATTATTTGCGCTGTTATTTGCCCCAGGCATGTACCTATGTAATTACCGTTTACAGTGTAAAGATGGATGTTATCGGTCGCTGAACGTCGGAGCAGTAGGCGTTTAATGCATTTTCCCATAGGGTCCAATGCAAAATTGACACCTCATTTTCTCCATTCTCAAGAGCTTTGAGTCTCTGCAAAACATATACATGTGTAGACACAAATAAGTGAAATAGAATGAAGGCTATTTCAGCTTTAGCTTTTATTCCGTTTGGGAGCTAAAGTCGCACAAACTTTTGTTTACAAAAATTTCGATGGCCTATAGTTCGCAAGTTATGCAATCAGTTGACATAAGATTGTGCATGCATGTAGACATGTTAATGACCTTTATATATGCCAAGTTTCAGATGGCTACCTACTCAAACAAGCAAGCAGTAGCGGTTTGAAATTTTCACAATTTGGGCTACACGTTCGGGACGATTCGTGACCTTAGGTGACTTGCACAATTCGGGCTGGAACTAGTGCCAAATGAGAGGGTTGGGATAAACATTCAATTGACCATATGTGCCAAAAATTCTCGTTCTTTAGTTTTCGAGTTATAGCCCCTGGAAGTCGAAAACTGCACGACTTTGCCCTCGAATATCTCGACAACGGAGAAAGGAGAATTTCAGGGCATTTTCTCCCAAGAAATATATGGGAATTATCTGTAATTTAGCACAGTTTCAGAACGATTCGTGAAAGTCACCTTTTAAGAATAACTTCCACTGCAGGCCCATATATAAAAGTTTGCTCCTTTATTACTCTGCACATGGACAATTATTTGCGCTGTTATTTGCCCCAGGCATGTACCTATGTAATTACCGTTTACAGTGTAAAGATGGATGTTATCGGTCGCTGAACGTCGGAGCAGTAGGCGTTTAATGCATTTTCCCATAGGGTCCAATGCAAAATTGACACCTCATTTTCTCCATTCTCAAGAGCTTTGAGTCTCTGCAAAACATATACATGTGTAGACACAAATAAGTGAAATAGAATGAAGGCTATTTCAGCTTTAGCTTTTATTCCGTTTGGGAGCTAAAGTCGCACAAACTTTTGTTTACAAAAATTTCGATGGCCTATAGTTCGCAAGTTATGCAATCAGTTGACATAAGATTGTGCATGCATGTAGACATGTTAATGACCTTTATATACGCCAAGTTTCAGATGGCTACCTACTCAAACAAGCAAGCAGTAGCGGTTTGAAATTTTCACAATTTGGGCTACACGTTCGGGACGATTCGTGACCTTAGGTGACTTGCACAATTCGGGCTGAAACTAGTGCCAAATGAGAGGGTTGGGATAAACATTCAATTGACCATATGTGCCAAAAATTCTCGTTCTTTAGTTTTCGAGTTATAGCCCCTGGAAGTCGAAAACTGCACGACTTTGCCCTCGAATATCTCGACAACGGAGAAAGGAGAATTTCAGGGCATTTTCTCCCAAGAAATATATGGGAATTATCTGTAATTTAGCACAGTTTCAGAACGATTCGTGAAAGTCACCTTTTAAGAATAACTTCCACTGCAGGCCCATATATAAAAGTTTGCTCCTTTATTACTCTGCACATGGACAATTATTTGCGCTGTTATTTGCCCCAGGCATGTACCTATGTAATTACCGTTTACAGTGTAAAGATGGATGTTATCGGTCGCTGAACGTCGGAGCAGTAGGCGTTTAATGCATTTTCCCATAGGGTCCAATGCAAAATTGACACCTCATTTTCTCCATTCTCAAGAGCTTTGAGTCTCTGCAAAACATATACATGTGTAGACACAAATAAGTGAAATAGAATGAAGGCTATTTCAGCTTTAGCTTTTATTCCGTTTGGGAGCTTAAGTCGCACAAACTTTTGTTTACAAAAATTTCGATGGCCTATAGTTCGCAAGTTATGCAATCAGTTGACATAAGATTGTGCATGCATGTAGACATGTTAATGACCTTTATATATGCCAAGTTTCAGATGGCTACCTACTCAAACAAGCAAGCAGTAGCGGTTTGAAATTTTCACAATTTGGGCTACACGTTCGGGACGATTCGTGACCTTAGGTGACTTGCACAATTCGGGCTGAAACTAGTGCCAAATGAGAGGGTTGGGATAAACATTCAATTGACCATATGTGCCAAAAATTCTCGTTCTTTAGTTTTCGAGTTATAGCCCCTGGAAGTCGAAAACTGCACGACTTTGCCCTCGAATATCTCGACAACGGAGAAAGGAGAATTTCAGGGCATTTTCTCCCAAGAAATATATGGGAATTATCTGTAATTTAGCACAGTTTCAGAACGATTCGTGAAAGTCACCTTTTAAGAATAACTTCCACTGCAGGCCCATATATAAAAGTTTGCTCCTTTATTACTCTGCACATGGACAATTATTTGCGCTGTTATTTGCCCCAGGCATGTACCTATGTAATTACCGTTTACAGTGTAAAGATGGATGTTATCGGTCGCTGAACGTCGGAGCAGTAGGCGTTTAATGCATTTTCCCATAGGGTCCAATGCAAAATTGACACCTCATTTTCTCCATTCTCAAGAGCTTTGAGTCTCTGCAAAACATATACATGTGTAGACACAAATAAGTGAAATAGAATGAAGGCTATTTCAGCTTTAGCTTTTATTCCGTTTGGGAGCTAAAGTCGCACAAACTTTTGTTTACAAAAATTTCGATGGCCTATAGTTCGCAAGTTATGCAATCAGTTGACATAAGATTGTGCATGCATGTAGACATGTTAATGACCTTTATATATGCCAAGTTTCAGATGGCTACCTACTCAAACAAGCAAGCAGTAGCGGTTTGAAATTTTCACAATTTGGGCTACACGTTCGGGACGATTCGTGACCTTAGGTGACTTGCACAATTCGGGCTGAAACTAGTGCCAAATGAGAGGGTTGGGATAAACATTCAATTGACCATATGTGCCAAAAATTCTCGTTCTTTAGTTTTCGAGTTATAGCCCCTGGAAGTCGAAAACTGCACGACTTTGCCCTCGAATATCTCGACAACGGAGAAAGGAGAATTTCAGGGCATTTTCTCCCAAGAAATATATGGGAATTATCTGTAATTTAGCACAGTTTCAGAACGATTCGTGAAAGTCACCTTTTAAGAATAACTTCCACTGCAGGCCCATATATAAAAGTTTGCTCCTTTATTACTCTGCACATGGACAATTATTTGCGCTGTTATTTGCCCCAGGCATGTACCTATGTAATTACCGTTTACAGTGTAAAGATGGATGTTATCGGTCGCTGAACGTCGGAGCAGTAGGCGTTTAATGCATTTTCCCATAGGGCCCAATGCAAAATTGACACCTCATTTTCTCCATTCTCAAGAGCTTTGAGTCTCTGCAAAACATATACATGTGTAGACACAAATAAGTGAAATAGAATGAAGGCTATTTCAGCTTTAGCTTTTATTCCGTTTGGGAGCTAAAGTCGCACAAACTTTTGTTTACAAAAATTTCGATGGCCTATAGTTCGCAAGTTATGCAATCAGTTGACATAAGATTGTGCATGCATGTAGACATGTTAATGACCTTTATATATGCCAAGTTTCAGATGGCTACCTACTCAAACAAGCAAGCAGTAGCGGTTTGAAATTTTCACAATTTGGGCTACACGTTCGGGACGATTCGTGACCTTAGGTGACTTGCACAATTCGGGCTGAAACTAGTGCCAAATGAGAGGGTTGGGATAAACATTCAATTGACCATATGTGCCAAAAATTCTCGTTCTTTAGTTTTCGAGTTATAGCCCCTGGAAGTCGAAAACTGCACGACTTTGCCCTCGAATATCTCGACAACGGAGAAAGGAGAATTTCAGGGCATTTTCTCCCAAGAAATATATGGGAATTATCTGTAATTTAGCACAGTTTCAGAACGATTCGTGAAAATCACCTTTTAAGAATAACTTCCACTGCAGGCCCATATATAAAAGTTTGCTCCTTTATTACTCTGCACATGGACAATTATTTGCGCTGTTATTTGCCCCAGGCATGTACCTATGTAATTACCGTTTACAGTGTAAAGATGGATGTTATCGGTCGCTGAACGTCGGAGCAGTAGGCGTTTAATGCATTTTCCCATAGGGTCCAATGCAAAATTGACACCTCATTTTCTCCATTCTCAAGAGCTTTGAGTCTCTGCAAAACATATACATGTGTAGACACAAATAAGTGAAATAGAATGAAGGCTATTTCAGCTTTAGCTTTTATTCCGTTTGGGAGCTAAAGTCGCACAAACTTTTGTTTACAAAAATTTCGATGGCCTATAGTTCGCAAGTTATGCAATCAGTTGACATAAGATTGTGCATGCATGTAGACATGTTAATGACCTTTATATATGCCAAGTTTCAGATGGCTACCTACTCAAACAAGCAAGCAGTAGCGGTTTGAAATTTTCACAATTTGGGCTACACGTTCGGGACGATTCGTGACCTTAGGTGACTTGCACAAGTCGGGCTGAAACTAGTGCCAAATGAGAGGGTTGGGATAAACATTCAATTGACCATATGTGCCAAAAATTCTCGTTCTTTAGTTTTCGAGTTATAGCCCCTGGAAGTCGAAAACTGCACGACTTTGCCCTCGAATATCTCGACAACGGAGAAAGGAGAATTTCAGGGCATTTTCTCCCAAGAAATATATGGGAATTATCTGTAATTTAGCACAGTTTCAGAACGATTCGTGAAAGTCACCTTTTAAGAATAACTTCCACTGCAGGCCCATATATAAAAGTTTGCTCCTTTATTACTCTGCACATGGACAATTATTTGCGCTGTTATTTGCCCCAGGCATGTACCTATGTAATTACCGTTTACAGTGTAAAGATGGATGTTATCGGTCGCTGAACGTCGGAGCAGTAGGCGTTTAATGCATTTTCCCATAGGGTCCAATGCAAAATTGACACCTCATTTTCTCCATTCTCAAGAGCTTTGAGTCTCTGCAAAACATATACATGTGTAGACACAAATAAGTGAAATAGAATGAAGGCTATTTCAGCTTTAGCTTTTATTCCGTTTGGGAGCTAAAGTCGCACAAACTTTTGTTTACAAAAATTTCGATGGCCTATAGTTCGCAAGTTATGCAATCAGTTGACATAAGATTGTGCATGCATGTAGACATGTTAATGACCTTTATATATGCCAAGTTTCAGATGGCTACCTACTCAAACAAGCAAGCAGTAGCGGTTTGAAATTTTCACAATTTGGGCTACACGTTCGGGACGATTCGTGACCTTAGGTGACTTGCACAATTCGGGCTGAAACTAGTGCCAAATGAGAGGGTTGGGATAAACATTCAATTGACCATATGTGCCAAAAATTCTCGTTCTTTAGTTTTCGAGTTATAGCCCCTGGAAGTCGAAAACTGCACGACTTTGCCCTCGAATATCTCGACAACGGAGAAAGGAGAATTTCAGGGCATTTTCTCCCAAGAAATATATGGGAATTATCTGTAATTTAGCACAGTTTCAGAACGATTCGTGAAAGTCACCTTTTAAGAATAACTTCCACTGCAGGCCCATATATAAAAGTTTGCTCCTTTATTACTCTGCACATGGACAATTATTTGCGCTGTTATTTGCCCCAGGCATGTACCTATGTAATTACCGTTTACAGTGTAAAGATGGATGTTATCGGTCGCTGAACGTCGGAGCAGTAGGCGTTTAATGCATTTTCCCATAGGGTCCAATGCAAAATTGACACCTCATTTTCTCCATTCTCAAGAGCTTTGAGTCTCTGCAAAACATATACATGTGTAGACACAAATAAGTGAAATAGAATGAAGGCTATTTCAGCTTTAGCTTTTATTCCGTTTGGGAGCTAAAGTCGCACAAACTTTTGTTTACAAAAATTTCGATGGCCTATAGTTCGCAAGTTATGCAATCAGTTGACATAAGATTGTGCATGCATGTAGACATGTTAATGACCTTTATATATGCCAAGTTTCAGATGGCTACCTACTCAAACAAGCAAGCAGTAGCGGTTTGAAATTTTCACAATTTGGGCTACACGTTCGGGACGATTCGTGACCTTAGGTGACTTGCACAATTCGGGCTGAAACTAGTGCCAAATGAGAGGGTTGGGATAAACATTCAATTGACCATATGTGCCATACTTTGCCCTCGAATATCTCGACAACGGAGAAAGGAGAATTTCAGGGCATTTTCTCCCAAGAAATATATGGGAATTATCTGTAATTTAGCACAGTTTCAGAACGATTCGTGAAAGTCACCTTTTAAGAATAACTTCCACTGCAGGCCCATATATAAAGTTTGCTCCTTTATTTCTCTGCACATGGACAATTATTTGCGCTGTTATTTGCCCCAGGCATGTACCTATGTAATTACCGTTTACAGTGTAAAGATGGATGTTATCGGTCGCTGAACGTCGGAGCAGTAGGCGTTTAATGCATTTTCCCATAGGGTCCAATGCAAAATTGACACCTCATTTTCTCCATTCTCAAGAGCTTTGAGTCTCTGCAAAACATATACATGTGTAGACACAAATAAGTGAAATAGAATGAAGGCTATTTCAGCTTTAGCTTTTATTCCGTTTGGGAGCTAAAGTCGCACAAACTTTTGTTTACAAAAATTTCGATGGCCTATAGTTCGCAAGTTATGCAATCAGTTGACATAAGATTGTGCATGCATGTAGACATGTTAATGACCTTTATATATGCCAAGTTTCAGATGGCTACCTACTCAAACAAGCAAGCAGTAGCGGTTTGAAATTTTCACAATTTGGGCTACACGTTCGGGACGATTCGTGACCTTAGGTGACTTGCACAATTCGGGCTGAAACTAGTGCCAAATGAGAGGGTTGGGATAAACATTCAATTGACCATATGTGCCAAAAATTCTCGTTCTTTAGTTTTCGAGTTATAGCCCCTGGAAGTCGAAAACTGCACGACTTTGCCCTCGAATATCTCGACAACGGAGAAAGGAGAATTTCAGGGCATTTTCTCCCAAGAAATATATGGGAATTATCTGTAATTTAGCACAGTTTCAGAACGATTCGTGAAAGTCACCTTTTAAGAATAACTTCCACTGCAGGCCCATATATAAAAGTTTGCTCCTTTATTACTCTGCACATGGACAATTATTTGCGCTGTTATTTGCCCCAGGCATGTACCTATGTAATTACCGTTTACAGTGTAAAGATGGATGTTATCGGTCGCTGAACGTCGGAGCAGTAGGCGTTAAATGCATTTTCCCATAGGGTCCAATGCAAAATTGACACCTCATTTTCTCCATTCTCAAGAGCTTTGAGTCTCTGCAAAACATATACATGTGTAGACACAAATAAGTGAAATAGAATGAAGGCTATTTCAGCTTTAGCTTTTATTCCGTTTGGGAGCTAAAGTCGCACAAACTTTTGTTTACAAAAATTTCGATGGCCTATAGTTCGCAAGTTATGCAATCAGTTGACATAAGATTGTGCATGCATGTAGACATGTTAATGACCTTTATATATGCCAAGTTTCAGATGGCTACCTACTCAAACAAGCAAGCAGTAGCGGTTTGAAATTTTCACAATTTGGGCTACACGTTCGGGACGATTCGTGACCTTAGGTGACTTGCACAATTCGGGCTGAAACTAGTGCCAAATGAGAGGGTTGGGATAAACATTCAATTGACCATATGTGCCAAAAATTCTCGTTCTTTAGTTTTCGAGTTATAGCCCCTGGAAGTCGAAAACTGCACGACTTTGCCCTCGAATATCTCGACAACGGAGAAAGGAGAATTTCAGGGCATTTTCTCCCAAGAAATATATGGGAATTATCTGTAATTTAGCACAGTTTCAGAACGATTCGTGAAAGTCACCTTTTAAGAATAACTTCCACTGCAGGCCCATATATAAAAGTTTGCTCCTTTATTACTCTGCACATGGACAATTATTTGCGCTGTTATTTGCCCCAGGCATGTACCTATGTAATTACCGTTTACAGTGTAAAGATGGATGTTATCGGTCGCTGAACGTCGGAGCAGTAGGCGTTTAATGCATTTTCCCATAGGGTCCAATGCAAAATTGACACCTCATTTTCTCCATTCTCAAGAGCTTTGAGTCTCTGCAAAACATATACATGTGTAGACACAAATAAGTGAAATAGAATGAAGGCTATTTCAGCTTTAGCTTTTATTCCGTTTGGGAGCTAAAGTCGCACAAACTTTTGTTTACAAAAATTTCGATGGCCTATAGTTCGCAAGTTATGCAATCAGTTGACATAAGATTGTGCATGCATGTAGACATGTTAATGACCTTTATATATGCCAAGTTTTAGATGGCTACCTACTCAAACAAGCAAGCAGTAGCGGTTTGAAATTTTCACAATTTGGGCTACACGTTCGGGACGATTCGTGACCTTAGGTGACTTGCACAATTCGGGCTGAAACTAGTGCCAAATGAGAGGGTTGGGATAAACATTCAATTGACCATATGTGCCAAAAATTCTCGTTCTTTAGTTTTCGAGTTATAGCCCCTGGAAGTCGAAAACTGCACGACTTTGCCCTCGAATATCTCGACAACGGAGAAAGGAGAATTTCAGGGCATTTTCTCCCAAGAAATAAATGGGAATTATCTGTAATTTAGCACAGTTTCAGAACGATTCGTGAAAGTCACCTTTTAAGAATAACTTCCACTGCAGGCCCATATATAAAAGTTTGCTCCTTTATTACTCTGCACATGGACAATTATTTGCGCTGTTATTTGCCCCAGGCATGTACCTATGTAATTACCGTTTACAGTGTAAAGATGGATGTTATCGGTCGCTGAACGTCGGAGCAGTAGGCGTTTAATGCATTTTCCCATAGGGTCCAATGCAAAATTGACACCTCATTTTCTCCATTCTCAAGAGCTTTGAGTCTCTGCAAAACATATACATGTGTAGACACAAATAAGTGAAATAGAATGAAGGCTATTTCAGCTTTAGCTTTTATTCCGTTTGGGAGCTAAAGTCGCACAAACTTTTGTTTACAAAAATTTCGATGGCCTATAGTTCGCAAGTTATGCAATCAGTTGACATAAGATTGTGCATGCATGTAGACATGTTAATGATCTTTATATATGCCAAGTTTCAGATGGCTACCTACTCAAACAAGCAAGCAGTAGCGGTTTGAAATTTTCACAATTTGGGCTACACGTTCGGGACGATTCGTGACCTTAGGTGACTTGCACAATTCGGGCTGAAACTAGTGCCAAATGAGAGGGTTGGGATAAACATTCAATTGACCATATGTGCCAAAAATTCTCGTTCTTTAGTTTTCGAGTTATAGCCCCTGGAAGTCGAAAACTGCACGACTTTGCCCTCGAATATCTCGACAACGGAGAAAGGAGAATTTCAGGGCATTTTCTCCCAAGAAATATATGGGAATTATCTGTAATTTAGCACAGTTTCAGAACGATTCGTGAAAGTCACCTTTTAAGAATAACTTCCACTGCAGGCCCATATATAAAAGTTTGCTCCTTTATTACTCTGCACATGGACAATTATTTGCGCTGTTATTTGCCCCAGGCATGTACCTATGTAATTACCGTTTACAGTGTAAAGATGGATGTTATCGGTCGCTGAACGTCGGAGCAGTAGGCGTTTAATGCATTTTTCCATAGGGTCCAATGCAAAATCGACACCTCATTTTCTCCATTCTCAAGAGCTTTGAGTCTCTGCAAAACATATACATGTGTAGACACAAATAAGTGAAATAGAATGAAGGCTATTTCAGCTTTAGCTTTTATTCCGTTTGGGAGCTAAAGTCGCACAAACTTTTGTTTACAAAAATTTCGATGGCCTATAGTTCGCAAGTTATGCAATCAGTTGACATAAGATTGTGCATGCATGTAGACATGTTAATGACCTTTATATATGCCAAGTTTCAGATGGCTACCTACTCAAACAAGCAAGCAGTAGCGGTTTGAAATTTTCACAATTTGGGCTACACGTTCGGGACGATTCGTGACCTTAGGTGACTTGCACAATTCGGGCTGAAACTAGTGCCAAATGAGAGGGTTGGGATAAACATTCAATTGACCATATGTGCCAAAAATTCTCGTTCTTTAGTTTTCGAGTTATAGCCCCTGGAAGTCGAAAACTGCACGACTTTGCCCTCGAATATCTCGACAACGGAGAAAGGAGAATTTCAGGGCATTTTCTCCCAAGAAATATATGGGAATTATCTGTAATTTAGCACAGTTTCAGAACGATTCGTGAAAGTCACCTTTTAAGAATAACTTCCACTGCAGGCCCATATATAAAAGTTTGCTCCTTTATTACTCTGCACATGGACAATTATTTGCGCTGTTATTTGCCCCAGGCATGTATCTATGTAATTACCGTTTACAGTGTAAAGATGGATGTTATCGGTCGCTGAACGTCGGAGCAGTAGGCGTTAAATGCATTTTCCCATAGGGTCCAATGCAAAATTGACACCTCATTTTCTCCATTCTCAAGAGCTTTGAGTCTCTGCAAAACATATACATGTGTAGACACAAATAAGTGAAATAGAATGAAGGCTATTTCAGCTTTAGCTTTTATTCCGTTTGGGAGCTAAAGTCGCACAAACTTTTGTTTACAAAAATTTCGATGGCCTATAGTTCGCAAGTTATGCAATCAGTTGACATAAGATTGTGCATGCATGTAGACATGTTAATGACCTTTATATATGCCAAGTTTCAGATGGCTACCTACTCAAACAAGCAAGCAGTAGCGGTTTGAAATTTTCACAATTTGGGCTACACGTTCGGGACGATTCGTGACCTTAGGTGACTTGCACAATTCGGGCTGAAACTAGTGCCAAATGAGAGGGTTGGGATAAACATTCAATTGACCATATGTGCCAAAAATTCTCGTTCTTTAGTTTTCGAGTTATAGCCCCTGGAAGTCGAAAACTGCACGACTTTGCCCTCGAATATCTCGACAACGGAGAAAGGAGAATTTCAGGGCATTTTCTCCCAAGAAATATATGGGAATTATCTGTAATTTAGCACAGTTTCAGAACGATTCGTGAAAGTCACCTTTTAAGAATAACTTCCACTGCAGGCCCATATATAAAGTTTGCTCCTTTATTTCTCTGCACATGGACAATTATTTGCGCTGTTATTTGCCCCAGGCATGTACCTATGTAATTACCGTTTACAGTGTAAAGATGGATGTTATCGGTCGCTGAACGTCGGAGCAGTAGGCGTTTAATGCATTTTCCCATAGGGTCCAATGCAAAATTGACACCTCATTTTCTCCATTCTCAAGAGCTTTGAGTCTCTGCAAAACATATACATGTGTAGACACAAATAAGTGAAATAGAATGAAGGCTATTTCAGCTTTAGCTTTTATTCCGTTTGGGAGCTAAAGTCGCACAAACTTTTGTTTACAAAAATTTCGATGGCCTATAGTTCGCAAGTTATGCAATCAGTTGACATAAGATTGTGCATGCATGTAGACATGTTAATGACCTTTATATATGCCAAGTTTCAGATGGCTACCTACTCAAACAAGCAAGCAGTAGCGGTTTGAAATTTTCACAATTTGGGCTACACGTTCGGGACGATTCGTGACCTTAGGTGACTTGCACAATTCGGGCTGAAACTAGTGCCAAATGAGAGGGTTGGGATAAACATTCAATTGACCATATGTGCCAAAAATTCTCGTTCTTTAGTTTTCGAGTTATAGCCCCTGGAAGTCGAAAACTGCACGACTTTGCCCTCGAATATCTCGACAACGGAGAAAGGAGAATTTCAGGGCATTTTCTCCCAAGAAATATATGGGAATTATCTGTAATTTAGCACAGTTTCAGAACGATTCGTGAAAGTCACCTTTTAAGAATAACTTCCACTGCAGGCCCATATATAAAAGTTTGCTCCTTTATTACTCTGCACATGGACAATTATTTGCGCTGTTATTTGCCCCAGGCATGTACCTATGTAATTACCGTTTACAGTGTAAAGATGGATGTTATCGGTCGCTGAACGTCGGAGCAGTAGGCGTTAAATGCATTTTCCCATAGGGTCCAATGCAAAATTGACACCTCATTTTCTCCATTCTCAAGAGCTTTGAGTCTCTGCAAAACATATACATGTGTAGACACAAATAAGTGAAATAGAATGAAGGCTATTTCAGCTTTAGCTTTTATTCCGTTTGGGAGCTAAAGTCGAACAAACTTTTGTTTACAAAAATTTCGATGGCCTATAGTTCGCAAGTTATGCAATCAGTTGACATAAGATTGTGCATGCATGTAGACATGTTAATGACCTTTATATATGCCAAGTTTCAGATGGCTACCTACTCAAACAAGCAAGCAGTAGCGGTTTGAAATTTTCACAATTTGGGCTACACGTTCGGGACGATTCGTGACCTTAGGTGACTTGCACAATTCGGGCTGAAACTAGTGCCAAATGAGAGGGTTGGGATAAACATTCAATTGACCATATGTGCCAAAAATTCTCGTTCTTTAGTTTTCGAGTTATAGCCCCTGGAAGTCGAAAACTGCACGACTTTGCCCTCGAATATCTCGACAACGGAGAAAGGAGAATTTCAGGGCATTTTCTCCCAAGAAATATATGGGAATTATCTGTAATTTAGCACAGTTTCAGAACGATTCGTGAAAGTCACCTTTTAAGAATAACTTCCACTGCAGGCCCATATATAAAAGTTTGCTCCTTTATTACTCTGCACATGGACAATTATTTGCGCTGTTATTTGCCCCAGGCATGTACCTATGTAATTACCGTTTACAGTGTAAAGATGGATGTTATCGGTCGCTGAACGTCGGAGCAGTAGGCGTTTAATGCATTTTCCCATAGGGTCCAATGCAAAATTGACACCTCATTTTCTCCATTCTCAAGAGCTTTGAGTCTCTGCAAAACATATACATGTGTAGACACAAATAAGTGAAATAGAATGAAGGCTATTTCAGCTTTAGCTTTTATTCCGTTTGGGAGCTAAAGTCGCACAAACTTTTGTTTACAAAAATTTCGATGGCCTATAGTTCGCAAGTTATGCAATCAGTTGACATAAGATTGTGCATGCATGTAGACATGTTAATGACCTTTATATATGCCAAGTTTTAGATGGCTACCTACTCAAACAAGCAAGCAGTAGCGGTTTGAAATTTTCACAATTTGGGCTACACGTTCGGGACGATTCGTGACCTTAGGTGACTTGCACAATTCGGGGTGAAACTAGTGCCAAATGAGAGGGTTGGGATAAACATTCAATTGACCATATGTGCCAAAAATTCTCGTTCTTTAGTTTTCGAGTTATAGCCCCTGGAAGTCGAAAACTGCACGACTTTGCCCTCGAATATCTCGACAACGGAGAAAGGAGAATTTCAGGGCATTTTCTCCCAAGAAATATATGGGAATTATCTGTAATTTAGCACAGTTTCAGAACGATTCGTGAAAGTCACCTTTTAAGAATAACTTCCACTGCAGGCCCATATATAAAAGTTTGCTCCTTTATTACTCTGCACATGGACAATTATTTGCGCTGTTATTTGCCCCAGGCATGTACCTATGTAATTACCGTTTACAGTGTAAAGATGGATGTTATCGGTCGCTGAACGTCGGAGCAGTAGGCGTTTAATGCATTTTCCCATAGGGTCCAATGCAAAATTGACACCTCATTTTCTCCATTCTCAAGAGCTTTGAGTCTCTGCAAAACATATACATGTGTAGACACAAATAAGTGAAATAGAATGAAGGCTATTTCAGCTTTAGCTTTTATTCCGTTTGGGAGCTAAAGTCGCACAAACTTTTGTTTACAAAAATTTCGATGGCCTATAGTTCGCAAGTTATGCAATCAGTTGACATAAGATTGTGCATGCATGTAGACATGTTAATGATCTTTATATATGCCAAGTTTCAGATGGCTACCTACTCAAACAAGCAAGCAGTAGCGGTTTGAAATTTTCACAATTTGGGCTACACGTTCGGGACGATTCGTGACCTTAGGTGACTTGCACAATTCGGGCTGAAACTAGTGCCAAATGAGAGGGTTGGGATAAACATTCAATTGACCATATGTGCCAAAAATTCTCGTTCTTTAGTTTTCGAGTTATAGCCCCTGGAAGTCGAAAACTGCACGACTTTGCCCTCGAATATCTCGACAACGGAGAAAGGAGAATTTCAGGGCATTTTCTCCCAAGAAATATATGGGAATTATCTGTAATTTAGCACAGTTTCAGAACGATTCGTGAAAGTCACCTTTTAAGAATAACTTCCACTGCAGGCCCATATATAAAAGTTTGCTCCTTTATTACTCTGCACATGGACAATTATTTGCGCTGTTATTTGCCCCAGGCATGTACCTATGTAATTACCGTTTACAGTGTAAAGATGGATGTTATCGGTCGCTGAACGTCGGAGCAGTAGGCGTTTAATGCATTTTTCCATAGGGTCCAATGCAAAATCGACACCTCATTTTCTCCATTCTCAAGAGCTTTGAGTCTCTGCAAAACATATACATGTGTAGACACAAATAAGTGAAATAGAATGAAGGCTATTTCAGCTTTAGCTTTTATTCCGTTTGGGAGCTAAAGTCGCACAAACTTTTGTTTACAAAAATTTCGATGGCCTATAGTTCGCAAGTTATGCAATCAGTTGACATAAGATTGTGCATGCATGTAGACATGTTAATGACCTTTATATATGCCAAGTTTCAGATGGCTACCTACTCAAACAAGCAAGCAGTAGCGGTTTGAAATTTTCACAATTTGGGCTACACGTTCGGGACGATTCGTGACCTTAGGTGACTTGCACAATTCGGGCTGAAACTAGTGCCAAATGAGAGGGTTGGGATAAACATTCAATTGACCATATGTGCCAAAAATTCTCGTTCTTTAGT
Source organism: Ctena decussata (assembly GCA_963989385.1). NCBI lineage: Eukaryota > Metazoa > Mollusca > Bivalvia > Lucinida > Lucinidae > Ctena > Ctena decussata. The sequence continues at coordinate 67,486,354 of OZ022510.1, read as the reverse complement.
TTTCGAGTTATAGCCCCTGGAAGTCGAAAACTGCACGACTTTGCCCTCGAATATCTCGACAACGGAGAAAGGAGAATTTCAGGGCATTTTCTCCCAAGAAATATATGGGAATTATCTGTAATTTAGCACAGTTTCAGAACGATTCGTGAAAGTCACCTTTTAAGAATAACTTCCACTGCAGGCCCATATATAAAAGTTTGCTCCTTTATTACTCTGCACATGGACAATTATTTGCGCTGTTATTTGCCCCAGGCATGTACCTATGTAATTACCGTTTACAGTGTAAAGATGGATGTTATCGGTCGCTGAACGTCGGAGCAGTAGGCGTTTAATGCATTTTCCCATAGGGTCCAATGCAAAATTGACACCTCATTTTCTCCATTCTCAAGAGCTTTGAGTCTCTGCAAAACATATACATGTGTAGACACAAATAAGTGAAATAGAATGAAGGCTATTTCAGCTTTAGCTTTTATTCCGTTTGGGAGCTAAAGTCGCACAAACTTTTGTTTACAAAAATTTCGATGGCCTATAGTTCGCAAGTTATGCAATCAGTTGACATAAGATTGTGCATGCATGTAGACATGTTAATGACCTTTATATATGCCAAGTTTCAGATGGCTACCTACTCAAACAAGCAAGCAGTAGCGGTTTGAAATTTTCACAATTTGGGCTACACGTTCGGGACGATTCGTGACCTTAGGTGACTTGCACAATTCGGGCTGAAACTAGTGCCAAATGAGAGGGTTGGGATAAACATTCAATTGACCATATGTGCCAAAAATTCTCGTTCTTTAGTTTTCGAGTTATAGCCCCTGGAAGTCGAAAACTGCACGACTTTGCCCTCGAATATCTCGACAACGGAGAAAGGAGAATTTCAGGGCATTTTCTCCCAAGAAATATATGGGAATTATCTGTAATTTAGCACAGTTTCAGAACGATTCGTGAAAGTCACCTTTTAAGAATAACTTCCACTGCAGGCCCATATATAAAAGTTTGCTCCTTTATTACTCTGCACATGGACAATTATTTGCGCTGTTATTTGCCCCAGGCATGTACCTATGTAATTACCGTTTACAGTGTAAAGATGGATGTTATCGGTCGCTGAACGTCGGAGCAGTAGGCGTTTAATGCATTTTCCCATAGGGTCCAATGCAAAATTGACACCTCATTTTCTCCATTCTCAAGAGCTTTGAGTCTCTGCAAAACATATACATGTGTAGACACAAATAAGTGAAATAGAATGAAGGCTATTTCAGCTTTAGCTTTTATTCCGTTTGGGAGCTAAAGTCGCACAAACTTTTGTTTACAAAAATTTCGATGGCCTATAGTTCGCAAGTTATGCAATCAGTTGACATAAGATTGTGCATGCATGTAGACATGTTAATGACCTTTATATATGCCAAGTTTCAGATGGCTACCTACTCAAACAAGCAAGCAGTAGCGGTTTGAAATTTTCACAATTTGGGCTACACGTTCGGGACGATTCGTGACCTTAGGTGACTTGCACAATTCGGGCTGAAACTAGTGCCAAATGAGAGGGTTGGGATAAACATTCAATTGACCATATGTGCCAAAAATTCTCGTTCTTTAGTTTTCGAGTTATAGCCCCTGGAAGTCGAAAACTGCACGACTTTGCCCTCGAATATCTCGACAACGGAGAAAGGAGAATTTCAGGGCATTTTCTCCCAAGAAATATATGGGAATTATCTGTAATTTAGCACAGTTTCAGAACGATTCGTGAAAGTCACCTTTTAAGAATAACTTCCACTGCAGGCCCATATATAAAAGTTTGCTCCTTTATTACTCTGCACATGGACAATTATTTGCGCTGTTATTTGCCCCAGGCATGTACCTATGTAATTACCGTTTACAGTGTAAAGATGGATGTTATCGGTCGCTGAACGTCGGAGCAGTAGGCGTTTAATGCATTTTCCCATAGGGTCCAATGCAAAATTGACACCTCATTTTCTCCATTCTCAAGAGCTTTGAGTCTCTGCAAAACATATACATGTGTAGACACAAATAAGTGAAATAGAATGAAGGCTATTTCAGCTTTAGCTTTTATTCCGTTTGGGAGCTAAAGTCGCACAAACTTTTGTTTACAAAAATTTCGATGGCCTATAGTTCGCAAGTTATGCAATCAGTTGACATAAGATTGTGCATGCATGTAGACATGTTAATGACCTTTATATATGCCAAGTTTCAGATGGCTACCTACTCAAACAAGCAAGCAGTAGCGGTTTGAAATTTTCACAATTTGGGCTACACGTTCGGGACGATTCGTGACCTTAGGTGACTTGCACAATTCGGGCTGAAACTAGTGCCAAATGAGAGGGTTGGGATAAACATTCAATTGACCATATGTGCCAAAAATTCTCGTTCTTTAGTTTTCGAGTTATAGCCCCTGGAAGTCGAAAACTGCACGACTTTGCCCTCGAATATCTCGACAACGGAGAAAGGAGAATTTCAGGGCATTTTCTCCCAAGAAATATATGGGAATTATCTGTAATTTAGCACAGTTTCAGAACGATTCGTGAAAGTCACCTTTTAAGAATAACTTCCACTGCAGGCCCATATATAAAAGTTTGCTCCTTTATTACTCTGCACATGGACAATTATTTGCGCTGTTATTTGCCCCAGGCATGTACCTATGTAATTACCGTTAACAATGTAAAGATGGATGTTATCGGTCGCTGAACGTCGGAGCAGTAGGCGTTTAATGCATTTTCCCATAGGGTCCAATGCAAAATTGACACCTCATTTTCTCCATTCTCAAGAGCTTTGAGTCTCTGCAAAACATATACATGTGTAGACACAAATAAGTGAAATAGAATGAAGGCTATTTCAGCTTTAGCTTTTATTCCGTTTGGGAGCTAAAGTCGCACAAACTTTTGTTTACAAAAATTTCGATGGCCTATAGTTCGCAAGTTATGCAATCAGTTGACATAAGATTGTGCATGCATGTAGACATGTTAATGACCTTTATATATGCCAAGTTTCAGATGGCTACCTACTCAAACAAGCAAGCAGTAGCGGTTTGAAATTTTCACAATTTGGGCTACACGTTCGGGACGATTCGTGACCTTAGGTGACTTGCACAATTCGGGCTGAAACTAGTGCCAAATGAGAAGGTTGGGATAAACATTCAATTGACCATATGTGCCAAAAATTCTCGTTCTTTAGTTTTCGAGTTATAGCCCCTGGAAGTCGAAAACTGCACGACTTTGCCCTCGAATATCTCGACAACGGAGAAAGGAGAATTTCAGGGCATTTTCTCCCAAGAAATATATGGGAATTATCTGTAATTCAGCACAGTTTCAGAACGATTCGTGAAAGTCACCTTTTAAGAATAACTTCCACTGCAGGCCCATATATAAAAGTTTGCTCCTTTATTACTCTGCACATGGACAATTATTTGCGCTGTTATTTGCCCCAGGCATGTACCTATGTAATTACCGTTTACAGTGTAAAGATGGATGTTATCGGTCGCTGAACGTCGGAGCAGTAAGCGTTTAATGCATTTTCCCATAGGGTCCAATGCAAAATTGACACCTCATTTTCTCCATTCTCAAGAGCTTTGAGTCTCTGCAAAAAATACATGTGTAGACACAAATAAGTGAAATAGAATGAAGGCTATTTCAGCTTTAGCTTTTATTCCGTTTGGGAGCTAAAGTCGCACAAACTTTTGTTTACAAAAATTTCGATGGCCTATAGTTCGCAAGTTATGCAATTAGTTGACATAAGATTGTGCATGCATGTAGACATGTTAATGACCTTTATATATGCCAAGTTTCAGATGGCTACCTACTCAAACAAGCAAGCAGTAGCGGTTTGAAATTTTCACAATTTGGGCTACACGTTCGGGACGATTCGTGACCTTAGGTGACTTGCACAATTCGGGCTGAAACTAGTGCCAAATGAGAGGGTTGGGATAAACATTCAATTGACCATATGTGCCAAAAATTCTCGTTCTTTAGTTTTCGAGTTATAGCCCCTGGAAGTCGAAAACTGCACGACTTTGCCCTCGAATATCTCGACAACGGAGAAAGGAGAATTTCAGGGCATTTTCTCCCAAGAAATATATGGGAATTATCTGTAATTTAGCACAGTTTCAGAACGATTCGTGAAAGTCACCTTTTAAGAATAACTTCCACTGCAGGCCCATATATAAAAGTTTGCTCCTTTATTACTCTGCACATGGACAATTATTTGCGCTGTTATTTGCCCCAGGCATGTACCTATGTAATTACCGTTTACAGTGTAAAGATGGATGTTATCGGTCGCTGAACGTCGGAGCAGTAGGCGTTTAATGCATTTTCCCATAGGGTCCAATGCAAAATTGACACCTCATTTTCTCCATTCTCAAGAGCTTTGAGTCTCTGCAAAACATATACATGTGTAGTCACAAATAAGTGAAATAGAATGAAGGCTATTTCAGCTTTAGCTTTTATTCCGTTTGGGAGCTAAAGTCGCACAAACTTTTGTTTACAAAAATTTCGATGGCCTATAGTTCGCAAGTTATGCAATCAGTTGACATAAGATTGTGCATGCATGTAGACATGTTAATGACCTTTATATATGCCAAGTTTCAGATGGCTACCTACTCAAACAAGCAAGCAGTAGCGGTTTGAAATTTTCACAATTTGGGCTACACGTTCGGGACGATTCGTGACCTTAGGTGACTTGCACAATTCGGGCTGAAACTAGTGCCAAATGAGAGGGTTGGGATAAACATTCAATTGACCATATGTGCCAAAAATTCTCGTTCTTTAGTTTTCGAGTTATAGCCCCTGGAAGTCGAAAACTGCACGACTTTGCCCTCGAATATCTCGACAACGGAGAAAGGAGAATTTCAGGGCATTTTCTCCCAAGAAATATATGGGAATTATCTGTAATTTAGCACAGTTTCAGAACGATTCGTGAAAGTCACCTTTTAAGAATAACTTCCACTGCAGGCCCATATATAAAAGTTTGCTCCTTTATTACTCTGCACATGGACAATTATTTGCGCTGTTATTTGCCCCAGGCATGTACCTATGTAATTACCGTTTACAGTGTAAAGATGGATGTTATCGGTCGCTGAACGTCGGAGCAGTAAGCGTTTAATGCATTTTCCCATAGGGTCCAATGCAAAATTGACACCTCATTTTCTCCATTCTCAAGAGCTTTGAGTCTCTGCAAAACATATACATGTGTAGACACAAATAAGTGAAATAGAATGAAGGCTATTTCAGCTTTAGCTTTTATTCCGTTTGGGAGCTAAAGTCGCACAAACTTTTGTTTACAAAAATTTCGATGGCCTATAGTTCGCAAGTTATGCAATCAGTTGACATAAGATTGTGCATGCATGTAGACATGTTAATGACCTTTATATATGCCAAGTTTCAGATGGCTACCTACTCAAACAAGCAAGCAGTAGCGGTTTGAAATTTTCACAATTTGGGCTACACGTTCGGGACGATTCGTGACCTTAGGTGACTTGCACAATTCGGGCTGAAACTAGTGCCAAATGAGAGGATTGGGATAAACATTCAATTGACCATATGTGCCAAAAATTCTCGTTCTTTAGTTTTCGAGTTATAGCCCCTGGAAGTCGAAAACTGCACGACTTTGCCCTCGAATATCTCGACAACGGAGAAAGGAGAATTTCAGGCCATTTTCTCCCAAGAAATATATGGGAATTATCTGTAATTTAGCACAGTTTCAGAACGATTCGTGAAAGTCACCTTTTAAGAATAACTTCCACTGCTGGCCCATATATAAAAGTTTGCTCCTTTATTACTCTGCACATGGACAATTATTTGCGCTGTTATTTGCCCCAGGCATGTACCTATGTAATTACCGTTTACAGTGTAAAGATGGATGTTATCGGTCGCTGAACGTCGGAGCAGTAGGCGTTTAATGCATTTTCCCATAGGGTCCAATGCAAAATTGACACCTCATTTTCTCCATTCTCAAGAGCTTTGAGTCTCTGCAAAACATATACATGTGTAGACACAAATAAGTGAAATAGAATGAAGGCTATTTCAGCTTTAGCTTTTATTCCGTTTGGGAGCTAAAGTCGCACAAACTTTTGTTTACAAAAATTTCGATGGCCTATAGTTCGCAAGTTATGCAATTAGTTGACATAAGATTGTGCATGCATGTAGACATGTTAATGACCTTTATATATGCCAAGTTTCAGATGGCTACCTACTCAAACAAGCAAGCAGTAGCGGTTTGAAATTTTCACAATTTGGGCTACACGTTCGGGACGATTCGTGACCTTAGGTGACTTGCACAATTCGGGCTGAAACTAGTGCCAAATGAGAGGGTTGGGATAAACATTCAATTGACCATATGTGCCAAAAATTCTCGTTCTTTAGTTTTCGAGTTATAGCCCCTGGAAGTCGAAAACTGCACGACTTTGCCCTCGAATATCTCGACAACGGAGAAAGGAGAATTTCAGGGCATTTTCTTCCAAGAAATATATGGGAATTATCTGTAATTTAGCACAGTTTCAGAACGATTCGTGAAAGTCACCTTTTAAGAATAACTTCCACTGCAGGCCCATATATAAAAGTTTGCTCCTTTATTACTCTGCACATGGACAATTATTTGCGCTGTTATTTGCCCCAGGCATGTACCTATGTAATTACCGTTTACAGTGTAAAGATGGATGTTATCGGTCGCTGAACGTCGGAGCAGTAGGCGTTTAATGCATTTTCCCATAGGGTCCAATGCAAAATTGACACCTCATTTTCTCCATTCTCAAGAGCTTTGAGTCTCTGCAAAACATATACATGTGTAGACACAAATAAGTGAAATAGAATGAAGGCTATTTCAGCTTTAGCTTTTATTCCGTTTGGGAGCTAAAGTCGAACAAACTTTTGTTTACAAAAATTTCGATGGCCTATAGTTCGCAAGTTATGCAATCAGTTGACATAAGATTGTGCATGCATGTAGACATGTTAATGACCTTTATATATGCCAAGTTTCAGATGGCTACCTACTCAAACAAGCAAGCAGTAGCGGTTTGAAATTTTCACAATTTGGGCTACACGTTCGGGACGATTCGTGACCTTAGGTGACTTGCACAATTCGGGCTGAAACTAGTGCCAAATGAGAGGGTTGGGATAAACATTCAATTGACCATATGTGCCAAAAATTCTCGTTCTTTAGTTTTCGAGTTATAGCCCCTGGAAGTCGAAAACTGCACGACTTTGCCCTCGAATATCTCGACAACGGAGAAAGGAGAATTTCAGGGCATTTTCTCCCAAGAAATATATGGGAATTATCTGTAATTTAGCACAGTTTCAGAACGATTCGTGAAAGTCACCTTTTAAGAATAACTTCCACTGCAGGCCCATATATAAAAGTTTGCTCCTTTATTACTCTGCACATGGACAATTATTTGCGCTGTTATTTGCCCCAGGCATGTACCTATATAATTACCGTTTACAGTGTAAAGATGGATGTTATCGGTCGCTGAACGTCGGAGCAGTAGGCGTTTAATGCATTTTCCCATAGGGTCCAATGCAAAATTGACACCTCATTTTCTCCATTCTCAAGAGCTTTGAGTCTCTGCAAAACATATACATGTGTAGACACAAATAAGTGAAATAGAATGAAGGCTATTTCAGCTTTAGCTTTTATTCCGTTTGGGAGCTAAAGTCGCACAAACTTTTGTTTACAAAAATTTCGATGGCCTATAGTTCGCAAGTTATGCAATCAGTTGACATAAGATTGTGCATGCATGTAGACATGTTAATGACCTTTATATATGCCAAGTTTCAGATGGCTACCTACTCAAACAAGCAAGCAGTAGCGGTTTGAAATTTTCACAATTTGGGCTGCACGTTCGGGGCGATTCGTGACCTTAGGTGACTTGCACAATTCGGGCTGAAACTAGTGCCAAATGAGAGGGTTGGGATAAACATTCAATTGACCATATGTGCCAAAAATTCTCGTTCTTTAGTTTTCGAGTTATAGCCCCTGGAAGTCGAAAACTGCACGACTTTGCCCTCGAATATCTCGACAACGGAGAAAGGAGAATTTCAGGGCATTTTCTCCCAAGAAATATATGGGAATTATCTGTAATTTAGCACAGTTTCAGAACGATTCGTGAAAGTCACCTTTTAAGAATAACTTCCACTGCAGGCCCATATATAAAAGTTTGCTCCTTTATTACTCTGCACATGGACAATTATTTGCGCTGTTATTTGCCCCAGGCATGTACCTATGTAATTACCGTTTACAGTGTAAAGATGGATGTTATCGGTCGCTGAACGTCGGAGCAGTAGGCGTTTAATGCATTTTCCCATAGGGTCCAATGCAAAATTGACACCTCATTTTCTCCATTCTCAAGAGCTTTGAGTCTCTGCAAAACATATACATGTGTAGACACAAAAAAGTGAAATAGAATGAAGGCTATTTCAGCTTTAGCTTTTATTCCGTTTGGGAGCTAAAGTCGCACAAACTTTTGTTTACAAAAATTTCGATGGCCTATAGTTCGCAAGTTATGCAATCAGTTGACATAAGATTGTGCATGCATGTAGACATGTTAATGACCTTTATATATGCCAAGTTTCAGATGGTTACCTACTCAAACAAGCAAGCAGTAGCGGTTTGAAATTTTCACAATTTGGGCTACACGTTCGGGACGATTCGTGACCTTAGGTGACTTGCACAATTCGGGCTGAAACTAGTGCCAAATGAGAGGGTTGGGATAAACATTCAATTGACCATATGTGCCAAAAATTCTCGTTCTTTAGTTTTCGAGTAATAGCCCCTGGAAGTCGAAAACTGCACGACTTTGCCCTCGAATATCTCGACAACGGAGAAAGGAGAATTTCAGGGCATTTTCTCCCAAGAAATATATGGGAATTATCTGTAATTTAGCACAGTTTCAGAACGATTCGTGAAAGTCACCTTTTAAGAATAACTTCCACTGCAGGCCCATATATAAACGTTTGCTCCTTTATTACTCTGCACATGGACAATTATTTGCGCTGTTATTTGCCCCAGGCATGTACCTATGTAATTACCGTTTAAAGTGTAAAGATGGATGTTATCGGTCGCTGAACGTCGGAGCAGTAGGCGTTTAATGCATTTTCCCATAGGGTCCAATGCAAAATTGACACCTCATTTTCTCCATTCTCAAGAGCTTTGAGTCTCTGCAAAACATATACATGTGTAGACACAAATAAGTGAAATAGAATGAAGGCTATTTCAGCTTTAGCTTTTATTCCGTTTGGGAGCTAAAGTCGCACAAACTTTTGTTTACAAAAATTTCGATGGCCTATAGTTCGCAAGTTATGCAATCAGTTGACATAAGATTGTGCATGCATGTAGACATGTTAATGATCTTTAAATACGCCAAGTTTCAGATGGCTACCTACTCAAACAAGCAAGCAGTAGCGGTTTGAAATTTTCACAATTTGGGCTACACGTTCGGGACGATTCGTGACCTTAGGTGACTTGCACAATTCGGGCTGAAACTAGTGCCAAATGAGAGGGTTGGGATAAACATTCAATTGACCATATGTGCCAAAAATTCTCGTTCTTTAGTTTTCGAGTTATAGCCCCTGGAAGTCGAAAACTGCACGACTTTGCCCTCGAATATCTCGACAACGGAGAAAGGAGAATTTCAGGGCATTTTCTTCCAAGAAATATATGGGAATTATCTGTAATTTAGCACAGTTTCAGAACGATTCGTGAAAGTCACCTTTTAAGAATAACTTCCACTGCAGGCCCATATATAAAAGTTTGCTCCTTTATTACTCTGCACATGGACAATTATTTGCGCTGTTATTTGCCCCAGGCATGTACCTATGTAATTACCGTTTACAGTGTAAAGATGGATGTTATCGGTCGCTGAACGTCGGAGCAGTAGGCGTTTAATGCATTTTCCCATAGGGTCCAATGCAAAATTGACACCTCATTTTCTCCATTCTCAAGAGCTTTGAGTCTCTGCAAAACATATACATGTGTAGACACAAATAAGTGAAATAGAATGAAGGCTATTTCAGCTTTAGCTTTTATTCCTTTTGGGAGCTAAAGTCGCACAAACTTTTGTTTACAAAAATTTCGATGGCCTATAGTTCGCAAGTTATGCAATCAGTTGACATAAGATTGTGCATGCATGTAGACATGTTAATGACCTTTATATATGCCAAGTTTCAGATGGCTACCTACTCAAACAAGCAAGCAGTAGCGGTTTGAAATTTTCACAATTTGGGCTACACGTTCTGGACGATTCGTGACCTTAGGTGACTTGCACAATTCGGGCTGAAACTAGTGCCAAATGAGAGGGTTGGGATAAACATTCAATTGACCATATGTGCCAAAAATTCTCGTTCTTTAGTTTTCGAGTTATAGCCCCTGGAAGTCGAAAACTGCACGACTTTGCCCTCGAATATCTCGACAACGGAGAAAGGAGAATTTCAGGGCATTTTCTCCCAAGAAATATATGGGAATTATCTGTAATTTAGCACAGTTTCAGAACGATTCGTGAAAGTCACCTTTTAAGAATAACTTCCACTGCAGGCCCATATATAAAAGTTTGCTCCTTTATTACTCTGCACATGGACAATTATTTGCGCTGTTATTTGCCCCAGGCATGTACCTATATAATTACCGTTTACAGTGTAAAGATGGATGTTATCGGTCGCTGAACGTCGGAGCAGTAGGCGTTTAATGCATTTTCCCATAGGGTCCAATGCAAAATTGACACCTCATTTTCTCCATTCTCAAGAGCTTTGAGTCTCTGCAAAACATATACATGTGTAGACACAAATAAGTGAAATAGAATGAAGGCTATTTCAGCTTTAGCTTTTATTCCGTTTGGGAGCTAAAGTCGCACAAACTTTTGTTTACAAAAATTTCGATGGCCTATAGTTCGCAAGTTATGCAATCAGTTGACATAAGATTGTGCATGCATGTAGACATGTTAATGACCTTTATATATGCCAAGTTTCAGATGGCTACCTACTCAAACAAGCAAGCAGTAGCGGTTTGAAATTTTCACAATTTGGGCTACACGTTCGGGACGATTCGTGACCTTAGGTGACTTGCACAATTCGGGCTGAAACTAGTGCCAAATGAGAGGGTTGGGATAAACATTCAATTGACCATATGTGCCAAAAATTCTCGTTCTTTAGTTTTCGAGTTATAGCCCCTGGAAGTCGAAAACTGCACGACTTTGCCCTCGAATATCTCGACAACGGAGAAAGGAGAATTTCAGGGCATTTTCTCCCAAGAAATATATGGGAATTATCTGTAATTTAGCACAGTTTCAGAACGATTCGTGAAAGTCACCTTTTAAGAATAACTTCCACTGCAGGCCCATATATAAAAGTTTGCTCCTTTATTACTCTGCACATGGACAATTATTTGCGCTGTTATTTGCCCCAGGCATGTACCTATGTAATTACCGTTTACAGTGTAAAGATGGATGTTATCGGTCGCTGAACGTCGGAGCAGTAGGCGTTTAATGCATTTTCCCATAGGGTCCAATGCAAAATTGACACCTCATTTTCTCCATTCTCAAGAGCTTTGAGTCTCTGCAAAACATATACATGTGTAGACACAAATAAGTGAAATAGAATGAAGGCTATTTCAGCTTTAGCTTTTATTCCGTTTGGGAGCTAAAGTCGCACAAACTTTTGTTTACAAAAATTTCGATGGCCTATAGTTCGCAAGTTATGCAATCAGTTGACATAAGATTGTGCATGCATGTAGACATGTTAATGACCTTTATATATGCCAAGTTTCAGATGGCTACCTACTCAAACAAGCAAGCAGTAGCGGTTTGAAATTTTCACAATTTGGGCTACACGTTCGGGACGATTCGTGACCTTAGGTGACTTGCACAATTCGGGCTGAAACTAGTGCCAAATGAGAGGGTTGGGATAAACATTCAATTGACCATATGTGCCAAAAATTCTCGTTCTTTAGTTTTCGAGTTATAGCCCCTGGAAGTCGAAAACTGCACGACTTTGCCCTCGAATATCTCGACAACGGAGAAAGGAGAATTTCAGGGCATTTTCTCCCAAGAAATATATGGGAATTATCTGTAATTTAGCACAGTTTCAGAACGATTCGTGAAAGTCACCTTTTAAGAATAACTTCCACTGCAGGCCCATATATAAAAGTTTGCTCCTTTATTACTCTGCACATGGACAATTATTTGCGCTGTTATTTGCCCCAGGCATGTACCTATGTAATTACCGTTTACAGTGTAAAGATGGATGTTATCGGTCGCTGAACGTCGGAGCAGTAGGCGTTTAATGCATTTTCCCATAGGGTCCAATGCAAAATTGACACCTCATTTTCTCCATTCTCAAGAGCTTTGAGTCTCTGCAAAAAATACATGTGTAGACACAAATAAGTGAAATAGAATGAAGGCTATTTCAGCTTTAGCTTTTATTCCGTTTGGGAGCTAAAGTCGCACAAACTTTTGTTTACAAAAATTTCGATGGCCTATAGTTCGCAAGTTATGCAATTAGTTGACATAAGATTGTGCATGCATGTAGACATGTTAATGACCTTTATATATGCCAAGTTTCAGATGGCTACCTACTCAAACAAGCAAGCAGTAGCGGTTTGAAATTTTCACAATTTGGGCTACACGTTCGGGACGATTCGTGACCTTAGGTGACTTGCACAATTCGGGCTGAAACTAGTGCCAAATGAGAGGGTTGGGATAAACATTCAATTGACCATATGTGCCAAAAATTCTCGTTCTTTAGTTTTCGAGTTATAGCCCCTGGAAGTCGAAAACTGCACGACTTTGCCCTCGAATATCTCGACAACGGAGAAAGGAGAATTTCAGGGCATTTTCTCCCAAGAAATATATGGGAATTATCTGTAATTTAGCACAGTTTCAGAACGATTCGTGAAAGTCACCTTTTAAGAATAACTTCCACTGCAGGCCCATATATAAAAGTTTGCTCCTTTATTACTCTGCACATGGACAATTATTTGCGCTGTTATTTGCCCCAGGCATGTACCTATGTAATTACCGTTTACAGTGTAAAGATGGATGTTATCGGTCGCTGAACGTCGGAGCAGTAGGCGTTTAATGCATTTTCCCATAGGGTCCAATGCAAAATTGACACCTCATTTTCTCCATTCTCAAGAGCTTTGAGTCTCTGCAAAACATATACATGTGTAGTCACAAATAAGTGAAATAGAATGAAGGCTATTTCAGCTTTAGCTTTTATTCCGTTTGGGAGCTAAAGTCGCACAAACTTTTGTTTACAAAAATTTCGATGGCCTATAGTTCGCAAGTTATGCAATCAGTTGACATAAGATTGTGCATGCATGTAGACATGTTAATGACCTTTATATATGCCAAGTTTCAGATGGCTACCTACTCAAACAAGCAAGCAGTAGCGGTTTGAAATTTTCACAATTTGGGCTACACGTTCGGGACGATTCGTGACCTTAGGTGACTTGCACAATTCGGGCTGAAACTAGTGCCAAATGAGAGGGTTGGGATAAACATTCAATTGACCATATGTGCCAAAAATTCTCGTTCTTTAGTTTTCGAGTTATAGCCCCTGGAAGTCGAAAACTGCACGACTTTGCCCTCGAATATCTCGACAACGGAGAAAGGAGAATTTCAGGGCATTTTCTCCCAAGAAATATATGGGAATTATCTGTAATTTAGCACAGTTTCAGAACGATTCGTGAAAGTCACCTTTTAAGAATAACTTCCACTGCAGGCCCATATATAAAAGTTTGCTCCTTTATTACTCTGCACATGGACAATTATTTGCGCTGTTATTTGCCCCAGGCATGTACCTATGTAATTACCGTTTACAGTGTAAAGATGGATGTTATCGGTCGCTGAACGTCGGAGCAGTAAGCGTTTAATGCATTTTCCCATAGGGTCCAATGCAAAATTGACACCTCATTTTCTCCATTCTCAAGAGCTTTGAGTCTCTGCAAAACATATACATGTGTAGACACAAATAAGTGAAATAGAATGAAGGCTATTTCAGCTTTAGCTTTTATTCCGTTTGGGAGCTAAAGTCGCACAAACTTTTGTTTACAAAAATTTCGATGGCCTATAGTTCGCAAGTTATGCAATCAGTTGACATAAGATTGTGCATGCATGTAGACATGTTAATGACCTTTATATATGCCAAGTTTCAGATGGCTACCTACTCAAACAAGCAAGCAGTAGCGGTTTGAAATTTTCACAATTTGGGCTACACGTTCGGGACGATTCGTGACCTTAGGTGACTTGCACAATTCGGGCTGAAACTAGTGCCAAATGAGAGGATTGGGATAAACATTCAATTGACCATATGTGCCAAAAATTCTCGTTCTTTAGTTTTCGAGTTATAGCCCCTGGAAGTCGAAAACTGCACGACTTTGCCCTCGAATATCTCGACAACGGAGAAAGGAGAATTTCAGGCCATTTTCTCCCAAGAAATATATGGGAATTATCTGTAATTTAGCACAGTTTCAGAACGATTCGTGAAAGTCACCTTTTAAGAATAACTTCCACTGCTGGCCCATATATAAAAGTTTGCTCCTTTATTACTCTGCACATGGACAATTATTTGCGCTGTTATTTGCCCCAGGCATGTACCTATGTAATTACCGTTTACAGTGTAAAGATGGATGTTATCGGTCGCTGAACGTCGGAGCAGTAGGCGTTTAATGCATTTTCCCATAGGGTCCAATGCAAAATTGACACCTCATTTTCTCCATTCTCAAGAGCTTTGAGTCTCTGCAAAACATATACATGTGTAGACACAAATAAGTGAAATAGAATGAAGGCTATTTCAGCTTTAGCTTTTATTCCGTTTGGGAGCTAAAGTCGCACAAACTTTTGTTTACAAAAATTTCGATGGCCTATAGTTCGCAAGTTATGCAATTAGTTGACATAAGATTGTGCATGCATGTAGACATGTTAATGACCTTTATATATGCCAAGTTTCAGATGGCTACCTACTCAAACAAGCAAGCAGTAGCGGTTTGAAATTTTCACAATTTGGGCTACACGTTCGGGACGATTCGTGACCTTAGGTGACTTGCACAATTCGGGCTGAAACTAGTGCCAAATGAGAGGGTTGGGATAAACATTCAATTGACCATATGTGCCAAAAATTCTCGTTCTTTAGTTTTCGAGTTATAGCCCCTGGAAGTCGAAAACTGCACGACTTTGCCCTCGAATATCTCGACAACGGAGAAAGGAGAATTTCAGGGCATTTTCTTCCAAGAAATATATGGGAATTATCTGTAATTTAGCACAGTTTCAGAACGATTCGTGAAAGTCACCTTTTAAGAATAACTTCCACTGCAGGCCCATATATAAAAGTTTGCTCCTTTATTACTCTGCACATGGACAATTATTTGCGCTGTTATTTGCCCCAGGCATGTACCTATGTAATTACCGTTTACAGTGTAAAGATGGATGTTATCGGTCGCTGAACGTCGGAGCAGTAGGCGTTTAATGCATTTTCCCATAGGGTCCAATGCAAAATTGACACCTCATTTTCTCCATTCTCAAGAGCTTTGAGTCTCTGCAAAACATATACATGTGTAGACACAAATAAGTGAAATAGAATGAAGGCTATTTCAGCTTTAGCTTTTATTCCGTTTGGGAGCTAAAGTCGAACAAACTTTTGTTTACAAAAATTTCGATGGCCTATAGTTCGCAAGTTATGCAATCAGTTGACATAAGATTGTGCATGCATGTAGACATGTTAATGACCTTTATATATGCCAAGTTTCAGATGGCTACCTACTCAAACAAGCAAGCAGTAGCGGTTTGAAATTTTCACAATTTGGGCTACACGTTCGGGACGATTCGTGACCTTAGGTGACTTGCACAATTCGGGCTGAAACTAGTGCCAAATGAGAGGGTTGGGATAAACATTCAATTGACCATATGTGCCAAAAATTCTCGTTCTTTAGTTTTCGAGTTATAGCCCCTGGAAGTCGAAAACTGCACGACTTTGCCCTCGAATATCTCGACAACGGAGAAAGGAGAATTTCAGGGCATTTTCTCCCAAGAAATATATGGGAATTATCTGTAATTTAGCACAGTTTCAGAACGATTCGTGAAAGTCACCTTTTAAGAATAACTTCCACTGCAGGCCCATATATAAAAGTTTGCTCCTTTATTACTCTGCACATGGACAATTATTTGCGCTGTTATTTGCCCCAGGCATGTACCTATATAATTACCGTTTACAGTGTAAAGATGGATGTTATCGGTCGCTGAACGTCGGAGCAGTAGGCGTTTAATGCATTTTCCCATAGGGTCCAATGCAAAATTGACACCTCATTTTCTCCATTCTCAAGAGCTTTGAGTCTCTGCAAAACATATACATGTGTAGACACAAATAAGTGAAATAGAATGAAGGCTATTTCAGCTTTAGCTTTTATTCCGTTTGGGAGCTAAAGTCGCACAAACTTTTGTTTACAAAAATTTCGATGGCCTATAGTTCGCAAGTTATGCAATCAGTTGACATAAGATTGTGCATGCATGTAGACATGTTAATGACCTTTATATATGCCAAGTTTCAGATGGTTACCTACTCAAACAAGCAAGCAGTAGCGGTTTGAAATTTTCACAATTTGGGCTACACGTTCGGGACGATTCGTGACCTTAGGTGACTTGCACAATTCGGGCTGAAACTAGTGCCAAATGAGAGGGTTGGGATAAACATTCAATTGACCATATGTGCCAAAAATTCTCGTTCTTTAGTTTTCGAGTAATAGCCCTTGGAAGTCGAAAACTGCACGACTTTGCCCTCGAATATCTCGACAACGGAGAAAGGAGAATTTCAGGGCATTTTCTCCCAAGAAATATATGGGAATTATCTGTAATTTAGCACAGTTTCAGAACGATTCGTGAAAGTCACCGTTTAAGAATAACTTCCACTGCAGGCCCATATATAAAAGTTTGCTCCTTTATTACTCTGCACATGGACAGTTATTTGCGCTGTTATTTGCCCCAGGCATGTACCTATGTAATTACCGTTTACAGTGTAAAGATGGATGTTATCGGTCGCTGAACGTCGGAGCAGTAGGCGTTTAATGCATTTTCCCATAGGGTCCAATGCAAAATTGACACCTCATTTTCTCCATTCTCAAGAGCTTTGAGTCTCTGCAAAACATATACATGTGTAGACACAAATAAGTGAAATAGAATGAAGGCTATTTCAGCTTTAGCTTTTATTCCGTTTGGGAGCTAAAGTCGCACAAACTTTTGTTTACAAAAATTTCGATGGCCTATAGTTCGCAAGTTATGCAATCAGTTGACATAAGATTGTGCATGCATGTAGACATGTTAATGACATTTATATATGCCAAGTTTCAGATGGCTACCTACTCAAACAAGCAAGCAGTAGCGGTTTGAAATTTTCACAATTTGGGCTACACGTTCGGGACGATTCGTGACCTTAGGTGACTTGCACAATTCGGGCTGAAACTAGTGCCAAATGAGAGGGTTGGGATAAACATTCAATTGACCATATGTGCCAAAAATTCTCGTTCTTTAGTTTTCGAGTTATAGCCCCTGGAAGTCGAAAACTGCACGACTTTGCCCTCGAATATCTCGACAACGGAGAAAGGAGAATTTCAGGGCATTTTCTCCCAAGAAATATATGGGAATTATCTGTAATTTAGCACAGTTTCAGAACGATTCGTGAAAGTCACCTTTTAAGAATAACTTCCACTGCAGGCCCATATATAAAAGTTTGCTCCTTTATTACTCTGCACATGGACAATTATTTGCGCTGTTATTTGCCCCAGGCATGTACCTATGTAATTACCGTTTACAGTGTAAAGATGGATGTTATCGGTCGCTGAACGTCGGAGCAGTAGGCGTTTAATGCATTTTCCCATAGGGTCCAATGCAAAATTGACACCTCATTTTCTCCATTCTCAAGAGCTTTGAGTCTCTGCAAAACATATACATGTGTAGACACAAATAAGTGAAATAGAATGAAGGCTATTTCAGCTTTAGCTTTTATTCCGTTTGGGAGCTAAAGTCGCACAAACTTTTGTTTACAAAAATTTCGATGGCCTATAGTTCGCAAGTTATGCAATCAGTTGACATAAGATTGTGCATGCATGTAGACATGTTAATGACCTTTATATATGCCAAGTTTCAGATGGCTACCTACTCAAACAAGCAAGCAGTAGCGGTTTGAAATTTTCACAATTTGGGCTACACGTTCGGGACGATTCGTGACCTTAGGTGACTTGCACAATTCGGGCTGAAACTAGTGCCAAATGAGAGGGTTGGGATAAACATTCAATTGACCATATGTGCCAAAAATTCTCGTTCTTTAGTTTTCGAGTAATAGCCCCTGGAAGTCGAAAACTGCACGACTTTGCCCTCGAATATCTCGACAACGGAGAAAGGAGAATTTCAGGGCATTTTCTTCCAAGAAATATATGGGAATTATCTGTAATTTAGCACAGTTTCAGAACGATTCGTGAAAGTCACCTTTTAAGAATAACTTCCACTGCAGGCCCATATATAAACGTTTGCTCCTTTATTACTCTGCACATGGACAATTATTTGCGCTGTTATTTGCCCCAGGCATGTACCTATGTAATTACCGTTTAAAGTGTAAAGATGGATGTTATCGGTCGCTGAACGTCGGAGCAGTAGGCGTTTAATGCATTTTCCCATAGGGTCCAATGCAAAATTGACACCTCATTTTCTCCATTCTCAAGAGCTTTGAGTCTCTGCAAAACATATACATGTGTAGACACAAATAAGTGAAATAGAATGAAGGCTATTTCAGCTTTAGCTTTTATTCCGTTTGGGAGCTAAAGTCGCACAAACTTTTGTTTACAAAAATTTCGATGGCCTATAGTTCGCAAGTTATGCAATCAGTTGACATAAGATTGTGCATGCATGTAGACATGTTAATGATCTTTATATACGCCAAGTTTCAGATGGCTACCTACTCAAACAAGCAAGCAGTAGCGGTTTGAAATTTTCACAATTTGGGCTACACGTTCGGGACGATTCGTGACCTTAGGTGACTTGCACAATTCGGGCTGAAACTAGTGCCAAATGAGAGGGTTGGGATAAACATTCAATTGACCATATGTGCCAAAAATTCTCGTTCTTTAGTTTTCGAGTTATAGCCCCTGGAAGTCGAAAACTGCACGACTTTGCCCTCGAATATCTCGACAACGGAGAAAGGAGAATTTCAGGGCATTTTCTTCCAAGAAATATATGGGAATTATCTGTAATTTAGCACAGTTTCAGAACGATTCGTGAAAGTCACCTTTTAAGAATAACTTCCACTGCAGGCCCATATATAAAAGTTTGCTCCTTTATTACTCTGCACATGGACAATTATTTGCGCTGTTATTTGCCCCAGGCATGTACCTATGTAATTACCGTTTACAGTGTAAAGATGGATGTTATCGGTCGCTGAACGTCGGAGCAGTAGGCGTTTAATGCATTTTCCCATAGGGTCCAATGCAAAATTGACACCTCATTTTCTCCATTCTCAAGAGCTTTGAGTCTCTGCAAAACATATACATGTGTAGACACAAATAAGTGAAATAGAATGAAGGCTATTTCAGCTTTAGCTTTTATTCCGTTTGGGAGCTAAAGTCGCACAAACTTTTGTTTACAAAAATTTCGATGGCCTATAGTTCGCAAGTTATGCAATCAGTTGACAAAAGATTGTGCATGCATGTAGACATGTTAATGACCTTTATATATGCCAAGTTTCAGATGGCTACCTACTCAAACAAGCAAGCAGTAGCGGTTTGAAATTTTCACAATTTGGGCTACACGTTCGGGACGATTCGTGACCTTAGGTGACTTGCACAATTCGGGCTGAAACTAGTGCCAAATGAGAGGGTTGGGATAAACATTCAATTGACCATATGTGCCAAAAATTCTCGTTCTTTAGTTTTCGAGTAATAGCCCCTGGAAGTCGAAAACTGCACGACTTTGCCCTCGAATATCTCGACAACGGAGAAAGGAGAAGTTCAGGGCATTTTCTCCCAAGAAATATATGGGAATTATCTGTAATTTAGCACAGTTTCAGAACGATTCGTGAAAGTCACCTTTTAAGAATAACTTCCACTGCAGGCCCATATATAGACGTTTGCTCCTTTATTACTCTGCACATGGACAATTATTTGCGCTGTTATTTGCCCCAGGCATGTACCTATGTAATTACCGTTTAAAGTGTAAAGATGGATGTTATCGGTCGCTGAACGTCGGAGCAGTAGGCGTTTAATGCATTTTCCCATAGGGTCCAATGCAAAATTGACACCTCATTTTCTCCATTCTCAAGAGCTTTGAGTCTCTGCAAAACATATACATGTGTAGACACAAATAAGTGAAATAGAATGAAGGCTATTTCAGCTTTAGCTTTTATTCCGTTTGGGAGCTAAAGTCGCACAAACTTTTGTTTACAAAAATTTCGATGGCCTATAGTTCGCAAGTTATGCAATCAGTTGACATAAGATTGTGCATGCATGTAGACATGTTAATGACCTTTATATATGCCAAGTTTCAGATGGCTACCTACTCAAACAAGCAAGCAGTAGCGGTTTGAAATTTTCACAATTTGGGCTACACGTTCGGGACGATTCGTGACCTTAGGTGACTTGCACAATTCGGGCTGAAACTAGTGCCAAATGAGAGGGTTGGGATAAACATTCAATTGACCATATGTGCCAAAAATTCTCGTTCTTTAGTTTTCGAGTTATAGCCCCTGGAAGTCGAAAACTGCACGACTTTGCCCTCGAATATCTCGACAACGGAGAAAGGAGAATTTCAGGGCATTTTCTTCCAAGAAATATATGGGAATTATCTGTAATTTAGCACAGTTTCAGAACGATTCGTGAAAGTCACCTTTTAAGAATAACTTCCACTGCAGGCCCATATATAAAAGTTTGCTCCTTTATTACTCTGCACATGGACAATTATTTGCGCTGTTATTTGCCCCAGGCATGTACCTATGTAATTACCGTTTACAGTGTAAAGATGGATGTTATCGGTCGCTGAACGTCGGAGCAGTAGGCGTTTAATGCATTTTCCCATAGGGTCCAATGCAAAATTGACACCTCATTTTCTCCATTCTCAAGAGCTTTGAGTCTCTGCAAAACATATACATGTGTAGACACAAATAAGTGAAATAGAATGAAGGCTATTTCAGCTTTAGCTTTTATTCCTTTTGGGAGCTAAAGTCGCACAAACTTTTGTTTACAAAAATTTCGATGGCCTATAGTTCGCAAGTTATGCAATCAGTTGACATAAGATTGTGCATGCATGTAGACATGTTAATGACCTTTATATATGCCAAGTTTCAGATGGCTACCTACTCAAACAAGCAAGCAGTAGCGGTTTGAAATTTTCACAATTTGGGCTACACGTTCTGGACGATTCGTGACCTTAGGTGACTTGCACAATTCGGGCTGAAACTAGTGCCAAATGAGAGGGTTGGGATAAACATTCAATTGACCATATGTGCCAAAAATTCTCGTTCTTTAGTTTTCGAGTTATAGCCCCTGGAAGTCGAAAACTGCACGACTTTGCCCTCGAATATCTCGACAACGGAGAAAGGAGAATTTCAGGGCATTTTCTCCCAAGAAATATATGGGAATTATCTGTAATTTAGCACAGTTTCAGAACGATTCGTGAAAGTCACCTTTTAAGAATAACTTCCACTGCAGGCCCATATATAAAAGTTTGCTCCTTTATTACTCTGCACATGGACAATTATTTGCGCTGTTATTTGCCCCAGGCATGTACCTATATAATTACCGTTTACAGTGTAAAGATGGATGTTATCGGTCGCTGAACGTCGGAGCAGTAGGCGTTTAATGCATTTTCCCATAGGGTCCAATGCAAAATTGACACCTCATTTTCTCCATTCTCAAGAGCTTTGAGTCTCTGCAAAACATATACATGTGTAGACACAAATAAGTGAAATAGAATGAAGGCTATTTCAGCTTTAGCTTTTATTCCGTTTGGGAGCTAAAGTCGCACAAACTTTTGTTTACAAAAATTTCGATGGCCTATAGTTCGCAAGTTATGCAATCAGTTGACATAAGATTGTGCATGCATGTAGACATGTTAATGACCTTTATATATGCCAAGTTTCAGATGGTTACCTACTCAAACAAGCAAGCAGTAGCGGTTTGAAATTTTCACAAGTTGGGCTACACGTTCGGGGCGATTCGTGACCTTAGGTGACTTGCACAATTCGGGCTGAAACTAGTGCCAAATGAGAGGGTTGGGATAAACATTCAATTGACCATATGTGCCAAAAATTCTCGTTCTTTAGTTTTCGAGTTATAGCCCCTGGAAGTCGAAAACTGCACGACTTTGCCCTCGAATATCTCGACAACGGAGAAAGGAGAATTTCAGGGCATTTTCTCCCAAGAAATATATGGGAATTATCTGTAATTTAGCACAGTTTCAGAACGATTCGTGAAAGTCACCTTTTAAGAATAACTTCCACTGCAGGCCCATATATAAAAGTTTGCTCCTTTATTACTCTGCACATGGACAATTATTTGCGCTGTTATTTGCCCCAGGCATGTACCTATGTAATTACCGTTTACAGTGTAAAGATGGATGTTATCGGTCGCTGAACGTCGGAGCAGTAGGCGTTTAATGCATTTTCCCATAGGGTCCAATGCAAAATTGACACCTCATTTTCTCCATTCTCAAGAGCTTTGAGTCTCTGCAAAACATATACATGTGTAGACACAAATAAGTGAAATAGAATGAAGGCTATTTCAGCTTTAGCTTTTATTCCGTTTGGGAGCTAAAGTCGCACAAACTTTTGTTTACAAAAATTTCGATGGCCTATAGTTCGCAAGTTATGCAATCAGTTGACATAAGATTGTGCATGCATGTAGACATGTTAATGACCTTTATATATGCCAAGTTTCAGATGGTTACCTACTCAAACAAGCAAGCAGTAGCGGTTTGAAATTTTCACAATTTGGGCTACACGTTCGGGACGATTCGTGACCTTAGGTGACTTGCACAATTCGGGCTGAAACTAGTGCCAAATGAGAGGGTTGGGATAAACATTCAATTGACCATATGTGCCAAAAATTCTCGTTCTTTAGTTTTCGAGTAATAGCCCCTGGAAGTCGAAAACTGCACGACTTTGCCCTCGAATATCTCGACAACGGAGAAAGGAGAATTTCAGGGCATTTTCTCCCAAGAAATATATGGGAATTATCTGTAATTTAGCACAGTTTCAGAACGATTCGTGAAAGTCACCTTTTAAGAATAACTTCCACTGCAGGCCCATATATAAAAGTTTGCTCCTTTATTACTCTGCACATGGACAGTTATTTGCGCTGTTATTTGCCCCAGGCATGTACCTATGTAATTACCGTTTACAGTGTAAAGATGGATGTTATCGGTCGCTGAACGTCGGAGCAGTAGGCGTTTAATGCATTTTCCCATAGGGTCCAATGCAAAATTGACACCTCATTTTCTCCATTCTCAAGAGCTTTGAGTCTCTGCAAAACATATACATGTGTAGACACAAATAAGTGAAATAGAATGAAGGCTATTTCAGCTTTAGCTTTTATTCCGTTTGGGAGCTAAAGTCGCACAAACTTTTGTTTACAAAAATTTCGATGGCCTATAGTTCGCAAGTTATGCAATCAGTTGACATAAGATTGTGCATGCATGTAGACATGTTAATGACATTTATATATGCCATGCTTCAGATGGCTACCTACTCAAACAAGCAAGCAGTAGCGGTTTGAAATTTTCACAATTTGGGCTACACGTTCGGGACGATTCGTGACCTTAGGTGACTTGCACAATTCGGGCTGAAACTAGTGCCAAATGAGAGGGTTGGGATAAACATTCAATTGACCATATGTGCCAAAAATTCTCGTTCTTTAGTTTTCGAGTTATAGCCCCTGGAAGTCGAAAACTGCACGACTTTGCCCTCGAATATCTCGACAACGGAGAAAGGAGAATTTCAGGGCATTTTCTCCCAAGAAATATATGGGAATTATCTGTAATTTAGCACAGTTTCAGAACGATTCGTGAAAGTCACCTTTTAAGAATAACTTCCACTGCAGGCCCATATATAAAAGTTTGCTCCTTTATTACTCTGCACATGGACAATTATTTGCGCTGTTATTTGCCCCAGGCATGTACCTATGTAATTACCGTTTACAGTGTAAAGATGGATGTTATCGGTCGCTGAACGTCGGAGCAGTAGGCGTTTAATGCATTTTCCCATAGGGTCCAATGCAAAATTGACACCTCATTTTCTCCATTCTCAAGAGCTTTGAGTCTCTGCAAAACATATACATTTGTAGACACAAATAAGTGAAATAGAATGAAGGCTATTTCAGCTTTAGCTTTTATTCCGTTTGGGAGCTAAAGTCGCACAAACTTTTGTTTACAAAAATTTCGATGGCCTATAGTTCGCAAGTTATGCAATCAGTTGACATAAGATTGTGCATGCATGTAGACATGTTAATGACCTTTATATATGCCAAGTTTCAGATGGTTACCTACTCAAACAAGCAAGCAGTAGCGGTTTGAAATTTTCACAATTTGGGCTACACGTTCGGGACGATTCGTGACCTTAGGTGACTTGCACAATTCGGGCTGAAACTAGTGCCAAATGAGAGGGTTGGGATAAACATTCAATTGACCATATGTGCCAAAAATTCTCGTTCTTTAGTTTTCGAGTAATAGCCCCTGGAAGTCGAAAACTGCACGACTTTGCCCTCGAATATCTCGACAACGGAGAAAGGAGAATTTCAGGGCATTTTCTCCCAAGAAATATATGGGAATTATCTGTAATTTAGCACAGTTTCAGAACGATTCGTGAAAGTCACCTTTTAAGAATAACTTCCACTGCAGGCCCATATATAAAAGTTTGCTCCTTTATTACTCTGCACATGGACAATTATTTGCGCTGTTATTTGCCCCAGGCATGTACCTATGTAATTACCGTTTACAGTGTAAAGATGGATGTTATCGGTCGCTGAACGTCGGAGCAGTAGGCGTTTAATGCATTTTCCCATAGGGTCCAATGCAAAATTGACACCTCATTTTCTCCATTCTCAAGAGCTTTGAGTCTCTGCAAAACATATACATGTGTAGACACAAATAAGTGAAATAGAATGAAGGCTATTTCAGCTTTAGCTTTTATTCCTTTTGGGAGCTAAAGTCGCACAAACTTTTGTTTACAAAAATTTCGATGGCCTATAGTTCGCAAGTTATGCAATCAGTTGACATAAGATTGTGCATGCATGTAGACATGTTAATGACCTTTATATATGCCAAGTTTCAGATGGCTACCTACTCAAACAAGCAAGCAGTAGCGGTTTGAAATTTTCACAATTTGGGCTACACGTTCTGGACGATTCGTGACCTTAGGTGACTTGCACAATTCGGGCTGAAACTAGTGCCAAATGAGAGGGTTGGGATAAACATTCAATTGACCATATGTGCCAAAAATTCTCGTTCTTTAGTTTTCGAGTTATAGCCCCTGGAAGTCGAAAACTGCACGACTTTGCCCTCGAATATCTCGACAACGGAGAAAGGAGAATTTCAGGGCATTTTCTCCCAAGAAATATATGGGAATTATCTGTAATTTAGCACAGTTTCAGAACGATTCGTGAAAGTCACCTTTTAAGAATAACTTCCACTGCAGGCCCATATATAAAAGTTTGCTCCTTTATTACTCTGCACATGGACAATTATTTGCGCTGTTATTTGCCCCAGGCATGTACCTATATAATTACCGTTTACAGTGTAAAGATGGATGTTATCGGTCGCTGAACGTCGGAGCAGTAGGCGTTTAATGCATTTTCCCATAGGGTCCAATGCAAAATTGACACCTCATTTTCTCCATTCTCAAGAGCTTTGAGTCTCTGCAAAACATATACATGTGTAGACACAAATAAGTGAAATAGAATGAAGGCTATTTCAGCTTTAGCTTTTATTCCGTTTGGGAGCTAAAGTCGCACAAACTTTTGTTTACAAAAATTTCGATGGCCTATAGTTCGCAAGTTATGCAATCAGTTGACATAAGATTGTGCATGCATGTAGACATGTTAATGACCTTTATATATGCCAAGTTTCAGATGGTTACCTACTCAAACAAGCAAGCAGTAGCGGTTTGAAATTTTCACAAGTTGGGCTACACGTTCGGGGCGATTCGTGACCTTAGGTGACTTGCACAATTCGGGCTGAAACTAGTGCCAAATGAGAGGGTTGGGATAAACATTCAATTGACCATATGTGCCAAAAATTCTCGTTCTTTAGTTTTCGAGTTATAGCCCCTGGAAGTCGAAAACTGCACGACTTTGCCCTCGAATATCTCGACAACGGAGAAAGGAGAATTTCAGGGCATTTTCTCCCAAGAAATATATGGGAATTATCTGTAATTTAGCACAGTTTCAGAACGATTCGTGAAAGTCACCTTTTAAGAATAACTTCCACTGCAGGCCCATATATAAAAGTTTGCTCCTTTATTACTCTGCACATGGACAATTATTTGCGCTGTTATTTGCCCCAGGCATGTACCTATGTAATTACCGTTTACAGTGTAAAGATGGATGTTATCGGTCGCTGAACGTCGGAGCAGTAGGCGTTTAATGCATTTTCCCATAGGGTCCAATGCAAAATTGACACCTCATTTTCTCCATTCTCAAGAGCTTTGAGTCTCTGCAAAACATATACATGTGTAGACACAAATAAGTGAAATAGAATGAAGGCTATTTCAGCTTTAGCTTTTATTCCGTTTGGGAGCTAAAGTCGCACAAACTTTTGTTTACAAAAATTTCGATGGCCTATAGTTCGCAAGTTATGCAATCAGTTGACATAAGATTGTGCATGCATGTAGACATGTTAATGACCTTTATATATGCCAAGTTTCAGATGGTTACCTACTCAAACAAGCAAGCAGTAGCGGTTTGAAATTTTCACAATTTGGGCTACACGTTCGGGACGATTCGTGACCTTAGGTGACTTGCACAATTCGGGCTGAAACTAGTGCCAAATGAGAGGGTTGGGATAAACATTCAATTGACCATATGTGCCAAAAATTCTCGTTCTTTAGTTTTCGAGTAATAGCCCCTGGAAGTCGAAAACTGCACGACTTTGCCCTCGAATATCTCGACAACGGAGAAAGGAGAATTTCAGGGCATTTTCTCCCAAGAAATATATGGGAATTATCTGTAATTTAGCACAGTTTCAGAACGATTCGTGAAAGTCACCTTTTAAGAATAACTTCCACTGCAGGCCCATATATAAAAGTTTGCTCCTTTATTACTCTGCACATGGACAGTTATTTGCGCTGTTATTTGCCCCAGGCATGTACCTATGTAATTACCGTTTACAGTGTAAAGATGGATGTTATCGGTCGCTGAACGTCGGAGCAGTAGGCGTTTAATGCATTTTCCCATAGGGTCCAATGCAAAATTGACACCTCATTTTCTCCATTCTCAAGAGCTTTGAGTCTCTGCAAAACATATACATGTGTAGACACAAATAAGTGAAATAGAATGAAGGCTATTTCAGCTTTAGCTTTTATTCCGTTTGGGAGCTAAAGTCGCACAAACTTTTGTTTACAAAAATTTCGATGGCCTATAGTTCGCAAGTTATGCAATCAGTTGACATAAGATTGTGCATGCATGTAGACATGTTAATGACATTTATATATGCCATGCTTCAGATGGCTACCTACTCAAACAAGCAAGCAGTAGCGGTTTGAAATTTTCACAATTTGGGCTACACGTTCGGGACGATTCGTGACCTTAGGTGACTTGCACAATTCGGGCTGAAACTAGTGCCAAATGAGAGGGTTGGGATAAACATTCAATTGACCATATGTGCCAAAAATTCTCGTTCTTTAGTTTTCGAGTTATAGCCCCTGGAAGTCGAAAACTGCACGACTTTGCCCTCGAATATCTCGACAACGGAGAAAGGAGAATTTCAGGGCATTTTCTCCCAAGAAATATATGGGAATTATCTGTAATTTAGCACAGTTTCAGAACGATTCGTGAAAGTCACCTTTTAAGAATAACTTCCACTGCAGGCCCATATATAAAAGTTTGCTCCTTTATTACTCTGCACATGGACAATTATTTGCGCTGTTATTTGCCCCAGGCATGTACCTATGTAATTACCGTTTACAGTGTAAAGATGGATGTTATCGGTCGCTGAACGTCGGAGCAGTAGGCGTTTAATGCATTTTCCCATAGGGTCCAATGCAAAATTGACACCTCATTTTCTCCATTCTCAAGAGCTTTGAGTCTCTGCAAAACATATACATTTGTAGACACAAATAAGTGAAATAGAATGAAGGCTATTTCAGCTTTAGCTTTTATTCCGTTTGGGAGCTAAAGTCGCACAAACTTTTGTTTACAAAAATTTCGATGGCCTATAGTTCGCAAGTTATGCAATCAGTTGACATAAGATTGTGCATGCATGTAGACATGTTAATGACCTTTATATATGCCAAGTTTCAGATGGTTACCTACTCAAACAAGCAAGCAGTAGCGGTTTGAAATTTTCACAATTTGGGCTACACGTTCGGGACGATTCGTGACCTTAGGTGACTTGCACAATTCGGGCTGAAACTAGTGCCAAATGAGAGGGTTGGGATAAACATTCAATTGACCATATGTGCCAAAAATTCTCGTTCTTTAGTTTTCGAGTAATAGCCCCTGGAAGTCGAAAACTGCACGACTTTGCCCTCGAATATCTCGACAACGGAGAAAGGAGAATTTCAGGGCATTTTCTCCCAAGAAATATATGGGAATTATCTGTAATTTAGCACAGTTTCAGAACGATTCGTGAAAGTCACCTTTTAAGAATAACTTCCACTGCAGGCCCATATATAAAAGTTTGCTCCTTTATTACTCTGCACATGGACAGTTATTTGCGCTGTTATTTGCCCCAGGCATGTACCTATGTAATTACCGTTTACAGTGTAAAGATGGATGTTATCGGTCGCTGAACGTCGGAGCAGTAGGCGTTTAATGCATTTTCCCATAGGGTCCAATGCAAAATTGACACCTCATTTTCTCCATTCTCAAGAGCTTTGAGTCTCTGCAAAACATATACATGTGTAGACACAAATAAGTGAAATAGAATGAAGGCTATTTCAGCTTTAGCTTTTATTCCGTTTGGGAGCTAAAGTCGCACAAACTTTTGTTTACTAAAATTTCGATGGCCTATAGTTCGCAAGTTATGCAATCAGTTGACATAAGATTGTGCATGCATGTAGACATGTTAATGACATTTATATATGCCAAGTTTCAGATGGCTACCTACTCAAACAAGCAAGCAGTAGCGGTTTGAAATTTTCACAATTTGGGCTACACGTTCGGGACGATTCGTGACCTTAGGTGACTTGCACAATTCGGGCTGAAACTAGTGCCAAATGAGAGGGTTGGGATAAACATTCAATTGACCATATGTGCCAAAAATTCTCGTTCTTTAGTTTTCGAGTTATAGCCCCTGGAAGTCGAAAACTGCACGACTTTGCCCTCGAATATCTCGACAACGGAGAAAGGAGAATTTCAGGGCATTTTCTCCCAAGAAATATATGGGAATTATCTGTAATTTAGCACAGTTTCAGAACGATTCGTGAAAGTCACCTTTTAAGAATAACTTCCACTGCAGGCCCATATATAAAAGTTTGCTCCTTTATTACTCTGCACATGGACAATTATTTGCGCTGTTATTTGCCCCAGGCATGTACCTATGTAATTACCGTTTACAGTGTAAAGATGGATGTTATCGGTCGCTGAACGTCGGAGCAGTAGGCGTTTAATGCATTTTCCCATAGGGTCCAATGCAAAATTGACACCTCATTTTCTCCATTCTCAAGAGCTTTGAGTCTCTGCAAAACATATACATGTGTAGACACAAATAAGTGAAATAGAATGAAGGCTATTTCAGCTTTAGCTTTTATTCCGTTTGGGAGCTAAAGTCGCACAAACTTTTGTTTACAAAAATTTCGATGGCCTATAGTTCGCAAGTTATGCAATCAGTTGACATAAGATTGTGCATGCATGTAGACATGTTAATGACCTTTATATATGCCAAGTTTCAGATGGCTACCTACTCAAACAAGCAAGCAGTAGCGGTTTGAAATTTTCACAATTTGGGCTACACGTTCGGGACGATTCGTGACCTTAGGTGACTTGCACAATTCGGGCTGAAACTAGTGCCAAATGAGAGGGTTGGGATAAACATTCAATTGACCATATGTGCCAAAAATTCTCGTTCTTTAGTTTTCGAGTTATAGCCCCTGGAAGTCGAAAACTGCACGACTTTGCCCTCGAATATCTCGACAACGGAGAAAGGAGAATTTCAGGGCATTTTCTCCCAAGAAATATATGGAAATTATCTGTAATTTAGCACAGTTTCAGAACGATTCGTGAAAGTCACCTTTTAAGAATAACTTCCACTGCAGGCCCATATATAAAAGTTTGCTCCTTTATTACTCTGCACATGGACAATTATTTGCGCTGTTATTTGCCCCAGGCATGTACCTATGTAATTACCGTTTACAGTGTAAAGATGGATGTTATCGGTCGCTGAACGTCGGAGCAGTAGGCGTTTAATGCTTTTTCCCATAGTTTCCAAAGCAAAATTGACACCTCATTTTCTCCATTCTCAAGAGCTTTGAGTCTCTGCAAAACATATACATGTGTAGACACAAATAAGTGAAATAGAATGAAGGCTATTTCAGCTTTAGCTTTTATTCCGTTTGGGAGCTAAAGTCGCACAAACTTTTGTTTACAAAAATTTCGATGGCCTATAGTTCGCAAGTTATGCAATCAGTTGACATAAGATTGTGCATGCATGTAGACATGTTAATGACCTTTATATATGCCAAGTTTCAGATGGCTACCTACTCAAACAAGCAAGCAGTAGCGGTTTGAAATTTTCACAATTTGGGCTACACGTTCGGGACGATTCGTGACCTTAGGTGACTTGCACAATTCGGGCTGAAACTAGTGCCAAATGAGAGGGTTGGGATAAACATTCAATTGACCATATGTGCCAAAAATTCTCGTTCTTTAGTTTTCGAGTTATAGCCCCTGGAAGTCGAAAACTGCACGAATTTGCCCTCGAATATCTCGACAACGGAGAAAGGAGAATTTCAGGGCATTTTCTCCCAAGAAATATATGGGAATTATCTGTAATTTAGCACAGTTTCAGAACGATTCGTGAAAGTCACCTTTTAAGAATAACTTCCACTGCAGGCCCATATATAAAAGTTTGCTCCTTTATTACTCTGCACATGGACAATTATTTGCGCTGTTATTTGCCCCAGGCATGTACCTATGTAATTACCGTTTACAGTGTAAAGATGGATGTTATCGGTCGCTGAACGTCGGAGCAGTAGGCGTTTAATGCATTTTTCCATAGGGTCCAATGCAAAATCGACACCTCATTTTCTCCATTCTCAAGAGCTTTGAGTCTCTGCAAAACATATACATGTGTAGACACAAATAAGTGAAATAGAATGAAGGCTATTTTAGCTTTAGCTTTTATTCCGTTTGGGAGCTAAAGTCGCACAAACTTTTGTTTACAAAAATTTCGATGGCCTATAGTTCGCAAGTTATGCAATCAGTTGACATAAGATTGTGCATGCATGTAGACATGTTAATGACCTTTATATATGCCAAGTTTCAGATGGCTACCTACTCAAACAAGCAAGCAGTAGCGGTTTGAAATTTTCACAATTTGGGCTACACGTTCGGGACGATTCGTGACCTTAGGTGACTTGCACAATTCGGGCTGAAACTAGTGCCAAATGAGAGGGTTGGGATAAACATTCAATTGACCATATGTGCCAAAAATTCTCGTTCTTTAGTTTTCGAGTTATAGCCCCTGGAAGTCGAAAACTGCACGACTTTGCCCTCGAATATCTCGACAACGGAGAAAGGAGAATTTCAGGGCATTTTCTCCCAAGAAATATATGGGAATTATCTGTAATTTAGCACAGTTTCAGAACGATTCGTGAAAGTCACCTTTTAAGAATAACTTCCACTGCAGGCCCATATATAAAAGTTTGCTCCTTTATTACTCTGCACATGGACAATTATTTGCGCTGTTATTTGCCCCAGGCATGTACCTATGTAATTACCGTTTACAGTGTAAAGATGGATGTTATCGGTCGCTGAACGTCGGAGCAGTAGGCGTTTAATGCATTTTCCCATAGTTTCCAATGCAAAATTGACACCTCATTTTCTCCATTCTCAAGAGCTTTGAGTCTCTGCAAAACATATACATGTGTAGACACAAATAAGTGAAATAGAATAAAGGCTATTTCAGCTTTAGCTTTTATTCCGTTTGGGAGCTAAAGTCGCACAAACTTTTGTTTACAAAAATTTCGATGGCCTATAGTTCGCAAGTTATGCAATCAGTTGACATAAGATTGTGCAAGCATGTAGACATGTTAATGACCTTTATATATGCCAAGTTTCAGATGGCTACCTACTCAAACAAGCAAGCAGTAGCGGTTTGAAATTTTCACAATTTGGGCTACACGTTCGGGACGATTCGTGACCTTAGGTGACTTGCACAATTCGGGCTGAAACTAGTGCCAAATGAGAGGGTTGGGATAAACATTCAATTGACCATATGTGCCAAAAATTCTCGTTCTTTAGTTTTCGAGTTATAGCCCCTGGAAGTCGAAAACTGCACGACTTTGCCCTCGAATATCTCGACAACGGAGAAAGGAGAATTTCAGGGCATTTTCTCCCAAGAAATATATGGGAATTATCTGTAATTTAGCACAGTTTCAGAACGATTCGTGAAAGTCACCTTTTAAGAATAACTTCCACTGCAGGCCCATATATAAAAGTTTGCTCCTTTATTACTCTGCACATGGACAATTATTTGCGCTGTTATTTGCCCCAGGCATGTACCTATGTAATTACCGTTTACAGTGTAAAGATGGATGTTATCGGTCGCTGAACGTCGGAGCAGTAGGCGTTTAATGCATTTTTCCATAGGGTCCAATGCAAAATCGACACCTCATTTTCTCCATTCTCAAGAGCTTTGAGTCTCTGCAAAACATATACATGTGTAGACACAAATAAGTGAAATAGAATGAAGGCTATTTCAGCTTTAGCTTTTATTCCGTTTGGGAGCTAAAGTCGCACAAACTTTTGTTTACAAAAATTTCGATGGCCTATAGTTCGCAAGTTATGCAATCAGTTGACATAAGATTGTGCATGCATGTAGACATGTTAATGACCTTTATATATGCCAAGTTTCAGATGGCTACCTACTCAAACAAGCAAGCAGTAGCGGTTTGAAATTTTCACAATTTGGGCTACACGTTCGGGACGATTCGTGACCTTAGGTGACTTGCACAATTCGGGCTGAAACTAGTGCCAAATGAGAGGGTTGGGATAAACATTCAATTGACCATATGTGCCAAAAATTCTCGTTCTTTAGTTTTCGAGTTATAGCCCCTGGAAGTCGAAAACTGCACGACTTTGCCCTCGAATATCTCGACAACGGAGAAAGGAGAATTTCAGGGCATTTTCTCCCAAGAAATATATGGGAATTATCTGTAATTTAGCACAGTTTCAGAACGATTCGTGAAAGTCACCTTTTAAGAATAACTTCCACTGCAGGCCCATATATAAAAGTTTGCTCCTTTATTACTCTGCACATGGACAATTATTTGCGCTGTTATTTGCCCCAGGCATGTACCTATGTAATTACCGTTTACAGTGTAAAGATGAATGTTATCGGTCGCTGAACGTCGGAGCAGTAGGCGTTTAATGCATTTTTCCATAGGGTCCAATGCAAAATCGACACCTCATTTTCTCCATTCTCAAGAGCTTTGAGTCTCTGCAAAACATATACATGTGTAGACACAAATAAGTGAAATAGAATGAAGGCTATTTCAGCTTTAGCTTTTATTCCGTTTTGGAGCTAAAGTCGCACAAACTTTTGTTTACAAAAATTTCGATGGCCTATAGTTCGCACGTTATGCAATCAGTTGACATAAGATTGTGCATGCATGTAGACATGTTAATGACCTTTATATATGCCAAGTTTCAGATGGCTACCTACTCAAACAAGCAAGCAGTAGCGGTTTGAAATTTTCACAATTTGGGCTGCACGTTCGGGACGATTCGTGACCTTAGGTGACTTGCACAATTCGGGCTGAAACTAGTGCCAAATGAGAGGGTTGGGATAAACATTCAATTGACCATATGTGCCAAAAATTCTCGTTCTTTAGTTTTCGAGTTATAGCCCCTGGAAGTCGAAAACTGCCCGACTTTGCCCTCGAATATCTCGACAACGGAGAAAGGAGAATTTCAGGGCATTTTCTCCCAAGAAATATATGGGAATTATCTGTAATTTAGCACAGTTTCAGAACGATTCGTGAAAGTCACCTTTTAAGAATAACTTCCACTGCAGGCCCATATATAAAAGTTTGCTCCTTTATTACTCTGCACATGGACAATTATTTGCGCTGTTATTTGCCCAGGCATGTACCTATGTAATTACCGTTTACAGTGTAAAGATGGATGTTATCGGTCGCTGAACGTTGGAGCAGTAGGCGTTTAATGCATTTTCCCATAGGGTCCAATGCAAAATTGACACCTCATTTTCTCCATTCTCAAGAGCTTTGAGTCTCTGCAAAACATATACATGTGTAGACACAAATAAGTGAAATAGAATGAAGGCTATTTCAGCTTTAGCTTTTATTCCGTTTGGGAGCTAAAGTCGCACAAACTTTTGTTTACAAAAATTTCGATGGCCTATAGTTCGCAAGTTATGCAATTAGTTGACATAAGATTGTGCATGCATGTAGACATGTTAATGACCTTTATATATGCCAAGTTTCAGATGGCTACCTACTCAAACAAGCAGGCAGTAGCGGTTTGAAATTTTCACAATTTGGGCTACACGTTCGGGACGATTCGTGACCTTAGGTGACTTGCACAATTCGGGCTGAAACTAGTGCCAAATGAGAGGGTTGGGATAAACATTCAATTGACCATATGTGCCAAAAATTCTCGTTCTTTAGTTTTCGAGTTATAGCCCCTGGAAGTCGAAAACTGCACGACTTTGCCCTCGAATATCTCGACAACGGAGAAAGGAGAATTTCAGGGCATTTTCTCCCAAGAAATATATGGGAATTATCTGTAATTTAGCACAGTTTCAGAACGATTCGTGAAAGTCACCTTTTAAGAATAACTTCCACTGCAGGCCCATATATAAAAGTTTGCTCCTTTATTACTCTGCATATGGACAATTATTTGCGCTGTTATTTGCCCCAGGCATGTACCTATGTAATTACCGTTTACAGTGTAAAGATGGATGTTATCGGTCGCTGAACGTCGGAGCAGTAGGCGTTTAATGCATTTTCCCATAGGGTCCAATGCAAAATTGACACCTCATTTTCTCCATTCTCAAGAGCTTTGAGTCTCTGCAAAACATATACATGTGTAGACACAAATAAGTGAAATAGAATGAAGGCTATTTCAGCTTTAGCTTTTATTCCGTTTGGGAGCTAAAGTCGCACAAACTTTTGTTTACAAAAATTTCGATGGCCTATAGTTCGCAAGTTATGCAATCAGTTGACATAAGATTGTGCATGCATGTATACATGTTAATGACCTTTATATATGCCAAGTTTCAGATGGCTACCTACTCAAACAAGCAAGCAGTAGCGGTTTGAAATTTTCACAATTTGGGCTACACGTTCGGGACGATTCGTGACCTTAGGTGACTTGCACAATTCGGGCTGAAACTAGTGCCAAATGAGAGGGTTGGGATAAACATTCAATTGACCATATGTGCCAAAAATTCTCGTTCTTTAGTTTTCGAGTTATAGCCCCTGGAAGTCGAAAACTGCACGACTTTGCCCTCGAATATCTCGACAACGGAGAAAGGAGAATTTCAGGGCATTTTCTCCCAAGAAATATATGGGAATTATCTGTAATTTAGCACAGTTTCAGAACGATTCGTGAAAGTCACCTTTTAAGAATAACTTCCACTGCAGGCCCATATATAAAAGTTTGCTCCTTTATTACTCTGCACATGGACAATTATTTGCGCTGTTATTTGCCCCAGGCATGTACCTATGTAATTACCGTTTAAAGTGTAAAGATGGATGTTATCGGTCGCTGAACGTCGGAGCAGTAGGCGTTTAATGCATTTTCCCATAGGGTCCAATGCAAAATTGACACCTCATTTTCTCCATTCTCAAGAGCTTTGAGTCTCTGCAAAATATATACATGTGTAGACACAAATAAGTGAAATAGAATGAAGGCTATTTCAGCTTTAGCTTTTATTCCGTTTGGGAGCTAAAGTCGCACAAACTTTTGTTTACAAAAATTTCGATGGCCTATAGTTCGCAAGTTATGCAATCAGTTGACATAAGATTGTGCATGCATGTAGACATGTTAATGACCTTTATATATGCCAAGTTTCAGATGGCTACCTACTCAAACAAGCAAGCAGTAGCGGTTTGAAATTTTCACAATTTGGGCTACACGTTCGGGACGATTCGTGACCTTAGGTGACTTGCACAATTCGGGCTGAAACTAGTGCCAAATGAGAGGGTTGGGATAAACATTCAATTGACCATATGTGCCAAAAATTCTCGTTCTTTAGTTTTCGAGTTATAGCCCCTGGAAGTCGAAAACTGCACGACTTTGCCCTCGAATATCTCGACAACGGAGAAAGGAGAATTTCAGGGCATTTTCTCCCAAGAAATATATGGGAATTATCTGTAATTTAGCACAGTTTCAGAACGATTCGTGAAAGTCACCTTTTAAGAATAACTTCCACTGCAGGCCCATATATAAAAGTTTGCTCCTTTATTACTCTGCACATGGACAATTATTTGCGCTGTTATTTGCCCCAGGCATGTACCTATGTAATTACCGTTTACAGTGTAAAGATGGATGTTATCGGTCGCTGAACGTCGGAGCAGTAGGCGTTTAATGCATTTTCCCATAGGGTCCAATGCAAAATTGACACCTCATTTTCTCCATTCTCAAGAGCTTTGAGTCTCTGCAAAACATATACATGTGTAGACACAAATAAGTGAAATAGAATGAAGGCTATTTCAGCTTTAGCTTTTATTCCGTTTGGGAGCTAAAGTCGCACAAACTTTTGTTTACAAAAATTTCGATGGCCTATAGTTCGCATGTTATGCAATCAGTTGACATAAGATTGTGCATGCATGTAGACATGTTAATGACCTTTATATATGCCAAGTTTCAGATGGCTACCTACTCAAACAAGCAAGCAGTAGCGGTTTGAAATTTTCACAATTTGGGCTACACGTTCGGGACGATTCGTGACCTTAGGTGACTTGCACAATTCGGGCTGAAACTAGTGCCAAATGAGAGGGTTGGGATAAACATTCAATTGACCATATGTGCCAAAAATTCTCGTTCTTTAGTTTTCGAGTTATAGCCCCTGGAAGTCGAAAACTGCACGACTTTGCCCTCGAATATCTCGACAACGGAGAAAGGAGAATTTCAGGGCATTTTCTCCCAAGAAATATATGGGAATTATCTGTAATTTAGCACAGTTTCAGAACGATTCGTGAAAGTCACCTTTTAAGAATAACTTCCACTGCAGGCCCATATATAAAAGTTTGCTCCTTTATTACTCTGCACATGGACAATTATTTGCGCTGTTATTTGCCCCAGGCATGTACCTATGTAATTACCGTTTACAGTGTAAAGATGGATGTTATCGGTCGCT
The DNA here is from genome assembly GCA_963989385.1 of Ctena decussata. Taxonomy (NCBI): domain Eukaryota; kingdom Metazoa; phylum Mollusca; class Bivalvia; order Lucinida; family Lucinidae; genus Ctena; species Ctena decussata. Next base: position 67,448,640 of record OZ022510.1, on the reverse strand, counting down.
GAACGTCGGAGCAGTAGGCGTTTAATGCATTTTCCCATAGGGTCCAATGCAAAATTGACACCTCATTTTTTCCATTCTCAAGAGCTTTGAGTCTCTGCAAAACATATACATGTGTAGACACAAATAAGTGAAATAGAATGAAGGCTATTTCAGCTTTAGCTTTTATTCCGTTTGGGAGCTAAAGTCGCACAAACTTTTGTTTACAAAAATTTCGATGGCCTATAGTTCGCAAGTTATGCAATCAGTTGACATAAGATTGTGCATGCATGTAGACATGTTAATGACCTTTATATATGCCAAGTTTCAGATGGCTACCTACTCAAACAAGCAAGCAGTAGCGGTTTGAAATTTTCACAATTTGGGCTACACGTTCGGGACGATTCGTGACCTTAGGTGACTTGCACAATTCGGGCTGAAACTAGTGCCAAATGAGAGGGTTGGGATAAACATTCAATTGACCATATGTGCCAAAAATTCTCGTTCTTTAGTTTTCGAGTTATAGCCCCTGGAAGTCGAAAACTGCACGACTTTGCCCTCGAATATCTCGACAACGGAGAAAGGAGAATTTCAAGGCATTTTCTCCCAAGAAATATATGGGAATTATCTGTAATTTAGCACAGTTTCAGAACGATTCGTGAAAGTCACCTTTTAAGAATAACTTCCACTGCAGGCCCATATATAAAAGTTTGCTCCTTTATTACTCTGCACATGGACAATTATTTGCGCTGTTATTTGCCCCAGGCATGTACCTATGTAATTACCGTTTACAGTGTAAAGATGGATGTTATCGGTCGCTGAACGTCGGAGCAGTAGGCGTTTAATGCATTTTCCCATAGGGTCCAATGCAAAATTGACACCTCATTTTCTCCATTCTCAAGAGCTTTGAGTCTCTGCAAAACATATACATGTGTAGACACAAATAAGTGAAATAGAATGAAGGCTATTTCAGCTTTAGCTTTTATTCCGTTTGGGAGCTAAAGTCGCACAAACTTTTGTTTACAAAAATTTCGATGGCCTATAGTTCGCAAGTTATGCAATCAGTTGACATAAGATTGTGCATGCATGTAGACATGTTAATGACATTTATATATGCCAAGTTTCAGATGGCTACCTACTCAAACAAGCAAGCAGTAGCGGTTTGAAATTTTCACAATTTGGGCTACACGTTCGGGACGATTCGTGACCTTAGGTGACTTGCACAATTCGGGCTGAAACTAGTGCCAAATGAGAGGGTTGGGATAAACATTCAATTGACCATATGTGCCAAAAATTCTCGTTCTTTAGTTTTCGAGTTATAGCCCCTGGAAGTCGAAAACTGCACGACTTTGCCCTCGAATATCTCGACAACGGAGAAAGGAGAATTTCAGGGCATTTTCTCCCAAGAAATATATGGGAATTATCTGTAATTTAGCACAGTTTCAGAACGATTCGTGAAAGTCACCTTTTAAGAATAACTTCCACTGCAGGCCCATATATAAAAGTTTGCTCCTTTATTACTCTGCACATGGACAATTATTTGCGCTGTTATTTGCCCCAGGCATGTACCTATGTAATTACCGTTTACAGTGTAAAGATGGATGTTATCGGTCGCTGAACGTCGGAGCAGTAAGCGTTTAATGCATTTTCTCATAGGGTCCAATGCAAAATTGACACCTCATTTTCTCCATTCTCAAGAGCTTTGAGTCTCTGCAAAACATATACATGTGTAGACACAAATAAGTGAAATAGAATGAAGGCTATTTCAGCTTTAGCTTTTATTCCGTTTGGGAGCTAAAGTCGCACAAACTTTTGTTTACAAAAATTTCGATGGCCTATAGTTCGCAAGTTATGCAATCAGTTGACATAAGATTGTGCCTGCATGTAGACATGTTAATGATATTTATATATGCCAAGTTTCAGATGGCTACCTACTCAAACAAGCAAGCAGTAGCGGTTTGAAATTTTCACAATTTGGGCTACACGTTCGGGACGATTCGTGACCTTAGGTGACTTGCACAATTCGGGCTGAAACTAGTGCCAAATGAGAGGGTTGGGATAAACATTCAATTGACCATATGTGCCAAAAATTCTCGTTCTTTAGTTTTCGAGTTATAGCCCCTGGAAGTCGAAAACTGCACGACTTTGCCCTCGAATATCTCGACAACGGAGAAAGGAGAATTTCAGGGCATTTTCTCCCAAGAAATATATGGGAATTATCTGTAATTTAGCACAGTTTCAGAACGATTCGTGAAAGTCACCTTTTAAGAATAACTTCCACTGCAGGCCCATATATAAAAGTTTGCTCCTTTATTACTCTGCACATGGACAATTATTTGCGCTGTTATTTGCCCCAGGCATGTACCTATGTAATTACCGTTTACAGTGTAAAGATGGATGTTATCGGTCGCTGAACGTCGGAGCAGTAGGCGTTTAATGCATTTTCCCATAGGGTCCAATGCAAAATTGACACCTCATTTTCTCCATTCTCAAGAGCTTTGAGTCTCTGCAAAACATATACATGTGTAGACACAAATAAGTGAAATAGAATGAAGGCTATTTCAGCTTTAGCTTTTATTCCGTTTGGGAGCTAAAGTCGCACAAACTTTTGTTTACAAAAATTTCGATGGCCTATAGTTCGCAAGTTATGCAATCAGTTGACATAAGATTGTGCATGCATGTAGACATGTTAATGACATTTAAATATGCCAAGTTTCAGATGGCTACCTACTCAAACAAGCAAGCAGTAGCGGTTTGAAATTTTCACAATTTGGGCTACACGTTCGGGACGATTCGTGACCTTAGGTGACTTGCACAATTCGGGCTGAAACTAGTGCCAAATGAGAGGGTTGGGATAAACATTCAATTGACCATATGTGCCAAAAATTCTCGTTCTTTAGTTTTCGAGTTATAGCCCCTGGAAGTCGAAAACTGCACGACTTTGCCCTCGAATATCTCGACAACGGAGAAAGGAGAATTTCAGGGCATTTTCTCCCAAGAAATATATGGGAATTATCTGTAATTTAGCACAGTTTCAGAACGATTCGTGAAAGTCACCTTTTAAGAATAACTTCCACTGCAGGCCCATATATAAAAGTTTGCTCCTTTATTACTCTGCACATGGACAATTATTTGCGCTGTTATTTGCCCCAGGCATGTACCTATGTAATTACCGTTTACAGTGTAAAGATGGATGTTATCGGTCGCTGAACGTCGGAGCAGTAGGCGTTTAATGCATTTTCCCATAGGGTCCAATGCAAAATTGACACCTCATTTTCTCCATTCTCAAGAGCTTTGAGTCTCTGCAAAACATATACATGTGTAGACACAAATAAGTGAAATAGAATGAAGGCTATTTCAGCTTTAGCTTTTATTCCGTTTGGGAGCTAAAGTCGCACAAACTTTTGTTTACAAAAATTTCGATGGCCTATAGTTCGCAAGTTATGCAATCAGTTGACATAAGATTGTGCATGCATGTAGACATGTTAATGACCTTTATATATGCTAAGTTTCAGATGGCTACCTACTCAAACAAGCAAGCAGTAGCGGTTTGAAATTTTCACAATTTGGGCTACACGTTCGGGACGATTCGTGACCTTAGGTGACTTGCACAATTCGGGCTGAAACTAGTGCCAAATGAGAGGGTTGGGATAAACATTCAATTGACCATATGTGCCAAAAATTCTCGTTCTTTAGTTTTCGAGTTATAGCCCCTGGAAGTCGAAAACTGCACGACTTTGCCCTCGAATATCTCGACAACGGAGAAAGGAGAATTTCAGGGCATTTTCTCCCAAGAAATATATGGGAATTATCTGTAATTTAGCACAGTTTCAGAACGATTCGTGAAAGTCACCTTTTAAGAATAACTTCCACTGCAGGCCCATATATAAAAGTTTGCTCCTTTATTACTCTGCACATGGACAATTATTTGCGCTGTTATTTGCCCCAGGCATGTACCTATGTAATTACCGTTTACAGTGTAAAGATGGATGTTATCGGTCGCTGAACGTCGGAGCAGTAGGCGTTTAATGCATTTTCCCATAGGGTCCAATGCAAAATTGACACCTCATTTTCTCCATTCTGCAAAACATATACATTTGTAGACACAAATAAGTGAAATAGAATGAAGGCTATTTCAGCTTTAGCTTTTATTCCGTTTGGGAGCTAAAGTCGCACAAACTTTTGTTTACAAAAATTTCGATGGCCTATAGTTCGCAAGTTATGCAATCAGTTGACATAAGATTGTGCATGCATGTAGACATGTTAATGACCTTTATATATGCCAAGTTTCAGATGGCTACCTACTCAAACAAGCAAGCAGTAGCGGTTTGAAATTTTCACAATTTGGGCTACACGTTCGGGACGATTCGTGACCTTAGGTGACTTGCACAATTCGGGCTGAAACTAGTGCCAAATGAGAGGGTTGGGATAAACATTCAATTGACCATATGTGCCAAAAATTCTCGTTCTTTAGTTTTCGAGTTATAGCCCCTGGAAGTCGAAAACTGCACGACTTTGCCCTCGAATATCTCGACAACGGAGAAAGGAGAATTTCAGGGCATTTTCTCCCAAGAAATATATGGGAATTATCTGTAATTTAGCACAGTTTCAGAACGATTCGTGAAAGTCACCTTTTAAGAATAACTTCCACTGCAGGCCCATATATAAAAGTTTGCTCCTTTATTACTCTGCACATGGACAATTATTTGCGCTGTTATTTGCCCCAGGCATGTACCTATGTAATTACCGTTTACAGTGTAAAGATGGATGTTATCGGTCGCTGAACGTCGGAGCAGTAGGCGTTTAATGCATTTTCCCATAGGGTCCAATGCAAAATTGACACCTCATTTTCTCCATTCTCAAGAGCTTTGAGTCTCTGCAAAACATATACATGTGTAGACACAAATAAGTGAAATAGAATGAAGGCTATTTCAGCTTTAGCTTTTATTCCGTTTGGGAGCTAAAGTCGCACAAACTTTTGTTTACAAAAATTTCGATGGCCTATAGTTCGCAAGTTATGCAATCAGTTGACATAAGATTGTGCATGCATGTAGACATGTTAATGACCTTTATATATGCCAAGTTTCAGATGGCTACCTACTCAAACAAGCAAGCAGTAGCGGTTTGAAATTTTCACAATTTGGGCTACACGTTCGGGACGATTCGTGACCTTAGGTGACTTGCACAATTCGGGCTGAAAGTAGTGCCAAATGAGAGGGTTGGGATAAACATTCAATTGACCATATGTGCCAAAAATTCTCGTTCTTTAGTTTTCGAGTTATAGCCCCTGGAAGTCGAAAACTGCACGACTTTGCCCTCGAATATCTCGACAACGGAGAAAGGAGAATTTCAGGGCATTTTCTCCCAAGAAATATATGGGAATTATCTGTAATTTAGCACAGTTTCAGAACGATTCGTGAAAGTCACCTTTTAAGAATAACTTCCACTGCAGGCCCATATATAAAAGTTTGCTCCTTTATTACTCTGCACATGGACAATTATTTGCGCTGTTATTTGCCCCAGGCATGTACCTATGTAATTATCGGTCGCTGAACGTCGGAGCAGTAGGCGTTTAATGCATTTTCCCATAGGGTCCAATGCAAAATTGACACCTCATTTTCTCCATTCTCAAGAGCTTTGAGTCTCTGCAAAACATATACATGTGTAGACACAAATAAGTGAAATAGAATGAAGGCTATTTCAGCTTTAGCTTTTATTCCGTTTGGGAGCTAAAGTCGCACAAACTTTTGTTTACAAAAATTTCGATGGCCTATAGTTCGCAAGTTATGCAATCAGTTGACATAAGATTGTGCATGCATGTAGACATGTTAATGACCTTTATATATGCCAAGTTTTAGATGGCTACCTACTCAAACAAGCAAGCAGTAGCGGTTTGAAATTTTCACAATTTGGGCTACACGTTCGGGACGATTCGTGACCTTAGGTGACTTGCACAATTCGGGCTGAAACTAGTGCCAAATGAGAGGGTTGGGATAAACATTCAATTGACCATATGTGCCAAAAATTCTCGTTCTTTAGTTTTCGAGTTATAGCCCCTGGAAGTCGAAAACTGCACGACTTTGCCCTCGAATATCTCGACAACGGAGAAAGGAGAATTTCAGGGCATTTTCTCCCAAGAAATATATGGGAATTATCTGTAATTTAGCACAGTTTCAGAACGATTCGTGAAAGTCACCTTTTAAGAATAACTTCCACTGCAGGCCCATATATAAAAGTTTGCTCCTTTATTACTCTGCACATGGACAATTATTTGCGCTGTTATTTGCCCCAGGCATGTACCTATGTAATTACCGTTTACAGTGTAAAGATGGATGTTATCGGTCGCTGAACGTCGGAGCAGTAGGCGTTTAATGCATTTTCCCATAGGGTCCAATGCAAAATTGACACCTCATTTTCTCCATTCTCAAGAGCTTTGAGTCTCTGCAAAACATATACATGTGTAGACACAAATAAGTGAAATAGAATGAAGGCTATTTCAGCTTTAGCTTTTATTCCGTTTGGGAGCTAAAGTCGCACAAACTTTTGTTTACAAAAATTTCGATGGCCTATAGTTCGGAAGTTATGCAATCAGTTGACATAAGATTGTGCATGCATGTAGACATGTTAATGACCTTTATATATGCCAAGTTTCAGATGGCTACCTACTCAAACAAGCAAGCAGTAGCGGTTTGAAATTTTCACAATTTGGGCTACACGTTCGGGACGATTCGTGACCTTAGGTGACTTGCACAATTCGGGCTGAAACTAGTGCCAAATGAGAGGGTTGGGATAAACATTCAATTGACCATATGTGCCAAAAATTCTCGTTCTTTAGTTTTCGAGTTATAGCCCCTGGAAGTCGAAAACTGCACGACTTTGCCCTCGAATATCTCGACAACGGAGAAAGGAGAATTTCAGGGCATTTTCTCCCAAGAAATATATGGGAATTATCTGTAATTTAGCACAGTTTCAGAACGATTCGTGAAAGTCACCTTTTAAGAATAACTTCCACTGCAGGCCCATATATAAAAGTTTGCTCCTTTATTACTCTGCACATGGACAATTATTTGCGCTGTTATTTGCCCCAGGCATGTACCTATGTAATTACCGTTTACAGTGTAAAGATGGATGTTATCGGTCGCTGAACGTCGGAGCAGTAGGCGTTTAATGCATTTTCCCATAGGGTCCAATGCAAAATTGACACCTCATTTTCTCCATTCTCAAGAGCTTTGAGTCTCTGCAAAACATATACATGTGTAGACACAAATAAGTGAAATAGAATGAAGGCTATTTCAGCTTTAGCTTTTATTCCGTTTGGGAGCTAAAGTCGCACAAACTTTTGTTTACAAAAATTTCGATGGCCTATAGTTCGCAAGTTATGCAATTAGTTGACATAAGATTGTGCATGCATGTAGACATGTTAATGACCTTTATATATGCCAAGTTTCAGATGGCTACCTACTCAAACAAGCAAGCAGTAGCGGTTTGAAATTTTCACAATTTGGGCTACACGTTCGGGACGATTCGTGACCTTAGGTGACTTGCACAATTCGGGCTGAAACTAGTGCCAAATGAGAGGTTTGGGATAAACATTCAATTGACCAAATGTGCCAAAAATTCTCGTTCTTTAGTTTTCGAGTTATAGCCCCTGGAAGTCGAAAACTGCACGACTTTGCCCTCGAATATCTCGACAACGGAGAAAGGAGAATTTCAGGGCATTTTCTCCCAAGAAATATATGGGAATTATCTGTAATTTAGCACAGTTTCAGAACGATTCGTGAAAGTCACCTTTTAAGAATAACTTCCACTGCAGGCCCATATATAAAAGTTTGCTCCTTTATTACTCTGCATATGGACAATTATTTGCGCTGTTATTTGCCCCAGGCATGTACCTATGTAATTACCGTTTACAGTGTAAAGATGGATGTTATCGGTCGCTGAACGTCGGAGCAGTAGGCGTTTAATGCATTTTCCCATAGGGTCCAATGCAAAATTGACACCTCATTTTCTCCATTCTCAAGAGCTTTGAGTCTCTGCAAAACATATACATTTGTAGACACAAATAAGTGAAATAGAATGAAGGCTATTTCAGCTTTAGCTTTTATTCCGTTTGGGAGCTAAAGTCGCACAAACTTTTGTTTACAAAAATTTCGATGGCCTATAGTTCGCAAGTTATGCAATCAGTTGACATAAGATTGTGCATGCATGTAGACATGTTAATGACCTTTATATATGCCAAGTCTCAGATGGCTACCTACTCAAACAAGCAAGCAGTAGCGGTTTGAAATTTTCACCATTTGGGCTACACGTTCGGGACGATTCGTGACCTTAGGTGACTTGCACAATTCGGGCTGAAACTAGTGCCAAATGAGAGGGTTGGGATAAACATTCAATTGACCATATGTGCCAAAAATTCTCGTTCTTTAGTTTTCGAGTTATAGCCCCTGGAAGTCGAAAACTGCACGACTTTGCCCTCGAATATCTCGACAACAGAGAAAGGAGAATTTCAGGGCATTTTCTCCCAAGAAATATATGGGAATTATCTGTAATTTAGCACAGTTTCAGAACGATTCGTGAAAGTCACCTTTTAAGAATAACTTCCACTGCAGGCCCATATATAAAAGTTTGCTCCTTTATTACTCTGCACATGGACAATCATTTGCGCTGTTATTCGCCCCAGGCATGTACCTATGTAATTACCGTTTACAGTGTAAAGATGGATGTTATCGGTCGCTGAACGTCGGAGCAGTAGGCGTTTAATGCATTTTCCCATAGGGTCCAATGCAAAATTGACACCTCATTTTCTCCATTCTCAAGAGCTTTGAGTCTCTGCAAAACATATACATGTGTAGACACAAATAAGTGAAATAGAATGAAGGCTATTTCAGCTTTAGCTTTTATTCCGTTTGGGAGCTAAAGTCGCACAAACTTTTGTTTACAAAAATTTCGATGGCCTATAGTTCGCAAGTTATGCAATCAGTTGACATAAGATTGTGCATGCATGTAGACATGTTAATGACCTTTATATATGCCAAGTTTCAGATGGCTACCTACTCAAACAAGCAAGCAGTAGCGGTTTGAAATTTTCACAATTTGGGCTACACGTTCGGGACGATTCGTGACCTTAGGTGACTTGCACAATTCGGGCTGAAAGTAGTGCCAAATGAGAGGGTTGGGATAAACATTCAATTGACCATATGTGCCAAAAATTCTCGTTCTTTAGTTTTCGAGTTATAGCCCCTGGAAGTCGAAAACTGCACGACTTTGCCCTCGAATATCTCGACAACGGAGAAAGGAGAATTTCAGGGCATTTTCTCCCAAGAAATATATGGGAATTATCTGTAATTTAGCACAGTTTCAGAACGATTCGTGAAAGTCACCTTTTAAGAATAACTTCCACTGCAGGCCCATATATAAAAGTTTGCTCCTTTATTACTCTGCACATGGACAATTATTTGCGCTGTTATTTGCCCCAGGCATGTACCTATGTAATTACCGTTTACAGTGTAAAGATGGATGTTATCGGTCGCTGAACGTCGGAGCAGTAGGCGTTTAATGCATTTTCCCATAGGGTCCAATGCAAAATTGACACCTCATTTTCTCCATTCTCAAGAGCTTTGAGTCTCTGCAAAACATATACATGTGTAGACACAAATAAGTGAAATAGAATGAAGGCTATTTCAGCTTTAGCTTTTATTCCGTTTGGGAGCTAAAGTCGCACAAACTTTTGTTTACAAAAATTTCGATGGCCTATAGTTCGCAAGTTATGCAATCAGTTAACATAAGATTGTGCATGCATGTAGACATGTTAATGACCTTTATATATGCCAAGTTTCAGATGGCTACCTACTCAAACAAGCAAGCAGTAGCGGTTTGAAATTTTCACAATTTGGGCTACACGTTCGGGACGATTCGTGACCTTAGGTGACTTGCACAATTCGGGCTGAAACTAGTGCCAAATGAGAGGGTTGGGATAAACATTCAATTGACCATATGTGCCAAAAATTCTCGTTCTTTAGTTTTCGAGTTATAGCCCCTGGAAGTCGAAAACTGCACGACTTTGCCCTCGAATATCTCGACAACGGAGAAAGGAGAATTTCAGGGCATTTTCTCCCAAGAAATATATGGGAATTATCTGTAATTTAGCACAGTTTCAGAACGATTCGTGAAAGTCACCTTTTAAGAATAACTTCCACTGCAGGCCCATATATAAAAGTTTGCTCCTTTATTACTCTGCACATGGACAATTATTTGCGCTGTTATTTGCCCCAGGCATGTACCTATGTAATTACCGTTTACAGTGTAAAGATGGATGTTATCGGTCGCTGAACGTCGGAGCAGTAGGCGTTTAATGCATTTTCCCATAGGGTCCAATGCAAAATTGACACCTCATTTTCTCCATTCTCAAGAGCTTTGAGTCTCTGCAAAACATATACATGTGTAGACACAAATAAGTGAAATAGAATGAAGGCTATTTCAGCTTTAGCTTTTATTCCGTTTGGGAGCTAAAGTCGCACAAACTTTTGTTTACAAAAATTTCGATGGCCTATAGTTCGCAAGTTATGCAATCAGTTGACATAAGATTGTGCATGCATGTAGACATGTTAATGACCTTTATATACGCCAAGTTTCAGATGGCTACCTACTCAAACAAGCAAGCAGTAGCGGTTTGAAATTTTCACAATTTGGGCTACACGTTCGGGACGATTCGTGACCTTAGGTGACTTGCACAATTCGGGCTGAAAGTAGTGCCAAATGAGAGGGTTGGGATAAACATTCAATTGACCATATGTGCCAAAAATTCTCGTTCTTTAGTTTTCGAGTTATAGCCCCTGGAAGTCGAAAACTGCACGACTTTGCCCTCGAATATCTCGACAACGGAGAAAGGAGAATTTCAGGGCATTTTCTCCCAAGATATATATGGGAATTATCTGTAATTTAGCACAGTTTCAGAACGATTCGTGAAAGTCACCTTTTAAGAATAACTTCCACTGCAGGCCCATATATAAAAGTTTGCTCCTTTATTACTCTGCACATGGACAATTATTTGCGCTGTTATTTGCCCCAGGCATGTACCTATGTAATTACCGTTTACAGTGTAAAGATGGATGTTATCGGTCGCTGAACGTCGGAGCAGTAGGCGTTTAATGCATTTTCCCATAGGGTCCAATGCAAAATTGACACCTCATTTTCTCCATTCTCAAGAGCTTTGAGTCTCTGCAAAACATATACATGTGTAGACACAAATAAGTGAAATAGAATGAAGGCTATTTCAGCTTTAGCTTTTATTCCGTTTGGGAGCTAAAGTCGCACAAACTTTTGTTTACAAAAATTTCGATGGCCTATAGTTCGCAAGTTATGCAATTAGTTGACATAAGATTGTGCATGCATGTAGACATGTTAATGACCTTTATATATGCCAAGTTTCAGATGGCTACCTACTCAAACAAGCAAGCAGTAGCGGTTTGAAATTTTCACAATTTGGGCTACACGTTCGGGACGATTCGTGACCTTAGGTGACTTGCACAATTCGGGCTGAAACTAGTGCCAAATGAGAGGGTTGGGATAAACATTCAATTGACCAAATGTGCCAAAAATTCTCGTTCTTTAGTTTTCGAGTTATAGCCCCTGGAAGTCGAAAACTGCACGACTTTGCCCTCGAATATCTCGACAACGGAGAAAGGAGAATTTCAGGGCATTTTCTCCCAAGAAATATATGGGAATTATCTGTAATTTAGCACAGTTTCAGAACGATTCGTGAAAGTCACCTTTTAAGAATAACTTCCACTGCAGGCCCATATATAAAAGTTTGCTCCTTTATTACTCTGCATATGGACAATTATTTGCGCTGTTATTTGCCCCAGGCATGTACCTATGTAATTACCGTTTACAGTGTAAAGATGGATGTTTTCGGTCGCTGAACGTCGGAGCAGTGGGCGTTTAATGCATTTTCCCATAGGGTCCAATGCAAAATTGACACCTCATTTTCTCCATTCTCAAGAGCTTTGAGTCTCTGCAAAACATATACATTTGTAGACACAAATAAGTGAAATAGAATGAAGGCTATTTCAGCTTTAGCTTTTATTCCGTTTGGGAGCTAAAGTCGCACAAACTTTTGTTTACAAAAATTTCGATGGCCTATAGTTCGCAAGTTATGCAATCAGTTGACATAAGATTGTGCATGCATGTAGACATGTTAATGACCTTTATATATGCCAAGTCTCAGATGGCTACCTACTCAAACAAGCAAGCAGTAGCGGTTTGAAATTTTCACCATTTGGGCTACACGTTCGGGACGATTCGTGACCTTAGGTGACTTGCACAATTCGGGCTGAAACTAGTGCCAAATGAGAGGGTTGGGATAAACATTCAATTGACCATATGTGCCAAAAATTCTCGTTCTTTAGTTTTCGAGTTATAGCCCCTGGAAGTCGAAAACTGCACGACTTTGCCCTCGAATATCTCGACAACGGAGAAAGGAGAATTTCAGAGCATTTTCTCCCAAGAAATATATGGGAATTATCTGTAATTTAGCACAGTTTCAGAACGATTCGTGAAAGTCACCTTTTAAGAATAACTTCCACTGCAGGCCCATATATAAAAGTTTGCTCCTTTATTACTCTGCACATGGACAATTATTTGCGCTGTTATTTGCCCCAGGCATGTACCTATGTAATTACCGTTTACAGTGTAAAGATGGATGTTATCGGTCGCTGAACGTCGGAGCAGTAGGCGTTTAATGCATTTTCCCATAGGGTCCAATGCAAAATTGACACCTCATTTTCTCCATTCTCAAGAGCTTTGAGTCTCTGCAAAACATATACATGTGTAGACACAAATAAGTGAAATAGAATGAAGGCTATTTCAGCTTTAGCTTTTATTCCGTTTGGGAGCTAGAGTCGCACAAACTTTTGTTTACAAAAATTTCGATGGCCTATAGTTCACAAGTTATGCAATCAGTTGACATAAGATTGTGCATGCATGTAGACATGTTAATGACCTTTATATATGCCAAGTTTCAGATGGCTACCTACTCAAACAAGCAAGCAGTAGCGGTTTGAAATTTTCACAATTTGGGCTACACGTTCGGGACGATTCGTGACCTTAGGTGACTTGCACAATTCGGGCTGAAACTAGTGCCAAATGAGAGGGTTGGGATAAACATTCAATTGACCATATGTGCCAAAAATTCTCGTTCTTTAGTTTTCGAGTTATAGCCCCTGGAAGTCGAAAACTGCACGACTTTGCCCTCGAATATCTCGACAACGGAGAAAGGAGAATTTCAGGGCATTTTCTCCCAAGAAATATATGGGAATTATCTGTAATTTAGCACAGTTTCAGAACGATTCGTGAAAGTCACCTTTTAAGAATAACTTCCACTGCAGGCCCATATATAAAAGTTTGCTCCTTTATTACTCTGCACATGGACAATTATTTGCGCTGTTATTTGCCCCAGGCATGTACCTATGTAATTACCGTTTACAGTGTAAAGATGGATGTTATCGGTCGCTGAACGTCGGAGCAGTAAGCGTTTAATGCATTTTCCCATAGGGTCCAATGCAAAATTGACACCTCATTTTCTCCATTCTCAAGAGCTTTGAGTCTCTGCAAAACATATACATGTGTAGACACAAATAAGTGAAATAGAATGAAGGCTATTTCAGCTTTAGCTTTTATTCCGTTTGGGAGCTAAAGTCGCACAAACTTTTGTTTACAAAAATTTCGATGGCCTATAGTTCGCAAGTTATGCAATCAGTTGACATAAGATTGTGCATGCATGTAGACATGTTAATGACCTTTATATATGCCAAGTTTCAGATGGCTACCTACTCAAACAAGCAAGCAGTAGCGGTTTGAAATTTTCACAATTTGGGCTACACGTTCGGGACGATTCGTGACCTTAGGTGACTTGCACAATTCGGGCTGAAACTAGTGCCAAATGAGAGGGTTGGGATAAACATTCAATTGACCATATGTGCCAAAAATTCTCGTTCTTTAGTTTTCGAGTTATAGCCCCTGGAAGTCGAAAACTGCACGACTTTGCCCTCGAATATCTCGACAACGGAGAAAGGAGAATTTCAGGGCATTTTCTCCCAAGAAATATATGGGAATTATCTGTAATTTAGCATAGTTTCAGAACGATTCGTGAAAGTCACCTTTTAAGAATAACTTCCACTGCAGGCCCATATATAAAAGTTTGCTCCTTTATTACTCTGCACATGGACAATTATTTGCGCTGTTATTTGCCCCAGGCATGTACCTATGTAATTACCGTTTACAGTGTAAAGATGGATGTTATCGGTCGCTGAACGTCGGAGCAGTAAGCGTTTAATGCATTTTCCCATAGGGTCCAATGCAAAATTGACACCTCATTTTCTCCATTCTCAAGAGCTTTGAGTCTCTGCAAAACATATACATGTGTAGACACAAATAAGTGAAATAGAATGAAGGCTATTTCAGCTTTAGCTTTTATTCCGTTTGGGAGCTAAAGTCGCACAAACTTTTGTTTACAAAAATTTCGATGGCCTATAGTTCGCAAGTTATGCAATCAGTTGACATAAGATTGTGCATGCATGTAGACATGTTAATGACCTTTATATATGCCAAGTTTCAGGTGGCTACCTACTCAAACAAGCAAGCAGTAGCGGTTTGAAATTTTCACAATTTGGGCTACACGTTCGGGACGATTCGTGACCTTAGGTGACTTGCACAATTCGGGCTGAAACTAGTGCCAAATGAGAGGGTTGGGATAAACATTCAATTGACCATATGTGCCAAAAATTCTCGTTCTTTAGTTTTCGAGTTATAGCCCCTGGAAGTCGAAAACTGCACGACTTTGCCCTCGAATATCTCGACAACGGAGAAAGGAGAATTTCAGGGCATTTTCTCCCAAGAAATATATGGGAATTATCTGTAATTTAGCACAGTTTCAGAACGATTCGTGAAAGTCACCTTTTAAGAATAACTTCCACTGCAGGCCCATATATAAAAGTTTGCTCCTTTATTACTCTGCACATGGACAATTATTTGCGCTGTTATTTGCCCCAGGCATGTACCTATGTAATTACCGTTTACAGTGTAAAGATGGATGTTATCGGTCGCTGAACGTCGGAGCAGTAGGCGTTTAATGCATTTTCCCATAGGGTCCAATGCAAAATTGACACCTCATTTTTTCCATTCTCAAGAGCTTTGAGTCTCTGCAAAACATATACATGTGTAGACACAAATAAGTGAAATAGAATGAAGGCTATTTCAGCTTTAGCTTTTATTCCGTTTGGGAGCTAAAGTCGCACAAACTTTTGTTTACAAAAATTTCGATGGCCTATAGTTCGCAAGTTATGCAATTAGTTGACATAAGATTGTGCATGCATGTAGACATGTTAATGACCTTTATATATGCCAAGTTTCAGATGGCTACCTACTCAAACAAGCAAGCAGTAGCGGTTTGAAATTTTCACAATTTGGGCTACACGTTCGGGACGATTCGTGACCTTAGGTGACTTGCACAATTCGGGCTGAAACTAGTGCCAAATGAGAGGGTTGGGATAAACATTCAATTGACCATATGTGCCAAAAATTCTCGTTCTTTAGTTTTCGAGTTATAGCCCCTGGAAGTCGAAAACTGCACGACTTTGCCCTCGAATATCTCGACAACGGAGAAAGGAGAATTTCAGGGCATTTTCTCCCAAGAAATATATGGGAATTATCTGTAATTTAGCACAGTTTCAGAACGATTCGTGAAAGTCACCTTTTAAGAATAACTTCCACTGCAGGCCCATATATAAAAGTTTGCTCCTTTATTACTCTGCACATGGACAATTATTTGCGCTGTTATTTGCCCCAGGCATGTACCTATGTAATTACCGTTTACAGTGTAAAGATGGATGTTATCGGTCGCTGAACGTCGGAGCAGTAGGCGTTTAATGCATTTTCCCATAGGGTCCAATGCAAAATTGACACCTCATTTTCTCCATTCTCAAGAGCTTTGAGTCTCTGCAAAACATATACATGTGTAGACACAAATAAGTGAAATAGAATGAAGGCTATTTCAGCTTTAGCTTTTATTCCGTTTGGGAGCTAAAGTCGCACAAACTTTTGTTTACAAAACATTCGATGGCCTATAGTTCGCAAGTTATGCAATCAGTTGACATAAGATTGTGCATGCATGTAGACATGTTAATGACCTTTATATATGCCAAGTTTCAGATGGCTACCTACTCAAACAAGCAAGCAGTAGCGGTTTGAAATTTTCACAATTTGGGCTACACGTTCGGGACGATTCGTGACCTTAGGTGACTTGCACAATTCGGGCTGAAACTAGTGCCAAATGAGAGGGTTGGGATAAACATTCAATTGACCATATGTGCCAAAAATTCTCGTTCTTTAGTTTTCGAGTTATAGCCCCTGGAAGTCGAAAACTGCACGACTTTGCCCTCGAATATCTCGACAACGGAGAAAGGAGAATTTCAGGGCATTTTCTCCCAAGAAATATATGGGAATTATCTGTAATTTAGCACAGTTTCAGAACGATTCGTGAAAGTCACCTTTTAAGAATAACTTCCACTGCAGGCCCATATATAAAAGTTTGCTCCTTTATTACTCTGCACATGGACAATTATTTGAGCTGTTATTTGCCCCAGGCATGTACCTATGTAATTACCGTTTACAGTGTAAAGATGGATGTTATCGGTCGCTGAACGTCGGAGCAGTAGGCGTTTAATGCATTTTCCCATAGGGTCCAATGCAAAATTGACACCTCATTTTCTCCATTCTCAAGAGCTTTGAGTCTCTGCAAAACATATACATGTGTAGACACAAATAAGTGAAATAGAATGAAGGCTATTTCAGCTTTAGCTTTTATTCCGTTTGGGAGCTAAAGTCGCACAAACTTTTGTTTACAAAAATTTCGATGGCCTATAGTTCGCAAGTTATGCAATCAGTTGACATAAGATTGTGCATGCATGTAGACATGTTAATGACCTTTATATATGCCAAGTCTCAGATGGCTACCTACTCAAACAAGCAAGCAGTAGCGGTTTGAAATTTTCACCATTTGGGCTACACGTTCGGGACGATTCGTGACCTTAGGTGACTTGCACAATTCGGGCTGAAACTAGTGCCAAATGAGAGGGTTGGGATAAACATTCAATTGACCATATGTGCCAAAAATTCTCGTTCTTTAGTTTTCGAGTTATAGCCCCTGGAAGTCGAAAACTGCACGACTTTGCCCTCGAATATCTCGACAACAGAGAAAGGAGAATTTCAGGGCATTTTCTCCCAAGAAATATATGGGAATTATCTGTAATTTAGCACAGTTTCAGAACGATTCGTGAAAGTCACCTTTTAAGAATAACTTCCACTGCAGGCCCATATATAAAAGTTTGCTCCTTTATTACTCTGCACATGGACAATTATTTGCGCTGTTATTTGCCCCAGGCATGTACCTATGTAATTACCGTTTACAGTGTAAAGATGGATGTTATCGGTCGCTGAACGTCGGAGCAGTAGGCGTTTAATGCATTTTCCCATAGGGTCCAATGCAAAATTGACACCTCATTTTCTCCATTCTCAAGAGCTTTGAGTCTCTGCAAAACATATACATGTGTAGACACAAATAAGTGAAATAGAATGAAGGCTATTTCAGCTTTAGCTTTTATTCCGTTTGGGAGCTAAAGTCGCACAAACTTTTGTTTACAAAAATTTCGATGGCCTATAGTTCGCAAGTTATGCAATCAGTTGACATAAGATTGTGCATGCATGTAGACATGTTAATGACCTTTATATATGCCAAGTTTCAGATGGCTACCTACTCAAACAAGCAAGCAGTAGCGGTTTGAAATTTTCACAATTTGGGCTACACGTTCGGGACGATTCGTGACCTTAGGTGACTTGCACAATTCGGGCTGAAACTAGTGCCAAATGAGAGGGTTGGGATAAACATTCAATTGACCATATGTGCCAAAATTCTCGTTCTTTAGTTTTCGAGTTATAGCCCCTGGAAGTCGAAAACTGCACGACTTTGCCCTCGAATATCTCGACAACGGAGAAAGGAGAATTTCAGGGCATTTTCTCCCAAGAAATATATGGGAATTATCTGTAATTTAGCACAGTTTCAGAACGATTCGTGAAAGTCACCTTTTAAGAATAACTTCCACTGCAGGCCCATATATAAAAGTTTGCTCCTTTATTACTCTGCACATGGACAATTATTTGCGCTGTTATTTGCCCCAGGCATGTACCTATGTAATTACCGTTTACAGTGTAAAGATGGATGTTATCGGTCGCTGAACGTCGGAGCAGTAGGCGTTTAATGCATTTTCCCATAGGGTCCAATGCAAAATTGACACCTCATTTTCTCCATTCTCAAGAGCTTTGAGTCTCTGCAAAACATATACATGTGTAGACACAAATAAGTGAAATAGAATGAAGGCTATTTCAGCTTTAGCTTTTATTCCGTTTGGGAGCTAAAGTCGCACAAACTTTTGTTTACAAAAATTTCGATGGCCTATAGTTCGCAAGTTATGCAATTAGTTGACATAAGATTGTGCATGCATGTAGACATGTTAATGACCTTTATATATGCCAAGTTTCAGATGGCTACCTACTCAAACAAGCAAGCAGTAGCGGTTTGAAATTTTCACAATTTGGGCTACACGTTCGGGACGATTCGTGACCTTAGGTGACTTGCACAATTCGGGCTGAAACTAGTGCCAAATGAGAGGGTTGGGATAAACATTCAATTGACCAAATGTGCCAAAAATTCTCGTTCTTTAGTTTTCGAGTTATAGCCCCTGGAAGTCGAAAACTGCACGACTTTGCCCTCGAATATCTCGACAACGGAGAAAGGAGAATTTCAGGGCATTTTCTCCCAAGAAATATATGGGAATTATCTGTAATTTAGCACAGTTTCAGAACGATTCGTGAAAGTCACCTTTTAAGAATAACTTCCACTGCAGGCCCATATATAAAAGTTTGCTCCTTTATTACTCTGCATATGGACAATTATTTGCGCTGTTATTTGCCCCAGGCATGTACCTATGTAATTACCGTTTACAGTGTAAAGATGGATGTTTTCGGTCGCTGAACGTCGGAGCAGTGGGCGTTTAATGCATTTTCCCATAGGGTCCAATGCAAAATTGACACCTCATTTTCTCCATTCTCAAGAGCTTTGAGTCTCTGCAAAACATATACATTTGTAGACACAAATAAGTGAAATAGAATGAAGGCTATTTCAGCTTTAGCTTTTATTCCGTTTGGGAGCTAAAGTCGCACAAACTTTTGTTTACAAAAATTTCGATGGCCTATAGTTCGCAAGTTATGCAATCAGTTGACATAAGATTGTGCATGCATGTAGACATGTTAATGACCTTTATATATGCCAAGTCTCAGATGGCTACCTACTCAAACAAGCAAGCAGTAGCGGTTTGAAATTTTCACCATTTGGGCTACACGTTCGGGACGATTCGTGACCTTAGGTGACTTGCACAATTCGGGCTGAAACTAGTGCCAAATGAGAGGGTTGGGATAAACATTCAATTGACCATATGTGCCAAAAATTCTCGTTCTTTAGTTTTCGAGTTATAGCCCCTGGAAGTCGAAAACTGCACGACTTTGCCCTCGAATATCTCGACAACAGAGAAAGGAGAATTTCAGGGCATTTTCTCCCAAGAAATATATGGGAATTATCTGTAATTTAGCACAGTTTCAGAACGATTCGTGAAAGTCACCTTTTAAGAATAACTTCCACTGCAGGCCCATATATAAAAGTTTGCTCCTTTATTACTCTGCACATGGACAATTATTTGCGCTGTTATTTGCCCCAGGCATGTACCTATGTAATTACCGTTTACAGTGTAAAGATGGATGTTATCGGTCGCTGAACGTCGGAGCAGTAGGCGTTTAATGCATTTTCCCATAGGGTCCAATGCAAAATTGACACCTCATTTTCTCCATTCTCAAGAGCTTTGAGTCTCTGCAAAACATATACATGTGTAGACACAAATAAGTGAAATAGAATGAAGGCTATTTCAGCTTTAGCTTTTATTCCGTTTGGGAGCTAAAGTCGCACAAACTTTTGTTTACAAAAATTTCGATGGCCTATAGTTCGCAAGTTATGCAATTAGTTGACATAAGATTGTGCATGCATGTAGACATGTTAATGACCTTTATATATGCCAAGTTTCAGATGGCTACCTACTCAAACAAGCAAGCAGTAGCGGTTTGAAATTTTCACAATTTGGGCTACACGTTCGGGACGATTCGTGACCTTAGGTGACTTGCACAATTCGGGCTGAAACTAGTGCCAAATGAGAGGGTTGGGATAAACATTCAATTGACCATATGTGCCAAAAATTCTCGTTCTTTAGTTTTCGAGTTATAGCCCCTGGAAGTCGAAAACTGCACGACTTTGCCCTCGAATATCTCGACAACGGAGAAAGGAGAATTTCAGGGCATTTTCTCCCAAGAAATATATGGGAATTATCTGTAATTTAGCACAGTTTCAGAACGATTCGTGAAAGTCACCTTTTAAGAATAACTTCCACTGCAGGCCCATATATAAAAGTTTGCTCCTTTATTACTCTGCACATGGACAATTATTTGCGCTGTTATTTGCCCCAGGCATGTACCTATGTAATTACCGTTTACAGTGTAAAGATGGATGTTATCGGTCGCTGAACGTCGGAGCAGTAGGCGTTTAATGCATTTTCCCATAGGGTCCAATGCAAAATTGACACCTCATTTTCTCCATTCTCAAGAGCTTTGAGTCTCTGCAAAACATATACATGTGTAGACACAAATAAGTGAAATAGAATGAAGGCTATTTCAGCTTTAGCTTTTATTCCGTTTGGGAGCTAAAGTCGCACAAACTTTTGTTTACAAAAATTTCGATGGCCTATAGTTCGCAAGTTATGCAATTAGTTGACATAAGATTGTGCATGCATGTAGACATGTTAATGACCTTTATATATGCCAAGTTTCAGATGGCTACCTACTCAAACAAGCAAGCAGTAGCGGTTTGAAATTTTCACAATTTGGGCTACACGTTCGGGACGATTCGTGACCTTAGGTGACTTGCACAATTCGGGCTGAAACTAGTGCCAAATGAGAGGGTTGGGATAAACATTCAATTGACCAAATGTGCCAAAAATTCTCGTTCTTTAGTTTTCGAGTTATAGCCCCTGGAAGTCGAAAACTGCACGACTTTGCCCTCGAATATCTCGACAACGGAGAAAGGAGAATTTCAGGGCATTTTCTCCCAAGAAATATATGGGAATTATCTGTAATTTAGCACAGTTTCAGAACGATTCGTGAAAGTCACCTTTTAAGAATAACTTCCACTGCAGGCCCATATATAAAAGTTTGCTCCTTTATTACTCTGCATATGGACAATTATTTGCGCTGTTATTTGCCCCAGGCATGTACCTATGTAATTACCGTTTACAGTGTAAAGATGGATGTTTTCGGTCGCTGAACGTCGGAGCAGTGGGCGTTTAATGCATTTTCCCATAGGGTCCAATGCAAAATTGACACCTCAGTTTCTCCATTCTCAAGAGCTTTGAGTCTCTGCAAAACATATACATTTGTAGACACAAATAAGTGAAATAGAATGAAGGCTATTTCAGCTTTAGCTTTTATTCCGTTTGGGAGCTAAAGTCGCACAAACTTTTGTTTACAAAAATTTCGATGGCCTATAGTTCGCAAGTTATGCAATCAGTTGACATAAGATTGTGCATGCATGTAGACATGTTAATGACCTTTATATATGCCAAGTCTCAGATGGCTACCTACTCAAACAAGCAAGCAGTAGCGGTTTGAAATTTTCACCATTTGGGCTACACGTTCGGGACGATTCGTGACCTTAGGTGACTTGCACAATTCGGGCTGAAACTAGTGCCAAATGAGAGGGTTGGGATAAACATTCAATTGACCATATGTGCCAAAAATTCTCGTTCTTTAGTTTTCGAGTTATAGCCCCTGGAAGTCGAAAACTGCACGACTTTGCCCTCGAATATCTCGACAACAGAGAAAGGAGAATTTCAGGGCATTTTCTCCCAAGAAATATATGGGAATTATCTGTAATTTAGCACAGTTTCAGAACGATTCGTGAAAGTCACCTTTTAAGAATAACTTCCACTGCAGGCCCATATATAAAAGTTTGCTCCTTTATTACTCTGCACATGGACAATTATTTGCGCTGTTATTTGCCCCAGGCATGTACCTATGTAATTACCGTTTACAGTGTAAAGATGGATGTTATCGGTCGCTGAACGTCGGAGCAGTAGGCGTTTAATGCATTTTCCCATAGGGTCCAATGCAAAATTGACACCTCATTTTCTCCATTCTCAAGAGCTTTGAGTCTCTGCAAAACATATACATGTGTAGACACAAATAAGTGAAATAGAATGAAGGCTATTTCAGCTTTAGCTTTTATTCCGTTTGGGAGCTAAAGTCGCACAAACTTTTGTTTACAAAAATTTCGATGGCCTATAGTTCGCAAGTTATGCAATCAGTTGACATAAGATTGTGCATGCATGTAGACATGTTAATGACCTTTATATATGCCAAGTTTCAGATGGCTACCTACTCAAACAAGCAAGCAGTAGCGGTTTGAAATTTTCACAATTTGGGCTACACGTTCGGGACGATTCGTGACCTTAGGTGACTTGCACAATTCGGGCTGAAACTAGTGCCAAATGAGAGGGTTGGGATAAACATTCAATTGACCATATGTGCCAAAAATTCTCGTTCTTTAGTTTTCGAGTTATAGCCCCTGGAAGTCGAAAACTGCACGACTTTGCCCTCGAATATCTCGACAACGGAGAAAGGAGAATTTCAGGGCATTTTCTCCCAAGAAATATATGGGAATTATCTGTAATTTAGCACAGTTTCAGAACGATTCGTGAAAGTCACCTTTTAAGAATAACTTCCACTGCAGGCCCATATATAAAAGTTTGCTCCTTTATTACTCTGCACATGGACAATTATTTGCGCTGTTATTTGCCCCAGGCATGTACCTATGTAATTACCGTTTACAGTGTAAAGATGGATGTTATCGGTCGCTGAACGTCGGAGCAGTAGGCGTTTAATGCATTTTCCCATAGGGTCCAATGCAAAATTGACACCTCATTTTCTCCATTCTCAAGAGCTTTGAGTCTCTGCAAAACATATACATGTGTAGACACAAATAAGTGAAATAGAATGAAGGCTATTTCAGCTTTAGCTTTTATTCCGTTTGGGAGCTAAAGTCGCACAAACTTTTGTTTACAAAAATTTCGATGGCCTATAGTTCGCAAGTTATGCAATCAGTTGACATAAGATTGTGCATGCATGTAGACATGTTAATGACCTTTATATATGCCAAGTTTCAGATGGCTACCTACTCAAACAAGCAAGCAGTAGCGGTTTGAAATTTTCACAATTTGGGCTACACGTTCGGGACGATTCGTGACCTTAGGTGACTTGCACAATTCGGGCTGAAACTAGTGCCAAATGAGAGGGTTGGGATAAACATTCAATTGACCATATGTGCCAAAAATTCTCGTTCTTTAGTTTTCGAGTTATAGCCCCTGGAAGTCGAAAACTGCACGACTTTGCCCTCGAATATCTCGACAACGGAGAAAGGAGAATTTCAGGGCATTTTCTCCCAAGAAATATATGGGAATTATCTGTAATTTAGCACAGTTTCAGAACGATTCGTGAAAGTCACCTTTTAAGAATAACTTCCACTGCAGGCCCATATATAAAAGTTTGCTCCTTTATTACTCTGCACATGGACAATTATTTGCGCTGTTATTTGCCCCAGGCATGTACCTATGTAATTACCGTTTACAGTGTAAAGATGGATGTTATCGGTCGCTGAACGTCGGAGCAGTAAGCGTTTAATGCATTTTCCCATAGGGTCCAATGCAAAATTGACACCTCATTTTCTCCATTCTCAAGAGCTTTGAGTCTCTGCAAAACATATACATGTGTAGACACAAATAAGTGAAATAGAATGAAGGCTATTTCAGCTTTAGCCTATATTCCGTTTGGGAGCTAAAGTCGCACAAACTTTTGTTTACAAAAATTTCGATGACCTATAGTTCGCAAGTTATGCAATCAGTTGACATAAGATTGTGCATGCATGTAGACATGTTAATGACCTTTATATATGCCAAGTTTCAGATGGCTACCTACTCAAACAAGCAAGCAGTAGCGGTTTGAAATTTTCACAATTTGGGCTACACGTTCGGGACGATTCGTGACCTTAGGTGACTTGCACAATTCGGGCTGAAACTAGTGCCAAATGAGAGGGTTGGGATAAACATTCAATTGACCATATGTGCCAAAAATTCTCGTTCTTTAGTTTTCGAGTTATAGCCCCTGGAAGTCGAAAACTGCACGACTTTGCCCTCGAATATCTCGACAACGGAGAAAGGAGAATTTCAGGGCATTTTCTCCCAAGAAATATATGGGAATTATCTGTAATTTAGCACAGTTTCAGAACGATTCGTGAAAGTCACCTTTTAAGAATAACTTCCACTGCAGGCCCATATATAAAAGTTTGCTCCTTTATTACTCTGCACATGGACAATTATTTGCGCTGTTATTTGCCCCAGGCATGTACCTATGTAATTACCGTTTACAGTGTAAAGATGGATGTTATCGGTCGCTGAACGTCGGAGCAGTAGGCGTTTAATGCATTTTCCCATAGGGTCCAATGCAAAATTGACACCTCATTTTCTCCATTCTCAAGAGCTTTGAGTCTCTGCAAAACATATACATGTGTAGACACAAATAAGTGAAATAGAATGAAGGCTATTTCAGCTTTAGCTTTTATTCCGTTTGGGAGCTAAAGTCGCACAAACTTTTGTTTACAAAAATTTCGATGGCCTATAGTTCGCAAGTTATGCAATCAGTTGACATAAGATTGTGCATGCATGTAGACATGTTAATGACCTTTATATATGCCAAGTTTCAGGTGGCTACCTACTCAAACAAGCAAGCAGTAGCGGTTTGAAATTTTCACAATTTGGGCTACACGTTCGGGACGATTCGTGACCTTAGGTGACTTGCACAATTCGGGCTGAAACTAGTGCCAAATGAGAGGGTTGGGATAAACATTCAATTGACCATATGTGCCAAAAATTCTCGTTCTTTAGTTTTCGAGTTATAGCCCCTGGAAGTCGAAAACTGCACGACTTTGCCCTCGAATATCTCGACAACGGAGAAAGGAGAATTTCAGGGCATTTTCTCCCAAGAAATATATGGGAATTATCTGTAATTTAGCACAGTTTCAGAACGATTCGTGAAAGTCACCTTTTAAGAATAACTTCCACTGCAGGCCCATATATAAAAGTTTGCTCCTTTATTACTCTGCACATGGACAATTATTTGCGCTGTTATTTGCCCCAGGCATGTACCTATGTAATTACCGTTTACAGTGTAAAGATGGATGTTATCGGTCGCTGAACGTCGGAGCAGTAGGCGTTTAATGCATTTTCCCATAGGGTCCAATGCAAAATTGACACCTCATTTTCTCCATTCTCAAGAGCTTTGAGTCTCTGCAAAACATATACATGTGTAGAGCCAAATAAGTGAAATAGAATGAAGGCTATTTCAGCTTTAGCTTTTATTCCGTTTGGGAGCTAAAGTCGCACAAACTTTTGTTTACAAAAATTTCGATGGCCTATAGTTCGCAAGTTATGCAATTAGTTGACATAAGATTGTGCATGCATGTAGACATGTTAATGACCTTTATATATGCCAAGTTTCAGATGGCTACCTACTCAAACAAGCAAGCAGTAGCGGTTTGAAATTTTCACCATTTGGGCTACACGTTCGGGACGATTCGTGACCTTAGGTGACTTGCACAATTCGGGCTGAAACTAGTGCCAAATGAGAGGGTTGGGATAAACATTCAATTGACCATATGTGCCAAAAATTCTCGTTCTTTAGTTTTCGAGTTATAGCCCCTGGAAGTCGAAAACTGCACGACTTTGCCCTCGAATATCTCGACAACAGAGAAAGGAGAATTTCAGGGCATTTTCTCCCAAGAAATATATGGGAATTATCTGTAATTTAGCACAGTTTCAGAACGATTCGTGAAAGTCACCTTTTAAGAATAACTTCCACTGCAGGCCCATATATAAAAGTTTGCTCCTTTATTACTCTGCACATGGACAATTATTTGCGCTGTTATTTGCCCCAGGCATGTACCTATGTAATTACCGTTTACAGTGTAAAGATGGATGTTATCGGTCGCTGAACGTCGGAGCAGTAGGCGTTTAATGCATTTTCCCATAGGGTCCAATGCAAAATTGACACCTCATTTTCTCCATTCTCAAGAGCTTTGAGTCTCTGCAAAACATATACATGTGTAGACACAAATAAGTGAAATAGAATGAAGGCTATTTCAGCTTTAGCTTTTATTCCGTTTGGGAGCTAAAGTCGCACAAACTTTTGTTTACAAAAATTTCGATGGCCTATAGTTCGCAAGTTATGCAATCAGTTGACATAAGATTGTGCATGCATGTAGACATGTTAATGACCTTTATATATGCCAAGTTTCAGATGGCTACCTACTCAAACAAGCAAGCAGTAGCGGTTTGAAATTTTCACAATTTGGGCTACACGTTCGGGACGATTCGTGACCTTAGGTGACTTGCACAATTCGGGCTGAAACTAGTGCCAAATGAGAGGGTTGGGATAAACATTCAATTGACCATATGTGCCAAAAATTCTCGTTCTTTAGTTTTCGAGTTATAGCCCCTGGAAGTCGAAAACTGCACGACTTTGCCCTCGAATATCTCGACAACGGAGAAAGGAGAATTTCAGGGCATTTTCTCCCAAGAAATATATGGGAATTATCTGTAATTTAGCACAGTTTCAGAACGATTCGTGAAAGTCACCTTTTAAGAATAACTTCCACTGCAGGCCCATATATAAAAGTTTGCTCCTTTATTACTCTGCACATGGACAATTATTTGCGCTGTTATTTGCCCCAGGCATGTACCTATGTAATTACCGTTTACAGTGTAAAGATGGATGTTATCGGTCGCTGAACGTCGGAGCAGTAGGCGTTTAATGCATTTTCCCAAAGGGTCCAATGCAAAATTGACACCTCATTTTCTCCATTCTCAAGAGCTTTGAGTCTCTGCAAAACATATACATGTGTAGACACAAATAAGTGAAATAGAATGAAGGCTATTTCAGCTTTAGCTTTTATTCCGTTTGGGAGCTAAAGTCGCACAAACTTTTGTTTACAAAAATTTCGATGGCCTATAGTTCGCAAGTTATGCAATTAGTTGACATAAGATTGTGCATGCATGTAGACATGTTAATGACCTTTATATATGCCAAGTTTCAGATGGCTACCTACTCAAACAAGCAAGCAGTAGCGGTTTGAAATTTTCACAATTTGGGCTACACGTTCGGGACGATTCGTGACCTTAGGTGACTTGCACAATTCGGGCTGAAACTAGTGCCAAATGAGAGGGTTGGGATAAACATTCAATTGACCAAATGTGCCAAAAATTCTCGTTCTTTAGTTTTCGAGTTATAGCCCCTGGAAGTCGAAAACTGCACGACTTTGCCCTCGAATATCTCGACAACGGAGAAAGGAGAATTTCAGGGCATTTTCTCCCAAGAAATATATGGGAATTATCTGTAATTTAGCACAGTTTCAGAACGATTCGTGAAAGTCACCTTTTAAGAATAACTTCCACTGCAGGCCCATATATAAAAGTTTGCTCCTTTATTACTCTGCATATGGACAATTATTTGCGCTGTTATTTGCCCCAGGCATGTACCTATGTAATTACCGTTTACAGTGTAAAGATGGATGTTTTCGGTCGCTGAACGTCGGAGCAGTGGGCGTTTAATGCATTTTCCCATAGGGTCCAATGCAAAATTGACACCTCAGTTTCTCCATTCTCAAGAGCTTTGAGTCTCTGCAAAACATATACATTTGTAGACACAAATAAGTGAAATAGAATGAAGGCTATTTCAGCTTTAGCTTTTATTCCGTTTGGGAGCTAAAGTCGCACAAACTTTTGTTTACAAAAATTTCGATGGCCTATAGTTCGCAAGTTATGCAATCAGTTGACATAAGATTGTGCATGCATGTAGACATGTTAATGACCTTTATATATGCCAAGTCTCAGATGGCTACCTACTCAAACAAGCAAGCAGTAGCGGTTTGAAATTTTCACCATTTGGGCTACACGTTCGGGACGATTCGTGACCTTAGGTGACTTGCACAATTCGGGCTGAAACTAGTGCCAAATGAGAGGGTTGGGATAAACATTCAATTGACCATATGTGCCAAAAATTCTCGTTCTTTAGTTTTCGAGTTATAGCCCCTGGAAGTCGAAAACTGCACGACTTTGCCCTCGAATATCTCGACAACAGAGAAAGGAGAATTTCAGGGCATTTTCTCCCAAGAAATATATGGGAATTATCTGTAATTTAGCACAGTTTCAGAACGATTCGTGAAAGTCACCTTTTAAGAATAACTTCCACTGCAGGCCCATATATAAAAGTTTGCTCCTTTATTACTCTGCACATGGACAATTATTTGCGCTGTTATTTGCCCCAGGCATGTACCTATGTAATTACCGTTTACAGTGTAAAGATGGATGTTATCGGTCGCTGAACGTCGGAGCAGTAGGCGTTTAATGCATTTTCCCATAGGGTCCAATGCAAAATTGACACCTCATTTTCTCCATTCTCAAGAGCTTTGAGTCTCTGCAAAACATATACATGTGTAGACACAAATAAGTGAAATAGAATGAAGGCTATTTCAGCTTTAGCTTTTATTCCGTTTGGGAGCTAAAGTCGCACAAACTTTTGTTTACAAAAATTTCGATGGCCTATAGTTCGCAAGTTATGCAATCAGTTGACATAAGATTGTGCATGCATGTAGACATGTTAATGACCTTTATATATGCCAAGTTTCAGATGGCTACCTACTCAAACAAGCAAGCAGTAGCGGTTTGAAATTTTCACAATTTGGGCTACACGTTCGGGACGATTCGTGACCTTAGGTGACTTGCACAATTCGGGCTGAAACTAGTGCCAAATGAGAGGGTTGGGATAAACATTCAATTGACCATATGTGCCAAAAATTCTCGTTCTTTAGTTTTCGAGTTATAGCCCCTGGAAGTCGAAAACTGCACGACTTTGCCCTCGAATATCTCGACAACGGAGAAAGGAGAATTTCAGGGCATTTTCTCCCAAGAAATATATGGGAATTATCTGTAATTTAGCACAGTTTCAGAACGATTCGTGAAAGTCACCTTTTAAGAATAACTTCCACTGCAGGCCCATATATAAAAGTTTGCTCCTTTATTACTCTGCACATGGACAATTATTTGCGCTGTTATTTGCCCCAGGCATGTACCTATGTAATTACCGTTTACAGTGTAAAGATGGATGTTATCGGTCGCTGAACGTCGGAGCAGTAGGCGTTTAATGCATTTTCCCATAGGGTCCAATGCAAAATTGACACCTCATTTTCTCCATTCTCAAGAGCTTTGAGTCTCTGCAAAACATATACATGTGTAGACACAAATAAGTGAAATAGAATGAAGGCTATTTCAGCTTTAGCTTTTATTCCGTTTGGGAGCTAAAGTCGCACAAACTTTTGTTTACAAAAATTTCGATGGCCTATAGTTCGCAAGTTATGCAATCAGTTGACATAAGATTGTGCATGCATGTAGACATGTTAATGACCTTTATATATGCCAAGTTTCAGATGGCTACCTACTCAAACAAGCAAGCAGTAGCGGTTTGAAATTTTCACAATTTGGGCTACACGTTCGGGACGATTCGTGACCTTAGGTGACTTGCACAATTCGGGCTGAAACTAGTGCCAAATGAGAGGGTTGGGATAAACATTCAATTGACCATATGTGCCAAAAATTCTCGTTCTTTAGTTTTCGAGTTATAGCCCCTGGAAGTCGAAAACTGCACGACTTTGCCCTCGAATATCTCGACAACGGAGAAAGGAGAATTTCAGGGCATTTTCTCCCAAGAAATATATGGGAATTATCTGTAATTTAGCACAGTTTCAGAACGATTCGTGAAAGTCACCTTTTAAGAATAACTTCCACTGCAGGCCCATATATAAAAGTTTGCTCCTTTATTACTCTGCACATGGACAATTATTTGCGCTGTTATTTGCCCCAGGCATGTACCTATGTAATTACCGTTTACAGTGTAAAGATGGATGTTATCGGTCGCTGAACGTCGGAGCAGTAAGCGTTTAATGCATTTTCCCATAGGGTCCAATGCAAAATTGACACCTCATTTTCTCCATTCTCAAGAGCTTTGAGTCTCTGCAAAACATATACATGTGTAGACACAAATAAGTGAAATAGAATGAAGGCTATTTCAGCTTTAGCTTTTATTCCGTTTGGGAGCTAAAGTCGCACAAACTTTTGTTTACAAAAATTTCGATGACCTATAGTTCGCAAGTTATGCAATCAGTTGACATAAGATTGTGCATGCATGTAGACATGTTAATGACCTTTATATATGCCAAGTTTCAGATGGCTACCTACTCAAACAAGCAAGCAGTAGCGGTTTGAAATTTTCACAATTTGGGCTACACGTTCGGGACGATTCGTGACCTTAGGTGACTTGCACAATTCGGGCTGAAACTAGTGCCAAATGAGAGGGTTGGGATAAACATTCAATTGACCATATGTGCCAAAAATTCTCGTTCTTTAGTTTTCGAGTTATAGCCCCTGGAAGTCGAAAACTGCACGACTTTGCCCTCGAATATCTCGACAACGGAGAAAGGAGAATTTCAGGGCATTTTCTCCCAAGAAATATATGGGAATTATCTGTAATTTAGCACAGTTTCAGAACGATTCGTGAAAGTCACCTTTTAAGAATAACTTCCACTGCAGGCCCATATATAAAAGTTTGCTCCTTTATTACTCTGCACATGGACAATTATTTGCGCTGTTATTTGCCCCAGGCATGTACCTATGTAATTACCGTTTACAGTGTAAAGATGGATGTTATCGGTCGCTGAACGTCGGAGCAGTAGGCGTTTAATGCATTTTCCCATAGGGTCCAATGCAAAATTGACACCTCATTTTCTCCATTCTCAAGAGCTTTGAGTCTCTGCAAAACATATACATGTGTAGACACAAATAAGTGAAATAGAATGAAGGCTATTTCAGCTTTAGCTTTTATTCCGTTTGGGAGCTAAAGTCGCACAAACTTTTGTTTACAAAAATTTCGATGGCCTATAGTTCGCAAGTTATGCAATCAGTTGACATAAGATTGTGCATGCATGTAGACATGTTAATGACCTTTATATATGCCAAGTTTCAGGTGGCTACCTACTCAAACAAGCAAGCAGTAGCGGTTTGAAATTTTCACAATTTGGGCTACACGTTCGGGACGATTCGTGACCTTAGGTGACTTGCACAATTCGGGCTGAAACTAGTGCCAAATGAGAGGGTTGGGATAAACATTCAATTGACCATATGTGCCAAAAATTCTCGTTCTTTAGTTTTCGAGTTATAGCCCCTGGAAGTCGAAAACTGCACGACTTTGCCCTCGAATATCTCGACAACGGAGAAAGGAGAATTTCAGGGCATTTTCTCCCAAGAAATATATGGGAATTATCTGTAATTTAGCACAGTTTCAGAACGATTCGTGAAAGTCACCTTTTAAGAATAACTTCCACTGCAGGCCCATATATAAAAGTTTGCTCCTTTATTACTCTGCACATGGACAATTATTTGCGCTGTTATTTGCCCCAGGCATGTACCTATGTAATTACCGTTTACAGTGTAAAGATGGATGTTATCGGTCGCTGAACGTCGGAGCAGTAGGCGTTTAATGCATTTTCCCATAGGGTCCAATGCAAAATTGACACCTCATTTTCTCCATTCTCAAGAGCTTTGAGTCTCTGCAAAACATATACATGTGTAGAGCCAAATAAGTGAAATAGAATGAAGGCTATTTCAGCTTTAGCTTTTATTCCGTTTGGGAGCTAAAGTCGCACAAACTTTTGTTTACAAAAATTTCGATGGCCTATAGTTCGCAAGTTATGCAATTAGTTGACATAAGATTGTGCATGCATGTAGACATGTTAATGACCTTTATATATGCCAAGTTTCAGATGGCTACCTACTCAAACAAGCAAGCAGTAGCGGTTTGAAATTTTCACAATTTGGGCTACACGTTCGGGACGATTCGTGACCTTAGGTGACTTGCACAATTCGGGCTGAAACTAGTGCCAAATGAGAGGGTTGGGATAAACATTCAATTGACCATATGTGCCAAAAATTCTCGTTCTTTAGTTTTCGAGTTATAGCCCCTGGAAGTCGAAAACTGCACGACTTTGCCCTCGAATATCTCGACAACGGAGAAAGGAGAATTTCAGGGCATTTTCTCCCAAGAAATATATGGGAATTATCTGTAATTTAGCACAGTTTCAGAACGATTCGTGAAAGTCACCTTTTAAGAATAACTTCCACTGCAGGCCCATATATAAAAGTTTGCTCCTTTATTACTCTGCACATGGACAATTATTTGCGCTGTTATTTGCCCCAGGCATGTACCTATGTAATTACCGTTTACAGTGTAAAGATGGATGTTATCGGTCGCTGAACGTCGGAGCAGTAGGCGTTTAATGCATTTTCCCATAGGGTCCAATGCAAAATTGACACCTCATTTTCTCCATTCTCAAGAGCTTTGAGTCTCTGCAAAACATATACATGTGTAGACACAAATAAGTGAAATAGAATGAAGGCTATTTCAGCTTTAGCTTTTATTCCGTTTGGGAGCTAAAGTCGCACAAACTTTTGTTTACAAAAAATTCGATGGCCTATAGTTCGCAAGTTATGCAATCAGTTGACATAAGATTGTGCATGCATGTAGACATGTTAATGACCTTTATATATGCCAAGTTTCAGATGGCTACCTACTCAAACAAGCAAGCAGTAGCGGTTTGAAATTTTCACAATTTGGGCTACACGTTCGGGACGATTCGTGACCTTAGGTGACTTGCACAATTCGGGCTGAAACTAGTGCCAAATGAGAGGGTTGGGATAAACATTCAATTGACCATATGTGCCAAAAATTCTCGTTCTTTAGTTTTCGAGTTATAGCCCCTGGAAGTCGAAAACTGCACGACTTTGCCCTCGAATATCTCGACAACGGAGAAAGGAGAATTTCAGGGCATTTTCTCCCAAGAAATATATGGGAATTATCTGTAATTTAGCACAGTTTCAGAACGATTCGTGAAAGTCACCTTTTAAGAATAACTTCCACTGCAGGCCCATATATAAAAGTTTGCTCCTTTATTACTCTGCACATGGACAATTATTTGCGCTGTTATTTGCCCCAGGCATGTACCTATGTAATTACCGTTTACAGTGTAAAGATGGATGTTATCGGTCGCTGAACGTCGGAGCAGTAGGCGTTTAATGCATTTTCCCATAGGGTCCAATGCAAAATTGACACCTCATTTTCTCCATTCTCAAGAGCTTTGAGTCTCTGCAAAACATATACATGTGTAGACACAAATAAGTGAAATAGAATGAAGGCTATTTCAGCTTTAGCTTTTATTCCGTTTGGGAGCTAAAGTCGCACAAACTTTTGTTTACAAAAATTTCGATGGCCTATAGTTCGCAAGTTATGCAATCAGTTGACATAAGATTGTGCATGCATGTAGACATGTTAATGATCTTTATATATGCCAAGTTTCAGATGGCTACCTACTCAAACAAGGAAGCAGTAGCGGTTTGAAATTTTCACAATTTGGGCTACACGTTCGGGACGATTCGTGACCTTAGGTGACTTGCACAATTCGGGCTGAAACTAGTGCCAAATGAGAGGGTTGGGATAAACATTCAATTGACCATATGTGCCAAAAATTCTCGTTCTTTAGTTTTCGAGTTATAGCCCCTGGAAGTCGAAAACTGCACGACTTTGCCCTCGAATATCTCGACAACGGAGAAAGGAGAATTTCAGGGCATTTTCTCCCAAGAAATATATGGGAATTATCTGTAATTTAGCACAGTTTCAGAACGATTCGTGAAAGTCACCTTTTAAGAATAACTTCCACTGCAGGCCCATATATAAAAGTTTGCTCCTTTATTACTCTGCACATGGACAATTATTTGCGCTGTTATTTGCCCCAGGCATGTACCTATGTAATTACCGTTTACAGTGTAAAGATTGATGTTATCGGTCGCTGAACGTCGGAGCAGTAGGCGTTTAATGCATTTTCCCATAGGGTCCAATGCAAAATTGACACCTCATTTTCTCCATTCTCAAGAGCTTTGAGTCTCTGCAAAACATATACATGTGTAGACACAAATAAGTGAAATAGAATGAAGGCTATTTCAGCTTTAGCTTTTATTCCGTTTGGGAGCTAAAGTCGCACAAACTTTTGTTTACAAAAATTTCGATGGCCTATAGTTCGCAAGTTATGCAATCAGTTGACATAAGATTGTGCATGCATGTAGACATGTTAATGACCTTTATATATGCCAAGTTTCAGATGGCTACCTACTCAAACAAGCAAGCAGTAGCGGTTTGAAATTTTCACAATTTGGGCTACACGTTCGGGACGATTCGTGACCTTAGGTGACTTGCACAATTCGGGCTGAAACTAGTGCCAAATGAGAGGGTTGGGATAAACATTCAATTGACCATATGTGCCAAAAATTCTCGTTCTTTAGTTTTCGAGTTATAGCCCCTGGAAGTCGAAAACTGCACGACTTTGCCCTCGAATATCTCGACAACGGAGAAAGGAGAATTTCAGGGCATTTTCTCCCAAGAAATATATGGGAATTATCTGTAATTTAGCACAGTTTCAGAACGATTCGTGAAAGTCACCTTTTAAGAATAACTTCCACTGCAGGCCCATATATAAAAGTTTGCTCCTTTATTACTCTGCACATGGACAATTATTTGCGCTGTTATTTGCCCCAGGCATGTACCTATGTAATTACCGTTTACAGTGTAAAGATGGATGTTATCGGTCGCTGAACGTCGGAGCAGTAGGCGTTTAATGCATTTTCCCATAGGGTCCAATGCAAAATTGACACCTCATTTTCTCCATTCTCAAGAGCTTTGAGTCTCTGCAAAACATATACATGTGTAGACACAAATAAGTGAAATAGAATGAAGGCTATTTCAGCTTTAGCTTTTATTCCGTTTGGGAGCTAAAGTCGCACAAACTTTTGTTTACAAAAATTTCGATGGCCTATAGTTCGCAAGTTATGCAATCAGTTGACATAAGATTGTGCATGCATGTAGACATGTTAATGATCTTTATATATGCCAAGTTTCAGATGGCTACCTACTCAAACAAGGAAGCAGTAGCGGTTTGAAATTTTCACAATTTGGGCTACACGTTCGGGACGATTCGTGACCTTAGGTGACTTGCACAATTCGGGCTGAAACTAGTGCCAAATGAGAGGGTTGGGATAAACATTCAATTGACCATATGTGCCAAAAATTCTCGTTCTTTAGTTTTCGAGTTATAGCCCCTGGAAGTCGAAAACTGCACGACTTTGCCCTCGAATATCTCGACAACGGAGAAAGGAGAATTTCAGGGCATTTTCTCCCAAGAAATATATGGGAATTATCTGTAATTTAGCACAGTTTCAGAACGATTCGTGAAAGTCACCTTTTAAGAATAACTTCCACTGCAGGCCCATATATAAAAGTTTGCTCCTTTATTACTCTGCACATGGACAATTATTTGCGCTGTTATTTGCCCCAGGCATGTACCTATGTAATTACCGTTTACAGTGTAAAGATGGATGTTATCGGTCGCTGAACGTCGGAGCAGTAGGCGTTTAATGCATTTTCCCATAGGGTCCAATGCAAAATTGACACCTCATTTTCTCCATTCTCAAGAGCTTTGAGTCTCTGCAAAACATATACATGTGTAGACACAAATAAGTGAAATAGAATGAAGGCTATTTCAGCTTTAGCTTTTATTCCGTTTGGGAGCTAAAGTCGCACAAACTTTTGTTTACAAAAATTTCGATGGCCTATAGTTCGCAAGTTATGCAATCAGTTGACATAAGATTGTGCATGCATGTAGACATGTTAATGACCTTTATATATGCCAAGTTTCAGATGGCTACCTACTCAAACAAGCAAGCAGTAGCGGTTTGAAATTTTCACAATTTGGGCTACACGTTCGGGACGATTCGTGACCTTAGGTGACTTGCACAATTCGGGCTGAAACTAGTGCCAAATGAGAGGGTTGGGATAAACATTCAATTGACCATATGTGCCAAAAATTCTCGTTCTTTAGTTTTCGAGTTATAGCCCCTGGAAGTCGAAAACTGCACGACTTTGCCCTCGAATATCTCGACAACGGAGAAAGGAGAATTTCAGGGCATTTTCTCCCAAGAAATATATGGGAATT
Organism: Ctena decussata; assembly: GCA_963989385.1. Classification (NCBI taxonomy): domain Eukaryota; kingdom Metazoa; phylum Mollusca; class Bivalvia; order Lucinida; family Lucinidae; genus Ctena; species Ctena decussata. The sequence goes on along the minus strand of OZ022510.1, from coordinate 67,412,264 downwards.
ATCTGTAATTTAGCACAGTTTCAGAACGATTCGTGAAAGTCACCTTTTAAGAATAACTTCCACTGCAGGCCCATATATAAAAGTTTGCTCCTTTATTACTCTGCACATGGACAATTATTTGCGCTGTTATTTGCCCCAGGCATGTACCTATGTAATTACCGTTTACAGTGTAAAGATGGATGTTATCGGTCGCTGAACGTCGGAGCAGTAGGCGTTTAATGCATTTTCCCATAGGGTCCAATGCAAAATTGACACCTCATTTTCTCCATTCTCAAGAGCTTTGAGTCTCTGCAAAACATATACATGTGTAGACACAAATAAGTGAAATAGAATGAAGGCTATTTCAGCTTTAGCTTTTATTCCGTTTGGGAGCTAAAGTCGCACAAACTTTTGTTTACAAAAATTTCGATGGCCTATAGTTCGCAAGTTATGCAATCAGTTGACATAAGATTGTGCATGCATGTAGACATGTTAATGACCTTTATATATGCCAAGTTTCAGATGGCTACCTACTCAAACAAGCAAGCAGTAGCGGTTTGAAATTTTCACAATTTGGGCTACACGTTCGGGACGATTCGTGACCTTAGGTGACTTGCACAATTCGGGCTGAAACTAGTGCCAAATGAGAGGGTTGGGATAAACATTCAATTGACCATATGTGCCAAAAATTCTCGTTCTTTAGTTTTCGAGTTATAGCCCCTGGAAGTCGAAAACTGCACGACTTTGCCCTCGAATATCTCGACAACGGAGAAAGGAGAATTTCAGGGCATTTTCTCCCAAGAAATATATGGGAATTATCTGTAATTTAGCACAGTTTCAGAACGATTCGTGAAAGTCACCTTTTAAGAATAACTTCCACTGCAGGCCCATATATAAAAGTTTGCTCCTTTATTACTCTGCACATGGACAATTATTTGCGCTGTTATTTGCCCCAGGCATGTACCTATGTAATTACCGTTTACAGTGTAAAGATGGATGTTATCGGTCGCTGAACGTCGGAGCAGTAGGCGTTTAATGCATTTTCCCATAGGGTCCAATGCAAAATTGACACCTCATTTTCTCCATTCTCAAGAGCTTTGAGTCTCTGCAAAACATATACATGTGTAGACACAAATAAGTGAAATAGAATGAAGGCTATTTCAGCTTTAGCTTTTATTCCGTTTGGGAGCTAAAGTCGCACAAACTTTTGTTTACAAAAATTTCGATGGCCTATAGTTCGCAAGTTATGCAATCAGTTGACATAAGATTGTGCATGCATGTAGACATGTTAATGACCTTTATATATGCCAAGTTTCAGATGGCTACCTACTCAAACAAGCAAGCAGTAGCGGTTTGAAATTTTCACAATTTGGGCTACACGTTCGGGACGATTCGTGACCTTAGGTGACTTGCACAATTCGGGCTGAAACTAGTGCCAAATGAGAGGGTTGGGATAAACATTCAATTGACCATATGTGCCAAAAATTCTCGTTCTTTAGTTTTCGAGTTATAGCCCCTGGAAGTCGAAAACTGCACGACTTTGCCCTCGAATATCTCGACAACGGAGAAAGGAGAATTTCAGGGCATTTTCTCCCAAGAAATATATGGGAATTATCTGTAATTTAGCACAGTTTCAGAACGATTCGTGAAAGTCACCTTTTAAGAATAACTTCCACTGCAGGCCCATATATAAAAGTTTGCTCCTTTATTACTCTGCACATGGACAATTATTTGCGCTGTTATTTGCCCCAGGCATGTACCTATGTAATTACCGTTTACAGTGTAAAGATGGATGTTATCGGTCGCTGAACGTCGGAGCAGTAGGCGTTTAATGCATTTTCCCATAGGGTCCAATGCAAAATTGACACCTCATTTTCTCCATTCTCAAGAGCTTTGAGTCTCTGCAAAACATATACATGTGTAGACACAAATAAGTGAAATAGAATGAAGGCTATTTCAGCTTTAGCTTTTATTCCGTTTGGGAGCTAAAGTCGCACAAACTTTTGTTTACAAAAATTTCGATGGCCTATAGTTTGCAAGTTATGCAATCAGTTGACATAAGATTGTGCATGCATGTAGACATGTTAATGACCTTTATATATGCCAAGTTTCAGATGGCTACCTACTCAAACAAGCAAGCAGTAGCGGTTTGAAATTTTCACAATTTGGGCTACACGTTCGGGACGATTCGTGACCTTAGGTGACTTGCACAATTCGGGCTGAAACTAGTGCCAAATGAGAGGGTTGGGATCAACATTCAATTGACCATATGTGCCAAAAATTCTCGTTCTTTAGTTTTCGAGTTATAGCCCCTGGAAGTCGAAAACTGCACGACTTTGCCCTCGAATATCTCGACAACGGAGAAAGGAGAATTTCAGGGCATTTTCTCCCAAGAAATATATGGGAATTATCTGTAATTTAGCACAGTTTCAGAACGATTCGTGAAAGTCACCTTTTAAGAATAACTTCCACTGCAGGCCCATATATAAAAGTTTGCTCCTTTATTACTCTGCACATGGACAATTATTTGCGCTGTTATTTGCCCCAGGCATGTACCTATGTAATTACCGTTTACAGTGTAAAGATGGATGTTATCGGTCGCTGAACGTCGGAGCAGTAGGCGTTTAATGCATTTTCCCATAGGGTCCAATGCAAAATTGACACCTCATTTTCTCCATTCTCAAGAGCTTTGAGTCTCTGCAAAACATATACATGTGTAGACACAAATAAGTGAAATAGAATGAAGGCTATTTCAGCTTTAGCTTTTATTCCGTTTGGGAGCTAAAGTCGCACAAACTTTTGTTTACAAAAATTTCGATGGCCTATAGTTCGCAAGTTATGCAATCAGTTGACATAAGATTGTGCATGCATGTAGACATGTTAATGACCTTTATATATGCCAAGTTTCAGATGGCTACCTACTCAAACAAGCAAGCAGTAGCGGTTTGAAATTTTCACAATTTGGGCTACACGTTCGGGACGATTCGTGACCTTAGGTGACTTGCACAATTCGGGCTGAAACTAGTGCCAAATGAGAGGGTTGGGATAAACATTCAATTGACCATATGTGCCAAAAATTCTCGTTCTTTAGTTTTCGAGTTATAGCCCCTGGAAGTCGAAAACTGCACGACTTTGCCCTCGAATATCTCGACAACGGAGAAAGGAGAATTTCAGGGCATTTTCTCCCAAGAAATATATGGGAATTATCTGTAATTTAGCACAGTTTCAGAACGATTCGTGAAAGTCACCTTTTAAGAATAACTTCCACTGCAGGCCCATATATAAAAGTTTGCTCCTTTATTACTCTGCACATGGACAATTATTTGCGCTGTTATTTGCCCCAGGCATGTACCTATGTAATTACCGTTTACAGTGTAAAGATGGATGTTATCGGTCGCTGAACGTCGGAGCAGTAGGCGTTTAATGCATTTTCCCATAGGGTCCAATGCAAAATTGACACCTCATTTTCTCCATTCTCAAGAGCTTTGAGTCTCTGCAAAACATATACATGTGTAGACACAAATAAGTGAAATAGAATGAAGGCTATTTCAGCTTTAGCTTTTATTCCGTTTGGGAGCTAAAGTCGCACAAACTTTTGTTTACAAAAATTTCGATGGCCTATAGTTCGCAAGTTATGCAATCAGTTGACATAAGATTGTGCATGCATGTAGACATGTTAATGACCTTTATATATGCCAAGTGTCAGATGGCTACCTACTCAAACAAGCAAGCAGTAGCGGTTTGAAATTTTCACAATTTGGGCTACACGTTCGGGACGATTCGTGACCTTAGGTGACTTGCACAATTCGGGCTGAAACTAGTGCCAAATGAGAGGGTTGGGATAAACATTCAATTGACCATATGTGCCAAAAATTCTCGTTCCTTAGTTTTCGAGTTATAGCCCCTGGAAGTCGAAAACTGCACGACTTTGCCCTCGAATATCTCGACAACGGAGAAAGGAGAATTTCAGGGCATTTTCTCCCAAGAAATATATGGGAATTATCTGTAATTTAGCACAGTTTCAGAACGATTCGTGAAAGTCACCTTTTAAGAATAACTTCCACTGCAGGCCCATATATAAAAGTTTGCTCCTTTATTACTCTGCACATGGACAATTATTTGCGCTGTTATTTGCCCCAGGCATGTACCTATGTAATTACCGTTTACAGTGTAAAGATGGATGTTATCGGTCGCTGAACGTCGGAGCAGTAGGCGTTTAATGCATTTTCCCATAGGGTCCAATGCAAAATTGACACCTCATTTTCTCCATTCTCAAGAGCTTTGAGTCTCTGCAAAACATATACATGTGTAGACACAAATAAGTGAAATAGAATGAAGGCTATTTCAGCTTTAGCTTTTATTCCGTTTGGGAGCTAAAGTCGCACAAACTTTTGTTTACAAAAATTTCGATGGCCTATAGTTCGCAAGTTATGCAATCAGTTGACATAAGATTGTGCATGCATGTAGACATGTTAATGACCTTTATATATGCCAAGTTTCAGATGGCTACCTACTCAAACAAGCAAGCAGTAGCGGTTTGAAATTTTCACAATTTGGGCTACACGTTCGGGACGATTCGTGACCTTAGGTGACTTGCACAATTCGGGCTGAAACTAGTGCCAAATGAGAGGGTTGGGATAAACATTCAATTGACCATATGTGCCAAAAATTCTCGTTCTTTAGTTTTCGAGTTATAGCCCCTGGAAGTCGAAAACTGCACGACTTTGCCCTCGAATATCTCGACAACGGAGAAAGGAGAATTTCAGGGCATTTTCTCCCAAGAAATATATGGGAATTATCTGTAATTTAGCACAGTTTCAGAACGATTCGTGAAAGTCACCTTTTAAGAATAACTTCCACTGCAGGCCCATATATAAAAGTTTGCTCCTTTATTACTCTGCACATGGACAATTATTTGCGCTGTTATTTGCCCCAGGCATGTACCTATGTAATTACCGTTTACAGTGTAAAGATGGATGTTATCGGTCGCTGAACGTCGGAGCAGTAGGCGTTTAATGCATTTTCCCATAGGGTCCAATGCAAAATTGACACCTCATTTTCTCCATTCTCAAGAGCTTTGAGTCTCTGCAAAACATATACATGTGTAGACACAAATAAGTGAAATAGAATGAAGGCTATTTCAGCTTTAGCTTTTATTCCGTTTGGGAGCTAAAGTCGCACAAACTTTTGTTTACAAAAATTTCGATGGCCTATAGTTCGCAAGTTATGCAATCAGTTGACATAAGATTGTGCATGCATGTAGACATGTTAATGACCTTTATATATGCCAAGTTTCAGATGGCTACCTACTCAAACAAGCAAGCAGTAGCGGTTTGAAATTTTCACAATTTGGGCTACACGTTCGGGACGATTCGTGACCTTAGGTGACTTGCACAATTCGGGCTGAAACTAGTGCCAAATGAGAGGGTTGGGATAAACATTCAATTGACCATATGTGCCAAAAATTCTCGTTCTTTAGTTTTCGAGTTATAGCCCCTGGAAGTCGAAAACTGCACGACTTTGCCCTCGAATATCTCGACAACGGAGAAAGGAGAATTTCAGGGCATTTTCTCCCAAGAAATATATGGGAATTATCTGTAATTTAGCACAGTTTCAGAACGATTCGTGAAAGTCACCTTTTAAGAATAACTTCCACTGCAGGCCCATATATAAAAGTTTGCTCCTTTATTACTCTGCACATGGACAATTATTTGCGCTGTTATTTGCCCCAGGCATGTACCTATGTAATTACCGTTTACAGTGTAAAGATGGATGTTATCGGTCGCTGAACGTCGGAGCAGTAGGCGTTTAATGCATTTTCCCATAGGGTCCAATGCAAAATTGACACCTCATTTTCTCCATTCTCAAGAGCTTTGAGTCTCTGCAAAACATATACATGTGTAGACACAAATAAGTGAAATAGAATGAAGGCTATTTCAGCTTTAGCTTTTATTCCGTTTGGGAGCTAAAGTCGCACAAACTTTTGTTTACAAAAAATCCGATGGCCTATAGTTCGCAAGTTATGCAATCAGTTGACATAAGATTGTGCATGCATGTAGACATGTTAATGACCTTTATATATGCCAAGTTTCAGATGGCTACCTACTCAAACAAGCAAGCAGTAGCGGTTTGAAATTTTCACAATTTGGGCTACACGTTCGGGACGATTCGTGACCTTAGGTGATTTGCACAATTCGGGCTGAAACTAGTGCCAAATGAGAGGGTTGGGATAAACATTCAATTGACCATATGTGCCAAAAATTCTCGTTATTTAGTTTTCGAGTTATAGCCCCTGGAAGTCGAAAACTGCACGACTTTGCCCTCGAATATCTCGACAACGGAGAAAGGAGAATTTCAGGGCATTTTCTCCCAAGAAATATATGGGAATTATCTGTAATTTAGCACAGTTTCAGAACGATTCGTGAAAGTCACCTTTTAAGAATAACTTCCACTGCAGGCCCATATATAAATGTTTGCTCCTTTATTACTCTGCACATGGACAATTATTTGCGCTGTTATTTGCCCCAGGCATGTACCTATGTAATTACCGTTTACAGTGTAAAGATGGATGTTATCGGTCGCTGAACGTCGGAGCAGTAGGCGTTTAATGCATTTTCCCATAGGGTCCAATGCAAAATTGACACCTCATTTTCTCCATTCTCAAGAGCTTTGAGTCTCTGCAAAACATATACATGTGTAGACACAAATAAGTGAAATAGAATGAAGGCTATTTCAGCTTTAGCTTTTATTCCGTTTGGGAGCTAAAGTCGCACAAACTTTTGTTTACAAAAATTTGGATGGCCTATAGTTCGCAAGTTATGCAATCAGTTAACATAAGATTGTGCATGCATGTAGACATGTTAATGGCCTTTATATATGCCAAGTTTCAGATGGCTACCTACTCAAACAAGCAAGCAGTAGCGGTTTGAAATTTTCACAATTTGGGCTACACGTTCGGGACGATTCGTGACCTTAGGTGACTTGCACAATTCGGGCTGAAACTAGTGCCAAATGAGAGGGTTGGGATAAACATTCAATTGACCATATGTGCCAAAAATTCTCGTTCTTTAGTTTTCGAGTTATAGCCCCTGGAAGTCGAAAACTGCACGACTTTGCCCTCGAATATCTCGACAACGGAGAAAGGAGAATTTCAGGGCATTTTCTCCCAAGAAATATATGGGAATTATCTGTAATTTAGCACAGTTTCAGAACGATTCGTGAAAGTCACCTTTTAAGAATAACTTCCACTGCAGGCCCATATATAAAAGTTTGCTCCTTTATTACTCTGCACATGGACAATTATTTGCGCTGTTATTTGCCCCAGGCATGTACCTATGTAATTACCGTTTACAGTGTAAAGATGGATGTTATCGGTCGCTGAACGTCGGAGCAGTAGGCGTTTAATGCATTTTCCCATAGGGTCCAATGCAAAATTGACACCTCATTTTCTCCATTCTCAAGAGCTTTGAGTCTCTGCAAAACATATACATGTGTAGACACAAATAAGTGAAATAGAATGAAGGCTATTTCAGCTTTAGCTTTTATTCCGTTTGGGAGCTAAAGTCGCACAAACTTTTGTTTACAAAAAATTCGATGGCCTATAGTTCGCAAGTTATGCAATCAGTTGACATAAGATTGTGCATGCATGTAGACATGTTAATGGCCTTTATACATGCCAAGTTTCAGATGGCTACCTACTCATACAAGCAAGCAGTAGCGGTTTGAAATTTTCACAATTTGAGCTACACGTTCGGGACGATTCGTGACCTTAGGTGACTTGCACAATTCGGGCTGAAACTAGTGCCAAATGAGAGGGTTGGGATAAACATTCAATTGACCATATGTGCCAAAAATTCTCGTTCTTTAGTTTTCGAGTTATAGCCCCTGGAAGTCGAAAACTGCACGACTTTGCCCTCGAATATCTCGACAACGGATAAAGGAGAATTTCAGGGCATTTTTTCCCAAGAAATATATGGGAATTATCTGTAATTTTAGTAGTTTCAGAACGATTCGTGAAAGTCACCTTTTAAGAATAACTTCAACTGCAGCCCATACATAAAAGTTTGCTCCTTTATTACTCTGCACATGGACAATTATTTGCGCTGTTATTTGCCCCAGGCATATACCTATGTAATTACCGTTTACAGTGTAAAGATGGATGTTATCGGTCGCTGAACGTCGGAGCAGTAGGCGTTTAATGCATTTTCCTATAGGGTCCAATGCAAAATTGACACCTCATTTTCTCCATTCTCAAGAGCTTTGAGTCTCTGCAAAACATATACATGTGTAGACACAAATAAGTGAAATAGAATGAAGGCTATTTCAGCTTTAGCTTTTATTCCGTTTGGGAGCTAAAGTCGCACAAACTTTTGTTTACAAAAATTTCGATGGCCTATAGTTCGCAAGTTATGCAATCAGTTGACATAAGATTGTGCATGCATGTAGACATGTTAATGGCCTTTATACATGCCAAGTTTCAGATGGCTACCTACTCATACAAACAAGCAGTAGCGGTTTGAAATTTTCACAATTTGGGCTACACGTTCGGGACGATTTGTGACCTTAGGTGACTTGCACAATTCGGGCTGAAACGAGTGCCAAATGAGAGGGTTGGGATAAACATTCAATTGACCATATGTGCCAAAAATTCTCGTTCTTTAGTTTTCGAGTTATAGCCCCTGGAAGTCGTAAACTGCACGACTTTGCCCTCGAATATCTCGACAACGGAGAAAGGAGAATTTCTGGGGTTTTTTCCCAAGAAATATATGGGAATTATCTGTAATTTTAGCACAGTTTCAGAACGATTCGTGAAAGTCACCTTTTAAGAATAACTTCCACTGCAGCCCATACATAAAAGTTTGATCCTTTATTACTCTGCACATGGACAATTATTTGCGCTGTTATTTGCCCCAGGCATGTACCTATGTAATTACCGTTTACAGTGTAAAGATGGATGTTATCGGTCGCTGAACGTCGGAGCAGTAGGCGTTTAATGCATTTTCCCATAGGGTCCAATGCAAAATTGACACCTCATTTTCTCCATTCTCAAGAGCTTTGAGTCTCTGCAAAACATATACATGTGTAGACACAAATAAGTGAAATAGAATGAAGGCTATTTCAGCTTTAGCTTTTATTCCGTTTGGGAGCTAAAGTCGCACAAACTTTTGTTTACAAAAAATTCGATGGCCTATAGTTCGCAAGTTATGCAATCAGTTGACATAAGATTGTGCATGCATGTAGACATGTTAATGGCCTTTATACACGCCAAGTTTCAGATGGCTACCTACTCATACAAGCAAGCAGTAGCGGTTTGAAATTTTCACAATTTGGGCTACACGTTCGGGACGATTCGTGACCTTAGGTGACTTGCACAATTCGGGCTGAAACTAGTGCCAAATGAGAGGGTTGGGATAAACTTTCAATTGACCATATGTGCCAAAAATTCTCGTTCTTTAGTTTTCGAGTTATAGCCCCTGGAAGTCGAAAACTGCACGACTTTGCCCTCGAATATCTCGACAACGGAGAAAGGAGAATTTCAAGGCATTTTCTCCCAAGAAATATATGGGAATTATCTGTAATTTAGCACAGTTTCAGAACGATTCGTGAAAGTCACCTTTTAAGAATAACTTCCACTGCAGGCCCATATATAAAAGTTTGCTCCTTTATTACTCTGCACATGGACAATTATTTGCGCTGTTATTTGCCCCAGGCATGTACCTATGTAATTACCGTTTACAGTGTAAAGATGGATGTTATCGGTCCCTGAACGTCGGAGCAGTAGGCGTTTAATGCATTTTCCCATAGGGTCCAATGCAAAATTGACACCTCATTTTCTCCATTCTCAAGAGCTTTGAGTCTCTGCAAAACATATACATGTGTAGACACAAATAAGTGAAATAGAATGAAGGCTATTTCAGCTTTAGCTTTTATTCCGTGTGGGAGCTAAAGTCGCACAAACTTTTGTTTACAAAAATTTCGATGGCCTATAGTTCGCAAGTTATGCAATCAGTTGACATAAGATTGTGCACGCATGTAGACATGTTAATGACCTTTATATATGCCAAGTTTCAGATGGCTACCTACTCAAACAAGCAAGCAGTAGCGGTTTGAAATTTTCACAATTTGGGCTACACGTTCGGGACGATTCGTGACCTTAGGTGACTTGCACAATTCGGGCTGAAACTAGTGCCAAATGAGAGGGTTGGGATAAACATTCAATTGACCATATGTGCCAAAAATTCTCGTTCTTTAGTTTTCGAGTTATAGCCCCTGGAAGTCGAAAACTGCACGACTTTGCCCTCGAATATCTCGACAACGGAGAAAGGAGAATTTCAGGGCATTTTCTCCCAAGAAATATATGGGAATTATCTGTAATTTAGCACAGTTTCAGAACGATTCGTGAAAGTCACCTTTTAAGAATAACTTCCACTGCAGGCCCATATATAAAAGTTTGCTCCTTTATTACTCTGCACATGGACAATTATTTGCGCTGTTATTTGCCCCAGGCATGTACCTATGTAATTACCGTTTACAGTGTAAAGATGGATGTTATCGGTCGCTGAACGTCGGAGCAGTAGGCGTTTAATGCATTTTCCCATAGGGTCCAATGCAAAATTGACACCTCATTTTCTCCATTCTCAAGAGCTTTGAGTCTCTGCAAAACATATACATGTGTAGACACAAATAAGTGAAATAGAATGAAGGCTATTTCAGCTTTAGCTTTTATTCCGTTTGGGAGCTAAAGTCGCACAAACTTTTGTTTACAAAAATTTCGATGGCCTATAGTTCGCAAGTTATGCAATCAGTTGACATAAGATTGTGCATGCATGTAGACATGTTAATGACCTTTATATATGCCAAGTTTCAGATGGCTACCTACTCAAACAAGCAAGCAGTAGCGGTTTGAAATTTTCACAATTTGGGCTACACGTTCGGGACGATTCGTGACCTTAGGTGACTTGCACAATTCGGGCTGAAACTAGTGCCAAATGAGAGGGTTGGGATAAACATTCAATTGACCATATGTGCCAAAAATTCTCGTTCTTTAGTTTTCGAGTTATAGCCCCTGGAAGTCGAAAACTGCACGACTTTGCCCTCGAATATCTCGACAACGGAGAAAGGAGAATTTCAGGGCATTTTCTCCCAAGAAATATATGGGAATTATCTGTAATTTAGCACAGTTTCAGAACGATTCGTGAAAGTCACCTTTTAAGAATAACTTCCACTGCAGGCCCATATATAAAAGTTTGCTCCTTTATTACTCTGCACATGGACAATTATTTGCGCTGTTATTTGCCCCAGGCATGTACCTATGTAATTACCGTTTACAGTGTAAAGATGGATGTTATCGGTCGCTGAACGTCGGAGCAGTAGGCGTTTAATGCATTTTCCCAAAGGGTCCAATGCAAAATTGACACCTCATTTTCTCCATTCTCAAGAGCTTTGAGTCTCTGCAAAACATATACATGTGTAGACACAAATAAGTGAAATAGAATGAAGGCTATTTCAGCTTTAGCTTTTATTCCGTTTGGGAGCTAAAGTCGCACAAACTTTTGTTTACAAAAATTTCGATGGCCTATAGTTCGCAAGTTATGCAATCAGTTGACATAAGATTGTGCATGCATGTAGACATGTTAATGATCTTTATATATGCCAAGTTTCAGATGGCTACCTACTCAAACAAGCAAGCAGTAGCGGTTTGAAATTTTCACAATTTGGGCTACACGTTCGGGACGATTCGTGACCTTAGGTGACTTGCACAATTCGGGCTGAAACTAGTGCCAAATGAGAGGGTTGGGATAAACATTCAATTGACCATATGTGCCAAAAATTCTCGTTCTTTAGTTTTCGAGTTATAGCCCCTGGAAGTCGAAAACTGCACGACTTTGCCCTCGAATATCTCGACAACGGAGAAAGGAGAATTTCAGGGCATTTTCTCCCAAGAAATATATGGGAATTATCTGTAATTTAGCACAGTTTCAGAACGATTCGTGAAAGTCACCTTTTAAGAATAACTTCCACTGCAGGCCCATATATAAAAGTTTGCTCCTTTATTACTCTGCACATGGACAATTATTTGCGCTGTTATTTGCCCCAGGCATGTACCTATGTAATTACCGTTTACAGTGTAAAGATGGATGTTATCGGTCGCTGAACGTCGGAGCAGTAGGCGTTTAATGCATTTTCCCATAGGGTCCAATGCAAAATTGACACCTCATTTTCTCCATTCTCAAGAGCTTTGAGTCTCTGCAAAACATATACATGTGTACACACAAATAAGTGAAATAGAATGAAGGCTATTTCAGCTTTAGCTTTTATTCCGTTTGGGAGCTAAAGTCGCACAAACTTTTGTTTACAAAAATTTCGATGGCCTATAGTTCGCAAGTTATGCAATCAGTTGACATAAGATTGTGCATGCATGTAGACATGTTAATGACCTTTATATATGCCAAGTTTCAGATGGCTACCTACTCAAACAAGCAAGCAGTAGCGGTTTGAAATTTTCACAATTTGGGCTACACGTTCGGGACGATTCGTGACCTTAGGTGACTTGCACAATTCGGGCTGAAACTAGTGCCAAATGAGAGGGTTGGGATAAACATTCAATTGACCATATGTGCCAAAAATTCTCGTTCTTTAGTTTTCGAGTTATAGCCCCTGGAAGTCGAAAACTGCACGACTTTGCCCTCGAATATCTCGACAACGGAGAAAGGAGAATTTCAGGGCATTTTCTCCCAAGAAATATATGGGAATTATCTGTAATTTAGCACAGTTTCAGAACGATTCGTGAAAGTCACCTTTTAAGAATAACTTCCACTGCAGGCCCATATATAAAAGTTTGCTCCTTTATTACTCTGCACATGGACAATTATTTGCGCTGTTATTTGCCCCAGGCATGTACCTATGTAATTACCGTTTACAGTGTAAAGATGGATGTTATCGGTCGCTGAACGTCGGAGCAGTAGGCGTTTAATGCATTTTCCCATAGGGTCCAATGCAAAATTGACACCTCATTTTCTCCATTCTCAAGAGCTTTGAGTCTCTGCAAAACATATACATGTGTACACACAAATAAGTGAAATAGAATGAAGGCTATTTCAGCTTTAGCTTTTATTCCGTTTGGGAGCTAAAGTCGCACAAACTTTTGTTTACAAAAATTTCGATGGCCTATAGTTCGCAAGTTATGCAATCAGTTGACATAAGATTGTGCATGCATGTAGACATGTTAATGACCTTTATATATGCCAAGTTTCAGATGGCTACCTACTCAAACAAGCAAGCAGTAGCGGTTTGAAATTTTCACAATTTGGGCTACACGTTCGGGACGATTCGTGACCTTAGGTGACTTGCACAATTCGGGCTGAAACTAGTGCCAAATGAGAGGGTTGGGATAAACATTCAATTGACCATATGTGCCAAAAATTCTCGTTATTTAGTTTTCGAGTTATAGCCCCTGGAAGTCGAAAACTGCACGACTTTGCCCTCGAATATCTCGACAACGGAGAAAGGAGAATTTCAGGGCATTTTCTCCCAAGAAATATATGGGAATTATCTGTAATTTAGCACAGTTTCAGAACGATTCGTGAAAGTCACCTTTTAAGAATAACTTCCACTGCAGGCCCATATATAAAAGTTTGCTCCTTTATTACTCTGCACATAGACAATTATTTGCGCTGTTATTTGCCCCAGGCATGTACCTATGTAATTACCGTTTACAGTGTAAAAATGGATGTTATCGGTCGCTGAACGTCGGAGCAGTAGGCGTTTAATGCATTTTCCCATAGGGTCCAATGCAAAATTGACACCTCATTTTCTCCATTCTCAAGAGCTTTGAGTCTCTGCAAAACATATACATGTGTAGACACAAATAAGTGAAATAGAATGAAGGCTATTTCAGCTTTAGCTTTTATTCCGTTTGGGAGCTAAAGTCGCACAAACTTTTGTTTACAAAAATTTCGATGGCCTATAGTTCGCAAGTTATGCAATCAGTTGACATAAGATTGTGCATGCATGTAGACATGTTAATGACCTTTATATATGCCAAGTTTCAGATGGCTACCTACTCAAACAAGCAAGCAGTAGCGGTTTGAAATTTTCACAATTTGGGCTACACGTTCGGGACGATTCGTGACCTTAGGTGACTTGCACAATTCGGGCTGAAACTAGTGCCAAATGAGAGGGTTGGGATAAACATTCAATTGACCATATGTGCCAAAAATTCTCGTTCTTTAGTTTTCGAGTTATAGCCCCTGGAAGTCGAAAACTGCACGACTTTGCCCTCGAATATCTCGACAACGGAGAAAGGAGAATTTCAGGGCATTTTCTCCCAAGAAATATATGGGAATTATCTGTAATTTAGCACAGTTTCAGAACGATTCGTGAAAGTCACCTTTTAAGAATAACTTCCACTGCAGGCCCATATATAAAAGTTTGCTCCTTTATTACTCTGCACATGGACAATTATTTGCGCTGTTATTTGCCCCAGGCATGTACCTATGTAATTACCGTTTACAGTGTAAAGATGGATGTTATCGGTCGCTGAACGTCGGAGCAGTAGGCGTTTAATGCATTTTCCCATAGGGTCCAATGCAAAATTGACACCTCATTTTCTCCATTCTCAAGAGCTTTGAGTCTCTGCAAAACATATACATGTGTAGACACAAATAAGTGAAATAGAATGAAGGCTATTTCAGCTTTAGCTTTTATTCCGTTTGGGAGCTAAAGTCGCACAAACTTTTGTTTACAAAAATTTCGATGGCCTATAGTTCGCAAGTTATGCAATCAGTTGACATAAGATTGTGCATGCATGTAGACATGTTAATGATCTTTATATATGCCAAGTTTCAGATGGCTACCTACTCAAACAAGCAAGCAGTAGCGGTTTAAAATTTTCACAATTTGGGCTACACGTTCGGGACGATTCGTGACCTTAGGTGACTTGCACAATTCGGGCTGAAACTAGTGCCAAATGAGAGGGTTGGGATAAACATTCAATTGACCATATGTGCCAAAAATTCTCGTTCTTTAGTTTTCGAGTTATAGCCCCTGGAAGTCGAAAACTGCACGACTTTGCCCTCGAATATCTCGACAACGGAGAAAGGAGAATTTCAGGGCATTTTCTCCCAAGAAATATATGGGAATTATCTGTAATTTAGCACAGTTTCAGAACGATTCGTGAAAGTCACCTTTTAAGAATAACTTCCACTGCAGGCCCATATTTAAAAGTTTGCTCCTTTATTACTCTGCACATGGACAATTATTTGCGCTGTTATTTGCCCCAGGCATGTACCTATGTAATTACCGTTTACAGTGTAAAGATGGATGTTATCGGTCGCTGAACGTCGGAGCAGTAGGCGTTTAATGCATTTTCCCATAGGGTCCAATGCAAAATTGACACCTCATTTTCTCCATTCTCAAGAGCTTTGAGTCTCTGCAAAACATATACATGTGTAGACACAAATAAGTGAAATAGAATGAAGGCTATTTCAGCTTTAGCTTTTATTCCGTTTGGGAGCTAAAGTCGCACAAACTTTTGTTTACAAAAATTTCGATGGGTTATAGTTCGCAAGTTATGCAATCAGTTGACATAAGATTGTGCATGCATGTAGACATGTTAATGACCTTTATATATGCCAAGTTTCAGATGGCTACCTACTCAAACAAGCAAGCAGTAGCGGTTTGAAATTTTCACAATTTGGGCTACACGTTCGGGACGATTCGTGACCTTAGGTGACTTGCACAATTCGGGCTGAAACTAGTGCCAAATGAGAGGGTTGGGATAAACATTCAATTGACCATATGTGCCAAAAATTCTCGTTCTTTAGTTTTCGAGTTATAGCCCCTGGAAGTCGAAAACTGCACGACTTTGCCCTCGAATATCTCGACAACGGAGAAAGGAGAATTTCAGGGCATTTTCTCCCAAGAAATATATGGGAATTATCTGTAATTTAGCACAGTTTCAGAACGATTCGTGAAAGTCACCTTTTAAGAATAACTTCCACTGCAGGCCAATATATAAAAGTTTGCTCCTTTATTACTCTGCACATGGACAATTATTTGCGCTGTTATTTGCCCCAGGCATGTACCTATGTAATTACCGTTTACAGTGTAAAGATGGATGTTATCGGTCGCTGAACGTCGGAGCAGTAGGCGTTTAATGCATTTTCCCATAGGGTCCAATGCAAAATTGACACCTCATTTTCTCCATTCTCAAGAGCTTTGAGTCTCTGCAAAACATATACATGTGTAGACACAAATAAGTGAAATAGAATGAAGGCTATTTCAGCTTTAGCTTTTATTCCGTTTGGGAGTTAAAGTCGCACAAACTTTTGTTTACAAAAATTTCGATGGCCTATAGTTCGCAAGTTATGCAATCAGTTGACATAAGATTGTGCATGCATGTAGACATGTTAATGACCTTTATATATGCCAAGTTTCAGATGGCTACCTACTCAAACAAGCAAGCAGTAGCGGTTTGAAATTTTCACAATTTGGGCTACACGTTCGGGACGATTCGTGACCTTAGGTGACTTGCACAATTCGGGCTGAAACTAGTGCCAAATGAGAGGGTTGGGATAAACATTCAATTGACCATATGTGCCAAAAATTCTCGTTCTTTAGTTTTCGAGTTATAGCCCCTGGAAGTCGAAAACTGCACGACTTTGCCCTCGAATATCTCGACAACGGAGAAAGGAGAATTTCAGGGCATTTTCTTCCAAGAAATATATGGGAATTATCTGTAATTTAGCACAGTTTCAGAACGATTCGTGAAAGTCACCTTTTAAGAATAACTTCCACTGCAGGCCCATATATAAAAGTTTGCTCCTTTATTACTCTGCACATGGACAATTACTTGCGCTGTTATTTGCCCCAGGCATGTACCTATGTAATTACCGTTTACAGTGTAAAGATGGATGTTATCGGTCGCTGAACGTCGGAGCAGTAGGCGTTTAATGCATTTTCCCATAGGGTCCAATGCAAAATTGACACCTCATTTTCTCCATTCTCAAGAGCTTTGAGTCTCTGCAAAACATATACATGTGTAGACACAAATAAGTGAAATAGAATGAAGGCTATTTCAGCTTTAGCTTTTATTCCGTTTGGGAGCTAAAGTCGCACAAACTTTTGTTTACAAAAATTTCGATGGCCTATAGTTCGCAAGTTATGCAATCAGTTGACATAAGATTGTGCATGCATGTAGACATGTTAATGACCTTTATATATGCCAAGTTTCAGATGGCTACCTACTCAAACAAGCAAGCAGTAGCGGTTTGAAATTTTCACAATTTGGGCTACACGTTCGGGACGATTCGTGACCTTAGGTGACTTGCACAATTCGGGCTGAAACTAGTGCCAAATGAGAGGGTTGGGATAAACATTCAATTGACCATATGTGCCAAAAATTCTCGTTCTTTAGTTTTCGAGTTATAGCCCCTGGAAGTCGAAAACTGCACGACTTTGCCCTCGAATATCTCGACAACGGAGAAAGGAGAATTTCAGGGCATTTTCTCCCAAGAAATATATGGGAATTATCTGTAATTAAGCACAGTTTCAGAACGATTCGTGAAAGTCACCTTTTAAGAATAACTTCCACTGCAGGCCCATATATAAAAGTTTGCTCCTTTATTACTCTGCACATGGACAATTATTTGCGCTGTTATTTGCCCCAGGCATGTACCTATGTAATTACCGTTTACAGTGTAAAGATGGATGTTATCGGTCGCTGAACGTCGGAGCAGTAGGCGTTTAATGCATTTTCCCATAGGGTCCAATGCAAAATTGACACCTCATTTTCTCCATTCTCAAGAGCTTTGAGTCTCTGCAAAAAATATACATGTGTAGACACAAATAAGTGAAATAGAATGAAGGCTATTTCAGCTTTAGCTTTTATTCCGTTTGGCAGCTAAAGTCGCACAAACTTTTGTTTACAAAAATTTCGATGGCCTATAGTTCGCAAGTTATGCAATCAGTTGACATAAGATTGTGCATGCATGTAGACATGTTAATGACCTTTATATATGCCAAGTTTCAGATGGCTACCTACTCAAACAAGCAAGCAGTAGCGGTTTGAAATTTTCACAATTTGGGCTACACGTTCGGGACGATTCGTGACCTTAGGTGACTTGCACAATTCGGGCTGAAACTAGTGCCAAATGAGAGGGTTGGGATAAACATTCAATTGACCATATGTGCCAAAAATTCTCGTTCTTTAGTTTTCGAGTTATAGCCCCTGGAAGTCGAAAACTGCACGACTTTGCCCTCGAATATCTCGACAACGGAGAAAGGAGAATTTCAGGGCATTTTCTCCCAAGAAATATATGGGAATTATCTGTAATTTAGCACAGTTTCAGAACGATTCGTGAAAGTCACCTTTTAAGAATAACTTCCACTGCAGGCCCATATATAAAAGTTTGCTCCTTTATTACTCTGCACATGGACAATTATTTGCGCTGTTATTTGCCCCAGGCATGTACCTATGTAATTACCGTTTACAGTGTAAAGATGGATGTTATCGGTCGCTGAACGTCGGAGCAGTAGGCGTTTAATGCATTTTCCCATAGGGTCCAATGCAAAATTGACACCTCATTTTCTCCATTCTCAAGAGCTTTGAGTCTCTGCAAAACATATACATGTGTAGACACAAATAAGTGAAATAGAATGAAGGCTATTTCAGCTTTAGCTTTTATTCCGTTTGGGAGCTAAAGTCGCACAAACTTTTGTTTACAAAAATTTCGATGGCCTATAGTTCGCAAGTTATGCAATCAGTTGACATAAGATTGTGCTTGCATGTAGACATGTTAATGACCTTTATATATGCCAAGTTTCAGATGGCTACCTACTCAAACAAGCAAGCAGTAGCGGTTTGAAATTTTCACAATTTGGGCTACACGTTCGGGACGATTCGTGACCTTAGGTGACTTGCACAATTCGGGCTGAAACTAGTGCCAAATGAGAGGGTTGGGATAAACATTCAATTGACCATATGTGCCAAAAATTCTCGTTCTTTAGTTTTCGAGTTATAGCCCCTGGAAGTCGAAAACTGCACGACTTTGCCCTCGAATATCTCGACAACGGAGAAAGGAGAATTTCAGGGCATTTTCTCCCAAGAAATATATGGGAATTATCTGTAATTTAGCACAGTTTCAGAACGATTCGTGAAAGTCACCTTTTAAGAATAACTTCCACTGCAGGCCCATATATAAAAGTTTGCTCCTTTATTACTCTGCACATGGACAATTATTTGCGCTGTTATTTGCCCCAGGCATGTACCTATGTAATTACCGTTTACAGTGTAAAGATGGATGTTATCGGTCGCTGAACGTCGGAGCAGTAGGCGTTTAATGCATTTTCCCATAGGGTCCAATGCAAAATTGACACCTCATTTTCTCCATTCTCAAGAGCTTTGAGTCTCTGCAAAACATATACATGTGTAGACACAAATAAGTGAAATAGAATGAAGGCTATTTCAGCTTTAGCTTTTATTCCGTTTGGGAGCTAAAGTCGCACAAACTTTTGTTTACAAAAATTTCGATGGCCTATAGTTCGCAAGTTATGCAATCAGTTGACATAAGATTGTGCATGCATGTAGACATGTTAATGACCTTTATATATGCCAAGTTTCAGATGGCTACCTACTCAAACAAGCAAGCAGTAGCGGTTTGAAATTTTCACAATTTGGGCTACACGTTCGGGACGATTCGTGACCTTAGGTGACTTGCACAATTCGGGCTGAAACTAGTGCCAAATGAGAGGGTTGGGATAAACATTCAATTGACCATATGTGCCAAAAATTCTCGTTCTTTAGTTTTCGAGTTATAGCCCCTGGAAGTCGAAAACTGCACGACTTTGCCCTCGAATATCTCGACAACGGAGAAAGGAGAATTTCAGGGCATTTCCTCCCAAGAAATATATGGGAATTATCTGTAATTTAGCACAGTTTCAGAACGATTCGTGAAAGTCACCTTTTAAGAATAACTTCCACTGCAGGCCAATATATAAAAGTTTGCTCCTTTATTACTCTGCACATGGACAATTATTTGCGCTGTTATTTGCCCCAGGCATGTACCTATGTAATTACCGTTTACAGTGTAAAGATGGATGTTATCGGTCGCTGAACGTCGGAGCAGTAGGCGTTTAATGCATTTTCCCATAGGGTCCAATGCAAAATTGACACCTCATTTTCTCCATTCTCAAGAGCTTTGAGTCTCTGCAAAACATATACATGTGTAGACACAAATAAGTGAAATAGAATGAAGGCTATTTCAGCTTTAGCTTTTATTCCGTTTGGGAGTTAAAGTCGCACAAACTTTTGTTTACAAAAATTTCGATGGCCTATAGTTCGCAAGTTATGCAATCAGTTGACATAAGATTGTGCATGCATGTAGACATGTTAATGACCTTTATATATGCCAAGTTTCAGATGGCTACCTACTCAAACAAGCAAGCAGTAGCGGTTTGAAATTTTCACAATTTGGGCTACACGTTCGGGACGATTCGTGACCTTAGGTGACTTGCACAATTCGGGCTGAAACTAGTGCCAAATGAGAGGGTTGGGATAAACATTCAATTGACCATATGTGCCAAAAATTCTCGTTCTTTAGTTTTCGAGTTATAGCCCCTGGAAGTCGAAAACTGCACGACTTTGCCCTCGAATATCTCGACAACGGAGAAAGAATTTCAGGGCATTTTCTTCCAAGAAATATATGGGAATTATCTGTAATTTAGCACAGTTTCAGAACGATTCGTGAAAGTCACCTTTTAAGAATAACTTCCACTGCAGGCCCATATATAAAAGTTTGCTCCTTTATTACTCTGCACATGGACAATTATTTGCGCTGTTATTTGCCCCAGGCATGTACCTATGTAATTACCGTTTACAGTGTAAAGATGGATGTTATCGGTCGCTGAACGTCGGAGCAGTAGGCGTTTAATGCATTTTCCCATAGGGTCCAATGCAAAATTGACACCTCATTTTCTCCATTCTCAAGAGCTTTGGGTCTCTGCAAAACATATACATGTGTAGACACAAATAAGTGAAATAGAATGAAGGCTATTTCAGCTTTAGCTTTTATTCCGTTTGGGAGCTAAAGTCGCACAAACTTTTGTTTACAAAAATTTCGATGGCCTATAGTTCGCAAGTTATGCAATCAGTTGACATAAGATTGTGCATGCATGTAGACATGTTAATGACCTTTATATATGCCAAGTTTCAGATGGCTACCTACTCAAACAAGCAAGCAGTAGCGGTTTGAAATTTTCACAATTTGGGCTACACGTTCGGGACGATTCGTGACCTTAGGTGACTTGCACAATTCGGGCTGAAACTAGTGCCAAATGAGAGGGTTGGGATAAACATTCAATTGACCATATGTGCCAAAAATTCTCGTTCTTTAGTTTTCGAGTTATAGCCCCTGGAAGTCGAAAACTGCACGACTTTGCCCTCGAATATCTCGACAACGGAGAAAGGAGAATTTCAGGGCATTTTCTCCCAAGAAATATATGGGAATTATCTGTAATTTAGCACAGTTTCAGAACGATTCGTGAAAGTCACCTTTTAAGAATAACTTCCACTGCAGGCCCATATATAAAAGTTTGCTCCTTTATTACTCTGCACATGGACAATTATTTGCGCTGTTATTTGCCCCAGGCATGTACCTATGTAATTACCGTTTACAGTGTAAAGATGGATGTTATCGGTCGCTGAACGTCGGAGCAGTAGGCGTTTAATGCATTTTCCCATAGGGTCCAATGCAAAATTGACACCTCATTTTCTCCATTCTCAAGAGCTTTGAGTCTCTGCAAAAAATATACATGTGTAGACACAAATAAGTGAAATAGAATGAAGGCTATTTCAGCTTTAGCTTTTATTCCGTTTGGGAGCTAAAGTCGCACAAACTTTTGTTTACAAAAATTTCGATGGCCTATAGTTCGCAAGTTATGCAATCAGTTGACATAAGATTGTGCATGCATGTAGACATGTTAATGACCTTTATATATGCCAAGTTTCAGATGGCTACCTACTCAAACAAGCAAGCAGTAGCGGTTTGAAATTTTCACAATTTGGGCTACACGTTCGGGACGATTCGTGACCTTAGGTGACTTGCACAATTCGGGCTGAAACTAGTGCCAAATGAGAGGGTTGGGATAAACATTCAATTGACCATATGTGCCAAAAATTCTCGTTCTTTAGTTTTCGAGTTATAGCCCCTGGAAGTCGAAAACTGCACGACTTTGCCCTCGAATATCTCGACAACGGAGAAAGGAGAATTTCAGGGCATTTTCTCCCAAGAAATATATGGGAATTATCTGTAATTTAGCACAGTTTCAGAACGATTCGTGAAAGTCACCTTTTAAGAATAACTTCCACTGCAGGCCCATATATAAAAGTTTGCTCCTTTATTACTCTGCACATGGACAATTATTTGCGCTGTTATTTGCCCCAGGCATGTACCTATGTAATTACCGTTTACAGTGTAAAGATGGATGTTATCGGTCGCTGAACGTCGGAGCAGTAGGCGTTTAATGCATTTTCCCATAGGGTCCAATGCAAAATTGACACCTCATTTTCTCCATTCTCAAGAGCTTTGAGTCTCTGCAAAACATATACATGTGTAGACACAAATAAGTGAAATAGAATGAAGGCTATTTCAGCTTTAGCTTTTATTCCGTTTGGGAGCTAAAGTCGCACAAACTTTTGTTTACAAAAATTTCGATGGCCTATAGTTCGCAAGTTATGCAATCAGTTGACATAAGATTGTGCTTGCATGTAGACATGTTAATGACCTTTATATATGCTAAGTTTCAGATGGCTACCTACTCAAACAAGCAAGCAGTAGCGGTTTGAAATTTTCACAATTTGGGCTACACGTTCGGGACGATTCGTGACCTTAGGTGACTTGCACAATTCGGGCTGAAACTAGTGCCAAATGAGAGGGTTGGGATAAACATTCAATTGACCATATGTGCCAAAAATTCTCGTTCTGTAGTTTTCGAGTTATAGCCCCTGGAAGTCGAAATCTGCACGACTTTGCCCTCGAATATCTCGACAACGGAGAAAGGAGAATTTCAGGGCATTTTCTCCCAAGAAATATATGGGAATTATCTGTAATTTAGTACAGTTTCAGAACGATTCGTGAAAGTCACCTTTTAAGAATAACTTCCACTGCAGGCCCATATATAAAAGTTTGCTCCTTTATTACTCTGCACATGGACAATTATTTGCGCTGTTATTTGCCCCAGGCATGTACCTATGTAATTACCGTTTACAGTGTAAAGATGGATGTTATCGGTCGCTGAACGTCGGAGCAGTAGGCGTTTAATGCATTTTCCCATAGGGTCCAATGCAAAATTGACACCTCATTTTCTCCATTCTCAAGAGCTTTGAGTCTCTGCAAAACATATACATGTGTAGACACAAATAAGTGAAATAGAATGAAGGCTATTTCAGCTTTAGCTTTTATTCCGTTTAAGAGCTAAAGTCGCACAAACTTTTGTTTACAAAAATTTCGATGGCCTATAGTTCGCAAGTTATGCAATCAGTTGACATAATATTGTGCATGCATGTAGACATGTTAATGACCTTTATATATGCCAAGTTTCAGATGGCTACCTACTCAAACAAGCAAGCAGTAGCGGTTTGAAATTTTCACAATTTGGGCTACACGTTCGGGACGATTCGTGACCTTAGGTGACTTGCACAATTCTGGCTGAAACTAGTGCCAAATGAGAGGGTTGGGATAAACATTCAATTGACCATATGTGCCAAAAATTCTCGTTCTTTAGTTTTCGAGTTATAGCCCCTGGAAGTCGAAAACTGCACGACTTTGCCCTCGAATATCTCGACAACGGAGAAAGGAGAATTTCAGGGCATTTTCTCCCAAGAAATATATGGGAATTATCTGTAATTTAGCACAGTTTCAGAACGATTCGTGAAAGTCACCTTTTAAGAAAAACTTCCACTGCAGGCCCATATATAAAAGTTTGCTCCTTTATTACTCTGCACATGGACAATTATTTGCGCTGTTATTTGCCCCAGGCATGTACCTATGTAATTACCGTTTACAGTGTAAAGATGGATGTTATCGGTCGCTGAACGTCGGAGCAGTAGGCGTTTAATGCATTTTCCCATAGGGTCCAATGCAAAATTGACACCTCATTTTCTCCATTCTCAAGAGCTTTGAGTCTCTGCAAAACATATACATGTGTAGACACAAATAAGTGAAATAGAATGAAGGCTATTTCAGCTTTAGCTTTTATTCCGTTTGGGAGCTAAAGTCGCACAAACTTTTGTTTACAAAAATTTCGATGGCCTATAGTTCGCAAGTTATGCAATCAGTTGACATAAGATTGTGCATGCATGTAGACATGTTAATGACCTTTATATATGCCAAGTTTCAGATGGCTACCTACTCAAACAAGCAAGCAGTAGCGGTTTGAAATTTTCACAATTTGGGCTACACGTTCGGGACGATTCGTGACCTTAGGTGACTTGCACAATTCTGGCTGAAACTAGTGCCAAATGAGAGGGTTGGGATAAACATTCAATTGACCATATGTGCCAAAAATTCTCGTTCTTTAGTTTTCGAGTTATAGCCCCTGGAAGTCGAAAACTGCACGACTTTGCCCTCGAATATCTCGACAACGGAGAAAGGAGAATTTCAGGGCATTTTCTCCCAAGAAATATATGGGAATTATCTGTAATTTAGTACAGTTTCAGAACGATTCGTGAAAGTCACCTTTTAAGAATAACTTCCACTGCAGGCCCATATATAAAAGTTTGCTCCTTTATTACTCTGCACATGGACAATTATTTGCGCTGTTATTTGCCCCAGGCATGTACCTATGTAATTACCGTTTACAGTGTAAAGATGGATGTTATCGGTCGCTGAACGTCGGAGCAGTAGGCGTTTAATGCATTTTCCCATAGGGTCCAATGCAAAATTGACACCTCATTTTCTCCATTCTCAAGAGCTTTGAGTCTCTGCAAAACATATACATGTGTAGACACAAATAAGTGAAATAGAATGAAGGCTATTTTAGCTTTAGCTTTTATTCCGTTTGGGAGCTAAAGTCGCACAAACTTTTGTTCACAAAAATTTCGATGGCCTATAGTTCGCAAGTTATGCAATCAGTTGACATAAGATTGTGCATGCATGTAGACATGTTAATGACCTTTATATATGCCAAGTTTCAGATGGCTACCTACTCAAACAAGCAAGCAGTAGCGGTTTGAAATTTTCACAATTTGGGCTACACGTTCGGGACGATTCGTGACCTTAGGTGACTTGCACAATTCGGGCTGAAACTAGTGCCAAATGAGAGGGTTGGGATAAACATTCAATTGACCATATGTGCCAAAAATTCTCGTTATTTAGTTTTCGAGTTATAGCCCCTGGAAGTCGAAAACTGCACGACTTTGCCCTCGAATATCTCGACAACGGAGAAAGGAGAATTTCAGGGCATTTTCTCCCAAGAAATATATGGGAATTATCTGTAATTTAGCACAGTTTCAGAACGATTCGTGAAAGTCACCTTTTAAGAATAACTTCCACTGCAGGCCCATATATAAAAGTTTGCTCCTTTATTACTCTGCACATGGACAATTATTTGCGCTGTTATTTGCCCCAGGCATGTACCTATGTAATTACCGTTTACAGTGTAAAGATGGATGTTATCGGTCGCTGAACGTCGGAGCAGTAGGCGTTTAATGCATTTTCCCATAGGGTCCAATGCAAAATTGACACCTCATTTTCTCCATTCTCAAGAGCTTTGAGTCTCTGCAAAACATATACATGTGTAGACACAAATAAGTGAAATAGAATGAAGGCTATTTCAGCTTTAGCTTTTATTCCGTTTGGGAGCTAAAGTCGCACAAACTTTTGTTTACAAAAATTTCGATGGCCTATAGTTCGCAAGTTATGCAATCAGTTGACATAAGATTGTGCATGCATGTAGACATGTTAATGACCTTTATATATGCCAAGTTTCAGATGGCTACCTACTCAAACAAGCAAGCAGTAGCGGTTTGAAATTTTCACAATTTGGGCTACACGTTCGGGACGATTCGTGACCTTAGGTGACTTGCACAATTCGGGCTGAAACTAGTGCCAAATGAGAGGGTTGGGATAAACATTCAATTGACCATATGTGCCAAAAATTCTCGTTCTTTAGTTTTCGAGTTATAGCCCCTGGAAGTCGAAAACTGCACGACTTTGCCCTCGAATATCTCGACAACGGAGAAAGGAGAATTTCAGGGCATTTTCTCCCAAGAAATATATGGGAATTATCTGTAATTTAGCACAGTTTCAGAACGATTCGTGAAAGTCACCTTTTAAGAATAACTTCCACTGCAGGCCCATATATAAAAGTTTGCTCCTTTATTACTCTGCACATGGACAATTATTTGCGCTGTTATTTGCCCCAGGCATGTACCTATGTAATTACCGTTTACAGTGTAAAGATGGATGTTATCGGTCGCTGAACGTCGGAGCAGTAGGCGTTTAATGCATTTTCCCATAGGGTCCAATGCAAAATTGATACCTCATTTTCTCCATTCTCAAGAGCTTTGAGTCTCTGCAAAACATATACATGTGTAGACACAAATAAGTGAAATAGAATGAAGGCTATTTCAGCTTTAGCTTTTATTCCGTTTGGGAGCTAAAGTCGCACAAACTTTTGTTTACAAAAATTTCGATGGCCTATAGTTCGCAAGTTATGCAATCAGTTGACATAAGATTTTGCATGCATGTAGACATGTTAATGACCTTTATATATGCCAAGTTTCAGATGGCTACCTACTCAAACAAGCAAGCAGTAGCGGTTTGAAATTTTCACAATTTGGGCTACACGTTCGGGACGATTCGTGATCTTAGGTGACTTGCACAATTCGGGCTGAAACTAGTGCCAAATGAGAGGGTTGGGATAAACATTCAATTGACCATATGTGCAAAAAATTCTCGTTCTTTAGTTTTCGAGTTATAGCCCCTGGAAGTCGAAAACTGCACGACTTTGCCCTCGAATATCTCGACAACGGAGAAAGGAGAATTTCAGGGCATTTTCTCCCAAGAAATATATGGGAATTATCTGTAATTTAGCACAGTTTCAGAACGATTCGTGAAAGTCACCTTTTAAGAATAACTTCCACTGCAGGCCCATATATAAAAGTTTGCTCCTTTATTACTCTGCACATGGACAATTATTTGCGCTGTTATTTGCCCCAGGCATGTACCTATGTAATTACCGTTTACAGTGTAAAGATGGATGTTATCGGTCGCTGAACGTCGGAGCAGTAGGCGTTTAATGCATTTTCCCATAGGGTCCAATGCAAAATTGACACCTCATTTTCTCCATTCTCAAGAGCTTTGAGTCTCTGCAAAACATATACATGTGTAGACACAAATAAGTGAAATAGAATGAAGGCTATTTCAGCTTTAGCTTTTATTCCGTTTGGGAGCTAAAGTCGCACAAACTTTTGTTTACAAAAATTTCGATGGCCTATAGTTCGCAAGTTATGCAATCAGTTGACATAATATTGTGCATGCATGTAGACATGTTAATGACCTTTATATATGCCAAGTTTCAGATGGCTACCTACTCAAACAAGCAAGCAGTAGCGGTTTGAAATTTTCACAATTTGGGCTACACGTTCGGGACGATTCGTGACCTTAGGTGACTTGCACAATTCTGGCTGAAACTAGTGCCAAATGAGAGGGTTGGGATAAACATTCAATTGACCATATGTGCCAAAAATTCTCGTTCTTTAGTTTTCGAGTTATAGCCCCTGGAAGTCGAAAACTGCACGACTTTGCCCTCGAATATCTCGACAACGGAGAAAGGAGAATTTCAGGGCATTTTCTCCCAAGAAATATATGGGAATTATCTGTAATTTAGCACAGTTTCAGAACGATTCGTGAAAGTCACCTTTTAAGAAAAACTTCCACTGCAGGCCCATATATAAAAGTTTGCTCCTTTATTACTCTGCACATGGACAATTATTTGCGCTGTTATTTGCCCCAGGCATGTACCTATGTAATTACCGTTTACAGTGTAAAGATGGATGTTATCGGTCGCTGAACGTCGGAGCAGTAGGCGTTTAATGCATTTTCCCATAGGGTCCAATGCAAAATTGACACCTCATTTTCTCCATTCTCAAGAGCTTTGAGTCTCTGCAAAACATATACATGTGTAGACACAAATAAGTGAAATAGAATGAAGGCTATTTCAGCTTTAGCTTTTATTCCGTTTGGGAGCTAAAGTCGCACAAACTTTTGTTTACAAAAATTTCGATGGCCTATAGTTCGCAAGTTATGCAATCAGTTGACATAAGATTGTGCATGCATGTAGACATGTTAATGACCTTTATATATGCCAAGTTTCAGATGGCTACCTACTCAAACAAGCAAGCAGTAGCGGTTTGAAATTTTCACAATTTGGGCTACACGTTCGGGACGATTCGTGACCTTAGGTGACTTGCACAATTCGGGCTGAAACTAGTGCCAAATGAGAGGGTTGGGATAAACATTCAATTGACCATATGTGCCAAAAATTCTCGTTCTTTAGTTTTCGAGTTATAGCCCCTGGAAGTCGAAAACTGCACGACTTTGCCCTCGAATATCTCGACAACGGAGAAAGGAGAATTTCAGGGCATTTTCTCCCAAGAAATATATGGGAATTATCTGTAATTTAGTACAGTTTCAGAACGATTCGTGAAAGTCACCTTTTAAGAATAACTTCCACTGCAGGCCCATATATAAAAGTTTGCTCCTTTATTACTCTGCACATGGACAATTATTTGCGCTGTTATTTGCCCCAGGCATGTACCTATGTAATTACCGTTTACAGTGTAAAGATGGATGTTATCGGTCGCTGAACGTCGGAGCAGTAGGCGTTTAATGCATTTTCCCATAGGGTCCAATGCAAAATTGACACCTCATTTTCTCCATTCTCAAGAGCTTTGAGTCTCTGCAAAACATATACATGTGTAGACACAAATAAGTGAAATAGAATGAAGGCTATTTTAGCTTTAGCTTTTATTCCGTTTGGGAGCTAAAGTAGCACAAACTTTTGTTTACAAAAATTTCGATGGCCTATAGTTCGCAAGTTATGCAATCAGTTGACATAAGATTGTGCATGCATGTAGACATGTTAATGACCTTTATATATGCCAAGTTTCAGATGGCTACCTACTCAAACAAGCAAGCAGTAGCGGTTTGAAATTTTCACAATTTGGGCTACACGTTCGGGACGATTCGTGACCTTAGGTGACTTGCACAATTCGGGCTGAAACTAGTGCCAAATGAGAGGGTTGGGATAAACATTCAATTAACCATATGTGCCAAAAATTCTCGTTCTTTAGTTTTCGAGTTATAGCCCCTGGAAGTCGAAAACTGCACGACTTTGCCCTCGAATATCTCGACAACGGAGAAAGGAGAATTTCAGGGCATTTTCTCCCAAGAAATATATGGGAATTATCTGTAATTTAGCACAGTTTCAGAACGATTCGTGAAAGTCACCTTTTAAGAATAACTTCCACTGCAGGCCCATATATAAAAGTTTGCTCCTTTATTACTCTGCACATGGACAATTATTTGCGCTGTTATTTGCCCCAGGCATGTACCTATGTAATTACCGTTTACAGTGTAAAGATGGATGTTATCGGTCGCTGAACGTCGGAGCAGTAGGCGTTTAATGCATTTTCTCATAGGGTCCAATGCAAAATTGACACCTCATTTTCTCCATTCTCAAGAGCTTTGAGTCTCTGCAAAACATATACATGTGTACACACAAATAAGTGAAATAGAATGAAGGCTATTTCAGCTTTAGCTTTTATTCCGTTTGGGAGCTAAAGTCGCACAAACTTTTGTTTACAAAAATTTCGATGGCCTATAGTTTGCAAGTTATGCAATCAGTTGACATAAGATTGTGCATGCATGTAGACATGTTAATGACCTTTATATATGCCAAGTTTCAGATGGCTACCTACTCAAACAAGCAAGCAGTAGCGGTTTGAAATTTTCACAATTTGGGCTACACGTTCGGGACGATTCGTGACCTTAGGTGACTTGCACAATTCGGGCTGAAACTAGTGCCAAATGAGAGGGTTGGGATAAACATTCAATTGACCATATGTGCCAAAAATTCTCGTTATTTAGTTTTCGAGTTATAGCCCCTGGAAGTCGAAAACTGCACGACTTTGCCCTCGAATATCTCGACAACGGAGAAAGGAGAATTTCAGGGCATTTTCTCCCAAGAAATATATGGGAATTATCTGTAATTTAGCACAGTTTCAGAACGATTCGTGAAAGTCACCTTTTAAGAATAACTTCCACTGCAGGCCCATATATAAAAGTTTGCTCCTTTATTACTCTGCACATGGACAATTATTTGCGCTGTTATTTGCCCCAGGCATGTACCTATGTAATTACCGTTTACAGTGTAAAGATGGATGTTATCGGTCGCTGAACGTCGGAGCAGTAGGCGTTTAATGCATTTTCCCATAGGGTCCAATGCAAAATTGACACCTCATTTTCTCCATTCTCAAGAGCTTTGAGTCTCTGCAAAACATATACATGTGTAGACACAAATAAGTGAAATAGAATGAAGGCTATTTCAGCTTTAGCTTTTATTCCGTTTGGGAGCTAAAGTCGCACAAACTTTTGTTTACAAAAATTTCGATGGCCTATAGTTCGCAAGTTATGCAATCAGTTGACATAAGATTGTGCATGCATGTAGACATGTTAATGACCTTTATATATGCCAAGTTTCAGATGGCTACCTACTCAAACAAGCAAGCAGTAGCGGTTTGAAATTTTCACAATTTGGGCTACACGTTCGGGACGATTCGTGACCTTAGGTGACTTGCACAATTCGGGCTGAAACTAGTGCCAAATGAGAGGGTTGGGATAAACATTCAATTGACCATATGTGCCAAAAATTCTCGTTCTTTAGTTTTCGAGTTATAGCCCCTGGAAGTCGAAAACTGCACGACTTTGCCCTCGAATATCTCGACAACGGAGAAAGGAGAATTTCAGGGCATTTTCTCCCAAGAAATATATGGGAATTATCTGTAATTTAGCACAGTTTCAGAACGATTCGTGAAAGTCACCTTTTAAGAATAACTTCCACTGCAGGCCCATATATAAAAGTTTGCTCCTTTATTACTCTGCACATGGACAATTATTTGCGCTGTTATTTGCCCCAGGCATGTACCTATGTAATTACCGTTTACAGTGTAAAGATGGATGTTATCGGTCGCTGAACGTCGGAGCAG
Organism: Ctena decussata; assembly: GCA_963989385.1. Lineage (NCBI taxonomy): Eukaryota > Metazoa > Mollusca > Bivalvia > Lucinida > Lucinidae > Ctena > Ctena decussata. The sequence continues at coordinate 67,381,018 of OZ022510.1, read as the reverse complement.
TAGGCGTTTAATGCATTTTCCCATAGGGTCCAATGCAAAATTGACACCTCATTTTCTCCATTCTCAAGAGCTTTGAGTCTCTGCAAAACATATACATGTGTAGACACAAATAAGTGAAATAGAATGAAGGCTATTTCAGCTTTAGCTTTTATTCCGTTTGGGAGCTAAAGTCGCACAAACTTTTGTTTACAAAAATTTCGATGGCCTATAGTTCGCAAGTTATGCAATCAGTTGACATAAGATTTTGCATGCATGTAGACATGTTAATGACCTTTATATATGCCAAGTTTCAGATGGCTACCTACTCAAACAATCAAGCAGTAGCGGTTTGAAATTTTCACAATTTGGGCTACACGTTCGGGACGATTCGTGATCTTAGGTGACTTGCACAATTCGGGCTGAAACTAGTGCCAAATGAGAGGGTTGGGATAAACATTCAATTGACCATATGTGCAAAAAATTCTCGTTCTTTAGTTTTCGAGTTATAGCCCCTGGAAGTCGAAAACTGCACGACTTTGCCCTCGAATATCTCGACAACGGAGAAAGGAGAATTTCAGGGCATTTTCTCCCAAGAAATATATGGGAATTATCTGTAATTTAGCACAGTTTCAGAACGATTCGTGAAAGTCACCTTTTAAGAATAACTTCCACTGCAGGCCCATATATAAAAGTTTGCTCCTTTATTACTCTGCACATGGACAATTATTTGCGCTGTTATTTGCCCCAGGCATGTACCTATGTAATTACCGTTTACAGTGTAAAGATGGATGTTATCGGTCGCTGAACGTCGGAGCAGTAGGCGTTTAATGCATTTTCCCATAGGGTCCAATGCAAAATTGACACCTCATTTTCTCCATTCTCAAGAGCTTTGAGTCTCTGCAAAACATATACATGTGTAGACACAAATAAGTGAAATAGAATGAAGGCTATTTCAGCTTTAGCTTTTATTCCGTTTGGGAGCTAAAGTCGCACAAACTTTTGTTTACAAAAATTTCGATGGCCTATAGTTCGCAAGTTATGCAATCAGTTGACATAAGATTGTGCATGCATGTAGACATGTTAATGACCTTTATATATGCCAAGTTTCAGATGGCTACCTACTCAAACAAGCAAGCAGTAGCGGTTTGAAATTTTCACAATTTGGGCTACACGTTCGGGACGATTCGTGACCTTAGGTGACTTGCACAATTCGGGCTGAAACTAGTGCCAAATGAGAGGGTTGGGATAAACATTCAATTGACCATATGTGCCAAAAATTCTCGTTCTTTAGTTTTCGAGTTATAGCCCCTGGAAGTCGAAAACTGCACGACTTTGCCCTCGAATATCTCGACAACGGAGAAAGGAGAATTTCAGGGCATTTTCTCCCAAGAAATATATGGGAATTATCTGTAATTTAGCACAGTTTCAGAACGATTCGTGAAAGTCACCTTTTAAGAATAACTTCCACTGCAGGCCCATATATAAAAGTTTGCTCCTTTATTACTCTGCACATGGACAATTATTTGCGCTGTTATTTGCCCCAGGCATGTACCTATGTAATTACCGTTTACAGTGTAAAGATGGATGTTATCGGTCGCTGAACGTCGGAGCAGTAGGCGTTTAATGCATTTTCCCATAGGGTCCAATGCAAAATTGACACCTCATTTTCTCCATTCTCAAGAGCTTTGAGTCTCTGCAAAACATATACATGTGTAGACACAAATAAGTGAAATAGAATGAAGGCTATTTCAGCTTTAGCTTTTATTCCGTTTGGGAGCTAAAGTCGCACAAACTTTTGTTTACAAAAATTTCGATGGCCTATAGTTCGCAAGTTATGTAATCAGTTGACATAAGATTGTGTATGCACGTAGACATGTTAATGACCTTTATATATGCCAAGTTTCAGATGGCTACCTACTCAAACAAGCAAGCAGTAGCGGTTTGAAATTTTCACAATTTGGGCTACACGTTCGGGACGATTCGTGACCTTAGGTGACTTGCACAATTCGGGCTGAAACTAGTGCCAAATGAGAGGGTTGGGATAAACATTCAATTGACCATATGTGCCAAAAATTCTCGTTCTTTAGTTTTCGAGTTATAGCCCCTGGAAGTCGAAAACTGCACGACTTTGCCCTCGAATATCTCGACAACGGAGAAAGGAGAATTTCAGGGCATTTTCTCCCAAGAAATATATGGGAATTATCTGTAATTTAGCACAGTTTCAGAACGATTCGTGAAAGTCACCTTTTAAGAAAAACTTCCACTGCAGGCCCATATATAAAAGTTTGCTCCTTTATTACTCTGCACATGGATAATTATTTGCGCTGTTATTTGCCCCAGGCATGTACCTATGTAATTACCGTTTACAGTGTAAAGATGGATGTTATCGGTCGCTGAACGTCGGAGCAGTAGGCGTTTAATGCATTTTCCCATAGGGTCCAATGCAAAATTGACACCTCATTTTCTCCATTCTCAAGAGCTTTGAGTCTCTGCAAAACATATACATGTGTAGACACAAATAAGTGAAATAGAATGAAGGCTATTTCAGCTTTAGCTTTTATTCCGTTTGGGAGCTAAAGTCGCACAAACTTTTGTTTACAAAAATTTCGATGGCCTATAGTTCGCAAGTTATGCAATCAGTTGACATAAGATTGTGCATGCATGTAGACATGTTAATGACCTTTATATATGCCAAGTTTCAGATGGCTACCTACTCAAACAAGCAAGCAGTAGCGGTTTGAAATTTTCACAATTTGGGCTACACGTTCGGGACGATTCGTGACCTTAGGTGACTTGCACAATTCGGGCTGAAACTAGTGCCAAATGAGAGGGTTGGGATAAACATTCAATTGACCATATGTGCCAAAAATTCTCGTTCTTTAGTTTTCGAGTTATAGCCCCTGGAAGTCGAAAACTGCACGACTTTGCCCTCGAATATCTCGACAACGGAGAAAAGAGAATTTCAGGGCATTTTCTCCCAAGAAATATATGGGAATTATCTGTAATTTAGCACAGTTTCAGAACGATTCGTGAAAGTCACCTTTTAAGAATAACTTCCACTGCAGGCCCATATATAAAAGTTTGCTCCTTTATTACTCTGCACATGGACAATTATTTGCGCTGTTATTTGCCCCAGGCATGTACCTATGTAATTACCGTTTACAGTGTAAAGATGGATGTTATCGGTCGCTGAACGTCGGAGCAGTAGGCGTTTAATGCATTTTCCCATAGGGTCCAATGCAAAATTGACACCTCATTTTCTCCATTCTCAAGAGCTTTGAGTCTCTGCAAAACATATACATGTGTAGACACAAATAGGTGAAATAGAATGAAGGCTATTTCAGCTTTAGCTTTTATTCCGTTTGGGAGCTAAAGTCGCACAAACTTTTGTTTACAAAAATTTCGATGGCCTATAGTTCGCAAGTTATGCAATCAGTTGACATAAGATTGTGCATGCATGTAGACATGTTAATGACCTTTATATATGCCAAGTTTCAGATGGCTACCTACTCAAACAAGCAAGCAGTAGCGGTTTGAAATTTTCACAATTTGGGCTACACGTTCGGGACGATTCGTGACCTTAGGTGATTTGCACAATTCGGGCTGAAACTAGTGCCAAATGAGAGGGTTGGGATAAACATTCAATTGACCATATGTGCCAAAAATTCTCGTTCTTTAGTTTTCGAGTTATAGCCCCTGGAAGTCGAAAACTGCACGACTTTGCCCTCGAATATCTCGACAACGGAGAAAGGAGAATTTCAGGGCATTTTCTCCCAAGAAATATATGGGAATTATCTGTAATTTAGCACAGTTTCAGAACGATTCGTGAAAGTCACCTTTTAAGAATAACTTCCACTGCAGGCCCATATATAAAAGTTTGCTCCTTTATTACTCTGCACATGGACAATTATTTGCGCTGTTATTTGCCCCAGGCATGTACCTATGTAATTACCGTTTACAGTGTAAAGATGGATGTTATCGGTCGCTGAACGTCGGAGCAGTAGGCGTTTAATGCATTTTCCCATAGGGTCCAATGCAAAATTGACACCTCATTTTCTCCATTCTCAAGAGCTTTGAGTCTCTGCAAAACATATACATGTGTAGACACAAATAAGTGAAATAGAATGAAGGCTATTTCAGCTTTAGCTTTTATTCCGTTTGGGAGCTAAAGTCGCACAAACTTTTGTTTACAAAAATTTCGATGGCCTATAGTTCGCAAGTTATGCAATCAGTTGACATAAGATTGTGCATGCATGTAGACATGTTAATGACCTTTATATATGCCAAGTTCCAAATGGCTACCTACTCAAACAAGCAAGCAGTAGCGGTTTGAAATTTTCACAATTTGGGCTACACGTTCGGGACGATTCGTGACCTTAGGTGACTTGCACAATTCGGGCTGAAACTAGTGCCAAATGAGAGGGTTGGGATAAACATTCAATTGACCATATGTGCCAAAAATTCTCGTTCTTTAGTTTTCGAGTTATAGCCCCTGGAAGTCGAAAACTGCACGACTTTGCCCTCGAATATCTCGACAACGGAGAAAGGAGAATTTCAGGGCATTTTCTCCCAAGAAATATATGGGAATTATCTGTAATTTAGCACAGTTTCAGAACGATTCGTGAAAGTCACCTTTTAAGAATAACTTCCACTGCAGGCCCATATATAAAAGTTTGCTCCTTTATTACTCTGCACATGGACAATTATTTGCGCTGTTATTTGCCCCAGGCATGTACCTATGTAATTACCGTTTACAGTGTAAAGATGGATGTTATCGGTCGCTGAACGTCGGAGCAGTAGGCGTTTAATGCATTTTCCCATAGGGTCCAATGCAAAATTGACACCTCATTTTCTCCATTCTCAAGAGCTTTGAGTCTCTGCAAAACATATACATGTGTAGACACAAATAAGTGAAATAGAATGAAGGCTATTTCAGCTTTAGCTTTTATTCCGTTTGGGAGCTAAAGTCGCACAAACTTTTGTTTACAAAAATTTCGATGGCCTATAGTTCGCAAGTTATGCAATCAGTTGACATAAGATTGTGCATGCATGTAGACATGTTAATGACCTTTATATATGCCAAGTTTCAGATGGCTACCTACTCAAACAAGCAAGCAGTAGCGGTTTGAAATTTTCACAATTTGGGCTACACGTTCGGGACGATTCGTGACCTTAGGTGACTTGCACAATTCGGGCTGAAACTAGTGCCAAATGAGAGGGTTGGGATAAACATTCAATTGACCATATGTGCCAAAAATTCTCGTTCTTTAGTTTTCGAGTTATAGCCCCTGGAAGTCGAAAACTGCACGACTTTGCCCTCGAATATCTCGACAACGGAGAAAGGAGAATTTCAGGGCATTTTCTCCCAAGAAATATATGGGAATTATCTGTAATTTAGCACAGTTTCAGAACGATTCGTGAAAGTCACCTTTTAAGAATAACTTCCACTGCAGGCCCATATATAAAAGTTTGCTCCTTTATTACTCTGCACATGGACAATTATTTGCGCTGTTATTTGCCCCAGGCATGTACCTATGTAATTACCGTTTACAGTGTAAAGATGGATGTTATCGGTCGCTGAACGTCGGAGCAGTAGGCGTTTAATGCATTTTCCCATAGGGTCCAATGCAAAATTGACACCTCATTTTCTCCATTCTCAAGAGCTTTGAGTCTCTGCAAAACATATACATGTGTAGACACAAATAAGTGAAATAGAATGAAGGCTATTTCAGCTTTAGCTTTTATTCCGTTTGGAAGCTAAAGTCGCACAAACTTTTGTTTACAAAAATTTCGATGGCCTATAGTTCGCAAGTTATGCAATCAGTTGACATAAGATTGTGCATGCATGTAGACATGTTAATGACCTTTATATATGCCAAGTTTCAGATGGCTACCTACTCAAACAAGCAAGCAGTAGCGGTTTGAAATTTTCACAATTTTGGCTACACGTTCGGGACGATTCGTGACCTTAGGTGACTTGCACAATTCGGGCTGAAACTAGTGCCAAATGAGAGAGTTGGGATAAACATTCAATTGACCATATGTGCCAAAAATTCTCGTTCTTTAGTTTTCGAGTTATAGCCCCTGGAAGTCGAAAACTGCACGACTTTGCCCTCGAATATCTCGACAACGGAGAAAGGAGAATTTCAGGGCATTTTCTCCCAAGAAATATATGGGAATTATCTGTAATTTAGCACAGTTTCAGAACGATTCGTGAAAGTCACCTTTTAAGAATAACTTCCACTGCAGGCCCATATATAAAAGTTTGCTCCTTTATTACTCTGCACATGGACAATTATTTGCGCTGTTATTTGCCCCAGGCATGTACCTATGTAATTACCGTTTACAGTGTAAAGATGGATGTTATCGGTCGCTGAACGTCGGAGCAGTAGGCGTTTAATGCATTTTCCCATAGGGTCCAATGCAAAATTGACACCTCATTTTCTCCATTCTCAAGAGCTTTGAGTCTCTGCAAAACATATACATGTGTAGACACAAATAAGTGAAATAGAATGAAGGCTATTTCAGCTTTAGCTTTTATTCCGTTTGGGAGCTAAAGTCGCACAAACTTTTGTTTACAAAAATTTCGATGGCCTATAGTTCGCAAGTTATGCAATCAGTTGACATAAGATTGTGCATGCATGTAGACATGTTAATGACCTTTATATATGCCAAGTTTCAGATGGCTACCTACTCAAACAAGCAAGCAGTAGCGGTTTGAAATTTTCACAATTTGGGCTACACGTTCGGGACGATTCGTGACCTTAGGTGACTTGCACAATTCGGGCTGAAACTAGTGCCAAATGAGAGGGTTGGGATAAACATTCAATTGACCATATGTGCCAAAAATTCTCGTTCTTCAGTTTTCGAGTTATAGCCCCTGGAAGTCGAAAACTGCACGACTTTGCCCTCGAATATCTCGACAACGGAGAAAGGAGAATTTCAGGGCATTTTCTCCCAAGAAATATATGGGAATTATCTGTAATTTAGCACAGTTTCAGAACGATTCGTGAAAGTCACCTTTTAAGAATAACTTCCACTGCAGGCCCATATATAAAAGTTTGCTCCTTTATTACTCTGCACATGGACAATTATTTGCGCTGTTATTTGCCCCAGGCATGTACCTATGTAATTACCGTTTACAGTGTAAAGATGGATGTTATCGATCGCTGAACGTCGGAGCAGTAGGCGTTTAATGCATTTTCCCATAGGGTCCAATGCAAAATTGACACCTCATTTTCTCCATTCTCAAGAGCTTTGAGTCTCTGCAAAACATATACATGTGTAGACACAAATAAGTGAAATAGAATGAAGGCTATTTCAGCTTTAGCTTTTATTCCGTTTGGGAGCTAAAGTCGCACAAACTTTTGTTTACAAAAATTTCGATGGCCTATAGTTCGCAAGTTATGCAATCAGTTGACATAAGATTGTGCATGCATGTAGACATGTTAATGGCCTTTATACATGCCAAGTTTCAGATGGCTACCTACTCATACAAGCAAGCAGTAGCGGTTTGAAATTTTCACAATTTGGGCTACACGTTCGGGACAATTCGTGACCTTAGGTGACTTGCACAATTCGGGCTGAAACTAGTGCCAAATGAGAGGGTTGGGATAAACATTCAATTGACCATATGTGCCAAAAATTCTCGTTCTTTAGTTTTCGAGTTATAGCCCCTGGAAGTCGTAAACTGCACGACTTTGCCCTCGAATATCTCGACAACGGAGAAAGGAGAATTTCTGGGATTTTTTCCCAAGAAATATATGGGAATTATCTGTAATTTTAGCACAGTTTCAGAACGATTCGTGAAAGTCACCTTTTAAGAATAACTTCCACTGCAGCCCATACATAAAAGTTTGCTCCTTTATTACTCTGCACATGGACAATTATTTGCGCTGTTATTTGCCCCAGGCATGTACCTATGTAATTACCGTTTACAGTGTAAAGATGGATGTTATCGGTCGCTGAACGTCGGAGCAGTAGGCGTTTAATGCATTTTCCCATAGGGTCCAATGCAAAATTGACACCTCATTTTCTCCATTCTCAAGAGCTTTGAGTCTCTGCAAAACATATACATGTGTAGACACAAATAAGTGAAATAGAATGAAGGCTATTTCAGCTTTAGCTTTTATTCCGTTTGGGAGCTAAAGTCGCACAAACTTTTGTTTACAAAAATTTCGATGGCCTATAGTTCGCAAGTTATGCAATCAGTTGACATAAGATTGTGCATGCATGTAGACATGTTAATGACCTTTATATATGCCAAGTTTCAGATGGCTACCTACTCAAACAAGCAAGCAGTAGCGGTTTGAAATTTTCACAATTTGGGCTACACGTTCGGGACGATTCGTGACCTTAGGTGACTTGCACAATTCGGGCTGAAACTAGTGCCAAATGAGAGGGTTGGGATAAACATTCAATTGACCATATGTGCCAAAAATTCTCGTTCTTTAGTTTTCGAGTTATAGCCCCTGGAAGTCGAAAACTGCACGACTTTGCCCTCGAATATCTCGACAACGGAGAAAGGAGAATTTCTGGGATTTTTTCCCAAGAAATATATGGGAATTATCTGTAATTTTAGCACAGTTTCAGAACGATTCGTGAAAGTCACCTTTTAAGAATAACTTCCACTGCAGCCCATACATAAAAGTTTGCTCCTTTATTACTCTGCACATGGACAATTATTTGCGCTGTTATTTGCCCCAGGCATGTACCTATGTAATTACCGTTTACAGTGTAAAGATGGATGTTATCGGTCGCTGAACGTCGGAGCAGTAGGCGTTTAATGCATTTTCCCATAGGGTCCAATGCAAAATCGACACCTCATTTTCTACATTCTCAAGAGCTTTGAGTCTCTGCAAAACATATACATGTGTAGACACAAACAAGTGAAATAGAATAAAGGCTATTTCAGCTTTAGCTTTTATTCCGTTTGGGAGCTAAAGTCGCACAAACTTTTGTTTACAAAAATTTCGATGGCCTATAGTTCGCAAGTTATGCAATCAGTTGACATAAGATTGTGCATGCATGTAGACATGTTAATGGCCTTTATACATGCCAAGTTTCAGATGGCTATCTACTCATACAAGCATGCAGTAGCGGTTTGAAATTTTCACAATTTGGGCTACACGTTCGGGACGATTCGTGACCTTAGGTGACTTGCACAATTCGGGCTGAAACTAGTGCCAAATGAGAGGGTTGGGATAAACATTCAATTGACCATATGTGTCAAAAATTCTCGTTCTTTAGTTTTCGAGTTATAGCCCCTGGAAGTCGTAAACTGCACGACTTTGCCCTCGAATATCTCGACAACGGAGAAAGGAGAATATCTGGGATTTTTTCCCAAGAAATATATGGGAATTATCTGTAATTTTAGCACAGTTTAAGAACGATTCGTGAAAGTCACCTTTTAAGAATAACTTCCCCTGCAGCCCATACATAAAAGTTTGCTCCTTTATTACTCTGCACATGGACAATTATTTGCGCTGTTATTTGCCCCAGGCATGTACCTATGTAATTACCGTTTACAGTGTAAAGATGGATGTTATCGGTCGCTGAACGTCGGAGCAGTAGGCGTTTAATGCATTTTCCCATAGGGTCCAATGCAAAATTGACACCTCATTTTCTCCATTCTCAAGAGCTTTGAGTCTCTGCAAAACATATACATGTGTAGACACAAATAAGTGAAATAGAATGAAGGCTATTTCAGCTTTAGCTTTTATTCCGTTTGGGAGCTAAAGTCGCACAAACTTTTGTTTACAAAAATTTCGATGGCCTATAGTTCGCAAGTTATGCAATCAGTTGACATAAGATTGTGCATGCATGTAGACATGTTAATGGCCTTTATACATGCCAAGTTTCAGATGGCTACCTACTCATACAAGCAAGCAGTAGCGGTTTGAAATTTTCACAATTTGGGCTACACGTTCGGGACGATTCGTGACCTTAGGTGACTTGCACAATTCGGGCTGAAACTAGTGCCAAATGAGAGGGTTGGGATAAACATTCAATTGACCATATGTGCCAAAAATTCTCGTTCTTTAGTTTTCGATTTATAGCCCCTGGAAGTCGTAAACTGCACGACTTTGCCCTCGAATATCTCGACAACGGAGAAAGGAGAATTTCTGGGATTTTTTCCCAAGAAATATATGGGAATTATCTGTAATTTTAGCACAGTTTCAGAACGATTCGTGAAAGTCACCTTTTAAGAATAACTTCCACTGCAGCCCATACATAAAAGTTTGCTCCTTTATTACTCTGCACATGGACAATTATTTGCGCTGTTATTTGCCCCAGTCATGTACCTATGTAATTACCGTTTACAGTGTAAAGATGGATGTTATCGGTCGCTGAACGTCGGAGCAGTAGGCGTTTAATGCATTTTCCCATAGGGTCCAATGCAAAATTGACACCTCATTTTCTCCATTCTCAAGAGCTTTGAGTCTCTGCAAAACATATACATGTGTAGACACAAATAAGTGAAATAGAATGAAGGCTATTTCAGCTTTAGCTTTTATTCCGTTTGGGAGCTAAAGTCGCACAAACTTTTGTTTACAAAAATTTCGATGGCCTATAGTTCGCAAGTTATGCAATCAGTTGACATAAGATTGTGCATGCATGTAGACATGTTAATGGCCTTTATACATGCCAAGTTTCAGATGGCTACCTACTCATACAAGCAAGCAGTAGCGGTTTGAAATTTTCACAATTTGGGCTACACGTTCGGGACGATTCGTGACCTTAGGTGACTTGCACAATTCGGGCTGAAACTAGTGCCAAATGAGAGGGTTGGGATAAACATTCAATTGACCATATGTGCCAAAAATTCTCGTTCTTTAGTTTTCGAGTTATAGCCCCTGGAAGTCGTAAACTGCACGACTTTGCCCTCGAATATCTCGACAACGGAGAAAGGAGAATTTCTGGGATTTTTTCCCAAGAAATATATGGGAATTATCTGTAATTTTAGCACAGTTTCAGAACGATTCGTGAAAGTCACCTTTTAAGAATAACTTCCACTGCAGCCCATACATAAAAGTTTGCTCCTTTATTACTCTGCACATGGACAATTATTTGCGCTGTTATTTGCCCCAGGCAAGTACCTATGTAATTACCGTTTACAGTGTAAAGATGGATGTTATCGGTCGCTGAACGTCGGAGCAGTAGGCGTTTAATGCATTTTCCCATAGGGTCCAATGCAAAATTGACACCTCATTTTCTCCATTCTCAAGAGCTTTGAGTCTCTGCAAAACATATACATGTGTAGACACAAATAAGTGAAATAGAATGAAGGCTATTTCAGCTTTAGCTTTTATTCCGTTTGGGAGCTAAAGTCGCACAAACTTTTGTTTACAAAAATTTCGATGGCCTATAGTTCGCAAGTTATGCAATCAGTTGACATAAGATTGTGCATGCATGTAGACATGTTAATGGCCTTTATACATGCCAAGTTTCAGATGGCTACCTACTCATACAAGCAAGCAGTAGCGGTTTGAAATTTTCACAATTTCGGCTACACGTTCGGGACGATTCGTGACCTTAGGTGACTTGCACAATTCGGGCTGAAACTAGTGCCAAATGAGAGGGTTGGGATAAACATTCAATTGACCATCTGTGCCAAAAATTCTCGTTCTTTAGTTTTCGTGTTATAGCCCCTGGAAGTCGTAAACTGCACGACTTTGCCCTCGAATATCTCGACAACGGAGAAAGGAGAATTTCTGGGATTTTTTCCCAAGAAATATATGGGAATTATCTGTAATTTTAGCACAGTTTCAGAACGATTCCTGAAAGTCACCTTTTAAGAATAACTTCCACTGCAGCCCATACATAAAAGTTTGCTCCTTTATTACTCTGCACATGGACAATTATTTGCGCTGTTATTTGCCCCAGGCATGTACCTATGTAATTACCGTTTACAGTGTAAAGATGGATGTTATCGGTCGCTGAACGTCGGAGCAGTAGGCGTTTAATGCATTTTCCCATAGGGTCCAATGCAAAATTGACACCTCATTTTCTCCATTCTCAAGAGCTTTGAGTCTCTGCAAAACATATACATGTGTAGACACAAATAAGTGAAATAGAATGAAGGCTATTTCAGCTTTAGCTTTTATTCCGTTTGGGAGCTAAAGTCGCACAAACTTTTGTTTACAAAAATTTCGATGGCCTATAGTTCGCAAGTTATGCAATCAGTTGACATAAGATTGTGCATGCATGTAGACATGTTAATGGCCTTTATACATGCCAAGTTTCAGATGGCTACCTACTCATACAAGCAAGCAGTAGCGGTTTGAAATTTTCACAATTTCGGCTACACGTTCGGGACGATTCGTGACCTTAGGTGACTTGCACAATTCGGGCTGAAACTAGTGCCAAATGAGAGGGTTGGGATAAACATTCAATTGACCATCTGTGCCAAAAATTCTCGTTCTTTAGTTTTCGTGTTATAGCCCCTGGAAGTCGTAAACTGCACGACTTTGCCCTCGAATATCTCGACAACGGAGAAAGGAGAATTCTGGGATTTTTTCCCAAGAAATATATGGGAATTATCTGTAATTTTAGCACAGTTTCAGAACGATTCGTGAAAGTCACCTTTTAAGAATAACTTCCACTGCAGCCCATACATAAAAGTTTGCTCCTTTATTACTCTGCACATGGACAATTATTTGCGCTGTTATTTGCCCCAGGCATGTACCTATGTAATTACCGTTTACAGTGTAAAGATGGATGTTATCGGTCGCTGAACGTCGGAGCAGTAGGCGTTTAATGCATTTTCCCATAGGGTCCAATGCAAAATTGACACCTCATTTTCTCCATTCTCAAGAGCTTTGAGTCTCTGCAAAACATATACATGTGTAGACACAAATAAGTGAAATAGAATGAAGGCTATTTCAGCTTTAGCTTTTATTCCGTTTGGGAGCTAAAGTCGCACAAACTTTTGTTTACAAAAATTTCGATGGCCTATAGTTCGCAAGTTATGCAATCAGTTGACATAAGATTGTGCATGCATGTAGACATGTTAATGGCCTTTATACATGCCAAGTTTCAGATGGCTACCTACTCATTCAAGCAAGCAGTAGCGGTTTGAAATTTTCACAATTTGGGCTACACGTTCGGGACGATTAGTGACCTTAGGTGACTTGCACAATTCGGCCCGAAACTAATGCCAAATGAGAGGGTTGGGATAAACATTCAACTGACCATATGTGCCAAAAATTCTCGTTCTTTAGTTTTCGAGTTATAGCCCCTGGAAGTCGTAAACTGCACGACTTTGCCCTCGAATATCTCGACAACGGAGAAAGGAGAATTTCTGGGATTTTTTTCCCAAGAAATATATCGGAATTATCTGTAATTTTAGCACAGTTTCAGAACGATTCGTGAAAGTCACCTTTAAAGAATAACTTCCACTGCAGCCCATACATAAAAGTTTGCTCCTTTATTACTCTGCACATGGACAATTATTTGCGCTGTTATTTGCCCCAGGCATGTACCTATGTAATTACCGTTTACAGTGTAAAGATGGATGTTATCGGTCGCTGAACGTCGGAGCAGTAGGCGTTTAATGCATTTTCCCATAGGGTCCAATGCAAAATTGACACCTCATTTTCTCCATTCTCAAGAGCTTTGAGTCTCTGCAAAACATATACATGTGTAGACACAAATAAGTGAAATAGAATGAAGGCTATTTCAGCTTTAGCTTTTATTCCGTTTGGGAGCTAAAGTCGCACAAACTTTTGTTTACAAAAATTTCGATGGCCTATAGTTCGCAAGTTATACAATCAGTTGACATAAGATTGTGCATGCATGTAGACATGTTAATGGCCTTTATACATGCCAAGTTTCAGATGGCTACCTACTCATTCAAGCAAGCAGTAGCGGTTTGAAATTTTCACAATTTGGGCTACACGTTCGGGACGATTCGTGACCTTAGGTGACTTGCACAATTCGGTCTGAAACTAGTGCCAAATGAGAGGGTTGGGATAAACATTCAATTGACCATATGTGCCAAAAATTCTCGTTCTTTAGTTTTCGAGTTATAGCCCCTGGAAGTCGTAAACTGCACGACTTTGCCCTCGAATATCTCGACAACGGAGAAAGGAGAATTTCTGGGATTTTTTTCCCAAGAAATATATCGGAATTATCTGTAATTTTAGCACAGTTTCAGAACGATTCGTGAAAGTCACCTTTAAAGAATAACTTCCACTGCAGCCCATACATAAAAGTTTGCTCCTTTATTACTCTGCACATGGACAATTATTTGCGCTGTTATTTGCCCCAGGCATGTACCTATGTAATTACCGTTTACAGTGTAAAGATGGATGTTATCGGTCGCTGAACGTCGGAGCAGTAGGCGTTTAATGCATTTTCCCATAGGGTCCAATGCAAAATTGACACCTCATTTTCTCCATTCTCAAGAGCTTTGAGTCTCTGCAAAACATATACATGTGTAGACACAAATAAGTGAAATAGAATGAAGGCTATTTCAGCTTTAGCTTTTATTCCGTTTGGAAGCTAAAGTCGCACAAACTTTTGTTTACAAAAATTTCGATGGCCTATAGTTCGCAAGTTATGCAATCAGTTGACATAAGATTGTGCATGCATGTAGACATGTTAATGGCCTTTATACATGCCAAGTTTCAGATGGCTACCTACTCATACAAGCAAGCAGTAGCGGTTTGAAATTTTCACAATTTGGGCTACACGTTCGGGACGATTAGTGACCTTAGGTGACTTGCACAATTCGGCCCGAAACTAATGCCAAATGAGAGGGTTGGGATAAACATTCAATTGACCATATGTGCCAAAAATTCTCGTTCTTTAGTTTTCGAGTTATAGCCCCTGGAAGTCGTAAACTGCACGACTTTGCCCTCGAATATCTCGACAACGGAGAAAGGAGAATTTCTGGGATTTTTTTCCCAAGAAATATATCGGAATTATCTGTAATTTTAGCACAGTTTCAGAACGATTCGTGAAAGTCACCTTTAAAGAATAACTTCCACTGCAGCCCATACATAAAAGTTTGCTCCTTTATTACTCTGCACATGGACAATTATTTGCGCTGTTATTTGCCCCAGGCATGTACCTATGTAATTACCGTTTACAGTGTAAAGATGGATGTTATCGGTCGCTGAACGTCGGAGCAGTAGGCGTTTAATGCATTTTCCCATAGGGTCCAATGCAAAATTGACACCTCATTTTCTCCATTCTCAAGAGCTTTGAGTCTCTGCAAAACATATACATGTGTAGACACAAATAAGTGAAATAGAATGAAGGCTATTTCAGTTTTAGCTTTTATTCCGTTTGGGAGCTAAAGTCGCACAAACTTTTGTTTACAAAAAATTCGATGGCCTATAGTTCGCAAGTTATGCAATCAGTTGACATAAGATTGTGCATGCATGTAGACATGTTAATGGCCTTTATACATGCCAAGTTTCAGATGGCTACCTACTCATACAAGCAAGCAGTAGCGGTTTGAAATTTTCACAATTTGGGCTACACGTTCGGGACGATTTGTGACCTTAGGTGACTTGCACAATTCGGGCTGAAACTAGTGCCAAATGAGAGGGTTGGGATAAACATTTAATTGACCATATGTGCCAAAAATTCTCGTTCTTTAGTTTTCGAGTTATAGCCCCTGGAAGTCGTAAACTGCACGACTTTGCCCTCGAATATCTCGACAACGGAGAAAGGAGAATTTCTGGGATTTTTTCCCAAGAAATATATGGGAATTATCTGTAATTTTAGCACAGTTTCAGAACGATTCGTGAAAGTCACCTATTAAGAATAACTTCCACTGCAGCCCATACATAAAAGTTTGCTCCTTTATTACTCTGCACATGGACAATTATTTGCGCTGTTATTTGCCCCAGGCATGTACCTATGTAATTACCGTTTACAGTGTAAAGATGGATGTTATCGGTCGCTGAACGTCGGAGCAGTAGGCGTTTAATGCATTTTCCCATAGGGTCCAATGCAAAATTGACACCTCATTTTCTCCATTCTCAAGAGCTTTGAGTCTCTGCAAAACATATACATGTGTAGACACAAATAAGTGAAATAGAATGAAGGCTATTTCAGCTTTAGCTTTTATTCCGTCTGGGAGCTAAAGTCGCACAAACTTTTGTTTACAAAGATTTCGATGGCCTATAGTTCGCAAGTTATGCAATCAGTTGACATAAGATTGTGCATGCATGTAGACATGTTAATGGCCTTTATACATGCCAAGTTTCAGATGGCTACCTACTCATACAAGCAAGCAGTAAGGGTTTGAAATTTTCACAATTTGGGCTACACGTTCGGGACGATTCGTGACCTTAGGTGACTTGCACAATTTGGGCTGAAACTAGTGCCAAATAAGAGGGTTGGGATAAACATTCAATTGACCGTATGTGCCAAAAATTCTCGTTCTTTAGTTTTCGAGTTATAGCCCCTGGAAGTCGTAAACTGCACGACTTTGCCCTCGAATATCTCGACAACGGAGAAAGGAGAATTTCTGGGATTTTTTCCCCAAGAAATATATGGGAATTATCTGTAATTTTAGCACAGTTTCAGAACGATTCGTGAAAGTCACCTTTTAAGAATAACTTCCACTGCAGCCCATACATAAAAGTTTGCTCCTTTATTACTCTGCACATGGACAATTATTTGCGCTGTTATTTGCCCCAGGCATGTACCTATGTAATTACCGTTTACAGTGTAAAGATGGATGTTATCGGTCGCTGAACGTCGGAGCAGTAGGCGTTTAATGCATTTTCCCATAGGGTCCAATGCAAAATTGACACCTCATTTTCTCCATTCTCAAGAGTTTGAGTCTCTGCAAAACATATACATGTGTAGACACAAATAAGTGAAATAGAATGAAGGCTATTTCAGCTTTAGCTTTTATTCCGTTTGGGAGCTAAAGTCGCACAAACTTTTGTTTACAAAAAATTCGATGGCCTATAGTTCGCAAGTTATGCAATCAGTTGACAAAAGATTGTGCATGCATGTAGACATGTTAATGGCCTTTATACATGCCAAGTTTCAGATGGCTACCTACTCATGCAAGCAAGCAGTAGCGGTTTGAAATTTTCACAATTTTGGCTACACGTTCGGGACGATTCGTGACCTTAGGTGACTTGCACAATTCGGGCTGAAACTAGTGCCAAATGAGAGGGTTGGGATAAACATTCAATTGACCATATGTGCCAAAAATTCTCGTTCTTTAGTTTTCGAGTTATAGCCCCTGGAAGTCGTAAACTGCAGGACTTTGCCCTCGAATATCTCGACAACGGAGAAAGGAGAATTTCTGGGATTTTTTCCCAAGAAATATATGGGAATTATCTGTAATTTTAGCACAGTTTCAGAACGATTCGTGAAAGTCACCTTTTAAGAATAACTTCGACTGCAGCCCATACATAAAAGTTTGCTCCTTTATTACTCTGCACATGGACAATTATTTGCGCTGTTATTTGCCCCAGTCATGTACCTATGTAATTACCGTTTACAGTGTAAAGATGGATGTTATCGGTCGCTGAACGTCGGAGCAGTAGGCGTTTAATGCATTTTCCCATAGGGTCCAATGCAAAATTGACACCTCATTTTCTCCATTCTCAAGAGCTTTGAGTCTCTGCAAAACATATACATGTGTAGACACAAATAAGTGAAATAGAATGAAGGCTATTTCAGCTTTAGCTTTTATTCCGTTTGGGAGCTAAAGTCGCACAAACTTTTGTTTACAAAAATTTCGATGGCCTATAGTTCGCAAGCTATGCAATCAGTTAACATAAGATTGTGCATGCATGTAGACATGTTAATGGCCTTTATACATGCCAAGTTTCAGATGGCTACCTACTCATACAAGCAAGCAGTAGCGGTTTGAAATTTTCACAATTTGGGCTACACGTTCGGGACGATTTGTGACCTTAGGTGACTTGCACAATTCGGGCTGAAACTAGTGCCAAATGAAAGGGTTGGGATAAACATTCAATTGACCATATGTGCCAAAAATTCTCGTTCTTTAGTTTTCGAGTTATAGCCCCTGGAAGTCGTAAACTGCACGACTTTGCCCTCGAATATCTCGACAACGGAGAAAGGAGAATTTCTGGGATTTTTTCCCAAGAAATATATGGGAATTATTTGTAATTTTAGCACAGTTTCAGAACGATTCGTGAAAGTCACCTTTTAAGAATAACTTCCACTGCAGCCCATACATAAAAGTTTGCTCCTTTATTACTCTGCACATGGACAATTATTTGCGCTGTTATTTGCCCCAGGCATGTACCTATGTAATTACCGTTTACAGTGTAAAGATGGATGTTATCGGTCGCTGAACGTCGGAGCAGTAGGCGTTTAATGCATTTTCCCATAGGGTCCAATGCAAAATTGACACCTCATTTTCTCCATTCTCAAGAGCTTTGAGTCTCTGCAAAACATATACATGTGTAGACACAAATAAGTGAAATAGAATGAAGGCTATTTCAGCTTTAGCTTTTATTCCGTTTGGGAGCTAAAGTCGCACAAACTTTTGTTTACAAAAAATTCGATGGCCTATAGTTCGCAAATAATGCAATCAGTTGACATAAGATTGTGCATGCATGTAGACATGTTAATGGCCTTTATACATGCCAAGTTTCAGATGGCTACCTACTCATGCAAGCAAGCAGTAGCGGTTTGAGTCTCTGCAAAACATATACATGTGTAGACACAAATAAGTGAAATAGAATGAAGGCTATTTCAGCTTTAGCTTTTATTCCGTCTGGGAGCTAAAGTCGCACAAACTTTTGTTTACAAAGATTTCGATGGCCTATAGTTCGCAAGTTATGCAATCAGTTGACATAAGATTGTGCATGCATGTAGACATGTTAATGGCCTTTATACATGCCAAGTTTCAGATGGCTACCTACTCATACAAGCAAGCAGTAAGGGTTTGAAATTTTCACAATTTGGCTACACGTTCGGGACGATTCGTGACCTTAGGTGACTTGCACAATTTGGGCTGAAACTAGTGCCAAATAAGAGGGTTGGGATAAACATTTAATTGACCGTATGTGCCAAAAATTCTCGTTCTTTAGTTTTCGAGTTATAGCCCCTGGAAGTCGTAAACTGCACGACTTTGCCCTCGAATATCTCGACAACGGAGAAAGGAGAATTTCTGGGATTTTTTCCCCAAGAAATATATGGGAATTATCTGTAATTTTAGCACAGTTTCAGAACGATTCGTGAAAGTCACCTTTTAAGAATAACTTCCACTGCAGCCCATACATAAAAGTTTGCTCCTTTATTACTCTGCACATGGACAATTATTTGCGCTGTTATTTGCCCCAGGCATGTACCTATGTAATTACCGTTTACAGTGTAAAGATGGATGTTATCGGTCGCTGAACGTCGGAGCAGTAGGCGTTTAATGCATTTTCCCATAGGGTCCAATGCAAAATTGACACCTCATTTTCTCCATTCTCATGAGTTTGAGTCTCTGCAAAACATATACATGTGTAGACACAAATAAGTGAAATAGAATGAAGGCTATTTCAGCTTTAGCTTTTATTCCGTTTGGGAGCTAAAGTCGCACAAACTTTTGTTTACAAAAATTTCGATGGCCTATAGTTCGCAAGTTATGCAATCAGTTGACAAAAGATTGTGCATGCATGTAGACATGTTAATGGCCTTTATACATGCCAAGTTTCAGATGGCTACCTACTCATACAAGCAAGCAGTAGCGGTTTGAAATTTTCACAATTTGGGCTACACGTTCGGGACGATTCGTGACCTTAGGTGACTTGTACAATTCGGGCTGAAACTAGTGCCAAATGAGAGGGTTGGGATAAACATTCAATTGACCATATGTGCCAAAAATTCTTGTTCTTTAGTTTTCGAGTTATAGCCCCTGGAAGTCGTAAACTGCAGGACTTTGCCCTCGAATATCTCGACAACGGAGAAAGGAGAATTTCTGGGATTTTTTCCCAAGAAATATATGGGAATTATCTGTAATTTTAGCACAGTTTCAGAACGATTCGTGAAAGTCACCTTTTAAGAATAACTTCCACTGCAGCCCATACATAAAAGTTTGCTCCTTTATTACTCTGCACATGGACAATTATTTGCGCTGTTATTTGCCCCAGTCATGTACCTATGTAATTACCGTTTACAGTGTAAAGATGGATGTTATCGGTCGCTGAACGTCGGAGCAGTAGGCGTTTAATGCATTTTCCCATAGGGTCCAATGCAAAATTGACACCTCATTTTCTCCATTCTCAAGAGCTTTGAGTCTCTGCAAAACATATACATGTGTAGACACAAATAAGTGAAATAGAATGAAGGCTATTTCAGCTTTAGCTTTTATTCCGTTTGGGAGCTAAAGTCGCACAAACTTTTGTTTACAAAAATTTCGATGGCCTATAGTTCGCAAGCTATGCAATCAGTTGACATAAGATTGTGCATGCATGTAGACATGTTAATGGCCTTTATACATGCCAAGTTTCAGATGGCTACCTACTCATACAAGCAAGCAGTAGCGGTTTGAAATTTTCACAATTTGGGCTACACGTTCGGGACGATTTGTGACCTTAGGTGACTTGCACAATTCGGGCTGAAACTAGTGCCAAATGAAAAGGTTGGGATAAACATTCAATTGACCATATGTGCCAAAAATTCTCGTTCTTTAGTTTTCGAGTTATAGCCCCTGGAAGTCGTAAACTGCACGACTTTGCCCTCGAATATCTCGACAACGGAGAAAGGAGAATTTCTGGGATTTTTTCCCAAGAAATATATGGGAATTATTTGTAATTTTAGCACAGTTTCAGAACGATTCGTGAAAGTCACCTTTTAAGAATAACTTCCACTGCAGCCCATACATAAAAGTTTGCTCCTTTATTACTCTGCACATGGACAATTATTTGCGCTGTTATTTGCCCCAGGCATGTACCTATGTAATTACCGTTTACAGTGTAAAGATGGATGTTATCGGTCGCTGAACGTCGGAGCAGTAGGCGTTTAATGCATTTTCCCATAGGGTCCAATGCAAAATTGACACCTCATTTTCTCCATTCTCAAGAGCTTTGAGTCTCTGCAAAAATATACATGTGTAGACACAAATAAGTGAAATAGAATGAAGGCTATTTCAGCTTTAGCTTTTATTCCGTTTGGGAGCTAAAGTCGCACAAACTTTTGTTTACAAAAAATTCGATGGCCTATAGTTCGCAAATAATGCAATCAGTTGACATAAGATTGTGCATGCATGTAGACATGTTAATGGCCTTTATACATGCCAAGTTTCAGATGGCTACCTACTCATGCAAGCAAGCAGTAGCGGTTTGAAATTTTCACAATTTTGGCTACACGTTCGGGACGATTTGTGACCTTAGGTGACTTGCACAATTTGGGCTGAAACTAGTGCCAAATGAGAGGGTTGGGATAAACATTCAATTGACCATATGTGCCAAAAATTCTCGTTCTTTAGTTTTCGAGTTATAGCCCCTGGAAGTCGTAAACTGCACGACTTTGTCCTCGAATATCTCGACAACGGAGAAAGGAGAATTTCTGGGATTTTTTCCCAAGAAATATATGGGAATTATCTGTAATTTTAGCACAGTTTCAGAACGATTCGTGAAAGTCACCTTTTAAGAATAACTTCCACTGCAGCCCATACATAAAAGTTTGCTCCTTTATTACTCTGCACATGGACAATTATTTGCGCTGTTATTTGCCCCAGGCATGTACCTATGTAATTACCGTTTACAGTGTAAAGATGGATGTTATCGGTCGCTGAACGTCGGAGCAGTAGGCGTTTAATGCATTTTCCCATAGGGTCCAATGCAAAATTGACACCTCATTTTCTCCATTCTCAAGAGCTTTGAGTCTCTGCAAAACATATACATGTGTAGACACAAATAAGTGAAATAGAATGAAGGCTATTTCAGTTTTAGCTTTATTCCGTTTGGGAGCTAAAGTCGCACAAACTTTTGTTTACAAAAATTTCGATGGCCTATAGTTCGCAAGTTATGCAATCAGTTGACATAAGATTGTGCATGCATGTAGACATGTTAATGGCCTTTATACATGCCAAGTTTCAGATGGCTACCTACTCATACAAGCAAGCAGTAGCGGTTTGAAATTTTCACAATTTGGGCTACACGTTCGGGACGATTAGTGACCTTAGGTGACTTGCACAATTCGGGCCGAAACTAGTGCCAAATGAGAGGGTTGGGATAAACATTCAATTGCCCATATGTGCCAAAAATTCTCGTTCTTTAGTTTTCGAGTTATAGCCCCTGGAAGTCGTAAACTGCACGACTTTGCCCTCGAATATCTCGACAACGGAGAAAGGAGAATTTCTGGGATTTTTTTCCCAAGAAATATATCGGAATTATCTGTAATTTTAGCACAGTTTCAGAACGATTCGTGAAAGTCACCTTTTAAGAATAACTTCCACTGCAGCCCATACATAAAAGTTTGCTCCTTTATTACTCTGCACATGGACAATTATTTGCGCTGTTATTTGCCCCAGGCATGTACCTATGTAATTACCGTTTACAGTGTAAAGATGGATGTTATCGGTCGCTGAACGTCGGAGCAGTAGGCGTTTAATGCATTTTCCCATAGGGTCCAATGCAAAATTGACACCTCATTTTCTCCATTCTCAAGAGCTTTGAGTCTCTGCAAAACATATACATGTGTAGACACAAATAAGTGAAATAGAATGAAGGCTATTTCAGCTTTAGCTTTTATTCCGTTTGGGAGCTAAAGTCGCACAAACTTTTGTTTACAAAAATTTCGATGGCCTATAGTTCGCAAGTTATGCAATCAGTTGACATAAGATTGTGCATGCATGTAGACATGTTAATGGCCTTTATACATGGCAAGTTTCAGATGGCTACCTACTCATACAAGCAAGCAGTAGCGGTTTGAAATTTTCACAATTTGGGCTACACGTTCGGGACGATTAGTAACCTTAGGTGACTTGCACAATTCGGGCCGAAACTAGTGCCAAATGAGAGGGTTGGGATAAACATTCAATTGACCATATGTGCCAAAAATTCTCGTTCTTTAGTTTTCGAGTTATAGCCCCTGGAAGTCGTAAACTGCACGACTTTGCCCTCGAATATCTCGACAACGGAGAAAGGAGAATTTCTGGGATTTTTTTCCCAAGAAATATATCGGAATTATCTGTAATTTTAGCACAGTTTCAGAACGATTCGTGAAAGTCACCTTTTAAGAATAACTTCCACTGCAGCCCATACATAAAAGTTTGCTCCTTTATTACTCTGCACATGGACAATTATTTGCGCTGTTATTTGCCCCAGGCATGTACCTATGTAATTACCGTTTACAGTGTAAAGATGGATGTTATCGGTCGCTGAACGTCGGAGCAGTAGGCGTTTAATGCATTTTCCCATAGGGTCCAATGCAAAATTGACACCTCATTTTCTCCATTCTCAAGAGTTTGAGTCTCTGCAAAACATATACATGTGTAGACACAAATAAGTGAAATAGAATGAAGGCTATTTCAGCTTTAGCTTTTATTCCGTTTGGGAGCTAAAGTCGCACAAACTTTTGTTTACAAAAATTTCGATGGCCTATAGTTCGCAAGTTATGCAATCAGTTGACATAAGATTGTGCACGCATGTAGACATGTTAATGGCCTTTATACATGCCAAGTTTCAGATGGCTACCTACTCATACAAGCAAGCAGTAGCGGTTTGAAATTTTCACAATTTGGGCTACACGTTCGGGACGATTTGTGACCTTAGGTGACTTGCACAATTCGGGCTGAAACTAGTGCCAAATGAGAGGGTTGGGATAAACATTCAATTAACCATATGTGCCAAAAATTCTCGTTCTTTAGTTTTCGAGTTATAGCCCCTGGAAGTCGTAAACTGCACGACTTTGCCCTCGAATATCTCGACAACGGAGAAAGGAGAATTTCTGGGATTTTTTCCCAAGAAATATATGGGAATTATCTGTAATTTTAGCACAGTTTCAGAACGATTCGTGAAAGTCACCTTTTAAGAATAACTTCCACTGCAGCCCATACATAAAAGTTTGCTCCTTTATTACTCTGCACATGGACAATTATTTGCGCTGTTATTTGCCCCAGGCATGTACCTATGTAATTACCGTTTACAGTGTAAAGATGGATGTTATCGGTCGCTGAACGTCGGAGCAGTAGGCGTTTAATGCATTTTCCCATAGGGTCCAATGCAAAATTGACACCTCATTTTCTCCATTCTCAAGAGCTTTGAGTCTCTGCAAAACATATACATGTGTAGACACAAATAAGTGAAATAGAATGAAGGCTATTTCAGCTTTAGCTTTTATTCTGTCTGGGAGCTAAAGTCGCACAAACTTTTGTTTACAAAGATTTCGATGGCCTATAGTTTGCAAGTTATGCAATCAGTTGACATAAGATTGTGCATGCATGTAGACATGTTAATGGCCTTTATACATGCCAAGTTTCAGATGGCTACCTACTCATACAAGCAAGCAGTAGCGGTTTGAAATTTTCACAATTTGGGCTACACGTTCGGGACGATTCGTGACCTTAGGTGACTTGCACAATTCGGGCTGAAACTAGTGCCAAATAAGAGGGTTGGGATAAACATTCAATTGACCATATGTGCCAAAACTTCTCGTTCTTTAGTTTTCGAGTTATAGCCCCTGGAAGTCGTAAACTGCACGACTTTGCCCTCGAATATCTCGACAACGGAGAAAGGAGAATTTCTGGAATTTTTCCCAAGAAATATATGGGAATTATCTGTAATTTTAGCACAGTTTCAGAACGATTCGTGAAAGTCACCTTTTAAGAATAACTTCCACTGCAGCCCATACATAAAAGTTTGCTCCTTTATTACTCTGCACATGGACAATTATTTGCGCTGTTATTTGCCCCAGGCATGTACCTATGTAATTACCGTTTACAGTGTAAAGATGGATGTTATCGGTCGCTGACCGTCGGAGCAGTAGGCGTTTAATGCATTTTCCCATAGGGTCCAATGCAAAATTGACACCTCATTTTCTCCATTCTCAAGACTTTGAGTCTCTGCAAAACATATACATGTGTAGACACAAATAAGTGAAATAGAATGAAGGCTATTTCAGCTTTAGCTTTTATTCCGTTTGGGAGCTAAAGTCGCATAAACTTTTGTTTACAAAAATTCCGATGGCCTATAGTTCGCAAGTTATGCAATCAGTTGACATAAGATTGTGCATGCCTGTAGACATGTTGATGGCCTTTATACATGCCAAGTTTCAGATGGCTACCTACTCATACAAGCAAGCAGTAGCGGTTTGAAATTTTCACAATTTGGGCTACACGTTCGGGACGATTTGTGACCTTAGGTGACTTGCACAATTCGGGCTGAAACTAGTGCCAAATGAGAGGGTTGGGATAAACATTCAATTGACCATATGTGCCAAAAATTCTCGTTCTTTAGTTTTCGAGTTATAGCCCCTGGAAGTCGAAAACTGCACGACTTTGCCCTCGAATATCTCGACAACGGAGAAAGGAGAATTTCTGGGATTTTTTTCCCAAGAAATATATGGGAATTATCTGTAATTTTAGCACAGTTTCAGAACGATTCGTGAAAGTCACCTTTTAAGAATAACTTCCACTGCAGCCCATACATAAAAGTTTGCTCCTTTATTACTCTGCATATGGACAATTATTTGCGCTGTTATTTGCCCCAGGCATGTACCTATGTAATTACCGTTTACAGTGTAAAGATGGATGTTATCGGTCGCTGAACGTCGGAGCAGTAGGCGTTTAATGCATTTTCCCATAGGGTCCAATGCAAAATTGACACCTCATTTTCTCCATTCTCAAGACTTTGAGTCTCTGCAAAACATATACATGTGTAGACACAAATAAGTGAAATAGAATGAAGGCTATTTCAGCTTTAGCTTTTATTCCGTTTGGGAGCTAAAGTCGCACAAACTTTTGTTTACAAAAATTTCGATGGCCTATAGTTCGCAAGTTATGCAATCAGTTGACATAAGATTGTGCATGCATGTAGACATGTTAATGACCTTTATATATGCCAAGTTTCAGATGGCTACCTACTCAAACAAGCAAGCAGTAGCGGTTTGAAATTTTCACAATTTGGGCTACACGTTCGGGACGATTCGTGACCTTAGATGACTTGCACAATTCGGGCTGAAACTAGTGCCAAATAAGAGGGTTGGGATAAACATTCAATTGACCATATGTGCCGAAAATTCTCGTTCTTTAGTTTTCGAGTTATAGCCCCTGGAAGTCGTAAACTGCACGACTTTGCCCTCGAATATCTCGACAGCGGAGAAAGGAGAATTTCTGGGATTTTTTCCCAAGAAATATATGGGAATTATCTGTAATTTTAGCACAGTTTCAGAGCGATTCGTGAAAGTCACCTTTTAAGAATAACTTCCACTGCAGCCCATACATAAAAGTTTGCTCCTTTATTACTCTGCACATGGACAATTATTTGCGCTGTTATTTGCCCCAGGCATGTACCTATGTAATTACCGTTTACAGTGTAAAGATGGATGTTATCGGTCGCTGAACGTCGGAGCAGTAGGCGTTTAATACATTTTCCCATAGGGTCCAATGCAAAATTGACACCTCATTTTCTCCATTCTCAAGAGTTTGAGTCTCTGCAAAACATATACATGTGTAGACACAAATAAGTGAAATAGAATGAAGGCTATTTCAGCTTTAGCTTTTATTCCGTTTGGGAGCTAAAGTCGCACAAACTTTTGTTTACAAAAATTTCGATGGCCTATAGTTCGCAAGTTATGCAATCAGTTGACAAAAGATTGTGCATGCATGTAGACATGTTAATGGCCTTTATACATGCCAAGTTTCAGATGGCTACCTACTCATACAAGCAAGCAGTAGCGGTTTGAAATTTTCACAATTTGGGCTACACGTTCGGGACGATTCGTGACCTTAGGTGACTTGCACAATTCGGGCTGAAACTAGTGCCAAATGAGAGGGTTGGGATAAACATTCAATTGACCATATGTGCCAAAAATTCTCGTTCTTTAGTTTTCGAGTTATAGCCCCTGGAAGTCGTAAACTGCACGACTTTGCCCTCGAATATCTCGACAACGGAGAAAGGAGAATTTCTGGGATTTTTTCCCAAGAAATATATGGGAATTATCTGTAATTTTAGCACAGTTTCAGAACGATTCGTGAAAGTCACCTTTTAAGAATAACTTCCACTGCAGCCCATACATAAAAGTTTGCTCCTTTATTACTCTGCACATGGACAATTATTTGCGCTGTTATTTGCCCCAGGCATGTACCTATGTAATTACCGTTTACAGTGTAAAGATGGATGTTATCGGTCGCTGAACGTCGGAGCAGTAGGCGTTTAATGCATTTTCCCATAGGGTCCAATGCAAAATTGACACCTCATTTTCTCCATTCTCAAGAGCTTTGAGTCTCTGCAAAACATATACATGTGTAGACACAAATAAGTGAAATAGAATGAAGGCTATTTCAGCTTTAGCTTTTATTCCGTTTGGGAGCTAAAGTCGCACAAACTTTTGTTTACAAAAAATTCGATGGCCTATAGTTCGCAAATTAAGCAATCAGTTGACATAAGATTGTGCATGCATGTAGACATGTTAATGGCCTTTATACATGCCAAGTTTCAGATGGCTACCTACTCATGCAAGCAAGCAGTAGCGGTTTGAAATTTTCACAATTTTGGCTACACGTTCGGGACGATTTGTGACCTTAGGTGACTTGCACAATTCGGGCTGAAACTAGTGCCAAATGAGAGGGTTGGGATAAACATTCAATTGACCATATGTGCCAAAAATTCTCGTTCTTTAGTTTTCGAGTTATAGCCCCTGGAAGTCGAAAACTGCACGACTTTGCCCTCGAATATCTCGACAACGGAGAAAGGAGAATTTCTGGGATTTTTTTCCCAAGAAATATATGGGAATTATCTGTAATTTTAGCACAGTTTCAGAACGATTCGTGAAAGTCACCTTTTAAGAATAACTTCCACTGCAGCCCATACATAAAAGTTTGCTCCTTTATTACTCTGCATATGGACAATTATTTGCGCTGTTATTTGCCCCAGGCATGTACCTATGTAATTACCGTTTACAGTGTAAAGATGGATGTTATCGGTCGCTGAACGTCGGAGCAGTAGGCGTTTAATGCATTTTCCCATAGGGTCCAATGCAAAATTGACACCTCATTTTCTCCATTCTCAAGAGCTTTGAGTCTCTGCAAAACATATACATGTGTAGACACAAATAAGTGAAATAGAATGAAGGCTATTTCAGCTTTAGCTTTTATTCCGTTTGGGAGCTAAAGTCGCACAAACTTTTGTTTACAAAAATTTCGATGGCCTATAGTTCGCAAGTTATGCAATCAGTTGACATAAGATTGTGCATGCATGTAGACATGTTAATGGCCTTTATACATGCCAAGTTTCAGATGGCTACCTACTCATAAAAGCAAGCAGTAGCGGTTTGAAATTTTCACAATTTGGGCTACACGTTCGGGACGATTAGTGACCTTAGGTGACTTGCACAATTCGGGCCGAAACTAGTGCCAAATGAGAGGGTTGGGATAAACATTCAATTGACCATATGTGCCAAAAATTCTCGTTCTTTAGTTTTCGAGTTATAGCCCCTGGAAGTCGTAAACTGCACGACTTTGCCCTCGAATATCTCGACAACGGAGAAAGGAGAATTTCTGGGATTTTTTCCCAAGAAATATATGGGAATTATCTGTAATTTTAGCACAGTTTCAGAACGATTCGTGAAAGTCACCTTTTAAGAATAACTTCCACTGCAGCCCATACATAAAAGTTTGCTCCTTTATTACTCTGCACATGGACAATTATTTGCGCTGTTATTTGCCCCAGGCATGTACCTATGTAATTACCGTTTACAGTGTAAAGATGGATGTTATCGGTCGCTGAACGTCGGAGCAGTAGGCGTTTAATGCATTTTCCCATAGGGTCCAATGCAAAATTGACACCTCATTTTCTCCATTCTCAAGAGCTTTGAGTCTCTGCAAAACATATACATGTGTAGACACAAATAAGTGAAATAGAATGAAGGCTATTTCAGCTTTAGCTTTTATTCCGTTTGGGAGCTAAAGTCGCACAAACTTTTGTTTACAAAAAATTCGATGGCCTATAGTTCGCAAATTATGCAATCAGTTGACATAAGATTGTGCATGCATGTAGACATGTTAATGGCCTTTATACATGCCAAGTTTCAGATGGCTACCTACTCATGCAAGCAAGCAGTAGCGGTTTGAAATTTTCACAATTTTGGCTACACGTTCGGGACGATTTGTGACCTTAGGTGACTTGCACAATTCGGGCTGAAACTAGTGCCAAATGAGAGGGTTGGGATAAACATTCAATTGACCATATGTGCCAAAAATTCTCGTTCTTTAGTTTTCGAGTTATAGCCCCTGGAAGTCGTAAACTGCACGACTTTGTCCTCGAATATCTCGACAACGGAGAACGGAGAATTTCTGGGATTTTTTCCCAAGAAATATATGGGAATTATCTGTAATTTTAGCACAGTTTCAGAACGATTCGTGAAAGTCACCTTTTAAGAATAACTTCCACTGCAGCCCATACATAAAAGTTTGCTCCTTTATTACTCTGCACATGGACAATTATTTGCGCTGTTATTTGCCCCAGGCATGTACCTATGTAATTACCGTTTACAGTGTAAAGATGGATGTTATCGGTCGCTGAACGTCGGAGCAGTAGGCGTTTAATGCATTTTCCCATAGGGTCCAATGCAAAATTGACACCTCATTTTCTCCATTCTCAAGAGCTTTGAGTCTCTGCAAAACATATACATGTGTAGACACAAATAAGTGAAATAGAATGAAGGCTATTTCAGCTTTAGCTTTATTCCGTTTGGGAGCTAAAGTCGCACAAACTTTTGTTTACAAAAATTTCGATGGCCTATAGTTCGCAAGTTATGCAATCAGTTGACATAAGATTGTGCATGCATGTAGACATGTTAATGGCCTTTATACATGCCAAGTTTCAGATGGCTACCTACTCATACAAGCAAGCAGTAGCGGTTTGAAATTTTCACAATTTGGGCTACACGTTCGGGACGATTAGTGACCTTTGGTGACTTGCACAATTCGGGCCGAAACTAGTGCCAAATGAGAGGGTTGGGATAAACATTCAATTGACCATATGTGCCAAAAATTCTCGTTCTTTAGTTTTCGAGTTATAGCCCCTGGAAGTCGTAAACTGCACGACTTTGCCCTCGAATATCTCGACAACGGAGAAAGGAGAATTTCTGGGATTTTTTTCCCAAGAAATATATGGGAATTATCTGTAATTTTAGCACAGTTTGAGAACGATTCGTGAAAGTCACCTTTTAAGAATAACTTCCACTGCAGCCCATACATAAAAGTTTGCTCCTTTATTACTCTGCACATGGACAATTATTTGCGCTGTTATTTGCCCCAGGCATGTACCTATGTAATTACCGTTTACAGTGTAAAGATGGATGTTATCGGTCGCTGAACGTCGGAGCAGTAGGCGTTTAATGCATTTTCCCATAGGGTCCAATGCAAAATTGACACCTCATTTTCTCCATTCTCAAGAGCTTTGAGTCTCTGCAAAACATATACATGTGTAGACACAAATAAGTGAAATAGAATGAAGGCTATTTCAGCTTTAGCTTTTATTCCGTTTGGGAGCTAAAGTCGCACAAACTTTTGTTTACAAAAATTTCGATGGCCTATAGTTCGCAAGTTATGCAATCAGTTGACATAAGATTGTGCATGCATGTAGACATGTTAATGGCCTTTATACATGCCAAGTTTCAGATGGCTACCTACTCATAAAAGCAAGCAGTAGCGGTTTGAAATTTTCACAATTTGGGCTACACGTTCGGGACGATTCGTGACCTTAGGTGACTTGCACAATTTGGGCCGAAACTAGTGCCAAATGAGAGGGTTGGGATAAACATTCAATTGACCATATGTGCCAAAAATTCTCGTTCTTTAGTTTTCGAGTTATAGCCCCTGGAAGTCGTAAACTGCACGACTTTGCCCTCGAATATCTCGACAACGGAGAAAGGAGAATTTCTGGGATTTTTTTCCCAAGAAATATATGGGAATTATCTGTAATTTTAGCACAGTTTCAGAACGATTCGTGAAAGTCACCTTTTAAGAATAACTTCCACTGCAGCCCATACATAAAAGTTTGCTCCTTTATTACTCTGCACATGGACAATTATTTGCGCTGTTATTTGCCCCAGGCATGTACCTATGTAATTACCGTTTACAGTGTAAAGATGGATGTTATCGGTCGCTGAACGTCGGAGCAGTAGGCGTTTAATGCATTTTCCCATAGGGTCCAATGCAAAATTGACACCTCATTTTCTCCATTCTCAAGAGCTTTGAGTCTCTGCAAAACATATACATGTGTAGACACAAATAAGTGAAATAGAATGAAGGCTATTTCAGCTTTAGCTTTTATTCCGTTTGGGAGCTAAAGTCGCACAAACTTTTGTTTACAAAAATTTCGATGGCCTATAGTTCGCAAGTTATGCAATCAGTTGACATAAGATTGTGCATGCATGTAGACATGTTAATGGCCTTTATACATGCCAAGTTTCAGATGGCTACCTACTCATACAAGCAAGCAGTAGCGGTTTGAAATTTTCACAATTTGGGCTACACGTTCGGGACGATTTGTGACCTTAGGTGACTTGCACAATTCGGGCTGAAACTAGTGCCAAATGAGAGGGTTGGGATAAACATTCAATTGACCTTATGTGCCAAAAATTCTCGTTCTTTAGTTTTCGAGTTATAGCTCCTGGAAGTCGTAAACTGCACGACTTTGCCCTCGAATATCTCGACAACGGAGAAAGGAGAATTTCTGGGATTTTTTCCCAAGAAATATATGGGAATTATCTGTAATTTTAGCATAGTTTCAGAACGATTCGTGAAAGTCACCTTTTAAGAATAACTTCCACTGCAGCCCATACATAAAAGTTTGCTCCTTTATTACTCTGCACATGGACAATTATTTGCGCTGTTATTTGCCCCAGGCATGTACCTATGTAATTACCGTTTACAGTGTAAAGATGGATGTTATCGGTCGCTGAACGTCGGAGCAGTAGGCGTTTAATGCATTTTCCCATAGGGTCCAATGCAAAATTGACACCTCATTTTCTCCATTCTCAAGACTTTGAGTCTCTGCAAAACATATACATGTGTAGACACAAATAAGTGAAATAGAATGAAGGCTATTTCAGCTTTAGCTTTTATTCCGTTTGGGAGCTAAAGTCGCACAAACTTTTGTTTACAAAAATTCCGATGGCTTATAGTTCGCAAGTTATGCAATCAGTTGACATAAGATTATGCATGCCTGTAGACATGTTGATGTCCTTTATACATGCCAAGTTTCAGATGGCTACCTACTCATACAAGCAAGCAGTAGCGGTTTGAAATTTTCACAATTTGGGCTACACGTTCGGGACGATTCGTGACCTTAGGTGACTTGCACAATTCGGGCTGAAACTAGTGCCAAATAAGAGGATTGGGATAAACATTCAATTGACCATATGTGCCAAAAATTCTCGTTCTTTAGTTTTCGAGTTATAACCCCTGGAAGTCGTAAACTGCACGACTTTGCCCTCGAATATCTCGACAACGGAGAAAGGAGAATTTCTGGGATTTTTTCCCAAGAAATATATGGGAATTATCTGTAATTTTAGCACAGTTTCAGAACGATTCGTCAAAGTCACCTTTTAAGAATAACTTCCACTGCAGCCCATACATAAAAGTTTGCTCCTTTTTTTTATCTGCACATGGACAATTATTTGCGCTGTTATTTGCCCCAGGCATGTACCTATGTAATTACCGTTTACAGTGTAAAGATGGATGTTATCGGTCGCTGAACGTCGGAGCAGTAGGCGTTTAATGCATTTTCCCATAGGGTCCAATGCAAAATTGACACCTCATTTTCTCCATTCTCAAGAGCTTTGAGTCTCTGCAAAACATATACATGTGTAGACACAAATAAGTGAAATAGAATGAAGGCTATTTCAGCTTTAGCTTTTATACCGTTTGGGAGCTAAAGTCGCACAAACTTTTGTTTACAAAAATTTCGATGGCCTATAGTTTGCAAGTTATGCAATCAGTTGACAAAAGATTGTGCATGCATGTAGACATGTTAATGGCCTTTATACATGCCAAGTTTCAGATGGCTACCTACTCATACAAGCAAGCAGTAGCGGTTTGAAATTTTCACAATTTGGGCTACACGTTCGGGACGATTCGTGACCTTAGGTGACTTGCACAATTCGGGCTGAAACTAGTGCCAAATGAGAGGGTTGGGATAAACATTCAATTGACCATATGTGCCAAAAATTCTCGTTCTTTAGTTTTCGAGTTATAGCCCCTGGAAGTCGTAAACTGCACGACTTTGCCCTCGAATATCTCGACAACGGAGAAAGGAGAATTTCTGGGATTTTTTCCCAAGAAATATATGGGAATTATCTGTAATTTTAGCACAGTTTCAGAACGATTCGTGAAAGTCACCTTTTAAGAATAACTTCCACTGCAGCCCATACATAAAAGTTTGCTCCTTTATTACTCTGCACATGGACAATTATTTGCGCTGTTATTTGCCCCAGGCATGTACCTATGTAATTACCGTTTACAGTGTAAAGATGGATGTTATCGGTCGCTGAACGTCGGAGCAGTAGGCGTTTAATGCATTTTCCCATAGGGTCCAATGCAAAATTGACACCTCATTTTCTCCATTCTCAAGAGCTTTGAATCTCTGCAAAACATATACATGTGTAGACACAAATAAGTGAAATAGAATGAAGGCTATTTCAGCTTTAGCTTTTATTCCGTTTGGGAGCTAAAGTCGCACAAACTTTTGTTTACAAACATTTCGATGGCCTATAGTTCGCAAGTTATGCAATCAGTTGACATAAGATTGTGCATGCATGTAGACATGTTAATGGCCTTTATACATGCCAAGTTTCAGATGGCTACCTACTCATACAAGCAAGCAGTAGCGGTTTGAAATTTTCCCAATTTGGGCTACACGTTCGGGACGATTTGTGACCTTAGGTGACTTGCACAATTCGGGCTGAAACTAGTGCCCCAAGAAATATATGGGAATTATCTGTAATTTTAGCACAGTTTCAGAACGATTCGTGAAAGTCACCTTTTAAGAATAACTTCCACTGCAGCCCATACATAAAAGTTGGCTCCTTTATTACTCTGCACATGGACAATTATTTGCGCTGTTATTTGCCCCAGGCATGTACCTATGTAATTACCGTTTACAATGTAAAGATGGATGTTATCGGTCGCTGAACGTCGGAGCAGTAGGCGTTTAATGCATTTTCCCATAGGGTCCAATGCAAAATTGACACCTCATTTTCTCCATTCTCAAGAGCTTTGAGTCTCTGCAAAACATATACATGTGTAGACACAAATAAGTGAAATAGAATGAAGGCTATTTCAGCTTTAGCTTTTATTCCGTTTGGGAGCTAAAGTCGCACAAACTTTTGTTTACAAAAATTTCGATGGCCTATAGTTCGCAAGTTATGCAATCAGTTGACATAAGATTGTGCATGCATGTAGACATGTTAATGGCCTTTATACATGCCAAGTTTCAGATGGCTACCTACTCATACAAGCAAGCAGTAGCGGTTTGAAATTTTCACAATTTGGGCTACACGTTCGGGACGATTCGTGACCTTAGGTGACTTGCACAATTCGGGCTGAAACTAGTGCCAAATGAGAGGGTTGGGATAAACATTCAATTGACCATATGTGCCAAAAATTCTCGTTCTTTAGTTTTCGAGTTATAGCCCCTGGAAGTCGTAAACTGCACGACTTTGCCCTCGAATATCTCGACAACGGAGAAAGGAGAATATCTGGGATTTTTTCCCAAGAAATATATGGGAATTATCTGTAATTTTAGCACAGTTTCAGAACGATTCGTGAAAGTCACCTTTTAAGAATAACTTCCACTGCAGCCCATACATAAAAGTTTGCTCCTTTATTACTCTGCACATGGACAATTATTTGCGCTGTTATTTGCCCCAGGCATGTACCTATGTAATTACCGTTTACAGTGTAAAGCTGGATGTTATCGGTCGCTGAACGTCGGAGCAGTAGGCGTTTAATGCATTTTCCCATAGGGTCCAATGCAAAATTGACACCTCATTTTCTCCATTCTCAAGAGCTTTGAGTCTCTGCAAAACATATACATGTGTAGACACAAATAAGTGAAATAGAATGAAGGCTATTTCAGCTTTAGCTTTTATTCCGTTTGGGAGCTAAAGTCGCACAAACTTTTGTTTACAAAAATTTCGATGGCCTATAGTTCGCAAGTTATGCAATCAGTTGACATAAGATTGTGCATGCATGTAGACATGTTAATGGCCTTTATACATGCCAAGTTTCAGATGGCTACCTACTCATACAAGCAAGCAGTAGCGGTTTGAAATTTTCACAATTTGGGCTACACGTTCGGGACGATTCGTGACCTTAGGTGACTTGCACAATTCGGGCTGAAACTAGTGCCAAATGAGAGGGTTGGGATAAACATTCAATTGACCATATGTGCCAAAAATTCTCGTTCTTTAGTTTTCGAGTTATAGCCCCTGGAAGTCGTAAACTGCACGACTTTGCCCTCGAATATCTCGACAACGGAGAAAGGAGATTTTCTGGGATTTTTTCCCAAGAAATATATGGGAATTATCTGTAATTTTAGCACAGTTTCAGAACGATTCGTGAAAGTCACCTTTTAAGAATAACTTCCACTGCAGCCCATACATAAAAGTTTGCTCCTTTATTACTCTGCACATGGACAATTATTTGCGCTGTTATTTGCCCCAGGCATGTACCTATGTAATTACCGTTTACAGTGTAAAGCTGGATGTTATCGGTCGCTGAACGTCGGAGCAGTAGGCGTTTAATGCATTTTCCCATAGGGTCCAATGCAAAATTGACACCTCATTTTCTCCATTCTCAAGAGCTTTGAGTCTCTGCAAAACATATACATGTGTAGACACAAATAAGTGAAATAGAATGAAGGCTATTTCAGCTTTAGCTTTTATTCCGTTTGGGAGCTAAAGTCGCACAAACTTTTGTTTACAAAAATTTCGATGGCCTATAGTTCGCAAGTTATGCAATCAGTTGACATAAGATTGTGCATGCATGTAGACATGTTAATGGCCTTTATACATGTCAAGTTTCAGATGGCTACCTACTCATACAAGCAAGCAGTAGCGGTTTGAAATTTTCACAATTTGGGCTACACGTTCGGGACGATTCGTGACCTTAGGTGACTTGCACAATTCGGGCTGAAACTAGTGCCAAATAAGAGGGTTGGGATAAACATTTAATTGACCATATGTGCCAAAAATTCTCGTTCTTTAGTTTTCGAGTAATAGCCCCTGGAAGTCGTAAACTGCACGACTTTGCCCTCGAATATCTCGTCAACGGAGAAAGGAGAATTTCTGGGATTTTTTTCCCAAGAAATATATGGGAATTATCTGTAATTTTAGCACAGTTTCAGAACGATTCGTGAAAGTCACCTTTTAAGAATAACTTCCACTGCAGCCCATACATAAAAGTTTGCTCCTTTATTACTCTGCACATGGACAATTATTTGCGCTGTTATTTGCCCCAGGCATGTACCTATGTAATTACCGTTTACAGTGTAAAGATGGATGTTATCGGTCGCTGAACGTCGGAGCAGTAGGCGTTTAATGCATTTTCCCATAGGGTCCAATGCAAAATTGACACCTCATTTTCTCCATTCTCAAGAGCTTTGAGTCTCTGCAAAACATATACATGTGTAGACACAAATAAGTGAAATAGAATGAAGGCTATTTCAGCTTTAGCTTTTATTCCGTTTGGGAGCTAAAGTCGCACAAACTTTTGTTTACAAAAATTTCGATGGCCTATAGTTCGCAAGTTATGCAATCAGTTGACATAAGATTGTGCATGCATGTAGACATGTTAATGGCCTTTATACATGCCAAGTTTCAGATGGCTACCTACTCATACAAGCAAGCAGTAGCGGTTTGAAATTTTCACAATTTGGGCTACACGTTCGGGACGATTTGTGACCTTAGGTGACTTGCACAATTCGGGCTGAAACTAGTGCCAAATGAGAGGGTTGGGATAAACATTCAATTGACCTTATGTGCCAAAAATTCTCGTTCTTTAGTTTTCGAGTTATAGCCCCTGGAAGTCGTAAACTGCACGACTTTGCCCTCGAATATCTCGACAACGGAAAAAGGAGAATTTCTGGGATTTTTTCCCAAGAAATATATGGGAATTATCTGTAATTTTAGCACAGTTTCAGAACGATTCGTGAAAGTCACCTTTTAAGAATAACTTCCACTGCAGCCCATACATAAAAGTTTGCTCCTTTATTACTCTGCACATGGACAATTATTTGCGCTGTTATTTGCCCCAGGCATGTACCTATGTAATTACCGTTTACAGTGTAAAGATGGATGTTATCGGTCGCTGAACGTCGGAGCAGTAGGCGTTTAATGCATTTTCCCATAGGGTCCAATGCAAAATTGACACCTCATTTTCTCCATTCTCAAGACTTTGAGTCTCTGCAAAACATATACATGTGTAGACACAAATAAGTGAAATAGAATGAAGGCTATTTCAGCTTTAGCTTTTATTCCGTTTGGGAGCTAAAGTCGCACAAACTTTTGTTTACAAAAATTCCGATGGCCTATAGTTCGCAAGTTATGCAATCAGTTGACATAAGATTGTGCATGCCTGTAGACATGTTATTGGCCTTTATACATGCCAAGTTTCAGATGGCTACCTACTCATACAAGCAAGCAGTAGCGGTTTGAAATTTTCACAATTTGGGCTACACGTTCGGGACGATTCGTGACCTTAGGTGACTTGCACAATTCGGGCTGAAACTAGTGCCAAATAAGAGGATTGGGATAAACATTCAATTGACCATATGTGCCAAAAATTCTCGTTCTTTAGTTTTCGAGTTATAGCCCCTGGAAGTCGTAAACTGCACGACTTTGCCCTCGAATATCTCGACAACGGAGAAAGGAGAATTTCTGGGATTTTTTCCCAAGAAATATATGGGAATTATCTGTAATTTTAGCACAGTTTCAGAACGATTCGTGAAAGTCACCTTTTAAGAATAACTTCCACTGCAGCCCATACATAAAAGTTTGCTCCTTTATTACTCTGCACATGGACAATTATTTGCGCTGTTATTTGCCCCAGGCATGTACCTATGTAATTACCGTTTACAGTGTAAAGATGGATGTTATCGGTCGCTGAACGTCGGAGCAGTAGGCGTTTAATGCATTTTCCCATAGGGTCCAATGCAAAATTGACACCTCATTTTCTCCATTCTCAAGAGTTTGAGTCTCTGCAAAACATATACATGTGTAGACACAAATAAGTGAAATAGAATGAAGGCTATTTCAGCTTTAGCTTTTATTCCGTTTGGGAGCTAAAGTCGCACAAACTTTTGTTTACAAAAATTTCGATGGCCTATAGTTCGCAAGTTATGCAATCAGTTGACAAAAGATTGTGCATGCATGTAGACATGTTAATGGCCTTTATACATGCCAAGTTTCAGATGGCTACCTACTCATACAAGCAAGCAGTAGCGGTTTGAAATTTTCACAATTTGGGCTACACGTTCGGGACGATTCGTGACCTTAGGTGACTTGCACAATTCGGGCTGAAACTAGTGCCAAATGAGAGGGTTGGGATAAACATTCAATTGACCATATGTGCCAAAAATTCTCGTTCTTTAGTTTTCGAGTTATAGCCCCTGGAAGTCGTAAACTGCACGACTTTGCCCTCGAATATCTCGACAACGGAGAAAGGAGAATTTCTGGGATTTTTTCCCAAGAAATATATGGGAATTATCTGTAATTTTAGCACAGTTTCAGAACGATTCGTGAAAGTCACCTTTTAAGAATAACTTCCACTGCAGCCCATACATAAAAGTTTGCTCCTTCATTACTCTGCACATGGACAATTATTTGCGCTGTTATTTGCCCCAGGCATGTACCTATGTAATTACCGTTTACAATGTAAAGATGGATGTTATCGGTCGCTGAACGTCGGAGCAGTAGGCGTTTAATGCATTTTCCAATAGGGTCCAATGCAAAATTGACACCTCATTTTCTCCATTCTCAAGAGCTTTGAGTCTCTGCAAAACATATACATGTGTAGACACAAATAAGTGAAATAGAATGAAGGCTATTTCAGCTTTAGCTTTTATTCCGTTTGGGAGCTAAAGTCGCACAAACTTTTGTTTACAAAAATTTCGATGGCCTATAGTTCGCAAGTTATGCAATCAGTTGACATAAGATTGTGCATGCATGTAGACATGTTAATGGCCTTTATACATGCCAAGTTTCAGATGGCTACCTACTCATACAAGCAAGCAGTAGCGGTTTGAAATTTTCACAATTTGGGCTACACGTTCGGGACGATTCGTGACCTTAGGTGACTTGCACAATTCGGGCTGAAACTTGTGCCAAATGAGAGGGTTGGGATAAACATTCAATTGACCATATGTGCCAAAAATTCTCGTTCTTTAGTTTTCGAGTTATAGCCCCTGGAAGTCGTAAACTGCACGACTTTGCCCTCGAATATCTCGACAACGGAGAAAGGAGAATATCTGGGATTTTTTCCCAAGAAATATATGGGAATTATCTGTAATTTTAGCACAGTTTCAGAACGATTCGTGAAAGTCACCTTTTAAGAATAACTTCCACTGCAGCCCATACATAAAAGTTTGCTCCTTTATTACTCTGCACATGGACAATTATTTGCGCTGTTATTTGCCCCAGGCATGTACCTATGTAATTACCGTTTACAGTGTAAAGCTGGATGTTATCGGTCGCTGAACGTCGGAGCAGTAGGCGTTTAATGCATTTTCCCATAGGGTCCAATGCAAAATTGACACCTCATTTTCTCCATTCTCAAGAGCTTTGAGTCTCTGCAAAACATATACATGTGTAGACACAAATAAGTGAAATAGAATGAAGGCTATTTCAGCTTTAGCTTTTATTCCGTTTGGGAGCTAAAGTCGCACAAACTTTTGTTTACAAAAATTTCGATGGCCTATAGTTCGCAAGTTATGCAATCAGTTGACATAAGATTGTGCATGCATGTAGATATGTTAATGGCCTTTATACATACCAAGTTTCAGATGGCTACCTACTCATACAAGCAAGCAGTAGCGGTTTGAAATTTTCACAATTTGGGCTACACGTTCGGGACGATTCGTGACCTTAGGTGACTTGCACAATTCGGGCTGAAACTAGTGCCAAATGAGAGGGTTGGGATAAACATTCAATTGACCATATGTGCCAAAAATTCTCGTTCTTTAGTTTTCGAGTTATAGCCCCTGGAAGTCGTAAACTGCACCACTTTGCCCTCGAATATCTCGACAACGGAGAAAGGAGAATTTCTGGGATTTTTTCCCAAGAAATATATGGGAATCATCTGTAATTTTAGCACAGTTTCAAAACGATTCGTGAAAGTCACCTTTTAAGAATAACTTCCACTGCAGCCCATACATAAAAGTTTGCTCCTTTATTACTCTGCACATGGACAATTATTTGCGCTGTTATTTGCCCCAGGCATGTACCTATGTAATTACCGTTTACAGTGTAAAGATGGATGTTATCGGTCGCTGAACGTCGGAGCAGTAGGCGTTTAATGCATTTTCCCATAGGGTCCAATGCAAAATTGACACCTCATTTTCTCCATTCTCAAGAGCTTTGAGTCTCTGCAAAACATATACATGTGTAGACACAAATAAGTGAAATAGAATGAAGGCTATTTCAGCTTTAGCTTTTATTCCGTTTGGGAGCTAAAGTCGCACAAACTTTTGTTTACAAAGATTTCGATGGCCTATAGTTCGCAAGTTATGCAATCAGTTGACATAAGATTGTGCATGCATGTAGACATGTTAATGGCCTTTATACATGCCAAGTTTCAGATGGCTACCTACTCATACAAGCAAGCAGTAGCGGTTTGAAATTTTCACAATTTGGGCTACACGTTCGGGACGATTCGTGACCTTAGGTGACTTGCACAATTCGGGCTGAAACTAGTGCCAAATAAGAGGGTTGGGATAAACATTCAATTGACCATATGTGCCAAAAATTCTCGTTCTTTAGTTTTCGAGTTATAGCCCCTGGAAGTCGTAAACTGCACTACTTTGCCCTCGAATATCTCGACAACGGAGAAAGGAGAATTTCTGGGATTTTTTCCCAAGAAATATATGGGAATTATCTGTAATTTTAGCACAGTTTCAGAACGATTCGTGAAAGTCACCTTTTAAGAATAACTTCCACTGCAGCCCATACATAAAAGTTTGCTCCTTTATTACTCTGCACATGGACAATTATTTGCACTGTTATTTGCCCCAGGCATGTACCTATGTAATTACCGTTTACAGTGTAAAGATGGATGTTATCGGTCGCTGAACGTCGGAGCAGTAGGCGTTTAATGCATTTTCCCATAGGGTCCAATGCAAAATTGACACCTCATTTTCTCCATTCTCAAGAGCTTTGTGTCTCTGCAAAACATATACATGTGTAGACACAAATAAGTGAAATAGAATGAAGGCTATTTCAGCTTTAGCTTTTATTCCGTTTGGGAGCTAAAGTCGCACAAACTTTTGTTTACAAAAATTTCGATGGCCTATAGTTCGCAAGTTATGCAATCAGTTGACATAAGATAGTGCATGCATGTAGACATGTTATTGGCCTTTATACATGCCAAGTTTCAGATGGCTACCTACTCATACAAGCAAGCAGTAGCGGTTTGAAATTTTCACAATTTGGGCTACACGTTCGGGACGATTCGTGACCTTAGGTGACTTGCACAATTCGGGCTGAAACTAGTGCCAAATGAGAGGGTTGGGATAAACATTCAATTGACCATATGTGCCAAAAATTCTCGTTCTTTAGTTTTCGATGTATAGCCCCTGGAAGTCGTAAACTGCACGACTTTGTCCTCGAATATCTCGACAACGGAGAAAGGAGAATTTCTGGGATTTTTTCCCAAGAAATATATGGGAATTATCTGTAATTTTAGCACAGTTTCAGAACGATTCGTGAAAGTCACCTTTTAAGAATAACTTCCACTGCAGCCCATACATAAAAGTTTGCTCCTTTATTACTCTGCACATGGACAATTATTTGCGCTGTTATTTGCCCCAGGCATGTACCTATGTAATTACCGTTTACAGTGTAAAGATGGATGTTATCGGTCGCTGAACGTCGGAGCAGTAGGCGTTTAATGCATTTTCCCATAGGGTCCAATGCAAAATTGACACCTCATTTTCTCCATTCTCAAGAGCTTTGAGTCTCTGCAAAACATATACATGTGTAGACACAAATAAGTGAAATAGAATGAAGGCTATTTCAGCTTTAGCTTTTATTCCGTTTGGGAGCTAAAGTCGCACAAACTTTTGTTTACAAAAATTTCGATGGCCTATAGTTCGTAAGTTATGCAATCAGTTGACATAACATTGTGCATGCATGTAGACATGTAAATGGCCTTTATACATGCCAAGTTTCAGATGGCTACCTACTCACTCATACAAGCAAGCAGTAGCGGTTTGAAATTTTCACAATTTGGGCTACACGTTCGGGACGATTCGTGACCTTAGGTGACTTGCACAATTCGGGCTGAAACTAGTGCCAAATGAGAGGGTTGGGATAAACATTCAATTGACCATATGTGCCAAAAATTCTCGTTCTTTAGTTTTCGAGTTATAGCCCCTGGAAGTCGTAAACTGCACCACTTTGCCCTCGAATATCTCGACAACGGAGAAAGGAGAATTTCTGGGATTTTTTCCCAAGAAATATATGGGAATCATCTGTAATTTTAGCACAGTTTCAGAACGATTCGTGAAAGTCACCTTTTAAGAATAACTTCCACTGCAGCCCATACATAAAAGTTTGCTCCTTTATTACTCTGCACATGGACAATTATTTGCACTGTTATTTGCCCCAGGCATGTACCTATGTAATTACCGTTTACAGTGTAAAGATGGATGTTATCGGTCGCTGAACGTCGGAGCAGTAGGCGTTTAATGCATTTCCCATAGGGTCCATTGCAAAATTGACACCTCATTTTCTCCATTCTCAAGAGCTTTGAGTCTCTGCAAAACATATACATGTGTAGACACAAATAAGTGAAATAGAATAAAGGCTATTTCAGCTTTAGCTTTTATTCCGTTTGGGAGCTAAAGTCGCACAAACTTTTGTTTACAAAGATTTCGATGGCCTATAGTTCACAAGTTATGCAATCAGTTGACATAAGATTATGCATGCATGTAGACATGTTAATGGCCTTTATACATGCCAAGTTTCAGATGGCTACCTACTCATACAAGCAAGCAGTAGCGGTTTGAAATTTTCACAATTTGGGCTACACGTTCGGGACGATTTGTGACCTTAGGTGACTTGCACAATTCGGGCTGAAACTAGTGCCAAATGAGAGGGTTGGGATAAACATTCAATTGACCATATGTGCCAAAAATTCTCGTTCTTTAGTTTTCGAGTTATAGCCCCTGGAAGTCGTAAACTGCACGACTTTGCCCTCGAATATCTCGACAACGGAAAAAGGAGAATTTCTGGGATTTTTTCCCAAGAAATATATGGGAATTATCTGTAATTTTAGCACAGTTTCAGAACGATTCGTGGAAGTCACCTTTTAAGAATAACTTCCACTGCAGCCCATACATAAAAGTTTGCTCCTTTATTACTCTGCACATGGACAATTATTTTCGCTGTTATTTGCCCCAGGCATGTACCTATGTAATTACCGTTTACAGTGTAAAGATGGATGTTATCGGTCGCTGAACGTCGGAGCAGTAGGCGTTTAATGCATTTTCCCATAGGGTCCAATGCAAAATTGACACCTCATTTTCTCCATTCTCAAGAGCTTTGAGTCTCTGCAAAACATATACATGTGTAGACACAAATAAGTGAAATAGAATGAAGGCTATTTCAGCTTTAGCTTTTATTCCGTTTGAGAGCTAAAGTTGCACAAACTTTTGTTTACAAAAATTTCGATGGCCTATAGTTCGCAAGTTATGCAATCAGTTGACATAAGATTGTGCATGCATGTAGACATGTTAATGGCCTTTATACATGCCAAGTTTCAGATGGCTACCTACTCATACAAGCAAGCAGTAGCGGTTTGAAATTTTCACAATTTGGGCTACACGTTCGGGACGATTTGTGACCTTGGGTGACTTGCACAATTCGGGCTGAAACTAGTGCCAAATGAGAGTGTTGGGATAAACATTCAATTGACCATATGTGCCAAAAATTCTCGTTCTTTAGTTTTCGAGTTATAGCCCCTGGAAGTCGTAAACTGCACGACTTTGCCCTCGAATATCTCGACAACAGAGAAAGGAGAATTTCTGGGATTTTTTCCCAAGAAATATATGGGAATTATCTGTAATTTTAGC
The DNA here is from genome assembly GCA_963989385.1 of Ctena decussata. Classification (NCBI taxonomy): domain Eukaryota; kingdom Metazoa; phylum Mollusca; class Bivalvia; order Lucinida; family Lucinidae; genus Ctena; species Ctena decussata. Next base: position 67,336,580 of record OZ022510.1, on the reverse strand, counting down.
ACAGTTTCAGAACGATTCGTGAAAGTCACCTTTTAAGAATAACTTCCACTGCAGCCCATACATAAAAGTTTGCTCCTTTATTACTCTGCACATGGACAATTATTTGCGCTGTTATTTGCCCCAGGCATGTACCTATGTAATTACCGTTTACAGTGTAAAGATGGATGTTATCGGTCGCTGAACGTCGGAGCAGTAGGCGTTTAATGCATTTTCCCATAGGGTCCAATGCAAAATTGACACCTCATTTTCTCCATTCTCAAGAGCTTTGAGTCTCTGCAAAACATATACATGTGCAGACACAAATGAGTGAAATAGAATGAAGGCTATTTCAGCTTTAGCTTTTATTCCATTTGGGAGCTAAAGTCGCACAAACTTTTGTTTACAAAAAATTCGATGGCCTATAGTTCGCAAGTTATGCAATCAGTTGACATAAGATTGTGCAAGCATGTAGACATGTTAATGGCCTCTATACATGCCAAGTTTCAGATGGCTACCTACTCATACAAGCAAGCAGTAGCGGTTTGAAATTTTCACAATTTGGGCTACACGTTCGGGACGATTCGTGACCTTAGGTGACTTGCACAATTCGGGCTGAAACTAGTGCCAAATGAGAGGGTTGGGATAAACATTCAATTGACCATATGTGCCAAAAATTCTCGTTCTTTAGTTTTCGAGTTATAGCCCCTGGAAGTCGTAAACTGCACGACTTTGCCCTCGAATATCTCGACAACGGAGAAAGGAGAATTTCTGGGATTTTTTCCCAAGAAATATATGGGAATTATCTGTAATTTTAGCACAGTTTCAGAACGATTCGTGAAAGTCACCTTTTAAGAATAACTTCCACTGCAGCCCATACATAAAAGTTTGCTCCTTTATTACTCTGCACATGGACAATTATTTGCGCTGTTATTTGCCCCAGGCATGTACCTATGTAATTACCGTTTACAGTGTAAAGATGGATGTTATCGGTCGCTGAACGTCGGAGCAGTAGGCGTTTAATGCATTTTCCCATAGGGTCCAATGCAAAATTGACACCTCATTTTCTCCATTCTCAAGAGCTTTGAGTCTCTGCAAAACATATACATGTGTAGACACAAATAAGTGAAATAGAATGAAGGCTATTTCAGCTTTAGCTTTTATTCCGTTTGGGAGCTAAAGTCGCACAAACTTTTGTTTACAAAAATTTCGATGGCCTATAGTTCGCAAGTTATGCAATCAGTTGACATAAGATTGTGCATGCATGTAGACATGTTAATGGCCTTTATACATGCCCAGATTCAGATGGCTACCTACTCATACAAGCAAGCAGTAGCGGTTTGAAATTTTCACAATTTGGGCTACACGTTCGGGACGATTCGTGACCTTAGGTGACTTGCACAATTCGGGCTGAAACTAGTGCCAAATGAGAGGGTTGGGATAAACATTCAATTGACCATATGTGCCAAAAATTCTCGTTCTTTAGTTTTCGAGTTATAGCCCCTGGAAGTCGTATACTGCACGACTTTGCCCTCGAATATCTCGACAACGAAGAAAGGAGAATTTCTGGGATTTTTTCCCAAGAAATATATGGGAATTATCTGTAATTTTAGCACAGTTTCAGAACGATTCGTGAAAGTCACCTTTTAAGAATAACTTACACTGCAGCCCATACATAAAAGTTTGCTCCTTTATTACTCTGCACATGGACAATTATTTGCGCTGTTATTTGCCCCAGTCATGTACCTATGTAATTACCGTTTACAGTGTACAGATGGATGTTATCGGTCGCTGAACGTCTGAGCAGTAGGCGTTTAATGCATTTTCCCATAGGGTCCAATGCAAAATTGACACCTCATTTTCTCCATTCTCAAGAGCTTTGAGTCTCTGCAAAACATATACATGTGTAGACACAAATAAGTGAAATAGAATGAAGGCTATTTCAGCTTTAGCTTTTATTCCGTTTGGGAGCTAAAGTCGCACAAACTTTTGTTTACAAAAATTTCGATGGCCTATAGTTCGCAAGTTATGCAATCAGTTGACATAAGATTGTGCATGCATGTAGACATGTTAATGGCCTTTATACATGCCAAGTTTCAGATGGCTACCTACTCATACAAGCAAGCAGTAGCGGTTTGAAATTTTCACAATTTGGGCTACACGTTCGGGACGATTTGTGACCTTAGGTGACTTGCACAATTCGGGCTGAAACTAGTGCCAAATAAGAGGGTTGGGATAAACATTCAATTGACCATATGTGCCAAAAATTCTCGTTCTTTAGTTTTCGAGTTATAGCCCCTGGAAGTCGTACACTGCACGACTTTGCCCTCGAATATCTCGACAACGGAGAAAGGAGAATTTCTGGGATTTTTTCCCAAGAAATATATGGGAATTATCTGTAATTTTAGCACAGTTTCAGAACGATTCGTGAAAGTCACCTTTTAAGAATAACTTCCACTGCAGCCCATACATAAAAGTTTGCTCCTTTATTACTCTGCACATGGACAATTATTTGCGCTGTTATTTGCCCCAGACATGTACCTATGTAATTACCGTTTACAGTGTAAAGATGGATGTTATCGGTCGCTGAACGTCGGAGCAGTAGGCGTTTAATGCATTTTCCCATAGGGTCCAATGCAAAATTGACACCTCATTTTCTCCATTCTCAAGAGCTTTGAGTCTCTGCAAAACATATACATGTGTAGACACAAATAAGTGAAATAGAATGAAGGCTATTTCAGCTTTAGCTTTTATTCCGTTTGGGAGCTAAAGTCGCACAAACTTTTGTTTACAAAAATTTCGATGGCCTATAGTTCGCAAATTATGCAATCAGTTGACATAAGATTGTGCATGCATGTAGACATGTTAATGGCCTTTATACATGCCAAGTATCAGATGGCTACCTACTCATACAAGCAAGCAGTAGCGGTTTGAAATTTTCACAATTTGGGCTACACGTTCGGGACGATTTGTGACCTTAGGTGACCTACACAATTCGGGCTGAAACTAGTGCCAAATGAGAGGGTTGGGATAAACATTCAATTGACCATATGTGCCAAAAATTCTCGTTCTTTAGTTTTCGAGTTATAGCCCCTGGAAGTCGTAAACTGCACGACTTTGCCCTCGAATATCTCGACAACGGAGAAAGGAGAATTTCTGTGATCTTTTTCCCAAGAAATATATGGGAATTATCTGTAATTTTAGCATAGTTTCAGAACGATTCGTGAAAGTCACCTTTTAAGAATAACTTCCACTGCAGCCCATACATAAAAGTTTGCTCCTTTATTACTCTGCACATGGACAATTATTTGCGCTGTTATTTGCCCCAGGCATGTACCTATGTAATTACCGTTTACAGTGTAAAGATGGATGTTATCGGTCGCTGAACGTCGGAGCAGTAGGCGTTTAATGCATTTTCCCATAGGGTCCAATGCAAAATTGACACCTCATTTTCTCCATTCTCAAGAGCTTTGAGTCTCTGCAAAACATATACATGTGTAGACACAAATAAGTGAAATAGAATGAAGGCTATTTCAGCTTTAGCTTTTATTCCGTTTGGGAGCTAAAGTCGCACAAACTTTTGTTTACAAAAATTTCGATGGCCTATAGTTCGCAAGTTATGCAATCAGTTGACATAAGATTGTGCATGCATGTAGACATGTTAATGGCCTTTATACATGCCAAGTTTCAGATGGCTACCTACTCATATAAGCAAGCAGTAGCGGTTTGAAATTTTCACAATTTGGGCTACACGTTCGGGACGATTTGTGACCTTAGGTGACTTGCACAATTCGGGCTGAAACTAGTGCCAAATGAGAGGGTTGGGATAAACATTCAATTGACCATATGTGCCAAACATTCTCGTTCTTTAGTTTTCGAGTTATAGCCCCTGGAAGTCGTAAACTGCACGACTTTGCCCTCGAATATCTCGACAACGGAGAAAGGAGAATTTCTGGGATTTTTTCCCAAGAAATATATGGGAATTATCTGTAATTTTAGCACAGTTTCAGAACGATTCGTGAAAGTCACCTTTTAAGAATAACTTCCACTGCAGCCCATACATAAAAGTTTGCTCCTTTATTACTCTGCACATGGACAATTATTTGCGCTGTTATTTGCCCCAGGCATGTACCTATGTCATTACCGTTTACAGTGTAAAGATGGATGTTATCGGTCGCTGAACGTCGGAGCAGTAGGCGTTTAATGCATTTTCCCATAGGGTCCAATGCAAAATTGACACCTCATTTTCTCCATTCTCAAGAGCTTTGAGTCTCTGCAAAACATATACATGTGTAGACACAAATAAGTGAAATAGAATGAAGGCTATTTCAGCTTTAGCTTTTATTCCGTTTGGGAGCTAAAGGTGCACAAACTTTTGTTTACAAAGATTTCGATGGCCTATAGTTCGCAAGTTATGCAATCAGTTGACATAAGATTGTGCATGCATGTAGACATGTTAATGGCCTTTATACATGCCAAGTTTCAGGTGGCTACCTACTCATATAAGCAAGCAGTAGCGGTTTGAAATTTTCACAATTTGGGCTTCACGTTCGGGACGATTCGTGACCTTAGGTGACTTGCACAATTCGGGCTGAAACTAGTGCCAAATAAGAGGGTTGGGATAAACATTCAATTGACTATATGTGCCAAACATTCTCGTTATTTAGTTTTCGAGTTATAGCCCCTGGAAGTCGTAAACTGCACGATTTTGCCCTCGAATATCTCGACAACGGAGAAAGGAGAATTTCTGGGATTTTTTCCCAAGAAATATATGGGAAGTATCTGTAATTTTAGCACAGTTTCAGAACGATTCGTGAAAGTCACCTTTTAAGAATAACTTCCACTGCAGCCCATACATAAAAGTTTGCTCCTTTATTACTCTGCACATGGACAATTATTTGCGCTGTTATTTGCCCCAGGCATGTACCTATGTAATTACCGTTTACAGTGTAAAGATGGATGTTATCGGTCGCTGAACGTCGGAGCAGTAGGCGTTAAATGCATTTTCCCATAGGGTCCAATTCAAAATTGACACCTCATTTTCTCCATTCTCAAGAGCTTTGAGTCTCTGCAAAACATATACATGTGTAGACACATATAAGTGAAATAGAATGAAGGCTATTTCAGCTTTAGCTTTTAATCCGTTTGGGAGCTAAAGTCGCACAAACTTTTGTTTACAAAAATTTCGATGGCCTATAGTTCGCAAGTTATGCAATCAGTTGACATAAGATTGTGCATGCATGTAGACATGGTAATGGCCTTTATACATGCCAAGTTTCAGATGGCTACCTACTCATACAAGCAAGCAGTAGCGGTTTGAAATTTTCACAATTTAGGCTACACGTTCGGGACGATTTGTGACCTTAGGTGACTTGCACAATTCGGGCTGACACTAGTGCCAAATGAGAGGGTTGGGATAAACATTCAATTGACCATATGTGCCAAAAATTCTCGTTCTTTAGTTTTCGAGTTATAGCCCCTGGAAGTCGTAAACTGCACGACTTTGCCCTCAAATATCTCGACAACGGAGAAAGGAGAATTTCTGGGATTTTTTTCCCAAGAAATATATGGGAATTATCTGTAATTTTAGCACAGTTTCAGAACGATTCGTGAAAGTCACCTTTTAAGAATAACTTCCACTGCAGCCCATACATAAAAGTTTGCTCCTTTATTACTCTGCACATGGACAATTATTTGCGCTGTTATTTGCCCCAGGCATGTACCTATGTAATTACCGTTTACAGTGTAAAGATGGATGTTATCGGTCGCTGAACGTCGGAGCAGTAGGCGTTTAATGCATTTTCCCATAGGGTCCAATGCAAAATTGACACCTCATTTTCTCCATTCTCAAGAGCTTTGAGTCTCTGCAAAACATATACATGTGTAGACACAAATAAGTGAAATAGAATGAAGGCTATTTCAGCTTTAGCTTTTATTCCGTTTGGGAGCTAAAGTCGCACAAACTTTTGTTTACAAAAATTTCGATGGCCTATAGTTCGCAAGTTATGCAATCAGTTGACATAAGATTGTGCATGCATGTAGACATGTTAATGGCCTTTATACATGCCAAGTTGTAGATGGCTACCTACTCATACAAGCAAGCAGTAGCGGTTTGAAATTTTCACAATTTGGGCTTCACGTTCGGGACGATTTGTGACCTTAGGTGTCCTACACAATTCGGGCTGAAACTAGTGCCAAATGAGAGGGTTGGGATAAACATTCAATTGACCATATGTGCCAAAAATTCTCGTTCTTTAGTTTTCGAGTTATAGCCCCTGGAAGTCGTAAACTGCACGACTTTGCCCTCGAATATCTCGACAACGGAGAAAGGAGAATTTCTGGGATCTTTTTCCCAAGAAATATATGGGAATTATCTGTAATTTTAGCACAGTTTCAGAACGATTCGTGAAAGTCACCTTTTAAGAATAACTTCCACTGCAGCCCATATATAAAAGTTTGCTCCTTTATTACTCTGCACATGGACAATTATTTGCGCTGTTATTTGCCCCAGGCATGTACCTATGTAATTACCGTTTACAGTGTAAAGATGGATGTTATCGGTCGCTGAACGTCGGAGCAGTAGGCGTTTAATGCATTTTCCCATAGGGTCCAATGCAAAATTGACACCTCATTTTCTCCATTCTCAAGAGCTTTGAGTCTCTGCAAAACATATACATGTGTAGACACAAATAAGTGAAATAGAATGAAGGCTATTTCATCTTTAGCTTTTATTCCGTTTGGGAGCTAAAGTCGCACAAACTTTTGTTTACAAAAATTTCGATGGCCTATAGTTCGCAAGTTATGCAATCAGTTGACATAAGATTGTGCATGCATGTAGACATGTTAATGGCCTTTATACATGCCAAGTTTCAGATGGCTACCTACTCATACAAGCAAGCAGTAGCGGTTTGAAATTTTCACAATTTGGGCTACACGTTCGGGACGATTTGTGACCTTAGGTGACTTGCACAATTCGGGCTGAAACTAGTGCCAAATGAGAGGGTTGGGATAAACATTCAATTGACCATATGTGCCAAACATTCTCGTTCTTTAGTTTTCGAGTTATAGCCCCTGGAAGTCGTAAACTGCACGACTTTGCCCTCGAATATCTCGACAACGGAGAAAGGAGAATTTCTGGGATTTTTTCCAAGAAATATATGGGAATTATCTGTAATTTTAGCACAGTTTCAGAACGATTCGTGAAAGTCACCTTTTAAGAATAACTTCCACTGCAGCCCATACATAAAAGTTTGCTCCTTTATTACTCTGCACATGGACAATTATTTGCGCTGTTATTTGCCCCAGGCATGTACCTATGTCATTACCGTTTACAGTGTAAAGATGGATGTTATCGGTCGCTGAACGTCGGAGCAGTAGGCGTTTAATGCATTTTCCCATAGGGTCCAATGCAAAATTGACACCTCATTTTCTCCATTCTCAAGAGCTTTGAGTCTCTGCAAAACATATACATGTGTAGACACAAATAAGTGAAATAGAATGAATGCTATTTCAGCTTTAGCTTTTATTCCGTTTGGGAGCTAAAGTCGCACAAACTTTTGTTTACAAAGATTTCGATGGCCTATAGTTCGCAAGTTATGCAATCAGTTGACATAAGATTGTGCATGCATGTAGACATGTTAATGGCCTTTATACATGCCAAGTTTCAGATGGCTACCTACTCATACAAGCAAGCAGTAGCGGTTTGAAATTTTCACAATTTGGGCTTCACGTTCGGGACGATTCGTGACCTTAGGTAACTTGCACAATTCGGGCTGAAACTAGTGCCAAATGAGAGGGTTGGGATAAACATTCAATTGACCATATGTGCCAAAAATTCTCGTTCTTTAGTTTTCGAGTTATAGCCCCTGGAAGTCGTAAACTGCACGACTTTGCCCTCGAATATCTCGACAACGGAGAAAGGAGAATTTCTGGGATTTTTTCCCAAAAAATATATGGGAATTATCTGTAATTTTAGCACAGTTTCAGAACGATTCGTGAAAGTCACCTTTTAAGAATAACTTCCACTGCAGCCCATACATAAAAGTTTGCTCCTTTATTACTCTGCACATGGACAATTATTTGCGCTGTTATTTGCCCCAGGCATGTACCTATGTAATTACCGTTTACAGTGTAAAGATGGATGTTATCGGTCGCTGAACGTCGGAGCAGTAGGCGTTTAATGCATTTTCCCATAGGGTCCAATGCAAAATTGACACCTCATTTTCTCCATTCTCAAGAGCTTTGAGTCTCTGCAAAACATATACATGTGTAGACACAAATAAGTGAAATAGAATGAAGGCTATTTCAGCTTTAGCTTTTATTCCGTTTGGGAGCTAAAGTCGCACAAACTTTTGTTTACAAAAATTTCGATGGCCTATAGTTCGCAAGTTATGCAATCAGTTGACATAAGATTGTGCATGCATGTAGACATGTTAATGGCCTTTATACATGCCAAGTATCAGATGGCTACCTACTCAAACAAGCAAGCAGTAGCGGTTTGAAATTTTCACAATTTGGGCTTCACGTTCGGGACGATTCGTGACCTTAGGTGACTTGCACATGGTTTGAAACTAGTGCCAAATGAGAGGGTTGGGATGAACATTCAATTGACCATATGTGCCAAAAATTCTCGTTCTTTAGTTTTCGAGTTATAGCCCCTGGAAGTCGTAAACTGCACGACTTTGCCCTCGAATATCTCGACAACGGAGAAAGGAGAATTTCTGGGATTTTTTCCCAAGAAATATATGGGAATTATCTGTAATTTTAGCACAGTTTCAGAACGATTCGTGAAAGTCACCTTTTAATAATAACTTCCACTGCAGCCCATACATAAAAGTTTGCTCCTTTATTACTCTGCACATGGACAATTATTTGCGCTGTTATTTGCCCCAGACATGTACCTATGTAATTACCGTTTACAGTGTAAAGATGGATGTTATCGGTCGCTGAACGTCGGAGCAGTAGGCGTTTAATGCATTTTCCCATAGGGTCCAATGCAAAATTGACACCTCATTTTCTCCATTCTCAAGAGCTTTGAGTCTCTGCAAAACATATACATGTGTAGACACAAATAAGTGAAATAGAATGAAGGCTATTTCAGCTTTAGCTTTTATTCCGTTTGGGAGCTAAAGTCGCACAAACTTTTGTTTACAAAAATTTCGATGGCCTATAGTTCGCAAATTATGCAATCAGTTGACATAAGATTGTGCATGCATGTAGACATGTTAATGGCCTTTATACATGCCAAGTTTCAGATGGCTACCTACTCATACAAGCAAGCAGTAGCGGTTTGAAATTTTCACAATCTGGGCTACACGTTCGGGACGATTTGTGACCTTAGGTGACCTACACAATTCGGGCTGAAACTAGTGCCAAATGAGAGGGTTGGGATAAACATTCAATTGACCATATGTGCCAAAAATTCTCGTTCTTTAGTTTTCGAGTTATAGCCCCTGGAAGTCGTAAACTGCACGACTTTGCCCTCGAATATCTCGACAACGGAGAAAGGAGAATTTCTGGGATTTTTTCCCAAGAAATATATGGGAATTATCTGTAATTTTAGCACAGTTTCAGAACGATTCGTGAAAGTCACCTTTTAAGAATAACTTCCACTGCAGCCCATACATAAAAGTTTGCTCCTTTATTACTCTGCACATGGACAATTATTTGCGCTGTTATTTGCCCCAGGCATGTACCTATGTAATTACCGTTTACAGTGTAAAGATGGATGTTATCGGTCGCTGAACGTCGGAGCAGTAGGCGTTTAATGCATTTTCCTATAGGGTCCAATGCAAAATTGACACCTCATTTTCTCCATTCTCAAGAGCTTTGAGTCTCTGCAAAACATATACATGTGTAGACACAAATAAGTGAAATAGAATGAAGGCTATTTCAGCTTTAGCTTTTATTCCGTTTGGGAGCTAAAGTCGCACAAACTTTTGTTTACAAAAATTACGATGGCCTATAGTTCGCAAGTTATGCAATCAGTTGACATAAGATTGTGCATGCATGTAGACATGTTAATGGCCTTTATACATGCCACGTATCAGATGGCTACCTACTCATACAAGCAAGCAGTAGCGGTTTGAAATTTTCACAATTTGGGCTACACGTTCGGGACGATTCGTGACCTTAGGTGACTTGCACAATTCGGGCTGAAACTAGTGCCAAATGAGAGGGTTGGGATAAACATTCAATTGACCATATGTGCCAAAAATTCTCGTTCTTTAGTTTTCGAGTTATAGCCCCTGGAAGTCGTAAACTGCACGACTTTGCCCTCGAATATCTCGACAACGGAGAAAGGAGAATTTCTGGGATTTTTTCCCAAGAAATATATGGGAATTATCTGTAATTTTAGCACAGTTTCAGAACGATTCGTGAAAGTCACCTTTTAAGAATAACTTCCACTGCAGCCCATACATAAAAGTTTGCTCCTTTATTACTCTGCACATGGACAATTATTTGCGCTGTTATTTGCCCCAGGCATGTACCTATGTAATTACCGTTTACAGTGTAAAGATGGATGTTATCGGTCGCTGAACGTCGGAGCAGTAGGCGTTTAATGCATTTTCCCATAGGGTCCAATGCAAAATTGACACCTCATTTTCTCCATTCTCAAGAGCTTTGAGTCTCTGCAAAACATATACATGTGTAGACACAAATAAGTGAAATAGAATGAAGGCTATTTCAGCTTTAGCTTTTATTCCGTTTGGGAGCTAAAGTCGCACAAACTTTTGTTTACAAAAATTTCGATGGCCTATAGTTCGCAAGTTATGCAATCAGTTGACATAAGATTGTGCATGCATGTAGACATGTTAATGGCCTTTATACATGCCAAGTTTCAGATGGCTACCTACTCATACAAGCAAGCAGTAGCGGTTTGAAATTTTCACAATTTGGGCTACACGTTCGGGACGATTCGTGACCTTAGGTGACTTGCACAATTTGGACTGAAACTAGTGCCAAATGAGAGGGTTGGGATAAACATTCAATTGACCATATGTGCCAAAAATTCTCGTTCTTTAGTTTTCGAGTTATTGCCCCTGGAAGTCGTAAACTGCACGACTTTGCCCTCGAATATCTCGACAACGGAGAAAGGAGAATTTCTGGGATTTTTTCCCAAGAAATATATGGGAATTATCTGTAATTTTAGCACAGTTTCAGAACGATTCGTGAAAGTCACCTTTTAAGAATAACTTCCACTGCAGCCCATACATAAAAGTTTGCTCCTTTATTACTCTGCACATGGACAATTATTTGCGCTGTTATTTGCCCCAGGCATGTACCTATGTAATTACCGTTTACAGTGTAAAGATGGATGTTATCGGTCGCTGAACGTCGGAGCAGTAGGCGTTTAATGCATTTTCCCATAGGGTCCAATGCAAAATTGACACCTCATTTTCTCCATTCTCAAGAGCTTTGAGTCTCTGCAAAACATATACATGTGTAGACACAAATAAGTGAAATAGAATGAAGGCTATTTCAGCTTTAGCTTTTATTCCGTTTGGGAGCTAAAGTCGCACAAACTTTTGTTTACAAAAATTTCGATGGCCTATAGTTCGCAAGTTATGCAATCAGTTGACATAAGATTGTGCATGCATGTAGACATGTTAATGGCCTTTATACATGCCAAGTTTCAGATGGCTACCTACTCATACAAGCAAGCAGTAGCGGTTTGAAATTTTCACAATTTGGGCTTCACGTTCGGGACGATTTGTGACCTTAGGTGACCTACACAATTCGGGCTGAAACTAGTGCCAAATGAGAGGGTTGGGATAAACATTCAATTGACCATATGTGCCAAAAATTCTCGTTCTTTAGTTTTCGAGTTATAGCCCCTGGAAGTCGTAAACTGCACGAATTTGCCCTCGAATATCTCGACAACGGAGAAAGGAGAATTTCTGGGATCTTTTTCCCAAGAAATATATGGGAATTATCTGTAATTTTAGCACAGTTTCAGAACGATTCGTGAAAGTCACCTTTTAAGAATAACTTCCACTGCAGCCCATATATAAAAGTTTGCTCCTTTATTACTCTGCACATGGACAATTATTTGCGCTGTTATTTGCCCCAGGCATGTACCTATGTAATTACCGTTTACAGTGTAAAGATGGATGTTATCGGTCGCTGAACGTCGGAGCAGTAGGCGTTTAATGCATTTTCCCATAGGGTCCAATGCAAAATTGACACCTCATTTTCTCCATTCTCAAGAGCTTTGAGTCTCTGCAAAACATATACATGTGTAGACACAAATAAGTGAAATAGAATGAAGGCTATTTCATCTTTAGCTTTTATTCCGTTTGGGAGCTAAAGTCGCACAAACTTTTGTTTACAAAAATTTCGATGGCCTATAGTTTGCAAGTTATGCAATCAGTTGACATAAGATTGTGCATGCATGTAGACATGTTAATGGCCTTTATACATGCCAAGTTTCAGATGGCTACCTACTCATACAAGCAAGCAGTAGCGGTTTGAAATTTTCACAATTTGGGCTACACGTTCGGGACGATTTGTGACCTTAGGTGACTTGCACAATTCGGGCTGAAACTAGTGCCAAATGAGAGGGTTGGGATAAACATTCAATTGACCATATGTGCCAAACATTCTCGTTCTTTAGTTTTCGAGTTATAGCCCCTGGAAGTCGTAAACTGCACGACTTTGCCCTCGAATATCTCGACAACGGAGAAAGGAGAATTTCTGGGATTTTTTCCAAGAAATATATGGGAATTATCTGTAATTTTAGCACAGTTTCAGAACGATTCGTGAAAGTCACCTTTTAAGAATAACTTCCACTGCAGCCCATACATAAAAGTTTGCTCCTTTATTACTCTGCACATGGACAATTATTTGCGCTGTTATTTGCCCCAGGCATGTACCTATGTCATTACCGTTTACAGTGTAAAGATGGATGTTATCGGTCGCTGAACGTCGGAGCAGTAGGCGTTTAATGCATTTTCCCATAGGGTCCAATGCAAAATTGACACCTCATTTTCTCCATTCTCAAGAGCTTTGAGTCTCTGCAAAACATATACATGTGTAGACACAAATAAGTGAAATAGAATGAATGCTATTTCAGCTTTAGCTTTTATTCCGTTTGGGAGCTAAAGTCGCACAAACTTTTGTTTACAAAGATTTCGATGGCCTATAGTTCGCAAGTTATGCAATCAGTTGACATAAGATTGTGCATGCATGTAGACATGTTAATGGCCTTTATACATGCCAAGTTTCAGATGGCTACCTACTCATACAAGCAAGCAGTAGCGGTTTGAAATTTTCACAATTTGGGCTTCACGTTCGGGACGATTCGTGACCTTAGGTAACTTGCACAATTCGGGCTGAAACTAGTGCCAAATGAGAGGGTTGGGATAAACATTCAATTGACCATATGTGCCAAAAATTCTCGTTCTTTAGTTTTCGAGTTATAGCCCCTGGAAGTCGTAAACTGCACGACTTTGCCCTCGAATATCTCGACAACGGAGAAAGGAGAATTTCTGGGATTTTTTCCCAAAAAATATATGGGAATTATCTGTAATTTTAGCACAGTTTCAGAACGATTCGTGAAAGTCACCTTTTAAGAATAACTTCCACTGCAGCCCATACATAAAAGTTTGCTCCTTTATTACTCTGCACATGGACAATTATTTGCGCTGTTATTTGCCCCAGGCATGTACCTATGTAATTACCGTTTACAGTGTAAAGATGGATGTTATCGGTCGCTGAACGTCGGAGCAGTAGGCGTTTAATGCATTTTCCCATAGGGTCCAATGCAAACTTGACACCTCATTTTCTCCATTCTCAAGAGCTTTGAGTCTCTGCAAAACATATACATGTGTAGACACAAATAAGTGAAATAGAATGAAGGCTATTTCAGCTTTAGCTTTTATTCCGTTTGGGAGCTAAAGTCGCACAAACTTTTGTTTACAAAAATTTCGATGGCCTATAGTTCGCAAGTTATGCAATCAGTTGACATAAGATTGTGCATGCATGTAGACATGTTAATGGCCTTTATACATGCCAAGTATCAGATGGCTACCTACTCAAACAAGCAAGCAGTAGCGGTTTGAAATTTTCACAATTTGGGCTTCACGTTCGGGACGATTCGTGACCTTAGGTGACTTGCACAATTCGGGCTGAAACTAGTGCCAAATGAGAGGGTTGGGATAAACATTCAATTGACCATATGTGCCAAAAATTCTCGTTCTTTAGTTTTCGAGTTATAGCCCCTGGAAGTCGTAAACTGCACGACTTTGCCCTCGAATATCTCGACAACGGAGAAAGGAGAATTTCTGGGATTTTTTCCCAAGAAATATATGGGAATTATCTGTAATTTTAGCACAGTTTCAGAACGATTCGTGAAAGTCACCTTTTAATAATAACTTCCACTGCAGCCCATACATAAAAGTTTGCTCCTTTATTACTCTGCACATGGACAATTATTTGCGCTGTTATTTGCCCCAGACATGTACCTATGTAATTACCGTTTACAGTGTAAAGATGGATGTTATCGGTCGCTGAACGTCGGAGCAGTAGGCGTTTAATGCATTTTCCCATAGGGTCCAATGCAAAATTGACACCTCATTTTCTCCATTCTCAAGAGCTTTGAGTCTCTGCAAAACATATACATGTGTAGACACAAATAAGTGAAATAGAATGAAGGCTATTTCAGCTTTAGCTTTTATTCCGTTTGGGAGCTAAAGTCGCACAAACTTTTGTTTACAAAAATTTCGATGGCCTATAGTTCGCAAATTATGCAATCAGTTGACATAAGATTGTGCATGCATGTAGACATGTTAATGGCCTTTATACATGCCAAGTTTCAGATGGCTACCTACTCATACAAGCAAGCAGTAGCGGTTTGAAATTTTCACAATCTGGGCTACACGTTCGGGACGATTTGTGACCTTAGGTGACCTACACAATTCGGGCTGAAACTAGTGCCAAATGAGAGGGTTGGGATAAACATTCAATTGACCATATGTGCCAAAAATTCTCGTTCTTTAGTTTTCGAGTTATAGCCCCTGGAAGTCGTAAACTGCACGACTTTGCCCTCGAATATCTCGACAACGGAGAAAGGAGAATTTCTGGGATTTTTTCCCAAGAAATATATGGGAATTATCTGTAATTTTAGCACAGTTTCAGAACGATTCGTGAAAGTCACCTTTTAAGAATAACTTCCACTGCAGCCCATACATAAAAGTTTGCTCCTTTATTACTCTGCACATGGACAATTATTTGCGCTGTTATTTGCCCCAGGCATGTACCTATGTAATTACCGTTTACAGTGTAAAGATGGATGTTATCGGTCGCTGAACGTCGGAGCAGTAGGCGTTTAATGCATTTTCCTATAGGGTCCAATGCAAAATTGACACCTCATTTTCTCCATTCTCAAGAGCTTTGAGTCTCTGCAAAACATATACATGTGTAGACACAAATAAGTGAAATAGAATGAAGGCTATTTCAGCTTTAGCTTTTATTCCGTTTGGGAGCTAAAGTCGCACAAACTATTGTTTACAAAAATTACGATGGCCTATAGTTCGCAAGTTATGCAATCAGTTGACATAAGATTGTGCATGCATGTAGACATGTTAATGGCCTTTATACATGCCACGTATCAGATGGCTACCTACTCATACAAGCAAGCAGTAGCGGTTTGAAATTTTCACAATTTGGGCTACACGTTCGGGACGATTCGTGACCTTAGGTGACTTGCACAATTCGGGCTGAAACTAGTGCCAAATGAGAGGGTTGGGATAAACATTCAATTGACCATATGTGCCAAAAATTCTCGTTCTTTAGTTTTCGAGTTATTGCCCCTGGAAGTCGTAAACTGCACGACTTTGCCCTCGAATATCTCGACAACGGAGAAAGGAGAATTTCTGGGATTTTTTCCCAAGAAATATATGGGAATTATCTGTAATTTTAGCACAGTTTCAGAACGATTCGTGAAAGTCACCTTTTAAGAATAACTTCCACTGCAGCCCATACATAAAAGTTTGCTCCTTTATTACTCTGCACATGGACAATTATTTGCGCTGTTATTTGCCCCAGGCATGTACCTATGTAATTACCGTTTACAGTGTAAAGATGGATGTTATCGGTCGCTGAACGTCGGAGCAGTAGGCGTTTAATGCATTTTCCCATAGGGTCCAATGCAAAATTGACACCTCATTTTCTCCATTCTCAAGAGCTTTGAGTCTCTGCAAAACATATACATGTGTAGACACAAATAAGTGAAATAGAATGAAGGCTATTTCAGCTTTAGCTTTTATTCCGTTTGGGAGCTAAAGTCGCACAAACTTTTGTTTACAAAAATTTCGATGGCCTATAGTTCGCAAGTTATGCAATCAGTTGACATAAGATTGTGCATGCATGTAGACATGTTAATGGCCTTTATACATGCCAAGTTTCAGATGGCTACCTACTCATACAAGCAAGCAGTAGCGGTTTGAAATTTTCACAATTTGGGCTTCACGTTCGGGACGATTCGTGACCTTAGGTGACTTGCACAATTCGGGCTGAAACTAGTGCCAAATGAGAGGGTTGGGATAAACATTCAATTGACCATATGTGCCAAAAATTCTCGTTCTTTAGTTTTCGAGTTATAGCCCCTGGAAGTCGTAAACTGCACGACTTTGCCCTCGAATATCTCGACAACGGAGAAAGGAGAATTTCTGGGATTTTTTCCCAAGAAATATATGGGAATTATCTGTAATTTTAGCACAGTTTCAGAACGATTCGTGAAAGTCACCTTTTAATAATAACTTCCACTGCAGCCCATACATAAAAGTTTGCTCCTTTATTACTCTGCACATGGACAATTATTTGCGCTGTTATTTGCCCCAGACATGTACCTATGTAATTACCGTTTACAGTGTAAAGATGGATGTTATCGGTCGCTGAACGTCGGAGCAGTAGGCGTTTAATGCATTTTCCCATAGGGTCCAATGCAAAATTGACACCTCATTTTCTCCATTCTCAAGAGCTTTGAGTCTCTGCAAAACATATACATGTGTAGACACAAATAAGTGAAATAGAATGAAGGCTATTTCAGCTTTAGCTTTTATTCCGTTTGGGAGCTAAAGTCGCACAAACTTTTGTTTACAAAAATTTCGATGGCCTATAGTTCGCAAATTATGCAATCAGTTGACATAAGATTGTGCATGCATGTAGACATGTTAATGGCCTTTATACATGCCAAGTTTCAGATGGCTACCTACTCATACAAGCAAGCAGTAGCGGTTTGAAATTTTCACAATTTGGGCTACACGTTCGGGACGATTTGTGACCTTAGGTGACCTACACAATTCGGGCTGAAACTAGTGCCAAATGAGAGGGTTGGGATAAACATTCAATTGACCATATGTGCCAAAAATTCTCGTTCTTTAGTTTTCGAGTTATAGCCCCTGGAAGTCGTAAACTGCACGACTTTGCCCTCGAATATCTCGACAACGGAGAAAGGAGAATTTCTGGGATTTTTTCCCAAGAAATATATGGGAATTATCTGTAATTTTAGCACAGTTTCAGAACGATTCGTGAAAGTCACCTTTTAAGAATAACTTCCACTGCAGCCCATACATAAAAGTTTGCTCCTTTATTACTCTGCACATGGACAATTATTTGCGCTGTTATTTGCCCCAGGCATGTACCTATGTAATTACCGTTTACAGTGTAAAGATGGATGTTATCGGTCGCTGAACGTCGGAGCAGTAGGCGTTTAATGCATTTTCCTATAGGGTCCAATGCAAAATTGACACCTCATTTTCTCCATTCTCAAGAGCTTTGAGTCTCTGCAAAACATATACATGTGTAGACACAAATAAGTGAAATAGAATGAAGGCTATTTCAGCTTTAGCTTTTATTCCGTTTGGGAGCTAAAGTCGCACAAACTTTTGTTTACAAAAATTTCGATGGCCTATAGTTCGCAAGTTATGCAATCAGTTGACATAAGATTGTGCATGCATGTAGACATGTTAATGGCCTTTATACATGCCACGTATCAGATGGCTACCTACTCATACAAGCAAGCAGTAGCGGTTTGAAATTTTCACAATTTGGGCTACACGTTCGGGACGATTCGTGACCTTAGGTGACTTGCACAATTCGGGCTGAAACTAGTGCCAAATGAGAGGGTTGGGATAAACATTCAATTGACCATATGTGCCAAAAATTCTCGTTCTTTAGTTTTCGAGTTATAGCCCCTGGAAGTCGTAAACTGCACGACTTTGCCCTCGAATATCTCGACAACGGAGAAAGGAGAATTTCTGGGATTTTTTCCCAAGAAATATATGGGAATTATCTGTAATTTTAGCACAGTTTCAGAACGATTCGTGAAAGTCACCTTTTAAGAATAACTTCCACTGCAGCCCATACATAAAAGTTTGCTCCTTTATTACTCTGCACATGGACAATTATTTGCGCTGTTATTTGCCCCAGGCATGTACCTATGTAATTACCGTTTACAGTGTAAAGATGGATGTTATCGGTCGCTGAACGTCGGAGCAGTAGGCGTTTAATGCATTTTCCCATAGGGTCCAATGCAAAATTGACACCTCATTTTCTCCATTCCCAAGAGCTTTGAGTCTCTGCAAAACATATACATGTGTAGACACAAATAAGTGAAATAGAATGAAGGCTATTTCAGCTTTAGCTTTTATTCCGTTTGGGAGCTAAAGTCGCACAAACTTTTGTTTACAAAAATTTCGATGGCCTATAGTTCGCAAGTTATGCAATCAGTTGACATAAGATTGTGCATGCATGTAGACATGTTAATGGCCTTTATACATGCCAAGTTTCAGATGGCTACCTACTCATACAAGCAAGCAGTAGCGGTTTGAAATTTTCACAATTTGGGCTACACGTTCGGGACGATTCGTGACCTTAGGTGACTTGCACAATTCGGGCTGAAACTAGTGCCAAATGAGAGGGTTGGGATAAACATTCAATTGACCATATGTGCCAAAAATTCTCGTTCTTTAGTTTTCGAGTTATAGCCCCTGGAAGTCGTAAACTGCACGACTTTGCCCTCGAATATCTCGACAACGGAGAAAGGAGAATTTCTGGGATTTTTTCCCAAGAAATATATGGGAATTATCTGTAATTTTAGCACAGTTTCAGAACGATTCGTGAAAGTCACCTTTTAAGAATAACTTCCACTGCAGCCCATACATAAAAGTTTGCTCCTTTATTACTCTGCACATGGACAATTATTTGCGCTGTTATTTGCCCCAGGCATGTACCTATGTAATTACCGTTTACAGTGTAAAGATGGATGTTATCGGTCGCTGAACGTCGGAGCAGTAGGCGTTTAATGCATTTTCCCATAGGGTCCAATGCAAAATTGACACCTCATTTTCTCCATTTTCAAGAGCTTTGAGTCTCTGCAAAACATATACATGTGTAGACACAAATAAGTGAAATAGAATGAAGGCTATTTCAGCTTTAGCTTTTATTCCGTTTGGGAGCTCAAGTCGCACAAACTTTTGTTTACAAAAATTTCGATGGCCTATAGTTCGCAAGTTATGCAATCAGTTGACATAAGATTGTGCATGCATGTAGACATGTTAATGGCCTTTATACATGCCAAGTTTCAGATGGCTACCTACTCATACAAGCAAGCAGTAGCGGTTTGAAATTTTCACAATTTGGGCTACACGTTCGGGACGATTTGTGACCTTAGGTGACTTGCGCAATTCGGGCTGAAACTAGTGCCAAATGAGAGGGTTGGGATAAACATTCAATTGACCATATGTGCCAAAAATTCTCGTTCTTTAGTTTTCGAGTTATAGCCCCTGGAAGTCGTAAACTGCACGACTTTGCCCTCGAATATCTCGACAACGGAGAAAGGAGAATTTCTGGGATTTTTTCCCAAGAAATATATGGGAATTATCTGTAATTTTAGCACAGTTTCAGAACGATTCGTGAAAGTCACCTTTTAAGAATAACTTCCACTGCAGCCCATACATAAAAGTTTGCTCCTTTATTACTCTGCACATGGACAATTATTTGCGCTGTTATTTGCCCCAGGCATGAACCTATGTAATTACCGTTTACAGTGTAAAGATGGATGTTATCGGTCGCTGAACGTCGGAGCAGTAGGCGTTTAATGCATTTTCCCATAGGGTCCAATGCAAAATTGACACCTCATTTTCTCCATTCTCAAGAGCTTTGAGTCTCTGCAAAACATATACATGTGTAGACACAAATAAGTGAAATAGAATGAAGGCTATTTCAGCTTTAGCTTTTATTCCGTTTGGGAGCTAAAGTCGCACAAACTTTTGTTTACAAAAATTTCGATGGCCTATAGTTCGCAAGCTATGCAATCAGTTGACATAAGATTGTGCATGCATGTAGACATGTTAATGGCCTTTATACATGCCAAGTTTCAGATGGCTACCTACTCATACAAGCAAGCAGTAGCGGTTTGAAATTTTCACAATTTGGGCTACACGTTCGGGACGATTTGTGACCTTAGGTGACTTGCACAATTCGGGCTGAAACTAGTGCCAAATGAGAGGGTTGGGATAAACATTCAATTGACCATATGTGCCAAAAATTCTCGTTTTTTAGTTTTTCGAGTTATAGCCCCTGGAAGTCGTAAACTGCACGACTTTGCCCTCGAATATCTCGACAACGGAGAAAGGAGAATTTCTGGGATTTTTTCCCAAGAAATATATGGGAATTATCTGTAATTTTAGCACAGTTTCAGAACGATTCGTGAAAGTCACCTTTTAAGAATAACTTCCACTGCAGCCCATACATAAAAGTTTGCTCCTTTATTACTCTGCACATGGACAATTATTTGCGCTGTTATTTGCCCCAGGCATGTAACTATGTAATTACCGTTTACAATGTAAAGATGGATGTTATCGGTCGCTGAACGTCGGAGCAGTAGGCGTTTAATGCATTTTCCCATAGGGTCCAATGCAAAATTGACACCTCATTTTCTCCATTCTCAAGAGCTGTGAGTCTCTGCAAAGCATATACATGTGTAGTCACAAATAAGTGAAATAGAATGAAGGCTATTTCAGCTTTAGCTTTTATTCCGTTTGGGAGCTAAAGTCGCACAAACTTTTGTTTACAAAAATTTCGATGGCCTATAGTTCGCAAGTTATGCAATCAGTTGACATAAGATTGTGCATGCATGTAGACATGTTAATGGCCTTTATACATGCCAAGTTTCAGAGGGCTACCTACTCATACAAGCAAGCAGTAGCGGTTTGAAATTTTCACAATTTGGGCTTCACGTTCGGGACGATTCGTGACCTTAGGTGACTTGCACAATTCGGGCTGAAACTAGTGCCAAATGAGAGGGTTGGGATAAACATTCAATTGACCATATGTGCCAAAAATTCTCGTTCTTTAGTTTTCGAGTTATAGCCCCTGGAAGTCGTAAACTGCACGACTTTGCCCTCGAATATCTCGACAACGGAGAAAGGAGAATTTCTGGGATTTTTTCCCAAGAAATATATGGGAATTATCTGTAATTTTAGCACAGTTTCAGAACGATTCGTGAAAGTCACCTTTTAAGAATAACTTCCACTGCAGCCCATACATAAAAGTTTGCTCCTTTATTACTCTGCACATGGACAATTATTTGCGCTGTTATTTGCCCCAGGCATGTACCTATGTAATTACCGTTTACAGTGTAAAGATGGATGTTATCGGTCGCTGAACGTCGGAGCAGTAGGCGTTTAATGCATTTTCCCATAGGGTCCAATGCAAAATTGACACCTCATTTTCTCCATTCTCAAGAGCTTTGAGTCTCTGCAAAACATATACATGTGTAGACACAAATAAGTGAAATAGAATGAAGGCTATTTCAGCTTTAGCTTTTATTCCGTTTGGGAGCTAAAGTCGCACAAACTTTTGTTTACAAAAATTTCGATGGCCTATAGTTCGCAAGTTATGCAATCAGTTGACATAAGATTGTGCATGCATGTAGACATGTTAATGGCCTTTATACATGCCAAGTTTCAGATGGCTACCTACTCATACAAGCAAGCAGTAGCGGTTTGAAATTTTCACAATTTGGGCTACACGTTCGGGACGATTCGTGACCTTAGGTGACTTGCACAATTCGGGCTGAAACTAGTGCCAAATGAGAGGGTTGGGATAAACATTCAATTGACCATATGTGCCAAAAATTCTCGTTCTTTAGTTTTCGAGTTATAGCCCCTGGAAGTCGTAAACTGCACGACTTTGCCCTCGAATATCTCGACAACGGAGAAAGGAGAATTTCTGGGATTTTTTCCCAAGAAATATATGGGAATTATCTGTAATTTTAGCACAGTTTCAGAACGATTCGTGAAAGTCACCTTTTAAGAATAACTTCCACTGCAGCCCATACATAAAAGTTTGCTCCTTTATTACTCTGCACATGGACAATTATTTGCGCTGTTATTTGCCCCAGGCATGTACCTATGTAATTACCGTTTACAGTGTAAAGATGGATGTTATCGGTCGCTGAACGTCGGAGCAGTAGGCGTTTAATGCATTTTCCCATAGGGTCCAATGCAAAATTGACACCTCATTTTCTCCATTCTCAAGAGCTTTGAGTCTCTGCAAAACATATACATGTGTAGACACAAATAAGTGAAATAGAATGAAGGCTATTTCAGCTTTAGCTTTTATTCCGTTTGGGAGCTCAAGTCGCACAAACTTTTGTTTACAAAAATTTCGATGGCCTAAAGTTCGCAAGTTATGCAATCAGTTGACATAAGATTGTGCATGCATGTAGACATGTTAATGGCCTTTATACATGCCAAGTTTCAGATGGCTACCTACTCATACAAGCAAGCAGTAGCGGTTTGAAATTTTCACAATTTGGGCTACACGTTCGGGACGATTTGTGACCTTAGGTGACTTGCGCAATTCGGGCTGAAACTAGTGCCAAATGAGAGGGTTGGGATAAACATTCAATTGACCATATGTGCCAAAAATTCTCGTTCTTTAGTTTTCGAGTTATAACCCCTGGAAGTCGTAAACTGCACGACTTTGCCCTCGAATATCTCGACAACGGAGAAAGGAGAATTTCTGGGATTTTTTCCCAAGAAATATATGGGAATTATCTGTAATTTTAGGACAGTTTCAGAACGATTCGTGAAAGTCACCTTTTAAGAATAACTTCCACTGCAGCCCATACATAAAAGTTTGCTCCTTTATTACTCTGCACATGGACAATTATTTGCGCTGTTATTTGCCCTAGGGTTTGTACCTATGTAATTACCGTTTACAGTGTAAAGATGGATGTTATCGGTCGCTGAACGTCGGAGCAGTAGGCGTTTAATGCATTTTCCCATAGGGTCCAATGCAAAATTGACACCTCATTTTCTCCATTCTCAAGAGCTTTGAGTCTCTGCAAAACATATACATGTGTAGACACAAACAAGTGAAATAGAATGAAGGCTATTTCAGCTTTAGCTTTTATTCCGTTTGGGAGCTAAAGTCGCACAAACTTTTGTTTACAAAAATTTCGATGGCCTATAGTTCGCAAGTTATGCAATCAGTTGACATAAGATTGTGCATGCATGTAGACATGTTAATGGCCTTTATACATGCCAAGTTTCAGATGGCTACCTACTCATACAAGCAAGCAGTAGCGGTTTGAAATTTTCACAATTTGGGCTACACGTTCGGGACGATTTGTGACCTTAGGTGACTTGCACAATTCGGGCTGAAACTAGTGCCAAATGAGAGGGTTGGGATAAACATTCAATTGACCATATGTGCCAAAAATTCTCGTTCTTTAGTTTTCGAGTTATAGCCCCTGGAAGTCGTAAACTGCACGACTTTGCCCTCGAATATCTCGACAACGGAGAAAGGAGAATTTCTGGGATTTTTTCCCAAGAAATATATGGGTATTATCTGTAATTTTAGCACAGTTTCAGAACGATTCGTGAAAGTCACCTTTTAAGAATAACTTCCACTGCAGCCCATACATAAAAGTTTGTTCCTTTATTACTCTGCACATGGACAATTATTTGCGCTGTTATTTGCCCCAGGCATGTACCTATGTAATTACCGTTTACAGTGTAAAGATGGATGTTATCGGTCGCTGAACGTCGGAGCAGTAGGCGTTTAATGCATTTTCCCAAAGGGTCCAATGCAAAATTGACACCTCATTTTCTCCATTCTCAAGAGCTTTGAGTCTCTGCAAAACATATACATGTGTAGACACAAACAAGTGAAATAGAATGAAGGCTATTTCAGCTTTAGCTTTTATTCCGTTTGGGAGCTAAAGTCGCACAAACTTTTGTTTACAAAAATTTCGATGGCCTATAGTTCGCAAGTTATGCAATCAGTTGACATAAGATTGTGCATGCATGTAGACATGTTAATGGCCTTTATACATGCCAAGTTTCAGATGGCTACCTACTCATACGAGCAAGCAGTAGCGGTTTGAAATTTTCACAATTTGGGCTACACGTTCGGGACGATTTGTGACCTTAGGTGACTTGCACAATTCGGGCTGAAACTAGTGCCAAATGAGAGGGTTGGGATAAACATTCAATTGACCATATGTGCCAAAAATTCTCGTTCTTTAGTTTTCGAGTTATAGCCCCTGGAAGTCGTAAACTGCACGACTTTGCCCTCGAATATCTCGACAACGGAGAAAGGAGAATTTCTGGGATTTTTTCCCAAGAAATATATGGGAATTATCTGTAATTTTAGCACAGTTTCAGAACGATTCGTGAAAGTCACCTTTTAAGAATAACTTCCACTGCAGCCCATACATAAAACTTTGCTCCTTTATTACTCTGCACATGGACAATTATTTGCGCTGTTATTTGCCCTAGGTTTGTACCTATGTAATTACCGTTTACAGTGTAAAGATGGATGTTATCGGTCGCTGAACGTCGGAGCAGTAGGAGTTTAATGCATTTTCAAATAGGGTCCAATGCAAAATTGACACCTCATTTTCTCCATTCTCAAGAGCTTTGAGTCTCTGCAAAACATATACATGTGTAGACACAAACAAGTGAAATAGAATGAAGGCTATTTCAGCTTTAGCTTTTATTCCGTTTGGGAGCTAAAGTCGCACAAACTTTTGTTTACAAAAATTTCGATGGCCTATAGTTCGCAAGTTATGCAATCAGTTGACATAAGATTGTGCATGCATGTAGACATGTTAATGGCCTTTATACATGCCAAGTTTCAGATAGCTACCTACTCATACAAGCAAGCAGTAGCGGTTTGAAATTTTCACAATTTGCGCTACACGTTCGGGACGATTTGTGACCTTAGGTGACTTGCACAATTCGGGCTGAAACTAGTGCCAAATGAGAGGGTTGTGATAAACATTCAATTGACCATATGTGCCAAAAATTCTCGTTCTTTAGTTTTCGAGTTATAGCCCCTGGAAGTCGTAAACTGCACGACTTTGCCCTCGAATATCTCGACAACGGAGAAAGGAGAATTTCTGGGATTTTTTCCCAAGCAATATATGGGAATTATCTGTAATTTTAGCACAGTTTCAGAACGATTCGTGAAAGTCACCTTTTAAGAATAACTTCCACTGCAGCCCATACATAAAAGTTTGCTCCTTTATTACTCTGCACATGGACAATTATTTGCGCTGTTATTTGCCCCAGGCATGTACCTATGTAATTACCGTTTACAGTGTAAAGATGGATGTTATCGGTCGCTGAACGTCGGAGCAGTAGGCGTTAAATGCATTTTCCCATAGGGTCAAATGCAAAATTGACACCTCATTTTCTCCATTCTCAAGAGCTTTGAGTCTCTGCAAAACATATACATGTGTAGACACAAATAAGTGAAATAGAATGAAGGCTATTTCAGCTTTAGCTTTTATTCCGTTTGGGAGCTAAAGTCGCACAAACTTTTGTTTACAAAAATTTCGATGGCCTATAGTTCGCAAGTTATGAAATCAGTTGACATAAGATTGTGCATGCATGTAGACTTGTTGATGGCCTTTATACATGCCAAGTTTCAGATGGCTACCTACTCATACAAGCAAGCAGTAGCGGTTTGAAATTTTCACAATTTGGGCTACACGTTCGGGACGATTTGTGACCTTAGGTGACTTGCACAATTCGGGCTTAAACTAGTGCCAAATGAGAGGGTTGGGATAAACATTCAATTGACCATATGTGCCAAAAATTCTCGTTCTTTAGTTTTCGAGTTATAGCCCCTGGTTGTCGTAAACTGCACGACTTTGCCCTCGAATATCTCGACAACGGAGAAAGGAGAATTTCTGGGATTTTTTCCCAAGAAATATATGGGAATTATCTGTAATTTTAGCACAGTTTCAGAACGATTCGTGAAAGTCACCTTTTAAGAATAACTTCCACTGCAGCCCATACATAAAAGTTTGCTCCTTTATTACTCTGCACATGGACAATTATTTGCGCTGTTATTTGCCCCAGGTTTGTACCTATGTAATTACCGTTTACAGTGTAAAGATGGATGTTATCGGTCGCTGAACGTCGGAGCAGTAGGCGTTTAATGCATTTTCCCATAGGGTCCAATGCAAAATTGACACCTCATTTTCTCCATTCTCAAGAGCTTTGAGTCTCTGCAAAACATATACATGTGTAGACACAAACAAGTGAAATAGAATGAAGGCTATTTCAGCTTTAGCTTTTATTCCGTTTGGGAGCTAAAGTCGCACAAACTTTTGTTTACAAAAATTTCGATGGCCTATAGTTCGCAAGTTATGCAATCAGTTGACATAAGATTGTGCATGCATGTAGACATGTTAATGGCCTTTATACATGCCAAGTTTCAGATGGCTACCTACTCATACAAGCAAGCAGTAGCGGTTTGAAATTTTCACAATTTGGGCTACACGTTCGGGACGATTCGTGACCTTAGGTAACTTGCACAATTCGGGCTGAAACTAGTGCCAAATGAGAGGGTTGGGATAAACATTCAATTGACCATATGTGCCAAAAATTCTCGTTCTTTAGTTTTCGAGTTATAGCCCCTGGAAGTCGTAAACTGCACGACTTTGCCCTCGAATATCTCGACAACGGAGAAAGGAAAATTTCTGGGATTTTTTCCCAAAAAATATATGGGAATTATCTGTAATTTTAGCACAGTTTCAGAACGATTCGTGAAAGTCACCTTTTAAGAATAACTTCCACTGCAGCCCATACATAAAAGTTTGCTCCTTTATTACTCTGCACATGGACAATTATTTGCGCTGTTATTTGCCCCAGGCATGTACCTATGTAATTACCGTTTACAGTGTAAAGATGGATGTTATCGGTCGCTGAACGTCGGAGCAGTAGGCGTTAAATGCATTTTCCCATAGGGTCCAATGCAAAATTGACACCTCATTTTCTCCATTCTCAAGAGCTTTGAGTCTCTGCAAAACATATACATGTGTAGACACAAATAAGTGAAATAGAATGAAGGCTATTTCATCTTTAGCTTTTATTCCGTTTGGGAGCTAAAGTCGCACAAACTTTTGTTTACAAAAATTTCGATGGCCTATAGTTCGCAAGTTATGCAATCAGTTGACATAAGATTGTGCATGCATGTAGACATGTTAATGGCCTTTATACATGCCAAGTTTCAGAGGGCTACCTACTCATACAAGCAAGCAGTAGCTGTTTGAAATTTTCACAATTTGGGCTACACGTTCGGGACGATTTGTGACCTTAGGTGACTTGCACAATTCGGGCTGAAACTAGTGCCAAATGAGAGGGTTGGGATAAACATTCAATTGACCATATGTGCCAAAAATTCTCGTTCTTTAGTTTTCGAGTTATAGCCCCTGGAAGTCGTAAACTGCACGACTTTGCCCTCGAATATCTCGACAACGGAGAAAGGAGAATTTCTGGGATTTTTTCCCAAGAAATATATGGGAATTATCTGTAATTTTAGCACAGTTTCAGAACGATTCGTGAAAGTCACCTTTTAAGAATAACTTCCACTGCAGCCCATACATAAAAGTTTGCTCCTTTATTACTCTGCACATGGACAATTATTTGCGCTGTTATTTGCCCCAGGCATGTACCTATGTAATTACCGTTTACAGTGTAAAGATGGATGTTATCGGTCGCTGAACGTCGGAGCAGTAGGCGTTTAATGCATTTTCCCATAGGGTCCAATGCAAAATTGACACCTCATTTTCTCCATTCTCAAGAGCTTTGAGTCTCTGCAAAACATATACATGTGTAGACACAAATAAGTGAAATAGAATGAAGGCTATTTCAGCTTTAGTTTTTATTCCGTTTGGGAGCTAAAGTCGCACAAACTTTTGTTTACAAAAATTTCGATGGCCTAAAGTTCGCAAGTTATGCAATCAGTTGACATAAGATTGTGCATGCATGTAGACATGTTAATGGCCTTTATACATGCCAAGTTTCAGATGGCTACCTACTCATACAAGCAAGCAGTAGCGGTTTGAAATTTTCACAATTTGGGCTACACGTTCGGGACGATTTGTGACCTTAGGTGACTTGCACAATTCGGGCTGAAACTAGTGCCAAATGAGAGGGTTGGGATAAACATTCAATTGACCATATGTGCCAAAAATTCTCGTTCTTTAGTTTTCGAGTTATAGCCCCTGGAAGTCGTAAACTGCACGACTTTGCCCTCGAATATCTCGACAACGGAGAAAGGAGAATTTCTGGGATTTTTTCCCAAGAAATATATGGGAATTATCTGTAATTTTAGTACAGTTTCAGAACGATTCGTGAAAGTCACCTTTTAAGAATAACTTCCACTGCAGCCCATACATAAAAGTTTGCTCCTTTATTACTCTGCACATGGACAATTATTTGCGCTGTTATTTGCCCCAGGCATATATCTATGTAATTACCGTTTACAGTGTAAAGATGGATGTTATCGGTCGCTGAACGTCGGAGCAGTAGGCGTTTAATGCATTTTCCTATAGGGTCCAATGCAAAATTGACACCTCATTTTCTCCATTCTCAAGAGCTTTGAGTCTCTGCAAAACATATACATGTGTAGACACAAATAAGTGAAATAGAATGAAGGCTATTTCAGCTTTAGCTTTTATTCCGTTTGGGAGCTAAAGTCGCACAAACTTTTGTTTACAAAAATTTCGATGGCCTATAGTTCGCGCGTTATGCAATCAGTTGACATAAGATTGTGCATGCATGTAGACATGTTAATGGCCTTTATACATGCCAAGTTTCAGATGGCTACCTACTCATACAAGCAAGCAGTAGCGGTTTGAAATTTTCACAATTTGGGCTACACGTTCGGGACGATTTGTGACCTTAGGTGACTTGCACAATTCGGGCTGAAACGAGTGCCAAATGAGAGGGTTGGGATAAACATTCAATTGACCATATGTGCCAAAAATTCTCGTTCTTTAGTTTTCGAGTTATAGCCCCTGGAAGTCGTAAACTGCACGACTTTGCCCTCGAATATCTCGACAACGGAGAAAGGAGAATTTCTTGGGTTTTTTCCCAAGAAATATATGGGAATTATCTGTAATTTTAGCACAGTTTCAGAACGATTCGTGAAAGTCACCTTTTAAGAATAACTTCCACTGCAGCCCATACATAAAAGTTTGCTCCTTTATTACTCTGCACATGGACAATTATTTGCGCTGTTATTTGCCCCAGGCATGTACCTATGTAATTACCGTTTACAGTGTAAAGATGGATGTTATCGGTCGCTGAACGTCGGAGCAGTAGGCGTTAAATGCATTTTCCCATAGGGTCAAATGCAAAATTGACACCTCATTTTCTCCATTCTCAAGAGCTTTGAGTCTCTGCAAAACATATACATGTGTAGACACAAATAAGTGAAATAGAATGAAGGCTATTTCAGCTTTAGCTTTTATTCCGTTTGGGAGCTAAAGTCGCACAAACTTTTGTTTACAAAAATTTCGATGGCCTATAGTTCGCAAGTTATGAAATCAGTTGACATAAGATTGTGCATGCATGTAGACTTGTTGATGGCCTTTATACATGCCAAGTTTCAGATGGCTACCTACTCATACAAGCAAGCAGTAGCGGTTTGAAATTTTCACAATTTGGGCTACACGTTCGGGACGATTTGTGACCTTAGGTGACTTGCACAATTCGGGCTTAAACTAGTGCCAAATGAGAGGGTTGGGATAAACATTCAATTGACCATATGTGCCAAAAATTCTCGTTCTTTAGTTTTCGAGTTATAGCCCCTGGTTGTCGTAAACTGCACGACTTTGCCCTCGAATATCTCGACAACGGAGAAAGGAGAATTTCTGGGATTTTTTCCCAAGAAATATATGGGAATTATCTGTAATTTTAGCACAGTTTCAGAACGATTCGTGAAAGTCACCTTTTAAGAATAACTTCCACTGCAGCCCATACATAAAAGTTTGCTCCTTTATTACTCTGCACATGGACAATTATTTGCGCTGTTATTTGCCCCAGGTTTGTACCTATGTAATTACCGTTTACAGTGTAAAGATGGATGTTATCGGTCGCTGAACGTCGGAGCAGTAGGCGTTTAATGCATTTTCCCATAGGGTCCAATGCAAAATTGACACCTCATTTTCTCCATTCTCAAGAGCTTTGAGTCTCTGCAAAACATATACATGTGTAGACACAAACAAGTGAAATAGAATGAAGGCTATTTCAGCTTTAGCTTTTATTCCGTTTGGGAGCTAAAGTCGCACAAACTTTTGTTTACAAAAATTTCGATGGCCTATAGTTCGCAAGTTATGCAATCAGTTGACATAAGATTGTGCATGCATGTAGACATGTTAATGGCCTTTATACATGCCAAGTTTCAGATGGCTACCTACTCATACAAGCAAGCAGTAGCGGTTTGAAATTTTCACAATTTGGGCTACACGTTCGGGACGATTCGTGACCTTAGGTAACTTGCACAATTCGGGCTGAAACTAGTGCCAAATGAGAGGGTTGGGATAAACATTCAATTGACCATATGTGCCAAAAATTCTCGTTCTTTAGTTTTCGAGTTATAGCCCCTGGAAGTCGTAAACTGCACGACTTTGCCCTCGAATATCTCGACAACGGAGAAAGGAAAATTTCTGGGATTTTTTCCCAAAAAATATATGGGAATTATCTGTAATTTTAGCACAGTTTCAGAACGATTCGTGAAAGTCACCTTTTAAGAATAACTTCCACTGCAGCCCATACATAAAAGTTTGCTCCTTTATTACTCTGCACATGGACGATTATTTGCGCTGTTATTTGCCCCAGGCATGTACCTATGTAATTACCGTTTACAGTGTAAAGATGGATGTTATCGGTCGCTGAACGTCGGAGCAGTAGGCGTTTAATGCATTTTCCCATAGGGTCCAATGCAAAATTGACACCTCATTTTCTCCATTCTCAAGAGCTTTGAGTCTCTGCAAAACATATACATGTGTAGACACAAATAAGTGAAATAGAATGAAGGCTATTTCAGCTTTAGCTTTTATTCCGTTTGGGAGCTAAAGTCGCACAAACTTTTGTTTACAAAAATTTCGATGGCCTATAGTTCGCAAGTTATGCAATCAGTTGACATAAGATTGTGCATGCATGTAGACATGTTAATGGCCTTTATACATGCCAAGTTTCAGATGGCTACCTACTCATACAAGCAAGCAGTAGCGGTTTGAAATTTTCACAGTTTGGGCTACACGTTCGGGACGATTCGTGACCTTAGGTTACTTGCACAATTCGGGCTGAAACTAGTGCCAAATGAGAGGGTTGGGATAAACATTCAATTGACCATATGTGCCAAAAATTCTCGTTCTTTAGTTTTCGAGTTATAGCCCCTGGAATTCGTAAACTGCACGACTTTGCCCTCGAATATCTCGACAACGGAGAAAGGAGAAATTCTGGGATTTTTTCCCAAGAAATATATGGAAATTATCTGTAATTTTAGCACAGTTTCAGAACGATTCGTGAAAGTCACCTTTTAAGAATAACTTCCACTGCAGCCCATACATAAAAGTTTGCTCCTTTATTACTCTGCACATGGACAATTATTTGCGCTGTTATTTGCCCCAGGCATGTACCTATGTAATTACCGTTTACAGTGTAAAGATGGATGTTATCGGTCGCTGAACGTCGGAGCAGTAGGCGTTAAATGCATTTTCCCATAGGGTCCAATGCAAAATTGACACCTCATTTTCTCCATTCTCAAGAGCTTTGAGTCTCTGCAAAACATATACATGTGTAGACACAAATAAGTGAAATAGAATGAAGGCTATTTCATCTTTAGCTTTTATTCCGTTTGGGAGCTAAAGTCGCACAAACTTTTGTTTACAAAAATTTCGATGGCCTATAGTTCGCAAGTTATGCAATCAGTTGACATAAGATTGTGCATGCATGTAGACATGTTAATGGCCTTTATACATGCCAAGTTTCAGAGGGCTACCTACTCATACAAGCAAGCAGTAGCTGTTTGAAATTTTCACAATTTGGGCTACACGTTCGGGACGATTTGTGACCTTAGGTGACTTGCACAATTCGGGCTGAAACTAGTGCCAAATGAGAGGGTTGGGATAAACATTCAATTGACCATATGTGCCAAAAATTCTCGTTCTTTAGTTTTCGAGTTATAGCCCCTGGAAGTCGTAAACTGCACGACTTTGCCCTCGAATATCTCGACAACGGAGAAAGGAGAATTTCTGGGATTTTTTCCCAAGAAATATATGGGAATTATCTGTAATTTTAGCACAGTTTCAGAACGATTCGTGAAAGTCACCTTTTAAGAATAACTTCCACTGCAGCCCATACATAAAAGTTTGCTCCTTTATTACTCTGCACATGGACAATTATTTGCGCTGTTATTTGCCCCAGGCATGTACCTATGTAATTACCGTTTACAGTGTAAAGATGGATGCTATCGGTCGCTGAACGTCGGAGCAGTAGGCGTTTAATGCATTTTCCCATAGGGTCCAATGCAAAATTGACACCTCATTTTCTCCATTCTCAAGAGTTTGAGTCTCTGCAAAACATATACATGTGTAGACACAAATAAGTGAAATAGAATGAAGGCTATTTCAGCTTTAGCTTTTATTCCGTTTGGGAGCTAAAGTCGCACAATCTTTTGTTTACAAAAATTTCGATGGCCTATAGTTTGCAAGTTATGCAATCAGTTGATATAAGATTGTGCATGCATGTAGACATGTTAATGGCCTTTATACATGCCAAGTTTCAGATGGCTACCTACTCATACAAGCAAGCAGTAGCGGTTTGAAATTTTCACAATTTGGGCTACACGTTCGGGACGATTTGTGACCTTAGGTGACTTGCACAATTCGGGCTGAAACTAGTGCCAAATGAGAGGGTTGGGATAAACATTCAATTGACCATATGTGCCAAAAATTCTCGTTCTTTAGTTTTCGAGTTATAGCCCCTGGAAGTCGTAAACTGCACGACTTTGCCCTCGAATATCTCGACAACGGAGAAAGGAGAATTTCTGGGATTTTTTCCCAAGAAATATATGGGAATTATCTGTAATTTTAGCACAGTTTCAGAACGATTCGTGAAAGTCACCTTTTAAGAATAACTTCCACTGCAGCCCATACATAAAAGTTTGCTCCTTTATTACTCTGCACATGGACAATTATTTGCGCTGTTATTTGCCCCAGGCATGTACCTATGTAATTACCGTTTACAGTGTAAAGATGGATGTTATCGGTCGCTGAACGTCGGAGCAGTAGGCGTTTAATGCATTTTCCCATAGGGTCCAATGCAAAATTGACACCTCATTTTCTCCATTCTCAAGAGCTTTGAGTCTCTGCAAAACATATACATGTGTAGACACAAATAAGTGAAATAGAATGAAGGCTATTTCAGCTTTAGTTTTTATTCCGTTTGGGAGCTAAAGTCGCACAAACTTTTGTTTACAAAAATTTCGATGGCCTAAAGTTCGCAAGTTATGCAATCAGTTGACATAAGATTGTGCATGCATGTAGACATGTTAATGGCCTTTATACATGCCAAGTTTCAGATGGCTACCTACTCATACAAGCAAGCAGTAGCGGTTTGAAATTTTCACAATTTGGGCTACACGTTCGGGACGATTTGTGACCTTAGGTGACTTGCACAATTCGGGCTGAAACTAGTGCCAAATGAGAGGGTTGGGATAAACATTCAATTGACCATATGTGCCAAAAATTCTCGTTCTTTAGTTTTCGAGTTATAGCCCCTGGAAGTCGTAAACTGCACGACTTTGCCCTCGAATATCTCGACAACGGAGAAAGGAGAATTTCTGGGATTTTTTCCCAAGAAATATATGGGAATTATCTGTAATTTTAGTACAGTTTCAGAACGATTCGTGAAAGTCACCTTTTAAGAATAACTTCCACTGCAGCCCATACATAAAAGTTTGCTCCTTTATTACTCTGCACATGGACAATTATTTGCGCTGTTATTTGCCCCAGGCATATATCTATGTAATTACCGTTTACAGTGTAAAGATGGATGTTATCGGTCGCTGAACGTCGGAGCAGTAGGCGTTTAATGCATTTTCCTATAGGGTCCAATGCAAAATTGACACCTCATTTTCTCCATTCTCAAGAGCTTTGAGTCTCTGCAAAACATATACATGTGTAGACACAAATAAGTGAAATAGAATGAAGGCTATTTCAGCTTTAGCTTTTATTCCGTTTGGGAGCTAAAGTCGCACAAACTTTTGTTTACAAAAATTTCGATGGCCTATAGTTCGCGCGTTATGCAATCAGTTGACATAAGATTGTGCATGCATGTAGACATGTTAATGGCCTTTATACATGCCAAGTTTCAGATGGCTACCTACTCATACAAGCAAGCAGTAGCGGTTTGAAATTTTCACAATTTGGGCTACACGTTCGGGACGATTTGTGACCTTAGGTGACTTGCACAATTCGGGCTGAAACGAGTGCCAAATGAGAGGGTTGGGATAAACATTCAATTGACCATATGTGCCAAAAATTCTCGTTCTTTAGTTTTCGAGTTATAGCCCCTGGAAGTCGTAAACTGCACGACTTTGCCCTCGAATATCTCGACAACGGAGAAAGGAGAATTTCTTGGGTTTTTTCCCAAGAAATATATGGGAATTATCTGTAATTTTAGCACAGTTTCAGAACGATTCGTGAAAGTCACCTTTTAAGAATAACTTCCACTGCAGCCCATACATAAAAGTTTGATCCTTTATTACTCTGCACATGGACAATTATTTGCGCTGTTATTTGCCCCAGGCATGTACCTATGTAATTACCGTTTACAGTGTAAAGATGGATGTTATCGGTCGCTGAACGTCGGAGCAGTAGGCGTTTAATGCATTTTCCCATAGGGTCCAATGCAAAATTGACACCTCATTTTCTCCATTCTCAAGAGCTTTGAGTCTCTGCAAAACATATACATGTGTAGACACAAATAAGTGAAATAGAATGAAGGCTATTTCAGCTTTAGCTTTTATTCCGTTTGGGAGCTAAAGTCGCACAAACTTTTGTTTACAAAAAATTCGATGGCCTATAGTTCGCAAGTTATGCAATCAGTTGACATAAGATTGTGCATGCATGTAGACATGTTAATGGCCTTTATACATGCCAAGTTTCAGATGGCTACCTACTCATACAAGCAAGCAGTAGCGGTTTGAAATTTTCACAATTTGGGCTACACGTTCGGGACGATTCGTGACCTTAGGTGACTTGCACAATTCGGGCTGAAACTAGTGCCAAATGAAAGGGTTGGGATAAACATTCAATTGACCATATGTGCCAAAAATTCTCGTTCTTTAGTTTTCGAGTTATAGCCCCTGGAAATCGAAAACTGCACGACTTTGCCCTCGAATATCTCGACAACGGAGAAAGGAGAATTTCTGGGATTTTTTCCCAAGAAATATATGGGAATTATCTGTAATTTAGCACAGTTTCAGAACGATTCGTGAAAGTCACCTTTTAAGAATAACTTCCACTGCAGCCCATACATAAAAGTTTGCTCCTTTATTACTCTGCACATGGACAATTATTTGCACTGTTATTTGCCCCAGGCATGTACCTATGTAATTACCGTTTACAGTGTAAAGATGGATGTTACCGGTCGCTGAACGTCGGAGCAGTAGGCGTTTAATGCATTTTCCCAAAGGGTCCAATGCAAAATTGACACCTCATTTTCTCCATTTTCAAGAGCTTTGAGTCTCTGCAAAACATATACATGTGTAGACACAAATAAGTGAAATAGAATGAAGGCTATTTCAGCTTTAGCTTTTATTCCGTTTGGGAGCTAAAGTCGCACAAACTTTTGTTTACAAAAATTTCGATGGCCTATAGTTCGCAAGTTATGCAATCAGTTGACATAAGATTGTGCATGCATGTAGACATGTTAATGGCCTTTATACATGCCAAGTTTCAGATGGCTACCTACTCATGCAAGCAAGCAGTAGCGGTTTGAAATTTTCACAATTTGGGCTACACGTTCGGGACGATTCGTGACCTTAGGTGACTTGCACAATTCGGGCTGAAACTAGTGCCAAATGAGAGGGTTGGGATAAACATTCAATTGACCATATGTGCCAAAAATTCTCGTTCTTTAGTTTTCGAGTTATAGCCCCTGGAAGTCGTAAACTGCACGACTTTGCCCTCGAATATCTCGACAACGGAGAAAGGAGAATTTCTGGGATTTTTCCCAAGAAATATATGGGAATTATCTGTAATTTTAGCACAGTTTCAGAACGATTCGTGAAAGTCACCTTTTAAGAATAACTTCCACTGCAGCCCATACATAAAAGTTTGCTCCTTTATTACTCTGCACATGGACAATTATTTGCGCTGTTATTTGCCCCAGGCATGTACCTATGTAATTACCGTTTACAGTGTAAAGATGGATGTTATCGGTCGCTGAACGTCGGAGCAGTAGGCGTTTAATGCATTTTCCCATAGGGTCCAATGCAAAATTGACACCTCATTTTCTCCATTCTCAAGAGCTTTGAGTCTCTGCAAAACATATACATGTGTAGACACAAATAAGTGAAATAGAATGAAGGCTATTGTAGCTTTAGCTTTTATTCCGTTTGGGAGCTAAAGTCGCACAAACTTTTGTTTACAAAAATTTCGATGGCCTATAGTTCGCAAGTTATGCAATCAGTTGACATAAGATTGTGCATGCATGTAGACATGTTAATGGCCTTTATACATGCCAAGTTTCAGATGGCTACCTACTCATACAAGCAAGCAGTAGCGGTTTGAAATTTTCACAATTTGGGCTACACGTTCGGGACGATTTGTGACCTTAGGTGACTTGCACAATTCGGGCTGAAACTAGTGCCAAATGAGAGGGTTGGGATAAACATTCAATTGACCATATGTGCCAAAAATTTTCGTTCTTAAGTTTTCGAGTTATAGCCCCTGGAAGTCGTAAACTGCACGACTTTGCCCTCGAATATCTCGACAACGGAGAAAGGAGAATTTCTGGGATTTTTTCCCAAGCAATATATGGGAATTATCTGTAATTTTAGCACAGTTTCAGAACGATTCGTGAAAGTCACCTTTTAAGAATAACTTCCACTGCAGCCCATACATGAAAGTTTGCTCCTTTATTACTCTGCACATGGACAATTATTTGCGCTGTTATTTGCCCCAGGTATGTACCTATGTAATTACCGTTTACAGTGTAAAGATGGATGCTATCGGTCGCTGAACGTCGGAGCAGTAGGCGTTTAATGCATTTTCCCAAAGGGTCCAATGCAAAATTGACACCTCATTTTCTCCATTCTCAAGAGCTTTGAGTCTCTGCAAAACATATACATGTGTAGACACACAAAAGTGAAATAGAATGAAGGCTATTTCAGCTTTAGCTTTTATTCCGTTTGGGAGCTAAAGTCGCACAAACTTTTGTTTACAAAAATTTCGATGGCCTATAGTTCGCAAGTTATGCAATCAGTTGACATAAGATTGTGCATGCATGTAGACATCTTAATGGCCTTTATACATGCCAAGTTTCAGATGGCTACCTACTCATATAAGCAAGCAGTAGCGGTTTGAAATTTTCACAATTTGGGCTACACGTTCGGGACGATTTGTGACCTTAGGTGACTTGTACAATTCGGGCTGAAACTAGTGCCAAATGAGAGGGTTGGGATAAACATTCAATTGACCATATGTGCCAAAAATTCTCGTTCTTTAGTTTTCGAGTTATAGCCCCTGGAAGTCGTAAACTGCACGACTTTGCCCTCGAATATCTCGACAACGGAGAAAGGAGAATTTCTGGGATTTTTTCCCAAGAAATATATGGGAATTATCTGTAATTTTAGCACAGTTTCAGAACGATTCGTGAAAGTCACCTTTTAAGAATAACTTCCACTGCAGCCCATACATAAAAGTTTGCTCCTTTATTACTCTGCACATGGACAATTATTTGCGCTGTTATTTGCCCCAGGCATGCATGTACCTATGTAATTACCGTTTACAGTGTAAAGATGGATGTTATCGGTCGCTGAACGTCGGAGCAGTAGGCGGTTAATGCATTTTCCCATAGGGTCCAATGCAAAATTGACACCTCATTTTCTCCATTTTCAAGAGCTTTGAGTCTCTGCAAAACATATACATGTGTAGACACAAATAAGTGAAATAGAATGAAGGCTATTTCAGCTTTAGCTTTTATTCCGTTTGGGAGCTAAAGTCGCACAAACTTTTGTTTACAAAAATTTCGATGGCCTATAGTTCGCAAGTTATGCAATCAGTTGACATAAGATTGTGCATGCATGTAGACATGTTAATGGCCTTTATACATGCCAAGTTTCAGATGGCTACCTACTCATACAAGCAAGCAGTAGCGGTTTGAAATTTTCACAATTTGGGCTACACGTTCGGGACGATTTGTGACCTTAGATGACTTGCACAATTCGGGCTGAAACTAGTGCCAAATGAGAGGGTTGGGATAAACATTCAATTGACCATATGTTCCAAAAATTCTCGTTCTTTAGTTTTCGAGTTATAGCCCCTGGAAGTCGTAAACTGCACGACTTTGCCCTCGAATATCTCGACAACGGAGAAAGGAGAATTTCTGGGATTTTTCCCAAGAAATATATGGGAATTATCTGTAATTTTAGCACAGTTTAAGAACGATTCGTGAAAGTCACCTTTTTAAGAATAACTTCCACTGCAGCCCATACATAAAAGTTTGCTCCTTTATTACTCTGCACATGGACAATCATTTGCGCTGTTATTTGCCCCAGGCATGGACCTATGTAATTACCGTTTACAGTGTAAAGATGGATGTTATCGGTCGCTGAACGTCGGAGCAGTAGGCGTTTAATGCATTTTCCCAATTTTCACAATTTGGGCTACACGTTCGGGACGAATCGTGACCTTAGGTGACTTGCACAATTCGGGCTGAAACTAGTGCCAAATGAGAGGGTTGGCAGAACCTTTAGCAGAACGATTCGTGAAAGTCACCTTTTAAGAATAACTTCCACTGCAGCCCATACATAAAAGTTTGCTCCTTTATTACTCTGCACATGGACAATTATTTGCGCTGTTATTTGCCCCAGGCATGTACCTATGTAATTACCGTTTACAGTGTAAAGATGGATGTTAGCAGTCGCTGAACGTCGGAGCAGTAGGCGTTTAATGCATTTTCCCATAGGGTCCAATGCAAAATTGACACCTCATTTTCTCCATTCTCAAGAGCTT
Organism: Ctena decussata; assembly: GCA_963989385.1. Classification (NCBI taxonomy): domain Eukaryota; kingdom Metazoa; phylum Mollusca; class Bivalvia; order Lucinida; family Lucinidae; genus Ctena; species Ctena decussata. Next base: position 67,297,042 of record OZ022510.1, on the reverse strand, counting down.
TGAGTCTCTGCAAAACATATACATGTGTAGACACAAATAAGTGAAATAGAATGAAGGCTATTTCAGCTTTAGCTTTTATTCCGTTTGGGAGCTAAAGTCGCACAAACTTTTGTTTACAAAAAATTCGATGGCCTATAGTTCGCAAGTTATGCAATCAGTTGACATAAGATTGTGCATGCCTGTAGACATGTTAATGGCCTTTATACATGCCAAGTTTCAGATGGCTACCTACTCATACAAGCAATTAGTAGCGGTTTGAAATTTTCACAATTTGGGCTACACGTTCGGGACGATTCGTGACCTTAGGTGACTTGCACAATTCGGGCTGAAACTAGTGCCAAATGAGAGGGTTGGGATAAACATTCAATTGACCATATGTGCCAAAAATTCTCGTTCTTTAGTTTTCGAGTTATAGCTCCTGGAAGTCGTAAACTGCACGACTTTGCCCTCGAATATCTCGACAACGGAGAAAGGAGAATTTCTGGGATTTTTCCCAAGAAATATATGGGAATTATCTGTAATTTTAGCACAGTTTCAGAACGATTCGTGAAAGTCACCTTTTAAGAATAACTTCCACTGCAGCCCATACATAAAAGTTTGCTCCTTTATTACTCTGCACATGGACAATTATTTGGGCTGTTATTTGCCCCAGGCATGTACCTATGTAATTACCGTTTACAGTGTAAAGATGGATGTTATCGGTTGCTGAACGTCGGAGCAGTAGGCGTTTAATGCATTTTCCCATAGGATCCAATGCAAAATTGACACCTCATTTTCTCCATTCTCAAGAGCTTTGAGTCTCTGCAAAACATATACATGTGTAGACACAAATAAGTGAAATAGAATGAAGGCTATTTCAGCTTTAGCTTTTATTCCGTTTGGGAGCTAAAGTCGCACAAACTTTTGTTTACAAAAATTTCGATGGCCTATAGTTCGCAAGTTATGCAATCAGTTGACATAAGATTGTGCATGCATGTAGACATGTTAATGGCCTTTATACATGCCAAGTTTCAGATGGCTACCTACTCATACAAGCAAGCAGTAGCGGTTTGAAATTTTCACAATTTGGGCTACACGTTCGGGACGATTCGTGACCTTAGGTGACTTGCACAATTCGGACTGAAACTAGTGCCAAATGAGAGGGTTGGGATAAATATTCAATTGACCATATGTGCCAAAAATTCTCGTTCTTTAGTTTTCGAGTTATAGCCCCTGGAAGTCGTAAACTGCACGACTTTGCCCTCGAATATCTCGACAACGGAGAAAGGAGAATTTCTGGGATTTTTTCCCTAGAAATATATGGGAATTATCTGTAATTTTAGCACAGTTTCAGAACGATTCGTGAAAGTCACCTTTTAAGAATAACTTCCACTGCAGCCCATACATAAAAGTTTGCTCCTTTATTACTCTGCACATGGACAATTATTTGCGCTGTTATTTGCCCCAGGCATGTACCTATGTAATTACCGTTTACAGTGTAAAGATGGATGTTATCGGTCGCTGAACGTCGGAGCAGTAGGCGTTTAATGCATTTTCCCATAGGGTCCAATGCAAAATTGACACCTCATTTTCTCCATTCTCAAGAGCTTTGAGTCTCTGCAAAACATATACATGTGTAGACACAAATAAGTGAAAAAGAATGAAGTCAATTTCAGCTTTAGCTTTTATTCCGTTTGGGAGCTAAAGTCGCACAAACTTTTGTTTACAAAAATTTCGATGGCCTATAGTTCGCAAGTTATGCAATCAGTTGACATAAGATTGTGCATGCATGTAGACATCTTAATGGCCTTTTTACATGCCAAGTTTCAGATGGCTACCTACTCATACAAGCAAGCAGGAGCGGTTTGAAATTTTCACAATTTGGGCTACACGTTTGGGACGATTTGTGACCTTAGGTGACTTGCACAATTCGGGCTGAAACTAGTGCCAAATGAGAGGGTTGGGATAAACATTCAATTGACCATATGTGTCAAAAATTCTCGTTCTTTAGTTTTCGAGTTATAGCCCCTGGAAGTCGTAAACTGCACGACTTTGCCCTCGAATATCTCGACAACGGAGAAAGGAGAATTTCTGGGATTTTTTCCCAAGAAATATATGGGAATTATCTGTAATTTTAGCACAGTTTCAGAACGATTCGTGAAAGTCACCTTTTAAGAATAACTTCCACTGCAGCCCATACATAAAAGTTTGCTCCTTTATTACTCTGCACATGGACAATTATTTGCGCTGTTATTTGCCCCAGGCATGTACCTATGTAATTACCGTTTACAGTGTAAAGATGGATGTTATCGGTCGCTGAACGTCGGAGCAGTAGGCGTTTAATGCATTTTCCCATAGGGTCCAATGCAAAATTGACACCTCATTTTCTCCATTCTCAAGAGCTTTGAGTCTCTGCAAAACATATACATGTGTAGACACAAATAAGTGAAATAGAATGAAGGCTATTTCAGCTTTAGCTTTTATTCCGTTTGGGAGCTAAAGTCGCACAAACTTTTGTTTACAAAAATTTCGATGGCCTATAGTTCGCAAGTTATGCAATCAGTTGACAAAAGATTGTGCATGCATGTAGACATGTTAATGGCCTTTATACATGCAAAGTTTCAGATGGCTACCTACTCATACAAGCAAGCAGTAGCGGTTTGAAATTTTTACAATTTGGGCTACACGTTCGGGACAATTCGTGACCTTAGGTGACTTGCACAATTCGGGCTGAAACTAGTGCCAAATGAGAGGGTTGGGATAAACATTCAATTGACCATATGTGCCAAAAATTCTCGTTCTTTAGTTTTCGAGTTATAGCCCCTGGAAGTCGTAAACTGCACGACTTTGCCCTCGAATATCTCGACAACGGAGAAAGGAGAATTTCTGGGATTTTTTCCCAAGAAATATATGGGAATTATCTGTAATTTTAGCACAGTTTCAGAACGATTCGTGAAAGTCACCTTTTAAGAATAACTTCCACTGCAGCCCATACATAAAAGTTTGCTCCTTTATTACTCTGCACATGGACAATTATTTGCGCTGTTATTTGCCCCAGGCATGTACCTATGTAATTACCGTTTACAGTGTAAAGATGGATGTTATCAGTCGCTGAACGTCGGAGCAGTAGGCGTTTAATGCATTTTCCCATAGGGTCCAATGCAAAATTGACACCTCATTTTCTCCATTCTCAAGAGCTTTGAGTCTCTGCAGAACATATACATGTGTAGACACAAATAAGTGAAATAGAATGAAGGCTATTTCAGCTTTAGCTTTTATTCCGTTTGGGAGCTAAAGTCGCACAAACTTTTGTTTACAAAAATTTCGATGGCCTATAGTTCGCAAGTTATGCAATCAGTTGACAAAAGATTGTGCATGCATGTAGACATGTTAATGGCCTTTATACATGCCAAGTTTCAGATGGCTACCTACTCATACAAGCAAGCAGTTGCGGTTTGAAATTTTCACAATTTGGGCTACACGTTCGGGACGATTCGTGACCTTAGGTGACTTGCACAATTCGGGCTGAAACTAGTGCCAAATGAGAGGGTTGGGATAAACATTCAATTGACCATATGTGCGAAAATATCTCGTTCTTTAGTTTTCGAGTTATAGCCCCTGGAAGTCGTAAACTGCACGACTTTGCCCTCGAATATCTCGACAACGGAGAAAGGAGAATTTCTGGGATTTTTTCCCAAGAAATATATGGGAATTATCTGTAATTTTAGCACAGTTTCAGAACGATTCGTGAAAGTCACCTTTTAAGAATAACTTCCACTGCAGCCCATACATAAAAGTTTGCTCCTTTATTACTCTGCACATGGACAATTATTTGCGCTGTTATTTGCCCCAGGCATGTACCTATGTAATTACCGTTTACAGTGTAAAGATGGATGTTATCGGTCGCTGAACGTCGGAGCAGTAGGCGTTTAATGCATTTTCCCATAGGGTCCAATGCAAAATTGACACCTCATTTTCTCCATTCTCAAGAGCTTTGAGTCTCTGCAAAACATAAACATGTGTAGACACAAATAAGTGAAATAGAATGAAGGCTATTTCAGCTTTAGCTTTTATTCCGTTTGGGAGCTAAAGTCGCACAAACTTTTGTTTACAAAAATTTCGATGGCCTATAGTTCGCAAGTTATGCAATCAGTTGACATAAGATTGTGCATGCATGTAGACATGTTAATGGCCTTTATACATGTCAAGTTTCAGATGGCTACCTACTCATACAAGCAAGCAATAGCGGTTTGAAATTTTCACAATTTGGGCTACACGTACGGGACGATTCGTGACCTTAGGTGACTTGCACAATTCGGGCTGAAACTAGTGCCAAATGAGAGGGTTGGGATAAACATTCAATTATATGTGCCAAAAATTCTCGTTCTTTAGTTTTCGAGTTATAGCCCCTGGAAGTCGTAAACTGCACGACTTTGCCCTCGAATATCTCGACAACGGAGAAAGGAGAATTTCTGGGATTTTTTCCCAAGAAATATATGGGAATTATCTGTAATTTTAGCACAGTTTCAGAACGATTCGTGAAAGTCACCTTTTAAGAATAACTTCCACTGCAGCCCATACATAAAACTTTGCTCCTTTATTACTCTGCACATGGACAATTATTTGCGCTGTTATTTGCCCCAGGCATGTACCTATGTAATTACCGTTTACAGTGTAAAGATGGATGTTATCGGTCGCTGAACGTCGGAGCAGTAGGCGCTTAATGCATTTTCCCATAGGGTCCAATGCAAAATTGACACCTCATTTTCTCCATTCTCAAGAGCTTTGAGTCTCTGCAAAACATATACATGTGTAGACACAAATAAGTGAAATAGAATGAAGGCTATTTCAGCTTTAGCTTTTATTCCGTTTGGGAGCTAAAGTCGCACAAACTTTTGTTTACAAAAATTTCGATGGCCTATAGTTCGCAAGTTATGCAATCAGTTGACAAAAGATTGTGCATGCATGTAGACATGTTAATGGCCTTTATACATGCCAAGTTTCAGATGGCTACCTACTCATACAAGCAAGCAGTAGCGGTTTGAAATTTTCACAATTTGGGCTACACGTTCGAGACGATTCGTGACCTTAGGTGACTTGCACAATTCGGGCTGAAACTAGTGCCAAATGAGAGGGTTGGGATAAACATTCAATTGACCATATGTGCCAAAAATTCTCGTTCTTTAGTTTTCGAGTTATAGTCCCTGGAAGTCGTAAACTGCACGACTTTGCCCTCGAATATCTCGACAACGGAGAAAGGAGAATTTCTGGGATTTTTTCCCAAGAAATATATGGGAATTATCTGTAATTTTAGCACAGTTTCAGAACGATTCGTGAAAGTCACCTTTTAAGAATAACTTCCACTGCAGCCCATACATAAAAGTTTGCTCCTTTATTACTCTGCACATGGACAATTATTTGCGCTATTATTTGCCCCAGGCATGTACCTATGTAATTACCGTTTACAGTGTAAAGATGGATGTTATCAGTCGCTGAACGTCGGAGCAGTAGGCGTTTAATGCATTTTCCCATAGGGTCCAATGCAAAATTGACACCTCATTTTCTCCATTATCAAGAGCTTTGAGTCTCTGCAAAACATATACATGTGTAGACACAAATAAGTGAAATAGAATGAAGGCTATTTCAGCTTTAGCTTTTATTCCGTTTGGGAGCTAAAGTCGCACAAACTTTTGTTTACAAAAATTTCGATGGCCTATAGTTCGCAAGTTATGCAATCAGTTGACATAAGATTGTGCATGCATGTAGACATGTTAATGGCCTTTATACATGCCAAGTTTCAGATGGCTACCTACTCATACAAGCAAGCAGTAGCGGTTTGAAATTTTCACAATTTGGGCTACACGTTCGAGACGATTCGTGACCTTAGGTGACTTGCACAATTCGGGCTGAAACTAGTGCCAAATGAGAGGGTTGGGATAAACATTCAATTGACCATATGTGCCAAAAATTCTCGTTCTTTAGTTTTCGAGTTATAGTCCCTGGAAGTCGTAAACTGCACGACTTTGCCCTCGAATATCTCGACAACGGAGAAAGGAGAATTTCTGGGATTTTTTCCCAAGAAATATATGGGAATTATCTGTAATTTTAGCACAGTTTCAGAACGATTCGTGAAAGTCACCTTTTAAGAATAACTTCCACTGCAGCCCATACATAAAAGTTTGCTCCTTTATTACTCTGCACATGGACAATTATTTGCGCTATTATTTGCCCCAGGCATGTACCTATGTAATTACCGTTTACAGTGTAAAGATGGATGTTATCAGTCGCTGAACGTCGGAGCAGTAGGCGTTTAATGCATTTTCCCATAGGGTCCAATGCAAAATTGACACCTCATTTTCTCCATTATCAAGAGCTTTGAGTCTCTGCAAAACATATACATGTGTAGACACAAATAAGTGAAATAGAATGAAGGCTATTTCAGCTTTAGCTTTTATTCCGTTTGGGAGCTAAAGTCGCACAAACTTTTGTTTACAAAAATTTCGATGGCCTATAGTTCGCAAGTTATGCAATCAGTTGACATAAGATTGTGCATGCATGTAGACATGTTAATGGCCTTTATACATGCCAAGTTTCAGATGGCTACCTACTCATACAAGCAAGCAGTAGCGGTTTGAAATTTTCACAATTTGGGCTACACGTTCGGGACGATTTGTGACCTTAGGTGACTTGCACAATTCGGGCTGAAACTAGTGCCAAATGAGAGGGTTGGGATAAACATTCAATTGACGATATGTGCCAAAAATTCTCGTTCTTTAGTTTTCGAGTTATAGCCCCTGGAAGTCGTAAACTGCACGACTTTGCCCTCGAATATCTCGACAACGGAGAAAGGAGAATTTCTGGGATTTTTTCCCAAGAAATATATGGGAATTATCTGTAATTTTAGCACAGTTTCAGAACGATTCGTGAAAGTCACCTTTTAAGAATAACTTCCACTGCAGCCCATACATAAAAGTTTGCTCCTTTATTACTCTGCACATGGACAATTATTTTCGCTGTTATTTGCCCCAGGCATGTACCTATGTAATTACCGTTTACAGTGTAAAGATGGATGTTATCGGTCGCTGAACGTCGGAGCAGTAGGCGTTTAATGCATTTTCCCATAGGGTCCAATGCAAAATTGACACCTCATTTTCTCCATTCTCAAGAGCTTTGAGTCTCTGCAAAACATATACATGTGTAGACACAAATAAGTGAAATAGAATGAAGGCTATTTCAGCTTTAGCTTTTATTCCGTTTGGGAGCTAAAGTCGCACAAACTTTTGTTTACAAAATTTTCGATGGCCTATAGTTCGCAAGTTATGCAATCAGTTGACATAAGATTGTGCATGCATGTAGACATGTAAATGGCCTTTATACATGCCAAGTTTCAGATGGCTACCTACTCATTAAGCAAGCAGTAGCGGTTTGAAATTTTCACAATTTGGGCTACACGTACGGGACGATTCGTGACCTTAGGTGACTTGCACAATTCGGACTGAAACTAGTGCCAAATGAGAGGGTTGGGATAAACATTCAATTGACCATATATATGTGCCAAAAATTCTCGTTCTTTAGTTTTCGAGTTATAGCCCCTGGAAGTCGTAAACTGCACGACTTTGCCCTCGAATATCTCGACAACGGAGAAAGGAGAATTTCTGGGATTTTTTCCCAAGAAATATATGGGAATTATCTGTAATTTTAGCACAGTTTCAGAACGATTCGTGAAAGTCACCTTTTAAGAATAACTTCCACTGCAGCCCATACATAAAAGTTTGCTCCTTTATAACTCTGCATATGGACAATTATTTGCGCTGTTATTTGCCCCAGGCATGTACCTATGTAATTACCGTTTACAGTGTAAAGATGGATGTTATCAGTCGCTGAACGTCGGAGCAGTAGGCGTTTAATGCATTTTCCCATAGGGTCCAATGCAAAATTGACACCTCATTTTCTCCATTATCAAGAGCTTTGAGTCTCTGCAAAACATATACATGTGTAGACACAAATAAGTGAAATAGAATGAAGGCTATTTCAGCTTTAGCTTTTATTCCGTTTGGGAGCTAAAGTCGCACAAACTTTTGTTTACAAAAATTTCGATGGCCTATAGTTCGCAAGTTATGCAATCAGTTGACATAAGATTGTGCATGCATGTAGACATGTTAATGGCCTTTATACATGCCAAGTTTCAGATGGCTACCTACTCATACAAGCAAGCAGTAGCGGTTTGAAATTTTCACAATTTGGGCTACACGTTCGGGACGATTCGTGACCTTAGGTGACTTGCACAATTCGGGCTGAAACTAGTGCCAAATGAGAGGGTTGGGATAAACATTCGATTGACCATATGTGCCAAAAATTCTCGTTCTTTAGTTTTCGAGTTATAGCCCCTGGAAGTCGTAAACTGCACGACTTTGCCCTCGAATATCTCGACAACGGAGAAAGGAGAATTTCTGGGATTTTTTCCCAAGAAATATATGGGAATTATCTGTAATTTTAGCACAGTTTCAGAACGATTCGTGAAAGTCACCTTTTAAGAATAACTTCCACTGCAGCCTATACATAAAAGTTTGCTCCTTTATTACTCTGCACATGGACAATTATTTGCGCTGTTATTTGCCCCAGGCATGTACCTATGTAATTACCGTTTACAGTGTAAAGATGGATGTTATCGGTCGCTGAACGTCGGAGCAGTAGGCGTTTAATGCATTTTCCCATAGGGTCCAATGCAAAATTGACACCTCATTTTCTCCATTCTCAAGAGCTTTGAGTCTCTGCAAAACATATACATGTGTAGACACAAATAAGTGAAATAGAATGAAGGCTATTTCAGCTTTAGCTTTTATTCCGTTTGGGAGCTAAAGTCGCACAAACTTTTGTTTACAAAAATTTCGATGGCCTATAGTTCGCAAGTTATGCAATCAGTTGACATAAGATTGTGCATGCATGTAGACATGTTAATGGCCTTTATACATGCCAAGTTTCAGATGGCTACCTACTCATACAAGCAAGCAGTAGCGGTTTGAAATTTTCACAATTTGGGCTACACGTTCGGGACGATTCGTGACCTTAGGTGACTTGCACAATTCGGGCTGAAACTAGTGCCAAATGAGAGGGTTGGGATAAACATTCAATTGACCATATGTGCCAAAAATTCTCGTTCTTTAGTTTTCGAGTTATAGCCCCTGGAAGTCGTAAACTGCACGACTTTGCCCTCGAATATCTCGACAACGGAGAAAGAAGAATTTCTGGGATTTTTTCCCAAGAAATATATGGGAATTATCTGTAATTTTAGCACAGTTTCAGAACGATTCGTGAAAGTCACCTTTTAAGAATAACTTCCACTGCAGCCCATACATAAAAGTTTGCTCCTTTATTACTCTGCACATGGACAATTATTTTCGCTGTTATTTGCCCCAGGCATGTACCTATGTAATTACCGTTTACAGTGTAAAGATGGATGTTATCGGTCGCTGAACGTCGGAGCAGTAGGCGTTTAATGCATTTTCCCATAAGGTCCAATGCAAAATTGACACCTCATTTTCTCCATTCTCAAGAGCTTTGAGTCTCTGCAAAACATATACATGTGTAGACACAAATAAGTGAAATAGAATGAAGGCTATTTCAGCTTTAGCTTTTATTCCGTTTGGGAGCTAAAGTCGCACAAACTTTTGTTTACAAAAATTTCGATGGCCTATAGTTCGCAAGTTATGCAATCAGTTTACATAAGATTGTCCTTGCATGTAGACATGTTAATGGCCTTTATACATGCCAAGTTTCAGATGGCTACCTACTCATACAAGCAAGCAGTAGCGGTTTGAAATTTTCACAATTTGGGCTACACGTTCGGGACGATTCGTGACCTTAGGTGACTTGCACAATTCGGGCTGAAACTAGTGCCAAATGAGAGGGTTGGGATAAACATTCAATTGACCATATATATGTGCCAAAAATTCTCGTTCTTTAGTTTTCGAGTTATAGCCCCTGGAAGTCGTAAACTGCACGACTTTGCCCTCGAATATCTCGACAACGGAGAAAGGAGAATTTCTGGGATTTTTTCCCAAGAAATATATGGGAATTATCTGTTATTTTAGCACAGTTTCAGAACGATTCGTGAAAGTCACCTTTTAAGAATAACTTCCACTGCAGCCCATACATAAAAGTTTGCTCCTTTATAACTCTGCACATGGACAATTATTTGCGCTGTTATTTGCCCCAGGCATGTACCTATGTAATTACCGTTTACAGTGTAAAGATGGATGTTATCGGTCGCTGAACGTCGGAGCAGTAGGCGTTTAATGCATTTTCCCATAGGGTCCAATGCAAAATTGACACCTCATTTTCTCCATTCTCAAGAGCTTTGAGTCTCTGCAAAACATATACATGTGTAGACACAAATAAGTGAAATAGAATGAAGGCTATTTCAGCTTTAGCTTTTATTCCGTTTGGGAGCTAAAGTCGCACAAACTTTTGTTTACAAAAATTTCGATGGCCTATAGTTCGCAAGTTATGCAATCAGTTGACATAAGATTGTGCATGCATGTAGACATGTTAATGGCCTTTATACATGCCAAGTTTCAGATGGCTACCTACTCATACAAGCAAGCAGTAGCGGTTTGAAATTTTCACAATTTGGGCTACACGTTCGAGACGATTCGTGACCTTAGGTGACTTGCACAATTCGGGCTGAAACTAGTGCCAAATGAGAGGGTTGGGATAAACATTCAATTGACCATATGTGCCAAAAATTCTCGTTCTTTAGTTTTCGAGTTATAGTCCCTGGAAGTCGTAAACTGCACGACTTTGCCCTCGAATATCTCGACAACGGAGAAAGGAGAATTTCTGGGATTTTTTCCCAAGAAATATATGGGAATTATCTGTAATTTTAGCACAGTTTCAGAACGATTCGTGAAAGTCACCTTTTAAGAATAACTTCCACTGCAGCCCATACATAAAAGTTTGCTCCTTTATTACTCTGCACATGGACAATTATTTGCGCTATTATTTGCCCCAGGCATGTACCTATGTAATTACCGTTTACAGTGTAAAGATGGATGTTATCAGTCGCTGAACGTCGGAGCAGTAGGCGTTTAATGCATTTTCCCATAGGGTCCAATGCAAAATTGACACCTCATTTTCTCCATTATCAAGAGCTTTGAGTCTCTGCAAAACATATACATGTGTAGACACAAATAAGTGAAATAGAATGAAGGCTATTTCAGCTTTAGCTTTTATTCCGTTTGGGAGCTAAAGTCGCACAAACTTTTGTTTACAAAAATTTCGATGGCCTATAGTTCGCAAGTTATGCAATCAGTTGACATAAGATTGTGCATGCATGTAGACATGTTAATGGCCTTTATACATGCCAAGTTTCAGATGGCTACCTACTCATACAAGCAAGCAGTAGCGGTTTGAAATTTTCACAATTTGGGCTACACGTTCGGGACGATTTGTGACCTTAGGTGACTTGCACAATTCGGGCTGAAACTAGTGCCAAATGAGAGGGTTGGGATAAACATTCAATTGACGATATGTGCCAAAAATTCTCGTTCTTTAGTTTTCGAGTTATAGCCCCTGGAAGTCGTAAACTGCACGACTTTGCCCTCGAATATCTCGACAACGGAGAAAGGAGAATTTCTGGGATTTTTTCCCAAGAAATATATGGGAATTATCTGTAATTTTAGCACAGTTTCAGAACGATTCGTGAAAGTCACCTTTTAAGAATAACTTCCACTGCAGCCCATACATAAAAGTTTGCTCCTTTATTACTCTGCACATGGACAATTATTTTCGCTGTTATTTGCCCCAGGCATGTACCTATGTAATTACCGTTTACAGTGTAAAGATGGATGTTATCGGTCGCTGAACGTCGGAGCAGTAGGCGTTTAATGCATTTTCCCATAGGGTCCAATGCAAAATTGACACCTCATTTTCTCCATTCTCAAGAGCTTTGAGTCTCTGCAAAACATATACATGTGTAGACACAAATAAGTGAAATAGAATGAAGGCTATTTCAGCTTTAGCTTTTATTCCGTTTGGGAGCTAAAGTCGCACAAACTTTTGTTTACAAAATTTTCGATGGCCTATAGTTCGCAAGTTATGCAATCAGTTGACATAAGATTGTGCATGCATGTAGACATGTAAATGGCCTTTATACATGCCAAGTTTCAGATGGCTACCTACTCATTAAGCAAGCAGTAGCGGTTTGAAATTTTCACAATTTGGGCTACACGTACGGGACGATTCGTGACCTTAGGTGACTTGCACAATTCGGACTGAAACTAGTGCCAAATGAGAGGGTTGGGATAAACATTCAATTGACCATATATATGTGCCAAAAATTCTCGTTCTTTAGTTTTCGAGTTATAGCCCCTGGAAGTCGTAAACTGCACGACTTTGCCCTCGAATATCTCGACAACGGAGAAAGGAGAATTTCTGGGATTTTTTCCCAAGAAATATATGGGAATTATCTGTAATTTTAGCACAGTTTCAGAACGATTCGTGAAAGTCACCTTTTAAGAATAACTTCCACTGCAGCCCATACATAAAAGTTTGCTCCTTTATAACTCTGCATATGGACAATTATTTGCGCTGTTATTTGCCCCAGGCATGTACCTATGTAATTACCGTTTACAGTGTAAAGATGGATGTTATCAGTCGCTGAACGTCGGAGCAGTAGGCGTTTAATGCATTTTCCCATAGGGTCCAATGCAAAATTGACACCTCATTTTCTCCATTATCAAGAGCTTTGAGTCTCTGCAAAACATATACATATGTAGACACAAATAAGTGAAATAGAATGAAGGCTATTTCAGCTTTAGCTTTTATTCCGTTTGGGAGCTAAAGTCGCACAAACTTTTGTTTACAAAAATTTCGATGGCCTATAGTTCGCAAGTTATGCAATCAGTTGACATAAGATTGTGCATGCATGTAGACATGTTAATGGCCTTTATACATGCCAAGTTTCAGATGGCTACCTACTCATACAAGCAAGCAGTAGCGGTTTGAAATTTTCACAATTTGGGCTACACGTTCGGGACGATTCGTGACCTTAGGTGACTTGCACAATTCGGGCTGAAACTAGTGCCAAATGAGAGGGTTGGGATAAACATTCGATTGACCATATGTGCCAAAAATTCTCGTTCTTTAGTTTTCGAGTTATAGCCCCTGGAAGTCGTAAACTGCACGACTTTGCCCTCGAATATCTCGACAACGGAGAAAGGAGAATTTCTGGGATTTTTTCCCAAGAAATATATGGGAATTATCTGTAATTTTAGCACAGTTTCAGAACGATTCGTGAAAGTCACCTTTTAAGAATAACTTCCACTGCAGCCTATACATAAAAGTTTGCTCCTTTATTACTCTGCACATGGACAATTATTTGCGCTGTTATTTGCCCCAGGCATGTACCTATGTAATTACCGTTTACAGTGTAAAGATGGATGTTATCGGTCGCTGAACGTCGGAGCAGTAGGCGTTTAATGCATTTTCCCATAGGGTCCAATGCAAAATTGACACCTCATTTTCTCCATTCTCAAGAGCTTTGAGTCTCTGCAAAACATATACATGTGTAGACACAAATAAGTGAAATAGAATGAAGGCTATTTCAGCTTTAGCTTTTATTCCGTTTGGGAGCTAAAGTCGCACAAACTTTTGTTTACAAAAATTTCGATGGCCTATAGTTCGCAAGTTATGCAATCAGTTGACATAAGATTGTGCATGCATGTAGACATGTTAATGGCCTTTATACATGCCAAGTTTCAGATGGCTACCTACTCATACAAGCAAGCAGTAGCGGTTTGAAATTTTCACAATTTGGGCTACACGTTCGGGACGATTCGTGACCTTAGGTGACTTGCACAATTCGGGCTGAAACTAGTGCCAAATGAGAGGGTTGGGATAAACATTCAATTGACCATATGTGCCAAAAATTCTCGTTCTTTAGTTTTCGAGTTATAGCCCCTGGAAGTCGTAAACTGCACGACTTTGCCCTCGAATATCTCGACAACGGAGAAAGAAGAATTTCTGGGATTTTTTCCCAAGAAATATATGGGAATTATCTGTAATTTTAGCACAGTTTCAGAACGATTCGTGAAAGTCACCTTTTAAGAATAACTTCCACTGCAGCCCATACATAAAAGTTTGCTCCTTTATTACTCTGCACATGGACAATTATTTTCGCTGTTATTTGCCCCAGGCATGTACCTATGTAATTACCGTTTACAGTGTAAAGATGGATGTTATCGGTCGCTGAACGTCGGAGCAGTAGGCGTTTAATGCATTTTCCCATAAGGTCCAATGCAAAATTGACACCTCATTTTCTCCATTCTCAAGAGCTTTGAGTCTCTGCAAAACATATACATGTGTAGACACAAATAAGTGAAATAGAATGAAGGCTATTTCAGCTTTAGCTTTTATTCCGTTTGGGAGCTAAAGTCGCACAAACTTTTGTTTACAAAAATTTCGATGGCCTATAGTTCGCAAGTTATGCAATCAGTTTACATAAGATTGTCCTTGCATGTAGACATGTTAATGGCCTTTATACATGCCAAGTTTCAGATGGCTACCTACTCATACAAGCAAGCAGTAGCGGTTTGAAATTTTCACAATTTGGGCTACACGTTCGGGACGATTCGTGACCTTAGGTGACTTGCACAATTCGGGCTGAAACTAGTGCCAAATGAGAGGGTTGGGATAAACATTCAATTGACCATATATATGTGCCAAAAATTCTCGTTCTTTAGTTTTCGAGTTATAGCCCCTGGAAGTCGTAAACTGCACGACTTTGCCCTCGAATATCTCGACAACGGAGAAAGGAGAATTTCTGGGATTTTTTCCCAAGAAATATATGGGAATTATCTGTTATTTTAGCACAGTTTCAGAACGATTCGTGAAAGTCACCTTTTAAGAATAACTTCCACTGCAGCCCATACATAAAAGTTTGCTCCTTTATAACTCTGCACATGGACAATTATTTGCGCTGTTATTTGCCCCAGGCATGTACCTATGTAATTACCGTTTACAGTGTAAAGATGGATGTTATCGGTCGCTGAACGTCGGAGCAGTAGGCGTTTAATGCATTTTCCCATAGGGTCCAATGCAAAATTGACACCTCATTTTCTCCATTCTCAAGAGCTTTGAGTCTCTGCAAAACATATACATGTGTAGACACAAATAAGTGAAATAGAATGAAGGCTATTTCAGCTTTAGCTTTTATTCCGTTTGGGAGCTAAAGTCGCACAAACTTTTGTTTACAAAAATTTCGATGGCCTATAGTTCGCAAGTTATGCAATCAGTTGACATAAGATTGTGCATGCATGTAGACATGTTAATGGCCTTTATACATTTCAAGTTTCAGATGGCTACCTACTCATACAAGCAAGCAGTAGCGGTTTGAAATTTTCACAATTTGGGCTACACGTACGGGACGATTCGTGACCTTAGGTGACTTGCACAATTCGAGCTGAAACTAGTGCCAAATGAGAGGGTTGGGATAAACATTCAATTATATGTGCCAAAAATTCTCGTTCTTTAGTTTTCGAGTTATAGCCCCTGGAAGTCGTAAACTGCACGACTTTGCCCTCGAATATCTCGACAACGGAGAAAGGAGAATTTCTGGGATTTTTTCCCAAGAAATATATGGGAATTATCTGTAATTTTAGCACAGTTTCAGAACGATTCGTGAAAGTCACCTTTTAAGAATAACTTCCACTGCAGCCCATACATAAAAGTTTGCTCCTTTATTACTCTGCACATGGACAATTATTTGCGCTGTTATTTGCCCCAGGCATGTACCTATGTAATTACCGTTTACAGTGTAAAGATGGATGTTATCGGTCGCTGAACGTCGGAGCAGTAGGCGTTTAATGCATTTTCCCATAGGGTCCAATGCAAAATTGACACCTCATTTTCTCCATTCTCAAGAGCTTTGAGTCTCTGCAAAACATATACATGTGTAGACACAAATAAGTGAAATAGAATGAAGGCTATTTCAGCTTTAGCTTTTATTCCGTTTGGGAGCTAAAGTCGCACAAACTTTTGTTTACAAAAATTTCGATGGCCTATAGTTCGCAAGTTATGCAATCAGTTGACATAAGATTGTGCATGCATGTAGACATGTTAATGGCCTTTATACATGCCAAGTTTCAGATGGCTACCTACTCATACAAGCAAGCAGTAGCGGTTTGAAATTTTCACAATTTGGGCTACACGTTCGGGACGATTCGTGACCTTAGGTGACTTGCACAATTCGGGCTGAAACTAGTGCCAAATGAGAGGGTTGGGATAAACATTCAATTGACCATATGTGCCAAAAATTCTCGTTCTTTAGTTTTCGAGTTATAGCCCCTGGAAGTCGTAAACTGCACGACTTTGCCCTCAAATATCTCGACAACGGAGAAAGGAGAATTTATGGGATTTTTTTCCCAAGAAATATATGGGAATTATCTGTAATTTTAGCACAGTTTCAGAACGATTCGTGAAAGTCACCTTTTAAGAATAACTTCCACTGCAGCCCATACATAAAAGTTTGCTCCTTTATTACTCTGCACATGGACAATTATTTGCGCTGTTATTTGCCCTAGGCATGTACCTATGTAATTATCGTTTACAGTGTAAAGATGGATGTTATCGGTCGCTGAACGTCGGAGCAGTAGGCGTTTAATGCATTTTCCCATAGGGTCCAATGCAAAATTGACACCTCATTTTCTCCATTCTCAAGAGCTTTGAGTCTCTGCAAAACATATACATGTGTAGACACAAACAAGTGAAATAGAATGAAGGCTATTTCAGCTTTAGCTTTTATTCCGTTTGGGAGCTAAAGTCGCACAAACTTTTGTTTACAAAAATTTCGATGGCCTATAGTTCGCATGTTAATGACATGTTAATGGCCTTTATACATGTCAAGTTTCAGATGGCTACCTACTCATACAAGCAAGCAGTAGCGGTTTGAAATTTTCACAATTTGGGCTACACGTACGGGACGATTCGTGACCTTAGGTGACTTGCACAATTCGGGCTGAAACTAGTGCCAAATGAGAGGGTTGGGATAAACATTCAATTATATGTGCCAAAAATTCTCGTTCTTTAGTTTTCGAGTTATAGCCCCTGGAAGTCGTAAACTGCACGACTTTGCCCTCGAATATCTCGACAACGGAGAAAGGAGAATGTCTGGGATTTTTTCCCAAGAAATATATGGGAATTATCTGTAATTTTAGCACAGTTTCAGAACGATTCGTGAAAGTCACCTTTTAAGAATAACTTCCACTGCAGCCCATACATAAAAGTTTGCTCCTTTATTACTCTGCACATGGACAATTATTTGCGCTGTTATTTGCCCCAGGCATGTACCTATGTAATTACCGTTTACAGTGTAAAGATGGATGTTATCGGTCGCTGAATGTCGGAGCAGTAGGCGTTTAATGCATTTTCCCATAGGGTCCAATGCAAAATTGACACCTCATTTTCTCCATTCTCAAGAGCTTTGAGTCTCTGCAAAACATATACATGTGTAGACACAAATAAGTGAAATAGAATGAAGGCTATTTCAGCTTTAGCTTTTATTCCGTTTGGGAGCTAAAGTCGCACAAACTTTTGTTTACAAAAATTTCGATGGCCTATAGTTCGCAAGTTATGCAATCAGTTGACATAAGATTGTGCATGCATGTAGACATGTTAATGGCCTTTATACATGCCAAGTTTCAGATGGCTACCTACTCATACAAGCAAGCAGTAGCGGTTTGAAATTTTCACAATTTGGGCTACACGTTCGGGACGATTCGTGACCTTAGGTGACTTGCACAATTCGGGCTGAAACTAGTGCCAAATGAGAGGGTTGGGATAAACATTCAATTGACCATATGTGCCAAAAATTCTCGTTCTTTAGTTTTCGAGTTATAGCCCCTGGAAGTCGTAAACTGCACGACTTTGCCCTCGAATATCTCGACAACGGAGAAAGGAGAATTTCTGGGATTTTTTCCCAAGAAATATATGGGAATTATCTGTAATTTTAGCACAGTTTCAGAACGATTCGTGAAAGTCACCTTTTAAGAATAACTTCCACTGCAGCCCATACATAAAAGTTTGCTCCTTTATTACTCTGCACATGGACAATTATTTTCGCTGTTATTTGCCCCAGGCATGTACCTATGTAATTACCGTTTACAGTGTAAAGATGGATGTTCTCGGTCGCTGAACGTCGGAGCAGTAGGCGTTTAATGCATTTTCCCATAGGGTCCAATGCAAAATTGACACCTCATTTTCTCCATTCTCAAGAGCTTTGAGTCTCTGCAAAACATATACATGTGTAGACACAAATAAGTGAAATAGAATGAAGGCTATTTCAGCTTTAGCTTTTATTCCTTTGGGAGCTAAAGTCGCACAAACTTTTGTTTACAAAAATTTCGATGGCCTATAGTTCGCAAGTTATGCAATCAGTTGACATAAGATTGTGCTTGCATGTAGACATGTTAATGGCCTTTATACATGCCAAGTTTCAGATGGCTACCTACTCATACAAGCAAGCAGTAGCGGTTTGAAATTTTCACAATTTGGGCTACATGTTCGGGACGATTCGTGACCTTAGGTGACTTGCACAATTCGGGCTGAAACTAGTGCCAAATGAGAGGGTTGGGATAAACATTCAATTGACCATATATATGTGCCAAAAATTCTCGTTCTTTAGTTTTCGAGTTATAGCCCCTGGAAGTCGTAAACTGCACGACTTTGCCCTCGAATATCTCGACAACGGAGAAAGGAGAATTTCTGGGATTTTTTCCCAAGAAATATATGGGAATTATCTGTAATTTTAGCACAGTTTCAGAACGATTCGTGAAAGTCACCTTTTAAGAATAACTTCCACTGCAGCCCATACATAAAAGTTTGCTCCTTTATTACTCTGCACATGGACAATTATTTGCGCTGTTATTTGCCCCAGGCATGTACCTATGTAATTACCGTTTACAGTGTAAAGATGGATGTTATCGGTCACTGAACGTCGGAGCAGTAGGCGTTTAATGCATTTTCCCATAGGGTCCAATGCAAAATTGACACCTCATTTTCTCCATTCTCAAGAGCTTTGAGTCTCTGCAAAACATATACATGTGTAGACACAAATAAGTGAAATAGAATGAAGGCTATTTCAGCTTTAGCTTTTATTCCGTTTGGGAGCTAAAGTCGCACAAACTTTTGTTTACAAAAATTTCGATGGCCTATAGTTCGCAAGCTATGCAATCAGTTGACATAAGATTGTGCATGCATGTAGACATGTTAATGGCCTTTATACATGTCAAGTTTCAGATGGCTACCTACTCATACAAGCAAGCAGTAGCAGTTTGAAATTTTCACAATTTGGGCTACACGTACGGGACGATTCGTGACCTTAGGTGACTTGCACAATTCGGGCTGAAACTAGTGCCAAATGAGAGGGTTGGGATAAACATTCAATTATATGTGCCAAAAATTCTCGTTCTTTAGTTTTCGAGTTATAGCCCCTGGAAGTCGTAAACTGCACGACTTTGCCGCCCTCGAATATCTCGACAACGGAGAAAGGAGAATTTCTGGGATTTTTTCCCAAGAAATATATGGGAATTATCTGTAATTTTAGCACAGTTTCAGAACGATTCGTGAAAGTCACCTTTTAAGAATAACTTCCACTGCAGCCCATACATAAAAGTTTGCTCCTTTATTACTCTGCACATGGACAATTATTTGCGCTGTTATTTGCCCCAGGCATGTACCTATGTAATTACCGTTTACAGTGTAAAGATGGATGTTATCGGTCGCTGAACGTCGGAGCAGTAGGCGTTTAATGCATTTTCCCATAGGGTCCAATGCAAAATTGACACCTCATTTTCTCCATTCTCAAGAGCTTTGAGTCTCTGCAAAACATATACATGTGTAGACACAAATAAGTGAAATAGAATAAAGGCTATTTCAGCTTTAGCTTTTATTCCGTTTGGGAGCTAAAGTCGCACAAACTTTTGTTTACAAAAATTTCGATGGCCTATAGTTCGCAAGTTATGCAATCAGTTGACATAAGATTGTGCATGCATGTAGACATGTTAATGGCCTTTATACATGCCAAGTTTCAGATGGCTATCTACTCATCCAAGCAAGCAGTAGCGGTTTGAAATTTTCACAATTTGGGCTACACGTTCGGGACGATTCGTGACCTTAGGTGACTTGCACAATTCGGGCTGAAACTAGTGCCAAATGAGAGGGTTGGGATAAACATTCAATTGACCATATATATGTGCCAAAAATTCTCGTTCTTTAGTTTTCGAGTTATAGCCCCTGGAAGTCGTAAACTGCACGACTTTGCCCTCGAATATCTCGACAACGGAGAAAGGAGAATTTCTGGGATTTTTTCCCAAGAAATATATGGGAATTATCTGTAATTTTAGCACAGTTTCAGAACGATTCGTGAAAGTCACCTTTTAAGAATAACTTCCACTGCAGCCCATACATAAAAGTTTGCTCCTTTATTACTCTGCACATGGACAATTATTTGCGCTGTTATTTGCCCCAGGCATGTACCTATGTAATTACCGTTTACAGTGTAAAGATGGATGTTATCGGTCGCTGAACGTCGGAGCAGTAGGCGTTTTATGCATTTTCCCATAGGGTCCAATGCAAAATTGACACCTCATTTTCTCCATTCTCAAGAGCTTTGAGTCTCTGCAAAACATATACATGTGTAGACACAAATAAGTGAAATAGAATGAAGGCTATTTCAGCTTTAGCTTTTATTCCGTTTGGGAGCTAAAGTCGCACAAACTTTTGTTTACAAAAAATTCGATGGCCTATAGTTCGCAAGTTATGCAATCAGTTGACATAAGATTGTGCATGCATGTAGACATGTAAAAGGCCTTTATACATGCCAAGTTTCAGATGGCTACCTACTCATACAAGCAAGCAGTAGCGGTTTGAAATTTTCACAATTTGGGCTACACGTTCGGGACGATTTATGACCTTAGGTAACTTGCACAATTCGGGCTGAAACTAGTGCCAAATGAGAGGGTTGGGATAAACATTCAATTGACCATATGTGCCAAAAATTCTCGTTCTTTAGTTTTCGAGTTATAGCCCCTGGAAGTCGAAAACTGCACGACTTTGCCCTCGAATATCTCGACAACGGAGAAAGGAGAATTTCTGGGATTTTTTCCCAAGAAATATATGGGAATTATCTGTAATTTTAGCACAGTTTCAGAACGATTCGTGAAAGTCACCTTTTAAGAATAACTTCCACTGCAGCCCATACATAAAAGTTTGCTCCTTTATTACTCTGCACATGGACAATTATTTGCGCTGTTATTTGCCCCAGGCATGTACCTATGTAATTACCGTTTACAGTGTAAAGATGGATGTTATCGGTTATCTGAACGTCGGAGCAGTAGGCGTTTAATGCATTTTCCCATAGGGTCCAATGCAAAATTGACACCTCATTTTCTCCATTCTCAAGAGCTTTGAGTCTCTGCAAAACATATACATGTGTAGACACAAATAAGAGAAATAGAATGAAGGCTATTTCAGCTTTAGCTTTTATTCCGTTTGGGAGCTAAAGTCGCACAAACTGTTGTTTACAAAAATTTCGATGGCCTATAGTTCGCAAGTTATGCAATCAGTTGACATAAGATTGTGCATGCATGTAGACATGTTAATGGCCTTTATACATGCCAAGTTTCAGATGGCTACCTACTCATACAAGCAAGCAGTAGCGGTTTGAAATTTTCACAATTTGGGCTACACGTTCGGGACGATTTGTGACCTTAGGTGACTTGCACAATTCGGGCTGAAACTAGTGCCAAATGAGAGGGTTGGGATAAACATTTAATTGACCATATGTGCCAAAAATTCTCGTTCTTTAGTTTTCGAGTTATAGCCCCTGGAAGTCGTAAACTGCACGACTTTGCCCTCGAATATCTCGACAACGGAGAAAGGAGAATTTCTGGGATTTTTTCCCAAGAAATATATGGGAATTATCTGTAATTTTAGCACAGTTTCAGAACGATTCGTGAAAGTCACCTTTTAAGAATAACTTCCACTGCAGGCCCATACATAAAAGTTTGCTCCTTTATTACTCTGCACATGGACAATTATTTGCGCTGTTATTTCCCCCGGCATGTACCTATGTAATTACCGTTTACAGTGTAAAGATGGATGTTATCGGTCGCTGAACGTCGGAGCAGTAGGCGTTTAATGCATTTTCCCATAGGGTCCAATGCAAAATTGACACCTCATTTTCTCCATTCTCAAGAGCTTTGAGTCTCTGCAAAACATATACATGTGTAGACACAAACAAGTGAAATAGAATGAAGGCTATTTCAGCTTTAGCTTTTATTCCGTTTGGGAGTTAAAGTCGCACAAACTTTTGTTTACAAAAATTTCGATGGCCCATAGTTCGCAAGTTATGCAATCAGTTGACATAAGATTGTGCATGCATGTAGACATGTAAATGGCCTTTATACATGCCGAGTTTCAGATGGCTACCTACTCATACAAGCAAGCAGTAGCGGTTTGAAATTTTCACAATTTGGGCTACACGTTCGGGACGATTCGTGACCTTAGGTGACTTGCACAATTCGGGCTGAAACTAGTGCCAAATGAGAGGGTTGGGATAAACATTCAATTATATGTGCCAAAAATTCTCGTTCTTTAGTTTTCGAGTTATAGCCCCTGGAAGTCGTAAACTGCACGACTTTGCCCTCAAATATCTCGACAACGGAGAAAGGAGAATTTCTGGGATTTTTTTCCCAAGAAATATATGGGAATTATCTGTAATTTTAGCACAGTTTCAGAACGATTCGTGAGAGTCACCTTTTAAGAATAACTTCCACTGCAGCCCATACATAAAAGTTTGCTCCTTTATGACTCTGCACATGGACAATTATTTGCGCTGTTATTTGCCCCAGGCATGTACCTATGTAATTACCGTTTACAGTGTAAAGATGGATGTTATCGGTCGCTGAACGTCGGAGCAGTAGGCGTTTAATGCATTTTCCCATAGGGTCCAATGCAAAATTGACACCTCATTTTCTCCATTCTCAAGAGCTTTGAGTCTCTGCAAAACATATACATGTGTAGACACAAATAAGTGAAATAGAATGAAGGCTATTTCAGCTTTAGCTTTTATTCCGTTTGGGAGCTAAAGTCGCACAAACTTTTGTTTACAAAAAATTCGATGGCCTATAGTTCGCAAGTTATGCAATCAGTTGACATAAGATTGTGCATGCATGTAGACATGTAAAAGGCCTTTATACATGCCAAGTTTCAGATGGCTACCTACTCATACAAGCAAGCAGTAGCGGTTTGAAATTTTCACAATTTGGGCTACACGTTCGGGACGATTTATGACCTTAGGTAACTTGCACAATTCGGGCTGAAACTAGTGCCAAATGAGAGGGTTGGGATAAACATTCAATTGACCATATGTGCCAAAAATTCTCGTTCTTTAGTTTTCGAGTTATAGCCCCTGGAAGTCGAAAACTGCACGACTTTGCCCTCGAATATCTCGACAACGGAGAAAGGAGAATTTCTGGGATTTTTTCCCAAGAAATATATGGGAATTATCTGTAATTTTAGCACAGTTTCAGAACGATTCGTGAAAGTCACCTTTTAAGAATAACTTCCACTGCAGCCCATACATAAAAGTTTGCTCCTTTATTACTCTGCACATGGACAATTATTTGCGCTGTTATTTGCCCCAGGCATGTACCTATGTAATTACCGTTTACAGTGTAAAGATGGATGTTATCGGTTATCTGAACGTCGGAGCAGTAGGCGTTTAATGCATTTTCCCATAGGGTCCAATGCAAAATTGACACCTCATTTTCTCCATTCTCAAGAGCTTTGAGTCTCTGCAAAACATATACATGTGTAGACACAAATAAGTGAAATAGAATGAAGGCTATTTCAGCTTTAGCTTTTATTCCGTTTGGGAGCTAAAGTCGCACAAACTGTTGTTTACAAAAATTTCGATGGCCTATAGTTCGCAAGTTATGCAATCAGTTGACATAAGATTGTGCATGCATGTAGACATGTTAATGGCCTTTATACATGCCAAGTTTCAGATGGCTACCTACTCATACAAGCAAGCAGTAGCGGTTTGAAATTTTCACAATTTGGGCTACACGTTCGGGACGATTTGTGACCTTAGGTGACTTGCACAATTCGGGCTGAAACTAGTGCCAAATGAGAGGGTTGGGATAAACATTTAATTGACCATATGTGCCAAAAATTCTCGTTCTTTAGTTTTCGAGTTATAGCCCCTGGAAGTCGTAAACTGCACGACTTTGCCCTCGAATATCTCGACAACGGAGAAAGGAGAATTTCTGGGATTTTTTCCCAAGAAATATATGGGAATTATCTGTAATTTTAGCACAGTTTCAGAACGATTCGTGAAAGTCACCTTTTAAGAATAACTTCCACTGCAGGCCCATACATAAAAGTTTGCTCCTTTATTACTCTGCACATGGACAATTATTTGCGCTGTTATTTCACCAGGCATGTACCTATGTAATTACCGTTTACAGTGTAAAGATGGATGTTATCGGTCGCTGAACGTCGGAGCAGTAGGCGTTTAATGCATTTTCCCATAGGGTCCAATGCAAAATTGACACCTCATTTTCTCCATTCTCAAGAGCTTTGAGTCTCTGCAAAACATATACATGTGTAGACACAAATAAGTGAAATAGAATGAAGGCTATTTCAGCTTTACCTTTTATTCCGTTTGGGAGTTAAAGTCGCACAAACTTTTGTTTACAAAAATTTCGATGGCCCATAGTTCGCAAGTTATGCAATCAGTTGACATAAGATTGTGCATGCATGTAGACATGTAAATGGCCTTTATACATGCCGAGTTTCAGATGGCTACCTACTCATACAAGCAAGCAGTAGCGGTTTGAAATTTTCACAATTTGGGCTACACGTTCGGGACGATTTGTGACCTTAGGTGACTTGCACAATTCGGGCTGAAACTAGTGCCAAATGAGAGGGTTGGGATAAACATTCAATTGACCATAGTGCCAAAAATTCTCGTTCTTTAGTTTTCGAGTTATAGCCCCTGGAAGTCGTAAACTGCACGACTTTGCCCTCGAATATCTCGACAACGGAGAAAGGAGAATTTCTGGGATTTTTTCCCAAGAAATATATGGGAATTATCTGTAATTTTAGCACAGTTTCAGAACGATTCGTGAAAGTCACCTTTTAAGAATAACTTCCACTGCAGCCCATACATAAAAGTTTGCTCCTTTATTACTCTGCACATGGACAATTATTTGCGCTGTTATTTGCCCCAGGCATGTACCTATGTAATTACCGTTTACAGTGTAAAGATGGATGTTATCGGTCGCTGAACGTCGGAGCAGTAGGCGTTTAATGCATTTTCCCATAGGGTCCAATGCAAAATTGACACCTCATTTTCTCCATTCTCAAGAGCTTTGAGTCTCTGCAAAACATATACATGTGTAGACACAAATAAGTGAAATAGAATGAAGGCTATTTCAGCTTTAGCTTTTATTCCGTTTGGGAGCTAAAGTCGCACAAACTTTTGTTTACAAAAATTTCGATGGCCTATAGTTCGCAAGCTATGCAATCAGTTGACATAAGATTGTGCATGCATGTAGACATGTTAATGGCCTTTATACATGTCAAGTTTCAGATGGCTACCTACTCATACAAGCAAGCAGTAGCGGTTTGAAATTTTCACAATTTGGGCTACACGTTCGGGACGATTCGTGACCTTAGGTGACTTGCACAATTCGGGCTGAAACTAGTGCCAAATGAGAGGGTTGGGATAAACATTCAATTATATGTGCCAAAAATTCTCGTTCTTTAGTTTTCGAGTTATAGCCCCTGGAAGTCGTAAACTGCACGACTTTGCCCTCAAATATCTCGACAACGGAGAAAGGAGAATTTCTGGGATTTTTTTCCCAAGAAATATATGGGAATTATCTGTAATTTTAGCACAGTTTCAGAACGATTCGTGAAAGTCACCTTTTAAGAATAACTTCCACTGCAGCCCATACATAAAAGTTTGCTCCTTTATTACTCTGCACATGGACAAATATTTGCGCTGTTATTTGCCCCAGGCATGTACCTATGTAATTATCGTTTACAGTGTAAAGATGGATGTTATCGGTCGCTGAACGTCGGAGCAGTAGGCGTTTAATGCATTTTCCCATAGGGTCCAATGCAAAATTGACACCTCATTTTCTCCATTCTCAAGAGCTTTGAGTCTCTGCAAAACATATACATGTGTAGACACAAATAAGTGAAATAGAATGAAGGTTATTTCAGCTTTAGCTTTTATTCCGTTTGGGAGCTAAAGTCGCACAAACTTTTGTTTACAAAAATTTCGATGGCCTATAGTTCGCAAGTTATGCAATCAGTTGACATAAGATTGTGCATGCATGTAGACATGTTAATGGCCTTTATACATGCCAAGTTTCAGATGGCTACCTACTCATACAAGCAAGCAGTAGCTGTTTGAAATTTTCACAATTTGGGCTACACGTTCGGGACGATTTGTGACCTTAGGTGACTTGCACAATTCGGTCTGAAACTAGTGCCAAATGAGAGGGTTGGGATAAACATTCAATTGACCATATGTGCCAAAAATTCTCGTTCTTTAGTTTTCGAGTTATAGCCCCTGGAAGTCGTAAACTGCACGACTTTTGCCCTCGAATATCTCGACAACGGAGAAAGGAGAATTTCTGGGATTTTTTCCCAAGAAATATATGGGAATTATCTGTAATTTTAGCACAGTTTCAGAACGATTCGTGAAAGTCACCTTTTAAGAATAACTTCCACTGCAGCCCATACATAAAAGTTTGCTCCTTTATTACTCTGCACATGGACAATTATTTTCGCTGTTATTTGCCCCAGGCATGTACCTATGTAATACCGTTTACAGTGTAAAGATGGATGTTATCGGTCGCTGAACGTCGGAGCAGTAGGCGTTTAATGCAATTTCCCATAGGGTCCAATGCAAAATTGACACCTCATTTTCTCCATTCTCAAGAGCTTTGAGTCTCTGCAAAACATATACATGTGTAGACACAAATAAGTGAAATAGAATGAAGGCTATTTCAGCTTTAGCTTTTATTCCGTTTGGGAGCTAACGCGCACAAACTTTTGTTTACAAAAATTTCGATGGCCTATAGTTCGCAAGTTATGCAATCAGTTGACATAAGATTGTGCATGCCTGTAGACATGTTAATGGCCTTTATACATGCCAAGTTTCAGATGGCTACCTACTCATACAAGCAAGCAGTAGCGGTTTGAAATTTTCACAATTTAGGCTACACGTTCGGGACGATTCGTGACCTTAGGTGACTTGCACAATTCGGGCTGAAACTAGTGCCAAATGAGAGGGTTGGGATAAACATTCAATTATATGTGCCAAAAATTCTCGTTCTTTAGTTTTCGAGTTATAGCCCCTGGAAGTCGTAAACTGCACGACTTTGCCGCCCTCGAATATCTCGACAACGGAGAAAGGAGAATTTCTGGGATTTTTTCCCAAGAAATATATGGGAATTATCTGTAATTTTAGCACAGTTTCAGAACGATTCGTGAAAGTCACCTTTTAAGAATAACTTCCACTGCAGCCCATACATAAAAGTTTGCTCCTTTATTACTCTGCACATGGACAATTATTTGCGCTGTTATTGGCCCCAGGCATGTACCTATGTAATTACCGTTTACAGTGTAAAGATGGATGTTATCGGTCGCTGAACGTCGGAGCAGTAGGCGTTTAATGCATTTTCCCATAGGGTCCAATGCAAAATTGACACCTCATTTTCTCCATTCTCAAGAGCTTTGAGTCTCTGCAAAACATATACATGTGTAGACACAAATAAGTGAAATAGAATAAAGGCTATTTCAGCTTTAGCTTTTATTCCGTTTGGGAGCTAAAGTCGCACAAACTTTTGTTTACAAAAATTTCGATGGCCTATAGTTCGTAAGTTATGCAATCAGTTGACATAAGATTGTGCATGCATGTAGACATGTTAATGGCCTTTATACATGCCAAGTTTCAGATGGCTATCTACTCATACAAGCAAGCAGTAGCGGTTTGAAATTTTCACAATTTGGGCTACACGTTCGGGACGATTCGTGACCTTAGGTGACTTGCACAATTCGGGCTGAAACTAGTGCCAAATGAGAGGGTTGGGATAAACATTCAATTGACCATATGTGCCAAAAATTCTCGTTCTTTAGTTTTCGAGTGATAGCCCTTGGAAGTCGTAAACTGCACGACTTTGCCCTCGAATATCTCGACAACGGAGAAATGAGAATTTCTGGGATTTTTTCCCAAGCAATATATGGGAATTATCTGTAATTTTAGCACAGTTTCAGAACGATTCGTGAAAGTCACCTTTTAAGAATAACTTCCACTGCAGCCCATACATAAAAGTTTGCTCCTTTATTACTCTGCACATGGACAATTATTTGCGCTGTTATTTGCCCCAGGCATGTACCTATGTAATTACCGTTTACAGTGTAAAGATGGATGTTATCGGTCGCTGAACGTCGGAGCAGTAGGCGTTTAATGCATTTTCCCATAGGGTCCAATGCAAAATTGACACCTCATTTTCTCCATTCTCAAGAGCTTTGAGTCTCTGCAAATATATACATGTGTAGACACAAATAAGTGAAATAGAATGAAGGCTATTTCAGCTTTAACTTTTATTCCGTTTGGGAGCTAAAGTCGCACAAACTTTTGTTTACAAAAATTTCGATGGCCTATAGTTCGCAAGTTATGCAATCAGTTGACATAAGATTGTGCATGCATGTAGACATGTTAATGGCCTTTATACATGCCAAGTTTCAGATGGCTACCTACTCATACAAGCAAGCAGTAGCGGTTTGAAATTTTCACAATTTGGGCTACACGTTCGGGACGATTTGTGACCTTAGGTGACTTGCACAATTCGGGCTGAAACTAGTGCCAAATGAGAGGGTTGGGATAAACATACAATTGACCATATGTGCCAAAAATTCTCGTTCTTTAGTTTTCAAGTTATAGCCCCTGGAAGTCGTAAACTGCACGACTTTGCCCTCGAATATCTCGACAACGGAGAAAGGAGAATTTCTGGGATTTTTTCCCAAGAAATATATGGGAATTATCTGTAATTTTAGCACAGTTTCAGAACGATTCGTGAAAGTCACATTTTAAGATTAACTTCCACTGCAGGCCCATACATAAAAGTTTGCTCCTTTATTACTCTGCACATGGACAATTATTTGCGCTGTTATTTGCCCCAGGCATGTACCTATGTAATTACCGTTTACAGTGTAAAGATGGATGTTATCGGTCGCTGAACGTCGGAGCAGTAGGCGTTTAATGCATTTTCCCATAGGGTCCAATGCAAAATTGACACCTCATTTTCTCCATTCTCAAGAGCTTTGAGTCTCTGCAAAACATATACATGTGTAGACACAAATAAGTGAAATAGAATGAAGGCTATTTCAGCTTTAACTTTTATTCCGTTTGGGAGCTAAAGTCGCACAAACTTTTGTTTACAAAAATTTCGATGGCCTATAGTTCGCAAGTTATGCAATCAGTTGACATAAGATTGTGCATGCATGTAGACATGTTAATGGCCTTTATACATGCCAAGTTTCAGATGGCTACCTACTCATACAAGCAAGCAGTAGCGGTTTGAAATTTTCACAATTTGGGCTACACGTTCGGGACGATTTGTGACCTTAGGTGACTTGCACAATTCGGGCTGAAACTAGTGCCAAATGAGAGGGTTGGGATAAACATTCAATTGACCATATATATGTGCCAAAAATTCTCGTTCTTTAGTTTTCGAGTTATAGACCCTGGAAGTCGTAAACTGCACGACTTTGCCCTCGAATATCTCGACAACGGAGAAAGGAGAATTTCTGGGATTTTTTCCCAAGAAATATATGGGAATTATCTGTAATTTTAGCACAGTTTCAGAACGATTCGTGAAAGTCACCTTTTAAGAATAACTTCCACTGCAGCCCATACATAAAAGTTTGCTCCTTTATTACTCTGCACATGGACAATTATTTGCGCTGTTATTTGCCCCAGGCATGTACCTATGTAATTACCGTTTACAGTGTAAAGATGGATGTTATCGGTCGCTGAACGTCGGAGCAGTAGGCGTTTAATGCATTTTCCCATAGGGTCCAATGCAAAATTGACACCTCATTTTCTCCATTCTCAAGAGCTTTGAGTCTCTGCAAAACATATACATGTGTAGACACAAATAAGTGAAATAGAATGAAGGCTATTTCAGCTTTAACTTTTATTCCGTTTGGGAGCTAAAGTCGCACAAACTTTTGTTTACAAAAATTTCGATGGCCTATAGTTCACAAGTTATGCAATCAGTTGACATAAGATTGTGCATGCATGTAGACATGTGAATGGCCTTTATACATGCCAAGTTTCAGATGGCTACCTACTCATACAAGCAAGCAGTAGCGGTTTGAAATTTTCACAATTTGGGCTACACGTTCGGGACGATTTGTGACCTTAGGTGACTTGCACTATTCGGGCTGAAACTAGTGCCAAATGAGAGGGTTGGGATAAACATTCAATTGACCATATGTGCCAAAAATTCTCGTTCTTTAGTTTTGGAGTTATAGCCCCTGGAAGTCGTAAACTGCACGACTTTGCCCTCGAATATCTCGACAACGGAGAAAGGAGAATTTCTGGGATTTTTTCCCAAGCAATATATGGGAATTATCTGTAATTTTAGCACAGTTTCAGAACGATTCGTGAAAGTCACCTTTTAAGAATAACTTCCACTGCAGCCCATACATAAAAGTTTGCTCCTTTATTACTCTGCACATGGACAAGTATTTGCGCTGTTATTTGCCCCAGGCATGTACCTATGTAATTACCGTTTACGGTGTAAAGATGGATGTTATCGGTCGCTGAACGTCGGAGCAGTAGGCGTTTAATGCATTTTCCCATAGGGTCCAATGCAAAATTGACACCTCATTTTCTCCATTCTCAAGAGCTTTGAGTCTCTGCAAAACATATACATTTGTAGACACAAATAAGTGAAATAGAATGAAGGCTATTTCAGCTTTAGCTTTTATTCCGTTTGGGAGCTAAAGTCGCACAAACTTTTGTTTACAAAAAATTCGATGGCCTATAGTTCGCAAGTTATGCAATCAGTTGACATAGGATTGTGCATGCATGTAGACATGTTAATGGCCTTTATACATGCCAAGTTTCAGATGGCTACCTACTCATACAAGCAAGCAGTAGCGGTTTGAAATTTTCACAATTTGGGCTACACGTTCGGGACGATTTGTGACCTTAGGTGACTTGCACAATTCGGGCTGAAACTAGTGCCAAATGAGAGGGTTGGGATAAACATTCAATTGACCATATGTGCCAAAATTCTCGTTCTTTAGTTTTCGAGTTATAGCCCCTGGAAGTCGTAAACTGCACGACTTTGCCCTCGAATATCTCGACAACGGAGAAAGGAGAATTTCTGGGATTTTTTCCCAAGCAATATATGGGAATTATCTGTAATTTTAGCACAGTTTCAGAACGATTCGTGAAAGTCACCTTTTAAGAATAACTTCCACTGCAGCCCATACATAAAAGTTTGCTCCTTTATTACTCTGCACATGGACAATTATTTGCGCTGTTATTTGCCCCAGGCATGTACCTATGTAATTACCGTTTACAGTGTAAAGATGGATGTTATCGGTCGCTGAACGTCGGAGCAGAAGGCGTTTAATGCATTTTCCCATAGGGTCCAATGCAAAATTGACACCTCATTTTCTCCATTCTCAAGAGCTTTGAGTCTCTGCAAAACATATACATGTGTAGACACAAATAAGTGAAATAGAATGAAGGCTATTTCAGCTTTAGCTTTTATTCCGTTTGGGAGCTAAAGTCGCACAAACTTTTGTTTACAAAAATTCGATGGCCTATAGTTCGCAAGTTATGCAATCAGTTGCCATAAGATTGTGCATGCATGTAGACATGTTAATGGCCTTTATACATGCCAAGTTTCAGATGGCAAGCTACTCATACAAGCAAGCAGTAGCGGTTTGAAATTTTCACAATTTGGGCTACACGTTCGGGACGATTTGTGACCTTAGGTGACTTGCACAATTCGGGCTGAAACTAGTGCCAAATGAGAGGGTTGGGATAAACATTCAATTGACCATATGTGCCAAAAATTCTCGTTCTTTAGTTTTCGAGTTATAGCCCCTGGAAGTCGTAAACTGCACGACTTTGCCCTCGAATATCTCGACAACGGAGAAAGGAGAATTTCTGGGATTTTTTCCCAAGAAATATATGGGAATTATCTGTAATTTTAGCACAGTTTCAGAACGATTCGTGAAAGTCACCTTTTAAGAATAACTTTCAATGCAGCCCATACATAAAAGTTTGCTCCTTTATTACTCTGCACATGGACAATTATTTGCTCTGTTATTTGCCCCAGGCATGTACCTATGTAATTACCGTTTACAGTGTAAAAATGGATGTTATCGGTCGCTGAACGTCGGAGCAGAAGGCGTTTAATGCATTTTCCCATAGGGTCCAATGCAAAATTGACACCTCATTTTCTCCATTCTCAAGAGCTTTGAGTCTCTGCAAAACATATACATGTGTAGACACAAATAAGTGAAATAGAATGAAGGCTATTTCAGCTTTAGGTTTTATTCCGTTTGGGAGCTAAAGTCGCACAAACTTTTGTTTACAAAAATTTCGATGGCCTATAGTTCGCAAGTTATGCAATCAGTTGACATAAGATTGTGCATGCATGTAGACATGTTAATGGCCTTTATACATGCCAAGTTTCAGATGGCTAACTACTCATACAAGCAAGCAGTAGCGGTTTGAAATTTTCACAATTTGGGCTACACGTTCGGGACGATTTGTGACCTTAGGTGACTTGCACAATTCGGGCTGAAACTAGTGCCAAATGAGAGGGGTTGGGATAAACATTCAATTGACCATATGTGCCAAAAATTCTCGTTCTTTAGTTTTCGAGTTATAGCCCCTGGAAGTCGTAAACTGCACGACTTTGCCCTCGAATATCTCGACAACGGAGAAAGGAGAATTTCTGGGATTTTTTCCCAAGAAATATATGGGAATTATCTGTAATTTTAGCACATTTTCAGAACGATTCGTGAAAGTCACCTTTTAAGAATAACTTCCACTGCAGCCCATACATAAAAGTTTGCTCCTTTATTACTCTGCACATGGACAATTATTTGCGCTGTTATTTGCCCTAGGCATGTACCTATGTAATTACCGTTTACAGTGTAAAGATGGATGTTATCGGTCGCTGAACGTCGGAGCAGTAGGCGTTTAATGCATTTTCCCATAGGGTCCAATGCAAAATTGACACCTCATTTTCTCCATTCTCAAGAGCTTTGAGTCTCTGCAAAACATATACATGTTTAGACACAAATAAGTGAAATAGAATGAAGGCTATTTCAGCTTTAGCTTTTATTCCGTTTGGGAGCTAAAGTCGCACAAACTTTTGTTTACAAAAATTTCGATGGCCTATAGTTCGCAAGTTATGTAATCAGTTGATATAAGATTGTGCATGCATGTAGACATGTTAATGGCCTTTATACATGCCAAGTTTCAGATGGCTACCTACTCATACAAGCAAGCAGTAGCGGTTTGAAATTTTCACAATTTGGGCTACACGTTCGGGACGATTTGTGACCTTAGGTGACTTGCACAATTCGGGCTGAAACTAGTGCCAAATGAGAGGGTTGGGATAAACATTCAATTGACCATATGTGCCAAAAATTCTCGTTCTTTAGTTTTCGAGTTATAGCCCCTGGAAGTCGTAAACTGCACGACTTTGCCCTCGAATATCTCGACAACGGAGAAAGGAGAATTTCTGGGATTTTTTCCCAAGCAATATATGGGAATTATCTGTAATTTTAGCACAGTTTCAGAACGATTCGTGAAAGTCACCTTTTAAGAATAACTTCCACTGCAGCCCATACATAAAAGTTTGCTCCTTTATTACTCTGCACATGGACAATTATTTGCGCTGTTATTTGCCCCAGGCATGTACCTATGTAATTACCGTTTACAGTGTAAAGATGGATGTTATCGGTCGCTGAACGTCGGAGCAGTAGGCGTTTAATGCATTTTCCCATAGGGTCCAATGCAAAATTGACACCTCATTTTCTCCATTCTCAAGAGCTTTGAGTCTCTGCAAAACATATACATGTGTAGACACAAATAAGTGAAATAGAATGAAGGCTATTTCAGCTTTAGCTTTTATTCCGTTTGGGAGCTAAAGTCGCACAAACTTTTGTTTAAAAAATTTCGATGGC
This sequence comes from Ctena decussata, assembly GCA_963989385.1. Taxonomy (NCBI): domain Eukaryota; kingdom Metazoa; phylum Mollusca; class Bivalvia; order Lucinida; family Lucinidae; genus Ctena; species Ctena decussata. Next base: position 67,262,755 of record OZ022510.1, on the reverse strand, counting down.
CTATAGTTCGCAAGTTATGCAATCAGTTGACATAAGATTGTGCATGCATGTAGACATGTTAATGGCCTTTATACATGCCAAGTTTCAGATGGCTACCTACACATACAAGCAAGCAGTAGCGGTTTGAAATTTTCACAATTTGGGCTACACGTTCGGGACGATTTGTGACCTTAGGTGACTTGCACAATTCGGGCTGAAACTAGTGCCAAATGAGAGGGTTGGGATAAACATTCAATTGACCATATGTGCCAAAAATTCTCGTTCTTTAGTTTTCGAGTTATAGCCCCTGGAAGTCGTAAACTGCACGACTTTGCCCTCGAATATCTCGACAACGGAGAAAGGAGAATTTCTGGGATTTTTTCCCAAGAAATATATGGGAATTATCTGTAATTTTAGCACAGTTTCAGAACGATTCGTGAAAGTCACCTTTTAAGAATAACTTCCACTGCAGCCCATACATAAAAGTTTGCTCCTTTATTACTCTGCACATGGACAATTATTTGCGCTGTTATTTGCCCCAGGCATGTACCTATGTAATTACCGTTTACAGTGTAAAGATGGATGTTATCGGTCGCTGAACGTCGGAGCAGTAGGCGTTTAATGCATTTTCCCATAGGGTCCAATGCAAAATTGACACCTCATTTTCTCCATTCTCAAGAGCTTTGAGTCTCTGCAAAACATATACATGTGTAGACACAAATAAGTGAAATAGAATGAAGGCTATTTCAGCTTTAGCTTTTATTCCGTTTGGGAGCTAAAGTCGCACAAACTTTTGTTTACAAAAATTTCGATGGCCTATAGTTCGCAAGTTATGCAATCAGTTGATATAAGATTGTGCATGCATGTAGACATGTTAATGGCCTTTATACATGCCAAGTTTCAGATGGCTACCTACTCATACAAGCAAGCAGTAGCGGTTTGAAATTTTCACAATTTGGGCTACACGTTTGGGACGATTTGTGACCTTAGGTGACTTGCACAATTCGGGCTGAAACTAGTGCCAAATGAGAGGGTTGGGATAAACATTCAATTGACCATATGTGCCAAAAATTCTCGTTCTTTAGTTTTCGAGTTATAGCCCCTGGAAGTCGTAAACTGCACGACTTTGCCCTCGAATATCTCGACAACGGAGAAAGGAGAATTTCTGGGATTTTTTCCCACGAAATATATGGGAATTATCTGTAATTTTAGCACAGTTTCAGAACGATTCGTGTAAGTCACCTTTTAAGAATAACTTTCACTGCAGCCCATACATAAAAGTTTGCTCCTTTATTACTCTGCACATGGACAATTATTTGCGCTGTTATTTGCCCCAGGCATGTACCTATGTAATTACCGTTTACAGTGTAAAGATGGATGTTATCGGTCGCTGAACGTCGGAGCAGTAGGCGTTTAATGCATTTTCCCATAGGGTCCAATGCAAAATTGACACCTCATTTTCTCCATTCTCAAGAGCTTTGAGTCTCTGCAAAACATATACATGTGTAGACACAAATAAGTGAAATAGAATGAAGGCTATTTCAGCTTTAGCTTTTATTCCGTTTGGGAGCTAAAGTCGCACAAACTTTTGTTTACAAAAATTTCGATGGCCTATAGTTCGCAAGTTATGCAATCAGTTGACATAAGATTGTGCATGCATGTAGGCATGTTAGTGGCCTTTATACATGCCAAGTTTCAGATGGCTACCTACTCATACAAGCAAGCAGTAGCGGTTTGAAATTTTCACAATTTGGGCTACACGTTCGGGACGATTTGTGACCTTAGGTGACTTGCACAATTCGGGCTGAAACTAGTGCCAAATGAGAGGGTTGGGATAAACATTCAATTGACCATATATATGTGCCAAAAATTCTCGTTCTTAAGTTTTCGAGTTATAGCCCCTGGAAGTCGTAAACTGCACGACTTTGCCCTCGAATATCTCGACAACGGAGAAAGGAGAATTTCTGGGATTTTTTCCCAAGAAATATATGGGAATTATCTGTAATTTTAGCACAGTTTCAGAACGATTCGTGAAAGTCACCTTTTAAGAATAACTTCCACTGCAGCTCATACATAAAAGTTTGCTCCTTTATTACTCTGCACATGGACAATTATTTGCGCTGTTATTTGCCCCAGGCATGTACCTATGTAATTACCGTTTACAGTGTAAAGATGGATGTTATCGGTCGCTGAACGTCGGAGCAGTAGGCGTTTAATGCATTTTACCATAGGGTCCAATGCAAAATTGACACCTCATTTTCTCCATTCTCAAGAGCTTTGAGTCTCTGCAAAACATATACATGTGTAGACACAAATAAGTGAAATAGAATGAAGGCTATTTCAGCTTTAGCTTTTATTCCGTTTGGGAGCTAAAGTCGCACAAACTTTTGTTTACAAAAACTTCGATGGCCTATAGTTCGCAAGTTATGCAATCAGTTGACATAAGATTGTGCATGCATGTAGACATGTTAGTGGCCTTTATACATGCCAAGTTTCAGATGACTAGCTACTCATATAAGCAAGCAGTAGCGGTTTGAAATTTTCACAATTTGGGCTACACTTTCGGGACGATTTGTGACCTTAGGTGACTTGCACAATTCGGGCTGAAACTAGTGCCAAATGAGAGGGTTGGGATAAACATTCAATTGACCATATGTGCCAAAAATTCTCGTTCTTTAGTTTTCGAGTTATAGCCCCTGGAAGTCGTAAACTGCACGACTTTGCCCTCGAATATCTCGACAACGGAGAAAGGAGAATTTCTGGGATTTTTTCCCAAGAAATATATGGGAATTATCTGTAATTTTAGCACAGTTTCAGAACGATTCGTGAAAGTCACCTTTTAAGAATAACTTCCACTGCAGCTCATACATAAAAGTTTGCTCCTTTATTACTCTGCACATGGACAATTATTTGCGCTGTTATTTGCCCCAGGCATGTACCTATGTAATTACCGTTTACGGTGTAAAGATGGATGTTATCGGTCGCTGAACGTCGGAGCAGTAGGCGTTTAATGCATTTTCCCATAGGGTCCAATGCAAAATTGACACCTCATTTTCTCCATTCTCAAGAGCTTTGAGTCTCTGCAAAACATATACATGTGTAGACACAAATAAGTGAAATAGAATGAAGTCTATTTCAGCTTTAGCTTTTATTCCGTTTGGGAGCTAAAGTCGCACAAACTTTTGTTTACAAAAATTTCGATGGCCTATAGTTCGCAAGTTATGCAATCAGTTGACATAAGATTGTGCATGCATGTAGACATGTTAATGGCCTTTATACATGCCAAGTTTCAGATGGCTACCTACTCATACAAGCAAGCAGGAGCGGTTTGAAATTTTCACAATTTGGGCTACACGTTCGGGACGATTTGTGACCTTAGGTGACTTGCACAATTCGGGCTGAAACTAGTGCCAAATGAGAGGGTTGGGATAAACATTCAATTGACCATATGTGCCAAAAATTCTCGTTCTTTAGTTTTCGAGTTATAGCCCCTGGAAGTCGTAAACTGCACGACTTTGCCCTCGAATATCTCGACAACGGAGAAAGGAGAATTTCTGGAATTTTTTCCCAAGAAATATATGGGAATTATCTGTAATTTTAGCACAGTTTCAGAACGATTCGTGAAAGTCACCTTTTAAGAATAACTTCCACTGCAGCCCATACATAAAACTTTGCTCCTTTATGACACTGCACATGGACAATTATTTGCGCTGTTATTTGCCCCAGGCATGTACCTATGTAATTACCGTTTACAGTGTAAAGATGGATGTTATCGGTCGCTGAACGTCGGAGCAGTAGGCGTTTAATGCATTTTCCCATAGGGTCCAATGCAAAATTGACACCTCATTTTCTCCATTCTCAATAGCTTTGAGTCTCTGCAAAACATATACATGTGTAGACACAAATAAGTGAAATAGAGAGAAGGCTATTTCAGCTTTAGCTTTTATTCCGTTTGGGAGCTAAAGTCGCACAAACTTTTGTTTACAAAAATTTCGATGGCCTATAGTTCGCAAGTTATGCAATCAGTTGACATAAGATTGTGCATGCATGTAGACATGTTAATGGCCTTTATACATGCCAAGTTTCAGATGGCTACCTACTCATACAAGCAAGCAGTAGCGGTTTGAAATTTTCACAATTTGGGCTACACGTTCGGGACGATTCGTGACCTTAGGTGACTTGCACAATTCGGGCTGAAACTAGTGCCAAATGAGAGGGTTGGGATAAACATTCAATTGACCATATGTGCCAAAAATTCTCGTTCTTTAGTTTTCGAGTTATAGCCCCTGGAAGTCGTAAACTGCACGACTTTGCCCTCGAATATCTCGACTACGGAGAAATGAGAATTTCTGGAATTTTTTCCCAAGAAATATATGGGAATTATCTGTAATTTTAGCACAGTTTCAGAACGATTCGTGAAAGTCACCTTTTAAGAATAACTTCCACTGCAGCCCATACATAAAAGTTTGCTCCTTTATTACTCTGCACATGGACAATTATTTGCGCTGTTATTTGCCCCAGGCATGTACCTATGTAATTACCGTTTACAGTGTAAAGATGGATGTTATCGGTCGCTGAACGTCGGAGCAGTAGGCGTTTAATGCATTTTCCCATAGGGTCCAATGCAAAATTGACACCTCATTTTCTCCATTCTCAAGAGCTTTGAGTCTCTGCAAAACATATACATGTGTAGACACAAATAAGTGAAATAGAATGAAGGCTATTTCAGCTTTAGCTTTTATTCCGTTTGGGAGCTAAAGTCGCACAAACTTTTGTTTACAAAAATTTCGATGGCCTATAGTTCGCAAGTTATGCAATCAGTTGACATAAGATTGTGCATGCATGTAGACATGTTAATGGCCTTTATACATGCCAAGATTCAGATGGCTACCTACTCATATAAGCAAGCAGTATCGGTTTGAAATTTTCACAATTTGGGCTACACGTTCGGGACGATTCGTGACCTTAGGTGACTTGCACAATTCGGGCTGAAACTAGTGCCAAATGAGAGGGTTGGGATAAACATTCAATTGACCATATGTGTCAAAACTTCTCGTTCTTTGGTTTTCGAGTTATAGCCCCTGGAAGTCGTAAACTGCACGACTTTGCCCTCGAATATCTCGACAACGGGGAAAGGAGAATTTCTGGGATTTTTTCCCAAGAAATATATGGGAATTATCTGTAATTTTAGCACAGTTTCAGAACGATTCGTGAAAGTCACCTTTTAAGAATAACTTCCACTGCAGCCCATACTTAAAAGTTTGCTCCTTTATTACTCTGCACATGGACAATTATTTGCGCTGTTATTTGCCCCAGGCATGTACCTATGTAATTACCGTTTACAGTGTAAAGATGGATGTTATCGGTCGCTGAACGTCGGAGCAGTAGGCGTTTAATGCATTTTCCCATAGGGTCCAATGCAAAATTGACACCTCATTTTCTCCATTCTCAAGAGCTTTGAGTCTCTGCAAAACATATACATGTGTAGACACAAATAAGTGAAATAGAATGAAGGCTATTTCAGCTTTAGCTTTTATTCCGTTTGGGAGCTAAAGTCGCACAAACTTTTGTTTACAAAAATTTCGATGGCCTATAGTTCGCAAGTTATGCAATCAGTTGACATAAGATTGTGCATGCATGTAGACATGTTAATGGCCTTTATACATGCCAAGTTTCAGATGGCTACCTACTCATACAAGCAAGCAGTAGCGGTTTGAAATTTTCACAATTTGGGCTACACGTTCGGGACGATTTGTGACCTTAGGTGACTTGCACAATTCGGGCTGAAACTAGTGCCAAATGAGAGGGTTGGGATAAACATTCAATTGACCATATGTGCCAAAAATTCTCGTTCTTTAGTTTTCGAGTTATAGCCCCTGGAAGTCGTAAACTGCACGACTTTGCCCTCGAATATCTCGACAACGGAGAAAGGAGAACTTCTGGAATTTTTTCCCGAGAAATATATGGGAATTATCTGTAATTTTAGCACAGTTTCAGAACGATTCGTGAAAGTCACCTTTTAAGAATAACTTCCACTGCAGCCCATACATAAAAGTTTGCTCCTTTATTACTCTGCACATGGACAATTATTTGCGCTGTTATTTGCCCCAGGCATGTACCTATGTAATTACCGTTTACAGTGTAAAGATGGATGTTATCGGTCGCTGAACGTCGGAGCAGTAGGCGTTTAATGCATTTTCCCATAGGGTCCAATGCAAAATTGACACCTCATTTTCTCCATTCTCAAGAGCTTTGAGTCTCTGCAAAACATATACATGTGTAGACACAAATAAGTGAAATAGAATGAAGGCTATTTCAGCTTTAGCTTTTATTCCGTTTGGGAGCTAAAGTCGCACAAACTTTTGTTTACAAAAATTTCGATGGCCTATAGTTCGCAAGTTATGCAATCAGTTGACATAAGATTGTGCATGCATGTAGACATGTTAATGGCCTTTATACATGCCAAGTTTCAGATGGCTACCTACTCATACAAGCAAGCAGTAGCGGTTTGAAATTTTCACAATTTGGGCTACACGTTCGGGACGATTCGTGACCTTAGGTGACTTGCACAATTCGGGCTGAAACTAGTGCCAAATGAGAGGGTTGGGATAAACATTCAATTGACCATATGTGCAAAAACTTCTCGTTCTTTAGTTTTCGAGTTATAGCCCCTGGAAGTCGTAAACTGCACGATTTTGCTCTCGAATATCTCGACAACGGGGAAAGGAGAATTTCTGGGATTTTTTCCCAAGAAATATATGGGAATTATCTGTAATTTTAGCACAGTTTCAGAACGATTCGTGAAAGTCACCTTTTAAGAATAACTTCCACTGCAGCCCATACATAAAAGTTTGCTCCTTTATTACTCTGCACATGGACAATTATTTGCGCTGTTATTTGCCCCAGGCATGTACCTATGTAATTACCGTTTACAGTGTAAAGATGGATGTTATCGGTCGCTGAACGTCGGAGCAGTAGGCGTTTAATGCATTTTCCCATAGGGTCCAATGCAAAATTGACACCTCATTTTCTCCATTCTCAAGAGCTTTGAGTCTCTGCAAAACATATACATGTGTAGACACAAATAAGTGAAATAGAATGAAGGCTATTTCAGCTTTAGCTTTTATTCCGTTTGGGAGCTAAAGTCGCACAAACTTTTGTTTACAAAAATTTCGATGGCCTATAGTTCGCAAGTTATGCAATCAGTTGACATAAGATTGTGCATGCATGTAGACATGTTAATGACCTTTATACATGCCAAGTTTCAGATGGCTACCTACTCATACAAGCAAGCAGTAGCGGTTTGAAATTTTCACAATTTGGGCTACACGTTCGGGACGATTCGTGACCTTAGGTGACTTGCACAATTCGGGCTGAAACTAGTGCCAAATGAGAGGGTTGGGATAAACATTCAATTGACCATAATGCCAAAACTTCTCGTTCTTTAGTTTTCGAGTTATAGCCCCTGGAAGTCGTAAACTGCACGACTTTGCCCTCAAATATCTCGACAACGGAGAAAGGAGAATTTCTGGGATTTTTTCCCAAGAAATATATGGGAATTATCTGTAATTTTAGCACAGTTTCAGAACGATTCGTGAAAGTCACCTTTTAAGAATAACTTCCACTGCAGCCCATACATAAAAGTTTGCTCCTTTATTACTCTGCACATGGACAATTATTTGCGCTGTTATTTGCCCCAGGCATGTACCTATGTAATTACCGTTTACAGTGTAAAGATGGATGTTATCGGTCGCTGAACGTCGGAGCAGTAGGCGTTTAATGCATTTTCCCATAGGGTCCAATGCAAAATTGACACCTCATTTTCTCCATTCTCAAGAGCTTTGAATCTCTGCAAAACATATACATGTGTAGACACAAATAAGTGAAATAGAGTGAAGGCTATTTCAGCTTTAGCTTTTATTCCGTTTGGGAGCTAAAGTCGCACAAACTTTTGTTTACAAAAAATTCGATGGCCTATAGTTCGCAAGTTATGCAATCAGTTGACATAAGATTGTGCATGCATGTAGACATGTTAATGGCCTTTATACATGCCAAGTTTCAGATGGCTACCTACTCATACAAGCAAGCAGTAGCGGTTTGAAACTTTCACAATTTGGGCTACACGTTCGGGACGATTCGTGACCTTAGGTGACTTGCACAATTCGGGCTGAAACTAGTGCCAAATGAGAGGGTTGGGATAAACATTCAATTGACCATATGTGCCAAAAATTTTCGTTCTTTGGTTTTCGAGTTATAGCCCCTGGAAGTCGTAAACTGCACGACTTTGCCCTCGAATATCTCGACAACGGAGAAATGAGAATTTCTGGGATTTTTTCCCAAGAAATATATGGGAATTATCTGTAATTTTAGCACAGTTTCAGAACGATTCGTGAAAGTCACCTTTTAAGAATAACTTCCACTGCAGCCCATACATAAAAGTTTGCTCCTTTATTACTCTGCACATGGACAATTATTTGCGCTGTTATTTGCCCCAGGCATGTACCTATGTAATTACCGTTTACAGTGTAAAGATGGATGTTATCGGTCGCTGAACGTCGGAGCAGTAGGCGTTTAATGCATTTTCCCATAGGGTCCAATGCAAAATTGACACCTCATTTTTTCCATTCTCAAGAGCTTTGAGTCTCTGCAAAACATATACATGTGTAGACACAAATAAGTGAAATAGAATGAAGGCTTTTTCAGCTTTAGCTTTTATTCCGTTTGGGAGCTAAAGTCGCACAAACTTTTGTTTACAAAAATTTCGATGGCCTATAGTTCGCAAGTTATGCAATCATTTGACATAAGATTGTGCATGCATGTAGACATGTTAATGGCCTTTATACATGCCAAGTTTCAGATGGCTACCTACTCATACAAGCAAGCAGTAGCGGTTTGAAATTTTCACAATTTGGGCTACACGTTCGGGACGATTCGTGACCTTAGGTGATTTGCACAATTCGGGCTGAAACTAGTGCCAAATGAGAGGGTTGGGATAAACATTCAATTGACCATATGTGCCAAAAATTCTCGTTCTTTAGTTTTCGAGTTATAGCCCCTGGAAGTCGTAAACTGCACGACTTTGCCCTCGAATATCTCGACAACGGAGAAAGGAGAATTTCTGGGATTTTTTCCCAAGAAATATATGGGAATTATCTGTAATTTTAGCAGTTTCAGAACGATTCGTGAAAGTCACCTTTTAAGAATAACTTCCACTGCAGCCCATACATAAAAGTTTGCTCCTTTATTACTCTGCACATGGACAATTATTTGCGCTGTTATTTGCCCCAGGCATGTACCTATGTAATTACCGTTTACAGTGTAAAGATGGATGTTATCGGTCGCTGAACGTCGGAGCAGTAGGCGTTTAATGCATTTTCCCATAGGGTCCAATGCAAAATTGACACCTCATTTTCTCCATTCTCAAGAGCTTTGAGTCTCTGCAAAACATATACATGTGTAGACACAAATAAGTGAAAGAGAATGAAGGCTATTTCAGCTTTAGCTTTTATTCCGTTTGGGAGCTAAAGTCGCACAAACTTTTGTTTACAAAAATTTCGATGGCCTATAGTTCGCAAGTTATGCAATCAGTTGACATAGGATTGTGCATGCATGTAGACATGTTAATGGCCTTTATACATGCCAAGTTTCAGATGGCTACCTACTCATACAAGCAAGCAGTAGCGGTTTGAAATTTTCACAATTTGGGCTACACGTTCGGGACGATTCGTGACCTTAGGTGACTTGCACAATTCGGGCTGAAACTAGTGCCAAATGAGAGGGTTGGGATAAACATTCAATTGACCACATGTGCCAAAAATTCTCGTTCTTTGGTTTTCGAGTTATAGCCCCTGGAAGTCGTAAACTGCACGACTTTGCCCTCGAATATCTCGACAACGGAGAAAGGAGAATTTCTGGGATTTTTTCCCAAGAAATATATGGGAATTATCTGTAATTTTAGCACAGTTTCAGAACGATTCGTGAAAGTCACCTTTTAAGAATAACTTCCACTGCAGCCCATACATAAAAGTTTGCTCCTTTATTACTCTGCACATGGACAATTATTTGCGCTGTTATTTGCCCCAGGCATGTACCTATGTAATTACCGTTTACAGTGTAAAGATGGATGTTATCGGTCGCTGAACGTCGGAGCAGTAGGCGTTTAATGCATTTTCCCATAGGGTCCAATGCAAAATTGACACCTCATTTTCTCCATTCTCAAGAGCTTTGAGTCTCTGCAAAACATATACATGTGTAGACACAAATAAGTGAAATAGAATGAAGGCTATTTCAGCTTTAGCTTTTATTCCGTTTGGGAGCTAAAGTCGCACAAACTTTTGTTTACAAAAAATTCGATGGCCTATAGTTCGCAAGTTATGCAATCAGTTGACATAAGATTGTGCATGCATGTAGACATGTTAATGGCCTTTATACATGCCAAGTTTCAGATGGCTACCTACTCATACAAGCAAGCAGTAGCGGTTTGAAATTTTCACAATTTGGGCTACACGTTCGGGACGATTTGTGACCTTAGATGACTTGCACAATTCGGGCTGAAACTAGTGCCAAATGAGAGGGTTGGGATAAACATTCAATTGACCATATGTGCCAAAAATTCTCGTTCTTTAGTTTTCGAGTTATAGCCCCTGGAAGTCGTAAACTGCACGACTTTGCCCTCGAATATCTCGACAACGGAGGAAGGAGAATTTCTCGGATTTTTTCCCAAGAAATATATGGGAATTATCTGTAATTTTAGCACAGTTTCAGAACGATTCGTGAAAGTCACCTTTTAAGAATAACTTCCACTGCAGCCCATACATAAAAGTTTGCTCCTTTATTACTCTGCACATGGACAATTATTTGCGCTGTTATTTGCCCCAGGCATGTACCTATGTAATTACCGTTTACAGTGTAAAGATGGATGTTATCGGTCGCTGAACGTCGGAGCAGTAGGCGTTTAATGCATTTTCCCATAGGGTCCAATGCAAAATTGACACCTCATTTTCTCCATTCTCAAGAGCTTTGAGTCTCTGCAAAACATATACATGTGTAGACACAAATAAGTGAAATAGAATGAAGGCTATTTCAGCTTTAGCTTTTATTCCGTTTAGGAGCTAAAGTCGCACAAACTTTTGTTTACAAAAATTTCGATGGCCTATAGTTCGCAAGTCATGCAATCAGTTGACATAAGATTGTGCATGCATGTAGACATGTTAATGGCCTTTATACATGCCAAGTTTCAGATGCCTACCTACTCATACAAGCAAGCAGTAGCGGTTTGAAATTTTCACAATTTGGGCTACACGTTCGAGACGATTCGTGACCTTAGGTGACTTGCACAATTCGGGCTGAAACTAGTGCCAAATGAGAGGGTTGGGATAAACATTCAATTGACCATATGTGCCAAAAATTCTCGTTCTTTAGTTTTCGAGTTATAGCCCCTGGAAGTCGTAAACTGCACGACTTTGCCCTCGAATATCTCGACAACGGAGAAAGGAGAATTTCTGGGATTTTTTCCCAAGAAATATATGGGAATTATCTGTAATTTTAGCACAGTTTCAGAACGATTCGTGAAAGTCACCTTTTAAGAATAACTTCCACTGCAGCCCATACATAAAAGTTTGCTCCTTTATTACTCTGCACATGGACAATTATTTGCGCTGTTATTTGCCCCAGGCATGTACCTATGTAATTACCGTTTACAGTGTAAAGATGGATGTTATCGGTCGCTGAACGTCGGAGCAGTAGGCGTTTAATGCATTTTCCCATAGGGTCCAATGCAAAATTGACACCTCATTTTCTCCATTCTCAAGAGCTTTGAGTCTCTGCAAAACATATACATGTGTAGACACAAATAAGTGAAATAGAAAGAAGGCTATTTCAGCTTTAGCTTTTATTCCGTTTGGGAGCTAAAGTCGCACAAACTTTTGTTTACAAAAATTTCGATGGCCTATAGTTCGCAAGTTATGCAATCAGTTGACATAAGATTGTGCATGCATGTAGACATGTTAATGGCCTTTATACATGCCAAGTTTCAGATGGCTACCTACTCATACAAGCAAGCAGTTGCGGTTTGAAATTTTCACAATTTGGGCTACACGTTCGGGACGATTTGTGACCTTAGGTGACTTGCACAATTCGGGCTGAAACTAGTGCCAAATGAGAGGGTTGGGATAAACATTCAATGGACCATATGTGCCAAAAATTCTCGTTCTTTGGTTTTCGAGTTATAGCCCCTGGAAGTCGTAAACTGCACGACTTTGCCCTCGAATATCTCGACAACGGAGAAAGGAGAATTTCTGGGATTTTTTCCCAAGAAATATATGGGAATTATCTGTAATTTTAGCACAGTTTCAGAACGATTCGTGAAAGTCACCTTTTAAGAATAACTTCCACTGCAGCCCATACATAAAAGTTTGCTCCTTTATTACTCTGCACATGGACAATTATTTGCGCTGTTATTTGCCCCAGGCATGTACCTATGTAATTACCGTTTACAGTGTAAAGATGGATGTTATCGGTCACTGAACGTCGGAGCAGTAGGCGTTTAATGCATTTTCCCATAGGGTCCAATGCAAAATTGACACCTCATTTCCTCCATTCTCAAGAGCTTTGAGTCTCTGCAAAACATATACATATGTAGACACAAATAAGTGAAATAGAATGAAGGCTATTTCAGCTTTAGCTTTTATTCCGTTTGGGAGCTAAAGTCGCACAAACTTTTGTTTACAAAAATTTCGATGGCCTATAGTTCGCAAGTTATGCAATCAGTTGACATAAGATTGTGCATGCATGTAGACATGTTAATGGCCTTTATACATGCCAAGTTTCAGATAGCTACCTACTCATACAAGCAAGCAGTAGCGGTTTGAAATTTTCACAATTTGGGCTACACGTTCGGGACGATTTGTGACCTTAGGTGACTTGCACAATTCGGGCTGAAACTAGTGCCAAATGAGAGGGTTGGGATAAACATTCAATTGACCATATGTGCCAAAAATTCTCGTTCTTTGGTTTTCGAGTTATAGCCCCTGGAAGTCGTAAACTGCACGACTTTGCCCTCGAATATCTCGACAACGGAGAAAAGGAGAATTTCTGGGATTTTTTCCCAAGAAATATATGGGAATTATCTGTAATTTAGCACAGTTTCAGAACGATTCGTGAAAGTCACCTTTTAAGAATAACTTCCACTGCAGCCCATACATAAAAGTTTGCTCCTTTATTACTCTGCACATGGACAATTATTTGCGCTGTTATTTGCCCCAGGCATGTACCTATGTAATTACCGTTTACAGTGTAAAGATGGATGTTATCGGTCGCTGAACGTCGGAGCAGTAGGCGTTTAATGCATTTTCCCATAGGGTCCAATGCAAAATTGACACCTCATTTTCTCCATTCTCAAGAGCTTTGAGTCTCTGCAAAACATATACATGTGTAGACACAAATAAGTGAAATAGAATGAAGGCTATTTCAGCTTTAGCTTTTATTCCGTTTGGGAGCTAAAGTCGCACAAACTTTTGTTTACAAAAATTTCGATGGCCTATAGTTCGCAAGTTATGCAATCAGTTGACATAAGATTGTGCATGCATGTAGACATGCTAATGGCCTTTATACATGCCAAGTTTCAGATGGCTACCTACTCATACAAGCAAGCAGTTGCGGTTTGAAATTTTCACAATTTGGGCTACACGTTCGGGACGATTTGTGACCGTAGGTGACTTGCACAATTCGGGCTGAAACTAGTGCCAAATGAGAGGGTTGGGATAAACATTCAATTGACCATATGTGCCAAAAATTCTCGTTCTTTAGTTTTCGAGTTATAGCCCCTGGAAGTCGTAAACTGCACGACTTTGCCCTTGAATATCTCGACAACGGAGAAAGGAGAATTTCTGGGATTTTTCCCCAAGAAATATATGGGAATTATCTGTAATTTTAGCACAGTTTCAGAACGATTCGTGAAAGTCACCTTTTAAGAATAACTTCCACTGCAGCCCATACATAAAAGTTTGCTCCTTTATTACTCTGCACATGGACAATTATTTGCGCTGTTATTTGCTCCAGGCATGTACCTATGTAATTACCGTTTACAGTGTAAAGATGGTTGTTATCGGTCGCTGAACGTCGGAGCAGTAGGCGTTTAATGCATTTTCCCATAGGGTCCAATGCAAAATTGACACCTCATTTTCTCCATTCTCAAGAGCTTTGAGTCTCTGCAAAACATATACATATGTAAACACAAATAAGTGAAATAGAATGAAGGCTATTTCAGCTTTAGCTTTTATTCCGTTTGGGAGCTAAAGTCGCACAAACTTTTGTTTACAAAAATTTCGATGGCCTATAGTTCGCAAGTTATGCAATCAGTTGACATAAGATTGTGCATGCATGTAGACATGTTAATGGCCTTTATACATGCCAAGTTTCAGATGGCTACCTACTCATACAAGCAAGCAGTAGCGGTTTGAAATTTTCACAATTTGGGCTACACGTTCGGGACGATTTGTGACCTTAGATGACTTGCACAATTCGGGCTGAAACTAGTGCCAAATGAGAGGGTTGGGATAAACATTCAATTGACCATATGTGCCAAAAATTCTCGTTCTTTAGTTTTCGAGTTATAGCCCCTGGAAGTCGTAAACTGCACGACTTTGCCCTCGAATATCTCGACAACGGAGAAAGGAGAATTTCTCGGATTTTTTCCCAAGAAATATATGGGAATTATCTGTAATTTTAGCACAGTTTCAGAACGATTCGTGAAAGTCACCTTTTAAGAATAACTTCCACTGCAGCCCATACATAAAAGTTTGCTCCTTTATTACTCTGCACATGGACAATTATTTGGGCTGTTATTTGCCCCAGGCATGTAACTATGTAATTACCGTTTACAGTGTAAAGATGGATGTTATCGGTCGCTGAACGTCGGAGCAGTAGGCGTTTAATGCATTTTCCCATAGGGTCCAATGCAAAATTGACACCTCATTTTCTCCATTCTCAAGAGCTTTGAGTCTCTGCAAAACATATACATGTGTAGACACAAATAAGTGAAATAGAATGAAGGCTATTTCAGCTTTAGCTTTTATTCCGTTTAGGAGCTAAAGTCGCACAAACTTTTGTTTACAAAAAATTCGATGGCCTATAGTTCGCAAGTAATGCAATCAGTTGACATAAGATTGTGCATGCATGTAGACATGTTAATGGCCTTTATACATGCCAAGTTTCAGATGCCTACCTACTCATACAAGCAAGCAGTAGCGGTTTGAAATTTTCACAATTTGGGCTACACGTTCGAGACGATTCGTGACCTTAGGTGACTTGCACTATTCGGGCTGAAACTAGTGCCAAATGAGAGGGTTGGGATAAACATTCAATTGACCATATGTGCCAAAAATTCTCGTTCTTTAGTTTTCGAGTTATAGCCCCTGGAAGTCGTAAACTGCACGACTTTGCCCTCGAATATCTCGACAACGGAGAAAGGAGAATTTCTGGGATTTTTTCTCAAGAAATATATGGGAATTATCTGTAATTTTAGCACAGTTTCAGAACGATTCGTGAAAGTCACCTTTTAAGAATAACTTCCACTGCAGCCCATACATAAAAGTTTGCTCCTTTATTACTCTGCACATGGACAATTATTTGCGCTGTTATTTGCCCCAGGCATGTACCTATGTAATTACCGTTTACAGTGTAAAGATGGATGTTATCGGTCGCTGAACGTCGGAGCAGTAGGCGTTTAATGCATTTTCCCATAGGGTCCAACGCAAAATTGACACCTCATTTTCTCCATTCTCAAGAGCTTTGAGTCTCTGCAAAACATATACATGTGTAGACACAAATAAGTGAAATAGAAAGAAGGCTATTTCAGCTTTAGCTTTTATTCCGTTTGGGAGCTAAAGTCGCACAAACTTTTGTTTACAAAAATTTCGATGGCCTATAGTTCGCAAGTTATGCAATCAGTTGACATAAGATTGTGCATGCATGAAGACATGTTAATGGCCTTTATACATGCCAAGTTTCAGATGGCTACCTACTCATACAAGCAAGCAGTAGCGGTTTGAAATTTTCACAATTTGGGCTACACGTTCGTTACGATTTGTGACCTTAGGTGACTTGCACAATTCGGGCTGAAACTAGTGCCAAATGAGAGGGTTGGGATAAACATTTAATTGACCATATGTGCCAAAAATTCTCGTTCTTTAGTTTTCGAGTTATAGCCCCTGGAAGTCGTAATCTGCACGACTTTGCCCTCGAACATCTCGACAACGGAGAAAGGAGAATTTCTGGGATTTTTTCCCAAGAAATATATGGGAATTATCTGTAATTTTAGCACAGTTTCAGAACGATTCGTGAAAGTCACCTTTTAAGAATAACTTCCACTGCAGCCCATACATAAACGTTTGCTCCTTTATTACTCTGCACATGGACAATTATTTGCGCTGTTATTTGCCCCAGGCATGTACCTATGTAATTACCGTTTACAGTGTAAAGATGGATGTTATCGGTCGCTGAACGTCGGAGCAGTAGGCGTTTAATGCATTTTCCCATAGGGTCCAATGCAAAATTGACACCTCATTTTCTCCATTCTCAAGAGCTTTGGGTCTCTGCAAAACATATACATGTGTAGACACAAATAAGTGAAATAGAATGAAGGCTATTTCAGCTTTAGCTTTTATTCCGTTTGGGAGCTAAAGTCGCACAAACTTTTGTTTACAAAAATTTCGATGGCCTATAGTTCGCAAGTTATGCAATCAGTTGACATAAAATTGTGCATGCATGTAGACATGTTAATGGCCTTTATACATGCCAAGTTTCAGATGGCGACCTACTCATACAAGCAAGCAGTTGCGGTTTGAAATTTTCACAATTTGGGCTACACGTTCGGGACGATTTGTGACCTTAGGTGACTTGCACAATTCGGGCTGAAACTAGTGCCAAATGAGAGGGTTGGGATGAACATTCAATTGACCATATGTGCCAAAAATTCTCGTTCTTTGGTTTTCGAGTTATAGCCCCTGGAAGTCGTAAACTGCACGACTTTGCCCTCGAATATCTCGACAACGGAGAAAGGAGAATTTCTGGGATTTTTTCCCAAGAAATATATGGGAATTATCTGTAATTTTAGCACAGTTTCAGAACGATTCGTGAAAGTCACCTTTTAAGAATAACTTCCACTGCAGCCCATACATAAAAGTTTGCTCCTTTATTACTCTGCACATGGACAATTATTTGCGCTGTTATTTGCCCCAGGCATGTACCTATGTAATTACCGTTTACAGTGTAAAGATGGATGTTATCGGTCGCTGAACGTCGGAGCAGTAGGCGTTTAATGCATTTTCCCATAGGGTCCAATGCAAAATTGACACCTCATTTTCTCCATTCTCAAGAGCTTTGAGTCTCTGCAAAACATATACATGTGTAGACACAAATAAGTGAAATAGAATGAAGGCTATTTCAGCTTTAGCTTTTATTCCGTTTGGGAGCTAAAGTCGCACAAACTTTTGTTTACAAAAATTTCGATGGCCTATAGTTCGCAAGTTATGCAATCAGTTGACATAAGATTGTGCATGCATGTAGACATGTTAATGGCCTTTATACATGCCAAGTTTCAGATGGCTACCTACTCATACAAGCAAGCAGTTGCGGTTTGAAATTTTCACAATTTGGGCTACACGTTCGGGACGATTTGTGACCTTAGGTGACTTGCACAATTCGGGCTGAAACTAGTGCCAAATGAGAGGGTTGGGATAAACATTCAATTGACCATATGTGCCAAAAATTCTCGTTCTTTGGTTTTCGAGTTATAGCCCCTGGAAGTCGTAAACTGCACGACTTTGCCCTCGAATATCTCGACAACGGAGAAAGGAGAATTTCTGGGATTTTTTCCCAAGAAATATATGGGAATTATCTGTAATTTTAGCACAGTTTCAGAACGATTCGTGAAAGTCACCTTTTAAGAATAACTTCCACTGCAGCCCATACATAAAAGTTTGCTCCTTTATTACTCTGCACATGGACAATTATTTGCGCTGTTATTTGCCCCAGGCATGTACCTATGTAATTACCGTTTACAGTGTAAAGATGGATGTTATCGGTCGCTGAACGTCGGAGCAGTAGGCGTTTAATGCATTTTCCCATAGGGTCCAATGCAAAATTGACACCTCATTTTCTCCATTCTCAAGAGCTTTGAGTCTCTGCAAAACATATACATATGTAGACACAAATAAGTGAAATAGAATGAAGGCTATTTCCGCTTTAGCTTTTATTCCGTTTGGGAGCTAAAGTCGCACAAACTTTTGTTTACAAAAATTTCGATGGCCTATAGTTCGCAAGTTATGCAATCAGTTGACAAAAGATTGTGCATGCATGTAGACATGTTAATGGCCTTTATACATGCCAAGTTTCAGATGGCTACCTACTCATACAAGCAAGCAGTAGCGGTTTGAAATTTTCACAATTTGGGCTACACGTTCGGGACGATTTGTGACCTTAGGTGACTTGCACAATTCGGGCTGAAACTAGTGCCAAATGAGAGGGTTGGGATAAACATTCAATTGACCATATGTGCCAAAAATTCTCGTTCTTTAGTTTTCGAGTTATAGCCCCTGGAAGTCGTAAACTGCACGACTTTGCCCTCGAATATCTCGACAACGGAGAAAGGAGAATTTCTGGGATTTTTCCCAAGAAATATATGGGAATTATCTGTAATTTTAGCACAGTTTCAGAACGATTCGTGAAAGTCACCTTTTAAGAATAACTTCCACTGCAGTCCATACATAAAAGTTTGCTCCTTTATTACTCTGCACATGGACAATTATTTGCGCTGTTATTTGCCCCAGGCATGTACCTATGTAATTACCGTTTACAATGTAAAGATGGATGTTATCGGTTTCTGAACGTCGGAGCAGTAGGCGTTTAATGCATTTTCCCATAGGGTCCAATGCAAAATTGACACCTCATTTTCTCCATTCTCAAGAGCTTTGAGTCTCTGCAAAACATATACATGTGTAGGCACAAATAAGTGAAATAGAATGAAGGCTATTTCAGCTTTAGCTTTTATTCCGTTTGGGAGCTAAAGTCGCACAAACTTTTGTTTACAAAAATTTCGATGGCCTATAGTTCGCAAGTTATGCAATCAGTTGACATAAGATTGTGCATGCATGTAGACATGTTAATGCCCTTTATACATGCCAAGTTTCAGATGGCTACCTACTCATACAAGCAAGCAGTAGCGGTTTGAAATTTTCACAATTTGGGCTACACGTTCGGGACGATTTGTGACCTTAGGTGACTTGCACAATTCGGGCTGAAACTAGTGCTAAATTAGAGGGTTGGGATAAACATTCAATTGACCATATGTGCCAAAAATTCTCGTTCTTTAGTTTTCGAGTTATAGCCCCTGGAAGTCGTAAACTGCACGACTTTGCCCTCGAATATCTCGACAACGGAGAAAGGAGAATTTCTCGGATTTTTTCCCAAGAAATATATGGGAATTATCTGTAATTTTAGCACAGTTTCAGAACGATTCGTGAAAGTCACCTTTTAAGAATAACTTCCACTGCAGCCCATACATAAACGTTTGCTCCTTTATTACTCTGCACATGGACAATTATTTGCGCTGTTATTTGCCCCAGGCATGTACCTATGTAATTACCGTTTACAATGTAAAGATGGATGTTATCGGTCGCTGAACGTCGGAGCAGTAGGCGTTTAATGCATTTTCCCATAGGGTCCAATGCAAAATTGACACCTCATTTTCTCCATTCTCAAGAGCTTTGAGTCTCTGCAAAACATATACATGTGTAGACACAAATAAGTGAAATAGAATGAAGGCTATTTCAGCTTTAGCTTTTATTCCGTTTGGGAGCTAAAGTCGCACAAACTTTTGTTTACAAAAATTTCGATGGCCTATAGTTCGCAAGTTATGCAATCAGTTGACATAAGATTGTGCATGCATGTAGACATGTTAATGGCCTTTATACATGCCAAGTTTCAGATGGCTACCTACTCATACAAGCAAGCAGTAGCGGTTTGAAATTTTCACAATTTGGGTTACACGTTCGGGACGATTTGTGACCTTAGGTGACTTGCACAATTCGGGCTGAAACTAGTGCTAAATTAGAGGGTTGGGATAAACATTCAATTGACCATATGTGCCAAAAATTCTCGTTCTTTAGTTTTCGAGTTATAGCCCCTGGAAGTCGTAAACTGCACGACTTTGCCCTCGAATATCTCGACAACGGAGAAAGGAGAATTTCTGGGATTTTTTCCCAAGAAATATATGGGAATTATCTGTAATTTTAGCACAGTTTCAGAACGATTCGTGAAAGTCACCTTTTAAGAATAACTTCCACTGCAGCCCATACATAAACGTTTGCTCCTTTATTACTCTGCACATGGACAATTATTTGCGCTGTTATTTGCCCCAGGCATGTACCTATGTAATTACCGTTTACAGTGTAAAGATGGATGTTATCGGTCGCTGAACGTCGGAGCAGTAGGCGTTTAATGCATTTTCCCATAGGGTCCAATGCAAAATTGACACCTCATTTTCTCCATTCTCAAGAGCTTTGGGTCTCTGCAAAACATATACATGTGTAGACACAAATAAGTGAAATAGAATGAAGGCTATTTCAGCTTTAGCTTTTATTCCGTTTGGGAGCTAAAGTCGCACAAACTTTTGTTTACAAAAATTTCGATGGACTATAGTTCGCAAGTTATGCAATCAGTTGACATAAGATTGTGCATGCATGTAGACATGTTAATGGCCTTTATACATGCCAAGTTTCAGATGGCTACCTACTCATACAAGCAAGCAGTTGCGGTTTGAAATTTTCACAATTTGGGCTACACGTTCGGGACGATTTGTGACCTTAGGTGACTTGCACAATTCGGGCTGAAACTAGTGCCAAATGAGAGGGTTGGGATAAACATTCAATTGACCATATGTGCCAAAAATTCTCGTTCTTTAGTTTTCGAGTTATAGCCCCTGGAAGTCGTAAACTGCACGACTTTGCCCTCGAATATCTCGACAACGGAGAAAGGAGAATTTCTGGGATTTTTCCCAAGAAATATATGGGAATTATCTGTAATTTTAGCACAGTTTCAGAACGATTCGTGAAAGTCACCTTTTAAGAATAACTTCCACTGCAGTCCATACATAAAAGTTTGCTCCTTTATTACTCTGCACATGGACAATTATTTGCGCTGTTATTTGCCCCAGGCATGTACCTATGTAATTACCGTTTACAATGTAAAGATGGATGTTATCGGTCGCTGAACGTCGGAGCAGTAGGCGTTTATTGCATTTTCCCATAGGGTCCAATGCAAAATTGACACCTCATTTTCTCCATTCTCAAGAGCTTTGAGTCTCTGCAAAACATATACATGTGTAGACACAAATAAGTGAAATAGAATGAAGGCTATTTCAGCTTTAGCTTTTATTCCGTTTGGGAGCTAAAGTCGCACAAACTTTTGTTTACAAAAATTTCGATGGCCTATAGTTCGCAAGTTATCCAATCAGTTGACATAAGATTGTGCATGCATGTAGACATTTTAATGCCCTTTATACATGCCAAGTTTCAGATGGCTACCTACTCATACAAGCAAGCAGTAGCGGTTTGAAATTTTCACAATTTGGGCTACACGTTCGGGACGATTTGTGACCTTAGGTGACTTGCACAATTCGGGCTGAAACTAGTGCCAAATGAGAGGGTTGGGATAAACATTCAATTGACCATATGTGCCAAAAATTCTCGTTCTTTAGTTTTCGAGTTATAGCCCCTGGAAGTCGTAAACTGCACGACTTTGCCCTCGAATATCTCGACAACGGAGAAAGGAGAATTTCTGGGATTTTTCCCAAGAAATATATGGGAATTATCTGTAATTTTAGCACAGTTTCAGAACGATTCGTGAAAGTCACCTTTTAAGAATAACTTCCACTGCAGTCCATACATAAAAGTTTGCTCCTTTATTACTCTGCACATGGACAATTATTTGCGCTGTTATTTGCCCCAGGCATGTACCTATGTAATTACCGTTTACAATGTAAAGATGGATGTTATCGGTCGCTGAACGTCGGAGCAGTAGGCGTTTATTGCATTTTCCCATAGGGTCCAATGCAAAATTGACACCTCATTTTCTCCATTCTCAAGAGCTTTGAGTCTCTGCAAAACATATACATGTGTAGACACAAATAAGTGAAATAGAATGAAGGCTATTTCAGCTTTAGCTTTTATTCCGTTTGGGAGCTAAAGTCGCACAAACTTTTGTTTACAAAAATTTCGATGGCCTATAGTTCGCAAGTTATCCAATCAGTTGACATAAGATTGTGCATGCATGTAGACATTTTAATGCCCTTTATACATGCCAAGTTTCAGATGGCTACCTACTCATACAAGCAAGCAGTAGCGGTTTGAAATTTTCACAATTTGGGCTACACGTTCGGGACGATTTGTGACCTTAGGTGACTTGCACAATTCGGGCTGAAACTAGTGCCAAATTAGAGGGTTGGGATAAACATTCAATTGACCATATGTGCCAAAAATTCTCGTTCTTTAGTTTTCGAGTTATAGCCCCTGGAAGTCGTAAACTGCACGACTTTGCCCTCGAATATCTCGACAACGGAGAAAGGAGAATTTCTGGGATTTTTTCCCAAGAAATATATGGGAATTATCTGTAATTTTAGCACAGTTTCAGAACGATTCGTGAAAGTCACCTTTTAAGAATAACTTCCACTGCAGCCCATACATAAACGTTTGCTCCTTTATTACTCTGCACATGGACAATTATTTGCGCTGTTATTTGCCCCAGGCATGTACCTATGTAATTACCGTTTACAGTGTAAAGATGGATGTTATCGGTCGCTGAACGTCGGAGCAGTAGGCGTTTAATGCATTTTCCCATAGGGTCCAATGCAAAATTGACACCTCATTTCCTCCATTCTCAAGAGCTTTGAGTCTCTGCAAAACATATACATATGTAGACACAAATAAGTGAAATAGAATGAAGGCTATTTCAGCTTTAGCTTTTATTCCGTTTGGGAGCTAAAGTCGCACAAACTTTTGTTTACAAAAATTTCGATGGCCTATAGTTCGCAAGTTATGCAATCAGTTGACATAAGATTGTGCATGCATGTAGACATGTTAATGGCCTTTATACATGCCAAGTTTCAGATGGCTACCTACTCATACAAGCAAGCAGTAGCGGTTTGAAATTTTCACAATTTGGGCTACACGTTCGGGACGATTGGTGACCTTAGGTGACTTGCACAATTCGAGCTGAAACTAGTGCCAAATGAGAGGGTTGGGATAAACATTTAATTGACCATATGTGCCAAAAATTCTCGTTCTTTAGTTTTCGATTTATAGCCCCTGGAAGTCGTAAACTCCTCGACTTTGCCCTCGAATATCTCGACAACGGAGAAAGGAGAATTTCTGGGATTTTTTCCCAAGAAATATATGGGAATTATCTGTAATTTTAGCACAGTTTCAGAACGATTCGTGAAAGTCACCTTTTAAGAATAACTTCCACTGCAGCCCATACATAAACGTTTGCTCCTTTATTACTCTGCACATGGACAATTATTTGCGCTGTTATTTGCCCCAGGCATGTACCTATGTAATTACCGTTTACAGTGTAAAGATGGATGTTATTAGTCGCTGAACGTCGGAGCAGTAGGCGTTTAATGCATTTTCCCATAGGGTCCAATGCAAAATTGACACCTCATTTTCTCCATTCTCAAGAGCTTTGAGTCTCTGCAAAACATATACATGTGTAGACACAAATAAGTGAAATAGAATGAAGGCTATTTCAGCTTTAGCTTTTATTCCGTTTGGGAGCTAAAGTCGCACAAACTTTTGTTTACAAAAATTTCGATGGCCTATAGTTCGCAAGTTATGCAATCAGTTGACATAAGATTGTGCATGCATGTAGACATGTTAATGGCCTTTATACATGCCAAGTTTCAGATGGCTACCTACTCATACAAGCAAGCAGTTGCGGTTTGAAATTTTCACAATTTGGGCTACACGTTCGGGACGATTTGTGACCTTAGGTGACTTGCACAATTCGGGCTGAAACTAGTGCCAAATGAGAGGGTTGGGATAAACATTCAATTGACCATATGTGCCAAAAATTCTCGTTCTTTGGTTTTCGAGTTATAGCCCCTGGAAGTCGTAAACTGCACGACTTTGCCCTCGAATATCTCGACAACGGAGAAAGGAGAATTTCTGGGATTTTTTCCCAAGAAATATATGGGAATTATCTGTAATTTTAGCACAGTTTCAGAACGATTCGTGAAAGTCACCTTTTAAGAATAACTTCCACTGCAGCCCATACATAAAAGTTTGCTCCTTTATTACTCTGCACATGGACAATTATTTGCGCTGTTATTTGCCCCAGGCATGTACCTTTGTAATTACCGTTTACAGTGTAAAGATGGATGTTATCGGTCGCTGAACGTCGGAGCAGTAGGCGTTTAATGCATTTTCCCATAGGGTCCAATGCAAAATTGACACCTCATTTTCTCCATTCTCAAGAGCTTTGAGTCTCTGCAAAACATATACATGTGTAGACACAAATAAGTGAAATAGAATGAAGGCTATTTCAGCTTTAGCTTTTATTCCGTTTGGGAGCTAAAGTCGCACAAACTTTTGTTTACAAAAAATTCGATGGCCTATAGTTCGCAAGTTATGCAATCAGTTGACATAAGATTGTGCATGCATGTAGACATGTTAATGGCCTTTATACATGCCAAGTTTCAGATGCCTACCTACTCATACAAGCAAGCAGTAGCGGTTTGAACTTTTCACAATTTGGGCTACACGTTCGAGACGATTCGTGACCTTAGGTGACTTGCACAATTCGGGCTGAAACTAGTGCCAAATGAGAGGGTTGGGATAAACATTCAATTGACCATATGTGCCAAAAATTCTCGTTCTTTAGTTTTCGAGTTATAGCCCCTGGAAGTCGTAAACTGCACGACTTTGCCCTCGAATATCTCGACAACGGAGAAAGGAGAATTTCTGGGATTTTTTCCCAAGAAATATATGGGAATTATCTGTAATTTTAGCACAGTTTCAGAACGATTCGTGAAAGTCACCTTTTAAGAATAACTTCCACTGCAGTCCATACATAAAAGTTTGCTCCTTTATTACTCTGCACATGGACAATTATTTGCGCTGTTATTTGCCCCAGGCATGTACCTATGTAATTACCGTTTACAGTGTAAAGATGGATGTTATCGGTCGCTGAACGTCGGAGCAGTAGGCGTTTAATGCATTTTCCCATAGGGTCCAATGCAAAATTGACACCTCATTTTCTCCATTCTCAAGAGCTTTGAGTCTCTGCAAAACATATACATGTGTAGACACAAATAAGTGAAATAGAATGAAGGCTATTTCAGCTTTAGCTTTTATTCCGTTTGGGAGCTAAAGTCGCACAAACTTTTGTTTACAAAAATTTCGATGGCCTATAGTTCGCAAGTTATGCAATCAGTTGACATAAGATTGTGCATGCATGTAGACATGTTAATGACCTTTATACATGCCAAGTTTCAGATGGCTACCTACTCATACAAGCAAGCAGTAGCGGTTTGAAATTTTCACAATTTGGGCTACACGTTCGGGACGATTTGTGACCTTAGGTGACTTGCACAATTCGGGCTGAAACTAGTGCCAAATGAGAGGGTTGGGATAAACATTCAATTGACCATATGTGCCAAAAATTCTCGTTCTTTAGTTTTCGACTTATAGCCCCTGGAAGTCGTAAACTGCACGACTTTGCCCTCGAATATCTCGACAACGGAGAAAGGAGAATTTCTGGGATTTTTTCCCAAGAAATATATGGGAATTATCTGTAATTTTAGCACAGTTTCAGAACGATTCGTGAAAGTCACCTTTTAAGAATAACTTCCACTGCAGCCCATACATAAAAGTTTGCTCCTTTATTACTCTGCACATGGACAATTATTTGCGCTGTTATTTGCCCCAGGCATGTACCTATGTAATTACCGTTTACAGTGTAAAGATGGATGTTATCGGTCGCTGAACGTCGGAGCAGTAGGCGTTTAATGCATTTTCCCATAGGGTCCAATGCAAAATTGACACCTCATTTTCTCCATTCTCAAGAGCTTTGAGTCTCTGCAAAACATATACATGTGTAGACACAGATAAGTGAAATAGAATGAAGGCTATTTCAGCTTTAGCTTTTATTCCGTTTGGGAGCTAAAGTCGCACAAACTTTTGTTTAAAAAAATTTCGATGGCCTATAGTTCGCAAGTTATGCAATCAGTTGACATAAGATTGTGCATGCATGTAGACATGTTAATGGCCTTTATACATGCCAAGTTTCAGATGGCTACCTACTCATACAAGCAAGCAGTAGCGGTTTGAAATTTTCACAATTTGGGCTACACGTTCGGGACGATCCGTGACCTTAGGTGACTTGCACAATTCGGGCTGAAACTAGTGCCAAATGAGAGGGTTGGGATAAACATTCAATTGACCATATGTGCCAAAACTTCTCGTTCTTTAGTTTTCGAGTTATAGCCCCTGGAAGTCGTAAACTGCACGACTTTGCCCTCGAATATCTCGACAACGGGGAAAGGAGAATTTCTGGGATTTTTTCCCAAGAAATATATGGGAATTATCTGTAATTTTAGCACAGTTTCAGAACGATTCGTGAAAGTCACCTTTTAAGAATAACTTCCACTGCAGCCCATACATAAACGTTTGCTCCTTTATTACTCTGCACATGGACAATTATTTGCGCTGTTATTTGCCCCAGGCATGTACATATGTAATTACCGTTTACAGTGTAAAGATGGTTGTTATCGGTCGCTGAACGTCGGAGCAGTAGGCGTTTAATGCATTTTCCCATAGGGTCCAATGCAAAATTGACACCTCATTTTCTCCATTCTCAAGAGCTTTGAGTCTCTGCAAAACATATACATGTGTAAACACAAATAAGTGAAATAGAATGAAGGCTATTTCAGCTTTAGCTTTTATTCCGTTTGGGAGCTAAAGTCGCACAAACTTTTGTTTACAAAAATTTCGATGGCCTATAGTTCGCAAGTTATGCAATCAGTTGACATAAGATTGTGCACGCATGTAGACATGTTAATGGCCTTTATACATGCCAAGTTTCAGATGCCTACCTACTCATACAAGCAAGCAGTAGCGGTTTGAAATTTTCACAATTTGGGCTACACGTTCGGGACGATTTGTGACCTTAGATGACTTGCACAATTCGGGCTGAAACTAGTGCCAAATGAGAGGGTTGGGATAAACATTCAATTGACCATATGTGCCAAAAATTCTCGTTCTTTAGTTTTCGAGTTATAGCCCCTGGAAGTCGTAAACTGCACGACTTTGCCCTCGAATATCTCGACAACGGAGACAGGAGAATTTCTGGGATTTTTCCCAAGAAATATATGGGAATTATCTGTAATTTTAGCACAGTTTCAGAACGATTCGTGAAAGTCACCTTTTAAGAATAACTTCCACTGCAGCCCATACATAAAAGTTTGCTCCTTTATTACTCTGCACATGGACAATTATTTGCGCTGTTATTTGCCCCAGGCATGTACCTATGTAATTACCGTTTACAGTGTAAAGATGGATGTTATCGGTCGCTGAACGTCGGAGCAGTAGGCGTTTAATGCATTTTCCCATAGGGTCCAATGCAAAATTGACACCTCATTTTCTCCATTCTCAAGAGCTTTGAGTCTCTGCAAAACATATACATGTGTAGACACAAATAAGTGAAATAGAATGAAGGCTATTTCAGCTTTAGCTTTTATTCCGTTTGGGAGCTAAAGTCGCACAAACTTTTGTTTACAAAAATTTCGATGGCCTATAGTTCGCAAGTTATGCAATCAGTTGACATAAGATTGTGCATGCATGTAGACATGTTAATGGCCTTTATACATGCCAAGTTTCAGATGGCTACCTACTCATACAAGCAAGCAGTAGCGGTTTGAAATTTTCACAATTTGGGCTACATGTTCGGGACGATTCGTGACCTTAGGTGACTTGCACAATTCGGGCTGAAAGTAGTGCCAAATGAGAGGGTTGGGATAAACATTAAATTGACCATATGTGCCAAAAATTCTTGTTCTTTAGTTTTCGAGTTATAGCCCCTGGAAGTCGTAAACTGCACGACTTTGCCCTCGAGTATCTCGAGAACGGAGAAAGGAGAATTTCTGGGATTTTTTCCCAAGAAATATATGGGACTTATCTGTAATTTTAGCACAGTTTCAGAACGATTCGTGAAAGTCACCTTTTAAGAATAACTTCCCATGCAGCCCATACATACAAGTTTGCTCATTTATTACTCTGCACATGGACTATTATTTGCGCTGTTATTTGCCCCAGGCATGTACCTATGTAATTACCGTTTACAGTGTAAAGATGGATGTTATCGGTCGCTGAACGTCGGAGCAGTAGGCGTTTAATGCATTTTCCCATAGTTTCCAATGCATAATTGACACCTCATTTTCTCCATTCTCAAGAGCTTTGAGTCTCTGCAAAACATATACATGTGTAGACACAAATAAAAGAAATAGAATGAAGGCTATTTCAGCTTTAGCTTTTATTCCGTTTGGGAGCTAAAGTCGCACAAACTTTTGTTTACAAAAATTTCGATGGCCTATAGTTCGCAAGTTATGCAATCAGTTGACATAAGATTGTGCATGCATGTAGACATGTTAATGGCCTTTATACATGCCAAGTTTCAGATGGCTACCTACTCATACAAGCAAGCAGTAGCGGTTTGAAATTTTCACAATTTGGGCTACACGTTCGTTACGATTTGTGACCTTAGGTGACTTGCACAATTCGGGCTGAAACTAGTGCCAAATGAGAGGGTTGGGATAAACATTCAATTGACCATATGTGCCAAAAATTCTCGTTCTTTGGTTTTCGAGTTATAGCCCCTGGAAGTCGTAAACTGCACGACTTTGCCCTCGAATATCTCGACAACGGAGAAAGGAGAATTTCTGGGATTTTTTCCCAAGAAATATATGGGAATTATCTGTAATTTTAGCACAGTTTCAGAACGATTCGTGAAAGTCACCTTTTAAGAATAACTTCCACTGCAGCCCATACATAAACGTTTGCTCCTTTATTACTCTGCACATGGACAATTATTTGCGCTGTTATTTACCTCAGGCATGTACCTATGTAATTACCGTTTACAGTGTAAAGATGGATGTTATCGGTCGCTGAACGTCGGAGCAGTAGGCGTTTAATGCATTTTCCCATAGGGTCCAATGCAAAATTGACACCTCATTTTCTCCATTCTCAAGAGCTTTTAGTCTCTGCAAAACATATACATGTGTAGACACAAATAAGTGAAATAGAATGAAGGCTATTTCAGCTTTAGCTTTTATTCCGTTTGGGAGCTAAAGTCGCACAAACTTTTGTTTACAAAAATTTCGATGGCCTATAGTTCGCAAGTTATGCAATCAGTTGACATAAGATTGTGCATGCATGTAGACATGTTAATGGCCTTTATACATGCCAAGTTTCAGATGGCTACCTACTCATACAAGCAAGCAGTAGCGGTTTGAAATTTTCACAATTTGGGCTACACGTTCGGGACGATTTGTGACCTTAGGTGACTTGCACAATTCGGGCTGAAACTAGTGCCAAATGAGAGGGTTGGGATAAACATTCAATTAACCATATGTGCCAAAAATTCTCGTTCTTTAGTTTTCGAGTTATAGCCCCTGGAAGTCGTAAACTGCACGAATTTGCCCTCGAATATCTGGACAACGGAGAAAGGAGAATTTCTGGGATTTTTTCCCAAGAAATATATGGGAATTATCTGTAATTTTAGCACAGTTTCAGAACGATTCGTGAAAGTCACCTTTTAAGAATAACTTCCACTGCAGCCCATACATAAAAGTTTGCTCCTTTATTACTCTGCACATGGACAATTATTTGCGCTGTTATTTGCCCCAGGCATGTACCTATGTAATTACCGTTTACAGTGTAAAGATGGATGTTATCGGTCGCTGAACGTCGGAGCAGTAGGCGTTTAATGCATTTTCCCATAGGGTCCAATGCAAAATTGACACCTCATTTTCTCCATTCTCAAGAGCTTTGAGTCTCTGCAAAACATATACATGTGTAGACACAAATAAGTGAAATAGAATGAAGGCTATTTCAGCTTTAGCTTTTATTCCGTTTGGGAGCTAAAGTCGCACAAACTTTTGTTTACAAAAATTTCGATGGCCTATAGTTCGCAAGTTATGCAATCAGTTGACATAAGATTGTGCATGCATGTAGACATGTTAATGGCCTTTATACATGCCAAGTTTCAGATGGCTACCTACTCATACAAGCAAGCAGTAGCGGTTTGAAATTTTCACAATTTGGGCTACACGTTCGGAACGATTCGTGACCTTAGGTGACTTGCACAATTCGGGCTGAAACTAGTGCCAAATGAGAGGGTTGGGATAAACATTCAATTGACCATATGTGCCAAAAATTCTCGTTCTTTAGTTTTCGAGTTATAGCCCCTGGAAGTCGTAAACTGCACGACTTTGCCCTCGAATATCTCGACAACGGAGAAAGGAGAATTTCTGGGATTTTTTCCCAAGAAATATATGGGAATTATCTGTAATTTTAGCACAGTTTCAGAACGATTCGTGAAAGTCACCTTTTAAGAATAACTTCCATTGCAGCCCATACATAAAAGTTTGCTCCTTTATTACTCTGCACATGGACAATTATTTGCGCTGTTATTTGCCCCAGGCATGTACCTATGTAATTACCGTTTACAGTGTAAAGATGGATGTTATCGGTCGCTGAACGTCGGAGCAGTAGGCGTTTAATGCATTTTCCCATAGGGTCCAATGCAAAATTGACACCTCATTTTCTCCATTCTCAAGAGCTTTGAGTCTCTGCAAAACATATACATGTGTAGACACAAATAAGTGAAATAGAATGAAGGCTATTTCAGCTTTAGCTTTTATTCCGTTTGGGAGCTAAAGTCGCACAAACTTTTGTTTACAAAAATTTCGATGGCCTATAGTTCGCAAGTTATGCAATCAGTTGACATAAGATTGTGCATGCATGTAGACATGTTAATGGCCTTTATACATGCCAAGTTTCAGATGGCTACCTACTCATACAAGCAAGCAGTAGCGGTTTGAAATTTTCACAATTTGGGCTACATGTTCGGGACGATTTGTGACCTTAGGTGACTTGCACAATTCGGGCTGAAACTAGTGCCAAATGAGAGGGTTGGGATAAACATTCAATTGACCATATGTGCCAAAAATTCTCGTTCTTTAGTTTTCGAGTTATAGCCCCTGGAAGTCGTAAACTGCACGACTTTGCCCTCGAATATCTCGACAACGGAGAAAGGAGAATTTCTGGGATTTTTTCCCAAGAAATATATGGGAATTATCTGTAATTTTAGCACAGTTTCAGAACGATTCGTGAAAGTCACCTTTTAAGAATAACTTCCACTGCAGCCCATACATAAAAGTTTGCTCCTTTATTACTCTGCAAATGGACAATTATTTGCGCTGTTATTTGCCCCGGGCATGTAGCTATGTTATTACCGTTTACAGTGTAAAGATGGATGTTATCGGTCGCTGAACGTCGGAGCAGTAGGCGTTTAATGCATTTTCCCATAGGGTCCAATGCAAAATTGACACCTCATTTTCTCCATTCTCAAGAGCTTTGAGTCTCTGCAAAACATATACATGTGTAAACACAAATAAGTGAAATAGAATGAAGGCTATTTCAGCTTTAGTTTCTATTCCGTTTGGGAGCTAAAGTCGCACAAACTTTTGTTTACAAAAATTTCGATGGCCTATAGTTCGCAAGTTATGCAATCAGTTGACATAAGATTGTGCATGCATGTAGACATGTTAATGGCCTTTATACATGCCAAGTTTCAGATGACTACCTACTCATACAAGCAAGCAGTAGCGGTTTGAAATTTTCACAATTTGGGCTACACGTTCGGGACGATTCGTGACCTTAGGTGACTTGCACAATTCGGGCTGAAACTAGAGCCAAATGAGAGGGTTGGGATAAACATTCAATTGACCATATCTGCCAAAAATTCACGTTCTTTAGTTTTCCAGTTATAGCCCCTGGAAGTCATAAACTGCACGACTTTGCCCTCGAGTATCTCGAGAACGGAGAAAGGAGAATTTCTGGGATTTTTTCCCAAGAAATATATGGGACTTATCTGTAATTTTAGCACAGTTTCAGAACGATTCGTGAAAGTCACCTTTTAAGAATAACTTCCCATGCAGCCCATACATACAAGTTTGCTCATTTATTACTCTGCACATGGACTATTATTTGCGCTGTTATTTGCCCCAGGCATGTACCTATGTAATTACCGTTTACAGTGTAAAGATGGATGTTATCGGTCGCTGAACGTCGGAGCAGTAGGCGTTTAATGCATTTTCCCATAGTTTCCAATGCATAATTGACACCTCATTTTCTCCATTCTCAAGAGCTTTGAGTCTCTGCAAAACATATACATGTGTAGACACAAATAAGTGAAATAGAATGAAGGCTATTTCAGCTTTAGCTTTTATTCCGTTTGGGAGCTAAAGTCGCACAAACTTTTGTTTACAAAAATTTCGATGGCCTATAGTTCGCAAGTTATGCAATCGGTAGACATAAGATTGTGCATGCATGTAGACATGTTAATGGCCTTTATACATGCCAAGTTTCAGATGGCTACCTACTCATACAAGCAAGCAGTAGCGGTTTGAAATTTTCACAATTTGGGCTACACGTTCGGGACGATTCGTGACATTAGGTGACTTGCACAATTCG
This sequence comes from Ctena decussata, assembly GCA_963989385.1. Lineage (NCBI taxonomy): Eukaryota > Metazoa > Mollusca > Bivalvia > Lucinida > Lucinidae > Ctena > Ctena decussata. The sequence continues at coordinate 67,229,972 of OZ022510.1, read as the reverse complement.
GGCTGAAACTAGTGCCAAATGAGAGGGTTGGGATAAACATTCAATTGACCATATGTGCCAAAATTACCGCTTACAGTGTAAAGATGGATGTTATCGGTCGCTGAACGTCGGAGCAGTAGGCGTTTAATGCATTTTCCCATAGGGTCCAATGCAAAATTGACACCTCATTTTCTCCATTCTCAAGAGCTTTGAGTCTCTGCAAAACATATACATGTGTAGACACAAATAAGTGAAATAGAATGAAGGCTATTTCAGCTTTAGCTTTTATTCCGTTTGGGAGCTTAAGTCGCACAAACTTTTGTTTACAAAAATTTCGATGGCCTATAGTTCGCAAGATATGCAATCAGTAGACATAAGATTGTGCATGCATGTAGACATGTTAATGGCCTTTATACTTGCCAAGTTTCAGATGGCTACCTGCTCATACAAGCAAGCAGTAGCGGTTTGAAATTTTCACAATTTGGGCTACACGTTCGGGACGATTCGTGACCTTAGGTGACTTGCACAATTCGGGCTGAAACTAGTGCCAAATGAGAGGGTTGGGATAAACATTTAAATGACCATATGTGCCAAAAATTCTCGTTCTTTAGTTTTCGAGTTATAGCCCCTGGAAGTCGTAAACTGCACGACTTTGCCCTCGAATATCTCGACAACGGAGAAAGGAGAATTTCTGGGATTTTTTCCCAAGAAATATATGGGAATTATCTGTAATTTTAGCACAGTTTCAGAACGATTCGTGAAAGTCACCTTTTAAGAATAACTTCCACTGCAGCCCATACATAAAAGTTTGCTCCTTTATTACTCTGCACATGGACAATTATTTGCGCTGTTATTTGCCCCAGGCATGTACCTATGTAATTACCGTTTACAGTGCAAAGATGGATGTTATCGGTCGCTGAACGTCGGAGCAGTAGGCGTTTAATGCATTTTCCCATAGGGCCCAATGCAAAATTGACACCTCATTTTCTCCATTCTCAAGAGCTTTGAGTCTCTGCAAAACATATACATGTGTAGACACAAATAAGTGAAATAGAATGAAGGCTATTTCAGCTTTAGCTTTTATTCCGTTTGGGAGCTAAAGTCGCACAAACTTTTGTTTACAAACATTTCGATGGCCTATAGTTCGCAAGTTATTCAATCAGTTGACATAAGATTGTGCATGCATGTAGACATGTTAATGGCCTTTATATATGCCAAGTTTCAGATGGCTACCTACTCATACAAGCAAGCAGTAGCGGTTTGAAATTTTCACAATTTGGGCTACACGTTCGGGACGATTCGTGACCTTAGGTGACTTAAACAATTCGGGCTGAAACTAGTACCAAATGAGAGGGTTGGGGTAAACATTTAATTGACCATATGTGCCAGAAATTCTCGTTCTTTAGTTTTCGAGTTTTAGCTCCTGGAAGTCGTAAACTGCACGACTTTGCCCTCGAATATCTCGACAACGGAGAAAGGAGAATTTCTGGGATTTTTTCCCAAGAAATATATGGGAATTACCTGTAATTCTAGCACAGTTTGAGAACGATTCGTGAAAGTTACCTTTTAAGAATAACTTCCACTGCAGGCCCATACATAAAAGTTTGCTCGTTTATTACTCTGCACATGGACAATTATTTGCGCTGTTATTTGCCCCAAGTATGTACCTCTGTAATTACCGTTTACAGTGTAAAGATGGATGTTATCGGTCGCTGAACGTCGGAGCAGTAGGCGTTTAATGCATTTTCCCATAGGGTCCAATGCAAAATTGACACCTCATTTTCTCCATTCTCAAGAGAATTTGAGTCTCTGCAAAACATATACATGTGTAGACACAAATAAGTAAAATAGAATGAAGGCTATTTCAGCTTTAGCTTTTATTCCGTTTGGGAGCTAAAGTCGCACAACCTTTTGTTTACAAAAATTTCGATGGCCTATAGTTCGCAAGTTATGCAATCAGTTGACATAAGATTGTGCATGCATGTAGACATGTTAATGGCCTTTGTATATGCCAAGTTTCAGAAGGCTACCTACTCATACAAGCAAGCAGTAGCGGTTTGAAATTTTCACAATTTGGGCTACACGTTCGGGACGATTCGTGACCTTAGGTGACTTGCACAATTCGGGCTGAAACTAGTGCCAAATAAGAGGGTTTGGGTAAACATTCAATTGACAATATGTGCCAGAAATTCTCGTTCTTTAGTTTTCGAGTGATAGCCCCTGGAAGTCGTAAACTGCACGAATTTGCCCTAAAATATCTCGACAACGGAGAAAGGAGAATTTCTGGAATTTTTTCCGAAGAAATATATGGAAATTATCTGTAATTTTAGCACAGTTTCAAAACGATTCGTGAAAGTCACCTTTTAAGAACAACTTCCACTGCAGCCCATACATAAAAGTTTGCTCCTTTATTACTCTGCACATGGACAATTATTTGCGCTGTTATTTGCCCCAGACATGTACCTATGTAATTACAATCGGTCGCTGAACGTCGGAGCAGTAGGCGTTTAATGCATTTTCCCATAGGGTCCAATGCAAAATTGACACCTCATTTTCTCCATTCTCAAGAGCTTTGAGTCTCTGCAAAACATATACATGTGTAGACACAAATAAGTGAAATAGAATGAAGGCTTTTTCAGCTTTAGCTTTTATTCCGTTTGGGAGTTAAAGTTGCACAAACTTTTGTTTACAAAAATTTCGATGGCCTATAGTTCGCAAGTTATGCAATCAGTTGACATAAGATAGTGCCTGCATATAGACATGTTAATGGCCTTTATATATGCCAAGTTTCAGATGGCTACCTACTCATACAAGCAAGCAGTAGCGGTTTGAAATTTTCACAATTTGGGATACACGTTCGGGACGATTCGTGACCTTAGGTGACTTGCACAATTCGGGCTGAAACTAGTACCAAATGAGAGGGTTGGGGTAAACATTTAATTGACCATATGTGCCAGAAATTCTCGTTCTTTAGTTTTCGAGTTATAGCTCCTGGAAGTCGTAAACTGCACGACTTTGCCCTCGAATATCTCGACAACGGAGAAAGGAGAATTTCTGGGATTTTTTCCCAAGAAATATATGGGAATTACCTGTAATTCTAGCACAGTTTGAGAACGATTCGTGAAAGTTACCTTTTAAGAATAACTTCCACTGCAGGCCCATACATAAAAGTTTGCTCGTTTATTACTCTGCACATGGACAATTATTTGCGCTGTTATTTGCCCCAAGTATGTACCTCTGTAATTACCGTTTACAGTGTAAAGATGGATGTTATCGGTCGCTGAACGTCGGAGCAGTAGGCGTTTAATGCATTTTCCCATAGGGTCCAATGCAAAATTGACACCTCATTTTCTCCATTCTCAAGAGCTTTGAGTCTCTGCAAAACATATACATGTGTAGACACAAATAAGTGAAATAGAATGAAAGCTTTTTCAGCTTTAGCTTTTATTCCGTTTGGGAGCTAAAGTCGCACAAACTTTTGTTTTCAAAAATTTCGATGGCCTATAGTTCGCAAGTTATGCAATCAGTTGACATAAGATTGTGCATGCATGTAGACATGTTAATGGCCTTTATACATGCAAAGTTTCAGATGGCTACCTACTCATACAAGCAAGCAGTAGCGGTTTGAAATTTTCACAATTTGGGCTACACGTTCGGGACGATTCGTGACCTTAGGTGACTTGCACAATTCGGGCTGAAACTAGTGCCAAATGAGAGGGTTGGGGTAAACATTCAATTGACCATATGTGCCAGAAATTCTCGTTCTTTAGTTTTCGAGTTATAGCCCCTGGAAGTCGTAAACTGCACGACTTTGCCCTCGAATATCTCGACAACGGAGAAAGGAGAATTTCTGGGATTTTTTCCCAAGAAATATATGGGAATTATCTGTAATTTTAGCACAGTTTCAGAACGATTCGTGAAAGTCACCTTTTAAGAATAACTTCCACTGCAGGCCCATACATAAAAGTTTGCTCCTTTATTACTCTGCACATGGACAATTATTTGCGCTGTTATTTGCCCCAGGCATGTACCTATGTAATTACCGTTTACAGTGCAAAGATGGATGTTATCGGTCGCTGAACGTCGGAGCAGTAGGCGTTTAATGCATTTTCCCATAGGGTCCAATGCAAAATTGACACCTCATTTTCTCCATTCTCAAGAGCTTTGAGTCTCTGCAAAACATAAACATGTGTAGACACAAATAAGTGAAATAGAATGAAGGCTAGTTCAGCTTTAGCTTTTATTCCGTTTGGGAGCTAAAGTCGCACAAACTTTTGTTTTCAAAAATTTCGATGGCCTATATTTCGCAAGTTATGCAATCAGTTGACATACGATTGTGCATGCCTGTAGACATGTTAATGGCATTTATATATGCCAACTTTCAGATGGCTACCTACTCATACAAGCAAGCAGTAGCGGTTTGAAATTTTCACAATTTGGGCTACACGTTCGGGACGATTCGTGACCTTAGGTAACTTGCACAATTCGGGCTGAAACTAGTGCCAAATGAGAGGGTTGGGGTAAACATTCAATTGACCATATGTGCCAGAAATTCTCGTTCTTTAGTTTTCGAGTTATAGCCCCTGGAAGTCGTAAACTGCTCGACTTTGCCCTCGAATATCTCGACAACGGAGAAAGGAGAATTTCTGGGATTTTTTCCCAAGAAATATATGGGAATTATCTGTAATTTTAGCACAGTTTCAGAACGATTCGTGAAAGTCACCTTTTAAGAATAACTTCCACTGCAGGCCCATACATTAAAGTTTGCTCCTTTATTACTCTGCACATGGACAATTATTTGCGCTGTTATTTGCCCCAGGCATGTACCTATGTAACTACCATCGGTCGCTGAACGTCGGAGCAGTAGGCGTTTAATGCATTTTCCCATAGGGTCCAATGCAAAATTGACACCTCATTTTCTCCATTCTCAAGAGCTTTGAGTCTCTGCAAAACATATACATGTGTAGACACAAATAAGTGAAATAGAATGAAGGCTTTTTCAGCTTTAGGTTTTATTCTGTTTGGGAGATAAAGTCGCACAAACTTTTGTTTACCAAAATTTCGATGGCCTATAGTTCGCAAGTTATGCAATCAGTTGACATTATATTGTGCAAGCATGTAGACATATTAATGGCCTTTATATATGCCAAGTTTCAGATGGCTACCTACTCATACAAGCAAGCAGTAGCGGTTTGAAATTTTCACAATTTGGGATACACGTTCGGGACGATTCGTGACTTTAGGTGACTTGCACAATTCGGGCTGAAACTAGCGCCAAATGAGAGGGTTGGCGTAAACATTCAATTGACCATATGTGCCAGAAATTCTCGTTCTTTAGTTTTCGAGTTATAGCCCCTGGAAGTCGTAAACTGCACGACTTTGCCCTCGAATATCTCGACAACGGAGAAAGGAGAATTTCTGGGATTTTTTCCCAACAAATATATGGGAATTATCTGTAATTTTAGCACAGTTTCAGAACGATTCGTGAAAGTCACCTTTTAAGAATAACTTCCACTGCAGGCCCATACATAAAAGTTTGCTCCTTTATTACTCTGCACATGGACAATTATTTGCGCTGTTATTTGCCCCAGGCATGTACCTATGTAATTACCATCGGTCGCTGAACGTCGTAGCAATAATCGTTTAATGCATTTTCCCATAGGGTCCAATGCAAAATTGACACCTCATTTTCTCCATTCTCAAGAGCTTTGAGTCTCTGCAAAACATATACATGTGTAGACACAAATAAGTGAAATAGAATGAAGGCTTTTTCAGCTTTAGCTTTTATTCTGTTTGGGAGCTAAAGTCGCACAAACTTTTGTTTACCAAAATTTCGATGGCCTATAGTTCGCAAGTTATGCAATCAGTTTACATAATATTGTTCATGCATGTAGACATGTTAATGGCCTTTATATATGCCAAGTTTCAGATGGCTACCTACTCATACAAGCAAGCAGTAGCGGTTTGAAATTTTCACAATTTGGGCTACACGTTCGGGACGATTCGTGACTTTAGGTGACTTGCATAATTCGGGCTGAAACTAGTGCAAAATGAGAGGGTTGGCGTAAACATTCAATTGACCATATGTGCCAGAAATTCTCGTTCTTTAGTTTTCGAGTTATAGCCCCTGGAAGTCGTAAACTGCACGACTTTGCCCTCGAATATCTCGACAACGGAGAAAGGAGAATTTCTGGGATTTTTTCCCAAGAAATATATGGGAATTATCTGTAATTTTAGCACAGTTTCATAACGATTCGTGAAAGTCACCTTTTAAGAATAACTTCCACTGCAGGCCCATACATAAAAGTTTGCTCCTTTATTACTCTGCACATGGAAAATTATTTCCGCTGTTATTTGCCCCAGGCATGTACCTATGTAATTACCGTTTACAGTGCAAAGATGGATGTTATCGGTCGCTGAACGTCGGAGCAGTAGGCGTTTAATGCATTTTTCCATAGGGTCCAATGCAAAATTGACACCTCATTTTCTCCATTCTCAAGAGCTTTGAGTCTCTGCAAAACATATACATGTGTAGACACAAATAAGTGAAATAGAATGAAGGCTTTTTCAGCTTTAGCTTTTATTCCGTTTGGGAGCTAAAGTCGCACAAACTTTTGTTTACAAAACTTCGATGGCCTATAGTTCGCAAGTTATGCAATCAGTAGACATAAGATTGTGCCTGCATGTAGACATGTTAATGGCCTTTATATATGCTAAGTTTCAGATGGCTACCTACTCATACAAGCAAGCAGTAGCGGTTTGAAATTTTCACAGTTTGGGCTACACGTTCGGGACGATTCGTGACCTCAGGTGACTTGAACAATTCGGGCTAAAACTAGTGCCAAATGAGAGGGTTGGGGTAAACATTCAATTGACCATATGTGCCAGAAATTCTCGTTCTTTAGTTTTCGAGTTATAGCCTCTGGAAGTCGTAAACTGCACGACTTTGCCCTCGAATATCTCGACAACGGAGAAAGGAGAATTTCTGGGATTTTTTCCCAAGAAATATATGGAAATTATCTGTAATTTTAGCACAGTTTCAGAACGATTCGTGAAAGTCACCTTTATAGAATAACTTCCACTGCAGGCCCATACATAAAAGTTTGCTCCTTTATTACTCTGCACATGGACAATTATTTCCGCTGTTATTTGCCCCAGGCATGTACCTATGTAATTACCGTTTACAGTGCAAAGATGGATGTTATCGATCGCTGAACGTCGGAGCAGTAGGCGTTTAATGCATTTTCCCATAGGGTCCAATGCAAAATTGACACCTCATTTTCTCCATTCTCAAGAGCTTTGAGTCTCTGCAAAACATATACATGTGTAGACACAAATAAGTGAAATAGAATGAAGGCTTTTTCAGCTTTAGCTTTTATTCCGTTTTGGAGCTAAAGTCGCACAAACTTTTGTTTACAAAAATTTCGATGGCCTATAGTTCGCAAGTTATGCAATCAGTTGACATAAGATTGTGCCTGCATGTAGACATGTTAATGGCCTTTATATATTCCAAGTTTCAGATGGCTACCTACTCATACAAGCAAGCAGTAGCGGTTTGAAATTTTCACAGTTTGGGCTACACGTTCGGGACGATTCGTGACCTTAGGTGACTTGAACAATTCGGGCTGAAACTAGTGCCAAATGAGAGGGTTGGGGTAAACATTCAATTGACCATATGTGCCAGAAATTCTCGTTCTTTAGTTTTCGAGTTATAGCCCCTGGAAGTCGTAAACTGCACGACTTTGCCCTCGAATATCTCAACAACGGAGAAAGGAGAATTTCTGGGATTTTTACCCAAGAAATATATGGGAATTATCTGTAATTTTAGCACAGTTTCAGAACGATTCGTGAAAGTCACCTTTTAAGAATAACTTCCACTGCAGGCCCATACATAAAAGTTTGCTCCTTTATTTCTCCGCACATGGACAATTATTTGCGCTGTTATTTGCCCCAGGCATGTACCTATGTAATTACCGTTTACAGTGCAAAGATGGATGTTATCGGTCGCTGAACGTCGGAGCAGTAGGCGTTTAATGCATTTTCCCATAGGGTCCAATGCAAAATTGACACCTCATTTTCTCCATTCTCAAGAGCTTTGAGTCTCTGCAAAACATATACATGTGTAGACACAAATAAGTGAAATAGAATGAAGGCTTTTTCAGCTTTAGCTTTTATTCCGTTTGGGAGCTAAAGTCGCACAAACTTTTGTTTACAAAACTTCGATGGCCTATAGTTCGCAAGTTATGCAATCAGTAGACATAAGATTGTGCCTGCATGTAGACATGTTAATGGCCTTTATATATGCTAAGTTTCAGATGGCTACCTACTCATACAAGCAAGCAGTAGCGGTTTGAAATTTTCACAGTTTGGGCTACACGTTCGGGACGATTCATGACCTTAGGTGACTTGCACAATTCGGACTGAAACTAGTTCCAAATGAGAGGGTTGGGGTAAACATTCAATTGACCATATGTGCCAGAAATTCTCGTTCTTTAGTTTTCGAGTTATAGCCTCTGGACGTCGTAAACTGCACGACTTTGCCCTCGAATATCTCGACAACGGAGAAAGGAGAATTTCTGGGATTTTTACCCAAGAAATATATGGAAATTATCTGTAATTTTAGCACAGTTTCAGAACGATTCGTGAAAGTCACCTTTTAAGAATAACTTCCACTGCAGGCCCATACATAAAAGTTTGCTCCTTTATTTCTCCGCACATGGACAATTATTTGCGCTGTTATTTGCCCCAGGCATGTACCTATGTAATTACCGTTTACAGTGCAAAGATGGATGTTATCGGTCGCTGAACGTCGGAGCAGTAGGCGTTTAATGCATTTTCCCATAGGGTCCAATGCAAAATTGACACCTCATTTTCTCCATTCTCAAGAGCTTTGAGTCTCTGCAAAACATATACATGTGTAGACACAAATAAGTGAAATAGAATGAAGGCTTTTTCAGCTTTAGCTTTTATTCTGTTTGGGAGCTAAAGTCGCACAAACTTTTGTTTACCAAAATTTCGATGGCCTATAGTTCGCAAGTTATGCAATCAGTTTACATAATATTGTTCATGCATGTAGACATGTTAATGGCCTTTATATATGCCAAGTTTCAGATGGCTACCTACTCATACAAGCAAGCAGTAGCGGTTTGAAATTTTCACAATTTGGGCTACACGTTCGGGACGATTCGTGACTTTAGGTGACTTGCACAATTCGGGCTGAAACTAGTGCCAAATGAGAGGGTTGGCGTAAACATTCAATTGACCATATGTGCCAGAAATTCTCGTTCTTTAGTTTTCGAGTTATAGCCCCTGGAAGTCGTAAACTGCACGACTTTGCCCTCGAATATCTCGACAACGGAGAAAGGAGAATTTCTGGGATTTTTTCCCAAGAAATATATGGGAATTATCTGTAATTTTAGCACAGTTTCATAACGATTCGTGAAAGTCACCTTTTAAGAATAACTTCCACTGCAGGCCCATACATAAAAGTTTGCTCCTTTATTACTCTGCACATGGAAAATTATTTCCGCTGTTATTTGCCCCAGGCATGTACCTATGTAATTACCGTTTACAGTGCAAAGATGGATGTTATCGGTCGCTGAACGTCGGAGCAGTAGGCGTTTAATGCATTTTTCCATAGGGTCCAATGCAAAATTGACACCTCATTTTCTCCATTCTCAAGAGCTTTGAGTCTCTGCAAAACATATACATGTGTAGACACAAATAAGTGAAATAGAATGAAGGCTTTTTCAGCTTTAGCTTTTATTCCGTTTGGGAGCTAAAGTCGCACAAACTTTTGTTTACAAAACTTCGATGGCCTATAGTTCGCAAGTTATGCAATCAGTAGACATAAGATTGTGCCTGCATGTAGACATGTTAATGGCCTTTATATATGCTAAGTTTCAGATGGCTACCTACTCATACAAGCAAGCAGTAGCGGTTTGAAATTTTCACAGTTTGGGCTACACGTTCGGGACGATTCGTGACCTCAGGTGACTTGAACAATTCGGGCTAAAACTAGTGCCAAATGAGAGGGTTGGGGTAAACATTCAATTGACCATATGTGCCAGAAATTCTCATTCTTTAGTTTTCGAGTTATAGCCTCTGGAAGTCGTAAACTGCACGACTTTGCCCTCGAATATCTCGACAACGGAGAAAGGAGAATTTCTGGGATTTTTTCCCAAGAAATATATGGAAATTATCTGTAATTTTAGCACAGTTTCAGAACGATTCGTGAAAGTCACCTTTATAGAATAACTTCCACTGCAGGCCCATACATAAAAGTTTGCTCCTTTATTACTCTGCACATGGACAATTATTTCCGCTGTTATTTGCCCCAGGCATGTACCTATGTAATTACCGTTTACAGTGCAAAGATGGATGTTATCGATCGCTGAACGTCGGAGCAGTAGGCGTTTAATGCATTTTCCCATAGGGTCCAATGCAAAATTGACACCTCATTTTCTCCATTCTCAAGAGCTTTGAGTCTCTGCAAAACATATACATGTGTAGACACAAATAAGTGAAATAGAATGAAGGCTTTTTCAGCTTTAGCTTTTATTCCGTTTGGGAGCTAAAGTCGCACAAACTTTTGTTTACAAAAATTTCGATAGCCTATAGTTCGCAAGTTATGCAATCAGTTTACATAATATTGTTTATGCATGTAGACATGTTAATGGCCTTTATATATGCCAAGTTTCAGATGGCTACCTACTCATACAAGCAAGCAGTAGCGGTTTGAAATTTTCACAATTTGGGCTACACGTTCGGGACGATTCGTGACTTTAGGTGACTTGCACAATTCGGGCTGAAACTAGTGCCAAATGAGAGGGTTGGCGTAAACATTCAATTGACCATATGTGCCAGAAATTCTCGTTCTTTAGTTTTCGAGTTATAGCCCCTGGAAGTCGTAAACTGCACGACTTTGCCCTCGAATATCTCGACAACGGAGAAAGGAGAATTTCTGGGATTTTTTCCCAAGAAATATATGGGAATTATCTGTAATTTTAGCACAGTTTCATAACGATTCGTGAAAGTCACCTTTTAAGAATAACTTCCACTGCAGGCCCATACATAAAAGTTAGCTCCTTTATTACTCTGCACATGGAAAATTATTTCCGCTGTTATTTGCCCCAGGCATGTACCTATGTAATTACCGTTTACAGTGCAAAGATGGATGTTATCGGTCGCTGAACGTCGGAGCAGTAGGCGTTTAATGCATTTTTCCATAGGGTCCAATGCAAAATTGACACCTCATTTTCTCCATTCTCAAGAGCTTTGAGTCTCTGCAAAACATATACATGTGTAGACACAAATAAGTGAAATAGAATGAAGGCTTTTTCAGCTTTAGCTTTTATTCCGTTTGGGAGCTAAAGTCGCACAAACTTTTGTTTACAAAACTTCGATGGCCTATAGTTCGCAAGTTATGCAATCAGTAGACATAAGATTGTGCCTGCATGTAGACATGTTAATGGCCTTTATATATGCTAAGTTTCAGATGGCTACCTACTCATACAAGCAAGCAGTAGCGGTTTGAAATTTTCACAGTTTGGGCTACACGTTCGGGACGATTCATGACCTTAGGTGACTTGCACAATTCGGACTGAAACTAGTGCCAAATGAGAGGGTTGGGGTAAACATTCAATTGACCATATGTGCCAGAAATTCTCGTTCTTTAGTTTTCGAGTTATAGCCTCTGGAAGTCGTAAACTGCACGACTTTGCCCTCGAATATCTCGACAACGGAGAAAGGAGAATTTCTGGGATTTTTACCCAAGAAATATATGGAAATTATCTGTAATTTTAGCACAGTTTCAGAACGATTCGTGAAAGTCACCTTTTAAGAATAACTTCCACTGCAGGCCCATACATAAAAGTTTGCTCCTTTATTACTCTGCACATGGACAATTATTTGCGCTGTTTTTTGCCCAGGCATGTACCTATGTAATTACCGTTTACAGTGCAAAGATGGATGTTATCGGTCGCTGAACGTCGGAGCAGTAGGCGTTTAATGCATTTTCCCACTGGGTCCAATGCAAAATTGACACCTCATTTTCTCCATTCTCAAGAGCTTTGAGTCTCTGCAAAACATATACATGTGTAGACACAAATAAGTGAAATAGAATGAAGGCTTTTTCAGCTTTAGCTTTTATTCCGTTTGGGAGCTAAAGTCGCACAAACTTTTGTTTACAAAAATTTCGATGGCCTATAGTTCGCAAGTTATGCAATCAGTTGACATAAGATTGTGCCTGCATGTAGACATGTTAATGGCCTTTATATATGCCAAGTTTCAGATGGCTACCTACTCATACAAGCAAGCAGTAGCGGTTTGAAATTTTCACAGTTTGGGCTACACGTTCGGGACGATTCGTGACCTTAGGTGACTTGAACAATTCGGGCTGAAACTAGTGCCAAATGAGAGGGTTGGGGTAAACATTCAATTGACCATATGTGCCAGAAATTCTCGTTCTTTAGTTTTCGAGTTATAGCCCCTGGAAGTCGTAAACTGCACGACTTTGCCCTCGAATATCTCAACAACGGAGAAAGGAGAATTTCTGGGATTTTTTCCCAAGAAATATATGGAAATTATCTGTAATTTTAGCACAGTTTCAGAACGATTCGTGAAAGTCACCTTTTAAGAATAACTTCCACTGCAGGCCCATACATAAAAGTTTGCTCCTTTATTACTCTGCACATGGACAATTATTTGCGCTGTTTTTTGCCCAGGCATGTACCTATGTAATTACCGTTTACAGTGCAAAGATGGATGTTATCGGTCGCTGAACGTCGGAGCAGTAGGCGTTTAATGCATTTTCCCATAGGGTCCAATGCAAAATTGACACCTCATTTTCTCCATTCTCAAGAGCTTTGAGTCTCTGCAAAACATATACATGTGTAGACACAAATAAGTGAAATAGAATGAAGGCTTTTTCAGCTTTAGCTTTTATTCCGTTTGGGAGCTAAAGTCGCACAAACTTTTGTTTACAAAAATTTCGATGGCCTATAGTTCGAAAGTTATGCAATCAGTTGACATAAGATTGTGCCTGCATGTAGACATGTTAATGGCCTTTATATATGCCAAGTTTCAGATGGCTACCTACTCATACAAGCAAGCAGTAGCGGTTTGAAATTTTCTCAGTTTGGGCTACACGTTCGGGACGATTCGTGACCTTAGGTGACTTGCACAATTCGGGCTGAAACTAGTGCCAAATGAGAGGGTTGGCGTAAACATTCAATTGACCATATGTGCCAGAAATTCTCGTTCTTTAGTTTTCGAGTTATAGCCTCTGGAAGTCGTAAACTGCACGACTTTGCCCTCGAATATCTCGACAACGGAGAAAGGAGAATTTCTGGGATTTTTACCCAAGAAATATATGGAAATTATCTGTAATTTTAGCACAGTTTCAGAACGATTCGTGAAAGTCACCTTTTAAGAATAACTTCCACTGCAGGCCCATACATAAAAGTTTGCTCCTTTATTTCTCCGCACATGGACAATTATTTGCGCTGTTTTTTGCCCCAGGCATGTACCTATGTAATTACCGTTTACAGTGCAAAGATGGATGTTATCGGTCGCTGAACGTCGGAGCAGTAGGCGTTTAATGCATTTTCCCATAGGGTCCAATGCAAAATTGACACCTCATTTTCTCCATTCTCAAGAGCTTTGAGTCTCTGCAAAACATATACATGTGTAGACACAAATAAGTGAAATAGAATGAAGGCTTTTTCAGCTTTAGCTTTTATTCTGTTTGGGAGCTAAAGTCGCACAAACTTTTGTTTACCAAAATTTCGATGGCCTATAGTTCGCAAGTTATGCAATCAGTTTACATAATATTGTTCATGCATGTAGACATGTTAATGGCCTTTATATATGCCAAGTTTCAGATGGCTACCTACTCATACAAGCAAGCAGTAGCGGTTTGAAATTTTCACAATTTGGGCTACACGTTCGGGACGATTCGTGACTTTAGGTGACTTGCACAATTCGGGCTGAAACTAGTGCCAAATGAGAGGGTTGGCGTAAACATTCAATTGACCATATGTGCCAGAAATTCTCGTTCTTTAGTTTTCGAGTTATAGCCCCTGGAAGTCGTAAACTGCACGACTTTGCCCTCGAATATCTCGACAACGGAGAAAGGAGAATTTCTGGGATTTTTTCCCAAGAAATATATGGGAATTATCTGTAATTTTAGCACAGTTTCATAACGATTCGTGAAAGTCACCTTTTAAGAATAACTTCCACTGCAGGCCCATACATAAAAGTTTGCTCCTTTATTACTCTGCACATGGAAAATTATTTGCGCTGTTATTTGCCCCAGGCATGTACCTATGTAATTACCGTTTACAGTGCAAAGATGGATGTTATCGGTCGCTGAACGTCGGAGCAGTAGGCGTTTAATGCATTTTTCCATAGGGTCCAATGCAAAATTGACACCTCATTTTCTCCATTCTCAAGAGCTTTGAGTCTCTGCAAAACATATACATGTGTAGACACAAATAAGTGAAATAGAATGAAGGCTTTTTCAGCTTTAGCTTTTATTCCGTTTGGGAGCTAAAGTCGCACAAACTTTTGTTTACAAAACTTCGATGGCCTATAGTTCGCAAGTTATGCAATCAGTAGACATAAGATTGTGCCTGCATGTAGACATGTTAATGGCCTTTATATATGCTAAGTTTCAGATGGCTACCTACTCATACAAGCAAGCAGTAGCGGTTTGAAATTTTCACAGTTTGGGCTACACGTTCGGGACGATTCGTGACCTTAGGTGACTTGAACAATTCGGGCTAAAACTAGTGCCAAATGAGAGGGTTGGGGTAAACATTCAAGTGACCATATTTGCCAGAAATTCTCGTTCTTTAGTTTTCGAGTTATAGCCCCTGGAAGTCGTAAACTGCACGACTTTGCCCTCGAATATCTCGACAACGGAGAAAGGAGAATTTCTGGGATTTTTTCCCAAGAAATATATGGAAATTATCTGTAATTTTAGCACAGTTTCAGAACGATTCGTGAAAGTCACCTTTATAGAATAACTTCCACTGCAGGCCCATACATAAAAGTTTGCTCCTTTATTACTCTGCACATGGACAATTATTTCCGCTGTTATTTGCCCCAGGCATGTACCTATGTAATTACCGTTTACAGTGCAAAGATGGATGTTATCGATCGCTGAACGTCGGAGCAGTAGGCGTTTAATGCATTTTCCCATAGGGTCCAATGCAAAATTGACACCTCATTTTCTCCATTCTCAAGAGCTTTGAGTCTCTGCAAAACATATACATGTGTAGACACAAATAAGTGAAATAGAATGAAGGCTATTTCAGCTTTAGCTTTTATTCCGTTTGGGAGCTAAAGTCGCACAAACTTTTGTTTACAAAAATTTCGATGGCCTATAGTTCGCAAGTTATGCAATCAGTTGACATAAGATTGTGCCTGCATGTAGACATGTTAATGGCCTTTATATATGCCAAGTTTCAGATGGCTACCTACTCATACAAGCAAGCAGTAGCGGTTTGAAATTTTCACAGTTTGGGCTACACGTTCGGGACGATTCGTGACCTTAGGTGACTTGAACAATTCGGGCTGAAACTAGTGCCAAATGAGAGGGTTGGGGTAAACATTCAATTGACCATATGTGCCAGAAATTCTCGTTCTTTAGTTTTCGAGTTATAGCCCCTGGAAGTCGTAAACTGCACGACTTTGCCCTCGAATATCTCAACAACGGAGAAAGGAGAATTTCTGGGATTTTTTCCCAAGAAATATATGGAAATTATCTGTAATTTTAGCACAGTTTCAGAACGATTCGTGAAAGTCACCTTTTAAGAATAACTTCCACTGCAGGCCCATACATAAAAGTTTGCTACTTTATTACTCTGCACATGGACAATTATTTGCGCTGTTATTTGCCCCAGGCATGTACCTATGTAATTACCGTTTACAGTGCAAAGATGGATGTTATCGGTCGCTGAACGTCGGAGCAGTAGGCGTTTAATGCATTTTCCCATAGGGTCCAATGCAAAATTGACACCTCATTTTCTCCATTCTCAAGAGCTTTGAGTCTCTGCAAAACATATACATGTGTAGACACAAATAAGTGAAATAGAATGAAGGCTATTTCAGCTTTAGCTTTTATTCCGTTTGGGAGCTAAAGTCGCACAAACTTTTGTTTACAAAAAATTCGATGGCCTATAGTTCGCAAGTTATGCAATCAGTTGACATCAGATTGTGCATGCATGTAGACATGTTACTTGCCTTTATATATGCCAAGTTTCAGATGGCTAAGTTCTCATACAAGCAAGCAGTAGCGGTTTGAAATTTTCACAATTTGGGCTACACGTTCGGGTCGATTCGTGACCTTAGGTGACTTGCACAATTCGGGCTGAAACTAGTGCCAGATGAGAGGGTTGGGGTAAACATTCAATTGACCATATGTGCCAGAAATTCTCGTTCTTTAGTTTTCGAGTTATAGCCCCTGGAAGTCGTAAACTGCACGACGTTGCCCTCGAATATCTCGACAACGGAGAAAGGAGAATTTTTGGGATTTTTTCCCAAGAAATATATGGGAATTATCTGTAATTTTAGCACAGTTTCAGAACGATTCGTGAAAGTCACCTTTTAAGAATAACTTCCACTGCAGGCCCATACATAAAAGTTTGCTCCTTTATTACTCTGCACATGAACAATTATTTGCGCTGTTATTTGCTCCAGGCATGTACCTATGTAATTACCGTTTACAGTGCAAAGATGGATGTTATCGGTCGCTGAACGTCGGAGCAGTAGGCGTTTAATGCATTTTCCCACTGGGTCCAATGCAAAATTGACACCTCATTTTCTCCATTCTCAAGAGCTTTGAGTCTCTGCAAAACATATACATGTGTAGACACAAATAAGTGAAATAGAATGAAGGCTATTACAGCTTTAGCTTTTATTCCGTTTGGGAGCTAAAGTCGCACAAACTTTTGTTTACAAAAATTTCGATGGCCAATAGTTCGCATGTTATGCAATCAGTTGACATAAGATTGTGCATGCATGTAGACATATTAATGGCCTTTATATATGCCAAGTTTCAGATGGCTACCTACTCATACAAGCAAGCAGTAGCGGTTTGAAATTTTCACAATTTGGGCTACACGTTCGGGACGATTCGTGACGTTAGGTGACTTGCACACTTCGGGCTGAAACTAGTGGCAAGTGAGAGGGTTGGGGTAAACATTCAATTGACCATATGTGCCAAAAATTCTCGTTCTTTAGTTTTCGAGTTATAGCCCCTTTGAAGTCGTAAACTGCACGAATTTGCCCTCGAATATCTCGACAACGGAGAAAGGAGAATTTCTGGGATTTTTTCCCAAGAAATATATGGGAATTATCTGTAATTTTAGCACAGTTTCAGAACGATTCGTGAAAGTCACCTTTTAAGAATAACTTCCACTGCAGGCCCATACATAAAAGTTTGCTCCTTTATTGCTCTGTACATGGACAATTATTTGTGCTGTTATTTGCCCCAGGCATGTACCTATGTAATTACCGTTTGCAGTGCAAAGATGGATGTTATCGGTCGCTGAACGTCGGAGCAGTAGGCGTTCAATGCATTTTCCCGTATGGTCCAAATCAAAATTGACAACTCATTTTCTCCATTCTCAAGAGCTTTGAGTCTCTGCAAAACATATACATGTGTAGACACAAATAAGTGAAATAGAATGAAGGCTATTTCAGCTTTAGCTTTTATTCCGTTTGGGAGCTAATGTTGCACAAACTTTTGTTTACAAAAATTTCGATGGCCTATAGTTCGCAAGTTATGCAATCAGTTGACATTATATTGTGCATGCATGTAGAAATGTTAATGGCCTTTATATATGCCAAGTTTCAGACGGCTACCTACTTACACAAGCAAGCAGTAGCGGTTTGAAATTTTCACAATTTGGGCTACACGTTCGGGAAGATTCGTGACCTTAGGTGACTTGCACAATTCGGGCTGAAACTAGTGCCAAATGAGAGGGTTGGGGTAAACATTCAATTGACCATATGTGCCAGAAATTCTCGTTCTTTAGTTTTCGAGTTATAGCCCCTGGAAGTCGTAAACTGCACGACTTTGCCTTCGAATATCTCGACAACGGAGACAGGAGAAATTCTGGGATTTTTTCCCAAGAAATATATGGGAATTATCTGTAATTTTAGCACAGTTTCAGAACGATTCGTGAAAGTCACCTTTTAAGAATACCTTCCACTGCAGGCAAATACATAAAAGTTTGCTCCTTTATTACTCTGTACATGGACAATTATTTGCGCTGTTATTTGCCCCAGGCATGTACCTATGTAATTACCGTTTACAGTGCAAAGATGGATGTTATCGGTCGCTGAACGTCGGAGCAGTAGGCGTTCAATGCATATTCCCATAGGGTCCAATGCAAAATTGACACCTCATTTTCTCCATTCTCAAGAGCTTTGAGTCTCTGCAAAACATATACATGTGTAGACACAAATAAGTGAAATAGAATGAAGGCTATTTCAGCTTTAGCTTTTATTCCGTTTGGGAGCTAAAGTCTCACAAACTAATGTTTACAAAAAATTCGATGGCCAATAGTTTGCATGTTATGCAATCAGTTTACATAAGATTGTGCATGCATGTAGACATGTTAATGGCCTTTATATATGACAAGTTTCAGATGGCTACCTACTCATACAAGCAAGCAGTAGCGGTTTGAAATTTTCACAATTTGGGCTACACGTTCGGGACGATTCGTGACCTTAGGTGACTTGCACAATTCGGGCTGAAACTAGTGCCAAATGAGAGGGTTTGGGTAAACATTCAATTGACCATATGTGCCAGAAATTCTCGTTCTTTAGTTTTCGAGTTATAGCCCCTTTGAAGTCGTAAACTGCACGACTTTGCCTTCGAATATCTCGACAACGGAGAAAGGAGAATTTCTGGGCTTTTTCCCCAAGAAATATATGGGAATTATCTGTAATTTTAGCACAGTTTCAGAACGATCCGTGAAAGTCACCTTTTAAGAATAACTTCCACTGCAGGCCCGTACATATAAGTTTGCTCCTTTATTACTCTGTACATGGACAATTATTTGCGCTGTTATTTGCCCCAGGCATGTACCTATGTAATTACCGTTTACAGTGCTAAGATGGATGTTATCGGTCGCTGAACGTCCGAGCAGTAGGCGTTCAATGCATTTTCCCGTAGGGTCCAAAGCAAAATTGACACCTCATTTTCTCCATTCTCAAGAGCTTTGAGTCTCTGCAAAACATATACATGTGTAGACACAAATAAGTGAAATAGAATGAAGGCTATTTCAGCTTTAACTTTTATTCCGTTTGGGAGCTAAAGTCGCACAAACTTTTGTTTACAAAAATTTCGATGGCCTATAGTTCGCTAGTTATGCAATCAGTTGACATAAGATTGTGCATGCATGTAGACATGTTAATGGCCTTTATATATGCCAAGTATCAGATGACTACCTACTCATGAAAGCAAAGGGCTAATCCTTTGACTTGCACAATTCGGGCTGAAACTAGTGCCAAATGAGAGGGTTGGGGTAAACATTCAATTGACCATATGTGCCAGAAATTCTCGTTCTTTAGTTTTCGAGTTATAGCCCCTGGAAGTCGTAAAGTGCACGACTTTGCCCTCGAATATCTCGACAACGGAGAAAGGAGAATTTCTGGGATTTTTTCCCAAGAAATATATGAGAATTTTCTGTAATTTTAGCACAGTTTCAGAACGATTCGTGAAAGTCACCTTTTAAGAATAACTTCCACTGCAGGCCAATACATAAAAGTTTGCTCCTTTATTACTCTGCACATGGACAATTATTTGCGCTGTTATTAGCCCCAGGCATGTACCTATGTAATTAACGTTTACATCGCAAAGATGGATGTTATCGGTCGCTGAACGTCGGAGCAGTAGGCGTTTAATGCATTTTCCCATAGGGTCCAATGCAAAATTGACACCTCATTTTCTCCATTCTCAAGAGCTTTGAGTCTCTGCAAAACATATACATGTGTAGACACAAATAAGTGAAATAGAATGAAGGCTATTTCAGCTTTAGCTTTTATTCCGTTTGGGAGCTAAAGTCGCACAAACTTTTGTTTACAAAAATTTCGATGGCCTATAGTTCGCAAGTTATGCAATCAGTTGTAATAAGATTGTGCATGCATGTAGACATGTTAATGGCTTTTATTTATGCCAAGTTTCAGTTGGCTACCTACTCACACAAGCAAGCAGTAGCGGTTTGAAATTTTCACAATTTGGGCTACACGTTCGGGACGATTCGTGACCTTAGGTGACTTGCACAATTCGGGCTGAAACTAGTGCCAAATGAGAGGGTTGGGGTAAACATTCAATTGACCATATGTGCCAGAAATTCTCGTTCTTTAGTTTTCGAGTTATAGTCCCTGGAAGTCGTAAACTGCACGACTTTGCCCTCGAATATCTCGACAACGGAGAAAGGAGAATTTCTGGGATTTTTTCCCAAAAAAATATATGGGTATTATCTGTAATTTTAGCACAGTTTCAGAACGATTCGTGAAAGTCACCTTTTAAGAATAACTTCCACTGCAGGCCCATACATAAAAGTTTGCTCGTTTATTACTCTGCACATGGACAACTATATGCGCTGTTATTTGCCCCAGGCATGTACCTATGTAATTACCGTTTACAGTGCAAAGATGGATGTTATCGGTCGCTGAACGTCGGAGCAGTAGGCGTTTAATGCATTTTCCCATAGGGTCCAATGCAAAATTGACACCTCATTTTCTCCATTCTCAAGAGCTTTGAGTCTCTGCAAAACATATACATGTGTAGACACAAATAAGTGAAATAGAATGAAGGCTATTTCAGCTTTAGCTTTTATTCCGTTTGGGAGCTAAAGTCGCACAAACTTTTGTTTACAAAAATTTCGATGGCCTATAGTTTGCAAGTTATGCTATAAGTTAACATAATGTTGTGCATGCATGTAGATATGTTAATGGCCTTTATATATGCCAAGTTTCAGATGGCTACCTACTCATACAAGCAAGCAGTAGCGGTTTGAAATTTTCACAATTTGGGCTACACGTTCGGGACGATTCGTGACCTTAGGTGACTTGCACAATTCGAGCAGAAACTAGTGCCAAATGAGAGGGTTGGGGTAAACATTCAATTGACCATATGTGCCAGAAATTCTCGTATTTTAGTTTCCGAGTTATAGCTCCTGGAAGTCGTAAACTGCACGACTTTGCCCTCGAATATCTCGACAACGGAGAAAGGAGAATTTCTGGGATTTTTTCCCAAGAAATATATGGGAATTATCTGTAATTTTAACACAGTTTCAGAATGATTCGTGAAAGTCACCTTTTAAGAATAACTTCCACTGCAGGCCCATACATAAAAGTTTGCTCCTTTATTACTCTGCACATGGACAATTAATTTGCGCTGTTATTTGCCCCAGGCATGTACCTATGTAATTACCGTTTACAGTGCAAAGATGGATGTTATCGGTCGCTGAACGTCGGAGCAGTAGGCGTTTAATGCATTTTCCCATAGGGTCCAATGCAAAATTGACACCTCATTTTCTCCATTCTCAAGAGCTTTGAGTCTCTGCAAAACATATACATGTGTAGACACAAATAAGTGAAATAGAATGAAGGCTATTTCAGCTTTAGCTTTTATTCCGTTTGGGAGCTAAAGTCGCACAAACTTTTGTTTACAAAAATTTCGATGCCCTATAGTTCGCAAGTTATGCAATCAGTTGACATAAGATTGTGCAAGCATGTAGACATGTTAATGGCCTTTATATATGTCAAGTTTCAGATGGCTACCTACTCATACAAGCAAGCAGTAGTGGTTTGAAATTTTCACAATTTGAGCTACACGTTCGGGACGATTCGTGACCTTAGGTGACTTGCACAATTCGGGCTGAAACTAGTGCCAAATGAGAGGGTTGGGGTAAACATTCAATTGACCATATGTGCCAGAAATTCTCGTTCTTTAGTTTTCGAGTTATAGCCCCTGGAAGTCGTAAACTGCACGACTTTGCCCTCGAATATCTCGACAACGGAGAAAGGAGAATTTCTGGGATTTTTTCCCAAGAAATATATGGGAATTATCTGTAATTTTAGCACAGTTTCAGAACGATTCGTGAAAGTCACCTTTTAAGAATAACTTCCACTGCAGGCCCATACATAAAAGTTTGCTCCTTTATTACTCTGCACATGGACAATTATTTGCGCTGTTATTTGCCCCAGGCATGTACCTATGTAATTACCGTTTACAGTGGAAAGATGGATGTTATCGGTCGCTGAACGTCGGAGCAGTAGGCGTTTAATGCAGTTTCCCATAGGGTCCAATGCAAAATTGACACCTCATTTTCTTCATTCTCAAGAGCTTTGAGTCTCTGCAAAACATATACATGTGTAGACACAAATAAGTGAAATAGAATGAAGGCTATTTCAGCTTTAGCTTTTATTCCGTTTGGGAGCTAAAGTCGCACAAACTTTTGTTTACAAAAATTTCGATGGCCTATAATTCGCAAGTTATGCAATCAGTTGACATAAGATTGTGCAAGCATGAAGACATGTTAATGGCCTTTATATATATCAAGTTTCAGATGGCTACCTACTCATACAAGCAAGCAGTAGTGGTTTGAAATTTTCACAATTTGGGCTACACGTTCGGGACGATTCGTGACCTTAGGTGACTTGCACAATTCGGGTTGAAACTAGTGCCAAATGAGAGGGTTGGGGTAAACATTTAATAGACCATATGTGCCAGAAATTCTCGTTCTTTAGTTTTCGAGTTATAGCCCCTGGAAGTCGTAAACTGCACGACTTTGCCCTCGAATATCTCGACAACGGAGAAAGGAGAATTTCTGGGATTTTTTCCCAAGAAATATATGGGAATTATCTGTAATTTTAGCACAGTTTCAGAACGATTCGTGAAAGTCACCTTTTAAGAATAACTTCCACTGCAGGCCCATACATAAAAGTTTGCTCCTTTATTGGAGTCCAAGGTTTGAACCATAGAAATACATAGAAAAATATTCAAAACTCTTCTGCTTCAGAACCACACGGCTCAGATGCTTGAAATTTGGTATGTAGCATTGCCTAATAGTCCTTTGCCAAGTTTGTTCAAACGGTGGCCCAAGGATGCAAAATGGCCCCTTGGCATGGAGTCCAAGGTTTCAACCATAGAAATGCAAAGAAAATATTCAATAATCTTCTTCTTCAGAACCGCAAGGCTTAGATGCTTGAATTTGGTATGAAGCATTGCCTAGTAGTCCTTTACCAAGTTTGTTCAAATGATGGCCCTAGGATCCAAAATGGCCCCGCGACATGGAGTCCTTTGTTTGAACCATAGAAATACATAGAAAAATATTCAAGAATCTTCTTTTTCAGAACCACTTGGCTCACATGCTTGAAATTGAAATAAAATAATAATAATAATAATAATAGACTTTATTTCTAGAGGGTGACACATTTAGCAAAAACTAATCTTCCATGAGGCCCTCCCTGACTACAAATATGTACAAACAAACAGAAACTGACGAAAAAAAAAAAGAAGACATAATGTTAATTATTTGGTACGTAGCTTTGCCAAGTAGTCATTTACCAAGTTTGTTCAAATGATGACCCCAGGGTCTAAAATTGTCCTGCCCCAGGGGGTCCTGGGTTTGAACCATAGAACTGCATAGGAAACTACCATAGAACTACATAGGAAACTATTCAAAAATCTTCTTCTTCACAACCACTTGGCTCAGATGCTTGAAAATTGATATGATGCATTGCCTGGTAGTCTTTAATCAAGTTTGTTCAAATGATGGCCCCAGGGTCCAAAATGGCCCTGCGGCAGGGATTCCTGAGGTTGAGCCATAGAAATACATAGGAAACTATTAAAAAAAAGTCTTCTACTTCAAAACCACTTGGCATAGATGCTTGAAATTTGGTATGATGCATTGCCTGGTGGACTCCTACAAAGTTTGTGTAAATGGTGGCCCTGTGATTCAAAATGGCCCTATGGAGGGGAGTCTTAGTTTCGAAATTAAAATGTACTTAAAAATCCTCTTCTCCTTAGTGCAGATGCTTGAAATTTGGAATGATGCATTGCCTAGTGGCCCCTTACCAAGTTTGTTCAAAAGATGGCGCCAGGTTCAAAAATGGTCCCGCCCCAGGGGGTCCTGGATTTGAACCATAGAAATGAATAGAAAAAGATTCAAAAATCTTCTTCTTCAGAACCACTTGGCTCAGAGGCTTGGATTTAGCTTCTTGCATTGCCTGGTGGTCCTTTACCAAGATTATTCAAATGATGGCCCCAGGGTCCAAAATGACCCGGCCCTAGGGTGTCCAGGATTTGAACCATAGTAATACATAGAAAATATACAAAATTCTTCTTGCTCAGAACCATTTGGAAATGGTTGCAAATTATCAGGTTTGTTGAAATTATGACCCTAGTTTGACCTTTAACCTTATCGCTCAGGTGAGCGATTCAGGGCCTCTTGGCCCTCTTGTTTAAAATATATATGAGCTGCGACATGACAAAATCAACAAAGTGGCATGTGCGCCCAGCGAAAACTCAGATCAGCTTGGGCAGTCACACAGCCTGATCAGAGTCTTCGCTTTGTTCTTTAAGAGTAGCTACGGGTCCAAGCTAGCTCCATGCGGACAGCGAGGACTCTGATCAGACGGGGCGGGTGCCTAGGCTGATCTATGTCTTCGCTGGGCGCATATGCCACTTTATTGATTTTGTCGTGGCGCGGCTCAATAAATGAAGATATCCAGGGAGGGCTATAATCACAAAGCACCACCCACCCAAGACATTGAAAGATGCGAATGACAAAACGCAACAGGACACCTTCGATAATACACACTCAATCTTGTAAAGAAGACGCGCAACAGACGAAAAGATACAAAAAACATTGAAACGGTCAGCAGACTTTAAATAAACTTTACGCATGCAAAGGCACCATTTTCTTCCGCACACTACTAGATTAATTTATCTTTGATATAAGAATTTGATGGCCGTTGACTCCCGTCGGATTCCCCGGTTAAGTCTTAAACAGTCAGGGGTTTTACTTTGTATGGTCATTTTCGAAATACATGTAGTAGCCTCCCTTTGAATTTTCTTCGAATGACTAAACTTCGAGTGACTTGCATGTGGCTGTCTTGATTTCCCTGGAATGAGTTTGTATAAATAGTTGTAACTGAAAGATATTATTAATAACACCGATTTCGTATCTACCCTAATGTGCCTAAATATTGGGACACCTAAAACTTTTTTTTTTCCATTTGGGACAAATGGAAAATTACTGGTTTTAGGTGTCCCAATACATAAGCACATTAGGGTATTTTTTCAGCTTCTTTGCTGTTTGTTCCCTATTGTATATGGGTTCATTTGCTTTGATGGTCTCTGATTTACAATTTAATATCAGCTTTAACTCTGTCCTTCTCTCTCTCACTCTCTCTTGTCAAATGTCATGTATTTGTAACTTTTGTTTATATTATAATCACGTAGAAGAAAATGCCAAAGCTAATATCTGCAGTTTAGACAAATAATACTGCGTTTCAATTTACATCATGGTGCCATGACACATCACAAAGAAAAAAAAATCACGTTTACATTTTACCTGTAAACTTTAAATATTTCAATTATTTATGCGTGGAGACTCTACGGTGATTTACTTCAATGAAAGAGAGACGAGCGCAAAGCAATTAGATTTTGTCACACACAGACACTCAACAGAAACAAAGATCAACAAAGATTGCATACGTGAACAGTGATCAATCAGACTAGCTACAGCATCTGAGCAGTAAAGATAGCCCTTTTACATGTAGTTCGCCTACCGGTTTCTCAAGAATCCACTTTCAGCTAATACTCTAGCCAGACTGTGCAGTCTGCTCTGAGAATTCACTGAACGCAACAGCAGTAAGGTCTCTTCATGTACGTTTCTGCTCAATTACTTATCAAATTGTTTATACTCCTTACCAATTAGTGAGTTCTAACATTTACCATATTAATTTAATCTCTATGGGATTCTTGGAAAAGTGCAGGGATAGCCCAAAATTTGGAATTAATCAACGTAATAGCTTGGCTTCAGGGTGGAACTGGGTTCTTTGATTCAGGCTGTATTAAGCTTTTCATTGTTTTTACATTGTCAGTGACAGGCGAAGTAAGTTTGAAATAAATAACAAAATGGAAACCATTGTCGCCTTGCCAATTACAGATGTACTCCCTCGCAATTTCATCATTTCAAAATTAAATCTTTTTACTACATTTCATCATATATCTGTAGCCTTCATTAAAGTTCCAAAAATACGAGATTGAGACAAATATGAATAGAATTGATAATTTCATTACTCAAATGCAGATTAGATTAGAAATTATTCCTCGATTTCCTTTCGTTGACTGGGCGGTGCTTATTTCTGACCTTACCTTCGACGAGTATATTTTCGAAAAAGGTATAATGCGGTAATGTTTTTTATGCTCACTCTCGCAGAACAAAGCTCACCTTTACAAAAAGCACGGCATGATTGGAGACCGCACAACGCTATCCTTTTTTTTCTTCTTTCAATACAGCATACAGACAGCGTCTAAACAACGTTGTGACGACTAGTCCTTGAGATGACCCAGCTAAATTTTCGTTTGGCTGCACCCCAGAAGGGACAAAGGTTTTATGGTATCATTTTAAAGGTATGAATATAAGCTTTCAGAATCAGCTTGTCTTCTACTTGTGGATGTATCCGTTAGGGTTGTAGACACGGTTTTGTAAAGGTACCCTCCGTCACCTTTTTGTCGTCAATATAACTGAAATGCCAATATCTACACGTTGTAAATACTGATCAGAGCCCATTTCATGTATGTATAGAGCTGGTAACAGATTCTCTTCTCTAAAGTGGAGCTCTAGTAAGTAGTATTTGCAGAAAGTCCTGTCCAAATGGTGTTGACTAACATCTGTTAACCCTCTAACTGCTTGGCTTAAGCCTGCGCCTGTAAATTACATATGATACTTGTGAATATTTCCATACTATTAAGGTATAGTCGCTAATTCAGTTTGTTGTGTTTCCTGCTAGCATTTGCCCATTGCGCTTTCTTAAGGAATTGGAAAAATAACAATCTGCTTGATTTCTTTTGTTATGGAGGTCACGTAAATAACAATGTTTCATATTAGTCCATTCCAGTAAACTAATCAACGTTCCCAAATATTTTGAAAACCTCTCATATTATATTCTGACCAATTTTATTAACTGTGGTTGCTTAAGACTTGTTGATACTTTTACAATTTAGGTTTACGGTGTCACTGCGTGTGTTTTATACGTGAGAAAATTGGAATATCCCAATCTTATACTGATTGTAACTTGGACAATTTCTGAACACAATCAGTTTTGTTGTAGTGTTCTAGATTCTTGCTGTATAAATCAACACATTTACTGTTGTACTTTCCCAACTCAGCATACTTGCTGTCTTTTTTTTGGCACTAGATACTTAATATTTAGTCTTAAAGACAAAGGCGACCAAATACTTCCTGCATTGAAAACTTTATAAAATTTCGAATGTATTCTATATCATTTATTCGCTCATCAATCTTGAAATAAAAACCTATGTCACCGCATCAAATTTTAAAATATCTGAACTGGAAAGATACCACTCTCGACTGCTTTCCCGAAAAAAGCACCAAACAAGCCTGGTATTTAATTTCAACTAAATGATGACTTTAATAAAGCTTAAAATTATGATGTCTAGTCAGAATGATATAGAAAATGTTACTTCTACCACCCAAAAGCTTGTATTTTAAGATGAAACAAAATTTTGCAATGACAATTTTAGTAGCTGGCCGAAAACTCCTTAAAAATATCTTCCTGTCCGCTGTATGTTGGACCTTACAGAAACACTCTACATTGAGAGTCTCACCAAACATGTTATTTTCCCGAGACGAACTTTTCAGCAAATAGAAAATTAAAAGAAAAGTAGGGGTCACCGTACTTATTACTTTTGTAATAAACAAACTCTACCCCTTTCCCCACATTTATTACGTGGCGCACGTTTATATAAAAAGCTTGAAAAGATAGTGTATCACATCCAGATAACTTGGATTTTGCTTGCACACAACAAATAAGCACAATATGCATTGAAATAAATCATATTGGTAAGTAAGTTGCCATTAAACTTACTCACATGATGGATAAATATAAAAATTGCAAAAATTGCAAAAATCGTAAAATTACTATTTCCTTAAGTTTATGTCCAATTTTATCCCCAAACTAATGAAATAAGCCCAAAATGATATTCAAACCGCAAACTTTAGCCATTTCCTTACCCAGTTATAATAATATATTGACTCTGGGGTAACTTTCATTTTTTGCAAATACTTTAAAATGGCGGAAAGGTCGCATATGTCTTTAAAACAAACCAAAGACATAACATAAAATCACTGTAGTTGTAGGTCAGCATTTTTCATGTATGAATCAAATCAAATGACAAACAGTAAGCAGTTGGTCTAGTAAGGAAACTGCCTCATCAGCTTTGTGCATGAAATTTTTCATGTAGAAATGCCTAGTTTCACTGGTAATCTACAATACATGTACAAATTGTTATAGTGTTTATAAAAATGATTTGGATTTTAAGAGCCTGCAAAGAGAAATACTGTTGAAAAGAGAAATGCCAACTGACAATAAAAGTTTTTTTTCTTTTTGACTGAATGTTAGTTTAAAATTTTCTTGTTGAGCACGTTTGATTTTGTTTAGATTATAGGGAGAGTTTACGTTACGAAGGAAAATGTTCTTGCTAAACTGAAATTTTTAGATAAAATCGGGAAATAATTACATTTTGTCAAAGACTATATTGAATTGTCTATTTATGTTCCTAACGATGATGTCTCAGTTAAGCAGGACTTTTGGAGTATAATATTAGAAACATGAAATTGAAATTACTGTACTAGTGATGCGCGGAGATGAGTAATTAATTTGCTATGCAGCAAGCTAGAGTTGGGCTCGAGAAATATTTCCCTTTATGATTGTCTTAATTCCCGTAATGCTACTTTTGCTTTTTCTCGTGTAACAAATACTTTTCAACAGTACTTTAAAGAGTTGCTAAAGCATGGAACCTTATGTTCGTTTTATTGACAAAGTTTTTTTTTTTTTTTTTTAATATTGTTTTTTTTTTTTTTTTTCAAGTTGAAGTATAAGTAGTAGGATTAGTTTAAATGGTTCAATCCATGTGTATTTGCAAATGAAAAAGGACAGAAAATATTGCTTTAGGACAATGATGATGAGGGCTTTATTGGCCAAGCTAATTTGTCTGTTTCTCCTATAATGTTTTGCAGCATGATAAGAGAAGAAAAGGCAGCAAAACACAACGGGTGACGTTTATAACCATTTTGTCATGCAATTCACTAATACATCCCACCGAATGTGTAGTAATATGGCATTTTGAGTAAGCCTTAAACAAATAATATAGTTAATTTATAATTTTACTTATCAGGGATTAGTACAAAACATTATTTTTATTATCTCGCCTTAAACAGCCTATTTTGTTGCAATCACTTTGGGGTGAATTATTTATAAAGTCCTACCGCTTATCATGTTCTTCCAGAGCATCATGTCTGATGCTCTGGAAGAACATGACGGAAAGGTTAGCATAGGCGGCAGAAATATTACCAACCTGCGGTTTGCCGATGACATAGACGCTCTTGCTGAGAAAGAGCAGGAACTAGAAGCTCTAGTTGAAAGTCTCGACCAGACCTGCACAAGGTATAAGATGGAGATCAGTGCTGAGAAGACCAAACTGATGACAAACAGCGCAGATGGCATCCAGAGGGAGATCAAGGTAAAGGGGCAGAAGCTGAAACCAATTTGGAGAGATAACAACATATCTCTTGGATCAAATGTGACACTTATGAGCTCCCTTGTCATTTCCATATTTCTGTATGCCTGTGAATCATGGACCTTGACAGAAGAGTTAGAGAAAAGAACGCAGGCCTTTGAGATGAGATGCTACCGAAGGTTACTGAACATTTCGTACAAGGACCATATAACCAATGAGGAGGTTCGCAGGAAGATCCAAGCAGCCATTGGAGAATATGATGAACTCCTGATGCTGGTCAAGAAACGGAAACTAAGGTGGTTTGGCCACGTCTCAAGGTCTTCTGGTTTAGCAAAGACAATTCTTCAGGGCACAGTGAAAGGAAAAAGAAGAAGAGGTAGACAGAAGAAGAGGTGGGAAGACAATATCAAGGAGTGGACTGGAATGGATTTTGCCAGCTCAACTAGGGCAGCTGAAGACAGGACAAGGTGGAAAGGGATTGTTTTGAAGTCAGCTGTGGTACCCCAACGACCTAGTAAGGTTATGGGATAGAATAGAAAAAAATAGACCGCTTATCAACAGCATCCTTTGCCACACATAACAAATAAAGATGATACAACATTTTGGCTGTATCCAAACAAATAATAAAGCAATATATGTATTGAAAGTTGTTTGAATGTTATCAGTCTTTCATAAAAGTTTATGCACTGCTAGAAGCTTAACGGAATAAGCAAAGGGCATGAAAATAACCTGGTCAGGAAAAAATGGTAATATGATGGTGATAAATAGAGCTCGGAAACAGATGGATTATGGGAAACTCTAAGTTTTGTTCTAAGCTTCAAAGTTTAAAGCCTCAAATCTAAAAGATTTGCTATTGGTTGGGTTAATGTCAGTAATATTCTGCTGTATTAATGACGAGGCCTATACAAACAGGTAACGTTGATTACAGCTCCGAAGGTAAACGTTTTACTACAGGTAAATGCGCACCAATATATATACTTGCTGAATCTGATTTCAATGTTTGTTTTAAATGCTTGTTTTAGTATTGTTGCTACAGTTGTACATTTGTAAAGGAGTAAGAGCAAACTACTTCATCTTTAAAGACCCCCATGTGTCTTGTTAAGATGTTTGAACTATTCAAGATCTAATTATAATACATGTATTTGAATTTGAGTTCTTAAGTATATATACGGACGACAACCAACCAATCTTAAGTATATAATGAAACACTGAAAGGTAGATTGTGGGGCGCAAATGACCCTTTAGACATAATTTTACACATTTTATCCTGGGACCATTGAAGCTAAATTAAATTATGTATAGACTACAACTATGTTACTCAACGTTACTGCTAGACTTCCATTTAAAATCCATCTAACTCAGATTATAATAATTTGAAGACATATAAAATTCGTAGCTCGATAAAGTGACGTCTGTGTTGGGCTACTTAAGATTAAGTATGATCACAATCAAGAATCACTATCGACAATTCGAACTTTCATCTGTGTCTAACGGTCATTCGTCGAATTTGTATGAATCCTTACAAAATAAATTTCATTCTCGATTCAGCTGATTTGCAAGTGCTACATAACTCTCATTTAAACGGTGTCAATCAGTTCTGTCGATAAGGCACGATTTGAAAATGCATGATAGTATATGTTTAATGAGAATCTAAACTATAAACTTTAAATCATGAGTTATTAAGATCCTGGTTGTTTAATTGTAGATGTGTTGTTGTTATCTACGTTACACATCTTATATGATTGCTTTTGCTTTTAAAAACATCATATTGCTTTATGTATTAAAATAAATGCAATATATAACAGGACTGAATAATGTTTTCTGCCTGTCATGACTCGGTTAGTTGGTTGGTTGGTTTCGGTTTAAAGACTCTTTGAGACAGTATTTCAGTCTATATTGAACTGCCTCTAAAAAGAGAGGGAGAAAGAAAAGGGATGATGGACGAGAGAAATATATGCAAACCCCCACCTGCACCTACTGGAAGCAAGTAGGCCATTGCCCTACAGTAATCCAAATTTATAGGACATACCGGCATTGAAATTTACTCAGCTCCATCGCCCGACCCGGTCGACCAACCCTAAAAATTTGTGGGCTAGGCATGTAATATAGCTAGGCATGTGATATATTCTATACAAATAAAATAAAACAACTTAAACGATTTTTGTTACTATCCTGTAAACAAGTGTTCTTTACTGTAGAAACAATGTAATTGCAAGACGGTGTTTTCTTTTTAAGTTTTGTCCACCATGTGGAGCGACAAAGACATTCACTACCATCTATACCTATAAAACTGATGAGTATTGATCAGTGTCATGTCTACGCCCAGTAGCATAGATAGATCACAAATGCTGAAATAGCAAACAGAATTAAGTACATCATGCTGAAAGCTAATATAAACATGTATAGAAAAATAAAACTAACATTTTGGATAATCTTTAATCGTGTTTGCCATAAAATGCATTTTCAGTGGCCGCCATTCTGAGTCAAGATGGCCGCCATGAAAAAACTTTTCTAGCTTTGTATCTCTGTACCAAACTGATGACAAACAGCGCAGATGGCATCCAGAGAGAGATCAAGGTAAAGGGGCAGAAGCTGGGTACTGTAAGCAGCTTCAAATACCTTGGAGCAGTTGTCTCAGATGATGGCTCAAAACAGGACGTTCTCTCAAGGATAGCACAAGCCACTTCAGCTCTTGCCAAGCTGAAACCAATTTGGAGAGATAACAACATATCTCTTGGATCAAAGGTGACACTTATGCGCTCCCTTGTCATTTCCATATTTCTGTATGCCTGTGAATCATGGACCTTGACAGCAGAGTTAGAGAAAAGAACGCAGGCCTTTGAGATGAGATGCTACCGAAGGTGACTGAACATTTCGTACAAGGACCATATAACCAATGAGGAGGTTCGCAGGAAGATCCAAGCAGCCATTGGAGAATATGATGAACTCCTGACGCTGGTCAAGAAACGGAAACTAAGGTGGTTTGGCCACGTCTCAAGGTCTTCTGGTTTAGCAAAGACAATTCTTCAGGGCACAGTGAAAGGAAAAAGAAGAAGAGGTAGACAGAAGAAGAGGTGGGAAGACAATATCAAGTAGTGGACTGGAATGGATTTTGCCAGCTCAACTAGGGCAGCTGAAGACAGGACAAGGTAGAAAGGGATTGTTTTGAAGTCAGCTGTGGTGCCCCAACGACCTAGTAAGGTTATGGGATAGAATAGAATAGAATCTCTGTTTAAAATGCTTACAATAGATATGTCTATCATTGTGCCAAACTTCTTGCTTTTATCAAATAAATGTACAATGTTTCCATTTATCTGCCCTGGTATGGTGTCAATTTTATGGTTTACACACTCGCTTATGCTGGCAAGAGGGTGGGTCTGTTCCAAGTTGTCTAAAAGGCAAACGGACACATGTACAAGCGGAAGACAAACGGAATCGAAATCTGCACATTCTAAGCTGTCAAATGAGACTAAGAAACCTTTGTCCCTCTCGGGGTGCAGCCAAATCGATTTTTAAGCGACTTTTTGATTTCTATATTAAGGACTAGACGTCGATGCAACGTCATGACGTAACAACCTTGTATTCACGTCAATAAAGCGTCATAACGTTGCATCGACGTTCCTCCGACGTCGTTTCGACGTAGTGTGCCTGTATGGAAACTGTTTATCATTTGCGATGACCGATAGCGTTTACCGGACATTTTTAATCTGCCAATTATGAGTAGCAACTGATGAGCAAGCTACTTTACCGATTTTTCATGTGGACTGCTCGATTTTGACATTGAATGCAAGCCTCTAACAGCACCGCCCAGTCAACGAAAGGAAATCGAGGAATACCTAGTAAGCTTTTAGGACAATCACCTAAAACAGTCATGCGATGATGTCGATGTAATTTTCTTAATTTTACAAATGTAATAAGGATTGATAGTTAAGGATAAGTATCTGTCTGAGACCGGTAGATTGAAGATGAGAACAAGATCCCACCCCTTTCAGTATCACCGTCCAGTTGCTTATTCAGACGGTTTGAAACATTCCTTTTTCCCAAGATCAGTTGCAGCTTGGAATGGGCTTACAACTGAAGCTGTCTCTGCGGAGACAGTTGAGGAGTTTAAGTCCAAAATAGTGTAAACCTCGGGTTGGGCAGGGATAGAGCATGTAATGCCTATCCCTGAGGACTTCTTGTAAATAGTTTTAAATCTGTGTGGCCTTGTCATAGGTTGTGTAAATACTATTTCTTTTTATTTTGTTTTGTTGAAACTTATGCGCCACACCCCGCGCCTGCCATCATGGTCAGTAACTGACCGAGTGCAGAATCGAGAGAAGAAGAAGAAGAACGCAATCGATTTTGACCGAAACATCAAATGGAAAAGGAAAACGATAAAGGCGATAGCAGCGTACAAAGTAGAACAAGACAAGCGAAAGGTCAAGAGGTCAACTTTTTCCCGCCAGATGACCGCAAAGTAGCTGAGAAGGCAAATATCAAGAACCGATACAATCGAATTCAACATCCTGCTCTAAACATCACGGTTCGAGGTTATAAAACTTGAGAATAGTCGCAAACTCAAAATAAAGTACGCTGAATGGCTGCTTCCGAGCACACATGCTCGGAAGCAGCCATTCAGCGTGCTTTATTTTGAGTTTGAGATTATTCTTAAGTTAATAACCTCGGACCCAGGTAAGGATGCCAATACGGATGGCATGTAAAGCAAAACAAAGCAAGCAAAAAAAAAATCCTCAATTTCCATGCTGTAATGTTTTGAATACAGAAACAAACATGCTGAAAGTTAAGAATATTGCAGTTTTTTGTTGTTTTGTCTTTGCAGTTTGTTTTCTCATGTTTTGTACTTTTATTGATTTTAGCTGAACGTTATAAGGTTAAAAGTGAAATCTTGATCGGAAGAACAAGACATACGGCAGCATTGATTCAATAATGGAATTTCAAATAAATATTCTGTTTAATGGCGGTGTATTTCAGTATTTCACAGACTTGAAATGAACTGACCGTATAGGGTGATGTACAGATGTAACTAATTTACATACAGCCGATGCCAATCGGATCGTTTGGTTTCACTCAATGGACTGAAATTAGTATACCTGATATTCGAGGAGGGACAGTTTTGCAACACTGCATTTTCGCACATGAACAGTGTTAATTAAATCGAGTCTGCTATTTTCGTTTATGTGATATGTTCTTTGCTTACAAAAAATCTTCCTTCAAAATTTATTTTACATGCGCATAACTTTTACCTTTTGTCATGTACATATTATAGCAATATACAGCGCACGAATGCAAGCTGCTAACCTCCAAAATCCCCCAATGCTAGTTACACCGGCATTCCAGAACAAAATTTGCGTGCAAGTGATACAGTATCGATTGGTTCCAAACTACATATTACCGATTAGTAGACATGTTATGTTAGACAAGCCGTTAGCAATAAAAGATACATATGAAATGTAATGAATAAGACATTCCTTCCATATATCATTAAAGCCTGGCCGAGCGATAAGACTGAAATACAGAAGGTTTTAGGCAATATTTATTTCTATCATCTTATATGTTGACACCTGCAGTCTTAATATGGAACTAACCTTTATGGAAGGTTAAACAAAATCCGATTTAAACACGCCCATCTATGCGTAAACTGTCTGCCCATACTAGAACTGCAGGTTGTAACGCCTGTAGACTTTTTTTAACGCGCGCTAGTGCTACAAAGCGATACAACTTTATTCGCGGATATCATCTTATTGCAACCAAAGGTATCAAATGAAACGAACATTTTCTTCAACGGCACATCATGTCACGCCCGGCATCTTAAGATAGACCACAGACTCAGGCATACGGCTGAAATGTAGCTTGTACAAATAGCAATGATACTTGGTGCATTATTTCTAACAGAAAGATGGCATTAATGCAAATACACAGACGCATTAACCCTTCAGAAATGTCCAAAACTAAACGGTTCATTATCAGTTTTGATATACGTATTGCTACATTTAGACCCGACATCAAGCACCTGTATCTACAGTATCGTCCGAACAAATTTCTGAATAATTTAGGACTGCAGTTACATTAATAATACATAACACATAGTAATACATATGACTAGGCTCAATTTTTGACGTAAAATAAAAACGTTTACATGCTCATAAAACTGTTGTACATTTATTTCTAAATTGAAAACACCGATTAGATGCGTTCAAGTTTTAAGGATACGGTATCAGAAATATTTGTTACGCTCAAGGGTCAGATCAAAGTTTTATGGGACCTTGGGCATGTCTGATATGAATCCAGACTGGCATGATATTTCTTCAGAAATATATACTTTGATCTTATGTAAAATCTAAAGGCTCTGTTCCAGAGTATATCAGATATGAAAACAACTTGGACTGATATATATCAGATATGAAAACAACTTTAACTTGAAGTCCATATAGAACAAAGCCCATACTATATGTGACCTTGAGTCAGCAGTAGCTTTCAAGTAATGTTAACTAGTCCTAGAAGTAATTCTAATAATTCTGGTCACAGAACACAGAAATTGAAAAAAAGAACAGGCTATACAATATAAAGTTAATGCACAGTTAATGCACAGCTGTAATGTGAGAGTTATAGACATGTCAACGTCTCAGAACTTAGAGCATAAGCACATATCAATTCAAAAATTTTGGAACCAAATTGCAAACCTTTAATAGTCTGTGATAATGACCTTTGGTCAACGGTGGCAGATCTACATCTACGTTTAGTACTACTAGTCCATCCTCAAATGAAAGATTTCGCACAAATAGACGACAAGATTAACTTAGACTTTTGGTATCATGAAAATCTTTAAGTCCATCACTTACATGTACCACTACTAGCCGCATCCAGCGACCTTGGAATACTGATTACATCGCACAATGTACAGCAAGCAATACTGTATAGAGAGATAGTGATGTTATATTCCAAGTTTCGGCTCAGATGCTGAGAGATTTTAAAGTCCAAGGTGGTTAAAATCTTTACACTTAAATGTTCACAAAAGTATACCACGATGGAAACCCTACGTTGAATAGCAAAGGTCCGGTATGAGTAACTGTTCCAACTATCTGTTGGTTAAATTAACACGCGTTTTTAATAATCATTTATTTCCCAGATACATAAATGGATATAAGTTATATCTATCAATTCTTTGGACTTACTTTTCATACAAGAAAGGCCATACATATTTACACTTTTATTTTCAATTAATTTGTCAAATCAATAATTAAAAATCAACATGTCTCATATTTCATTAGCTTCTCTAGTACTCATAACAAAAATCTTCATGTTCATTTACAACATAATGCCGTCTACATAGTAGATATCACATAAGCAGGTATGCCTCAGGCTGAAGCTATGGCTTTACGCCTTTTTAAGGTATTTGAGATACACTTTTAGGACAGAACTCTGTCATTTTGAATTTTGATCCCTTCCCAACAGACGTCAACTCAAAGGAAAGAATGAATAAAATGCAAATGGCAATTTTGCTTCCCCTGAAAGTGTTGCCACTCTTCTTAACTCATTGTTTTTGCGTTTATTATACTCGTATATTACAGAGCTGTAGATAAGAGGGAGTATTTGATGATAATTAAGGATAATTTTTCTTATTTCTCATTCAAACCATATGTTGTGACCCCTCATCTGAACCGTCTCATATGTTTTTATGCAGAATTTACAAAAATTATCCCTAATTATCACCAAATACTCCCTCTTATCTAGAGCTTTGATATCGTAACAACATGAGTTATGTTCGAGAAAAAGCATGGAGATCCTCCATTTCATTAAGTTCTGCCATTCTGTCTTCGAGATATTCATGCGTCAGGTTGTGCCTTGTGATAACCCCTTGGATCTGAAACAATTAATGAAAGTGTTAATCAGACAAGCCACAGCATTATGTACAGTTTCGTAAACCACGCCTACTCTAAACAGTTATACATCCCTCCATTAACTATAAGTTAAAAACACGGACTTATGTGAGACATTGAACACGTGCGATTTTGTTTGTGAGGGTATGTCATGTGCTAAGCTGTCATTGCATTGGCCAGTTTACACTATCAGATGACTTTTAAGTGACATTCTGGGTGTGGGTCGGAAATGTGTATTAGCTTATTTATTCAAATAAATCTTTTGTTGGTAATAATATTGAGGACAGTTAAAACTTTTGAAGCAGAGGGGCTAAAATCATTGCGTACAAACTCCCAATCAAACTAGAAAATGTGTTTATGAAACACAATGCCCCCAACGTATGGTTGCCTCTAAAGAAGGTTCATCCCCTAATATTTAAGTCAGAAAGGGGTTTTAATCGGTTTATCTACATCATAGCCTGTAACTGTATGCCAAATACAAGGAACATAGTCTAGCAGTTTTTCAGATATTTTGTTCACAAAATTATTCATATAGCTTCTTCGTATGTATTCAAAGTGCCTATGTCCGAAATGGGAAAAATTCTATCAAAAATTTATGAAACAGGCTCAAAAGTTATTCAGGTCATCTACATCTTGGTCCAAACCCGAATGCCAAATATAAGGATCCTAGCTTATTCGGTTCTTCAGATATTTTGTTCACAAGCTTGTTCCTATACAAAATGCCTACGTCGGAAAAAGGGGCATAAATTCAGTCAAAAATTAACCAATAATTTCTAATAGTTAATCAGGTCATCTACACCTTGAGCAATATTTTTCTGTGAAAAAACACGATCCTAGCATTAGGGGTTCTCGAGATATTTTGTTCACAAGGTGCCATAGGCTTACAATGCACTAAGTTGTAAAAGGGGCATACCTCTGACAAAAAATCACGATTTTTTTTTCAAAAGTTAATCAGGTCTATAACTTGAGCAATGTCATCCTGCAAAAAACCCGACCCTAGCATCAGGGGTTCTCGAGATATTTTGTTCACAAGGTCCCATACGCCTACAATGCACCAAGTCGAAAAAGGGGCATAACTCAGTCAAAAATTCACGATTTTTTTTCAAAATTTAATCAGGTCATCTGCACCTTGTGCAATGTCATCCTGCAAAAAATCATGATCCTAGCATTAGGGGTTCTTGAGATATTTTGTTTACAAGGTTCTATAGACTAAGTCGAAAAAGGGGCATAACTCTGAAAAGATGTGACCGGTGGAAATAAAGAAAAAATACGGGTCCACTTATTGTTCATGTACATGCTACATATAAAATTTCAAGATCCTAGCATAAGCGGTTCTTGAGTTTCCCAGCTTCCAAAAAGCGTTACTGACAGACAGACGGACGGAAGGCTCAAACCAATATGCCACCTCAACTCCTCCGAAGTTGGGGGGGCATCATTATGCCCATGCGTTGCAACAGAATTTTGTGAAATCGATTTGTCACCTTGGCCAAAAAGGGGCTTTCTTCTCTGTATTTGATTTGTACAAATTTGTTTAGACTCGATCCTTTACAATGAATTAGTATAGTGTCGATCTTTGAAAGTCATCTTAAATGAATTATACGGTTTCAATAAAAACGGGAAAGGAGATCACCAAAGTGCTCAATCAACTGAAGACACCGGAAGAAAAAATAAATGAGAATCGGAACATGATATATGCGATAACAGACATATTAAGACTAATAAAAAGGAACTGCAGCAAAAGAACCCCATTTGAATGGTCAGCAGCATTTCTACTGGGGGTAAAGGCACACAGGTACGCATTCAGGGAGAGTACCTCTTCTCTATTCATATTTGCCGAACTTCACACTGGGAGTCAGGCCCAGAGGTTATAAAACTTGAGTACATTCTCAAACTCAAAATATAGCACACTGATTGGCTGCTCGGAAGCAGCCAATCAGTGTGCTTTATTTTGAGTTTGAGATTATTCTCAAGTTTTGTAACCTCGAACCCAGGGATCGATAAGCCTTAAATATTTTCTTGCTGACTTACGCAATGACACAAACATAATGTATCAATACTGATATCCGATACAAACCTGGCCAAAATGATCTACCACAGGTACATGACGAAGTCCCATACTTCTAAAGAGATGGAAAACTTGCGGTACTGGTGTCAGAGGATATACTGAGTATGGTGTACTATTCATATATGACGTCACATCCTACCAATAGAAGAATATGTTAGCACAGAAAATACACATGTACATATATCGTCATACTCCGTGTTCAAGAAGTTAGTTTATTTACTTAGCAAAGAAGTACATGTACAAGGATTTCTCGTCAATGTAAATATACTATTTCCGAGTTCTCCACGAGGATTTATTTCCTCTAGGTAATTAAATCCCTGTAGATTGCTTTCCTTCCCCACAATACTCGGAGACTCGTTATTAATGTACGACCGGATACTGGCTTTAAGAACTACTTTTCCAAGTCTGTCTTTCGACTGCAGTTAGAGTTATAAAAACACCGTCAGGGTTGCCACTCATGATCTTGAGAAAATAACAGAGGCCGAATTACAAAATGTCAAAACAAAAAAAAAACTTTGGTGTGTATTTCTCGTGTGTTCAACTGAATGATTCTATGAATTCGTCAATTTTATATAGGACTGCTTTGCCTTTTATCACAAACGCTCCCCAATGTGCTGTTAGAAATGTATCATTCATTTCACAGCTGCGAGACTTTCTTCGAGGACCAGTAGCCGTTCAGAAAATGCATGTAAAGGCATGATGCAGGCTCCATAGGCAAGTTAACTATTCTTTTTTTGACAAACCTTGGCCCTTTCAGAAATCAAAATGGCGGTCAAAACATTTCGATTTCCGTGTATTCTTTCGCGCTATTGTGTAAGGCTCTCGTAAGGACTCTTGAAAAAAAAAAAAAAAAAAAAAAAAAAAGATGGAAATATTCTTGACTTGTAGAACACACGAATGTAATATACAGTTTATTGAACCGTCCGATTTTTAGAAAGGGATTCATAAACCAGGTAATGATGATGAAGTTTATTGAACCGTCCGATTTTTAGAACGGGATTCATAAACCAGGTAATGATGATGAAGTTTATTGAACCGTCCGATTTTAGAATGGGATTCATAAACCAGGTAATGATGATACATAAAGTTTGTAAGTTTCGTGAAATGGTTATTTAGTTACGATTCAATTTCTATGTTTTAAAATGATTCAAGGGCATCAACACATGCACCAACAAAACAAATACATCAAAAATTGAAAAACACCACCCTGTTTTGGTAATACATATTTAGTATAAGCTTTATAGAATTTCATTCATTGATTACTTACTTAAGGCCGAATTTGTAACTTTTAAATTGATTCAAGGGCAATAACTTATTCACTACGGATGCCATTCTGGCAAAACTTTATGTGCACAACGGTATTATGCGGATACACATTAAATCGAAGTTTCATGAAATTCCGATAATTGGTTACTTAGTCATGGCTAATTTTACTGTTTTTACATCAATTCAAGGGCGATAACTCAAGTACTCATAAAGCCAGTCAGACCAAACGGAAGACGGACGAACGGACATTGACAAAACTATATCCCTCCGCCTTCGGTGGGGATAAAAATGCAATAAATACGCTTAACAGAATGTGCAAAGGTAAATAAAGAATAAGCTTTACAAGTATAAATTTAGAGTCTAATATTTGGTTGTTTGTGATGTCCACGATATCAGGATAGCGTGGATAATCGCTCGTCATCTCTTCATAGGACAGAACTGGCTGGTCAAAATTCTGTAAGTAAAAACAGAAAAAAAATTAACGAAACACACCTTTTTACGAACAATAACAATTTCATCTATGACAGTGATAGTAAAATACAAGTTACCTCTTCCATGATTGACCTGTAGGAATAAAATCTTATATAACTTCGTCTTGTATGTTCTGATGTATTTGAAGTATGATAAAATAATATTTTTAAGATATGAACGACCTGTCAGCCATTTATACTTTTAATTGTATAGAAGTTTTATTTGTATATCGGTCTGTAGGTTTTTCATCTGTGAAATTAGTTGGAAAAATTATCCCTTGTAAACTTGGTTGCCATCCAAGAAGGCAAACAGGAACCTCACTTTTATTGGGTCTGTCCATGGGTAACAATGTAATGGGAAAAGCTGCTTATGCTTCCTAGCGTCGGTTTAAATTAAACTCTGGTTTCTAGTTTACCAGTTTGAGTTTCATAAGATTTACGGCCGCCACAAAACACTCAGCATTAGTTTGGCAGTGAAGATAGATTAGTTCTGAAAACATGTAAACATATTCCTTGGTAGCACAACTAAGAAAAGAAACAAAGGCTAACCAAAAGACGAAACATATAAATTACAAATCAAAAGTGTGGTTTTTTTTTAGTATTTTTGTACCCCATAATATAGTCATGCTACTTGCGGTAGAGTTTTACAAGAAGAAATTACTTTCAATTTGTTGGAAAATGCCAATATTCGCTGATGAACTAAATAGAGATTTGAAGTGAACCAAATTAATTTTTATAACGAAAGTGTATAAACGAGTTTCAAGCACCCACAGAGTTTTATAATCGGTGTCTTGGTTGACCGTAGTATCTAGAAATACATCAATAATACGTCAATGTGTGGTATGTTTCGCGAATTCTCAGGAGCTACATAACAAAATTAAATCTTTATCAATGCGATGACATACGGGTTATTAAATGCTTACAATTCAGGCTCTCTTTTAGAACAATGTTACACTAGATAAGTTATATAGCGATATGTCACGTGAACATAATAGCCGCGGTCCACACAAGATCAACCAATCAATGCAACCTTCGTGTGACCATTTATTGCATTGTTTCATTACATAAATAAAGCTCATCATTTTATCGGTTTGCAGTAAAAGGCGGTAACAGGTTTAGAATATATCAGGAATAAGACATATTCCAGACAATAACTGATTATGGGTTCCAAATATTTGGTGTCAGTGTTATTAACATTCTTCTGCCTTATTACAATTTCACAAGCAAATTGGTATGGCAAAAGAGGTAAGCTTTCTTATATGTCTCTATTGTTCCGCAGAAATAAATATGTACCTGTTAAATATTATCTACATATGGGATTCCTCTTCACTTTAATTCAGTATAATCCAATTTTCATTTGAGAACGTAAGTTACATAATAAATATCATTAACAGAGCCTCATCAGGCGGGCCTCATGAGCAGTTTGAAAGGCATCACCACACTGTTTCAAAATATGTTTTCACTTCCTGATATTATCA
The DNA here is from genome assembly GCA_963989385.1 of Ctena decussata. Classification (NCBI taxonomy): domain Eukaryota; kingdom Metazoa; phylum Mollusca; class Bivalvia; order Lucinida; family Lucinidae; genus Ctena; species Ctena decussata. Next base: position 67,187,037 of record OZ022510.1, on the reverse strand, counting down.
ATTGTGGGTTTTTGTTGTTGTTTTTTTTTTTTTTTTTTTTTTTTTTTTTTTTTTTTGAAGAAATAAACTAACAATTATTGTATCAATCGATTATTATGGTATTGTGGGATCAAAATTTTCTTTTCTTTTATTTCTCTTTTGTGGGTCATTATTATCATGAATGGGGAACACTTGCAAGAACAAAGAAAATTTTACGCACGCCTTACAACCTATGAGACGAACGCAGATGCCCCATTGATGAGTAGATCTTTTTAATTGCTAGCGCATTTCCTAAGTCGAACAATTATCAGGACAAATATCCACCACAATAAGTATCTTATGCTTATATTACATGGTTATCAAGACAATGATTCAAGTCATTGATAGGTAGCTTTGATTTTACACAGCTCAGCTCTTTGCCGTTGCTTTGAAACTTTCAACAAAGCTCTATAGTGCACCATGCAGCTTCATTCACTATTATTAATGGTTTAAAGTTGTGCACAGATTGCAAATTTGTTTTACAGACTATGGAAGATTACCACGATAAGACTGACATTAACAAATCAAACAATTTAAATGAATTTGTGTTGACATCACCGTCACAAACAACAGTTAATATGATTTATTTGAAGGGAACTTGGTCGCGCTTACTCTTTAGCCAATTTGTTTGTTTCTATAGTTAGTTATACTCGTACAATTTAACATTTGGTTTCCTTGTAGTTTTGTTTTCATTGGTTCAAAGGCCCCATTGCTCTATCAGCATGAAAAATTTTATCATGAGGTATCGCTGCAAGCTTCTCACTATAGTTTGTTTATTCTATATGACCGTGATTAGCCGGCTTTCAAACGTTATGCTAGTTCTTGTGCTCCGATTATTATTATTATATTATTTAAAACCTTCCCGTTTTCCTAAAATGGGATATTTTTGACAAAACAACGTTTTTGTGTTTTCTTCACATTCAGTCTATAGTAATATTCAAGGCAAATTTCAAACAGTGTCCTTCGGCAACCATGTGATCAGGACTGAATATAAAACGCATAGTATTTTGAAAGTCAAGCATCAAAAGGCTGGCGTATTCAGTTGCGTGGTAATCTTTTCTCTGAAAATATGTCATCATAACTGTGGCCCGATTTGTTACATCAGAGAAACGGAAAGTTTTCACGACTGCTTAGGAAAGGATAGGCCTCTCTTTTTTCTCCGCCATATTGCTTAACTTTTATGTTTTTATTTATATTTTTGTTGTGGTTGGTATTGTTGTTTCTGCCCAATGTATGGCAAGACTGCATGTTGGCGGGTGGCCCTCTGTAAACAAGAAATTGTCTGACCATAAAGTTGTATATACCATTTGATCTTCGTTTTAGTTTGAACATGCACTAATAATATCATATACCTAAATTGTCTCGCAATTTGATCTTAGAAAAAAAACAGGATCAAATGGGTCGCAATATTTTGAATTCATATCAGCATTCATACCCTTTTTCATTCTGTTAGTTGTGACAGTCTTTTGGCACAGAGTAGACAGGTAAAATACTTGAACAGTCTAAGATGACATGAAATATGCTTAACGACTCTATAATAAAGAGTAGGGCGATGTCTGTGGCGCCATCACACCTCTTAACCAGGCTATAGCAGTGAATATAAACTCTGAAAGGCGAACAATTTTGTTGAGAAAATTTCAGATCGGCATGTGTTAAATACACTAGAAATGTCTGTTAATTGGTGGAACCAAAACTTTTACATGTAGTTAGCAGCAACGTAAGCTTTATACTCAGATAGACTGATAGGTTTATACCCACGAGACCAGGAGGTTTAACATTTATAGACTATCTTTTGAGGCTGACACGACTAGCTAACACAGCTAGTTGGTCAATATAAAGGTTACCGTCCATATTACACCTAACGGCCCCTCAACAAAGGAGTGACCACAGTGTAGTAATAAGTCGCAAGACTACCAATCCAGGGTCGCAGGTTCGATTCCCCGCTTCTCCGGTCTTTCAGATGAGACTTTAAACCGAGGTCGGGTCTCTTTATCTATGCTCGCTCGTGGATCGTTAAACCCGAATTCACCCACTCACCCCAAAACAATTGTCAATAAATCTGATATGGACGTAAAAAATGTTTAAAAGCATATCTATCACTTTGATTGGTATGCATTCAGGACAATGATTTAATCAACGCGTTTACCATTCTTATAAACTTTAATGCTTATTGTCTATATCTCATACTTCATATCGTATCATACAGCTTTCATTGAAAAAGTCTAGCATTTCTTCCTCACTTGAGTGCTTGTACAATTGCAGGTCTGTCGGGACCCACTAGTTTCGCTTCAGATCCCATTTGTACAGCTCGTTGATCTTGGTCGTCAAATGGTATTTGTGAGAGTTTGCTGGTACTGGCCATTTGTTTTGCTCGCACGCTAATACATTTACTTTTTCATATTTAATTATTGCATCAATGTTATCAATGATACAATGACATCTTATCAAAATCTGCAGCTTCGACAGGAAAGGGGAAGCTTTGTTTTTTTTTCTTCAAAAAAATTGAGACGCGACTGGAGAAAACCAACAACGTGGTTGCGCGCCCAGTGCGGTCTCAGATCAGGCTAGGTATCCGCCCAGTATGATTAGACTCTTCGCTAACCGCTTAAAGGGTAATTAAGGGTTTAAGCCACCTCCATGCGGACAGCAAAGACTTTGATCAGACTGGGCGAAGCCCAGGCTGATCTAAGTCTGCGCTGGCCGCACAATCACTTTGTTGGTTTTCTCGAATCGTGGCTCATATAATGGGAATATTGAATAAAGATCACAATCACAAAGCACTACCCATCAAAGATGAAAACTCAATTCACAATACTGAACAATCTTCAACAACAGACACCCAGTCGAGCTACGGAGGAACTGTACATTAATACAGCAAAACATCAAAAGCCATGCAAAATACGTACAACATATTATACATCTATTTTTACCTATTTTCTATTTTGAACCACAAACAAAACAGGAAGCAAAGCGGACAGCTATACGTGTTACCACACTGCGTTAAAATATAACAAGCAAGATCCTCATCAGCGGTTCCGCCCGTTGGAACAAGCATTAGCTGAAGCTACCGGGGCTTAAACTTGTTGTGAAAGGTACATGTAATTGCAAAATGCATCATTGTGGCAGCGTTAAATACGTCACCTTTGTTTCCATTATACATTTTCTTGTTTCAGGTGAAAAGATGGACCAGTCGTTATATCAGCTTTTACAAGGCAGTGTACCAGGAATGATAGACAGACAGATGGACGCGCAAATGACTTTAGCAGCTATAGACAAAATTATACAAGAATATAGACTAAGGCAGGCCGTCGATTCAAAGGCAGCGGACAAAAAGTAGTACTTAAAGAAAGGTAAATCAATTCTACTGCATTATTTGATAGCTTATAAAAATAATTTATTGTCATGAATAAATGTTTTGTACGGTACTCTGCACCAGGTTTGCATCGCAGGACACAAGAAGTTAGAAGTGAACCTCGTGTTAACTACCATTATACAATATACTCTTTTGAACAATTAGAAAATCTTAAAAAGTTCCTTCAAGAGCAGAGAATACGTTTAAAAGAAGAATCGTCGGCTAAATATTTTATAGACAACGAGAAAAAAACACCCGGTTAGACGAAGAATGGCCTAAAATTTGCATAGTGATACGTATATGTTTTATATTTATTTCACATTTGATTGTATTTGTTTTTAGGATGCCAATCTGTGATACCGAAATAAAACAATCATTCAAATTTGCCAATAAAATTAGTAAGAAATCATGTTTTTATATATCCAAGAATTTCTCTGGAAATTCGTTGCTCTTAACTTCCCATAACTGGCGATACATTTATTTTCTAAATGTTTAGCAAACAGACTTCAGTTTGGTAGAAAAAGCCAGATTGTATCGTTATTGATTGATTTGATGCTTAACGTCCACGGTAAACAGCTATGGTCATATCGGGACGGTCAGTTAACCTAACCACACTATACCTGGGCAGGCTTAGACCTCCTAAGCGGTTAGCCAAGACTAAGTGCACATACTTTCGTCAGTAACTGACAACTGCCTTTCTTGAATCAGCGGAAGGAGAAACAAAAGTATGTGACTAGACCGGGTTTCGAACCTAGGTACTCTGACTTATGAGTCAGGTGCCCTACCGATTGCGCTACGCGGCCCGGCAGATTGTATCATTAAACGTAAAAAAAAAAAAGATTTTTAAAGATGTTTCCCAACCTGCCATACCAAGCCATTTTGCAGGTATGATACACATTAATATCATGATACACATTATATCTGAGTGGCATGCTAAGGCATGATGGAGGAAACGATACACTACAGCTGAGACACTAGAAAGTGGGCGGAAAATTACACCATTTTAGGGAACTCATTTATGTTCTTTTTTATTTCTTATCTAGTGAAACAAACAGGAGGTCAAAACAGTACAGTTCCTCCCGACCCTTTAAAGATATTGCTTAAAATCGAAGCGTGAAGTTATCATATAAACTAGGTATCACATATATTGTTCACACAACACGACGCTGGTATTGATATAGAGGATCTCACATGAGTGGTCATTTCATATGAAATTTATGAAACGAGCCTTCGGCGAGTTTCATAAATTCCATATGAAATGACCACGAGTGGAAGATTCTGTTTATCATATGACCATTTAAAATGGGATTTTAACGCCCTCAAACTGAACATTATTTTAATAAGAAAACGCATCGTTGACATGGACGTGTCAATGACGTTACGTGTTTGCGCCAAAGTGCTATTACACGTGTGGCCATACGATTTTTATGACACGACGTTATCAACTGAATAACAGCGACGTCATAAGATAAGATAATTAACAAACCATGTTGACTTTCTAATTACTCATGAAAGTACCGCAAAATTAAGCTTTTGGTGATTTAAATTTGGCGATATTTATGGCGAGGAGTAAAGCGCAAAATTACATAATGCCGACTGAGTTATCATATCAAAGCAAAATCCGTCACTCTCATTCGTTCAAGAAGAGCAGAGAAGTATAAGACGCATATTCTTTTGATCGTAGAAGGCTGGTCCAAGCTGACTACACATTAATACCGTATATGCTTCATGTGTACTTTCTTGCAACTTTGTTTTAATGATTACATCATTGTCGAATAACGCGATCATTGTCTGTTTGTTACTGCATATCTCTAATTTTTTCTAATTGTTAAAAGGGGTGGTGGGCGGGCGATGGTGCTAGTTATAACTTTCAGTGCTGGGGCGCCCTACTTATTTGGATAAAAGTAGGGAAAGTGTCTACTGTGCTGTCAGTAGATGCGGGTGGGGTTGTTTAGTATATTTTTTCTCTCTTCTATCATTTCTTTTTTCTTTCTCCCCTATGTGGGAGAAGGCCCACTATAGATTGAAATACTGTCTCAAAGGGCCGTTAAACCCAAAACAAGCAACCGAAATCTTATTGTTTAGAAGTTAAATTGTTGCAGGCCGTTAAAGGGTTTGCAAAAAGACAGCCGAAGAGCGGTCTGCACATAAACATCTCGTTCTTTCTTCCACACGTTCGCTTACCTAACATATCAAAACATTCATGGATGCACTAAAGTCCAGGGTACTATTCACAGACAGGCATTTCAGTGTCTTATTGCAGAATCTTGACTTCACTATTTGGAGAAATATTGCGTGTCTAAATTAATGCATTCTACAGCTGCTGTCAATTTTGTCAGTAAATGCCTGCCGGTGCTTAGGACAATATAAAACAGTCAGTGAATGAAAACACTTAGGTTTCTGATATAAAGGTTCAGTGTGTCTGTTTCATATGCATCACTGACAATGTATATAAGATCCAAACGTAAAAACTACATAAATTGTGAAAACTGTAATTCAATAACTTGTAGCCCTAAATCTATTACAGACGTTTCAGCCTGACCGGTTCAGCAAATGTTTTCCTTATCATCTGGCGTCAGATCCCATTGAAGAAGTGTAAAAAACAACCCCCAGGAACTCACACACTCGAACTTTAAGAGAGGCTGACTGTAAACATCGAGCATTGGCCCATAATAACGCGGAAAGTCGAAAATTACGGATTTGGCTCAAATTTTGGGAAATTGATATATACCATGCTTGTTTGTATTTCACAAGTTTTTGGAGGTCAACGTTCGGCTTGTAGCCCTAAATCTATTACAGACGTTTGCAGCCTGACCGGTTCAGCAAATGTTTTCCTTATCATCTGGCGTCAGATCCCATTGAAGAAGTGTAAAAAACAACCCCCAGGAACTCACACACTCGAACTTTAAGAGTGGCTGACTGTAAACATCGAGCATTGGCCCATAATAACGTGGAAAGTCGAAAATTACGAATTTGGCTCAAATTTTGGGAAATTGATATATGCCATGCTTGTTTGTATTTCACAAGTTTTTAGAGGTCAACGTTCGACTTGTAGCCCTAAATCTATTACAGACGTTTGCAGCCTGACCGGTTCAGCAAATGTTTTCCTTATCATCTGGCGTCAGATCCCATTGAAGAAGTGTAAAAAACAACCCCAAGGAACTCACACACTCGAACTTTAAAAATACCATTTCCGTCACGTGAAATAGTAATATTGCTGAAACAATCAAATTTCACATGCGACCTATGATACCAAATGGGCCAAACGTACATAAGTCCACAAGTTTGTTGCGTCATAGCCCTTTGACGGTTGTAAGTGTTTTACTATTAAGCCTCATTGATAAATAATGAGGTCCCTACGCAGACTGAACACGTAATTGCTCTTCGTAGTTGCATAAGAACTGAGAGAGTAAGGTTGCATGCATGAAATGAGCTGCGTCATACTAAAAGGCACTCAACGCTATCCGAACAGCGATGACTCAAACTAGCCTGTGAATCCATGAAGTATAGCTGAAGGAGGCAAATTCTCAGGAACTGACACAATGTAATCCCAGATCCAACCCAAGACACCATGTGGGAAAGAGATACACAAAAGTCACCACCAAAGACAACACCAGCGGCAGCCACGTGAACAGCCATTTCCCAAGGAGGTTGCCAACGGGCTAGCCTGACCATCACAGGCAAAATATAAAAAAAACAGACATGGCAACTAACAACACATAAAACATCCCAGATCTTTCATTTTGTCCCTGTAGATTCTGAAGTGTCTATACATGATGTGTGCGAACAGCAAAGGCTCTGATCAGACTGCGTGGATGCGCAAGCTTGTTTGAGACTTTGCAGTTCGCATATGCGTTAAGCACCATTTTTGCGTATTGGAAATCAAAATACTCAAGTCTCCAGACGTGTTACTACTAACCGCTCCAAGGGGCTACTTTTTGTTAAACTGGGTTTGTCTGTTATCAAAAATTTGCTTTTCGACATTGTCGTTTGTGTTTCTTAATCTTTCTTCGGTGTCTTCGGTGGGTTATGAATTAATATGGGTTTAGGATTAATTTGGCTTATTGCAGATCTCACTGTTTCAGACGTCTCATTTCTTGTGCCCATGGCTGTCGTTTTCCGCGGGGGCTTTGGGCCGAGGTGGCTAGGTGGGTGACGACTATCCTCTTTTCTCCCACCTTTGCCTATATAAGATAGGCTTTCAGCTCATATAAGAAATTTCTATCTTATACCTGGCAACATCTTTCTTATATTAGCAACCAGACTTTTTCATTTTTTGTCTAATATTTTAATTTTAAATGAACCAAATGGACACGCAAGCATGTCGGATGACGTTTGATAGCAGATCATGGGTTTGTGACATCACTCAATTTTAATGACGTCACTAAAACCGGTTTAAAACGTCGCTAGCTAACTTGACGCGCGTGACGTGAGAGGCTGAGTTGCATTTTATTTTCGCCCTCTGGAAGATAAAATAGTCCACATATCGTGTTTTCCGTCTAATTTTGAGGTGCAAACTGTGTTTACACCAATTTTAGGACCCGATAAACACACTGGGCTGGTCAAAATTTACTTCAGATCATTGGTTAAAAAGTTAGAAATTTCCTGTTCTGAAGCCTAATCCGACTTGAGGTTTAAAATCCGCTAACAGTGGGAGAAAAATAATCCATCATGAGCCAGTCCATGTAGGATAGGCAAATCTCACCCTCGGGATCGGAATTTCAACCAGGGACTCGGCAAGCCTCGTCCCTGGTTGTAATTCCGACCCCTCGGGTGAGATTTCCCTATCCTACATGGACACTCATGATGGATTGTTATATTCTAGGATACGGTGTAGTCGTCTCTTACCTGAAATCTGCGACTGCTCTGTCTGGCGGATTGCCTCTCGGAAGGAGATATGTGTCGTCTACGGAGATTTGCCATTATCTATTTGGAACATTTGCTCAGGTCTTTTGGGATTTAGCGACACCGAAAAAGTCAAAGACAACCTTTGATATTTGGTACAGTCAGCTTCTCGCTCTTGCCATGTTTAAGTGACGGTCAATATGGCAGTTTTCTAATATAAATAATTAAATCATTATTTCTTAGAGTGCGTGAGTGAGCTCGGGCTTAACGTCCCACTAACAACTAGGTCATTAGGAGACGGGACATAGGTTGAAAGTCTCATCCGTTTTTTTTTCATATTTTAGGACTGGCCTTAACATCACACACACTATATCAATAACGCACAAAGCAACAGACAACACACAAAATAGCCAAGAAGAACCAAAACAGAAGTGCCACCTTGGGACGGTCAGCAATAAAATTACTGTGGCCTTAACCGGTTTGCGGTCGAGCCTTTCGTTCTGCTTTGGTTCATTAGACACTAAGACCCATTTTGTAACTATTCATTTTGAATGATAAAAGCTGCATCACACTCATTCTGTATTTCTTTAATTCTTTTCAGAAGGAAGGGGAGCTTTATTGTTACTATGCTTGACTATCTTCTACGGGTCTGGTCTGAAGGGAAAGCGGAAGGAAAAATGTTTCATTTCTTTGTGGAACTTAAGAAGCGTTGCCATGCTTCTGAAAATTTTTAATGTGAATGGAAATGTGAACTTTCTTAACGATTACAGAACACAAAGTGGAAATATACAGATATAATATATTTGAACTTATTAAAACAGTATGGCCGCCTTAATTCAAACACTTGGAGCTTAAGTTAAAGGAAAATAAACGATTTGGTAAAACTAAATGGCTTACAAACAGAGAAAGCTATGAGTGTACCTACTTAATAGTCTAGTTTCAAATAACAAATAACTTTGAAACTGCCAACATTAAGAGCCTTTATTTGCAATGCCTTTCTTTAATAAGATCTAGTTTTATTCAACGTGCTTATATAGACACTGTTAATTGGTGAAAAAATAATGTGAAGTTGCGTGTAGGACCCAGACACGATGTCACTTTAAGGTGAGAAGAATTCATAGTGTATGGTTTTCCGCCATTTACATAAAGGGAAACAACTTTCATGACTTTCAGTTTGCTCTCCTTGGTCACAAAACCCTGAAAAAGTGATTCTACTTTTAAATGAAAACAAATCTTTACTATAAGAATTGGCATCCATCAAAATGGCGGGCAGAAAAAGAAAATAACAGAGTTGCTTCCCTAAAAGTGTATCCATTTACCTAAAGTCTCATTGTTATAACGGTATTTTATTCTTATGCTCTTAAGAACAGGCATTTCTTAAAGTTGTTTAATTCTAAGCATAAGCATGAAACTGTTACTTGCATCGTCATTACTTATTGCTTATTGGTCTCATTTTCATTAATTTTCTCCTTCCTTGTTTTACTTTGCTTAGATCCTATAAGTTTTTAATTACTGAAATCTTCTGAATAAATTTTTTGACTGTTTTTCGTAAACAATACGGATCCTTAATATGATATGCAAATTGATTTATAAGTTATATTTGTCCACTTAAGTCTTGTTAAATATGCAATGTTAACTCTTTAGTTCACACTAGAGTATACAATATTTCAATTAATTGGAAAAGGTTTTGTTTTGCAAGGACATTTAGCTGCAATAATTTCTGGATCTCATGACCATAAAAAGGATTCATTTATGCATTGTCTATAGTTTCTTTGATACGCCTGTATTTTCGCTTTTATTAAAAAAAATCTGAAATGTCTTTCACCTTTGTATTTTATGGGTACGGTGAATTAACCGGGATTGGTGTGTATAATGCACAGGGCGCACTTTGTACTATATTAGGATATATAAGCTATATTTGAATTACTAATTCAATTTTGCTTTCTCTTTTACAAAACTTACAAATACAAATAATTGTCTGTGACTGGAAATATTTGATTTTACGCCCTTTTCAACAGGATTCTATAGTGAAGTATAAAGACTAAACTGATAAAGCAACCTTTCATCTTAATTACTTTGTTTGATTTCTGTTGTTCTCTAGAGTGGTAATTGAGTTTCCCGATTTATCAATTCCCCTAAGTAACAGGTTAGGCATCCCTAGAAGAGTTTGACCAAATATGTAATGAAAACAAGCTATACAACAGAGACGCAATTAAAGCCGATAGTGAGTGGCAATCTTGTGTCTCTCACGCAAACAAACTTAGCTAGAAGTTGAGCATGTTAGGCTAAATTAATCAGGCTAAATTGAACGCTCTCAACTTCAAGATATAGAGATAAAATAAAACGGGGCGTTGTTACGAGAAAGAAAGAGCCTAAGCCATGTGAGTACAGCAAATGTTTTGATCAGCCTATTCATTTGAGCAGGCTGATAAGAATCTCCACCTTAATTTTACAGAAATCCCAAAAATCAAAAAATTTTCTGCGAAATGGAAGCTATCGATCAGACTGTGAGGATGCATTGGCAGATGCGAATCTTATTTCCTTGCATATGTTGCAAAGTTTCTTTACATGATCTGTAGCTCAATTAACGAACTTTTATACTGATTATTTAGTGCATTATTTATAGGATTTAAACAATGGCGATAAAGAGACTTGCTTTAAACTGATGCATGATTTAATAAAGCAATGCAATAAAAAAAAACTTAATTTAAAATAAATGCTTTGTTTTTAATGACTATGGTATCAAGGTATACATGTTCACGTTTTCATATTTATTTAAAGGTTAATTAGTTTGTGAATGTGTTACCAGGCTCAAACTATAGACGTTTATTCATTCATTTCACATTTCATATAATTACATAAAACATAATTTATATCACACTGAGTCAGAGGACTGTACTAAAGGTTCTGCTCATTACTATAAAACATACACGTAACAAATAATAAAATGTCTCGTGATTCCGACCCAACATGGTTTAAATGCCATATGCTTACAAGTCTTTCTTGTTTGAGAATGTTTCAGTTTCAGTACGTGTTCTTTTATGTTCCATTACCGGTCATGAAACAAGTCTGCTATACTGAACCAAAAGATTTTACAGGTGTAATTCCGGCCGACCTAGCAAATATTTTATGTCTGGGATTTATAACCGATTATATAAATCATGCAAAATATATTTGTCTATGTCGACATAGAATCAATATCTATTTAGAAACATTCGACCTCTGCTTTAACGCGCACGCGCAGAAACAAGTCTAGTGCACATTAAACATTATTGTCAGTACGCAAATAAAACACTTGAAACGCATAAACGTATTTTTATGCAACTTCATGAAAAAACGTTTAAGTGTCAAAACTTTAAATCATCTCCCTTTCAATTAAATTGAGGGATATTTGAAATGTGCTATTTTTATACCGATTATTTGTTTTCTTCTTTGTTCTTCGAGTAGCTCGTTCAGAAGCATAAGTTTAGATTTTAATTCTAATTTCAGTTCTTCAAATATATATACAATATAACATTATTATGTTCTTGCTCATAATTATATTTTATAAAAAGAAGTAAATCTATATCAAATTAACCAATCTATGTTTTTAAAGTAAAAGAGATAGAAAACGAGCAGAATAATGATTTAAGAACGAAGTCAATCTTTAAATCTAAATCTACGGCAGTTTCTATAAAATATGTTCTTGCACATCAGATAAAGATATCCGCGTGCTTCCCCTGTACCTACAAATCTTATCTCACCCATGCTATCTCACCCAGGACCGGATAAAAATCACGAGCACCCAATGCATTGGTTGTATTGGAGGTCACGTATCTGCGTCGTCAAGTGACGTTGGCTTTTAGATGATGACGTCACGCAGACGGCAAAAATGACGTCAGTTTATGCACGCCGGACGTTGACGTAAAGAACCGAATGGCGGTCGTTGAAAGTGGCGCCTTCTTTCAAAATCAAATAGTAACCTTTCAAGCGCTAAAATTACGCATTTTAACAAGTTATAAAGTTAAACAAAACGTGGTGTGCAAGAAAAAGTATCTTCCACGGGTGTTTGGTGTGGATAGCAAAATCCGTCACTCGGGATCACTGTTCGGCATCACTCGGCAAGCCTCGTGATGCCGAACAGTGACCCTCGTGACGGATTTTTCTATCCACACCTCTCACCCATGAAAGATACTTATGATCAGTAAACCAGACAGCTTAGAATGATGAACGGACCCATCCAATTAAGAAGAGTCCACCAGGAATAAATGAGCCGCGACACGACAAAACCAACAATGTGGTCGTTCGCCCAGCGTAGACTCAGGTCAGCCTGGGCATTCGCTGAGTCTGATCAGAATTTTCGCTCTGCGCTTAAATGGTAGCTGAGGGTCTAAGCTACCTCCATGCGGACAGTGAAGACTCTGATCAGACTGGGCGGATGCCCAGGCTGATCTGAGTCTGCGCTGGGCGCACATCCACATTGTTGGTTTTGTCGTGTCGCGGCTCAAATGACTTAATAATTTATAATAGAGTATGTTACCTGTTCATCGTCTGGAAAGAAAACATTATTTTTCAACAATACGACCAGCTGAGATCTCAAGATCATTCCCTCAAACTTCAGTATTCTTCCCGTTGATCGTCTACAAAACAAAAAGAAAGAAAACATTTTGTTCAAATTGGTGACTGGGCGGATTGGGTTTAACGTCGGTTTCAATAAATTTCAACTACATCCTGACGTTGACGGGCCGTGATCATGAGCTCAATATTTTTAACTTCGTGTTATATTCATGCCTTTATGTACATCGGTTTTCAAGACCAGGGCGAGCAGTGTAAACACGTGAAAATAAAAACAAGACGAACAGATTTCCAGAGAGTCCCATAATCAGATGCCACATTCCTCTTCTAGAACCGCGAAGAAGAGCAGAAAAACGTGCATCCACAAAACGTCAATATGCAAACAACTAGCCACCATGAGGAACCAAAATGTTAGACAAAATAGAACAAACATAAACATCTACTTTGTTTGTATGCTCGGAGAAGAAAGATTTCCGCCAGGCTGAAAACTAGACGACATCATTACACATGATATAGCATGACAATAAGTATAAAGTGCAAATCAACTAGCATGACGTCCTCAAGGTTATTGGAGAATTAAAATTTAATATATTGAACGTTTGTTGGTCCCTGGGTTGATGTTAAAGATATCCACTTCACGTGAGTCGTTTACACTGACCTTGTGTCCACAACAACGGTAAACATCTCTACACCATGGTTTAATCTGATACTATTCCAGACCTTTCTGGTACTAGGCAAGAGTGTTAGGGAGTAGAACTAGGCGGAATAAAGTCCTGGCACAGGCAATTGATCTTTTCTTTAACTGTTTACTGAGCAAATAAAAGAGTGCAATGTCTTCACATAAACATCCGGTCTAATAGACTCTGCAGAAAGCTCCCAAACTGTAAAGGTAACAATTTGTATTTGATATGTATATTGGTATATGTTTGCTTGGGGACGTGAAATACGAAATTATTAATATCATGTAACCTTGTATGTACAGAACTGCGGTCAGATCAAAGACAGATTTTTTATGAACCCCAGAGCGCGTAATCCTCGCGTTCAGCCAAGTAAGTATATCGATTGCTATGTCAGATTCTTTAAGCGGAGTTTTGTTAATACTCATGTATTATTAATTACCGCTCTTATATTGTGCCTGAAGTTCGAGACACTACACCTTAGAACTTATATCGTATTTTCTCTATAAATGGTTCAGCGCGGGTAAATGGGTCAGGGAAGCCCGTATTAGGATTAAATTTGCTAAATTTTCTGTTATTCTCTGGCTCGACACAGACTTATAGCATGTCCTCAGTATCGTTAAAAGACAGCTAATAAAGTTTGTGTATTAGTTTAATTTGAACATTATTTTATTCAATATAAACCAAAACAAATCATTATAGAATAAAAAAAAACTTGCAACGGGATTAGATACAAGCTTTACAACATACTGGCACCTTTTGTAAGTTTTTTCCTCAAAAACATGACGAGCTTTACACATTCAGTAATGAACTGTATTTACTAATGCTCATGCTCTTGTTGCAGATATGTCAGGAAAGCTTGTTAGGTGTTTTTAATTTATACGATTATTAGTGTCATCTTTAATTTACTAATGTTTCAATAGATCTGAATTATATTCAGTCAGTTAAAATGCATTTTAATCCATTCAATCAGTTGAAAAGTCACATCTCAGCTCAGTGCTGATTAAAAATAACCTTATAACCTAATTCTGGTAAAGTTGTTTAAAACAAGCTGAATGCTTGACTGGTTTGTCAAGGCGACATGAATCTTGGCAGTTTATTGCCACCATTGTTTTCGATGTTTTAGCGTAGTTGCAGGTTCTCGTTGCATCAAACAGCTCTTCCTGATGCTTTTGTCTTTCTCGGGCAATGGAGGCTGAGATTGCTCAAAGGAGGACGCTTGCGCTTGCGAGTTAATAATGGAGCCGCGACACGAGAAAACCAACAGAGTGGCATGTGCGCCCAGCAAAGACGCGGATCAACCTGGACATCCGCCAAGTCTGACAACAGTCTTCGCTGTGCGCATGGAGCTAGCTTAGATCCTTAGCTACCCTTTAAGCGCAAAGATAAGACTCTGATCGTCTACGCGGATGCCAAGGCTGATCTGAGTCATCGCTGGGCGCACATGCCACTTTGCTGGTTGTCTCGTGTCGCAGCTCAATTGTGTAGGCGCCCCTTACCAGATGTCTGAGACTGCTCTATCTTGCGGATTACGTTAGTATGTGTGGCTCGGGAAGGGCTCCGTTGCCTGCCGAGATCTGCCCATCAGTTATTTTCTCAAGATTTTGGGGTTGTGCTACAATGAAGAAGTTCAATATAGATATTCGTATCTATCGCGATGAATTTGGTAAAGGTACAGACTATAGCGCAAGCCCTGAAATCAGTATATATTTACGTTATATCTCTCCGGATGTATAAACTGACTTAGAACAAAATTAAAAAAAGATTAATTAGATGAAATAAACATCTACATAATGTAAGAGAAAAATTAATCACGGTCGTTTATCTGTGTATACTCAATACTCCCATTGTTGTAAAAATACGAAATCAACTTACAGTTTAGTCGGGTCCATTTCATGTTCTTGGCTTTCAATCTAAAAATATAAGTAGAAAATGTTATTTACATTTACTAAGACAAAATGCAATAAGTACCTCTCTGCCTGAAGTTACATGTAAACTTTTGTTCTTAATTATATCTACGGAAACATTTCACTGTTACATATCCTGCAATCTAACAAGAATTCCGCGGAATGCTGTGTCACACCTGTCTGCGCATTGTCACAAAACAGAGCTAAAGCAGAAACTCGATGACAGATGACAAGTCAACGGCAAGGACGACGCTAACACCGGAAAAGTTGCATATATGTCACACTTCTGCTAGTCGTAGGTGCGACAAGATAAAGCCATCTGAAAGTGATATAAAGAATGGAAAACAATTCTAATCTAGTCTATTCTATCCTATAACCTTAAACTGTTGTGGAGGCCCTAGTCTCTTTTTATGAACTCATTATGTTCTCCAATGGAGCATTCTACATACAACCTCTCTTTACGTAGACATTGTACGAGATACATAATAATCTTAGGTAGCAATCTATCTCAAAGGTCTGCGGTTTTTTCTGAGGTTGAAGTTAAGGTTGAAGATCTGTTCTGTGGTACTCCTTCTGGCTCTTTATCTTTGGCAATTATCTCTTAGTAGTGTAAACGGGCGATGATCAGAAATTGATGCATCAAATTCCGCATCTAATATACGACACCGTCTCGAAAATAGTAACATGAAATAACACCACAAGTATCATAAAGTAACACCACAGAGAAAACAAGCAGATAGCAAAATGAACACTATTTCAAAAGTAGGTGGTCGAAAAGCTAGCCTAAATCAAATCTAAACGTATACAGGTTCACAAAACATCTATTTGCACCTATCTTCTGTTATTGATATAATTTAGTTGGTTGGTTGTTTCGGGATTAACTGCTGTTTGAGACGTTTTCAGTCTATATCGAGCCGTCTCCCAAAGAGAGGGAGAGCGAGTGGGGAAGAAAGGACAGACGAGAGTAAAATATCCAAACAACTCATAATCCGTACCTGCTGCAAGCACGGCCGGCCTTTGCCCTACTATAATCCATGTAATTAGGACATCCCAGCACTGATAGATACCTAGCACCATCACCCTGATCGGCCTGATTAGATATCATGAGACAAAACAAGCCGATTTTTCGAGGAATTTAGGTAAGCAGCTACAGCAAACAACACCTTTAAACCATCATGGGAAGCATCACCTTAGAACATCAGTAATAGTTAACTGGGATGGCTTCAATCGAATTTACGAAGCTCAAACTCTCGCTCTAGTTTCCATCGTGATTCATGTAATACATTGTTTGGTTAGTGTGAAAGTCTAGCGTATAAGTGACCCATCACAGTGATAAAAACAAAGTACACTATGATAAACCTTGGGATTCAACAGAAACATAAAGCCTGAAACTCTTGTGCAAAAGAAGATCCCCAATGGAACCCCGGCGCAAGCCAGATAAAAGACCAACGATATAAGGCTAAGCCTTTATTCAATTCGAGGTCTGCCTCACCGGAGCGCAGTTAAAAAGGGCGGTAAAACAGTCAACCGTAATTGGGCTAACAAATTAGTCTGCTTAAGATGACTTTCAGCAAGGCTGACGGCTCTGATGGTTCTATAATTCCGAAGAATGCCTGTTTCGGAAGTGCAATAATCAGTGACTGAGATGGGTACACCATCCTCCTGTACTCCAGATCTTTTTAATGCATCTCTATAAGCATTCAATCAATGAGCCCGTCCAGATAGAAATCGACCTTATGACACGCGACGTGAAACAGATAAGTGACGTCAAAGTTTGACGTTACGTCAGACGATTTTCCCGCTGTTTTACACGGCATATAATTCAACTTTAATATGAATGTTAATTGTGTGGTAAACCACCGTAGCCGCATATTTGTTGCCAGGTATCCAGAAATATGATCCTTTGGAGCCTTATGCATCACCAAAATTGCAGTTTGCGTTTATTACCGAAGTTAATTAATTGAAAAAATATCTTATTCGCAGATGCGTAAAAAAGCTTGATACTGGCGGCAGTTCTGGTTCTGTTTAGTTCATGTTCATAAATTTTCAGCTTTGATCTAGCGAAAATAATTTTCAATCTCGGACAACAACAACAACAATAATAATAATAATAATAATAATAATAATAATAACTATAATAATAATAATAACTATATTATTAATATCAAAAGTAAATCCCGAACCGAAAAAAACCCAAGCCTTAAGCTTTGTGTAGGTACATGTATACAAACAGCGTCAGCATTTTCATGCATTCACTGACATTGTTTACAATTTTTCAGTTTAAACTGCAAGACAAGAAACAAAATGCAGATAAAATCTTGTGTAAAAGCAATTTCAAGTTTTCTTGCATTGCTTGTTTTCTACACCACAGACTGCCAGATCGAAGGTAAATTTGCAATAAGATTTTTTCCTCTCCTCCAGTGCCGGGTGGAAAATTGCAGATTGCAGGGCAAGGGCCTACTGTGTCTGCAGTAGGTGCGGGTGAGCGTTTCTTAGACATTTTTTTCTATGGTCTGTCATTTCTCTTCTTTCTCCCTCTCTCTGGGAGACTGCCCGATATAGACTGAAATACTGTCTCATAGGGTCGTTAAACCCAAAGCAATCAATCAGTCAGTCAGCGCTGACGAATACTGGGTGACAAACGGCAAAGGGCGGCATAAAGCTTAATGTCTCTAAATGGTGGAAGACAAAACGCTTACCAATTTTCACAGTTTTTGGAGATTCTAAACCATTTTGATCTACTTACAATTCCCTGTCCAAAGAGATGAAAATTGCGAGTTAAGTCAAAAGTCAGTCTGGTTGTGTTGTGTTTTTTTTCCCTTAAGCTTATATAGTTTTAATTTTTATACTTCTTTTTTCCCCAGTTTATATTGCTGGTGGTTGGTGGATTATATTTGTAAAATAAATTAACAAATTAAAAAAAAAATCGATGTTTTACTTTCGTTTAAAATTGTAGTTTAGTTTGTTTGCTTTTCCGCGGTTTGGTAACCTGATTCCACAGTGACGATTCTACTTTTGTTACGGACATAGAAAATATAAGATCACATCCCCTTTCTAAAGAGAAGCCTATATGATCAAGAAATCCATTCTAACCAAAAGCTGGAATATGCGTGGATGTGGAAAAGCGGGAGGGGAGGGACTCGTAATAAAACGTAACTAAGAGTCTTTTAAATTGGCAACTAAAATTACCTCCTTTCAAGTGAGTTTCTTAAGCTTGAACAAAATAGTTAAAAATACAACGTACAAGCCTGGAACCCCATTTATTGTCTTACCTTTGTTTATATTGCATTGCTGGGCGGGAAACTAGAACAAGAAAGTAGTTAGACAGTTTTCAAAATTAGGTTCTCTCTACCTTTTGCCAGTTATCTGGCACATTATATGCTTATCAACCCACATTTTTTTCACCAGTCATGAAGGCTGAGCTGCTTTTCAAAACGATTTTTGTTTAGGCAATTTTACAACTGACAGGAATATGGAGACTTTAATAGAGCATGCATGCAATTATTTGTATGCAAATGAGCCGCGACGTGACAAAACCTACAAAGTGGTTTTTTCGCCCAGCGGAGACTCAGATCAGCCTGGGCATCCGCCCAGTCTGATCAGAGCCTTGGCTGTCCGCTTAGCGAAGGGTCTGATCAGACATGGTGGATGCTTAGGCTGATCTGAGTCTGCACTGGGCGCACAACCACTTCGTTGGTTTTCTCGTGTCGCGGCTCAAATAAACTCAGCCTTTGCATCAGTGTCTTTGAGTCCACTAGGCCTTTGGGCCTGGTAAGTTTATGGTGAACAGATGTTCCAAAGCAGAAGTGCATTTCTTGTGACGTGGCATATGCCACATGTTTATGTTTCCCCATCATTTTTTCAAGGGGAAACAACTTTTGTGTTTTTCATTTATGCTTCCTCGGACGTAGCTCTTCAAAAATGCGATCTACTCTTAAAGGTAAAATGCTGCTGAAGGACTCTTGCACAGAAACAAATGCTTTGCTGTATTAAAAAGAAATGACAAACTTAAACTTAATTGCTTTTTCATCTTTAGAAACTGTTGAAGTATTTCAAAATATCTAAAGGTATGTTTTGTTTATGTTTTGCTTTATGCACTCGAAGCTCCTTTGTACTTGAGGCACGAAGTGTCCGGATCGTCATTACGTGCGAACGGCAGTACTTAAGCATGTCGGTCAGTTCGAATATTAAGTTTATTTCTTGTTATAGCTGCTTCGGAAAATATATTTTTTTGATAACCGTTCGAGGTAAAGGGATCATACTTGGTATGACATTTACCTGGATCAAAGCCTTTCCATCTTTTCTACCTTTCCCAAGAGGCATGTCCCGGGGCGGGACTAAAGCCTAGAGCTTTGTTACGGGAAATTTTACTCAAACTGATTACATGTGGTTGCTGTGTTAGCGTTAATAATTATAATGATATGCATTTCAAGTGAAAACATTGATAATGGTGTTATCCATACCAGTGTAACGTGACGTCACGTAACGTTATTAATTCTGGCAAATTTCATTAGATACCAGTATGTTTAAAACTGCCATAACATCCTTAATAATCTAGATAACTTCATACGGTTTTTACCTTTTTGTTCTATAATGGCATTCGCATTCAGATAACAGAAAAGCTAAAAATCGAATTTTTATGTCATAAGGTCGATTTCTATCTGGACGGGCTCCAATGTCTTCCAGTTCTCATGGCATATTATCAACCCATGCAGACTGCCCCCTTTTCAAAACTGTTACTTTTCCATGAAAAAGCTAATGTAGATCTTCTTTAGCTTTGTTTTAGTTCTGACTGCAATCCAGGACCAAGTAGCACAAATTAACTTTATGTGTTAAGTTGCAGGAGTGTCAAATTTGCAGAAGAAATCGAGTCTACAAGATAATCCAGGGTGTAACTAAGGCAATTTCGATGAAACGCACATGTTTTATAGCATGAATGGAAAGTTCAAAAGTGTAGTCAGAATGATATTCAGCTGACTGAATGGACAGACAGTCTATCAGCAAATTAAAAAAAAAAATGTCAATGTTTGCTTATACGGACATTGCTTTTCCTACATTGTATATCATATTATTCAAGCCCGAAGTCATGGTTATCTGTCTGTCTTAAATTCTCTCCCGCAGAGGTGATCAGGTAGTCACAGCAGTATTTAGTATTCATTACGTCTGACCAACTGCTATTTATGTTTTTCAATAACACCGATTAGACAGAAAAATCCGGTCTGGCATGTTGTTTTGCCGATTTTGTTATGATTACTTCATTCTATACTTATTTGTAGCCTATGCTTGGGGAACGTTTTTTCATTGTTATAATATCACGAAAATTGAAAATGCCTTTTAAGAATTTTTCAACTTGTCTCAGTTTATTTGTCCATCCAGTGCGGAACAGCCAACGGTTCAAGGTCGGATTATACTGCTCTTAAACTGTTTGCTAGCCAGTCTGTCCCAGTGGCGAGGAAATACTATAATTTGTCTTTTCAAAAATATTTGTAAAACACTTTATTATTCAGTGGATAACGTCGTGTCATAAAAATCGTATGTCCACACGTGAAATAACAATTTGGCGCGTACATGTAACGTCATTGGCAACGTTCATGTCAACAATGCGTTTTCTTATTGAAATAATGTTTGTAGTTTGAAGCGATTAAAATCCCAATTTAAAGGATCATATGAGAAACTCATGGTCATTTCATATGAAATTTATGAAACTCGCCGATTGGATTGGATTGGATTGATTTGATGCTTAACGCCCACGGTAAACAGCTATGGTCATGTCGGGACGGTCAGTTAACCTAACCACACTATTCCTGGGCAGGCTTAGACCTCCTAAGCGGTTAACCAGTACTAAGTGCACATACTTCCGCCAGTAACTGACAACTGCCCTTCTTGAATCAGCGGAAGGAGAAACGACAGTATGTGGCCAGACCGGGTTTCGAACCCAGGACCTCTGACTTATGAGTCAGGTGCCCTACCGATTGCGCTACGCGGCCCGGCCGAAACTCGCCGAAGGCTCGTTTCAAAAATATCATATGAAATGACCACGAGTGTAAGATCCTCAATATGCACAAAAATCTTGCTTTTACTATAAATTTATGGTATTTCAGCACTTCTTTTGGTATCATATAAGTTTAAGTTGAACAGGAATTTCTAGCAATAAATCTGTCCATAACAGATATAGCATAAAATATTCTTCATGAGGCGGCACATCAATTTCTAACAGTATACCGAAAACAATTTCTCAAGCTCAATTGGTTCATACCTTCAAATGGACTATCAACGTCATACCACTTATTTCCCAATTTTAGCTAACAAACTTGCATTTTATGGCTTTCGAAAGTAAGGCATTTAATACTGTTAATCTGCATGACCGATGGGGACGAAGCAAATATGCCATATGGTTTGGTTTATTTTTATTGATCCATCAAGCTATGGAATACTATGGTCCTAGCCTACTGGGTCTTTAAGTTACAGAATAATTCTTAAATTTTAGACTGCATGAACAAAGGGTCAAAGTACCCAAATCATAAGTCCTAACTCGTAAATCTAATAAACATTGACATTTCCGAAATATTTTAGATACACAGACATTGGCCCCAAATCAGATGTGCGATCATGTTCTCGCGAGCAGTCAGCATCACGAACAAACAAATGGACAAACCAGAAACAATATGCCCCTAAACTTCCTCGATGTTTGGTATATAAAACATAATGATGATATAAAACGTACCCCAGATGCATCTAAATGGCCTCTTTCAATTATTCGAACAACAGGAAAGGCATTATGAGCTGTGGTTTTCAGAATCCTCTGTATTATAGAAACTCTAGTTCGAGCAAATATAAACACTATATTAGAGTTCATAATATCTTTGGCTTTTAATCTGTAAGTAAAACGAAAAAAAACGAAGGTAAAACATCTCCTAAATATGCACTGATCAAGACAGCTATTACGCAATTATGGTAAGCAATGATCTTATCTGCTGTTACGCAAATACGCAGCTACGTATTCAATTCAAACTTTGCCACTTTGACAAAATTTCAATATGCAGATGTTTATTTACCTATACAGGAGCTGTAAAGGCGAAGAACATGGCCTAGCCGCCACGAGATCACATACTTACAGGTATGCAGTGTATGTCATTTAGTTATCATTTGAGCCGCGACACAACAAAACCAACAAAGTGGAATGTGCTCCCAGCGAAGACTCAGATCAGCCCCGGATGCCGCCTAGTCTGATCAAACTTTAGGCTGTGCGCTTGAAGGGTAGTTAAGGGTATGCGGACAGCCAAAAATCTGATCAGACTGGGCGGATGCCCAGGCCTATCTTAGTCTCCATGGGCGCACAACCGCTTTGTTGGTTTTGTCGTGTGGCGGCTCATTTGTATTGCGAAAAATATTACTTGGCAGGACTAGATAAAATACCTGTCTGACTGGCGAGTAATTCTTATACAAACTGTGGTGTAAGATAGATTGTTGTTTTTACAGAAGTGTATTTACTCTTTAAATTTGTTATCACCCATTGCAAAATATTTGCGAATATCATACATTCATGACTGGCATCAATAGCAGTTTCAAACAGTTTTATTTTAGACGAGAACCATACCCGATCCGAAATGGCTATATGAAATTCACATCTATACACTCCCGCTTCTAACGCTGTCATACTAGCTACGCCCCTGGGAGCAATACAGTTCTAGCATAATAAAAAGGTGTAAACGGAAATCAAACACCGTTAATGATTTAGAATGATGATGATCACTGCATAAAAGCTCTTTATAAGATTGAAACATATGTTGTATACAGAATGAAACATCTATTGTATACAGAATATTTTATACGAAATGAAACATTTATTGCATACAGAATAAAACATCAAATTGTATACAAAATACTGAAACATCTACTGTATACAGAACGAACCATTTATTGTATACAGAACTGAATGACCAACTCTTGCACCCTAAATAAAGTAAAGAGATAGCCATGCCCGGCAAGAGGTAAAGATGATAATCCGCTATACTATGTGGCGTTTAGATAGACTATCCATTCACATGATCATTTCAGCAAATTTCTCCATCGGCCTGAAGTAACTGATAGTGTTGGCAAGGCCGCAAAAAATCCCGAAACGCCCTTCCATCAATCACACTATAGGGATACTTACTTTTCCATTCCTCTGGATGTGTCCCACTCTAGCAACGGCACGCCTTTCAGATGAATATGTATGTCATACAGACCCTCGTTGAATAGATCACCGGACCATTTAGCTACCTGTAGGAAGAATGTTACAATTAGAAACGTCCCAATATCTAGATATATTATACTGCAACTCTAAGATTTCGTTATATATTTCAGTGACTTGACACGGTCAGATTCATATACCCAGGTCTTTGGATTAAATGTAGCGCTTTGGTGAGATGTGGAGATATGGATATCTGGGCAATATTCCAGAGTGCCAGATCAAGTTACAATAAAGCATATTAGTTTATCATATGCCATATTCATGATATGGGTGATTTCAGATTTTTGCTTGATCCTTATATCATTATGTCACTGAAGTGGACTACATATACTAGATATACCATTCTTGGTTCTACTACATTCCCCTGAATCACCATTAAGTTGTATTAAATATTTATAACTGTTGAGGTGTTACAGAGTACACAGGATATTTATGCAAGGGCAGGTAATTCAGTAAGTATGCCAGAGTTGTGGTCCTTGCTCAGGATACATTCCCTCATTATTATACAAAGGTAAGGAGATATGGAGTGAATTAAAAATGCCTTAAATTGTTTTACTAATTAAAGGGAGGCTACTTCAAAATTAAGTATTCTTAATTGTGACACACTGTCTTGTGATCATGCACATTGTTATAAAGTTTCATCATGATATTCCAAACGGTTACCAAGTTAAGGTTTGCACAAGGTAGGTATTTACCAAAATAGTCTACAAGAACTAATGAAAGGGATGTAACTCTAAAACAAAGAAAGGGAGAGCAGCCATTGTTGTACGCGACACATTGTTAGGAATTTATACACATTGCTATGAAGTTTCAAGGTGATATCCCAAACGGTTATCTAGTTATGGCGCGCACAAGACTTGCAGGGAAAACTTAATCAAAGGGGCATAACTTGGAAACTAAGGAAGGGGGAGCAACCATTTTAGCACGTTCCCCTAACCTAATACATATTCCTTCCAAATATCATGAAGATATCCCAAATGGTAACTGAGTTATGGCGCGCACAAGAATGTTTACGGACGGACGGACAGTGCCACGACATAATACGTCCGTTATTTTTTCAAAACGGGCGTATAAAAACTGATGGTATGAAGGAACACAAGACTAATTACAAATACTTAAAAAATTGGTATTTTGCATTCAGCAATAGTATGGAAGCATTTTGTGGCATGAACCTGAACAACACTACATAGAAATGCATAACTAATCAAGGGGACATTGGAAAAATGACACAGTAAGTATTTAGAATAACTATTCAAGTATATTTCGAAAGGGCTGAAAAATATTGTAAATCGCGTAAAATATAATCTAAAATAATAAATGCACTTATACAAAGACAAAGGCAACAGAAGCCATTATAAATGGAGAACAAAAATAATTTCAAACGTTATACCATTAGAACTATCATCAGAGGTAGACCATAACTAATTTCATTGGTTGACTCTATGAGAATGACAGTGAGGCTAATCGTCATGCGCACTACTCCACCTAGAAACGCCGCTGCTCCTATCAAGGAAAATGTTCCCGAGTAAATGCCGTGATCATAACCAATAACACTGGAAAAACAAGAAACAGAATTAAGAAAAGAAACATTACATGCAGAATCTTCACAATTTAAAATACGGAGTCATTTGAACAAATTGTATGCCTCAGTTTAGTTAATAAAATATATAGTGATATAGGTTCTAGTTACGCGCCATTCATACATGGCTCTAAGACATTTTAGAATAACTTTTGATTCCGTTTTTTTTCTAAAAATGTTACACTTTAGTTGAAGAATACCAAGAAAGCCGTCGGTCACATAGCATAACTCCAGGCATCTAGTATTTCCCGTTGCTTGCAGATATATGCACATATAAAGAGATCCTGACAGACAGATAATACTTGTAATGGCATCGTCAGAAAATGATATTACTAGCGACGCCACATGCTTAATGGCGTGTCACTTCAGTTTTAACAGTTAGACAAAAAGCCCCTTAAATCTTTTAACTATTTCTATGCAGTGGTAAGTCTTAAAGATGCAATTACATTCCCACCTGGAAATTAGGAATTCAAGCTTCTGCAAAAAGTAAACCAAAAATAACCATGCTATTCGACTCGTATGTATTAAAAGCATATTTGTGCATAGTGTTTGCTTTGAAGTAAAAAAAAAAGTTGGAATTATCACAAAACTCTTGTAACTGGCCAAACCGAAATTTCGGGAATTTTGTGAGAACTCCAATAGTTTATTTATTTAACAAAAAGTGTTTTTTTTAACAAATTCTGAAATTTTTGGACTAATAGCTTTACAAATGTATAAGTCGAGCAGTATCGTTTTATTTTTAACTATCTATTTTGCAAAAGCTCGGATATTTCCAGGTGGCAATGGAATAGGGCGTTTACCAGGTCTTCTAAAAAGAAACAAAAATACCTGTTTAAATAAGAAGTTTCACAGTTTTTTGGATTTCAAATGCACTATATTGCCGAGTCATGAGAGAAAAAATCTGACTTCGGGCGCGTGTGCACTCGGGTCAGGTATACGCAGTTCGCTGTGATAATAAGTGGACCTCGCAATAATAAACCAATGACAGAGACTTTCGCACGACGATATCATCTACATGTAAAATCATACTTGATGAGTAATGTGGAGACGAAACGTCCATAAGCTGCCCCGCACAGAAGTGATGGCACAAACAGACCGCTTGGAACAGCCACACCGTAGGTCCAGCAGGCCAGTAAGAAGAAAAAGATGAAAAACAAACCAAGAGTCTTCAAACTAAATGTGCCTAAAAAAGAAAATAAAAGGACCTTCAAGAAAATAAATGATATATTTAATCTCTGGTTTCTTCTTAAGAAGAATCAATAATTGCTTGTTAGTTGTTTACACTCTTTACTTCCTGATGTTTCGGCCGAAACGTAAGGAAATAAAGAGTGTAAAAAACTAACAAGCAAAAAATAAATAAGTTGTGGCACGATAAACAATGTTGTTGCCTGAGCCAGTCACGTGACTAGTCTGACAAATTCTGGATGCAATCAAGATTTTAATTGATGTATGTTTTCGAAGCTATGACTGCAATGACGTAGGCTACGAATACAACCCATTCAGGCAATTCTTTTCAAAGAAGAAGCATTAGCTCGACACTGAGATTGCAATGAAGTCAAGCTACTAGTTTTAAAGAAAATGCATATGTTCACGGTTATTGATTGATTGAGTGATTTGTTGTTTTACGTCCACGGTAAACAGCTATGGTCATGTCGGGACGGTCAGTTAACAAAACCACACTATTCCTGGGCAGGTTTAAACCTCCTAAGCGGTTAACCAGTACTAAGTGCACATACTGTCGCCAGTAACTGACAACTGCCCTTCTAGAAACAGCGGAAGGAGAAACGAAAGTATGTGGCCAGACAGTGTATCGAACCCAGGACCTCCGGTTTATGACTCAGGTGCCCTACCGATTTCGCTACGCGGCCCATGTTCACGGTTATGAATGCTATGCATTTGTCATTAATTTCTACCCCAAAATTATTTGTTTAAGGCTACAAATGCATAAACCCAAGCTATTGCTTTATAAGCCAATGTTTGGTTTTGAGGATAAACATGCAATGACCATGAAGTCGATGCATGTGTTCGAGGCTATGAATGTAATGAGCTCATGTCATTCGTTTATGCACGTGTTCAAGGCTTTAAACGCAATGAATTCAAACTATTGGTTTTAAAACTGGCTTCGACGCTGTAAGTGCAATGAATCCAGGCAATAAGCTTTTAAGACATAGAGGATCTTACACGAGTAGTCATTTCATATGAAAATTATGAAACGAGCCACGAGTCTTCGGCGAGTTTCATAAATTTCATATGAAATGACAATGCCTGTAAGATTCTGTTTATCCGTAAAATGAGATTTTTTCGTTTTAAAAATGAACATTCTTTCAATAAGTAAACGCATTGTTGACATGGACGTTGTCAATGACGTTACATGTACACGTGTGGTCATACGATTTTTATGACACGACGCTATCCATTGAACAACAGCGACGTCTTGTGATAAATATAATTTGGTCCGGACCTACCTTCCTGGTGGAATAGCTGTTTGATGGCTTCCTCCTGTGAGTTGAAGAAGAGTGTGGCCATGTCATTATAGTCGCCTTTCTCGCAGAAATAGGTTCGAACACCGGAGTCTACATCCAAGGAAGAAATGCCATTAGGTATTGGTGTAGCGTCAGATATGTTCGACATCTGTTAAAAATAACAAAACAAAAACTGTTACAGATAAACAGAGGTAACATAGCTAATCTACAGAAGTTTTTCACATTTCTGAATAAAAAACATATGTTTGTGACCTCTTATTTGAACTGTTTACCGATACGGTTCCAATGAGAGGTCTTAAAAGGTTATCATCAATATCAACCTCCCATCGTCCTGGTGTAACTGAAATACTGATGAAAAGTACGTAAAATCGCAAGTCAGCCATCCGTTCTAATTATTAATTGATACCCACGATGTACAATGACACTGGGTAGCTTATGCTAAACACCCTGGGCAGTCTGCGAATTCACACAGTCTGACCAGTCGTCTTCCTTCGCACCACATACTGACCGTTCGAAGGTTGTACTTCTGTTGTGGTTATGGACTATTACTTGCTCATTTACTTGTTCTTGTTGTAGATATAGGTGCATTCGTTCACTTGTGTGAGTGGTATGTCAGTTGAGGTATCTAAAAGACAACCTATCTGGGAAAAAGCTGTCCATTTCATTTACCGTGTGTGTCTTTCGTGAACTGTTACTTTTCCTTTTTGGTTTGGAGGGCAGTATATGGGATCAGATTGTATTAGTTCTTGGTGATAGCCTACCTTGTTACTTAAGTACACTTGAAGAGAAGAACTAAATAAGCTTAAGCTTTCGTTCTAATCCTAATGTGTTCATATTTCTAACATTGCTGATACCATGAACATGTGTATTTTCTGGATAAAATACATATATGTTTAAACAAAGTTGAAATCTATCGCAGAATATGGGAATAGTTGCCGTAAACTCAGTTTTTCCTCTCTGTCAGGTTGCGAAATCCGTATACGTGTATATGTTATTGAAGCAAACATGACATATATTGTTAGCTTACCAAAGTTCAATCCAACCTACCTTTGTTGATTCGGGTCTACAGCTTCCCAGCAACATGGCCGCCAAAAACGCAACAGACGTTGTTATAACAGCAACTAATAAAGCTTCCAAAACCCTAAAAAGATATTACAAGAGCAACCATGCTAGAAAATCCAACAAGTTACATGTTTCTATAAGAGTACATGAAGGCTTAATAATTTTGAACCTTAAATGTTCAAGAAAACTTTTTTTCTACATAACTGGGCTGTTCGCAATGCTTAAATTCATTCCTTTCAAAAAGGACAAAAATTAGCTACGCCTACTCGTGCGACCAATACTGCTAATATTTATATTTTACAGATTTTGTTATTGAACAGATATTAAAAGTTAAGCGAAAGAACCGAATAACTTTCAATGCTGCAACGGTTCCAGGAAGGAAAATAGATAATACCAACTACGGTATTCTGAATGGTAAAATGATTTTCATCATGCAAAATTATAGGCCCTAGGTCCACTAACACAAAATTTGAAGTTTATAATGTTCAGAAAATTATTGGTAAGTACTACAATTCTTGATCATTTAGGAAACAACACAGTTTGCTCAGGCACTGCTTATGAATGAGCCGCAGTGAAGGAGTATTTAAATACAGATTAAGATGAACAGCCAAATTGGTCTTATCAGTTCCAGAACTCACCTTACGATTTTATGTTTGGTGTTTACATGTTTCATTCTGTATATAGTTAAATATTTGTTGATGAGATTGAAGAGGGCACCCAGAAGACCTCCAAAGAAGCCCATAACGATAAATATAAGGAGATCGACAGCATTCCACAATCTACAGGCCCCATCGGTCATCTGGTCTGGGCTGCACTGAAAATATTGTTCAGGAATGCATGAAATAAGTTTTGTAATAGTGCGCCTGTTATTATAAATACATTATTCAGATGAGTAAGTTAAATGTTCCATTAAAAATATTTAAGTGAGCTCGAGACAATACCTCTGAATGTGTAAGTTGAGATAAATGACACACTCAAGGCGTGCCAAAGCTACTAGCAGCTCTCCTGCAGAAGCACCATTTGCGGGCCGCTATGGGCGGAAATACAACCAGAAATTCATCCTGTTTATGGGAAAGTGTTTGCTGAAATTATGAAAGTAATTATCCAAAAATGTACACATTTACTTTTAAAATATTTCCTTGTTTTAGTACTTTTGCTTTGGCACTTTTACATGTGTCTTTAGTGTGGTACGTCTGCATTTGCTATTGTTTGCTGTTTTTCTTTTTGTTGTTTTTTTAATTTTTGTTATTATTTTTATTCAGAATTGCTGCAAGCAGTGAAAATATGGAGAAGGCACAGGAGATATCAGTTTTTTTATACCTAAAATAATGACATTTTTTCGTTATTTACCTTAAAGACTCCAAAGTTGATGAGCCCAGGCATATAGAAATATCCCCATGAGTTACTCTGTAGCCCACTGAGAAAAAAGTTTAATGTAAACGTCGCTGACATTGAACAGAAGAACTGAAAATAAAACAAACCAACAGAAATGAATAAACTTTTTGAGACCAAAAACAGTCGACTCTTGATATCTTGAACACAGCTATCTTAAAGAACCCTTTAATATCAAAGAATAAAGTTTAGACAAATTTCCCGATTTTATTTGCTGACTGTATTTGTTTGAGTCAGCTACTCGATTGGATACATAAATTTCCTATTTTGATTTCATAATCAATCCCAGTCTTCAAAAGCTTCAAATGCCTGCATTTTACCGTATTTATTCGCTTATAAAAATGGTATTTTTTTCTAACTCCAGGATGATCCCAAAATGTTTAAATCAGTCATATAAAATTCTGCAGTGAAATATTTTTTTCCTTTTGACGGCCAATAAGATGGATCTAGATTTTTGAGACTGTGCTTGGAAGAAAAAAGTTTAAAACTGATTATACGTTATTCACACAATTTATGCCGTTGCAGATCGGCGCTGATAGTGAAAAGGTAACAACAAAATAAAGTATCCAAAGTTTTTTTTTTAATTAAAATATTTTTTTTCTCAAATACTATAATCCGTTGTTAAATAAAGCAATGTATGTATTATGTAACTCCCAAATACATGTGTAAATACAACCACAACGAATGCAGATTTGAAGATTAATTCCTAAATCCCGCTTCACAGTGGCTGCTAAAGCTTATTCCTGTTTTTATTCTTTCTTTTCTGACAGGCTAGTAAACACAATAAAAGACGGCAGGATGAGCATAAAATAACATACACTGATGATTCTGGATGACAAGAAAACAAAATATTATGATTGAAACAGTATAATTAAAACGGTCTAAATAAGACAACTGTTTGTGTAGATTAGATTTGTGTAGATTAGTCGTGTATGAATAACTTGGGTTTTAACATTCTGCTGTAAAGGACCTGGTACGATAAGGCTCATATTTGGCCCCCAGAAAACTCATTTTTCAAAAGTTCTATTTCGATAACTAAAATGTATCCATAGGAAAGTTCTAACCTAAAATATAACAGCAAATACAAAATCAAACAGTTCTTGCATAAAATATTTGTGTTTTTAATCTTGAACATACCCATACCCCAAGCGGATTCTGGCGAAAATGACGAATTTGGTAACCTTTACGGCTTTCAAAATATATGAGCCCGGCCTCCAGCACATTTCATATTTTATATGCAGACACAATTTTGATATATTTACATGCCATGAAAATATTAAATGTGCTGGAGACCGGGCTCTATGTTTATTTTTAACTTTTTGTTACCAAACTGGCAGCGTTCGGAACATTTTCCCTGTTTTCTCAACACAAAAACGCCAATATCTCTGCTCATAGACAAAATAAACATATGTTGTGTGTATTCATTTTCTTAGTTAGAACACAAGGAATAATTTGGTACACATTTCATTTTGATCTGTTGGAATTTTTTGGTAAGCGTCTCTGGACTTGCAAACTTGAGTGGGTGGGGTACCTTGACAGGCATTTTGCAGTGCACAGGTAATTAGCCGTGGTACCCAACGTATAAGCATTTCATCAAAAGCCTGTTACCAAGAGCTTTCAAAAGCTATTGTAAATGACTTATTTCTTTAAAGGAAAAATTATTAAACTCAGTTTTTCTTGCAATTTTCATTCATATTACTGAACCAACATAGGCATGTCAGAAATCATGTTATTCTGAGAATTAACAAAAGTGAAACATATTATTTCTGTTTGTTCCCATATGCACAAATGCTAAGCAATAGAAACTATGCAATTTTATGAAAATTTGAATGGGGGCCAAAAGGGCCCTTATCATACCAGGTCCTTTATACTTTTTTTGTGGAAAATCATACAAAGATATGTGTTGGTATATTTACAGTTCTCCAGGTGAGTTTCTGGTTCCAGAATGAGCAGCCTTCCTCCAAACTGAATAGAACACCTCCAATAGGGGCTCCAAATGCAGCTGAATAGAAAATACATTGAAAGCAATAAACTGAAAATGACATGTTCAAAATGCAGTTGCTCTAACATAGAAACAAAGGTAGGTAAAAATAACACAGGTGTTCACGAAAACAGACAGTACGGGCTCCAAATGCAACTGCCTTAAAGAGAATATAACCAATGTATGCTCAAAAGCCGCTGAATAAAATATAAAAAAAAACATCGCCAATAAGGACACCAAATGTACCAGACATACGACTAGAACAGTGAAAAAAATTGCTCTGAAGGCATCCGATTCGACAAAAACGACCGTGGAAGGCTGCTTCCTTAAGACCAGACCACTGGAAATATTTACACCAATGGCAACCAAGCCAATAACAGAACACCGTAAATAAGGGCTCTAATGGCAGCTGATTTAAGGTGAGAATATCGGCAATAGTTGCTCCAACAACAGCTTAACCAACGACAGAATTCTGTATTGCCAATACGAGTGCCAAGGACAGATGAGCAAAAGAAACAACATATATACGTGTGCAAAAGCCTAATAAACTATAAATAGAACATAGCCGTCAATGACTTCAAAGGCGGCTTTAACGTTCGAAAACATGACAAAGATTTTACCTGCAACACCAGCAGCTGCTCCTCCCGAGACAAAGTCTCTCTTGTCCCTGAAAAACGGAAAGAACACCAACAATACAATAAAGTGCTACCGATTAAACATACGAGGGGTGTTCAAAAACATTTGCAAATGTCCTCATATTTTTGCTTAGGGTCATTCTTGGTAAAAAAGATATGCATGTACTAAAAACACTACAATTTGTCTTTACAGTGATACAAAACACTATAAAACGACACTTTTCCTTATTGCCTTACAACGCATGTTATTAGGCTCCAGTCATACCACTGAGCTTATTCCATATGTAAAATCTTTTCAGTGTTAGGCATTCAAGTCAGATATTGTTGCAAATACAAAATTAATCTTTGTCAACTGCTTGTCCATCGTTGCCTACAATATCCATACAAAAGTTAGGAGAGTGGCAACTGTTATCGAGTTATTTCTTGCGGAGCAATGCGCTGTTCTTCTGTCGTTATTGAAATCGACGTCAACGTCATTTTTGAAAAATTATTGAGGCTTCATTTTTTCGCTTTTTTTTTTTTAATTTATTGACAGGTTTACGTTGACCAATTTAATTGCTCTTATTGACAAGATTTTGATTGCTAACACACATGCTTCCACTGCAAAATCATCATTACTTTAGTAGAAAGGGATAATTTGTTACTAGTAAAATACGGATAAATCATATTCAAGGGACAGTATTGAACCTAGATTAATATATTTTCCATGATATTTTCAGGACAACGTTGTCTGGGCATTGACCTTAAGTTGCGATGATAAAAAAATCAAAGGCTGCTCAAATATTAATTACGGCCTACTAAAGGAGAATTCTGCTGTGCCTTTAGGGTATACCTCTTTCAAAGAAGTTAAAAAATGCGTCCTTTGAAACAAATACACCGTGTTTGCAGACATGTCTGGGCATATCATACTTTTATATGTTTTTGCTGTCAGAAGTTCTGTTATTATGCAGGTTACCAAGAAATAAGGTCATTTGCAAAACTTTCCGAACGTCACTCATACGACTTTTATTAAATAATATCGCTACAAATGTCACTTTTCTTATCAAACTTCAAACGGCAATAGATGGTTAAATAAGTTTATGAAATTACACTTATGACGTTTTATGAAGAAATGTTTTTTCTTCTTCAATGGGTTATATCTCCAAAACTCATTTAATGTCGGACAAAAGGAAAAGCTCTTAAAAAATAGTTTTAACTTGATCTTGATTTGCTTCGGAAAAATGTTTCTTGATGACAGCTAAATCGTATCCAAACCTGTCAGTCCTGAAGAAATCGTATTTTGACTTGACCTTTTTAAAGGTTATACTCTGAAACTGTGGAATACCAGCACCTATTATAGCTCCACTATGGATCATGGGACCTTCCTTTCCAACGAAAAGACCTGCAATGGAAAGAAAAACCTTACAAAAATAATAAAAAGAACTTGTGGTGGGTCGGAGTTCAGACTCTATGATAGCCCCAACATAAAGCTACGAGTATATATTAGTTGGTTGGGGCCGGGTGTTTGTCTGTTTCTTGACCCACCGGGGTTCAATTGGTGGTCTTCTTTTGCTCCAGTGTTCCAGTGGTGTTGCTGACGCCCCAGGGATCTCCAGGTGTCTCAACACATTTTGGCTGTCGAGTCCTCATCCTTGTCCTTGCTTCATCACTGTTTTTTCTTGATTTTAAGTGTTGCTCTTGATGACTCACTGATGAGTTAGGGGACCTCCATACGAGCCGAAATACCAACCAATTGTGTGCACCGCGGCAGAGGGTGAGGGTGAAGGTTTGGGCCCAGTAAAACCGTGTTAACACCCCCACCAGTAGATAATACTGACCGTCCCAAGGCGGTACTTTCGTTGCGGTTGTATTTGTTTTATATTCGGTGCTGTTTAATTTATTGTGTTTTTGTTTTAATCCTTTTATAGTAAAGAATAGAAAATAGGTAAAAATAGTTGTTGAATGTTTTCCGTATAATTTGTTTAGACTGTTGTGTGGTACATGTGTGCACCGCGGCGGAGGGTGAGGGTGAAGGTTTGGGCCCAGTAAAACCGGTTAAAAAACCCAGTAGTCAGAACTGACCGTCCCAAGGCGGTACTTTCGTTGCGGTTGCATTTGTTTTATGTTCGGTGCTGTTTAACTTATTGTGTTTTCATTTCGACCCTTCTGTAGGTCTAAATTATTTAGTTCAGTAAAGATAGCTGAGTTGCCACCTACTTGGGAAAGAGCTGCTGACTCGGCTTATCACTTGTAATTTATTGTTTGTTGGGATGTCTTAGTCAGTCTGTCTCTTTGATTTTGGGGATAGGGTTTGGGATCTGATTCAGTCAGTTCCTGAAGTGTATTTACTCTGTAGATTTGTGAAACATTACGTAAAGATACAAAATGAATCTTCCTTTTCTTATTTTCACAGCAGCTGGTTGAAAGTGCCGTGCGGTGGCCGTGCGAAGTCACATTTTACCTCATCATTATGCAGATTATATATTTTCTGGTCCTTGTGGATCATTATGAAAATTTATTCTCTTCAGTCTTGGATCGTAAGGTTGGGCTTTGGGGCTTCAGCCCCGCCATCTGGGCTAATATGTAGGCCCCATGATAATAAGGAGCATCTGATGAGAGTGTGAGAATTTATCGATGTGGTTAGCACCACATATATTCCAAGCCAAAAAAGACAATATCAAATATTCTCATCAAACTGATTTCGTATTATGCCAGTCTCCGTATGTCATATATTTATTTTCGACCCCCACCTCATCTACTTACACACATCTCGGTACCTCCCAGTTCCACCAGTTATCCAGACCCCCACCAGTACGTCGTGGACTGGACACGGTTGTAACATAACATTGCTGATTATAAACAGACTCAATTAAACCAAGTCTGCTATTTTCGTTTCCCTGATGTGTTCCTTGATTTTAAAAGATCCTAATGAATACTTTATTGTAATTTGGTTATCACTTATCATCATCATTTGGGATTTCACCATCGTTCTGAATTTTGAAGTGGCATTTTGATTGGAAAAATAATACGATATTTAGATTTCGAATATAACAAATAAAGTGGGCCGATTCCTGAAAGCAGCAACGCCGATTATAATAAATGCTACATGATGATGATATCAATACAATAAGAGAGGCTTGACTAAATAGTAGCATGTAGCAAACACTAAAATTACGTACAAACTTAGTTTGTAAACACTGTCTGAATTACAGTTTGAATGTCGTGTCCAGCAACATTTTCAGACTTTATAACTGTCCACCGCCACGTTAACATCAACTAAGTTGCCAAAGGCGATAGTAGAATGTGAAATTCTTACCGCCAGCAACACTAAACAGGACGCCAACAGCCTTAGCGATAAAGGATTGTAACCTCACAACTCTGGGTATCTTTACTCCGTTCAAGTAACATTTGATTTCCGGTATCCCTGATCCGGCTGCCACCGGCTGAAATATAGCGAGTAGTAGAACTAAGTGAAGCTATATCTATCTTTCTAAGCAAATCATAAATGAAAGAAATTAAGATTTTCAGATACCTCATTCATGTATTTGATAGGTTTTAAAAAAACAAGCTTGCGCAATTTGCTTACATTTTACAGTACACTTTTGTCCATGTTTACTCGTTAGACTTAACGTACATATTGTTCAATACACAGAACATTATTTGTCTGCAAAATACAAGTAAGTGTCCTTCATACGATATGGTGTGACATACTACATGTACGACCAGTCCGGGAACCTACATTTTCTAACACGCATATTTGTGATAGACAGCCATAACCCTTATATTTTTCAATCCAACTCAATAAAATGGCCATTTCCCCACTGACAATGTTCAGTATTCCCCAACTACCTTTAAAATTGATATTTGGCCCGGTCCGCAACTGTTCATTGAATAAAAAGTCTGTACTACAGAATTATGGTCAAAATTAGGTAAATATTGCTGTGTATTAGCTTGTGTTTCACCAAGAAAAATCCATGTTTTCTGTATGTTTTTATAAACTGTTACGATCAAAATTGTCTACAATGCTTGCTTTCTCATAACGGATGCTGACTGTACGATATACGTAGTCTAGATTTTGCATCAGTTTTTCAGCAGAAAAGTACTCAAGGATTGTTGGCTTTGTCAGCCATAACACCAGAAGAAACTAACATTAAGGCTTTCCATCACACTTCATCTTTCAGGTATGTGGTGATAGCTTGTGGTCAAAATTATGGTTAGCCATCACGTCAGTTCATATAAAGTGCAGGGTATATCATTACAAATGTGCGCAATGGATATCCAAAAGTTCGCCGACTGATTACTGTCTGCCGTTAAAGAAAAAATAAAATACGCTGGTGGGTGCAACGTTCAGACTTACAAAATTATGTTTGATGGTAACCATATAGAAGTATTTATACACCGCAACGTCATATCGAAAAGAAAGAAAATCTAAAAGCACGAACGAACTGAGATCAACTTACCTCGAAGGCAGTGAGACATGAAGCCACCAAGACAAAGGCGGTGTTAAACAACACAAGAATAGCCAGAGGTAAAATGAGACAGCCACCAGTGACACATGATTTAATAGCTAAATGTAACTGTAAGGAAACTTAATTCTAGCATATTTATTTCGTGTCATTGAATGAGATCATGGGTTTGACTCCCACTTCTATCGCCATGTTATATATAACTTTA
This sequence comes from Ctena decussata, assembly GCA_963989385.1. Lineage (NCBI taxonomy): Eukaryota > Metazoa > Mollusca > Bivalvia > Lucinida > Lucinidae > Ctena > Ctena decussata. Next base: position 67,149,666 of record OZ022510.1, on the reverse strand, counting down.
AGGTGTACAGGCACACCTCCATGTTTTGAAGCAGTTCACCAGCCACGTATGTACAGCCGATTACATGTGAGCCGCGACACGACAACCCAACAATGTGGCTGTGCGCCAAGCGCAGACTCAGATCAGCTTGGGCATTCGCCCAGTCTGATCAGACCCTTCGCTAAGCGCTTAACGGTTAGCTAAGGGTCTAAGCTACCTTCATGCGGACAGTGAACACTCTGATCAGACTGGGCGGATGCCCAGGCTGATCTGAGTCTGCGCTGGGCGCACAACCACATTGTTTGTTTTGTCGTGTCGCGGCTCATGTATGCTGAATATTGCTCTCTGTGCAGAAATATTAGGTCAACAAAAGCATCCAGATAATGTCGACTTATGTCAGTTGATAGCCAGCCACTGCAATAATCGAAACCTGTTACAAAGGCATATTTTAAAGAGATGTCGGCAAGTTCAAGTTGAGGCCAAATCATTGGACCATTTTGTGTGGTCCCTTATGTTTTTGCGTTCGAAGTTTGACTTCATATGATAGGTTTTCAGAGGACTGAATGCAAGAACTGTTACCGGATACATAACGGATAGAAGAACAATAGCGACAAATACTATGTACCCTTCTGCATATCAAGTGTGTCAGGTGATTTTGGAAAGACTGACGGTTGGGCAGACAGAATGACACACAAGCAAATTAAGGAGATTAAGCTGGGTTACTAAATAGAATCACTCGGAATCCAGCACACCACGTTGGCGTAAGTAACAGAATCTGGAAAACCTGTGACACAAACTGACCTTTCTGTCTTGCTTCTTCGAAGAGATGCCTACATTTTCCGCCATCCTTTACCCCTAAAACTCTCATCTTCATCTATACCGATATTTAACTATTCTTCTGGTTTCAACCACCGGACATAATAACATAACACAAGAGCTTGCTACTGGCAAACAAATCACCCGCCACTATATCTACTATAGTCTCCCTCTCTGTCAAAGGATACATTCATCAACCAAATGCAGTTTTGATTTTGACAATAATTTTACTATGGTATCTATGAAAAATGCTACCTGAAAAAATACATCAAAGAAATACATGTAAGTATAAAAATGGCCGTGTTATGAAAAAAGAGATATATAGATACTTTCAACAGCTATGTAATAGAGCAGAAAAGAGAAATATGAAATTGATTAATGACTGGTGTTTATGCTGCAAAAAAAAAAAAGAAGAAAAGTCTGGCAATTGTGAAATAGATCTGGGCCCAGTTGTTCAAAGCATCGTTAGCCTAACGAGCTCGTTAAGAGGTCAACTCGTTAAAGGTATACTCCCTCGTATTTCATTACGAAACAATCACAAGATTATGAAGCTGGTTAGTTGTATGCAACATAATTAAGATTTGTTCAAAAAATCTTCAGCGAAAACCTCTTTGTTACGGAGGCAGAGACGATATATCAATGCATACCCTTCTTGAATACTCACAAATATTTTGTCGTCATAAATTGATTGACTCCCACAGGCGTTTCTGCAATCATGTTTTGAATTTTATGATTGGTTGAGTAAATAACTTTACAATAGCATTAACTCTAATCTGTGCACGTGAGTTCTTTTCAGCCAATAACTGTATGAAGACGATTAAAGAAAGGGCTTAAGATTATTCATGCTATAAATCTAACCTGATTAACTATGATTGCTGGGCGTATCCAGTCTTCATTTTTGGCGGGAATGGCGACCCGCTATTGCCGCTCTTTTTGTTCATTTTCTTAAATTTTCCTATTTTCAATGACCATCACAAATCGTAAATTTGGCAGATAAATGTACTTTTAATAGCAATCATTATCATGCCTAGGATATAATGTTTTGTGAGAAATTTTAAAATTAATAGAAATATTGAGGGTGTAAATCTTTAAGTGTTTTACAACTTCATTACCAAATATACTGCTATTTTTTGTTGAAAAAATTTGTGCAAAAGCTTCTCATTTTTTTTAAAAAAAATATTGGTTTATTTGAGATATTAACGTTTGAAATTTTAACTTCTCGTTACGTATTTTAACTTCTCATAACGTTTGAAATTTTAACTTCTCGTTAACTAACGACGTCGTTAGTTTGAACAACCGGGCCCTGGTTGTTAGCTGAAAATCTTAAACTGAAAAAAGAAGTAGAATCCAGACTGGCAAATATTAACTAGCGCTGAGACCAGTAACCGTGCAGGAGAGCTGAGGCAGTAAAGTGAATCTGGTTATAACAGAGCCTCTGGGTGATCAAACTTTATATGTCATGTATGTATGATGTGAGAGAATAAAGGATATGTTTTGTTCTGTTCTGTAAGAATGAAATACAGCTGTATGAATGAGACTACTTTTGTTTAAATGCTTTACGCCTTGTCTTCCCATTGTAAAATCCCACCCAAGAACCATAACAACATTGACGTAGATATGTTGCGAATAAATGGGTCTCATGACCCCAAGGGCATTCAGAGCTTAGTACTTTCAATCTCAGTGAAGAGAGAGAAAGAGAGTTTGATACTTACAAGTCCAGTGCATACTCCTATAAGAAACGTTATAACCCACTTTATCACTTCAATTTTGCTGATTGACTGAAATAAGAGAAAGTCATCAGTTAAGATAACATTAGCAGCAGTTTTGAAAGTACCGGGTACTTTACATGTTAATTGCAGACAATTGCAAATTACCATAAAGTATAGGATAATGACAAATCAGCAAATAAATGAATATATGAGCCGCGACACGAGAAAACCAACAAAGTGGTTGTGTGCCCAGCGCAGACTCAGATCAGCCTGGGCATCCGCCCAGTCTGATCAGAGTCTTCGTTGTCCGCATGGACGTAGCTTAGACCCTTAGCTACCTTAGTGAAGAATCTGATCAGACTGGGCGAATGCCCAGGCTGATCTGAGTCTGCGCTGGGCGCACAACCATTTTGTTGGTTTTCTCGTGTTGCGGCTCATATTTCATTTTTATTGACCGGGCAAGCTGTACATTTCCTGAGAAGACGGCATAAGCGTAGACTTGACCCTGTATAATCCGAAATACCTTAATGCATGCTGATCTGGGTGTGTTTCGTTAGAACAGGTGGGTAGTGTCAGTTGTTATCACCGTTGCTTAGTCCAGTATAAACTATTCGGCCTAAAATAAGCTTTGCATGATCTATCAACATCTGTATACATTGCACAGTTACTGACCTTGGTTGAGGCCCATTAAATATGTATTTGATCCATGTTATTTATGGCTCCACGAGTATTTTGTGCCGTCCTCTGTATCCTGACTTACCTACGTATTTTAAAATGGCACGGTTATGATGCAAGCAGAAACATAACTCTGGCAAATGATTCGGATACAAGTTTACTTCGCACCTTAATCAACAAACCGTTAGATCTATGTTTGATTTAGAAGAATTGTTAACGTGTACGTACGTGTTCTTTTGTCTGTCTGTCCAGATGATCTTCATACGGCTTATTAAAACATCTGCCATAATCTAGACTCTGAAAAAAAAACAAATCAATTGTTTTAATAGAATGAAAACCATCAGGTCACCGCATTATATCAGCTGTTAGCAGTATTACTTTCAACTAATCTGAATTAACATAGAAATAATGATGGTAAAATGCTTCCAGTCAATATTTGGGAAATATAAGTGTAACGGGTTTAAGTATATAAACACTTCTACAGCCTTGCTGCAGAAGCCGGCTTTTATGGCGACGCGGGTAGAGTGGATGGCTCTTTGACGAAGTTAAGCAACGGAGATCGCGGTTAGTACCTCGATGGGTGACCGGTTGCTTGACTTGGTGGACGACCCGGCAAAAATTACAAATTTAAAGCAATGAAAATGTATTCCTAATATCTTGACTCTTAATCGCTAATATCAATCAGATTATGCAAGCTAATCTGAAACAGAATCAGAATCTGAATCAGAATTGTTTACTGGTGATACGTCCAAGGACAATCATTCACCAGGACCTGTGAATCAGGGAAGCTAGTCCCTAGCCCTTATAAGAGAAGTAAACTTAGTAACTGAATCCTCTGCACCCTCAGCAGCAGAAATAAGTGAATCTTCAAGGGAATTCCAATCTCTAATAGTCTGGGGGAAGAAACTGGACTCGTAAATGTCAGTCCCAGCCAATGGGGTTTTAAATGTCAGGGAATGATGATTCCTGGTACGCCTATTTGGGGGAACAAGGTCATTTATGGGTATACTGGCTGCACCCCTCAGACCTTTGTAAAGCATTATGAGTCTACTATCTTTCCTTCTCTTTTTTAGGGATTCCCACTTAAGTTTCTCCAGAATGCCAGTCATACTCCCAGTTTCCTATGTGTAATTTACCGTTACAAATCTAGCTGCCCTTTCCTGCACCTTCTCAAGTTCATCTTGAAGAAGTATACTTTGAGGGTCCCAAACTGAACTGCCATACTCTAGGACTGGACGCATCAGTCCCTTGTATGCTGACTCCTTAACATCTTGTGGACATGCTGCCAACAAACAAACCTAGTCACATCGTACAGACGCACTATTAACATAATAATCTATCAGGAACCTTTAAAAGTCCGTGAATCTTCATCACTTCACCTTAGGCCACTTAGAACAGCAAAATGCTGTCAACTGGAATATGTCTATCCACTAGTAAACATGCAGACTGGTGTCATTCCTTAAATGCGTGAAACTGAATATACATATCATACTCTATCACTACATTTCAAAAGATTCGGTTTAATGTCCTTTATCTCCGAAATTAGCAAGTAATAAAACATCTTGGTGATAGCAGTGTACCGATTGTGTACCTTTCCATACAACTACGACCTAAATACAAGGCCTAAATGCCAGGCCAGTACACATGTAGTCGTTTTCCAAGAATCACAAGTGATGATACCATGAGAATAAGTATATTCTAGTCACAAAAATAAATAAATAAATAATTAAACAGACCTTTGATAAAATGCCAACAACGAAACTCAACCCAAACCTAGCACTCCTGATGAATGGTAAATCAAAAGAGAGCCCTCAAAAATTTTAGTTCAAAGAATTTTTGTTAAAATAACAACTGTCAACGGACGGAATCACAAAATGACGAGACGAGAGCTAATCACCACTCTACATACATCTTCGCAAGCCAAGGGTACGAAGTCCACTTTGTTCCTTTTGTAAGGAACAAAGAGGACTCAGTACCATTGGCTGGCGAAGATGCGCGACATACTGCGTACATGGGAAAGCAAAAAATTAGATACCTCGTAGTCTTTTCTCGGCAATGAACTGTGGCCGCCGCTGTTGTTGGTAGATGGAATCAAAGATGTCTTGAAAAAAAGAACAAATAACGTGACCATTATTACTTGAACATCTTAACCAGCTGATAAGTAGACGAGACGAAAAAAATACGCTCACGTCGCGTGGTGGATTGTTTTGGGTTTAACTGCCCTTTGAGACAGTTTTTCAGTCTATATCGGGCCGTCTCCCAGAGAGGGAGAGAGGAGAAATGATAGACGAGAGAAAAAATGTCCAAACAACCCCCACCCGCACCTACTGCAAGCACAGCAGGCCCTTGTCCTACAATGTTCCAAATCAGTAGGACGCCCTAGCACTGGAAATTACACACAACACCATTACACCACCCGACCACCCCCTCACGTCGCGTGAAAAGTGACCGTAGAAACATATATTTTACACCTATTCACAACTGCCTCTGCGCGAGACGGGAGACGGTTCTGGCGAGGGCTAAAAGTTTGTTTAATATATACTGGAAGACATGTTCTATGAATACATATCTGGACCTTCGTATACTGTTTTAAAGGGAAATCGCCTCAGTGTTCGTGCGCATACATTTTGACGCAGCGTCATTGTTTCCTGCTATGGTTATCATGACGTCGTTTGCCGTAACGCTAAAACGTTTACGTCACTTTCGAAGACAACATGGGCTCTTCGTTGAAACAAACGTATAAGTTTTTACGACAGAAAATGGTTAATATCTAAAATTGGACAAAAAAATAAAGAGACCAAAATGGGGCTGAAGAATTTTATACGGAAAAGAGAGCGCCAATTTGTGGGGGGTAGTGTGTAAATTTTTAGGAATTATTTGTCAGGTAAAGAGAGGCTGTGAAAACTGCAAGTGCGATTTGAATCTCGTAATTAGTTAATGCAAGTATTAATACAAATAAGGACTTAGTACCCTTGGCTTAAGTCATGAAATACCCATGCAAACAGTGAAAGCGGAGATCAGACTGAGCAAATGTGCAGGCTGATCTAAGCTTTATTGTCAGCTCATGTCGTTAAGGTAATAATTATGTTGTTTGTTTTTTTTGTTCTTTTTTTAATAATTGCTTCTAAGATATAAGACGATCAGCCACATTGTTCTCGTGAGAAACAAATTTTACAACGGCTAGGCGGCGACACTCTAATTTTTCACTAATCGCCCTAGACTTTCTATAGGATTCATAGACAGGGAAAAATTATCAAAATGCGCACCCTCGGAAATTGGTCTCAGCACTAAATGATAAACTGAAATCATACACCACGGACCAAGCTTTGGCGATATTTCTGTGAAAATACATGTCGGGCAGAGACTGGGTCCAGTAAGTTGAATGTTCACCCATAAACTTGTTCATCAGATATAAATGTGATATAATCTAGACCGAGAAAAAAGTTCGAAATTCTTTTAGAAATAACAATGAACATACTGCCTAGTTTCAGTCCTTGGAATTTCTCTCATTAATGTGTTGTCTGCATACGAGAAAATTTTGAAGGCGACAATTTTATATAGACTATACATGTATGTTCAAGACATAGGAACATTGCTGAAATTGAATAGGGAATAATATTGCATTGCTATAAACAAGCATCGAAAGGTAAGATCGTTATCCATATGGCCGTTGATGGCGCCAAATAGAAAGCAACGTCAACGCATAAAACATTGACGTCAACGCGCTTATATGAAAACCGCACGAAATAAAAGTGGTTTTCCTTCCATAACTCGAATATTTGGTAGATGACCTATAGTTTTTATTTGCTTATTTGCACGGGGGAGATCATTCCTTTACTATATTAAAAGTATATAAAAATTTCAATTGTGGAACTTTTTATATTGAAGAAATTCCACGTTTTAGCCAGTAATGGGAAATGGCGGGAAACTAAAAACTGGAAATAACCTTTATAATGAGACATACGACGATGACAATTTTGATAGGCAAACAAAGAGACAAGAAAGAGGAGTTAAATAATCTTTATTTCGAAACGATCGGTCATCTGTTTTCTTGGATAAAGTATTCGTAATAGACATAGTCATGTTCCAAACAGGCACGTAGATGCCGCTCCATTATCTCAAAAAGTAGTACGGTGACCCCATCTTTTTATTTCATTTTTTCACTCAGCATATAATATTCTACCACTGTGTGAAGTTTCAACAAAATTTCAATGGCAGTTTTTATAGGGTGATTTCCCTTTAAGTGACCCTTAACCCAGCAGGAACACGTTATGACGTGGAATCAACGTTGTTTCAAGGTTTTATGTCCGCTGTGTTGAATTGAGTAAATTGAAACCTGGACCCGAGGTTATTAAGGTGGTGATTTATGGTAAATGTAAAAATCTCCATAAAACCATAAAAGAGTAATGTATCTCCCTGAAAGTTAGCAGACTTCTTATTTTTGTTGTTCGTTACAGTTTAGAATACAAAATAGACGTACATGCTGCTTAAAAAAGTGTTTTTATAAGGAAAGATCAAAGGGTAATTTTCTGCGAATAAATCTGAAAAAATAATATCATTATTGAAAATTTACGTAGTGCTGAAGGTGCATTATTGCATAATGCAGAGCGTCCTAGCAATTATTTATTCCAACTCTTTCTCAAATTGTAATGTAGACCAGATGAAAACGGTAGCTTTTTCTCAAATGTTCAACATGTACAAAGTAAATGTACACTGGACGCATTTATTAAATATAGGGTAGGCAAGCATACCTATGTTACACCTACAGTATAAATAATACATTACTGACATGATCAGTGGTGTGTAGATGAAATTGTTCAACCTTGTTCAAATAGTCTTACCTGTCTCACCTGTGTGTTTTGACAAAAAAATTTGGACACAGACTGCATCTTTTTTCATCTGCTCAGCCTGATAATGTGTGAGAGAGTTTGAAAAAATAATTGCTAGGACGCTCTCCATTATGCAACAAGGTACTCTAAGCACTAAGTATATTTTCAATAACGATATTATTTTTTCAGATTTATTCGCAGAAAATTACCCTTTGATCTTTCCTTATAAAAACACTTTTTAACATTAACAAATGCTGCATTTTGGGATTCTAAATTATGAAAAACAACATAAAGTAGGCATCTGCTAAGTTTTGGAAAGATCAGTGTTATTTTGAGTATTTTATGCAGATTTTTGTCTTTGTCCCAAATCAGTGATTATCACCACCTTAAACTATTTTTTCATGCTTACTTGAGAATATGCTAAAATTCAAATAACATCTAAAACACTAAGCAAGGCTTACTGACCGTCACAAGCCGGCACTTCTGCTCTGGTTCTTCTTGATTGTTTTATGGAGCACAGGGTATAATCGATTCCGCTGATTTTCGCTTCCTGCAGAGACTGTACATCAAATTTGGCTTCCGCCGAGACTGTCCGCGAACTCTTGCTTCCTGCAGAGACTTCTGTCCTCGAACATTGGCTTCCTGCCGAGACTGTCCGCGTGACTCTGCTTCCGCGGACAGTCTCGGCAGGAAGCCATTTATCATGTACAGAAGTCTCGGCAGGAAGCAAGAGTTCGTGGACAGTCTCGGCGGAAGCCAAATATGATGTACAGTCTCTGCAGGAAGCGAAAATTAGCGGAATCGATTATACCCTGTGTGGAGTGGTTTTATGTGTTGTTTTTGCTTTGTCTGGTATTGATTCATATAATATTGTTTATGATGTTAAGGCTAGCCCGGTGACCACCGACAGGGGAAATGGCTGTCCGCATGTCTGCCGCTGTTGATGTCTTTGGTGGTGACCAATTTTGTATTGTCTTTTCCGCACATGGTGTCTTGTGTGGGATCTGGGATTGAATTGTGTCAGTTCCTGAGTATTTTACTGCTTGTTTTGAGCTTTCAAATAGGAGAAATCATGTGAAATACACGCACTTAAAACAACAGAAATCTCACCAAAATGTATAAGATTTATTGAATTTCATGCTCAGCTGAGTTGAGCATGAAAAACAGTTTTATAACCTCGGATCCAGTAATCTGATAAGTCTATTTGTCTCTAGATACCTAGTCGCCATTAAACTAATAATCTTCAATGCAGAAGGCATGGAGAGTTCAGAGAGAGAAGGAAGAGAGAAGGGAGAGAAAGAGAGAGTACAATGTACCTGTTCATTAATTGTTCCTAGTCTGTGGCTTTCGTCTTTCCCGTTTCTTCTACAGCACGAACAAGAGTCGTCAGCCATCCTCGAGCTTCTTTGAAAATCTCATCGGTCTGAAATAATACATGTAATAATTTCCCAGAGCTCTAGTTAAGAGGGAGTATTTGGTTTAAACACTATTTTATTTGCATAATAAACATATAATGTACGACAAATACAAGTACAAACAATACAAAAATCATACAAATGGGATTCAGAAGAAAGTCCAAGGACTTATTTAAATCTGTATCCCAAACTGCAATAAAACAAATTTTCTACATAAACGTGATTGTCGTATATGATTTATATACAATATCTGTACAGTGATACCAAAAGCGGAAGGTAATGAAAAAAAAAGTAATTAATTAAGCAATGGTTTTACAGAAAGAAACTGAGAAAGAAAGGAGGAAATACTCGAGTGTGTTATAGAATTTGATGTTTTGGTACTTTAATAAAGAGTTAAGAAATAGTAGGAAAGCTCCACGGGGAATGGAGTAACGTGTGCAAAGATAACGGCGTTTAAGAATACGCTTTGTCTATTCACTGACTGATTTGGCATGTTTGAATGAGAAAAGATAAAAAGATAAAAGAGGCTGAATCCGACTCTACATTGTTGACTTACATGTAAGATATAGGAGTTCGATAGTGGGTACAGTAGTAAGTAAGGATTACAAGGAATAACGGCTAAAATAAGAATTTAAATAAAGTGACTATTTACTAATTAGGCGTTTCTGATCAACGATTCAACTGGAAACGTTTGGACTGGATAATAAAGTGTTGTACAATGATGAATATTTGCTTATTAGTGTCATACGAAAGAGCCTGGTCTCCATATAGTAGAACATTTAAGCAAGGTCTGCACAGGTTTGATAAAGATCTCATCATCTCTTCTCTTATAACATTATACTGAGGACAATCAAGAAGAAAATGTTTATTATCTTCAACAGCCCCACAATCGCAGGAGGGACTCTGTATTATATTTTTAGTAAAGAGATAGTAGTTTAGTGGACTGCATTTGGTTCTTAGTCTCGTGTGTAGAACTTGGCCAGTTCTTTTTCCTACGCGATAGTGACGTGGTGGAAGTATTTGAGGGAGTATTTGATGATAATTAAGGATAATTTTCTTATTTCTCATTCAAACCATATGGTGTGACCCCTCATCTGAACCGCCTCATCGAGACGGTTCAGATGAGGGGTCACAACAACCATATGTTGTGACCCCTCATCTGAACCGTCTCATCGAGACGGTTCAGATGAGGGGTCACAACATATGTTTTTATACAGAATTAACAAAAATTATCCCTAATTATCACCAAATACTCCCTCTTATCTAGAGCTCTGATTTCCCATCGGATATTAAGCCTTTTAACCAGTGCTCTAGATAAGGGGTAACAGGAATAATTTAGTTATTCCTTAGTTCAAAAACATATGTTGTGACCCCTCATTAGAACCGTCTTGCCGAGGCGTACTTATGGGCAACAAAACTACCAGAGATTTCCATAGTAAAAAAAAAAAAAAAACATGACGGAAGTTTAAATGCGCTCCAGAGATTCTGGGTCAACGTTGAACCAACAAACCCAGTCGAAGGTTGGTGGTGTCTATAAGGCAATGATAAAAGAAAAACGTAAGCTATAGTCCAGGAGCCCAGAAGAAAAAAAAGAGGTTCGCTCTCCTTTAATAGTAGAGTTTGGCAACCTTGTGCATTAAAATATGTGACCCGTCGCGCAAAAAGGGACGAGTTGGGTGTCCTATAGCGGAATTTAGTTTTATGACTCAGTGAATAAGCAAATCTAAGAGGATTCGGAAAATATCAAAATTTTGGTGGCTCTTGGCCATTTTGGGGCTCAAATTGTCTGCAGAACGTAGGTACCGTCATGAATCATCACAAATGTTTTGATGACGTTGTGGTGACGTCGCAAAGTAAAATCGTTCAGAACTTGTAACTGATAGATAAAGTAAATATTTGTTTTGTGCGCCGTCCTTGGAAGCTTTGTTTGCTGAAAAAATCAAATGAAACCAATAAGCATTTTGATCAAACGACATGCATATATATGAGCCGCGACGCGACAAAACCAAGACAGTGGTATTTGAGCCACACGAAGACTCAGATCAGCCTGGACATCCACCAAGTCTGACCAGAAGCTTCGCTGTGCGCGTAAAGAATGGCAAAGGGTCTTAAGCTACCTTCATGCCGTTGCATGCGTCGGCGAAGATTGATCAGACTAGGCGTTAGCCCAGGCGGATCTGAGTCTTCACTGGGCGCACATGCCACTTTGTTGTTATTCTATCCAACTATGCGTGATGGTTTCTGCAGTTTTTACGGGTGCCCGTAAAAATAACGGGAAATGGACTGGCAGCTGGTTTCCGGTTATTCTACCGTAAAATCTTCGGATTTTTTACAAGGTAATGGTAACTGATGGTATTTTCCTTGTTTTTTGTCCAAAATGAATGCAATTGCTTGATAGAACCGCCTCAATCGGCGATGAGGCGGTTTTAATGAGTAGTAACCATCTATGTTTTGAGACTAAATAGAGGCCTAAGTAAAATAATGCCGTCTTCACGAAACGTGTAGGACAGTCTGACAGAGCCTTGTAAACATCCTTGGCAAAAATATTCTAAAATTTTACGCGTGCAACATCATTAACCAGTTTTGGTTAGACACTGAATTCTAAACCTTTTTTGCAAACTCGAATAATGCTCCACTTTTCCCTCTACAAAGTTAGGTTTTCAATGGTGTTCATTACACAACCTTGTCAACAGGGTGCTCGCATTATTTTCTTCCTTTTTTACGTGAAATCCGTCCAAATTTCAATGCCGACCAATTCACGCCTGCTTAATATCTCCTGAAGCACAATAGCGTGTTGTGAATAGAAAATATTGAAGGGATGTCCGGTTGCGCCGGAGGGGACTAGAAACAGGGATGACACAAAGGTTAGTGAACCAGTTGAACCGAGATTTATTCTTTTCCAATGTCAAGTCTTAAAAATCGGGGATTGTCATGAAAGCAACCCTCTATTCATTCTCCTATACACTGTAAAAAAAAATCCGTAGATTTTACGGTAAAATAACTGGCAACCAGCTGCCAGTCCTTTTACCGTTATTTTTACGGGTGCCCGTAAAAATTGCAGGAATCATAAAGCAGAGTGGAACAGAATAAAGCAGGTGTCGTTTTGCTAAGATAGCCCTTCAACAATACAAAGTAATTTTCGAGTGCGGCCAGTTAACGTAAAACTTGCATTTCTTTATTTCCAAAAATGTCTTACAGGCAAACGCCCGTGAAAATAACGGGAGAAGGACTGGCAGCTGGCTTCCAGTTATTCTACCATAAAATCTACGGATTTTTTTGTAACAGTGTAGTTGTGAATCGAATTTGGAACCAGATTTTATGTTTAACGGCAGAAATCCGTTTTGTCCTGGAGCAAGGGTAGTCAATATTATGCCATTTTGACGGAAAGCGAACAAATTGGATACAAATTCCTGATGTTGTCGAGCGTAAATGATTCCATCCATCACCATTACTTTAAAAGGGCTTTAATGTTAATGTGCTTTACTGACCGAACGATATTCTGTTACTATTTGTTGCTGTCAGAGAGTGGATTTTCCCCCTTTCCCCCCGGAAAAATGGCTATAGGAAGGACGGCTATATAGTGAATTGTCCGGACCTCATAGAGCCACTTTTCCCCCATAGTCCCTTTTCCCCCACCGGGAAATTGGCTATTAGTGAATTTGGTATTGTTATTGGTATTTTGCGGAACGGAACGAAACGGAACGGGATGGAACAGAGATATGTTACGGAATTAATCGCATAAAAAATGTATCAGTACTTCAGGGGAGGTAATAAACGTGATAAATTCCCCCAAACCAATATGCAAATTTAGCAACCATATTTTTATAATAATCAATACTTACACTGCAAAAATAAACGGTAGATTTTACGGTAACATAACTGGCAACCAGCTGCCAGTCCTTTTACCGTTATTTTTACGGGCGCCCGTAAAAATTGCAGGAATCATCAAGCAGAGTGGGATAGCATAAAGCAGATGTCGTTTTGGTTAGATAGCCCTTCAACAATACAAAGTTATTTTCGAGCGCGCTAAGTTAACATAAAACTTCCATTTCGTGGTTTCCAACAATGTCTTACAGGCAAACGCCCGTAGAAATAACGGGAAAAGGACTGGCAGCTGGTTTCCAGTTATTCTACCGTAAAATCTACAGATTTTTTTTTACAGTGTACTAATATAAGGAACGAAGACAGTGTGTTTTTTCTCATCGCAGATATTTTTGTACGTACACATACGCATGCAAGCTTATAGGAAGATGTAAGAACGGGTGGCTTTCCTGTCATATTTGATTTTGTAGAGAGTTTATTACATTGAAAATAATATTCGGACGTGTGTCCCGATGGGAGTCGAGCCCACGACTCCTGCATGAAAGACGAACACTAGTCCATGCATTCCGCTGCGTACACGCACAGATGAACGCTTGTACAAACACAAAGTCATACAAATTTATGCACACAACCACGTTCACTCATAGCCGTTTTTGGGCTAACATTAAAAAGCAAAAAGCCTGCCTGTTTTCCCAAAAACAAACATACGACAGACTGATGGACACATGCACGTAGTTCTAGCATCTGTTATCCTCGATATTTCACGGACAGATACTCATATTTCTGTTTCAGTGTTGCGCCTCACTATTTTTATTGGAGAAGGAGCAAATTCCACTATGTAGCGTGTCTTCCTGCAATCATATTACCAGGGGGAAAATCCACTATAGGGGGGAAAACGGCTATGCAAAAACACGTATAGTAGATTTTCCCAGGGGAAAATTGGCTATATAGTCATATTTCCGGGGGGGAATTCTACTATATAGCCATTTTTCCGGTTGGAAATTCTACTATACAAAAATCATAGTCATTTTTCCGGGGGGAAAAACTACTAGGGGGGAAAAGCTACTCTCTGACAGTTGCCAAGAAAATGGGCATTTTGTTGAATTTTGTGATTAAGGGGATCGGTTGTGATTAGATAGATAGGTTATCATTGAGGGGAGTGTGAAATATTGGTTTGGTGTTTGTTCATTTTGAGTCATTTACAATGTTTCTTGGGCGAGGTGAGGCTTGGTTGGCAGGTGCTCTGGTAACCAGGATTTGGTAGATCGATTTGTATAGGGAAGGCGATGTGTGTAGGTATCTAATCATTCCACCTTCGGAAGTTAGACTCACGTATCTTCTCTATTCTACTTTTCTCTGCTCTACTCTTCTTTACTCTACTCAAGGCGGACAGTGCAGTGCATCACAATGCCGTATAGTAAGCTGTTAATTGTAGTAACGTACTATTAATTTCAGTACTGTACATTGTTCCTCCCTCCAAGAGGAAATCCAAGTAGACCAGGAATCGCCGCCACGGGAAACTAACAGGAAGCTATAAATGGAGGAGCAACAAAAGTTGTTTCCCTTTGCATAAAGTAAACCAAGTTCTAGCCTAGGTGATGGCAATAAACAGACGCGCAATATATTATGGCCATCCTATGCAGCATTAAACTCGTACAAATAAAGTTGTTCGGGCCATACACTGCAAAAATAAACGGTAGATTTTACGGTAAAATAACTGACAACCAGCTGCCAGTCCTTTTACCGTTATTTTTACAGGCGCCCGTAAAATTGCAGGAATCATCAAGCAGAGTGGGACAGAAAGGAGCAGATGTCGTTTTGGTTAGATAGGCCTTCAACAATACAAAGTTATTTTCGAGTGCACCAAGTGAACATAAAACTTCCATTTCGTGATTTCCAACAATGTCTTACAGGCAAAAGCCCGTAAAAATAACGGGAAAAGGACTGGCAGCTGGTTTCCAGTTATTCTACCGTAAAATCTACAGATTTTTTTTACAGTGCATAAATATACAAATTAGCTGATACAGGATTAGGATTTCTACATGTAATAGTTTGATGAAACAAAAAGAAAGAAAGAAACTGAGATTCGAACTTAGACGGGACAACTCTTATTTCAACAACTCAGCGGACGAAACCACTCGGCTACCTTAACACATGACACAATGGGCAGAAAATTGAAATATATAGCTACGAACACACTGTACATTTTTCCTTTTTATGATAATTTTCTCTTCCTCCTTCCCCTATCATTAGCTATATCTAGGGTCTCTTTATAACCATATTCTAAGCTTAGGAAACAAGTATCGGAAAGGAAATTTGAATGAAGTTGTTGTTCGACTCATATTTTCGCGGCATCAAAACTTAAATACTCTTCCAAGGGACGCAACTTTATTTACAACAAATATTTGACAGGCGGGCGGGAATAAACTCCCCCAAAATTAAAGCCTGAAACGATTGACAAAAACGCGGGTACCTGTTTATCGCGCAAGTGAAATTTATAAGTCGTGACGTCAACGTTGAAACGCAATTTCTTGAAACAACGTCATCCACCCAACTCGTCCCTTTTCGCGCGACGGGTCACATATACATTTATTTTACCATAGATTTTGGCCCGGAGACATCTCGAGAAACGCCCAGGAGACTCGAAAATGACCATCTGCTCACCTGAGTAATTTCTACAGAGGATATGCCTATCTGTTCTGTTGTGCTTCTTCCGACAGTGAAACCAGCCTTTTGTTCAGCGATAATCTCTTCAACTTGGGGTTTTTAGCCCGTTAAAGATGACTGTCAGCATGACTTTATTTTGAGGCTGATGGTTCTGTAGTTCTGACAGAGTTGGCCCTCTTGAGGGAGCGTAGGAACCAGCGATCGAGTTATTGGGGTCGGCCATTCTTCTGTTGTTCAAAACTTTTTATAGACCTTTCATGGTCTTCCTGCCTGCTTGAACAATTTAAACTGAAATATAATCAACCCCGGAAGACTTTTCCTTTTTCAGTGCAGCTACTACAATCTAAGCTGCCTCGCAAAGGATCGGTTGTAGATTTTTTCTGAGTGCCAAGTGCAGTCCAGAACTGTATTGTCACCATGACACATGGTTGTATAGCTCTGAGCAATATTCTGTCGATCTGCTGAGAATTTGGTGCTCTTTCAGACATGTACCAGACGAGTCCTGGATATTTGTTGATCTTCCCTGTTTTCCTGAAGTTAGATCCTTCACCATCTGTTACGCTGATATTTTTGTTCAGGCAAGTTTCAATCTCCTCGAACTGTCCTCCTTTGCTTTCTTCAGGGTCTTTTGAACACTCTTGTCGGCTGTCCTGTATTCTTTCACTCATTCTGTTTCATGCCGGCTCTTCTTCGAATCTCTCCTTCATCACAGCGAGACCAAGAACATATCTGGTGACACAGGCCGTTGTCCTCTGACGTTCCTTCCTAAGTATCTCACTGGCTGTGTCAGTCAATGTTGTATTGTAGTTTGTTATCATGCTATCTATGTCTGTCATCATCCCTCAGACTGATGAATGGTGCGAATTTCCCGCCTATTTTTACTTGGAACGTGCTTGTCCACATCTGGATTTTTTAACTTCTCACGGTGAAACCTCAGTCTTGGCAGGGTTGTCTTTCTGGTCTCCTTCAGACGAACTTGAGAGGTAATCATCAACAGGTAATGTACACTTCATATGTCTGCGCTGAAAAAAGCTCCTTGTCCTCCTCGTTGGAACCGCTTCCTCACCAAGATGTAGTTAATCTGGTCTTAATGCTTCCTGTCTCGGCTGTGCTATGTCCACCTTGTGGATGGTTTGTGGGGCCCAGGTTTTTGTCAGTACAGGTTGTTAAAGATGCTAATTTAGGAGTTTGAGACCCCGCTCATTTGTCTCGGCATTGCCATAGGGTCCTAATACGTCTCTCCAGACTGTTTGTGATTCCCTTCCACTTGCCATTCCAATCACATTGTACAGCTAGAATGTCCTTCGTAATTTACTGGAGTTACTGGTAGAAATGGTCTACCTTCTTGCTCAGATCTTTATTTTTGTGTTGTGACATTGAAAGGAGCTGCTCGCAAACGGAGAGTCTGCTGCAGACTGGTTGGCAAACCTTGTGTCTGTCATCTGTTGACATTTCACCAAAGTTCTCAATGCATATCTCAGAGCTCCAGTATGTTCCAGAAGTACCTGTCCATTTTGTGGATCAGCTCTTCAAGTTTCCCGGATGGCCTCAGAGCCCTCACATACCAGTTTTCTACTGAGATGTTCTCCCTACCTCTCGTTTTCTCGACCTTAGTCACATCAGTCCCACACTTATCAACTACATGTACTTACTAACGTCAAACGGTAGGCGTGATCATTCTTAAGCTGGGCCCCGACAGACCCAGTATTTAAGTATCATTGGGGGCCGGGCCGCGTAGCGCAGTCGGTAGCGCGTCTGACATAAGCCAGAGGTCCCGAGTTTGATACCCGATCCGGCCATTTACTTTCATTTCCCCTTCCGCTGATTCAAGAAGGGCAGTTGTCAGTTACTGGTGAAAGTAAGTGCACTTAGTACTGGTCTAAGCCTGCCCAGGAACATGGCCATGGCTGTTTACCGTGGACGTTAAACAATAACACAACAACAAAAAGTATCCTTGGGTCTGTCTTCCAAAATGTTACTTGGGCAAAAGTCAACCTGATGGAGACCACACTTCTTCAGGCTTATTATGTTGACCACAACCGAATTCCAAGAAAATTATATGGCTCGCCTTGGACATAAGCACGAGTCGGTTGGCTAAAAGTATTATTCCATCCCGGGAGTTGACCTCTTCTAGGAAGACGTTCACTCTTTGAAATTGACCCCTAGGCTTAGGAGACCTATGGAGGTGGAAGTGGCTTCTTGGTTTCTCCAAGCAAGCCACTAAATATAATACAACAAACAGAAAGGGCCAAGCTGATTAGGCCTATCCTAATCAACAGTGATCTCTGAAATCTAGATGCTGTACCAAGCTGAGCACGGCTCGCTCGGGTCTTGCAGCTAACACACGACTGTTGAACTCATGTTGGTGCTCTATACTGGCCGTTGACTGCTTCTAGGAAGTCTTCAACCCAGTGATGCTGTTTTCACAGGTGTTCTTTAGCACGTTTTGTCCACAGACCTAGCAATTAATTCCTAGGTGGACTGCCAACCAAGGCTAACGATTGCACCTACCCTTCTACATGTAGTTCTTATTACCCTCCCAGGGTGATGAGATCCATCTGCTCACATGCAACCGTTGGTTTTGGACAACATGGTAACATGACGATTAGGTTATACTATGCATTTATACACTTTTAAGTTCGAAATAGCCCTGGTTCCACAAGTTTTTTAAATGAAATTTTATCTTTATACAGTATAATCGAATCATATTGTACATTTTGTATACATTGTATTTTACATATAAATATGTCCATATAAAACGTACATACATATGTTACATATATAAATCAGTAGCACATATAAATATGTATATATTCTCCTTTAAAAAGCTTCCACTTTGTAAGGAAACTTTATAAAATGTCTACTTACTACATTATTTTGATACAGATCAAACAGGGTTGCGGCTTAATGAAGGGTAGCCTTTTTCTTCAGGGTTTGTATAAAACTAATATTTATGACTGACATGTGTAGCAATTTTGCATCAAATTGGACGTTTATATATTATTTAAACATTTCAGTGTTCATCAACAAAATTCCAACCAAAATGCCGTATTCCATGTCAATGAGAGACAGTCGTAGTTTAAATTTAAATAGTTTGGATTAAGAGAATTTTGCATTCATATATCTCATTTTACCGTGGCACGCCCGTTATCTCGAAGAAAAATGCTATGCACTTAAAAACTGTCACAGGCTATATGCAAAACCTCCATACTGAAATAAAATCAAAATCTTTTAGAAGTGATTCAGAACATAACATTTTTCAAGGGTGGGGTCAAAATTATGAAAATTATACTACTGGTAATTATCCCTTCGTGGGGCCCCTTTGGTGACATTTACATCACCTTGGAAGGTCTTATTTATTAGAACACATTTGTTGCAACATATATATGGGTGTAATTTAATACAAAATTAAGACAACCGGATTTTTTTCAAAAGTTAAAAAAATCAGAGAAAATAGTCATTTTTTGTCATTTTTACAAATTCACCCCTCTAGCGCCCCAGAGGGATTTCTCAGAATGTCTCCGGGCTTTATTATTTCCAGAGGGGTACAGGCTATAACATCCACATGGTTGCCAAACTCTACTCTTTAGGGAGAGCGAAAGTGTTATCTTGCGTAGCTACAGATTTCGGGCCTAGCACTACTACACAATTTCACAATTTTAAGCTGTAAAATGCTCTTCTTATGGTGGCTGCCTACAGAGCCAGTTCGCGCCTCCTCTGGACCGATGGAATGGCTGTGCGCGCCCTCATCTTCCTTTGGCAAGCAAAAACCTGACCGCCGTGAACCAGCTTACATACCATGCATGCTGATACCAGACAGTGCGTTACGTAGTCTGGTCAAAACCATATGAGCCCGAACACAACAAAACAAACTAAGTGGCAAGTGCGCTCAGTGACGATTCAGTTCAGCTTAGGCATCCGCTTAGACTGATCAGAGTTTTTACTGTGCGCATAGAGCCCGGGGGCATAGAGTGTAGCGAAGAGACTAAGCTACCTCCATGCCGACAGCGAAGACCCTGATCAGACTGAGCGTATGCCCAGGCTGATCTGAGTCTTCGCCGGGTACACATACTACTTTGTTGGGTATGTCGTGTCACGGCTCATAAGCAGTTCGCCCAGTCAATATATAATCTGTCACCGAATGCGATACTGCACAAAAAACAACAAAAAAAAACATGACACTGTCAACCACCTTTTTTTCCATGTGTCCTGGTGAAGGCAGATGCGAGACTGTAAAAAAACTTACACTGAATGTGTATATGGTACAATATCACAAAGGCACCTGCTGTTCACACACATATATGCGTGCATGAGACACGCCCCCCTATGACATAGGTGATACATTTATAGTGCAGTAAACGCGTTTTATTAAAAAGTATGAGAAACATAAACGTACTCACCTACTAAGCCGACTTATACAATTACTTCATAAACCTCCCAGTGATTAAAATTTGTTTATCAACAACAAATCGAACTTTGAACCAATGTTTGCCAAGGGAAATTACTGAATATAAGTATTTACTGCTTCGTAATGCAAGATTACAGTTTCTTTAGCTGGGCAAAAAGTCTGACTGTAAACCAAATCCAAACTAAAAGTATGTTGAAATAAAAACAGAGTCTCCCACCTACCCTCTAGGCCACCCCTATCTCCATCCTAGCATTTCCAAATTTCGGTAATGACTGTCGATCAATAATTCTAAGTTAATCCAATTTTAATTTTCAATCTGCATGGCTTTATGCACAGCCCCGACGTAGGCCCGAGTCGTATCAGAAGGAATTCCATCTTACAAATGAAAATTGTGTTTCAATACCCACTGTCCGATCATCTGATATTTTATTGTTTCAATCGGTTTCAGCAGTTGTTATGCCATGGAGCAGACAAGCGTTCCATAGAAACATTAAACAAGGAACATAATTCTGTCAAAAGTAAAAATGGAGTTCTAGCTCTTGTTCTCCCCAAATCATCTGAAGATGCTTAAATTCGTATCGCCGGGGTTCCATGAAAATACCTTTAAAGTCTCCATAGTCCTATAAGTGGTAAAAATCATCAAAGCACAAATCATGATAAAACTGGTACAGTCTTCCAAATTGAAGATAAAATGTCGGTAGATGTACTTTTTCGTGTCATATAACTGGCAAAAAGTAGAAACAGAGGTTTTCGAAAAAAAACGACAAGTCTCTCCATAAAAAATATTGCCTTTATTTCTGGTTCCCCGTTGAGCAATGAAATTACGCAACAGCGAGGTAATGAATGGACGGCAAGGAGTCCATTCATTACCTCGCCGTTGCGTAATTTCATTGTATTTAAACCACCTATTAAATACCTGTACGTTGTATTTTTATCTTCTGTACGTTGTATTTTTATTGTGTAGGTCATTTTAGTTCTTTAAATCGTTTTTATGAGAATCTCAAGGATGTTTTAATATTTTAAAGCCGTCCAAGCCGATCATGTACAGTGACGAAACTGTAGTGAGAAGCATGTAGCGATACTTCACAATAAAATATTTCCTGCTGATAGAGCTATGGGGCCTTTAATCAATTCAAAACACATAGCCAAACTAAATGCAAACGCTCAGACCCGTGCGAAAATTCATAATATATTGGTGAAAACCCATATGAGGAGTTGCGCAGACAAGTAAATCACTGTCTATTACGTAACTTCCAAAGTTTCACTTTGGTAGTAGATCTATTTTGGCCTGAAAAAAATGCCTAAGTTGAAATGTGAAAAGTGAAAAAAAGAAAGAAAAAGAATCACTTGGAGATCTACTAATAACAAAATTTAAAAAAAAAACTGCATAATTTCAACTTGATTTGGCGGGAGATAGGACCACCGATCCAGGAAAAGCTGACGAAAGCCGCCTAAAACCATGATTCGCTTTTCTCCGATACGATTTTGATTTTATTTAAGTTTATGAAACACTTTTTTATTTTTATCATAATCTTAACACACCATCCCTCCAATTGGCGGAGATTAGTTGGGTAGAGCGAAGGTGCCGTGAAAGTGGTAGCATCGGGGCGTACATGAGCCTGTTGTCCTTGCAGAAGATGCGAGCTTTTTTTTTTATTCTTTGTTCTTGTCTTTCTATTCTTTCTCTTCTCTCCTCCATTCTCTGTGAGATGGCCCGATTTGGTATCACGGAACAACACTTGCAGACAAGGGTTATTAACAAACAGAGGAAATCAAAGCTACATTCTCTTTTTCCTTCTTCCTGAAATGTTTGAACTATGACAGTAATGGTCTTAGCAACACCCTTGTCCAACACCTCTGTAGAAGATGACTTATTTATGTAAAAAAGAAAGGGGGCATCTAAAATAAATTACCCTATTTGTCCTAAAATGGAACAGTTTGGGTTTACAATGAAATAATGAGTCCAAAAGATGCAGATGGGATGGCAAACAGTGTAGACCCAGATCAGACTGCTCCTTCAGTCTGATCTGGGTCTGCACTGTTTGCTCCGACCTATCTGTCCCAATGTATAGAATTTTCACAGTATCAGTGCCCTTGTCCAACGCATCTGCAAAAAGTAACTGCCATTATTAGCCAACGTTTCACACATATACCGCTTGTTGTGATTGTTTTATAGCAACCAAATGACTAATGTCAGAAAAAATATGATTTACTGGAACGCTTGTATCCGCAAATAGTAAATATAATGATAAATAGTCCGAAATATGGTTATATATGGGATCTGTAAATATGGTTGTTTATGAGGCAACTAGTACTCTTGGCTGATTTGCAATGTCATTAGCCGGTCCGGCCACATACTTTCGTTTCTCCTTCCTCTTATTCAAGAGGGGCAGTTGTCAGTTACTGGTAAAAATATGTGCACCTAGTACTGGTTAACCGCTTGAGGTCTAAGCCTGCTCAGGAATAGTGTGGTTAGGTTAACTGACCGTCCCGACAGGACCATAGCTGTTTACCGTTGTACGTAAAGCAACAATACAACAACAACAAGCGAAGTCATTTATTGAAAAACATTGGAACGTAATGTAGTTTACATTCCAATAATTGCATTGAGACACGCGACGTCAATGACGTCAAAATAAACAATGGCTCTCTACAACCTGATTGGACGTCAGCGACTTTATGACGTCATGCATGCTGTTCTGCTGTTAGCAGAAATGCTGCGTGTACATGTTTCACTGCTTCAATTTTAGCGCTTATATAAGATTTTTCATTAAAGATTTAATTGAAACGAATGTAAATATAAGTTACATGCCGAACTAGGACGCAGGCCAATTGAAATAAACATAAAAAGCCGAATGATTGGCTTTTGGTTATCACTTGTAAACGGAAAAGAGTCTAAACTGTCTAAGGTATTATACAAAAAGATGCTACATGATTACAATGCAGGAATTTATGAACATAAATGGATACGTTGTATGAGAGACATCCTTGTTTCTGTCGGTCGTTTAGATCTTCTCCACAAAAGTGTAATTGATAATCCTAGATCTGTCAAGATGTCAATAACCCGCGTCTTATTTGATTTACACATACAAGAGTGGGTTCAGAAAAGTGATGTGTCTTCAAAAGGTAAATTTTATATCAGTTTTAAGCAAGATCTTACTTTTCAAAGCTATTTATCAAAACTTGATTCAAAGCACTATTTGCCGATCATCAAGTTTCGAACCAGTAACCATAAATTACCCGTTGAGACGGGTCGATGGGAAAATATTCCCCTAGATGAAAGGCTATGTCAACTATGTACAAAAAGAGAAATAGGCGATGAGTTTCACTATCTTTTATGTTGTGAATTCTTTGAATCAGAACGTAAGCGTCTCCTGGAGCCTTATTTTTATACAAGACCTAACCTGTTGAAATTTAAAAATTTACTTTGCTCTGACAATATAGGAACATTAAAGAAGCTTTCTGGCTTTATCAAAGTAATTATGAGCAAGTTTACATCATGATTGTTTTAAGTAATTCTTGTAATCAGTTTTGTTGTGTATTTCTTGTTTATACTGTGTGCTCTTACGCCACCTGTGTGTGGCCTGAGTTTTTACTGAATAAAGTTCCTGTTCTGTTCTGTTCTGTTCTGGCAATATGTGTCGCCTCGAATTAAGGATGTCGTACTCATAAGCAATGAACTTAATTTTTCTGATGTTTATCGAAGTGTACACTACATTGGATCACTAGCAAAGTTTACATGAACCCCTTCGGGGTTCATTGACTTTGCACGTGACCCAATGTAGTTTACACTTCGATAAACCTCAGAAAAATGAAATTCATTCCTTAATTAATTAATGATGCATTCCATGTAGCTTGATCTATTTGACCATGAAGTTAAGATAAACAACCTGCAACTGAAGTTAACGAATTAATTAGCCTAACTGCTAACTTATCTCCAAGAGTCAATAAATTAAATAACTCTAAAGTTACTTTATCTCCTAGATAACAACATATTCTTTAGTCATTAAATTAATCAACTCTAAAGTAAACGTAACTCCAAAAAAAATCAACTAACGCCAAACTTATCTCCCACATAATACCTTTTCTGGCTCCCGATCGAGAAATGAAATGAAAACACATCCGAGACTATAATTGGGACCCAACGCCTGTGCATTGTATTTTTATCATTTTTGGGACAGGTTGGTTGTTTGGGGTTTAATGGCCCTTTGAGACGGCGTTTCAGTCTTTATCGGGCCGTCTCCCAAAGAGAGGGAGAAAGAAGAAAGAAATTATACACGAGAGAAAAAATGTCCAAACAACCCCTACCGCACCTATTATTATTACTATTATACAAATCAGTAGGACGCCCGACACTGGAAGTTATCCAACACCATCGCACCACCCAACCATCCCGTCAAGTTATTAAAACCAATTATGTGGAACTCAATTAGCTCGGTCAAGTTAGCAGAACGGAATTTCTGCAGAATTTACATTTCGCTAACCTTACCACATTTTCTGCAGAATTTTCGTTCTGCTAACTTTACCGAGCCACTCAATTATGGTTTTACTAAAATGACCCAAATAATTTATATGGAACTAAATTAGAATGTAGTGTTTAAAGTCGGCTGATCAGGGTTATTTACAATGACAAACTTGTCGGGATATCTCACGATAAAATATTTCATACTGATAAATCTAATGGGGCCTAAAGTTATGGAACCGAAGCGAAGCAGTTTTCTTCAGGATTTATCAATTTGGACTACTGCACAATGTCCCTGTTTGGCCGAAGACTAAAACACTGCAATTGCAGGAATGTCGGAATTGTTCCGAAGGATCCTTTTCGTAAACAAGCAAGCTTAAGCCTGAAACATGGCGGTCGTTGCCCTCCGGACACCGTATCAAGTACACTAGCCTTTTAATCAGGGTTCGAGATTATAAAACTTGAGTATAATCTCAAACTCAAAATAAAGCACACTGATTGGCTGCTCAGTGTGCTTTATTTTGAGTTTGAGAATGTACTCAAGTTTTATAACCTCCGGACCAGATGTACTGGAAACATTCTAAGAAACAGGTATGAGTAAACAGCGCAGACACGGATCAAACTGCTCCTTTAACAGTCTGGCCCAGAGGTAATAAAACTTGAGTACATTCTCAAACTCAAAATAAAGCACACTGAGTGGCTGCTTCCGAGCATATAGCATATGCTCGGAAGCAGCCAATCAGTGTGCTTTATTATGCTCGGAAGCAGCCAATCAGTGTGCTTTATTTTGAGTTTGAGATTATTCTCAAGTTTTATAACCTCGAACCCAGATCAGGGTCATAAGACAAAAAATATGCAACTACATAGAGGCGTGGCAATAAAGTATGAAAGTCCCCAAATTGTTGTATGCTGTTTGAAAACTTGTCAGAATGTGCACTAGTTTATTATTATCATTATCATTATTTATATTATTTCAACTTGAATTTGAGCCGCGACACGATAAAACCAACAATGTGGTTGTGCGCTCAGCGCAGACTCAGATCAGCCTGGGCATCCGCCCAGTCTGATCAGAGTCTTCGCTGTCCGCATGAAGGTAACTTAGACCCTTAGCTACCCTTTGAACACTTAACGAATGGTCTGATCAAACATGGTGGAAACCTAGATTGATCTGAGTCTGCGCAGTGCGAACGACCACATTTTTGTTTTTTGGCGTGTCGCGGCTCATTTGTAGAATGCTACGCATTTGTACAATTCATTTATGATAACTGGAATTTTCTACCTAGCGCTTTGGATGGGTCCATTTCCAATTTAAGGGATGTCATGTCTGTCTTGCGTTTACTAATAATATTTACCAATATTTAAGGCAACACTGTAGACGATGCATGGATGTGACTTGCGATTTTACGTCCTTTCAGTAGTATTCAGTCATATTAGGACGATGAGAGGGTGGTGATGAAAGGCTGTGTGCAGTGGAGCCCCGTTTACGCTTGGACAGATTTCCGTCTCCAGCGGGACTCGAACCCGGACCGCTGGATCAGTAGGCCAGCGCTTAACCTACTGAGTTACCGGGGCTCCAACACTGTAGACCCTGACCAGATGCCGCAAATGGAACTACACTGTTTGCCAATGTCCCCGGGCATAAATTGGTTAATATGGTATGCCGGGAGATACTGGGCCGCGACAGGACAAAACCAACAAAGTGGTTGTGCGCCCAGCGCATACTCAGATCAGCCTGCGCAGCCGCCCAGTTTGATCAGACACCTCGTATAGTGCTCAAAGGGAAGCATATGGTCTAAGCTACCTCCATGCGGACAGCGAAGACTCTGATCAGACTGGGCGGATGCCCAGGCTGATCTGACTCTGGGCGGGGCGCACAACCACTTTGTTGGTTTTCTCGTGTCGCGGCTCAATTGTTGTTTCATCAAATATTTTCGCGTCGAAAAACTTCCAATAAGGCTGGCCGAGAAGTTCTGCTACTACGTATCTTTAGTCACAGCCCTTTCCTTGCTTACCGGAAGTAGTCATTATTATTTTATGAGAAATAATATCAGTATTATGTTAGGGACATTTCGTAAATAGGACAATAAAACCATTACAAAATGACTGATCCACACCTTAGCAGCTTTTTTCCCTATTTTGGTCAGTAATTTATAAAGACTGTTCCTATTAATTTTCCTCGTTCAGGTTTCAGTGCAGAAGGGCTTTTTCGGGTTTTGTGCCGAAAATCTTTTCTTTTGCTGCTGAGGCGATATAACTCAAGTGTTTAAGGGACGAGTCATTTATTATCAGGTTGTGTGTGTGTGTGTGTGGGGGGGGGGGGGGGGGGGGTAGTACCGGAGGGTGGGGTTTGGTTTATTATTTGTTGTTAAATGTTTGTGTGGATTGCTTTGTTGTTTAATAAAGTTTAAATTTCACGTCAAGTTTAGTCTATTCTAGACTTTAATTGTCGTAAACCTGTTCGTATATGTTAAGCTTAAATGCCTCAGTGATGACTTTAGAGGCTCCCATGCAGACCGAGAACCAACCGCATTTATTTGGCTATAAGCTTGGGGTTTTCCCATTCCAAAACGACGCAAAACACTGAGATCGTTTTGGGAGGGAAAGACTAGCTAATTACCACATTACACAAATTCTGGTACTTTTTCGGAGAGGAAGCCCCGACGTTTAGCTGAATAAAAAGCCGCGACACGTGAAAACCAACAAAAGTGGTTGTGCGCCCAGCGTAGACTCAGATCAGCCTGTTTTCCGCCCCGTCCGTTCAAACTCTTAACTTAGCGCTTAAAGGGTAGCCAAGGGTCTAAGCTACCGACATGCGAACAGTGAATACTCTGATCAGACTGGGCGGATGTCTAGGCTGATCAGAGCCTGCAATGGGCGCACAACCACTTTGTTGATTTTCTCGTGTCGCGGCTCATTAAAACTTTACTTGTTTCTTAGAGCTGCACCACGGTGGTAATACCATATTAGCTACCTATGCTGTCGACCGAGACGGTACAATACAAAGTGGCCGTCGACCGAGAATTTGGTCGTAAGCATTATCAATGACGGTAAATGATACTATTGTTAGTGGCTGTCGACCGAGCTAATACTGCTGTCGATTTTCCAGGTCGGCAGCCACTTCTGAAGGCATGGTAATTAAATGTCTCGTTCGACAACCCAGGTAGGGAAATTGGTATCACCCCGTTGAGAAATAAGTATGAGGTTACGCGGATAAAGTTAAAATAAGCTCAACCACGTTGGCAATACCAATTTCACTGCTTGTGCTGTCGAATGAGCCAACCAGGTACCATACCTGCTTAAGTGGCTGTCGACCGAGACAATCGACAGCAGTGTCAGATGTGTCAACAGCCATTAACAATAGTATCATTTACCGTTATTGGTATTGGCTTCGACCAAATTCTCGGTCGACAGCCACTTTGCACGATACCGGATCGGTCGAAGCAGAGTGTTAAGTATTATTCTCCTGTTGGGGGTCCTCAGTTAACTTGGTGTGTCTGTATCGAAATTTGATGTTCCGTTTGGTCGTTCGTTTTTGAGCCGCGACACGAGAAAACCAACAAAGTGGTAATGCGCACAGCGCAGACTCAGATCAGCCTGGGCATCCGCCCAGTCTGATCGGAGCCTTCGCTGTCCGCATGGAGATAGCGTAGACCCTTAGCTACCCTTTAAGCGCTTCGGGAAGACTCTGATCAGACTGGGTGGATACCCAGGCTGATCTAAGTGCGTTTTGCGCACAACCACTGTGTTGGTGTTTTCGAGTCGCCGCTCATTTCACTCACTGTGATTTCACTTTTCCTTTTCTTCCGATGACATGGGTGGGTTGTACTTAGTGGTATGCCTCTTCAAAGGTATCACGGCGGGTCCGGTCAAAGACGTGGAATGACTTTATTGAACTTGTTCGAGGGGCATGTCATATTGCTGTGAACATGTCAGGTTGTTCTGACCCAGACCAGATTTATTCCTCCTTTTGCATCTCATGTCGACATGACCATTCCTGCTTTATTCCTTCGTTTAGACAGATTGATTACACTTCCTGACATTTATCACCTAGATAACGATGGTCCGGACTGTGGTCGAAACAAGCACAGAAAGGTCCCCTTATGCTCGTCAGGTAAATTCGGACAGCAGGTAAATTCGGACAGTGACAAGTGGAAGTTTCCTTTATATACATGATATACTTCAGTTGTTTGAAAATTAATCAAAATTAACCTGGCAAACAGTGCAAATCCTGATGAGACGGCTCATCATGAGCCGTCTCATCTGGATTTTCACTGTTTGCAATGGTTTGTCCGAATTTACCCGCTGTCCGAAGCTACCCGACTCGACCTTTGTTGTTGGCAATACAGTAAGAGTTATGCCATATATGACGTTTTTACAGTAAAAACGTCCTATATGGCATGGCACCTGAGAGACTCCTTCCTCGTGTGTGTTATTTGTCCCTACCAAATTGTTTGGCTACTCGTCAATTGTCAATAAAAATGAAAGCGGGATTAATGAATTAATACAGTTCAATGAGAAATTGGGAAATGTGTAGAACCGCTGAAATATATAGAACATAAAAAAAAGTAAAAATAAAATAATAATGATAATAATAATAAAAAGAAATAATAAACCGACAGACCGAAGCCCTTCGTGAATGCGAGGAATGACTTTTGTCCGAGTATGATTAGACCCCCATCGAGAAAGGCAGCAACGTTACTTAAACAACGGAAAATATAAACTGACAATATCTCATGAAACACTTCACTAATTTTGACCAAATTTGTTTCAAAATAATGCATGCATAGTCTTCTTTAGAATTATACATTAATGGAATCAAACAAGATGTTCGCTGTTACTAAACAGCATATTATAAAGATGAGGAGAACCTCTGAATGGCTTTTACCAAATTTTATCAGAACCACCTGACCTTGGACATTTTGCAAAACTATGCAGATAACAAAATATTAAAATGGAATTTCAAAGAACCCCCGGAGTTTGCGTGGACATTTGCAAATGTCTGCTACTGACCACCTAGATACCGTCTCCGTTTGACTTATGTGTCGGTGGGGCGTTAAGCTTGAGTTCACTCGCTCATAATTCAGAGAGGACGTTGACTGAATAAACTGTTTTCAATTATTGACGGGCGCCGCAAGATTCACGACGCACGAATGCCTGACGCTTTGGTAAAGTACTACTTTGCTAGCAAATCGGCATGCAAATAACTGCTTTTGGCTATTTAACAAACACATCAAGTTGAGCAAGCTATGACAATAACTCATAATGGCCTGTCGGGCTAGGTAAGCAAATGAAAAAACTGAAAAGTATTGACCAAACTAAAATGAAAAAAAAAGGCAAACGAACAAAGGAACATAAATTACAATAAAGTAAATGACAAATGTTTCACAAATATGAGGTGACGGTTAACAAATAAAATAACTATAAAAATCACCACGACTTAATCAGAAATCAAAGAGCCCTTGAGAAACCGTTCTTCGTGTGAAGCCACCATAAGACATTCCACATAAATAAAACATTTTATACATTATTACACATTTTATACATAATTGTAAATTTGTCTCGTGTGGCAAGGAAAATGTGGCACCTCTGAGCGAGTGAACACTGGTTTAACGTCCCACCAACAACTAGGTCATACGGAGACGGGACCGTGGTTTAATGCCTCATCCGAAAGACCAGAGAAGCGGGGATCGATCTTGCGACCCCTGGATTGGTAGTCCAGCGTGTTATATACTACACTACCGCCGCTCCTGAAGTGAAAAGGCAGCCCAGCAGGCATATCACGTCGTAAAAACGTTGCTCTGATGTCGGTGCGACGTCATTCGCACAGACGTCAATATGACATCACTTCGACCAGGAAAGTTCGCTTTACATTTGAATCCGGTTGTACACTGAGGGGAAGCAATCCTATCACTTGCAGTATTGCCTCCCTTCTTCTGAAGTTAACCCGAACTTGCCATGGCTGTAAATTAGGGAAGAAAAACATTGAAGTAAATCCATGCATCTTAATAATATCTTAATAATGTCGAGCACACCCAGCAGGTACGTGACGTCAAAATGACGTCATACTGACATCGGTCGCATCGACGTCAATACGATGGCATTTTGACTGTGTGTCCGCTTGGTATAAGGTGACTATATTGTTTTTTTTTTCAGGGTTCATCATTTTTTTAGGTGTGAGTCTTGTCAGTTTATATTAAATATGCCTGAATCTACAGTCGGGATGCGCAAGTCCGACAATCCATAAAGAAATTTCTCATGATGCGACACGAAATTGAACATAATTCATCAGCCCCTTGTTCATATAAGAATTACCTCTTGGGGGTCAAAGACTTTACGTAGATTTGATTTAGTAACATCGTAACACTGTCATACTTTGACAAATTTATGTTTTACTATAGTTATAAATTGTACCTTTTTCTTATATTTCACGGTTCGATCAAACGAATTTATTTCAGAAGTCAAACCTTTTTGTATGATAATTTCTGACATTAGAATATACTACATGTACAAGACCACATAACCAATGAGAGGGTTCGCAGAAAGATCAAAGCAGCCACTGGAGAATATGATGAACTCCTGACAATGGTCAAGAAACGGAAACTAATGTTGTTTGGCCATGTCTCAAGTCTTTTGGTTTAGCACAGACGATGCTATAGGGCACAGTGAAAGGAAAAAGAAGAAGAGGTAGACAGAAGAAGAGGCGGGAACGCAACATTAAAGAGTGGACAGGGATGGGGTTGCTAGCTCAACGAGGACAAAGTATTGTTGGGAAGTCATCTGCGGTGCCCCAACGACCTTGCGAGGTTATGGGGTAGGACACAATAGAAATAGCTGGTACAGTAGAGTTTGCGGGAGATGTCTAAATCCGAACAATTATATAGGTTTTCACAGAGCTCTAGATAAGGTGGCGTATTGAGAATGATTTCAAGATATAGATGATCTCACACGAGTGGTCATTTCATATAATAGTTATTTCATAAATTTCATATGAAATGACCACTAGTGTAAGATTCTGTTTATCATAATTATGACCCTTTAAATTGAGATTTAACGCCTTCAAACTGAACGCTGGTTAAATAAGAAAACACATTGTTGACACGGACGTTGTCAATGACGTTACGTGTACGCGCCGAAGTGTTATTATACATGTGGTCATACGATTTTTATGACATGACGTTATCCACAGAATAACAGCGACGTCATATGATAATATTTTTCTTATTTCTCTATGAAAACGTATATTATGACCTTTCATTAGAACCATCTCAGCAAGACGTTTCTAATGAACGGTCCAAAAATATGTTTTATGTAGAAATATGGAAAACTGTCCCAAAATTATCTCTGTTACTTCTTATCTGGATCAGTGGAAGCCTTTCACATCAGAACGCTGACACTCTGGGATCCAGATTTGCTCGTGACTTTGCTGCCTGCCTTTGTCAGTCGTTTTGTGAATTTAAGGCTCAAACAGACAAGTCTTTCAGGCTAGAGAGCTTCGGGAAGCAAATGTTAGCTTTCCGGACATCATTTAATTTCCTGTTTAAGGTAGACGAATGGTGAATAAATATATTGGTGGGGCATTCATTTCATTATACCAGCTGAATAACCCAAAGGGCTATAAAACATTTGGATAAGAAAAGAAAATTTTTCACCGTTTTGTTTTCCTAAAAAACAAATTTTTGTATTTATACATACTTTTTTTTACACATTTTCCATTAAAATTCATGTCTCTAGCACAAGGATGCACTTTCATTTCTGCAAATCATATAATCTTTAAAAGAGGATATTTGAAACAGACTGGTAAGAAAAATTGCAATTATCTTGATTATAAGTATATCTTTACATTTTTTTAAACAAGAGGGCCATGAGGCCCTGAATCGCTCACCTGAGTATGGTGGCCATGTAGGTCATCTGACCTAGACCGCTTGAATAAATTTTCGTTTGACTAGGGCCGTTTGAACAAATTTTCGTTCCCTTGGCCCCTAGAGCCTCTACATAAAATTTGGTTACAACTTGCCAAGTGGCTTTTGAGGAGAGGTAATAATAGAAACCAGGGTCAAAGGTCAAGGGTCAAAGAATGACCTTGACCTGTTGTACGTGTACATTTTCATGTACTTATTAAGATGACTGTATATACCACTTTCCAGGTCAAAATCTTCAACAGTTTCCATGAAATCATTATATTCTAGCATTTTCCCATACAAAAAGCACCAGAAAGCAAACTGACCTTGCCGTACAAAAGGTCAAGGTCAACCCAAGGTCATTATTTGAGCAATCTTGGTAGTACTTGCGTATCCGATGCTACATACCAAGTTTCAAGGCCATTGGCCCATTGGTTCTGGAGAAGAAGATTTTAAAAGGTTATTACCATATATGGGCATGGTGGCCATGTTGGTCATGTGACTAGGACCGTTTGAACAAATTTTCGTTTCCTTGTCCCCTAGAGCCTCTACATGATATTTGTTTACAATTTGCCCTATGGCTTTTGAGGAGATGTGTGAAATTGTCGCAATATGAGAGACCAGGGTCAAAGAATGACCTTGACCTCTTGTAGGCATACATTTTCATGTACTCATTAAGATGACTGTATAAACCAATTTTCAGGTCAAAATCTTTAACAGTTTCCGAGAAATCTTATGTTCTAGCATTTTCCCATATAAAAGCACCAGAAAGCAAATTTGACCTTGCCGTACAAAAGGTCAAGGTCAACCCAAGGTCATAATTTGAACAATCTTAGTAGTACTTGTGTACCCAATGCTACATACCAAGTTTCAAGGCCATCGGCCTATTGGTTCATGAGGAGAAGATTTTTCAAGCTTTTTACCATATATGGGAATGGCGGCCATGTTGGTCATGTGACTAGGACCGTTTGAACAAATTTTCATTCCCTTGTCTCCTAGAGCCTTCTACATGAAATTTGGTCAAAATTGGCTCAGTGGCTTTTGAGGAGATGTGTGAAATTGTCGCAATACGAGAGACCAGGGTCAAAGGTCAAAGAATGACCTTGACCTCTTGTACGCATAAATGTTCATGTACTCATTAAGCTGACTGTATATATCAATTTTCAGGTCAAAATCTTCAACAGTTTCCAAGAAATCTTATGTTCTAGCATTTTCCCATATAAAAGCACCAGAAAGCAAATTTGACCTTGCCGTAAAAAAGGTCAAGGTCAACCGAAGGTCATAATTTGAACAATCTTGGTAGTACTCGCGTACTCGATGCTACATACCAAGTTTCAGGGCCATCAGCCTATTGGTTCTGGAGAAGAAGATTTTTATAGGTTTTTACCATATATGGGCGTGACGGCCATGTTGGTCACGTGACCAGGACCGTTTGAACAACTTTTCGTTCCTAAGTCCCCTAGAGGCTACATATGAAATTTGGTTACAATTGGCCCTGCGGTTTCAGAGGAGAAGTCGTTTGAAATTGTGGACGGACGGACGGACGACGGACGGACGACGGACAACGGAGCCTTACCATCCTATAAGGTCCCCCGGAGCCGTTGGCTCAGGTGAGCTAAAAATGCAAGAAAATTGAATTTCATGAAAAAGGTCATGA
The DNA here is from genome assembly GCA_963989385.1 of Ctena decussata. Taxonomy (NCBI): domain Eukaryota; kingdom Metazoa; phylum Mollusca; class Bivalvia; order Lucinida; family Lucinidae; genus Ctena; species Ctena decussata. The sequence goes on along the minus strand of OZ022510.1, from coordinate 67,115,329 downwards.
AAAATATATTCAGTCGATGGGGCATGCTTATGCATATTGTTTTAGTAAAACTTACATTGTATGATACAGAATAAAACAAAAAAAACAAAAACATTTCATCGGTTTGTTTCCTAGAAAAACAATGTTTAAGTTCTAAAATATCCCCAAAAAAGACTGTCCAAGTACTGCACCTGCTGCAAACACTGTTCCTGTTGTTCCGGGTCTACCATAGAGTAATGCCTCAAAAATGCGCAGATGGAATTGAAATTGTAAAGACCTTGATCATTCTGGTTCCTAAGGAACAGTCTGATCACGGTTTCCACTGTTTATACAGATGTATCTGCCCGAAAACTTAGGATCTTTATGGTAGGCATTGTAAGTGTGTATATATTCCATAGTTGATTGATTCACCATGAACAATAACTCTGTTATGTGTTTTAATAAGTCGATACAGAGTTATTGTGTATCTAAATACCTTAAAGAGGCAAGTAGCTGTAAGATTGAAATACGTATTTGTAAGCAAGAAGGCCTCTTAATTTCTTGGCAGTTGATAAGTCAGGTAAAGCAAAATTGGGAGCATTGACCTTTAGAAATAAAGTATTTGACAAACGACACAACCAAGGTTGTCTTACGACACGTACGATCAATAAAATTTTGTTTTATGCAGACTGAACAGTCTTTGCTCTCCACTAATAAGATTCCAAAGCAAAAAGCAAAGAGTCCGATCAGACTGCTTATGGGCAGGAAATGCTGTCAGTTAAGCTACTTCTTGTCGGGGCTCATATAATCGATTTGGCTATTGATTAAAATCAGTGTAATGTTTTGTCCAAAAAAAATACTCATTGTAAAGATTTATTATCATTTTATTTAAAGAAAGTACAATATTTATGAACATAAAGTCAATGTATTTGATTTAGTAATGACTTAACGTTTGTTCATGAAACAATTATCTGAATTTATTTTTTAAAGTGATGCCAAATTTGTGGATAATATTTGCTTAAATTATAAAAAATCTGTTTTAGGTTATAAATTCAAAAAATATGCGTTTGGTGGGTCATCCAAAGGACTATATAACTGTCAAAACGTAGAGAAAACAAGTTTTGAAAAATAACAAATCGCTCAACAAATTTCCAGTTTTGGCTTCCCGTCCAGCAATGCTATATAAATGCGGGATAGTGATTGGGAATTTACGCTTGTACATTGTATTTTTTTACCATTATTTAACTTAATAAAATCGAAAGTGTCATTTTATTTTAGTTGCCAACTCATTTTAGTTGCCAACAAAAATGACCCAAATAATAACCATTTGTTTAAAGCTGGCCAAATGACGGTCATTTACAATGACGAAACTTTAGTGAGAAGCTTACATCGAAACCTCATGATATAATGTGCCATGCTCAAGGGCGTAGCTACCTATACGGCAAATACGCAAGTGCGTATTGAAATTTTGTCAAAATTGACAAAATTTCAAAACGCACCTGCATATTTGCATGCTGAAAATTTATAAATGAGACAAAATTTCAATACCAATTACCAAAGTGGCTGAAATACTAGCTTTCCTTTCAAGTAGTAGAGAATAAAACATGGTTGTGCCTATTATGAAATTTCCCCTAGTTACGCCCCTGATGCTGATAGAGCAGTGAGGCCTTTCAAGGTTTTCTGAAACATTATTTCAGTCCATACCGCGCCGCCTGCCTCCAACAGTGAGAAAGTAAAGAGATACTAGGCGAGAGAAAAATACCTAAACAGCCCCTACCCGCACGCAAAGTATTCCCTTTTTCTACTACTATTCAAATTTATGATATCGAAAATAGAAAATCTTTATTATGTGAAACTCAAGGTTGTTTTATTTGTTTAAAGCTGGCTTATCACAGTCATTTACAATGACGAAAATATGGTGAGAAGCTAACTGCGATACCTCACGATAAAATATACTCAGAGGCTATAAAAAGAATACAGTTCTTGGTTTTGAATACTAGGTCTCGTGTAAATGGCTGCATGGCAATATTAATGATATCAATTTGGCAAACAACTAGCTCTGCAGCATGCAAACAGAAATTGTGTTGCAATCAATAATAGCGGAGTTACGGTCCTTAATTCAAATTCAACTGTTTCAATCAGAACTCGCTTTGTTCATGGCAAATGGCATTTTGCACTTCACAAATGTCTAGCGATAGAGTCTGTGAGTAAAACCACATCGCGATTTAATCTGAAACTCCCATCAAACGGCTTCAACCATAGTTAGAAATGCTATATATCTCAAATTATCTCCCTTTGAATTGAAACATTAGGGAATTAAATGTTTGTCTACCTTACTTGGTGTTACAAATTTCCACTTGAAATTTTCGGAAAACTGTTGCTTGGCTTCTTGCTTCTGTGTACACTTGAATGGAACCTCATAGACTTGTTTATTTGAAAGAAAATTGCAAATCGACTTCCAATAAGAACTCCAATGCAAGCTCAATGCCGTTACCAGAAGACGCGAAAAACGTCATTTCTTGTTTCCAAAAATTTGATCCTTTACCTCGTTTTTCATCTGAGAGTGTGACATGTCCTTATAAACCTTTCCTCCCTCTTTCGCTAACATGCATAAAATTACACAAAATTTATCTCTGTTGTCCAAAGTGCATGTTCAAAGGGGAGCTACTTTAGCGACATTGTTGATTTAGACCCTTTGTCCATTAAAAACGATGCCATTTTCTTATTATTTGACCTATTGTACAGAAAATTGTCGCAAATTATGCAAAAATATTTTTTTATATATTAACCGTACCTAGGTGTTATGCAAATATGTAGAAATCTGCAGAAAACTCCAGACTGTGTTGCCTGTATACTTTCTTTTGCCTCTCAGTATAGTTCATGCTGATAGAGCTATGAGGCCTTTAAAGCTAAGTTATCACGATCATTAACACAATGACGAAGCTTGCAGCGACACCTCATGATAAAATAGAGCAATGGGACCTTTACGGTTCCCTTTCACGCGAAGCTCATCATATCTTATATGTAAAGGTACCTAATGGCATACGCGACCAGGCGAAGAGTCAGATCAGCCTTCGCATACGCGCAGTCTAAGCGGAGCCTTCCCTTTTCACGTACGCTGTATTTGAATTCTGGCGAATCAAAAACCGGAATGTGAAGATTCTTGTCAGTTTGTGCAGGTGCACATGGCTTATGATCCCCCTTCACAAGACGCCGACTTTTGAGACACATCATTAGAATTTTGCATTCGTAGTCGAAACATGTACATGTATATCCAATGTCTCGACGGGTCGTAGTTGCAGGGTGACACAAACCATATACCTTTATCCTGTTTCGCCACAAACGATCCCCTCGCGTGATACAAACCCTTTAGGTGCTTAAGACAGGAACAGTTAAGAAAAAAATCTTTGAAACTGACATTTCAAATATTTTACCCGGCATGATAAATCGATCATTAATGAGCCCTGACACGAGAAAACCAACAAAGTGGCATTGCGCCACACCAAGACTCAGATCAGCCTGGGCATCCGCCCAGTCTGATCAGAGTCTTTGGTTTGCGCTTAAAGGGTAGCTAAGGGTCTAATCTACCTCCATGCGGACAGCAAAGACTCTGATCAGACTGGGCAGCTGTCCAGGCTGATCTGAGTCTTCGCTGGGCACACATGCCACTTTGTAGGTTTTCTCGTGTCGCGGCTCAAATAAATTCTGGTAGGTAAACGTTTCCCGTTGCATTGTGGCCGCAGGGGCAGTTGGAACTATAGTATTATAGGTTCATCGTATCTTGGGCACAGCAGTTGAAGACAGAGCCTATCCCCCTCCTTTTTCTGGCATTTGCGGTCTTTGGTTCGAAAGAAGTCCATTTACTGCTGGATTGAGAGCGAGTTTTTCAGTTGGTGGCTGCCACGTTTTCGAACCCGCGACCTTCTTCTGCAGTGTGGGAAAAATCGAAATGGTACTGCTGGCAATGGTGGGTACCCGGTCTAGAGATAAAGGGATTTATCTAATGAGTTAAAATTCACAGTCTAGAGCATATTTCAGCATGGTTTTCAGTCACTAAAAACTAAAAAAGTGACTTCCGTGATCTCAAACACTTGTACATCGAAGTACTCGCTTATATCAAAGAATATAGTTGGGACACTTTTTTCACTATTTTTTTCTTCACATTTCATCTGTTATCTTAAACTTCTGGTGCATGTATCTCAAAATACTTTTCCGGGACCAGTCAATTTAGAGATATTAATAATAGTTTGAGATGAATTTTGAGATACCGAGAATTGACTGTTCTTGAAAGACTTCTGATCTACAGAAAGAATTTTGGTGAAACTTGTTGTAAATAATTCCGCTACCATTTTGTAAAAAATCTTCGAAAAAGCCCGGAACCTGAATTACACGAGGTTTTCTTGCTAACAACCACTTTGTGAGACTGCAACTATCGTATTCAGTTATCATAATGTTCTCTGCCTGTCTGACCTATAAACGCACATTCTCAAACTCAAAATAAAGCACACTGATTGGCTGCTTCCGAGCACATGCTCGGAAGCAGCAAGTCAGTGTGCTTTATTTTGAGTTTGAGATTATACTCAAGTTTTATAACCTCGAACCCAGGTTACATACCGCTGAGCCACTTGGGGAAGTAGTGATACATAGTGTAATATGTAATATGGGGAATGAATTGAGCACTGATTTGCCTTTACTGTATACCGGTGTTCGTTTAACACAAAGTAAAAAGCAAATATCACTATATATGTTACATAATAAGAGCGATTATGTTTAAATGTTGACACTTATACAGTGTCATCATTGAGCATAAACTGTATTTGAGCCGCGACACGACAAAATCAACAATGTGGTTGTGCGCCCAGCGCAGACTCAGATCAGCCTGGGCATCCGCCCAGTCTGATCAGAGTCTTCGCTGTCCGCATGGCGGTAGCTTAGACCCTTAGCTACCCTTTGATCATTAAAAAAATAGTCTGGTAAAACTGGGCGGATGCCCAGGCTGATCTGAGTCTGCGCTGGGCGCACAACCACATTGTTGGTTTTGTCGTGTCGTGGCTCATTTTATTCAGCGTGAAAATACCAATAAAGTATTTCTAAATGGCATTTATGAAGATATATTTGTTGACACATGTAAATAAGTAAAAAGTTGCATCTAAGTACACATGAAACAAAAAGGTCCTCAACTGTCCTTCATAAGTTCTTATTCTTCTCTTCTCTCTCAGTTATGCTACGCCATACAGCAATGTTATAGCTATTTTTGGGACGTTATCTAATATATCATGTACTATGATCTGAGATGGAAATAAAGTTTTGTTCTGTTCTGTTCTGTTCTGTGCAGTTGACTTTCGATATCTCAAACACTGATATCTCTAAGTACCCTCTTATGTCAATGAATATAGTTTGAACATACTTCATCTCAGCTCCGATATTTAAAACTACTGCCATCTTAAAAGAAAATTTTCTGTGATCAGAAAATTTTCTTTGAGATATCAGTTGTTTGAGATAAACTTCGACTTGGAGATAGCGAGTTTTGACTCTATCTGAAACAGAACCGAAAAAAAGTTTTTTTAGTGTGCTTCCTAGGAATTTGATGAATAGGGCTTTGTGGAATCGGACGCAAGGGTATGTTGTTGATTTACAATCTGAGAAAAATGAAAGTTCTGTTCTGTTCTGGTAGTAATTCTAGTATGAATTAATGCGATTCTGGTTCCTGTTGTTATTGTCTTCATTTCTTACTATATGATCATTTTGACCCTTATTTTATTATGTTTTTTTTTCTCAAAGTGCCTGTAAACATGTTTCTATTAAACTCTAATTTAAACCTGCAGTTTCATTAGAAGACGTCCTACTTGGTACTGTGGTAGGACTAGCATAATAAAATTTGTGTTAAAACTTTCATAGTACTGCTATTTTAATAAACATTTTTGGTACATTGCAATTTTTCGGTCATAAAAAGACGCAATTTTCCGGCTTTAAAATATGAATCGAAATAAATCTTTATTAGTTTCGCACATAGGCAAGAAAATTACTAACTTGAATAAAAAATCACTTAACGTATTGATTAAGATCTAGTAAATGAAAAAGAGGGTTCAAACTGGAACATATAATTTAAATTCGAACTTTTGATACCAATTTACTGAAATGTTCAGTGTTGAAATTTTCAATAAACAAATAAGTATTTGTCTTCACAACAACCTTCAAATAGGACTACCATACAACCCCTAAGTATGTGGACAAATATACCTGCGCAATCTGTGTATACCCTGAGGAGCAGTCTGATCAGGGTCTGCACTGTTTGCCTGCCTACCCGAAACAGTTAAACACATCGCCTGATTCAGAAAACGAACATTTTTAGGACAACTACAGTTCCTGGTTAAGTTGCCCAATGTTAAGGGAATTACGACATATATTGGAAAATGATTGCTTTTTTCTCCTTAAAAACTGGAGACTCCCACATTTTCTTATGAGTAAGACTGTTATTTCATCTAAACTCCAGTTCAATTAAACCCTGAAACGGCTTAATATTTTAAAAAAAATACTTCTCCGTTTCATATCCTTTTCTACGCCCAAGGGCGTAGACAGTCTCGTTGTTGAAGGTGACCTGTTGTGTCCTTATCAACGGCCATTTTTGCGTCATATAATAAAGGAAGAATCGACTTTTGGCAATCCAGAGTCATGTATCATCAGTTCTCGTATTAGACAGCTTTACTGGCAGATAAATTAGCCGAAAAAAAAAAAACGTTTTTGTGAAAGCACTACTTGTAGTACTCAGTAGCTGTCACATGTGGACGACAAAGTTGAACCAGCAATATAGATGCAGTGATTAGGGTGCATTTTGTCTGATTTTTACGCAGGGTATTGACAAGATATATTTAAAAGTCACCGCAAACTACTGGGCTTAAATAATCATACTATTATTAAAACATGCAAAAATGGAAAGAAAACAAAACAAAACAATAAAGTAAAATATCTATAAAACTCCTGTTCAACAGTGATTTATTTCAACCATGCCATTAGTACATTCAGATCAATGTGCCTTGCAGCTATTATTCGTTTCTACATCCCTTTTGTAACACCCTGATGTGATCTCGTAAGTATTTATACCCTTCTAGATAGACAAATTTATGGATATTTTGTAGCATATCAGAGCATGAATCTTTCCTGTACAATGGTTTTCAGACACAAAAACAAATTTAATTCACTTAACGAAATTTATCGGAAATATGTTATTATATTTTATTACAGGTTCTACATGTGACAACATGTGTCTGCTGATATCAAAGCTAGATTGGCCCAGGAATGTCGCAAGACTGCATTTGGAAATTATCAACGTACCACAGAAAAGAGTGTTTTTTTTTAAAAAAACAGTTTTACTATTAAACCATGGGTGACATCAAAAACTCTGTACCAGTTGGAGACGTACCAGTGTCGACCATATTCGATTAGTGGGCGCAGTTTCATAGCTATTTCGTTATATATTATATACATTTGTGAAGACACATACAAACAGAGAGGCACATCACATCTAAGGGGTGTGAGGGAAAAGAGAGAGAGGGGGGAGGGGGAGGGGGGGGGCAAACTATAAACAGCTTCCCATAGGTTCCCTCATACCAACACATCATTTTTTCCGGGGGCTATGACGCTTGACCCTCACATAGTGCGACCACTTAGATTTGTTTACCGAAAGCATCCACATTGCAAAAATGTGACATAAACCACAGCCTTAGAACAGCAAGTAATTATTAATTAATGGTTTTAATTCACGTAAAGTTCTTAGAAAATGCATTATTCAGCGCATAGCAACCATGATGGCGCCACTGATATAGTATGTACGCGTTTTGCTACTTGTCTGTGACCTATTTCGAGGCCCTGTCCCAGGCACAGTCTACTTCAAAAAATAAATGAGCCGCGACACGAGAAAACCAACAAAGTGGTTGTGCGCACAGCACAGACTCAGATCAGCTTGGGCATCCGCCAAGTCTGATCAGGCTATTCGCTTAGCGCTTAAAGGGTAGCTAAGGGTCTAAGCTACCTCCAAGCGGACAGCGAAGACTCTGATCAGACTGGGCGAATGCCCAGGCTGATCTGAGTCTGCGCTAGGCGCACAACCACATTGTTGGTTTTCTCGTGTCGCGGCTCAAATCGTTATAATAACGACAGTTACCCCTAGTATTTTTAATTAAAATATAAACTAACTAAATGATGATGATGGATACTTTAAATATAAGTAACAGAGTAAAAACGTGTTTACAAAAATGACCTTAATTTACGTACTTGAAAGTTGGACAATACTTGTGTGTGTGTGTGTGTGTGTGTGTGTGTGTGTGTGTGTGTCACTCTCTATCTCTCCATTACTCTCTCTCTTCTTTTTGACAAAGCTGTATTCTATCTATCCCATTACATAGAATACAGCTTTGTCCCATTACCTATCCCATTACATGTACTGCCTAACGTTCGAAAAAAGGTGCCTTAGCACTAGATCACAATTTCGGCCTATATGTTTGTATGTAATAAAGGATTTAAATAAAAAAAAAATAATAATAACAATAATCAAATCAGACAGTATAAGCACGGACTTGTGTTAAACATTTGAACACGTGCGATTTTGTTTGTTTTCCACCTTTCCAAAATGAGGTCAGATGATGAGATCTTCTTTTAAAGAAAAGAACTTGCTCCTGTATGAGTTGCTTCCCTTGAAAGTGTACCCATTTCACATTAAGTTTTAAAAGTTTGAAATGTGTTCTGTCAAACTCATATAAATATCAGTTTTGACAATTTTTAAACATTAATTTGCAAAGCAAATACAAAGACACCATTATGTCGTAAGAACCTATAAAATCAGCGATAATGCTTAAGATATAAAGTATATTGAAGTTTGTTTATTTCCTTTCATATCTAAAAAGTAATCTTACCGAGCGAACAAGGATATTATTGTCCGACCGAAATTACTAGTTCGCTATTAATGTCAAGTTCATGGATATAATTTATTGCGCGCTGGTAAAATGTTCGACATAAATGATGACCCGGGCTGGTCGCGTGCCGGTTTGATTGATGAAGGTGGTCGTTTGTGTATAATGTGACGCAATGTAATAAAACTGTGTCACTTGCCGTTGAGTCCCGAAGTCCGTCACCAGGCACCTTTCGCTGCTGAGTTTGATTCCTGGTTGCTGATTTCTAATTCCGAGTTCCTGATCTCTGTTTCTTGTTTCCTTGTTTCGGAATTTTAGTTCCTGGTTCCTTGGTCGTGGAACAGTTTCATAATTCCAGATTTCTGAATTCCTTTTCCATAGTTTCCTGGTTCTTTGGTCGTGGTTCCTAGTTCCTGATTTCTGAATTTCTGCAAGTTGCCTGCCGAGACCAGCCCATCACCTTTTTTTCTTTCACATTTTTGGGGTTTAGCGACTCTGAAGAAGTTAGATACACAAACGCGCACTAAATTCGATATTACAGTTCCTGGTTCTTTGGTCGCGTCACAGTCAAGTTCCTAGTTCCTGATTTCTTAATTTCTTTCTCGTGGTTCCTGGTTCCTTGCTTGGGTTACAGTTTCCTAGTTCCTGAATTCTGAATTCCATTCTCACAGTTCCTGGATCTTTGTTTGTGTTACAGTTTACTAGTTCCAGAGTTCTGAACTCCTAGCCTTACAGTTCCTGGTTTCTTGGTCGTATTATAGCTTCGTAGATCCTGATTTCTGATTTCCATTCTCACAGTTTCTGGTTCCTTTGTCGTGGCACAATTCCCTAGTTCTTGATTTCTGAATTCCTATCTCAAAGTTCCTGGTTCCAGGGTCGTGTTATAGTTTCCTACTTTCTAGTTTCTAAATTCCTTTCTCACTGTTTCCGTTCCTTGTTTGAGTTACAGTTTCTTAGTTCTTGAGTTCTGCATTCCATTATCACAGTTCCTGGTTCCGTGTTTGTGTTACAGTTTACTTGTTCCTGAATTCTGAATTCCGTTCTAATGTCGGGTGACGCTTGGCCTTTGGCCTTTAATTCGTGTTATGGTTTTCTAGTCACTGTGGTCGGATTCCAATCTGGTTTCTTTATTCTTGACACAGTTTCCTGGTTCTTTGTTTCGGGTCCTCATTCCTGTTGTATGGTTTCTGGTTCTTTAGTCGTGTTATAGTTTCCGAGTTGCTGGTCTCGGATTCCTTATTCCTATATCACAGTTCCCGGTTTTTATTCGTGATAAAGTTCCATAATTCCTGGTTTTGGATTCCTGACTCCTGTTTCAAAGTCTCCGGTTCTTTAGTCGTGTCACTGTTTCCAAGGAAACAGTATAAGTTAATAGGGAACGAGGAACTATGAAAGCTGAACCAGAACGATGACATATAACTACAATACTGTAACTTAAACAAGAGCTGTCGCCAGATAGGAAAGCTTGCCTGACCTGGTCCTTGCCCATCGTGAACACAAAGGTCTAAGAATGTGACCTTGACCTTCAAGATCAACAAAGAAGGCGACGCTGGCATCGAGTAAAATTGTGAAGCAGTATCTATCATAAGTGCAGGTATAAACTATTTCCACCTAAGAACAGTGAAATTATAAACCATCAGAAAACTTTAGTTAAAACTTAAAACAGCATTTTTAGGTCTATGACCTTCATCACTATCTAAAGATCACTGCAGGAGATAGGGTTATATTGTATAAAACTTTGGACCAGCATCCGTATCATATAAAACTATGTCTTTAGTAAGCTTTGAGTGCGTGACCTTGATCTCAAGGTCGCTAAGAAAAAGTATAAACTGAATCCATCTAAAGGGTAAATAGATACGTGTCTTTAAAAACCTTAACCAAAACCATACCAAAGTTTAACAAAAAATTCTTCAAGTCCATGACTGACCTTGACCTCATGGCTACCAAAGGGGGTGGGGTTGGTAATGTATAACACTTGAGCCATTGCCTTATACATGTGAATAGAAAAAATAAATTTATCAGTGGGACAAGGATATATCAGACTTTAAAAATTTTAACCAATAACATCCCAACTTTTAACATAGAATTTCTAAGTTCATGGTCATAGAAGGGGATTAAAATTGATACCGTATTAAACTTTGGATCAATATCTGACATCTGTAAAAGTATTAAGTAAATCCATCAATGGGTTAGAGAGATATGCCTCTTTAAAAACTTTAACCAAGAAAATCTCATTTTTTTTACACAAAATTTGTAAGTCCATAACATTGACCTCAAGGCCACCTAGGGGATGGGGATGGTACTGTGTACGCCGGGTAGACAGCAATAGCTCTTCCTGTACTCAGTACACGCGAGCTGGCACGAAAACGGAATCAGGATCTACGAAAAAGGAACCAGGACATGGGCTCATAATCTAGGAAGTTAAGTCAGGAATAAGTAGTCATAAATCAGGAACCACCTTCAGCAAGGTGACACAGACTAAACTTGTGAAATGCATCCAAATGCAATTCTTTTTATTTCCCTTTTGTGAGCAGGCTGTTCATAGGGCGTTATTGATGCCATCAGTAGTATCTGTCCATTCTATATGTTTTCTGATACCCTCTGGAAGTAGCGAAGCTCACGTCTATTTACACCATGATATTGCCCTCTCGTCACTGCCGTCGGGCGATGGTGTTTGGTACCTTTCAGTGCCGGGGCGTCCTACTTATTTGGATATAATATGGCAAGGACCATTTGTGCCTACAGTAAGTGCGGTTTGGGGTTGTTTTGACCCTTTTCTTTCGGCACTGTGTATTTTATGGAGTGGAGTTATGGAGTGGAATCTTGGAGTGGAGTCTTGGAGTGGAGTGGAGTGAAATTTTGGAGTGGAAAATATTGTTGCTTTTTCATCATAAAATGCTACAGCTAGTACATATTAAGAAAAACCAAACATCTTTAGAGTGAATAAATCAGAGCTCTAGTATGCTGTTGTTACTGATACCATTCCATGTATACACTTATATTGTATCATGGCTTTCTGTAATTTCTTTTGAAGTAGCTCGTTCATTCACTTGCACTGTAAGACATTTCTGAGGTAGGCAGAGCTAAACTTTGCATTCGATTTACATTACAGTGTGCCTGGATAACTGTGCGGAGGTCTCAGATATACTGCACGGGCAACTTATAGCTGGATTCTGTCAAGCCTGATTTATATTGAAGAATTGAGCAGCACCAGGATATAAGGGTCTTTCTGCATTTGCAAACAAAATACACTCAGATGAGCCTGCGCATCCCCTCTTTTTGGTCAGTGTCATATCAATATTATGTATGGAACCTTAGGAATCTGTATCGTGCAAATCAAAGACTCTGATCAGACGGCGTCTGACTTCTTCAAAGCTATACATTTAGAATGGTGTCACGAATATTTAATATTTAAGATATCCTTCATTAGGGGCTAGGGCATAGCTTCACCCTCTTCCCCCCCCCCCCCCCCCCCCCCCCCACACACACCGAGAAGGGTACCTCCTAAATATGAGTGACACCATTCTATATGTGCTTTGTATCATGGCAGCCATTTGCCTTTGTCTATGGATCAGGTTGTTAATGAAGAGTGGCATATCTGAGTAATTATATCCACGACAGCTATTTTGTTCTTGACCTGAAGGTCAAAAAAAATCACATAAAACGGTTATAATCTCCAGCACCCCATCAACTGAAACTAACTAACATTTTAAGCTGAATTTGAGTTTGATCAACTGATTTTATAAGAATGACATAAAGTGCTGTCTTAAATGGCATATCATCTTCTGCTCATACAGCTGCCCAATCTGGTTTATACTGTTTGCCAAGCATATATAGGGTCACTGTGGTAGAGTTTGTTGAGCACAAGATAAATTGTCTCTGTATTCTCAGATTATCTTAATCAAAAATTAAACTGAGCTGTGCACAACAAAATGGGTCATCAGGCATGTGCCAACAGTGGAAGCCCAGATCAGTCTGCTGTATCTGCAGGTGTTATTTCTTTAAATGATACAATCAGCCTTGACAGATTTATACTTCAGGCTGATGGAAAAGGAAGACAAAATGGGAAGTTTTATCTAAAATTACGGAGTAAATCAATCGCTAAAAAATATGCTTGATGCCATTATTTTAAGAGGGACAATTTTACCAGTAATCTGAATATATTTTGATTGTGACTAAAAATAATGTAATAATGTAAATGTCAATACTGATGACACTTGATGACCTTGTTTGTTATAGCTAAAAATTGGGCATCAGTATATGCTTTGTCATGCATCGTAAAAGGTCTACCTTTAAAGCCACAAAAGAAAATACAGAAAGCCTAGATACAATATAAGTGTATACATGGACTGGTATCAGCAACAACAGCATACTAGGGCTTTGAGTTAATCACTCTAAAGATATTTCATTTCTTAATATGTACTAGCTGAGCAAAATCTTATGATGAAAGAGCAACAATATTTTCCACTCCAAAATTTCACTCCACTCCACTCCAAAACTACACTCCAAGACTCCACTCCATAACTCCACTCCATAAAATACACAGTGCCTTTTCTCTCTCCTATCATTTCTATTTTCTTTCTCCCTCTATCTGGCAGACAGCTCGATATTTTCTCAAAGAGCGGTTAACCCCCCCCCCTCCCCCCCCCCCCCAAAAAAAAAAAAAAAAAAAAAAAAACATCTTTTTACCTCTTTAACATTTTCAGTCATCTGCAAAACGTAGCTTCTTATGCTAACAGATCCCTCTTGGCTTCAAGAGCCTTGGACGTGACTCTTTTCCAGAAAGACCCTTTCATGGATGAGAGCTTTATCATACCGCTATTGATATGAGCCGCGACACGAGAAAACCAACAATGTGGTTGGGCGCCCAGCGCAGTCTCAGATCAGCCTGGGCATCCACCCAGTCTGATCCGTATCTTCGCTTTGCGCTTACAGGGTAGCTAAGAGTCTAAGCTACCTCTATGCGGCCAGCGAAGACTCTGATCAGACTGAGACTGGGCGGATGCCCAGGCTGATCTGAGTCTGCGCTTGGCGCACAACCACATTGATGGTTTTCTCGTGTCACGGCTCAGATGTATAGATGAACTAGGTTTTCATTGATGTACATTCCCCTAACAACGGCGAGCCAGCCGTTATCTAGTGGTAATGCAAAAAAAGGGTTGCAGGTCCGCTCCACTAGTCCTGCGAATGAGACAAATTTTGCTTTTACAGATTTTAAACACGAGTTGGCTGTCTGTCACGCAGTCTTTATTATAGCTGGTTACTATTCTCTTCTTAATCCTGTCTAGACATGAATTACTGTCTGTTTTGTCGAAGGTTACATACAAGTTACATGTTGTTGCTCATTTTAAGTGTCCTACATGCCATCTTCACCTGAAATATTCGGGCAGGAATTCCTAAACAAACACTGCAGACGCAGATCAGACTGTCCTCCTCCTGGCAGTTTTCTAAAACATCTAAAACAGGATAGATGGATATTATCCCGATTTTAGGTGAATGGGTAAGGGGTATATCCCACCCACCTCCACCCCGCGTCACACACAAACACCCTCATGTTTTTTCAGCCATTTACGAAGGGAAACCCCCCTTCAGTTTTTCAGACAATTACGAAGGGAAACCCTCCAGTTTTTCAGCCAATTACGAAGGGAAACCTTTCAGTTTTTCTGCCATTAACGAAGGGAAACAAATTTTGTTGTGACTTCCTGCTTAATTCCAAATGTCGACGAAGCTCTTCCAAAAGAAGTCGACCAGGAATTTACATCAAGAGGAGTATTTACCCAGCGGGCACATGACGTCGAAACGAAAGGAGATGCGTGTGTGCGTAGGGGGAGGGGAGGGGGGGGGGGGAGGCGGACAAAAATAAAAGAAAATGGCAGAGTTGCTTTCCCCTGAAAACGTATCAACTTGGGGACGAATTATATGGGTCAAATCGACTGAAGTGTCTGACTGCCTCGAGTATACCACGGTACAAGTATAATGACCACAGCAGGCTAAAACTTGAACAAATGAACAGATAAAAGATTCATCTACTTGAAAATATGAAGTGTCAGGGTGAAATAATGAGGGATATATTTCACCTGTCCGCTAAGCTAACATAAAGAGATAATGTCCGCTTTATTACATCAGGTGATGGGTGTTGCCCGGCAGATCACTCGGAAATCAGTGAATACACAAAATATAAAATATTTCTATGACATATTGTATACATATGTATGAAAAAAAATATTTTCTTTATTTGAGCCGTGACACGACAAAACCAACAATGTGGTTGTGCGCCCAGTGCAGACTCAGATCAGCCTGGGCATCCGCCCAGTCTGATCAGTCTTCGCTGTCTTAGCTTAGGGGCAGGGCTGTAACCAGGGGGGGGGGGGCTAAAACATAGGGGGGGGGGGGGGGGGCTGTAACTAATGTTGTGAGAACTTGTTGAGCAATAAAATATGTTTAAACTAACTTAGCTCCTTTGCTATCCTTTGAGCGCTTAACGAAGATTCTGGTCAAACTCGGCGGATGCCCAGGCTGATCTGAATCTGCGCTGGGCGCACAACCAAATTGTTGGTTTTGTCGTGTCGCGGCTCATTCCATGGGGTTCTGCAATAAAGCACATCGCCTGCACGAGGCATACCGCAGTGTCCACGAAGAGTCCAGAGGAGACTCGGAGACGTGCCAAATTCCTGGCTGAGCTACAAGAATGATAAAACTCAGTCCTTAGCAGACAAAAATGATAAGAAGAAGTTCTTTAATGCACTACAGACGGTCTAAGAACTACAGAGTTAAGGAACCACACGAGTCCTTACCGCCGATTGAAGTACACATTTGACAAAGACACAATTCTGAAAATATGGGCTGAATTCTTCGACAGTTGGTCACAATCGGCAGTCAGTATTCAACAGACAGGCACAGGGTGAGTGCACTGTACTGTTTGCTGAATTCTCAACTGTCAGTGATACGACAAAGGTAATCAATCTGCTCTAATCTGGCCAGGCCCGGGCTCGGATGCAATGCCTACATAGAACTCCAGTCCTTTGCCATGCTCATGGATTCGTTTCAAGATAGAGACGAAAGTGTATCAGATGCCGCTGTTGAACCTAAGTGAGTTATGTACAACCCAAATCAAAGGGGCAAACAAAATTCTAGATGAGCGTCTCTTCTCTAATGTTTCAATGGAAACAAGCCTGTGTCAACTTAGATATCAAAATCAGCATGAGAAGGACTGAGCCTAAGGTGCAGATGGACAGCAGAATAATAAGCCTACCATCAAAGTTAAGGAACAATGACTGCAAGTCTACCCGGACTTCATCTGACAACATATACTTCATTTCTATTTCGTCTGGACACATTGAGTTCAATCTTCTAACTCTAAACACGGAAACAAATTAAGATAAACAACTCGACTGTACCACTGAATACTGAATATTTGCTCTCTCTGTAATCAAGGATCATCAAGCCCAAGCAAGCTCTGTTTGGAGAAAACCATGTCATGCTCCGTATATAGTGCTACTCTTCAGTACGATAGCTCACAGGGTATAATCGATTCCACCAATTTTCGCTTCCTGCAGAGACTGTCCGTCATATTTGGCTTCCGCCGAGACTGTCCGCGAACTCTTGCTTCCTGCAGAGACTACTGTCCTCGAAAAATGGCTTCCTGCCGAGACTGTCCGCGTGATTCTGCTTCCTGCCGAGAGCCTCGGCAGGAAGCAGAATCACGCGGATAGTCTCGGCCCAGTCTCGGCAGGAAGCCATTTATCATGTACAGAAGTCTCGGCAGGAAGCAAGAGCTCGCGGACAGTCTCGGCGGAAGCCAAATATGACGGACAGCCTCTGCAGGAAGCGAAAATTAGCGGAATCGATTATACCCTGTGTAGCTCCATTCGTACAAACGCAGACAAGACTCGTAATCATTGTAATGTTATTTTACAATCTGCATCGCATTCAATGTACGTAACTAAAATTTCATGTATATTCAAATGCATCAGTTTGACAGATGATTGACATATTTGACAGCTGATTGATCTTTGAACTTGTTCAAAGGCGTCATGAGTATCAAGTATATAAAAATTGCGAGTTTAATATTTTTTTTCTCCAAATAAATAAATATTTTTATGGATTTTATAACATCAGTTGCCGCTGAAAACTCCTATTTGATCACCCTATCAAGTTACATATAAGTTTCTTTATTTCTATTTAATTTTAGAAAATTATTGTATATGGGTAGAATATATAGTGATAAATCAAGAGTTCAATATAAAATGTTACCCTATGTTACGCCTAGTTTAAGCCACAGGTTGTTAACATTGGAATGACGCAGTATCGGCGACTCTTATGAGTAAATTTCTATTTGTCGGATGTTTCTTATAGATTCGTTTTGTTTCCAAAATTGGGAGAGAGAGAGAGAGAGAGAGTACATGTGTATAGGCCTGTTGATTTTATCGTTTGAATTCTCCAAGTGGCTCAGCGATACGTAACCTGGCGGTGTAGGTCATTCTATCGAGGCAGTTTTCATCTCTATAGTTACACTGAGCTGTTTTGCAGGAGAAGGAGTCCACTAATGCCAATCTCATACACATGCAAAAATGGGTGGATGGATAACATTGAATTTTTCAACAGTACTTTAGACATATCGGGATAATGGTAGAATGAGTATGTAAGTAAGTAAGGAAGGTCTTTATTTAAAGAGGGTAACTCTATTGGCAAACCAATCTTCCTTGAGGCCCTCTGTTAAGACACATAAACATACAAAATATACAAAGTGCAATTTGAGACAAAAAAAAAAAAAAAAAAAAAAAAAAAAAAGGCAATGTGTAATGGAACCTGAAGTTTACGGATAGAAAGAATTCCGTCTCCAAGTGGAACCCGGGACATTAGCCTATTAGATCTGTAGACTGTTTAAAATTGTTATAATCGCAGATCTAGTTACTTTAATAGTTGGTTTTAGGGAATGTTTCGTATTTCTTTCATCCTGTTATGAAAATCATATTACCCAGGTGTTAGGACATACCGTTGCTTGCCATAAGTCAGTCTTCTGTCAAATTAATAACTGGTCTTGTCACAAATAAAGATGACGTATCGCATGCGCGCCTTCCTTCGGGGAATGAAAAGGCAGCGAAAGGAGAGGGATGGGCTCCGCCTTTTATACGCTGTGCCCAAGATACAGTGGGCCTCTTACCCCCGCTGCCCCTATATGACCACTAGGCTACGGGAAAATTCAGGTCACTCTGCGAATTAGAGCAGTCTGATTAGAATTTTAACAGTTTGTATCCAGTGAAATCTACATAGTGAAAAGTCAGTTTCCTGAGTAGTCCACGAAGATGCACAGGACTTGAGGTGAATGTGTTTACCTTCAGGGAAAGCGACTCTGCGATTTGCATTTTTGCCCACCTTCACAATCGGGGTCAACTCTTATAGGCAAGACTTTGCTCCTTCGGAGAACATTCATTCCTTCGAGAGTAGATACCATTTGTTGACAGGGAATGTGTGCAATTTTAGGGAAAGCGACTCTTCGATTTTCATTTTTGCCTCCCTTCTCAACCGGGGTCAACTCTTATAGGCAAGAATTTGCTCCCTGGGAGCAAATTCTTTCCTTTAAAAGTTGACCCCAATTTTGAAGGGCTTCGTTGCAAAGGGAAGCAAACAGGAAGACACAGAAATTGTCTCCACCGAAAAAATGGCGGAAAAAACACAGTTTTATACACATACACATTAGCTCTTAAATTTAAGTATAACTCATTTTGAATTGCCATACGGCACCTCTTCTGATGCGCATTCCACGTTAGCCTTACATAGAAATAGCTAATCAAGCATCCCTGAACCTCAAGGTTTGGTTGTAATATAATTTTAATGGTTGTGAGGTCATTGTGAAGAAATAAAATTGATCTTATCTACCAAATTCACTGACAAATGACTGTTTAATTGTCCCTTTGATGTTCTCTGTCATTGCCAAACTGTTTTGTGACAAGCTGAAATAAATAATAAATAAACGTTGTCACTTACTAACCCCTAACCATGGACGAATAATATTACTCCGAATCCCTATCCCCAGACAAAGTAAGTGTGATCAGCTGTTTTTGTGTGCGTGTTTTTCCTTCGGTTTGTGACGAGAACAGGAAGAAATATCGTCATAGCCGGTTCCGGCTACGGTTGACCACGGTTTCAGAAACCGTAGCAGGTAAAAGAGCTTGCCGCCATGCACCGTCGTAAATTCATAGATGAACGGTACAAGAACCGTACAAACAATGAAACCATTGCAAAGCATAGTGATGCTGGATTTTCAGCGGTTCACCCCGATTTTGCCATCTACATGTAGAAGGAACCGTGGTCAACCGTAATGAACCGTAGTCTGATCCGTGAATGTCCTCTTGGCCTAATGAGATAAATTTTCCCGACTGATCATTAAATAGGATTCTTCAGGGTTTTACAATAATAATTTATCAGGCGCTGTCTCCTTATTAGCTGTTAAATTAAGGAGATGGTCAGGTTTTCAAATAGTATGTAATCTTCTTTAATTCCACTCTCTCCAGCTCCAGTACCTGGGGTACATCGTTACGAGAATTAAAACAGAACAGAACAGAACTTCTCCAGTAATTGAGCCGCGACACGAGAAAACCAACAATGTGGTTGAGCGCCCAGCGCAGACTCAGATCAGCCTGGGCATCCGCCCAGTCTGACCAGAGCCTTCGCTGTCCGCATGGAGGTAGCTTAGACTCTTAACTACACATTGAGCACTCAACGAAGAGTCTGATCAAACTGAGCGGATGCCTAGGCTGATCTGAGTCTGCGCTGGTCGCACGACCACTTTGTTGGTTTTCTAGGGTCGCGGCTCAATTGATGATCTCTCATTTGTATAGAAACCGAAATTGACCATTTGAATGACTGGCTGACTTACTAATAAAATTCTCACTCAGTAGAGGTGTGAACATATGAAATATATTCAGTCCTTACGGGGCCAACAGATAAACTTTCATCTGTCTAGTAAAATTTTAATGGGGTTTCGTCTCTGACTAAATTTTGCTATAACTTCCTGTCAGCTATTGCATTCTCTTTGTTTCTTGAACATGAATGAATAAGCAATCACCAAATATGGGATTCTGAACTTGCGCTATATATCAAATCAGGGAAAGTAATATTTTGAAGGCTACCACCTTTTAACTTTAATTTGCATTTGAAAATTACACCTTTCAACTTTGTGGTCAGCTGTTTTGATGCAGCTGGATACATGTAAAAGTCAAATCTGTTTCATGATGTCCTATATGTGTGCCTTTATAATTGAATTTTAAGATCGAATCTGATCAGTTTTTACAAAAACAATAATTATTGGGCGACTTTAATTCTGACAGGTACGAACTACATTAATATTATTATCTAATGTCATACAGTTTGATATTATCTCTATTTGAGCCGTGTCAGGCATGAAGGCCTTGGCGTTTGAATACAGAATGTACATGTTCAGGCTAATCTGAGCGTCCGCGCCTTTGCTGTTCGAACAAAATCACAGAATGTTGCACTCTATAGGGATGCCAAAACGCCCACTGAGGGCTTTAAAGGCACTACACAGACATATAGTTCCTATGAGTATTTGCATTTCGCGTATGCGTTAAGCAACTTTGTGAGTCTCAGGTACGCAAGTTTGACAGGTTCAATTAGTCATTTATCTGAAGGCCACCAACATGGCCAAGATGTCGCGATCTTAAAACATTTTACGTTGACTATAAGAGATCGAATATTACATATTTTACGATGGAGGACGGGTCTATAACTTAGGCAAAAGGAACACAATAGGAGAGAAACCGCATTGCCTCCGTATGGTCTGCTAATATTACAATGGAATATGCATGTATCACTTGGAACTGAAAAAAAAGCTTCTGCATCGTATACTATAATATAGATATGCAAAGCACATTGGTACCAAATTACAGTCTTGTAAAAGATACACTGGTGGAGTCATCAAACTTACCCAACTTTCTCTGGTTCCATCTTCGTAGATGATTAGAGTCCGGTTGTATGGTTTGACTCAGAGAAGTTTTAACATTTTTCGATAGAGACCAGCTTTAATGCACCCAAAATAGCGCTAATGCTCGTTTACCGCACGACCTTGCACAAAATGTTAATACGAACAGGACGGACCCTGAAATAAATTTTAGAAGATCAATAATTATATTGTATTTTGTATTTTTGATAAATACATCAAGACGGATACGAAGATATGTTAAAAGCAATCTTGTACTTGTGGGAAAAAGCACTCAAAATATTTTGTTCAGGTAATACACGTTACGTCCTTCCTTAAGGATATGGGAAATGTCATTATTATTTTAATGTAAGAACAAGACGGAACAAGTCGCTTTAAGGCACGCTTACATAGGCGGCACATCAGTATAACGAAACCTTACCAACATTACACACCCATGCCAGACTTATCTTAAAAGAGGAGTCTGATCGGGATTTGTACTGTTTTCCACTCAGATGCCCTCTTAAGGTGTACAGGTTCACCTCCATGTATTTCCACCACTTATACTATTTGGAGACAATTTTGTGACTTACCAATTGATTCCCCCGAAATCGGATCCGGGGTAGGGGGGTGTAGCAAATCATTTCCTTTAAGAGTTGACTCCCATTGAAAAGGGAGGCAAAAAAGAAAATGACAGAGTAGCTTCCCCTTAAGGTGAATCCATTCACCTTAATAATATTCTGTTATCGCAAGTGGACATGTGCTGATTGTTGAGACTATTAACACGGTATAGCTGTGCTAGCAGGGTTGGTAGAACCATACCATGGGAGGCAGTTGGTTCTGTTCTTCTTTTGATGGAGTCGGTTGTGAGACAAAAGTTGTCTTTTACTTCCCCCCCTTCATATCTTCATTGAATACTGGGTGTTGGGTTGTAAACTGTGACACTAACTTTCCCTCCGATCTTCAGATTTTATAAGCTGACCAGGAAACGGAAATGTATTGGGCGTGTTCGAGTGGGCGTTGCGTGCTTCATGATTCTTGCGTGAAGTATTTTTCTATAGAAAAAGTGCTTTACGCTAAAAGTCGTGAAGCATACTATTGAGCCGCGACACGAGAAAACCAACAATGTGGTTGTGCGCCCAGCGCAGACTCAGATCAGCCAGGGTATCTGCCCAGTCTGTTCAAACTCTTTGCTAAGCGCTTAAAGGGTAGCTATGGGTCTCAGCTAGCTTCATGCGGACAGCGAAGACTGATCAGACTAGGCGGATGCCCAGGCTGATCTGTCTGCGCTGGGCGCACAACCAGTTTGTTGGTTTTGTCGTGTCGCGGCTCATATGGTGTTGCGTGCTTCACAATTTTACCGTAAATCACTTTTTCTGTAAAAAAAGTGTTTTGCACTAAAAATCGTGAAGTACGAATCACCCAGTCGAATACGACCACTGAGTGCGCTGCCTTCAATACACACTTTTCTTCATTCTCGTTAGATATATATATAAGAAAAGTATATCCCAACAAGACGTGACACTTTTCAAAATCGCGTGCCAATATTTGATTGTACTTATTTACTTTGGCGAGATTACAAGATTTACACCTTTGTCATGAGAATCAGTATAAAACTATACCAGTTTAGAAAAAGGATTATTTCTTTAAAATAATTTCTCAAACCTTAGAAAAAGTGTAAAATTCTTTCTTTCGGTTGCATACCTATATTGAAAATACAACGAATGAATGTGAAAAGGGGAAAAAGAAACAACGAAATCAATAAAATGATGATAATAATAATAATGTAAGAGAGAGAAAAAACAAACGAATTTATCAAAGAAAATCAGAAACGAAAGGAAAGCCACACAGAAAGAAAAAAAGTAAAAGCATGAGAAACAAAATAGGAACGTGTATTGTGATCCTGTATTTATGTTCCCTTTCTAGGGCCTGATTCATATACATGTATAGGCGGAAATATTGGACAACAGGAAATTAATAGGATATGCGGACATACTGCCAACAAGGGAAAATAATTTAATTTTTGTTAAAAATAATTCAAGCAGTGTGACTATAAAAATATAATTGATCCAAACTCTTTATTTTCTATAAATTATCAGTGCGTTTTGAACTGGATTACAATATTTCCTTGATATTAAATAATCAAAATCAAATGAGACTAACTAATAAACCATACAATAAGCTAGTAGCAGGCGAACCTATAAAGTTGTAAAACTCATTTTATATTAGTGACTTTGTTTTGTCTTTCACTGTCTTGGAATTGACAGAAAAGTGACATGTCACCACCAGACTCGACAAAACCGGACGAGAACAAAGCTTCTCAAAGGAGGGTAATATAAGATTACTTGCCTTTTGATTATCTATTATTTTGGGTTAGTTCCTTGATGTTTCTCTCTTCTACTTTATTATTTATTTATTTATTGTATATATAATGTATGCCCAGTTTAACCTTTAGCATTCGGATTATTTATTTATTTATTTACTTGTTTATTTTTTTTAATTTTTTATAGATGTATTTTTGATTTATTTTGCTCATATTGCGGCAGCTCTTAAATATGTGTTATTTATCTTTATTTTTGTATTAAAGGCCCTATTGCTCTATAAACATAAAAATTTTCATCAAGAGATATCGCTGCAAACTTCTCACCATAGTTTCTTCATTGTAAATGACCGCGATCGGCCGACTTAAAACACATACACCATCCATGAATTTCACATAAAAAGGGTTTGAAAACTTATTTGGGTCATTTTAGTTGGCAACCAAAATGACCTACTTTCGATTTCATGCCCTTGAATAAAATGGTAAAAATACAATGTACAAGGGTGAGGCCTTATTCACTGTGGCGCTTTTGTTTATATTGCATCACTCAACCGGAAACCAGAAAAGGAAAATCATATTTTGTTGAGCGATTTGTAGTTTTTCAAAAACCTGTTTCCATACTTTTTACAGCTATTTGGATCAATTTATGCACATCAACCAACATTTTACTATCAAACGTGAATGTTTAAAGGGTTTTCGTAATGATTTGTATTTGGGCGTTTTTTACACTGATAGGACTATGGAGACTTTAAGTCAGTGGTGCTAGTTATCCCATTTACGTTTATGGTATAGTCAGATCTTGTTACTCTAATACGCTATAAGAAGCACTGTGATTATCTCCGCCCCCATCCCCTCTCTTTTAAAGCAATTAACGACAATCATCCCTATGGAAAAATCTGTGGCGGTCGGGTGTTGCAACTGTCAGTGCCAAAGTGCCCTACTAATTTGAAAAACAGTAGGGCAAGGGCTGGGCGTATTTGCAGCAGGTGCGGGATGGGGGTTGCTTGGATATCTTCTACCATTGTCTTTCCTGTATTCCTTTTTTTTTTCTTTTGGAGACTACACGATTTTGGCTAAACTATCACAAAAGGCGGTTAAACGCAAAAAAAAAAAAAAAACAGCCATAAGACCATGTTCCAGATAAACAAGCAAATCAAAGAATTTTTGTCCCCCGCCATTATTGTTTATTTCAATTAAAGGACATGTCAATGAAAAAAAAACTGTCATTAAAATGTATTTGGAAATAAATTGTCATTTTAATCATTCTAGCATTGTTTTAAATCAAATTCCATTGATTGTAACTAGCAGAAAAAGTGACAAAAAATAATTTTAGGATTATATCTAAACCAGATGCATATATTAAGACCATGACCAAAACACCCGTGAAGTTTGAAAGGAATCAGCATAAAACTGTAGGAGGAGTTGCACACACAATGTACCCACTATCTATTCACTTTAATAGTAAAAATGTATGAAAAAAGGCTAAGTTCAACTTGGGAAAAAAGTAATAAAAATAATGTGAGGATTATATCCAAATCACATGCATATCTTCAGACCATGATCAAAACACCTGTGAAGTTTCAAAGGAATCGGCATAAAACTGTAGGAGGAGTGGCACACACAAGGTACCCACTATCTATTCACTTTGATAGTAAAAATGTATGAAAATGGCTGAGTTCAACTTGTGGAAAAAGTAACAAAAATAATATGAGGAATATATCCTAACCACATGCATATTTTCAGACCATGACCAAAACACCTGTGAAGTTTCAAAGGAATCGGCATGAAACTGTAGGAGAAGTTGCGCACACAAGGTACCCACTATCTAGTCACTATGATAGTTAAAACGCGTAAAAATGACTAAGTTCAACTTGGGGAAAAATGACAAAAAATAATGTGAGGATTATATCCAAACCACATGCATATTTTCAGACCGAGACCAAAACACCTGTGAAGTTTCAAAGGCATCGGCATAAAACTGTTGGAGGAGTTGCGCACACAAGGTACCTATTATCTAGTCACTTTGATAGTAAAAACGCCTAAAAATGACTAAGTTCAACTTGTGGAAAAAGTGACAAACAATCTCAGGATTATATCCAAACCACATGCATAGCTTCAGACCATGACAAAAACAGCTGTAAAGTTTCGAAAAAAATCGACATAAAACTGTAGGAGGAGTTGTGCACACAAGGTACCTACTACTTTAGGGGACGGAAGGACGGAATGCCGAAAACTATGTCCCTCCGCTTTTCTTCGAAAAGGCGGGGGACAAAAAAACAAAACAAAAAACGTGGACCCCGAAAAATGAACATGAAATGCATATGTATCAGCAATCAGGAACAAAAACTGTAAATCATACTACTTCTGTATTTCTTAACCGTCACAGTTAATTCAGTATCAGTTTGAATTTTAATGCTATGTTTATATGATATATATTACCGCATTTCATTATGCAAGTTATTTCTTGATATTTGAACTATTATTTATGTCATGAAAATATTGCTGTCTTTATTACCTTTTGTAAGCTTTACATATAAATCAAAATCAGTACCTATTGAAGACAAACATACACATAGTAGTGATCTATATAAGTCATGTTTTTTGTGTCTGGAACATGATGCCGATCACCCTATCCATTCTAACTGAACAACTCCGATCAGTAACAGTCATGATACGATCCGTTTAAACAACAATTTTATATGAGCGGCAACACGGGAAAATCAACAAAGTGGCATGTGCGCCCAGCGAAGACTTAGATCAGCCTGGGCATCCACCCAGTCTGATCAGAGTATTCACTGTGCGCTTATAAGGTAGCTTCGAGTCTAAGCTATCTGCATTCTGACAGCCAAGACTCTAATCGGACTGGATGGATGCCCAGGCTGATCTGAGTCTGCGCTGGGCACACATGGCACTTTGTTGGTTTTGTCATATCGCAGCATGTCCATGCAGACTGATATGGACTGTATCAAAGACTGTTTTAAAACTGGATGATATTGATCGTATTATTACTGGTGATTATCAGGTCGAATGTATAGGGTGCTGCTGTGAGGCTAAAATGAGCTCGAGATATCCAGGCGCCTATGTGACATAGCCAAACATTCAGACAGCGACGTTTACAGGTTGCTCCTTTCCCCACCCACCCCACAGCTCTTGTGGACTAAGATAGACACAAACTTAAATTCCAGAGCTTGATCGGTAGCTTGAGGAAGTCGTCAGTCAGAGTTCGTTAAGTCTTCTAGCGCACACAAAATCAAGTTTGCTAATATTCTTTCCTAAAAAAGATATTGTGAGGAGCTTTAACGTTTGCGGTGCAAAAACTTCTCACATCTTTTTGGCAAAACTTGGGATTTTGGGTGTAGTTAGAAATGATAAAACTGACTTCGTCGTATGTTTTAGCAACTGCGCTCAATGTCTAAGATTTAAATGATATATTTTTTTTAAGATTGTTTCTGTACATATGTGCTATAAAATGTTTGCCAATTTGTGACATGAACAGGGCAGAACCGAACAAACTTATGGACGTTCATACTAAAGTACAGTTGTTTTGTTTCTTTATCATTGTATTATTACTCTTTTCCTCAATATAATAGTCATGGGCGCTAATTAATAATCATGACACTTATTACACACTAACATTTTCCGCTACGAGAAAAGGTATTACAAACTTTTTCCGCGTCGAAAATATTTCCGTATTTTGGGCTCTTTATCTGCGCAATTATTAATGCCACTGCATTCCGAGTCATTAAGTTTTTTGCCAGTTTTTGGTGGATAACCGTCTGTTTGTCAGTGATACATGCATTCGGAAGCTGACAGGTTGTAGTATAATGTCAGGCAGGGTAAGTATATTGACTCCGTCTTTTGGGGCCCTGGGAATATTCAAGCTTTCAAATAAATAACCTGTCATGACTTTTCCGAGTGTAGCAGCGGTACATTTGAAGATATCTTGACAGTTTCGTATCTTTTGTTCTTTAACTGTTCCCCTCCCCGTTTGGGCGGGGTTTGAGCTAAAAACAAAATTCTTGAATTTCTTGTACATGAAAGCTCATTTGCCGACATTAACAGACTACTAATATTCACTATGTTATTTATTTATTTATCTATTTTTCTTTTTTTAGATTAACAAGCCTCTCATAGAGAAACGTCGCCGAGCCAGAATTAATGAATGTCTATCACAGTTAAAGAGTATAGTGTTGGAAGCGCAAGACACCCAGGTATGTTCGTCTGTCTGTTTCGTATTTCTGTCCGTCTGCATTTTGAATTTAAATTTATTTCAGTCTGGAGAGACGACAGACTTGCCCTAACACGCGCCGATATTATCAGGCACGTGACAGCGCATTTTAGTTTTAGCCTGTCAGAACTTATCTAAAGATTGAAAACTAAGTGATTTTGTAAGTAATTTCAATTCATCAATTAAAATTTCAAAGCCCATTATACATGTTCAATAGCGAAGGAGAATTTCAAAGGGAAAATTAAACAGTCATCTGTCAAGAACATTAAAACTTTATTTGTGGATAAGATCAAGAAGGAGTCAATATAAAATCTGTCTTATGACGTATGCGAACTGCACAAGCCAGGACCAGGCTGCGGAAATGCACAGTCTGGTTTTGGCATGCAAAGGTTACTTTTCCGAATGTAACATATATGCTGTCTTTGTACGCTCCAGACAAGCTTGCTTGTGTGCGCAAGCTGTTCAAGGCAAGGACTATTCGCATAAGGCTTATAGCGAGATTGTATTTACAAATGACCTCACAAACATTAAAATCGCATTACAGTTAAACCTTGTGCTCCGGGATCGCTTCTTTGGTTTAAGGTATACATTAAGCCACATCGTGAGAGAACTGGACATACCCGGGCCAGCTTTCGTATACGCACAGTTTTGTCAGCATTCAACCTTGAACAGTGTCTTGTAGTTCAATAACTGTTTTTGTTTTTTTACGGTAAAGTATTTGTGATCACTCTTTGCCCCACTTTTTGTCCGTCATCAGTAACTTTAAAGTTAACTCCCATTTTGTGTCCAATTCATGATGTACGATGTATCCCCCAGGAGGCTCAGTGGAACGAATCCATAAGACGCACCTCCTGGAACCGAGTCTGTCCGTCTCCTGTTGAAAAGGGACAAACAAAGAGCTGTTTTTCCTTTTTCAACGGTGGCTTAACTCTTAAAGAAATAAACATGCTCACATAGAAGCAAATGCTTTTCTTTAAGAGTAGACCTCAGTTTAGAAGGGCTTTGCCGTAAAGGGAAGCAAATAGAAAATTGCAATAGTTATTCCCTCCCCTTCATGAAAATATACAAATTAAATTCAGACAGCACTACTTTTGACCTTCTTTTGACCAGTAGATCTGTCCGTCCTTTTCAGTTGGATGGGTACATTTCTAGTTTAGAAGTTTCTATCGGATGGTTTCATTTTTATTGCATTATGCATTGATATTCCTGTAAGCAAACTGTGTAGACCCTGATCAGACGCCGCGATTTGTCCCCAAAACGGGTTTCCAATAGTCTTAAAAGGGTTAAACTAACAGATGTCTGATTTGGCCAAATTAATCTAATCCAGATAAACCAAATCCTATGCCTATATCGCTTACTAAAACATTCAATAAAACCGCAGACGCGAAGAAGAATTAGATAAAATGTTCACCCTGTTTAAATATTCACTTCACATATTCTTAATTAAAGGTACTTAAACGTGTCTTTGCAAGTTTAATACGTACACGCATAAATAGTTTTCTTGTTGAATCGAATTAATTTAAATGTATTCTTTCACTCAAACAGATGTTCTGCTTTAGACGAAATCTTAAACAATCCCTATGACTGGTTCAATATACTAACCTTTTATTTCGTTTCTCCGATTCATTTCTTTGATCCTTATGTTGTGTGCATAGAAGTCGAGACAGAACATACAAGTTTAATAGGTTCACTTTCAGAGGAAGTAAGTTATTTTCTTTTAACCTCCCTTTAGTCTTAACCCATTGCATTCTGGGTACTTTTTGTCGTCTGCTGAAATTGTCATCTGCATCAATGATCAAAAATATTTTGACAATATTGGTCTCACTTACTCTTGTAGAAATGATGTCTAGGCAGCAAACAGTTTGGGTCTCAGATCAGGCCCCACGTTTGGATCCAAACTGTTTGCCCAGATAGGGCCTACCCCTAAAGGAATATCCCGAATGGAATGTGTTTAAGGCCCCACTGCTCTGATAGTAGTCTGTTATTTCAACGTAAGATCTCTGGAAGCTTTTCACGATATTTCCATCATTGTAAATCACTGTGACTGGCTGACTGGCCAACTTAAAACAAATAAAACGTCCTTGATTTTTTCATACCAAAGTGTTGAAAAAGTATTTCAGTCTTAAGCTAGTACCTCTTTTTTATAATACCAAAATGTATCTTCTAGTAAAAATACAATGAACAGGCGAAAGATCCCATTCATTGTCTCGCTCTTATTTATATTGAATTGCTCAGCAGAAGAAAATGTCACTTTATCAAACGATCTCTCAGTAATCAAAAACCCGTTCTCCCGACTTTTTGGCAATTATATGGAGCAATGTACGTTTGCCAACCGACACATTGTCATCAAAAGCGAAGGTGCAACTGCTGTTATAAAGATGTATATTCAGTCTAACAACACTGGGAGTCCTACGGGAATTATAAAGGAAATAATTTTCTCTTATTATAAATCATATAAGGAAAGAATTAGCTCGTCTAGGAATGAGTCTTTCCTTCCAGAGTTTGCACACACCCCTCCGCGCCCATCCCCCCCCCCTCCCTTTTAGAAGACTGGTATCTACAACACAAGTATAACTGAAATCAATATAAAACGAGATGGTAGGGTTGCATAAGAGACATCTGGATCTGAACTGTTTGCAGATGGTTCTTGATTTCGTTGAAAGGATAAACAATGTCAACAAAAGAATATTGCGGATTATGACAAATTTCTATCAGGTAAAAACAAATCTAGTTTATTATTATTTTTATTTTTATTTATTTCATAATATTATTATCATTATTATTATCATTATTATGTAATATTGAAGGAAGTTTTACCTGATTTGGGCGTACCTGAACCGACAACACCACAGGGACACTGGATGAAAGAGCTTGAAGCTCCGTTCCTAAAAAAATCTGAAGGATTTTCAATTGTATTTCAGAACCCTAGACCGTCCAAGCTGGAGAAAGCTGATATTCTAGAGATGACAGTGGAGTTCATCAAGAAGAAGACCTCAAATGGAGGACAAACAAACAGCGGTAATAATAATTTCCTGAGCCCAGGGGCCGTATTCATAAAGCCACTTTTTAGACTGTTCCTCCAGAGCAAATTTCATAGTTGTAGGGAATCTCCTTCATAGAAATTGAGCCTTAGCAACAGCATAGCAACGACTTAAGTTGTTTCATGAATACGACCCCAGTTGTTCAAAGCATCGTTAGCTTAACGAAGTCGTTAGTCTAGGATATCTTTAATCCACACATAAAATATACTCATATATTTCGCTGAAAAAAAATGAGTGGAGCTTTTTTTGCTTTTCACATTTTTTCCGCAAAAATGGCAGTGATTTTGCGTACAGTGCGTTTATTAGTCTTAAAACTAATGATTTGAACAACTGGGCCGAAATACATAGTCCTTTAGCATGAAATACTTCATAAAAGCGGTATACTATCTTTTAGGACCTCTTATTATAGGAAGCAAAAATGAAAACGCTACAGTTGTTTCTCCTGTAAGTATACCTATTCACCTTAAGAGGTGATTTATCACCATATATTCTACCCATAAACAATAATTTTGTGACATCAAAAAGAAATAAAGAAATACGATAGTAGTGATTGAACACGAATCTCATGAACAAATAAAGACATAAAAGCTATGAAAAATTTGTGTGATTTTTTTCGGACAAAAAATATCAAAAGCCAGTGTGTTACGGTGTGAGGATATACTTTCAAGGGAAACAATTCTGCTTTTAGCATTTTTGCCTCCCTTCTCGATTAGAGGCCAACTCTTAAAGGAAAGAATTTGCTGCTCTAGAAGTGATTTTATAGACCCCTATAGGTAGGATTTCATCGTACAGGGACTCAAACAGGAAGTCACAAAAGCTGTTTGACTTTGACAAAAATGCCGTTAGAACATTAAGTGGTACCCATACACGTAGTATTTATTACACCTTCAAAGGAAAAGTTATACCTTAATATTAATCGCCTATCAAGATATAATTCCGAAAATGTGAGATTTGGAGCTGCCAATAGAGCTGGCTCAGTTTAAGTAGATGTACCTTGTCCAAAAATCAATTATCCTTGTCAGTGGATGTCCAGAAACTCCTGTCTTTTGCAATCCGGAATTGCATTTGCACTGATCTTGAGGTACCGCTGGGCATTGGTCAGAAGCACTGGACCAACATGCCAGTGGTGTTCAAGTCAGTAGGGGCTGTGCCTTGCTGAAGCTACCGCAACATGTACATTTGAGCCGCGACACGAGAAAACCAACATAGTGGTTGTGCGCCCAGCGCAGACTCAGATAAGCCTGGGTATCCGCACAGTCTGATCAGAGTCTTCGCTTTCCGCATAGAAGTAGCTTAGACCCTTAGCTACCCTTTAAGCATTTAGCGAAGATTCTGATCGGACTTGGCAGATGCCCGGGCTGATCTGAGTCTGCGCTGGGCGCACAACCACTTTGTTGGTTTTCTCGTGTCGCGGCTCGTGGAGTGCGCAAAATATTCAGGATTCATACAGAACAGGCACAATGACACACATGACTGTTATAGACGATGGCTATAAAACTTTGGCTCCTTGTTGTTAAAAAAGATATACTAATGCACTGAACTTGAGTTTGAACCTGATTTTCCTGGCACTGCTGACCCTATTTACAGGCATACTGTTGATCTTAAAACGCTAGTCGGCAAGTTAGGGTCTTCATTTTGTAGTTGTGCGTGCTTTAGGGTCCATATTTCTGTTTATGAATAAATTCCCCTTGCTGTGTAGAATGTAATAAACATGTGTTAACTAAACATAAATGAGCCGCGACACGACAAAACCAACAATGTGGTTGTGCGCCCACTGCAGACTCAGATCAGCCTGGGCATCCGCCCAGTCTGATCAGAGTCTTCGCTGTCCGCATGGAGGTAGCTTAGAACCTGAGCTACTCTTTAAACACTTAACGAAGAGTCTGGTCAGACTGGGCGGATGTCCAAGCTGATCTGAGTCTGCGCTGGGCGCACAACCACATTGTTGGTTTTGTCGTGTCGCGGCTCAAATGTGAATATTGTTAATTTTTAGACGGCGAGAACAACCAACACAAGGACTACATAGCTGGTTATACAGGGTGTTTGGCTGAAGTCTCAAAGTTTCTTACGGAGACAAACGAAGTAAACCCGGAGCTAAGAGAAACAATTGTTGAACACATGTCCCAGAAAATTCGTGATTGTAACAATAATGATATTCATACAAAAATGGATACTGAAGAAAAACTGGAAACAAAGCAAAGCACTATAGAAAAACTACCAATACCACGTGATCCAACAAAGTCAACAGTGTTAAAAAACGAAACGCAAACTCCAGAAAAAGAGAAAACAGACATTAATAGTCTATTAAACTGTGCAAAAGATACGGAAAAGTCCGATCAAAGACCACAGATGCCGTTTAATAATGTTCAGAATTCTTCCGCGGGACTACTTTGTGGGAACCAAGTTCTACTCGTACTGCAGCTACCGCCTACACAAAATATGATGTTAACACAACCAGCTTCTGTACCATTTTATAATGTCGCACCAAGTATTCAGGTACCATCCTCTGTAAATAGCAGTTATTTGAATTGTGTTGTCGATATGTCACAACGCAGTTCAAACACAAACAGTTATGATCAAATTCCACGCCAAACTATGCACAGAACTGAAGATCCAGCCGCCATGTTTTCATCGAACTACACTTCCTGTGATCCAAATACCGGAAATAAAATATCCAGTCTAGGGAATGAGATTCAGATTTTACCGCTAAACTTGAGCAAGAATAGTCAGCAAAAGGATAGCCCATCCACATCCACATCAGAAAGCAGATGGCGCCCTTGGTAGTCAAGGTTATTTCGTATGTACGTTATTTTCATTTGTAACGTGTATATTCGTGCGCTATATGGATCTAATTAGTACACTGAAATACGCATCTGTGAAAAGTAAATTATACACTATAAAAAAAAATCCGTAGATTTTACAGTAGAATACATGGCAACCGGTTGCCAGTCCATTTCCCGTTATTTTTAAGTGCGCCTTCCTGTAGAACATTTCGATATGGTAGAGTTATGTTACTTGACTGCACTCGAAAATAACTTTATAGTGTTGACGGGCTATATAACCAAAACAAATACCTGTCTTATTCTATTCTGCTTGCGTGATGGTTTGTTTACGGGCGCCCGTAAAAATAACGGGAAATTGGGTGGCAGCTGGCTGCCAGGTATTCTACCGTAAAATCTACGGACTTTTTTTTCATAGGGTATTGCATTCTCGAAAGAATACAGTTTTGAATTGGAATGTTCGCACACATGTATTTTCAAAAGAATATATTTATTTATTATGAGAACAACCCCAGATAAAAACTGTGATATATATTATTATATGAATGTGTCTTCCAGTTTTGTCAATGACAAACACCTGAAATTATTTTTCGTCTGTGATATTATTTGAATAAAAATGCTAATTAGAAAATAGATGTTTGAATGATGTAGGTATTGTTTTGCTCTTATCGGTCCATACAACTCCAATACATTCAATTGTAAACTGATCTAATCCTCACCACCAATGATACCATTCATGCCAGTCCACCGTTTTAAAGTGAATATGCACAGTTTCAGGGGAAGGGGATGCAACTCAACCATTTCACTTTAGTTCTCTCCTGAATGGCGGTCAACTTCTAAAGGAAAAAACTGCTGTTATGGGGACAAACTCTCTCCTGTTCGAGTAGACTCCATGACCCCATTTTCAAAAGGTTTTACTATTCAGGGAAGCAAACAGAAAGAAAAAAAAACAATCGAATCACACTTCGAAGGTGCTCCTACGACGACGGGTTGTTTCAGAAGCTGACGGGTGATTGATTTTCCTGTCAGAGCAACAGCGGAACAGAGCAGGTCGAAACAGTGAAAAAATAGTTTGTCATGCCTCAGAGGCTTAAGGAAAAGATAGTAAAAGCTGGCTAGACTGTTGTGAAAAAGTTTGATGAAGCACGCATAATCAAACTATTAGTATGTAGTTAAATCAAATGTTGTCTCAGGCCATATGGCTACTACACCTCCATGTTCTCCAGCCATTTTTATAAACGGGTAGGGCCGAATCTGGTAACTTCGGACAGCGGTTATCATAATTTCGGACATAATGATTGCAAACAGTAAAAATCCCTAGGAGACGGCCTCATCAGGATTTTCACTGTTCGCCAAATTAATTTTGTTTAATTACCAAATAACTGACATGTAAAGGAAACAATGTCACTGTCCGAATTTACCTGACTTGACCCTAACTACTTTCTTGTTGTTGTTTTTTTGTTGTTTTTTTCGTGGACGAAGCAGCCATTTCAAACTGTTTTTTTTTTTTTTTACAGAAAAGAATTTACTTGTAGGAGAGCGATTTTCATCCTTCAAAAGTTGGCCCCAACTTAGAACAGTGGCAAAAAATGAAAATTGCTTAGTTGGCTTGCTTCTTTTGATCTTTTTCGATAGGTTGTTTTGGGTTTAACGGCTCTTGATACGGTATTTCAGTCTCTATTGGGCCTTCTCCCAGAGAGAGGGAGAAAGGAAGATAGGATTAATGAAACTCAGATCAGCCCGGGCATCTGCCCAGTTTGCTCAAACTCTTTAAGAGCTCAAAGGGTAGCTAAGGGTCTAAGCTACCTCCATGCGTACAGCGAAGACTCTGATCAGACTTTGTTTTCTCGTGTCGCGGCTCACTTTATCGGACCAGTACCTGCTCTCAAGAGCACACACACTTTCCTTTAAATGGCCTTCCATAATTTAATGACAATAAAATATGCATGGTAACGTAAACTGAAATGTGAACTTATGCAAAAGACACCACAGTAGGAAATGAATTATCTGTTTATGAATTTTAAATGAACTGCAACCATTTGATCATTTATTTGTTATGCAAAACACAACATTGATGCATTCATAGACATGTTACGGTGATTATACCAAGGGGAAGCAACTCAACCATTTTCATTTTGCCTCCCTTCTAAATTGGGATCATCGTTTAAAGAGCAAAGGACAAGGTGCGCTAGTGTATTGCTAGCGGCCTAAAAATTCAGAAAAAATGAAACTCGACACATTAAATTAGGACTATCGCGTGCGCACACAAAAATGACGTCATGACCGTACATGACGTCATTTTGCAACGTCAAAGATGCCATTTTTCGCGGGTTTTTTTCCTGAAAATGACTTATTTCCGTTATGTTTTGCGAAATAAAAATATGATGGCATAGCTGTACCAACTCGGTATTTTGTACAGAGCCTCACATCACTCGAGTAGCCGACAGACTGACAAAAGAACTACTTGGTACACGCATGCCATCGTTATTTAATTTTACGTTTGTAAGTTTGTATCTGCTGAAAAATTGCAGGTTTTACCGTTTGTTTCTGCCATTTTGATCAATAATTGGGTCAGATAATGCTGTAAAACTATGAAAACATGTTTGGGTATCACCTATTGAGAACAACAACGGAAATGTGCAAAGAGCAAGGTGTCTTTACAAGTACACGCACACGTCGTGCCCAGTCAGCCCACAATGTATCTTTTTACATCCGTATTTAATTGCCTCCCAGAAACATTACTAATTGTATAAACTCGAGTTCACTCACTCACTCTTTTTGCATTAAAGGACGAGAGAGAGAGAGAGAGAGAGAGAGAGAGAGAGAGAGAGAGAGCAAACTTTTGCTTAACGCCCCACCAAAACAAATGCATACGAACGCAAGGACCTGATTTTAAAGTCGCATCCGAAAGGAGATTCATTTTGGAAGTGTTTCCTTGTCCAGGGAAGCAGACGGAATGAAAGTCATAAATGTTGTCTGTTAAACAATTGCAAAATATTCAAGATTTCAGCGTTCATCGTGTGATGAAGCCAGTTGGCGTAGCTAAAATTCCATGAAGCGCTTCTGGTAGAATTCTAGTGACGTCCACTGGCTTCTTCACACGATGAACGCTGAAAACTCAAATTTTTATTCTTATATTTACACTTTATTTTTAGACCCTTCCTGTGCTGTTTTCGTGGTAATTTAATGCAGCATATGCAAAATATGCGTCGAAGAAAAGACAGAAATGACGTATTTGGCCATTACGTTAAACAGCCGTCGCCATAACGTGGCGTCAATCGAACGTTACTTGGACCAACCAAGACTTTTGTTTACCTTAGACGTCGCTTGACGACAACGTCGCATGATCAACTGCCGTTAATCGGTGTATGAAGCCAGTTGCTCTATACGGTTTAACTAAGGGAAGTCAGTGGCAAGTGTAAATATTAATAAATGAATTAAAAAAATAATAAAAATAAAATAGTCCAGGGGCATATGTCGTAAAAAAGGGGTCCCGTGAACATGAATGTTAATTTTATATCTTTATTATAGTCACTTAGGACAGCCTTTAAGAAGGTGAAAAATGGTTGTTGCCATTTTTTCTTTCATCACTTTACCGAGAAAATAGCCAAAGTAGTGGGTGGGGTAACATTGACCCAATACAGCACCCAGATGTAACAAATGATTTGTAGAAAATGTTTTATGTCATAAATATGCCTTTTTGAATATTCTAATACGTAAAAAGCAAAATGTAGTCCTAAAATATTGGTCAGCTGTTATGATATATTTGTAACGTATATAACTGTAACCAAAATTTCGAATGAACTATGAGAATTATACCAAGTTCATTGGAATGAAGTTTATTCATATGATCCTTAATGAGTATAAGATATCACTTGTCTTTGAATCATGCTCCTCTTATCTTTGAAATAGTTTCTTGATATATTTTGAATCAGTTAGGTTGCAGTTGGCAGTTATGATAACAACTGATGATAGAAAATAACTTATTTCTTAAGAATTCCCAAAACACTATTAATGAAGAGCTAACGTCGATTGTAAACTGTATTATGTCTTAAGATGAAAAAGGTACGTGTAAGCATTAAAAGCATCATTCTAACATTCACGCTACTATAATAACATTGGTGTTTTATCATAAAGGCACCCAGACAGTAACATTACGTTACATAACAATAATTTATCCAAGGCATAATAGTCCAGGGTTATGTGCAAAACAGGGATCCTGTAAGCATAACTGTTAATTTTATGCCCCCCCCCCCCCATCATAGTCATCAAAGGCAGGCTCTTTGAAGCTCAAAAATTGTTGTTGCCACATTTTATTTCTGTGTTTTACCTGGAAACTGGTCAACATAGTGGGTGGGTAACATTAGACTTTACAGCAGCCAGCTACATATGAAATGTAGGGTACAATTAAATTTATAAATATGACTTTTAAATACCCTGATATAAAAAACATACTGAAATATTTAAAAAAGATTAGTTATCCGTCGCGCAAGACCTGTAACGTATATCACCTTTACTAAAAGTTAATAATAATAAAAAAAACAGCCATGATCTGAATAAATCGATGGAGTGAATTTAGGATGTGTTGTTTTTAATACAGTCTGTCTCTTATGATTGAATCATGCCCATCTTTGAAAGAACTGTTGGAATATTTTGAATTATTTACGTTGCAGTTAGCTGTGGCATTGCCTGCTAAAGATAGAATGCATTTTTTTCTTAGGAATTTCCCCTAGATTGACAACATTTCTCACTGTAGATGATGTAGGCCTTCAGTGTAATATATTTA
Source organism: Ctena decussata (assembly GCA_963989385.1). NCBI lineage: Eukaryota > Metazoa > Mollusca > Bivalvia > Lucinida > Lucinidae > Ctena > Ctena decussata. The sequence goes on along the minus strand of OZ022510.1, from coordinate 67,077,372 downwards.
ACGTCTTAAGTTAACAGATGTACATCTTATCGTGAAGAAACACCAATGTTATGTGTCTTCAAACTATGATAATATGGGGTTATACTCTACTTGAAAGGCAACGTAACAGTAACATTACGTTACATGTTTGTAGTTTATCAGGGTTAAGTTTTTAATGGAGAAAACTGTTTTTGAGGCTCTATTCTCATATGCCAGAGAACATTTTACTTATCACTAAGATGGCAAAGTTTGCTATTTGATACATATAAGAACTCAGCAAGACATATATAGATCTTTACATCTGAATCATGTAGAACTTTCTTAACATTTACAGTGACTCATAACAACGTCACAAAACTCATCATTTGAAATTACGTGCGACAAGGAAAATATGTGTAAGCTGATAGTAGACATATGTGATTCATGTCCAGGTTTAGAGCTGTCATTCAGGTGAAAGCTATTTCCTTACCTGTGCCGTCGACCGAGCCAATCAGACAACCTATATGCAAAAGAGCCTGTCAGCTGAGGCAATTGACAGATGTATTGGCTCAGTCAACCGTTATTAACACCTTTATTACTATGATGTCGATTGCATTCTCATTCAACAAACCTTTGCACAGTACTGCCTCATAAGCAAGTTTGTGTTAATCCCATTATTGTAACTTACATGCTGAATTGTAATCAACGACATGACATGTATCGCTGATTGTAACATTACCAAGATTTATTTGGTACGGTGATTGTGGACACCCCCACACTCCCTGTCTGTGTTCTGATAAATTATCACAAACAGTTTAATGTTATGATAGACAAATTTAAGTTTGTTTAGTTAACTTTCAATATGTATATTTCTTCTGTTGTTGTATTGATACTACCGGCGTCATAAAGCTGCATTTTCTTACTGTATTTAAAATATTTGGACAAGGATCATGCAGAATAGCAGCAACATCTAATAAACAAGAAGCCCACTTTCGTGATTATTGGTAAGCAATATGGTAATATTGTCAGAGCCAATGAAATCATTTGAAAATCAGGTACAAATGTTAGTTCAGTATGCACTACTTGTATCACCGTCTTACTGTGGCACTGTGGCGTTAGTCCATGTGAAAATGGAGACGATAAACACCAAGACTCTAACAACAACAACAACATTACTTGTATCGTCCGCTTATTTTCTATTCAGAACTAATATATTACTGTTTGAGCATACTCAGTAACTGGTTATATTCGTTACTTCTCTTTGTTTTGATTATCGTGCTGTAAAGTAAAATTATGATTCAATAAATGTTTTAGGAGCAACTGGGATTCGCCAAAATATAACTGAGCAGAAATATCCTACACCAAAATTTTCTGTCATCTTTACTTGCCATTTCGTTATGTGGCTTAGAACTCTGTTGAACTCTGTCCCTCAAAAAAACAATAAATAAATGAATAAATCGTTAACTCAAAAGTAAGCATAGATTCCATGCTGAGTCATTTCTTTTAAGAAACTGTTGTACATAATCATACCAGTATAAAAAGGAAAAATAGTATTGAAATAAAAAAAATAATCATTAAACAAAGTTTGTGTATAAATGTATTTATATACTGCTGTTATAGCCCGTGACACAAATTCCTTCTTTTTTTTCCTTTTCCTTCTACTTATAATAATTGTGCATGACGCTGTAGTCTTAAGATCCCAGCTGGTACATAACCTTTATGAACTTCATACGTAGACCTGACATAGCTATGTAATAAACAACTATGCAACGTTTTGACCCGGGGCTTATTTCTAAATTTAAACTGAACAATAATGTTCCCCTTGGTCACGTAAAATACGTTATTGTCTTAAGAATGTATCTACTGTCAGCAAATGTTCGTGTTAGCTTTTTTAGATATAAGTGTGGCTTCACTTTTAAGGATCGGGTTATCGGGTTACATTTCTATTTGAGTGTCTTTTTATTTGTACATTCAATGTACCAGATCTTTTCAAAAATATTTAGAATATATATGATTACTGGTAACGTTTAACGTACCCGGACAATCGTCGATCATGTTTCACCTGTATCAAAGTTACTATTTCACTTTATTTGGCGCCTTTATACAAATCAAATGCTGGTTTATGAGTTCATAATTTTATTTTTCTTTAAAATAATAATTCTTTGCTTAGCAGTGTCATTTTATATCCAGAGATATCACGTATGTTACTGTTTCATGGATCGAAAAAGTGAGTAGGTGGTCAATAACATCAATAACACTTTTTGTTTATGCTATAACAAATATGCAAACAGCAAATCCTGATGTGCGTGTTCAGAATTTGTCAAGCCTTTATTTATTACAATTTGAAATATTCTAAGTTTCGTCACGTATAAAACACACCTCATGAAGCCCTTAAACCACTTGGTGAAAAGGCTAATGCTCCAAGTTAACAGTATTCTTGAAGAGCTACCAGGATATTACATTTATAATTGTTCTGTGAGAGACAGTGAAGTAATTCTGGAAGTTGTATTACAAACAATGTTTTAAATTAAAGTTATTTACGTTACTAATCGCGGTAGTTAATGATAAAAAAACCAAACTTAACTGCATTTTCTAATACTGACAGATGATTCTATTAAAAAAATATGAATGAAAATAAAACATGAGGAGACTACCTTGACATTACATGATTTTAACGAAAATACGCATAGGTAACGTATATAATCGATCGTTACGGCCCTAGAATCATTAGAAAAAAATGGCAACATGTGTTTTTCCATTGTGTACCCACGTCTGATGAAGTTAATATATGTTGCCAAAAATTAACACGAATGTTCACGGGAACGACATATGCCCCCGGACTAAAAACATGAACGCGTACCAAAACACCCATTAGAAACATTTCATGGTTTTACATTAATAGTGATACAACCTTGTATTAACTTTGTGTTTCAAAATAGAGCCGCGACACGACAAAACCAACAATGTGGTTGTGCGCCCAGCGCAGATTCAGATCAGCCTGGGCATCTGCCCAGTCTGATCAGAGTCTTCGCTGTCCGCATGGGGGTAGCTTAGACCCTAAGCTACCCTTTAAGAACACTGCGAAGACTCTCATCAGACTGAGCGGATGGCAAGGCTGGTCTGTGTCTGCGCTGGACGTACAGCCACTTTGTTGGTTTTGTCGTGTCGCGGCTCAATAATTTCGGTGAGAATTCCGTACCAGCTGGATCAACCATGATCCAATAACCAAGATGAGACTTTGTACCGGTACTTTACCGGTACATGAAACACCTGTGGTGTCACCGGGAAATATAAAAGATTTTAATTCACCATAAGCTCTTACCTACCACACACCAAATAATGGCCCCTTTATTATATAAGGTCATGAGGGGCTAGATTAAGAACTGATATTATTGATAGCGTTCCGTGACACCGAGAACTATCCATAGGGATCTTTGCAAGGATAAATTTGATCATTTTTCTTTTATCTTACTTTTTTTATGATTTAAAAATAGGACTTCGGGTATATGCGAAACGTGCTGGCGCCGAGTAACACATGGCACGTACATACATGCGGTTAGAGATTACACAAATTGCTTTTTAAAATCTAAGGAATGTGTCCATTTCAGAATACTGATCCTACTTGCATGTAAGGGACCCAGAAAACATGAGCATTTTCTGGACAGATTTGTCATGTTTTCAAAACCATATTCCCCCTACTTTATCCGGTTATAGGACACAATGTTTGCATAGTATCAACCGACACAGACGTTTAAACCACTGTCAGAGCAATCCCAATAGGCACACAAGGCTGAATCAACCTAGAACCAACCTTGATTCAACGTCTCGACATTGAATCAAGGTTGATTCAACCTTGTGTGCCTACTGAAATGGAGCCCTTCAGTGTACGTAGGTCCTGCTGTATCTGCAGTAGGTGCGGAATATTCCAATTTTCTCCACTCCAGTATGAGTCTACACCATTAGACAGAACAGCGGTTTGTCTGCTAGTATCCATCATATACCGCCAAACTTTCGGCACTGGGATATCGAGTGTAAGGGACCGACCATTTGATATTCTGGGGGGGGGCCTGGTATATTTATCAAAAAAATTTCCTGTCTTTGGATATGCAAGAAAAATATAACCTGGCTCATAAGGGGGTTCAAAAAAATAATCTGGCCTCAAAAGTAAGAGAAAAAAATAACCTGTCTCCACCCAAAATTAAAAAAAAAAAATATTGTCTGCAGATAATTCCATTGGAATTGAGTTTTTATAATGTCTCTGGCTTCTGGGGGGCTGCGCCCCCCAGATCCCCATATTTATAGTAATATTTTAAAATTATCTACAATTGGTTTACACCAGCGGGCACGCATGTGCATACATTTACAAAAACATCCTATACAACATTCACATACATGTATTATTGATCTGCCACATTACTAAGTAAATGTTTCCACTAAAACTGAATTGCAAAAGAGTCACTAGCTTATGGGAGACAAAACCATTATGGCAAAATAAACACTCTAAAAGGCAAAAGTCCTAATATAAAAACCCTTATTTTTATCATCATTCCTAGTTTTTCTCTATTGTTTCCAGTCTTAAAATTGCCATTGAAATTGGGAAATTGCTTTAGCTTCTGGGGGGGGGGGGGGGGGGCGTTGCCCCCCAGACCCCCCTTTGATAACTTCTTAGTGCATAACTTTCAGCCATTTTATTAATTGCCATTCATGCATAAATGTGACTCTATCAGTAAGTATTTATCAAACTTGCTAAAGTACGAATAAAGCATGTTTGGGCATATATTGGGATAGAAAAAAAATAAATAAATTCCTAATGTTAGCCCCTACGACTCTGCCAAAATAGCCCTAAATTTTGGCCAAAATATCCCTAATTTAAGGCCTAATTTTTTGCCAAACTCATACAGGGATGTTTATACCTGTACCTTAGATGAAAAGAGTAACATGCTCCAGGCACTGGTTTGCAAAAGCAAGCTAAGCCATGCCCTTGGCCTGGTTAAAGACAGCACCATGTTCTTTTTGTGAGAAAAAAAGGTGAAAAAAATACTGATGTTGGTAAAATAAAAGGATATTAAGGTCAAGTAAACAAGGATCTGATAGTTGAGCTATAAAATTAAAACAAAAAAAAAATAACCTGTTTGAGTTAGTTTGTAAAAAAAATAAATTAGTTCCCACAAGGTGAAAAAAAAGAAATTGTTTCCAGAGGCCAGTGAAATAAAATGTTGTGTCTCCATCGAGAATACCAGGCCCCCCCCAGAATATCAAATGGTCGGTCCCTAAGTGCACCAAGGGCAGTAGCCATGATATGGGGCCGCACATGGTACGTTGTAGCGGTGTGTTTTTCATGTGTTAGGTGTATATCTATTCTATAAATTCTCATAGTTTTGATACTCTTTATTTTGTTATTAACACTTTTCAGATCTAAATACAGTGAACTCGACAGTATCGGATCAAGTTCAACAAAACTCCTGTTTTGTTGTATGTGAATGCTAAATGTATAGTATGTTATGACACATAACAATTGCAAAATATCCCTTCTATCTATCCATGTCAAAATATTTACGAAATTTATTCATTTAAGGGCAGATAACCTATCGAGACTTACAGGAGGGTCATACAACAGTAACGAATCAGGTGCGACAGTATCGGATCATATGATATTATTTTATAGGAGAGTTTCTCGGAGGCATTCTGCCAACCTTCTTAGCTTCAATAATTTTGCTACATAAACAGTTGGAACTATTAAACTCTCAGAGAAAACTTTTACGGCCTTTCAACGATATTTTTCCTGTGGGCCTTCACCACCAACGGTAAAAGTTAAATGTATACAAAAGTACAGGGTTGCCAAAAATTCTTAACTTAGTAATCCCCTGTGCCCCATAGCACGGAACTATTTAAACAGTAAAGATCACAATCTGCCTTTGCAAAGTGTAGAACCTGATAAGACCGTAGTGTCTGATCAGGATCAACAAATTTACGGTGATTTTCCGCCTTAACCGAACGATATTTCAGTGCACTCAGTGTATAAACTCTACATGGTCATTCAGCGAGTTCCCCGGCATTAATCTGAGTCTACACAGTGTACAGATGAACGCCAGTCATTATTGGGTTCACAACACACATGCGTGCTGATCTCGAATGTTTCTTCAGAATGTTTAGCAGAAGCTTAGTTGTGCTACGCATAACCTTCATTATCATATTCTAGCATGCTGGGCGTGTGATGGGGGATGTTTTACAAAAACGATGTTGTCTTAGTTTTATACTGATCTTCTTTGAAAGAAGACACAGCAAACACTCAGATAGTTGATTTATGACTTGTTTTCAGCATCAGACCATACATCCAACATACAGTTTTCAAGCTGAGACCTGTATTTCAGTTTAAATTATATAATGATCCGTTACTGTCGCACATTGGTGCCCCACTTTTCCAGGCTTTAGTTTCATCAAATACTGGGATGTCACAAAAGTAATGACTGCCTGCAATTTTAGGGATGCTAGGACACATTACAAAGCAAAATTGGTTTCAATCGCCTAATGATAAAATAGTTGAAATAACAGAAATCTATTTTGGGGTAACGAGCAACAGGCAAAATGCAAGCACCGCTGAAGAGGGGCCAAGCTTTTCAACAACTCTGATTTGTTTCACAGCCGCAGATTTCGATCGAATTTTTCACCCTGCACTTTGCCATTGGTCTACCTTGATGACTGTAATATAATGATAAAAAATATTTGCTTCATTTGTGAGAAAAATGGGTGATAACCTACGACTGATCCGATACTGTCGATGATCCGATACTGTCGAGTCCACTGTATAAATGCATTTTATGGGTTTCTCTAGAATTGGAAAGCGAAAGCGCGCTCTGTTTGAATTTTGAAAGATTGGCATCGCATGCACATGCACCTTACGGCATATGCAAACTTCATCGCTGTCCGATCAGAATCTTCCCTATTCGCATATACAGTCTGTAAGCTTTGACTTACCCAAGAAGTGAAAAAAAGACTCTGCTCCGTTTGCGCAGATGCGCATGGTGATTTGAGTACTAACGGTAAGCTCATGTCTGAAAGCCCATTTTCACGCGACCCATATCCCGTACGTTAATGGGTACGGGGATAATACCAATGTCCCTACCTGTGTTATCGACAGAGCCAATCAGTAACCAGCTGTCGACTGAGGCAATCAACAGCAGTATCAGTCATTTTTTGGCATTGTATGTCGACGGAATTCTCGTTCGACAGCGCTCTGCACAATAACGGATCGTTCGAAAGCACAGGTACATGTAAGCAGATTGGTATTACCCCCTTGGTTAGGTAGCGTATGTTGAAAAGCATCCGTAATGCGAGCAGGATCGACGATGATCAGACTAGGCTGGTCCTGCTATGCAATGAACAAATATTGGTTATTACACGAATCTAAATGCTGTTTTAGTGGCGGAAAATCACATAACCAAACTAATCGTCTGAAATAAATACCCAGAGAAAATCGACATTCATATTCGTTTATATGATAATTGATGGGCTTTCTGCCCATTTACACGACCTTTCAACCATTAAATTTCACTTAAGAAGCAATAAAGGTGTTTTGGATTTTCAAACTGAATCTATCATGAGATAACATATTGGAAGGCCATGATAGGTCAATATTTTCAAATTTAATTTAAATCTGTGTATGCATTTTATGTCTGTTTATTGCAATGCTTTTTTCCATTTGTAGTCATCGTCATATTGAATATTAGCTAAGAAAGAAAACAAAAGATCTACAGGGGGTGCCAAATTCAAAAACCAAGTCCACCAAGAAGATGAGTACTGCAAAACGGTGAGACGCAAATAGGTGGCCAGCAAAACGACCAGCTCCCTCTTTCTACTTGATTTCTAAAACAAAATCTGTAGAGCATATGTGAGAAAAAGGATATTGACTCAGCATAGCCTTTTGTGCATAAATAAAAGTTATTGTAGATTTGCCATCCGTTTTTATGCTTGCCTTTTCTTTAACCCGTTGCATTCTGGGTATTTTTGTCGTCTGCTGAAATTGTCGTCTGCATTAAAAATAAAGAATATTTTGACAATATTGGTCTAACTAACTCTTGTAGAAATAATGTCTAGGCAGCAAACAGTTTGGATCTCTAATCAGGCCCCACGTTTGTGGGGCCTGATCTAGATCCAAACTGTTTGCCCAGATACCCCTAAAGGGTTATCCGAATGGGTTAAATAAACAGGTGAGAGCCAGACACCCCATGTTCGAAAGCCAATATTTTAAGACGCGTTTATTCTTTTAGTGAAGTAAACACTGTTGAGCTATACTACATTTTGTTTCTCAACTGGAAAATTAAAAAAAAGTATGCTTCTGCAAATACACTCAACCGAATTAAAAACGCAACACTTTATTATGCAATATTTCATACCACAGGAGACGATGTTTATAAGCTAGTTAGCTCGTTATTGAATCATTTCTTATTATTCTTGTATGAATTGATTGTGTATGTTTATATGTTGAATAAAATACTGTTCAAACTTAATATTTCATACCTCATGGAATGTGTAGATTATTGTCTATTTCAATTTTTAGTTTGCCAGGAATAGACCTTAACTGTTCTTGAAATTCAGTTCCGTTTATGAAAGGGCTCACACTTGCACGAACACAATCGAGAGCTACCCGATTTTCAAAAGTCACAATAAATGGTATAATTACTGCGTGTTTGTATCATGCGTCGCATCTAGTGCGGCTCTATGGTTGTTTATGGTCACCCTAACCAGCCGCTGTTTGAATGTCTTGAAACCATTAATGGATTGTAAAGGGAATGTCAGGCTACCTGTCGTAGGCATATATACCCATGCGACATTTCCAGAGCCTTGGTAGTCATATTTTGTTTAGACGTTTGAAAATTGGGTATCTCTCCACAGTGCTTGCTCATGCTTGACTCAACTGATTAACGGAACTGAATTTCAGAGAAACTGAACATTTAATCCCAGAAACCCAAGAAATGACATTAAAAACAGTCTGCATATAAAACGAGCTATAAAATATAAGATAAATCAAATGTTGCGTCTTTAAATCGGTTGAGTATAGTGAGCCAAAATTTGAATCAATATGTATGTAAAGTATATTGGTGCACAAGTTTTGCTTCAGTGAAGTTAAAACACTGGTTGAGTTCTCACAAAACTCGGAATTTCGGTTTGGCCACTTTCAGGAGTTTTGGAGAACGTCACTATAGTCTATATTTTACGAAGCTGAATTTTTTGTACCATTAAGTTTACATATACATAGCCGAATAGCATTGTTATATTTTGACTAGGTTAAAGCTTAAATTTCCAGATAGGAATCAATCTACGCATTTACTCGTTTTCGTCAAGCAATTCATTATTAATTTATTAAACCTAATTAGTGTAAACAATATTTTATTCAACATACTGAGCAAATATGAACAATACAATTTCACAAGAACAATAACTCTGTACAGTAGCTTGAAAGGGATTCAGAAGAAAGTCTACGACTTATGTAATCTGTATTCCACTGTTACTGTATACAATTTTCTAAATACCAAGTGATTTGAAGTATACTATATCAAAAGTTAAAGTCTGTAAATGATTTATCAAACTTTAAAGTTAAGAAACCTAATTCGTGGCCCTGAAATATTATTGCAAGGGAACGAAATAGAAATGAGAAGGCTCGAAATAGTTATTCTTGGTCACGAAATAGTCTTGCGAGGGAAACAAATGTTATTGCGAGGATATGAAATACTGTTGCGAGGGAACGAAATACTATTGCGAGGGAATGAAATGATATACTAGTACCGTGGGTCGTGGGAACAAATGCATAGCACGTGATAAAGAAATGCGTTTTGTTGAAATGAATTCAGTAAATGTATTGCTATGTCCCCTCATAACTGCCGATTTTATTAAAATAAAAAAAAAATTGATAGACTGTTGAACTCTGATATAAAAAGCTTTTGCTCCGACTAGTTACTCAAATACTCTTTTAATGTATGGGCTGTCTTACAAAGTTGTCATTTATGTGTGGGAAAGTATATTTAATAGACGCTTTTTATGATTAAGTAAGAAATGCAGGTAGATTTTTTCCTTTTGATATTGTGACTTATGGTGAAGAAATACATTTTATGCACAATTTTGACATCATATAACTGTCAACATTGAAAGATAAGCACCTGTATCAGGTTTCATACATCTTTATTTATTTCTTTATAATTTGGCTTGAAGTGACCCAATAATTTTATGTAACTCATGTAGCTATAGCTTGCATTTATTACGTATCACATGTGAAGTCATGCTATTTAGAAAATGATTTTTACTTTTCCTTGAATTATTGCGACGTTTTGTGAGGACTATTTTAAGGCGGACGTCGACAGAACTAAATGAGCCCCAACACGAGAAAACCAACAATGTGGTTGTGCACCCAGCGCAGACTCAGATCAGCCTTGGCAGCCACCCAGTTTCACCAGACTCTTCTTTAAGTGCTCAAATGGTAGCTAAGGGTCTAAGCTACCTCCATGCGGACAGCGAAGGCTCTGATCAGACTGGGCGGATGCCCAGGCTGATCTGAGTCTGGGCTGAGCGCACAACCACGTTGTTGGTTTTGTCGTGTCGTGGCTCAAACGTTTTCATTCGACGTCATCAGGGCAATTATTTGCACGTCGGGACATAAGCAGTCACCTCAGCCAAGATCAGATGAAATTTTACGTTTCACCAGAGGTGATTTTTCAAGGTTTTCTGAGGGACTTCATTCTTTTATTTCTGAAATCTATAGATGTAGCAGTTTTAGAAAACGTAACTGTCACCTATAACATTTTATATTCTGGTATTCATTTTTGTTAAACAGGCTGTATTTGACTCATAAAAAGAATACAGACCCCATTTTTTTAATTTTTTTTTATTTTCAACTTAAATGAGAATAAAGTTTGATGATTTATTATGAATAACAACAACATATCAACATTGAAATTTTTATGCACAAAAAAAACTAAAAATAACATTTTTTTCATTTCATTTTTTGTTTCATTTAATGAAAACTCCTTCATAATTAGGGGATATACCTTGTATTGTTTTGTTCAGTTTCTCTGTGGGTCACCTGATTTTCAAATGATTTACATTTTGAAAAGTAAAGTCAATGGCCTTTCAGGTGGTGTGCCATTTATATATGTTTGTAAAATGAAATGCAAGATAAATGCGAGGAAACAAATTTGCCCAAATTAACTTAAAACATCTACGGACAGGACATTTCTCACTCGTACGTGAAACACTGCAAGATATCTATGCTTATATCATAAAATTGCTGTAGAAGAGATCAATAGGTGAAAAGTTATTTTTTTTACTTGATATAGTCACCAAAAAACCTGTTTGTTGAATACGAAAAACAAATCACAATATTGTATTTTGTTGTATCTCGTTACGTGTTCTGAACCCACTTTTCCATGATAAGAAAATAGAATAGCAATGCCAACAGAGAATACTGTTATACCAAAAACCTTATCAAACTGACAAAAACAACTGTGCCACTGGTCAAAACTCAAAAATTTAAACGATGACACAGTTCTGATATCCCAGCGTGTCTACGGACAAGACATCAATTGAAGCAAAATTTGTAATTGCAATAACTCTGTGAATTCCATTTTTTAAACTTTAACCAAGCTTTAATAAATAAATAATGGTCAAAATACTCATAAAATGTAAACATTAATGTAAATAAATAATTTCTAAAAGCACAGCATATCTACGACAACCCTTTTGGGTTTTTACCCATGTAATGCAGATATCTGCATTTCAAATACAGATATCTCTATTAATATAAAACATATATATGTAGTTTTGAAATCAAAGATATCTCTAATTGAAAAACAGATATATTTAATTGAAAGAGAATTATATCTAGCTGTAAAATGCAGATATTTGTATTTTTGATCATAATATAATTATTTCAGTTAGAGATATCTGCATTTCGAATACAGATGTCTGCATTTCAATTAGAGATACTCTAATGAAGCTGTAACACATATATCTGCACTTGAAATACAGAAATCTGTAATTGATATGCAGAAATCTGTATTTGAAATTCAGATATCTGAATTTTTTACTAAGAACAGATGTCTGAATTTTAAATACATTTCAGTACAGATATCTGTGTTAATGTTCGAAAACAGATCAATCTTTATTTACTGCACCGTACATGAATGATTTTATCCAGTTCTATTAAAAAGCAGGCCAAATAGGTTGGGCCTGGTAGTTCAGTTGGATGCATGTTCGACTAGCAAAGATGACGCTGGTTAGATCAGAGTCCAGCCAGGCAACGCCGGGCCGCGTAGCGCTATCAATAGGGCACCTGACTCATAAGTCAGAGGTCCTGGGTTCGCTTTCCCGTCTGGCCTCATACTTTCGTTTCTCCTTTCGCTGATTCAAGAAGGGCAATTGTCAGTTACTGGCGTAAGTATGTGCACTTAGTACTGGTTAACCGCTTAGGAGGTCTAAGCCTGCCCAGGAATAGTCTGGTTGGGTTAACTGACCGTCCCGACATGACCATAGTTGTTTACCGTGGACGTAAAGCTACAAATCAAAACCAGTCAGGCAACATCCTTCTGTAGGAACCCCCCCTGCCTCTGATTAAAGTAGAGCAGGTGTCAGTGAATGGTGGAGTGATGGGCCTGCCCCGGAAAAGGTGTGGTTAGATTCACTGGGTGTCTTGCCATGACGGTGTTGACCATAGTTGTTTTACGGGGTTGTTAAACACTTAAACAACAAACCAACAGGGTCTGAAAGCACATTCGACTGCGTGTTTTGACTATAGATCAGGAGAAAGTGGGTTTGATCCTGTTCCGGTCAGACAACATCAAGCATGAAAAAAACTTGAGCAAGGCTGTATAAATCATATTTTTGAAAACAAAAGTTAAAATAATCGGGTTCAAAAATAGAGATATCTGCATTTCAAATACAGATATCTCTATTAAAATTAGAGATATCTGTATTTTCCATATATAAAGATACTTTTTAAACACAGATATCTGCATTTGAAATACAGGTATCTTCATTTGAACTGCAGATATCTTTATTTAAACATAAATATAGATATCTGCATTTCAATTCGAGATATCCTTTCTGATAAGCGATATCTGTTTTTCAATAAGATATATCTGTTTTTCGATTGGAGATATCAGTATTTCAAATACAGATATCTGAGTTTCTAAAATACTGATATCTGTGTAAGTAGCGATATCTGCATTTGAAATGCTGATATCTGTCATTTAAATATAGATATATTTTATTCAAATTGAGATATCTCCATTTAATAATCAAGAAGAGATATTTGCATTTCTAATTCAGATATCTGTATTGGAAATACAGATTCTGCATTTAAATGTAGATATCTGTATTAAGTTGAAGACATCTCTATTTAAATGCAGACATCTGCATCTGAAATGTAGCTATTTGTATTAAATGGGTTTAAACCCGAACAGACCGCCATACACGCTTACGGACAAGACATATTTGCGACAACATTTGTAATTATCATAATAGGGATAGCACTTTGAGTCAGATGAAATCAAATAGCCTCTGCTGCAGAGTTTTAATGATATCAAATTTCTTCAAACTAGTTTTGAAGGGCTGACCAATGAATCCAGCCTTTAATGGCTCATCTACCCCTATTATATTTCTATTTTTATACCATAACCTTACTCGGTCGTTGGTCACCTACCTGACAAGAATTCAAGAATCTTCTTCCGAGGAATTAGGCACCTCCATATAAATATCAAAAACAACCGTTAAAGTGTACAGACAAGATTCTCCACATCATGGTTTATCTAACAATTAAGGTGTCGAATATAAATGGCTAATGGGGGGATATGATGGTGGATGATAATGTGGGAGGTATGATGCCTAAGACAGCATTCAGAAAGAGACAATAAGGCTTTTCCCTACTAACACACAATGTTTTCATAGAAAAGATTCTGTAACCAATAATATACCATAAAACCATAAATGATGCACCCTGTCCACTGTGTCTTGTCCGTAGATCAACATCATACTTGGAATGCAGGTATAGTGCAATCTATAAAGCCATTAAATGTTTAACTTTTTATAGTTGTGAAAAAATAAGCAGATGGATTTTAAGGCCACTTTAGACATTTTACGTAAATTGCTTTTTTAAATATTTTCAGTAACAGGACTTTGCCTTCTCTGTTTTTGACAAACTGGACATCTAGGATGTAAGAAAATGCACTTATCATCAAAGAAATGGTTTAGTTTTACATAAATAGTCGACTATAGAAACGTTTTCACAACCAAAATGGATAGCAGTTGGAAACATGATGGTCACCAGTCACAGTTTATCCAAATACTGTTGATCTACGGACAGGACAAAAATCTACGGACAAGACAAAATTATACTTTTTTCCTTATTGCTTCTCTGTCTTCAGTGGTGGTGTTATGTTTTATATGGAACAATCAATGGTAGTAAAGAGTCTATTCTTTAATGAGATTTTTTTTCCAGAGATATGCTACCTCATAGAGAAAAGTGTGTCTACGGACAGGACACTTTTTGCGTGACATTTCGCATGGTTATTTGAAATTGAAATTTTTACTTAATGACAATTTTTATTCATATCATTGGTCAATTTTACACTTAAAGAATGTCTGTGGATTGTTTATAACACATTATAAGTACTGGGGACAGCAGTTTTAACTATCTGGCAGATCAGCTCCTGTTGATATTTCCGAATACCTCAAAGCGTCACACTTCAGCAGCTGAAGTATTTTTGCTATAACTCCAAGACCATATGTCGTAGCCCATTCAAATAAACTATGTTATAAAGGGAACAGAATGTGCTTTCTAACAAAACTTTATTTGACTGTGCATGACGGATGGGTTTAAACTATTTCTGTCATAAAATGTAGGTTTTTTCAAGTGAAACAGCATAACACCTGTTTTGTGGCTATTTGGGCTATTTAAATCATTAATGTAAAGAAATGGCTGTTCCGATCAACATGAAATTTTTAGGCCAGTGAGAGATGCTTATTTCTGACATTCTGAAATGTAGTTTATGTATCTCAGTCCTATAAAATTTGATAGGCAAGTACATAACATACGTTCAATTCAAAAATGTCATCTGATCTTGGCTGAGGCGACAGTGATTTATCACTTATTTTTACTCGACTACGCTTCCAATACGCTCAGTTGGGAAAAAAATTCCTTCTGTATTCGACAGCCCAAGCAGAGAAGAGATAAAAAAAAAAAAAGGAGTGGCTAAAAGAGCCAGTGGGAGGAATTCGCTGCAACGATACTGATGAGCTTACAGACGCCATGGCCAACAATGTTAGACGTCATGATTAACTTAGGTTGCCTAGCAACCAGAATTGCTAGGTTGCCTGGTGATTATATTGAAGGCCTGTACATGCAGGTGAATTTAGTATCTCTAGTTCACTTAATCCATAATTTAAGACCGTTGTCTTTAATTCTTGAATAACCCTTGTATAAACTACAGTACTGGGAGATGTTTTGCCACATGTAGCAGGTAATGCCACAAAAGCGAATAAAAATGTGTTTTCATATTTATTTTGAAGAAATGAAACCATTGTATATTTGGAGGAACGTTTGCATTTTTTCACTTCATTGTTGAATCTCCATCTGTTTTCTTTTTATTTTTCTTTTACACAATGCTGCAAAGAAGTTGATTGATAATCTGTCAAAACTTATCTGACGAGTCATTCAGAACTATCGTTTTTAATTTGCGCATCACTGAAAAGGCCATTTTCTGCACTAAACATCACGCAAGAACATCATTAGGGCCGAAACTCGAGCTAAAGTATTTCCCTTTTTGTATTTGGGTGTGACCTCTCCAAACATCTACCGGAACTGAAAGTCCTACGTTAGAAAGTTTGACAGCATGGGTTTCTGAGACACAATATCAGAACGGATAGCCAAGGAACTGTATCTATAGCTTACGGCTGCGATAGTTTGTTCACCCATGGAATATTGCTACACTTCGGAATTCTTACCTACATGTTAGCGATGGTACACCGACGAGATGCTCGGTTCAGAACAAGCATATTCAGAATCATGAGTTTTGTGACAGATATGCAAGACTATTTCGGAGATTAGAAGAATAAGGTGTAAACTGTTCTGTTGCCTTTGTTCATCAATAAAAACTGACAATGCCTCAAACTTGTACATGTACCATCAATACTCTAAGCTTTAACTCCCGCGATCGCCTCAAATACAGGTCTTTCCAAGGACAATGTAAATGTGGTATTATGCGCGAATCTCTGTTGCTGAGAGCTCCTGAATTGATACTTTTCGAGTAAGAGCTGTCCGAACTCTCCTTCTCAGTCTATTTCAGGATGACTAAGAGTGTAAATTTTGTACCTGTTTGGGTATAATCAAAAGCCTGACTGGTTAAGTCCGAGCTACGAAAATGTAGCTACAATGTTCACTAAGAGACTTTGTTTAGCTAGGGTAACTCACTTGTCTCATAAAACATACAAAGCAAAATTTAAATCAAGCAAATACAACAATATTGATTTCCGAAGAAAATGTGAAAAAGTTTTTTCATCGGATGAAAGTATGATAATATATTAGAAATGCACCTCACCAAACCCAGCGCGACGGACGCGCACCTCCGCACTAAACCCCGTATATTTTAATCCTCATTGATGTTTTATGGGAAAATATAATAATTAATTATAAAATTAGTATTTTTGTTGCAAACACAAAAAAACAAAATGAAATGCATCTTGCCGGGAGAGTGGGTGGGGGAGGTATTGGTATCAGTTTTTCATTCAATAATATCGCTATACTATTTTATCAAGCATACTCTGTGCCTCTTATGCATTTCTAGTACACATATAAAGAAACTCGCCTATGCTAAGACGCCCTTATATACCCATAACATGAAATAAACGACATTTTCAGGTGTTTTAGTCATAGAGTATTTGTAAATGATTTATTAATTTAATTAAAATAACAACAACTGAATCAACATTTGAACTCACTACTGATCTGAAATATGTCTTGTTTTATACATAATATTATTCATTTATTTATTTCAGTTAACACCTGTTTTTGTATTTATTTACTGTTTAGTTATTCAAAAATTTCTGATGGTTTTATGAGGTATAAATCATCACTGGACATACTACACAAAGGTTTCGACTTGATTAATGACCCCTAGAAAAATAATTTAAAAACGTTGTTGGTGGTTCGAGTTGGGAGGCAATTCATGTAATAATAACTGACAAAATATAACTACCTTGCGGTATCGTTTGACTAGAACTTTAATATGAATTTTGGTGTATCGTATATACATATTAATATTTTGGGGAAAGGCGTCTACAAGCTCTAGCTTGCTGCCTAATCCCAATAAATTCATGTTTTGTATAATTGTACATGTTTATATGGAAATAAAATATTGTATAAATTTATTTTGGTATATATACACAATCATATTTTTAAATTATGGCTCGAAGCCTGCGCAGCCCGCCCCGATAACCCACCGTATAAAGCGCTGGTCCGCTGATGGAGCGGTTCGAGATCGCTGGAGGCGAAATCTTTTCAAAAGGAAACGGAGTTCCACTGCACACGGGTTTCATTGTTATTCTTCCATTGGCTCCATACTTGAATACTGTTGAAAGGGCCATTAGATCGCAAGTCACCCAGTAATCAGTGCTAAGCATGCATGCTGCCTACATAGCTATCTGGGCGCGTTCCCAATTGCTCTATCTATACTGTATATATCGTGAGGTATGGCTGTAACTTCTCACTATAGTTTCGTGATTGTAAATGCACTTTAACTTAGTAAATAAAACAGCTTTTGAGTTTCACATAAAAAAAAAGTTTGAAAAATGATTTGCGTCATTTTGGTAGATACTTTCGATATAACTTTCGATATCATAAGGGGGTGGTTGGGTGGTGCGATGGTGCTGGGTATAACTTCTAGTGCCGGGGCTTCCTGCTGATTTGGATAATAGTAGGGCAGTAGGTGCGGATGGGGGTTGTTTGGACATTTTTCTCTCGTCTATCATTTCTCTCTGCTTTCTCCCTCTCTTTGGGAGACGGCCTGTAGACAGAAGTACTGTCTCAAAGGGCCGTTAAACCCAAAACAACCAACCAATCAACGAACCAACCATCGATATCATAAACATGAATAAAATTGTAAAAATACAATGTACTGTGTCGGCTCCATCATCGTCTCGCTTTTTTTTTCTTCGAAAACATGTTCTTCTTTTTGCCAGTAATATGACAATATATGCACATCAACTACATTTTATTACAAAACGTGAAGGTTGAAGCGGCGTTTTTCAAAACCACTGGTAAGACTATGGAGACTTTAAAGGCCACATAGCTCTATCAACATGAAAAATTTTATCATGAGGTATCGCTGCAAGTTTCTCACTATAGGTGCGTCATTGTAAATGATCGTGATTTAAACAAATAAAACATCCTTGAGTTTCTCACAAAAAGGGTTTGAAAACTTATTTAGGTCATTTTAGTTGGCAACTAAAATGACCTACTTTCGATTTCAATATGTTGATTAAAATGGTAAAAATACAATGTACAGGCGTGGAGCCCCAGTCGCTATCCCGCCTATGTTTACATAGCATTGCTAGACGGGAAACCAGACCAGGAAATTGTAGTTTGAGAAGTCAATTGTTATTTTTCAAAAACTCGTTTTCTCTCCTTTTTGCCAGTTATATGACTCAATATATGCACGTCAACCCACATTTTATTACCAAACGCAGAGGTTGAACCGCTTTTTATAATGATTTGAATTTAGACGTTTTTACCATTGATAGGACTATGGAGACTTTAAATAGTTGCTGCAGACTTGCTATAGATCTAATACCGACTATGCAGTGGCAGTTGGTTGGTTTGTTGTTTTGGATTTAACGGCTCTTAGAGGCGGCATTTCAAGCTGTACAGAGCCGTCTCCCAGAAAGAGGAAGAAAGAAAACGGATATGATAGGCGAGAGAGAAAAAGAGCCAAACAACCCCCACCCGCACCCACTGCAAGCAGAGTAGGCCCTTTTCGCACTATTATCCAAATCAGTTGGACGGCTCGGCTCTTAAAGTTACCCAGCACCATACCCTTGCAATGAAACATCCAAAAGTTGTGTAAAGGATGTAACTCCAACTCTCTTCGGTTAGTACAGAATAAGGAACGTTAGCTCCCCTACGTAATGGTTTCGGGAATAAGATGTAGCTGCAATGCATTGTCGTCAAAACCCATCCTTATTTGGAACTTTGCTTAAATAATCTTTGTGCTAGTGCATTCTTATTGTGTACATATTTGTTTTAGAGTTTCAAATTTAGTACGACTGCAAGTATTAAGAATCTTATTAACCACAGCAGAACTTGGGACTAGGTTAATGCGCATTTTCAAAAAGACAGTTGAAGCCCTCATCCTCTATTCCCTGTTAATTATTACTGACTTCCAAACCATGGTAGGACTATGTATACTTTAAAGTTTCAATAGTCCCACCACTGATAAACACGCTTCAACTTTCACGTTTGGTGGCTAAATGGGGGTTGGTGTGCATAGATCGAGTCATATAACTGGCAAAAAGTTTTTGAAAAATGACAAACTGCTTTTCTTTTTTCTGGGTCCCCGTCTAGCGATGGAATATACACAAAAGCGGGGCAATGAATGGGACCACAAGCGTGTACATTGTATTTTTACCAGTTTATTTAAGGTCATGATATCGAAGTAGGTCATTCGGGAGGTCATTTTGGTTGCCAACTTTTTTTTATATATATGAAACTCATGTTATTATCACGGTCATAACTATAGCGAAAAGCTGGCAGCGATACCTCACGATGAGAATATTTCATGCGGCCTACCGTTCGTTCCAAGGTGGAAACATCCGATGCCGATCCCGTCTGTATTCTGGTCACCTACAGCAATACTTTGCTCACCATGCTGTTTTCTGTTGTTGTTGCAGTTGCTTTCAAATTGAATTGTTGTACGGGTAAAAACTAACATTGTGGTCACCTACAGCAATACTTTGCTCACCATGCTGTTTTGTGTGTGTGTGTGTGTGTGTGTGTGTGTGTGTGTGTGTGGTTTCAAAAAGAATATTATGTATGGGTAAAAAAAGTTGTGTTATGTTTTATGTATCATTTTGTATACTATTTGACGAACAACATTATCAACATTAAATCAATTTTGATTCAACACAAAATGTTGAATCAACATTGATTCAATGTTGATTCAATGTTATGTGCCTTCTGGGATGGCTTTTTATATTTGTTGCACTGATATACATTTCTTTTGGCTGGGTGTGACTGCTATCTGTATAGTAGTAGTAGGTTAAAGTCAGGTAAATTCGGACAGCAGGTAAATTCAGACAGCGAAATGGTTTCTTTTATATGCAAGTTGTTTGGAATTAAAACATAAATAAACTGGGCAAACAGTGCAAACCCTGATGAGACGGCTCATTATGAGCCGTCTCATCTAGATTTTCACTGTTTGCAATGGTATGTCCGAATTTACATGCTGTCCGAAGTTACCCTACTCGACCCTATAGCTATCTATTATATTCTCTTCCTGCCAGCAGGCACACAAATCACCGTTGACTGCCTAGGCCCCTCGGCAGTCGGAACACCGCTCGGCCAATTCCGTGAATCAACCTCGGATGTATGACGTGGGACTACTTACGTCACACGACTGTTGTTAGGAACAACGATATAAACAAAGATGGCCGCACTGTCGCACCGAGTGAATAATAAAATGAGAAGAAGCAAATGCCTCGTCATTAATAATTGACTATTTTGTTTTAATAACAGCAAAGCATTAAATGAATGTCCGTGCAACAGCTGTAAAAGGTCGCAGGTCGAGAATTAATTCATTCATAGACCTAGAGATCTACGGCTTCGGCGTATACTTTCGGCCGAACAACAAAATGTTGGATTTTGCTGCATATTGCTCCGCCTTACATACGCCCGAGGTCTGATTCATGAAATTGGCCGAGGAGTTCCGAATGGGCCCCTCGGGTATGTATTGTGCAGAGCTACCCAGCCAGCAAAATATATGGGACCCATATGGGCCCCATGTGGGTATTTATATGGGTCCTATATGGGCAAACCATATGGGACCAACATGGGTTTTGCAACCGGGCTCCATATGGGACCCACATGGGCAAGCCCATATGGGTGGCATATGGGAACCATACGGGCCCCATCCCAGATTTGGCCCATGTCCAGCCCACTTTTGTACATCTAATTACTGGTTTAACTCTGATAAATCTGTGTTACTGATTATTTCAATAGCTTCCACGAAGACGTAGAAGATGTCAAATGTGCACAAATGCACAAATGAAGTATCCCATCATCGCTCACTGAGCGATTTGTGGGAAGTTTTTCGAGATGTTAAATCCATACTACATAGGTAAACTTATTGCAGGAAAATATTATTTCCAGTAGGTTTTGAATTTTGATGGCACATTTGTAAGAGATAAGATGTAAATGACCAACAAAAGAGATGCAAATGGTGAAAGAAGTGTTAAACTTGATTGAATTTATTTTCAGTTTTGTAATTGAATGAGTAAATTGATTGTAATTAAAACATTACTAGATATTTTTCAGGTAGAATGTGGGCAAAGTGTGGGTTTGCCCATATGGGACCCGTTTGGTAATGATTTGAAATAAAGGTCCATAAATAACCACTTAAACTTTCTTGTTAAGAGAAACAGTATACATGAAAATCAAATAGCACCCTTTATATATATTTTCCTTTCACCACAACAAAATTGTATGTGTTTAGAAAATAAGATAACCAATAATGGCCCTATGTAAATTTCCTATATGGGACCCACATCGGTCCTATTTGGGCATTATGCCCAGGTTCTGCCCATATGGGACCCATTTAGCCATGCTTGCTGGGTATGTTTTAAGCTGTTAGTTTGCATTGGCTGTTGCATAACGACACATCATACCATTGAATTTGAAACCTTTCATATGTGTGCCAGTGTACTTAACTGAACTTTATTTGTGTATAGTCACGTTGGAGGTACATCTGTACACGCCATTATCTATTTATATAACTGCTGGTTATGTACAAAATAAACAAATCTTTAAGTACACATTTTAGAAAAGTACTTCAATATATGAAGACATAATTAGGAACAAAATGGCAGTATTTGAAAGTAACACAAAACATGATTTTGATTTAGACTATGTTTATAATGCTTTAAAGAGGTGTAAACAGAAAGATGAGTTCGTTGATTTAGAAGAATACCTTCTGGCTTATCATGAACTATGCAGGTAAGTTATTTGGATCTCTCTCTCTCCCTCTCTCTCTCTCTCTCTCTTATACTTGATTTTATTTATTCTTTGGCTTATAGATGTATAGATGGATGATTTGAGGAGGAGGAAGGTAGGGTAGGGTATCGCCCTTTCAACAGTAATCTGTCATTTCGGGTCGTTCGGGAATTTGGCACAAGTTTCAGCTTATACAGACGTCATGTGCCTGGTGGATAAAGTATGGACAGGATCTTTCCTCGTTCTGTTCCTTTTTAGATAAAAACAGGGCCGGAAAAAAGTCTGCCAGGAGCTATGTGTGTGTAGTACATAATTAGGTCTATATACTAAAACACTAGATCGATATCGATAAAGCCACATCGATTATTTTTCATTTGGGTTTTTCTTTCCAGTTGAATGAGCATACATAAATCATTTCATTTGCTGTAATTCACAATTAGATCTTCCCCCCTTTCCCCGTGAAAACTGTTCATATCTGTGCCCTAAACATCACCACCTCACCCCTCCAAAGACAAACACACACACAGACACTAAACCTTGATTTTGTTGGGCTTATCACAACCGTTCTTACAGAAAACAGCAGCAAAGTCGAGAAATACATTTAAAACAAAAAGCCAGTTCTAACTCCAATCAGCTTGTTTTTAAAATATTTAACATATTAATGCATTTTAGTCAATATTTACACAGAGCTCTAGATAAGAGGGGGTATTTGGTGATAATTAGGGATCATTTTTGTTAATTCTGCTTAAAACCATATGTTGTGACCACTCATCTGAACCGTCTCGATGAGACGGTTGAGACGGTTCAGATGAGTGGTCACAACATATGGTTCTCGATGAGACGGTTCAGATGAGTGGTCACAACATATGGTTTCAATGAGAAATAAAGAAAATTATCCCTCAATTATCATCAAATACCCCTCTTATCTAGAGCTCTGTTTACACTTGGTTATTTCAGGTTTTTCAGACTGACCGGCACGTTGTTCGGTTTCGTTGCCAGAGATCTCGAGGGCAAAATAAAGACAATGGAAACAAGAAGAAAAGGTCCAGGTGGGCATCATTATGAAAATGTCAGGAACATGCTTCAATATGAGGTCAACGCGGGAATTTCAAAGGACAAAGGTCATTTACACGCCGGGGCAAGGACGTTGCTAAGGTTACACTGGGCTTTTGAATTCATTCTTGAATTCATGTCTCGAATCAGTAACAGCACAGATCACGACAGAACATCAGTGATAGCATCAGAGGTATACGAACAGACATTGTCAAAGCATCATCCATGGATCACACGTAAAATGGCGGCCATAGCAATGCACTTTTTACCATCGCGGAAGGATCTTATTGAAGTGATGTGTAAACAGGACTACGAGACGGTGCTAGATATGTTACATAAAGTAGTTGATGCTGGCAAATCTGTTTATGATACTACAGAAAAATTATATTCAGACTATGACTTGTTACTCATACCGTGATCTTTTTTCTTTTTTTTTTTTTTCTTTTTTTGTCAATCTTACGGCCGAATATGATCGTCATATTCCAGTTTATGTCTTTCGAACAATTGTTGATATTTGAGCCGCGACACGAGAAAACCAACAAAGTGGTTGTGCGCCCAGCGCAGACTCAGATCAGTCTGGGCATCCGCCCATTTTCATCAGCCTCTCCGCTAGGCGCTTAAAGGGTAGCTAAGGGTCTAAGCTACTTCCATGCGGACAGTGAAGACTCTGATCAGACTGGGCGGATGCCCAGGCTGGTCTGAGTCTGCACTGGGCACACAACCACATTGTTGGTTTTGTCGTGTCGCGGCTCATTTCATTCAGTCACAGAATGATTACGTTAAATCAGTATTTCTTCAATGTTATTTCAACGTTGTGTACCCGCATGGGTATTGTCTTACGACATATCTAAAGCATTTTGAACAATACTTGAATGTCTGGAGTGCGTGAACCGTTAAGGTGGTGATTCATGGTAAAGGTAAAAAATCTGCATAAAACCATAAAAAAGTAACGTATCTCCATGAAAGTTAGCAGACTTCTTCTTTTCGTTGTTCTTTACAGTTTAGAATACAAAATAGACGTACATGCTGCTTAAGAAAGTGTTTTTATAAGGAAAGATCAAAGGGTAATTTTCTGCGAATAAATCTGAAAAAATAATATCGTTATTGAAAATTTACGTAGTGCTGAAGGTGCATTATTGCATAATGGAGAGCGTCCTAACAATTATTTATTCCAACTCTTTCTCAAATTGTAATGTAGACCAGATGAAAATGGTAGCTTTTTCTCAATGTTCAACCATGTACAAAGTAAATGTACACTGGACGCATTTATTAAATATAGGGTAGGCAAGCATACCTATGTTAACACCTACAATATAAATAATACATTACTGACATGGTCAGTGATGTGTAGATGAAATTGTTCAACCTTGTTAAAATAGTATCACCTGTCTCACCTGTGTGTTTTGACAAAAAAAATTGGACACAGACTGCATCCTTTTTCATCTGCTTAGCCTGATAATGTGTGAAAGAGTTTGAAAAAATAATTGCTAGGACACTCTCCATTATGCAACAAGGTACTCTAAGCACTAAGTATATTTTCAATTATGATATTAGTTTTTCAGATTTATTCGCAGAAAATTACCCTTTGATCTTCTCTTATAAAAACACTTTTTAACATTAACAAATGTTGCTTTTTCGGATTCTAAATTATGAGAAACAATAAAAAGAAGGCATCTGCTAAGTTTTGGAAAGATCAGTGTTATTTTGAGTATTTTATGCAGATTTTTGTCTTTGTCCCAAATCAGTGATTATCACCACCTTAATAGCAGCAAAACGAGGTTAATATTTTAGAATTCCAGATCAGTGACAGGCCTGTCCCCTGCTGGCACTTGACCTTAAAATGACGTCATGTAGACGTCGATGCGACGTCAAGACGTCGCATCGACGTCAGTACGACATCATTTGGACGTCACATGCCCGCTGGGTTAAATGCGCAATGCCATTCCCACCTACAAATAAAATAGAATCATCAAGCTTCTGTGAACGACTTTGCCAAAATATAACAAAGCAATTCGATTTAAATGTATATCAGCGTAAAGCGTACTAGCACATGGGTTCAGCTTTGTAGAAGATAAACTGCTTGAGTTGTCACAAAACCCCTGAATTTGGCCAAACCTATTTTGGCCACTTACATGAGTTTTGTGATTCTTCAAAGCAATGCCTTTGCATTGATATGCTTTTCATGAACACAGGTCGAATAGCATAGCTATATTTTATGGCTAACTATATGAAGAAACTTGAATTGTTGTGTTGCCAGGTGAGAATGGAATTGCATACCGTATACGCGGTAATTTAAGCGGGTTCAAATTTTCGCGGTTAAGGGTAAAAAACATGAACATTAATTTTCGCGATTTTTAATTTACGCGGTTAGCAACACGCGTGAAAAGCGAAACTACTTCTTTTTCACTTGAGCCAGTTCGTTCACTAACCTGCGGCAGGGCTGCCGCAGGTTAATGAAAGAACTGGTTCAAGTGAAAAGTACCAGCAATTACCGAAGCAAACAGAAACCAGATATATGAACGCTGTGTCTACAGAAGATACTTTGTAAGAAACAGGAAATTATTTCGCGATTTTAATATTCGCGGTTTCTAAGTGACCGCGAAATACTGCGAAAAATGGAACACGGCGAAAATTATCTTGTATACGGTATGTACCAGACATGAAGTAGGAGATTTGCTCATAATTCTTGGAAACATTACTTGTCTCTTTGTATAAGCATACGTTGTGGCCTTCATTAGAACTGTCTCAGTATTAGGTGATGATATGGTTCTCATTAGACTGCCTCATCGAAGCGGTGCTAATAAAAGTCCATAGTATACGTCCACAGTTATTATCATCCTATGTTAGCTAAACTCCAAAGATAACACTAAATAAATCCATGTTTATATGTGCCATAATCACGCCTGGTGAACGCCCAGTTAAATCCCCCCCAGAAATGATAAAAAAGGAACTGTCAAACTCGACTGATATGTATATAAGAGCCGCGACACGAGAAAACCAACAATGTGGTTGTGCGCCCAGCACACACTCAGATCAGCCTGGGCATCCGCCCAGTTTGATCGGACTCTTCATTAAGTGCTCAAAGCGTAGCAAAGGATCTAAGCTACCTCCATGCGGACAGCAAAGACTCTGATCAGACTGGGCGGATGTCCAGGCTTATCTGAGTCTGCGCTTAGCGCACCGTGAGCCACATTGTTGTCGTGTCGGTTTGGGGCTCATAAAGTCATTAGTACAAATACAAAACTCCTGGACATGGCCAAACCTCAATATTTGTTTGACCACACCACTTTCAGGGGTTCTGTGATAGCCCCATCGGTGTTTTTCATACCAAAATTGTGCATACATAAGCTTAACATACTAATAGCATTATGTTACTACTTGTCATACTTTGGTTGACTATTTGCTGACTCTGTTTTTTTTTTTTTTTTTTTTTCATTTCCAAGTGGGAATGGAATTGTGCGTTTACCAGGCGTGATAATGCTGACAGTGCCAGTATTACATAGGGTGTTATTGCTAGTTTCCCTGAGGATATTTTTTAATTGTCGGCGCAGCCAAGTATAATTTTAGTTTTGTTCCGTATTTCACTAGACTTCATTGGTCAAATAACGCGTTTGTCAAATTTAGTAAATAATATCAAAGGTCAATGAATATCTAATCTTCGTTTTTTTCCGTTGCGTTGTGCTGCACTGCTTGAATACTCGCACTCTATCAGATGTTATTTCAAAAGGTTTCTCTTGTTTGTAGATTAACAATAGAAATTTTATCGAAAACAGACGCAGATATTCAAAGCTTTCTTTTTTTCAGTGTAGATTAACTTTCTATTTCTACTTTCGATTTAATACACACAAACAAATATTGCATCATGTTGGTAACTGTTTTGGAATCAAGTCAAGCTTAAGAATTCCAAATTGGACAGCTCAATCTTGAGATAGGTCATTGTCGCTACCCATTGAGCCTAACGACACTTGGCGGTCACATGAGGCATATTTATGAAAATTATTGTCAACTGCATACATGTATTACAAAACACACTTCCATTTAATCTGCGCCGATTATCTTGTTTGTAAGATTTTGCTTGTCATAGGTTCATCTGTATTGGAAATTAGATTGATCCACTGATCCAACAGCCTTTGCAGGTTTGTTTTACACGAAATAATTAAAGTAGAAGATAGTGTAGATATTATCAACCTACTTACTGTTGACCACAGGGGCCGTATTCATAAAGCGACTTAAGTGGTTGCTATGCTGTTGCTAAGGCTAAAATTCTTTGAAGGAGATTCCCTACAACTATGAAATTTGGTCTGGAGGAACAGTCTTTGTAAGACTGTTCCTCCAGACCAAATTTCATAGTTGTAGGGAATCTCCTTTATAGATATTTAGCCTTAGCAATCGCATAGCAATGACTTAAGTGGCTTTATGAATACGGCCCCGGATGTTCATACTATTTGCTTTCAAAGAGTAGGTAACACATGCGTGCGTGTCTGTCAGTAATAGCGGTGGGTGAGGTTGTGGGACGGTGGGGGTGGGGGGGGGGGGGGGGGGGAATCACACCGTGTATAACCAGTTCTCATCTAGCAAAATTTTCCGGGAGGCGGATTGGGAACTAGCAAGGGAGAAAGTAGTCCTTTTAGGATGGGATTTTCTACTATATAGCTATCGTTCCTATAGCCACATTTTGCGCGGAAAGGGGAACAATTACTCGTTGACATTTTATTTAGAAAACGGTCCGATTTAGTGAGTGAGTGGACTTGGGTTTAACGTCCAACCAACAACTAGGTCATATGGAGCAGGAACCTAGGTTTAAAACCGTAGAAGCGGGGTTACATGTGTTATAACTCCAGTGAGTTTAAGGCAGTCTCAGTTGTCTCTAAAATTGACAGTATTGACTCTGTAGATTTATTTATATTTTCATATTTTTGTATATTTTGTTGATTACATATATTTTTGTTGAATAAAAGAAATTATTTTCATTGAAATTATAACTTTTTATCCTGACTCTGCAGAATAAATGGCTGCTATGCACAGTGCTCGGGCAGGTCCAATACAAGTGGATTGGTAGCCCTTCATGTTTTCCGCCATTTTTTACAAAGGGAAACAACTTTGTGACTTCCTGTTGCTCTCCTGGATGACACAGCCCTTGCAAAAAAGGGGTCTACTCTTAAAGGATAGAATTTGCTCCTTCTGTTTGTTTAAGAGTAGATCCCTATTGAAAAGGGAGGTAAAATGAAACTGGCAGGGTTGCTTCCCCTGAAATTATACCTGTGCACATTAAATAATTTTTACTCTGTTTGCGATATTCTATCTTTGCATGTGCAGAGGAGTATTCTGACAGTGCAACTGAACTGACAGTTCAGTAGGTTACTGAGAATTGCTTTTCTGCTTCGAGTTGTGAATACCACAGACAATTAGGGTCAGTACAGCGTAAAGGCCCTGTCACACCACAACGTTTCAGACAACGTATGCAAACGTATGAAAAATTTATCCAATACGCATTCTGCTAACTTTACCGAGCCAATACGCTGGCATACGCTGGAGATAAATTAAAACATCAAACAGCAGCCGGTTTTGGAACGCACACATAGCGTACTGAAACGTATAAATAACTAATTCACAACTTATCCCTAGCGTATACATAACTTATACAAGCGTATAACAGCGTGTTCCCAGCGTATCTGTAGCGTTCTTGTCTTATGCCGAACGCATGCACAGCGCTAGTCTAACTTACGCCGACCTTATGTATAGCGTGTTGGAGCGTGCTTCGACGATCAGATGTAAAGCGACGGCTCTCTACAACACTTTTTATTGTAGTGGACGTTGATCGATGGACATGCCTAAAGAACGAAAATTAGAGAACTTTGCAGGTAGTAGCTGACCACCTGCATGCCTACCGTCGTCCCAATCATCACCCGACTGCCGTGCCTACGATGGTAGCCAACCTCCCTCTCGCGCAGACTCCAATGCCTCTTTAGTGGTATCCGTGGCGGCATCTGCAGCAGCTGTGGTGGCATCTGTAGTATTAACCCCCTCTCAAGCCCCAAAAACGACAAGCAGAAGCGGACCAAGAAGATTCCTTATTTAAAAGTGATGAATTGCTGATCTGTATCCAATATATATAGCTGAAGACCAGGTCGCTGGCGGATATGTTATCTAAATACGCTCAGTGCGTTTGTGATACGTTGAATAAGTTCTAAGGTCGTCAGGCATAGGTTGGATACGTTCTGGATACGTTCGGTATAAGTTACAGGTAAGTTACCTATAAGTTAGAAATAAGTTAAGCGTACGCTCCACAATGGACCTGCTGGCTGCCGACTATGTCAACGTATGATTAACTTACAAGTTACGTGCATGAATGTACGCATAACTTACCTGTTGCGTACACCAAACTTATGACTAACTTATAAACAATACGTCGGTGTACCGTCCGCAACTTTCTACGCCACCTGGAGTAATGTGTGAATTCTGTTGGATATTTGCGCCAGCATAGAAAATAAGGGTGCTGATCGAAAATGTAAAAATGACCGCACTGTTTTACTTCCTATTTCAATAAAAAATATATCAGTGAAATGCTGAATAATTGTAGTTTTCGGAATGAACACGGAAAATTTTCATTTTATGAAAAAAAGAGACATATGCGGGTAAAAACTTTGATCAACGCAGTAAAAATGTCATGATTTACTATATATTCTATACATTTTGAGGGTAGTCAACTTAAACTAAAAAATGACCGCGGTATTTCTTATGCAATCTTTTCAAAAATTATATCAGGCTGTTCGCAAATTAATGCGGTTTTCGAAATGAACACGGAAAAATGGATTTGAATATAAGGAAAAATAAAATAAGAAGAAAAAGATGACTTGCCCATATCTCGTAGTGTATTTCATTACCAGCTCGATTCGCGAATATCGATTATCGATTTTTAAACAGTGGCGTGGAAAGTTATCCATGCGCTGAAAATTTTATGCATGCACAAAATTTTGGGCCGCATTCGACGTACAACAACTTATACCAACGTATTTTAGCGTGCTCGTAACTTGTTCATAACGTACCCCTAAATTATTCAACGTACATCAGCGTGTTTGCTAAATTTCTCATACGTCGGCATACGCTGATGCTATACGTCACTGTGTGACAGCCACATAAGGTCCAAAACTGATCTCTTGTATACGACACGATCAGCATAATTTCCGTGCAGTTTGAACCGATTTTCATCTGTGACCAAGTAATGAATACGTGTGCACCAGTTAAAGAGAGAAAAACTGACAAGCCGCTCTATCAGTCTGGTCTGCTCTTCATAGAAATACTATCCTTATCGTACGCTTCGCGATGCTAGTCTCTCAAATTACTATGATTGAAAGTTCCCTTATTCACAACATTTTAGTCCCTTCAGATCAGCTTATAGTGGGGTCTTGAAACTCTTATGAAAGTATTCATTGCCCTCGATGTTTAATCAGAACGTACGTATTTGTCATTATTATTACATTACCAAAATTAATGCAAAAGATGCACCCATCTGCCTTTAACTTCTATAGTGTCTATAAGCCCCAACAGTTTGAGAGAAACAAAGGTGGTGGGCATGCTTGGCAGGCAACGCACAACCTTCTCTGAACTAGACCGCGAGGCAGAGCAAATGCAGACGTCAGGTAAAATACACCTACGTATTACCTCGATAGCGCAGGCGTCCCCCTACGAATCACCTCAACCCCAATGGTCCGAGAAAGGCGACAGGCAATAGTATTAGGAAGATGTCCGATTCAGCAAGAATCTGCTACAAGCCAAAATAATTCCCAAAAAATGGAAACCCAACTCCACTACGGGTCCTGTCGCAACCGATTCAGTAAACATTTGCTACAAGCCAAAATAGAATGGAAATATTACTCCACTAAGGTTCATGTCACTACTAATAACACTGCCAAAAACTGGCTTTATACATTATTTTCCCATAGCAGGACTTAGATTAGACTCTAAAAGAGTTCCTCTAAACGCAGAGAACACACTCGTAAGAGGAAAAGTGCGTCCGTAATATATTACTACAACGTTCGTTCTACGTTTGTAGATTCATAAGGGTCGATTGCGTGTGCCTGCAAGAAACGAATGCTCTGGAAGAGTAGATCTCAAAGCCATCATCAATATTTAGTCTTGACCTACATTTTACGGTTGTCTGACTTTGCAATTTTTGTCGAGTTTTTGCGTTTAGGTCATTTTCTCAGAAACTTTTAGGGCTAGAGCCATGAAACTTAGGTCATGCATACATCTGGAAGAGTAGATATCAAAACCATCATCAATATTGAGTCTTGACCTATATTTTACGGTTGTCTGACCTTTTTTGTCAAGTTTTCGCGTTTAGGTCATTTTCTCAGAAACTATAAGAGCTAGGGCCACGAAACTTGGTTCATGCGTACATCTGGAAGAGTAAATTTCAAAGGAAGAGTAAATTTCAAAGCCCTTATCAATATCGAGTATTGACCTACATTTTACGGTTGACTGACTTTGCAATGTTGTCGAGTTTTCGCGTTTAGGTCTGTTTATCAGAAAGTATAAGGGCTAAAGCCATGGAATTTGGGTCACGCGTTCGTCTGGAAGAGAAGAGCGCAAACTTATAATTAATATTGAGTCTTTACCAACTTTTTACGGTTTACTGACTTCGCATTTTTTGCCAAGTTTTCCCGTTTAGGTCTGTTTCTGAGAAACTAAAAGGGCTAGAGCCAAGAAACAAGGTTCATACATACATCTTTGCTGATTTAGCTCTGTTTTGTAACAAAGCGCCAGCAGGCGAGACATCGCATTCGGTGGAATTCTTGTGTTAGCTCACTTGTGCCAGCGGCTCCGGGGGAGCTTATAGGATGGTAAGGCTCCGTCGTCCGTCCGTCCACAATTTCAAACGACTTCTCCTCTGAAACCGCTGGGCCGATTGTAACCTAATTTCAGTTGTGGCCTCCAGAGGAAGGGGGAATTGTTCAAATGGTCTTGGTCACATGACCAACATGGCCGCCATGCCCATATAAGGTAAAAACCTTTAAAAATCTTCTTTTCCAGAACGAATAGGCCAATGGCCTTGAAACTTGGTATGTAGCATCGGGTGCGCAAGTACTACCAAGATTCTTCAAATTATGACCTTGGGTTGACCTTCAGTTTTTTACGGTAAGGTCAAATTTGCTTCCTTGTGCTTTTATATGGCTAAATGCTAGAACATAAGATATCTTGGAAACTGTTGAAGATTTTGGGCTAAATTGGTATCTACTGTCATCTAAATGAGTACATGAAGATTTATGAGTACAAGAGGTCAAGGTCGTTTTTTGACCTTTGATCCTGGTCTCTCATAATTTGACCTTTATTATGGCAAGGTGAAATATAGGAAAATGCTAGAACATAAGATTTCTTGGAAAGTTTGAAGAGTAAGGCCTAAAAATTGGTATATGCAGTCATCTAAATGAGCACATGAAGACTTGTGAGTACAAGAGTTCAGGGTCATTTTTTGACCTTTGACCCAGAACTCTCATATTTTGACAATTTCAAACGATCTCCTCAAAACCCACTGGACCAATTGTAACCAAATTTCATATCGAGCTTTCAGGGGTTGAGGGAATGAAATTTTGTTCAAACGGTTCAGGTCACATGATCAACATGGCCGCAACGCCCATATATGGTAAAAACCTTTAAAAATCTTCTTCAGAACCAATTGACCGAAGGCCTTGAAACTTGGTATGTAGCATTGGGTACTCCAGTACTATCAAGATTGTTCAAAATGATGACCTGACCTTGAATATTTTACGGCAAGGTCATATATGGGAAATTGCTAGAACATAAGATTTCATGTAAAGTTTTGAAGATTTAGGCCTAAAAATGGGTAGATACAGTCATCTTTATGAGTACAAGAGGTCGTGGTCATTCTTTGACTTTTGACCCAAGACTCATAGTTTGACAATTTCAGACATAAGAAAAAGCCACTTTGCCAATTGCTCAATGTCTCAATGTGAACGATTCGGGGCCTCATGGCCCTCTTGTTTTTTTTTTTTTTCTTGTTTTTTTGTTTTTTTTTTTGGTGTGCCACCGGCCCTGTATGGAAAGTCATGACTGCCTTATTGTCGACATGTGTAAATGATAGAATATTTTAGCCATAACTTTCCATAGCCCTGTGATTCGACCATACATTAAGTATTTGTTTCGGCAAATGGATTCCTGTTTGAACAAACCAAAGTAATGTCTGTAGTTTGAAGTGTTAAATTCATAGTATCATTTCTTTTGTTAAGAATCCTTATATCGTGTGTGAAAATGTATTTTAGATTGAGTATATCTGAAAACATCAAAACAACTACGTTTCATCTTTAGTAATATGCGTACTCCTATATACTGTCTTTTATGACAAAAAGTGAAACTTCATTGACTCCTAGGTCACATGTATTCCCGCAACGAAACTTTCCTTTACAGATCGTGTTTGCTAACATACTTACGTTCGAAAATTATTTAAAAAAAAGGAAGTCTTTGTTCATCATTAAGAGTTTTTTTTTCTTAAGAAACAGTATAAAGTGTTCACGTTTAAAGTACATTGTTTTTCAGAGTAGAGTAAAACAAAGTCAACAGAAGACACCACTGATGTGCTTCTATCCTTCTCAGACCATAGAACTATCGTCTAAAAAGCTAAACAGTCTGAAATAGTCTTAACTCTTTCGGTGCCAAAGTCGCAAAAATGCGACTTTGCAAACAGCGTATATCCAGATCAGCCGGCTCTTAAAAGAGCCGTCTGATCAGGATCTACACTGTTTGCCATTCAAATATGAACTTAAAAAGCCTGATTTTATGAAAAATGTCTTTAGATTGTTAAAATTTCCAATGACAAATCTGTCGTCTGATGATTTGAGCAGACGAAAATTTGTCGTCTGAAAAATTTGGCGCCGAAAGAGTTAATATGAATATATCACCTTTTGAAACCCATAATATTCAGTTGTTACCTGGGCGAATTGCGGATGTTATGCCCAGACTATGGATATGCATATGCAGTTCTGAGAAAGCGCTCGATAAGCATAGGTTTATAGATAGTTTTTTTCTCGACACGACTACTTAACATCTATAAGACACCTTTTTTTAAATCATTGTATGTTCTTGACGCATACAAAAATGTTTTAATCCTGACGTTTATCTATACAATTCAAACTGATGAAATGGCTGGCACTGATATGTCATTTCTTATATGCAGTTTCTTTACGGGTAAGTTGCTATTATTCTGTAGTTTATGACTAATAAAGATAATTGTTACCAACCATTCCGTATTTGTGTTCTGGTTCTTCATCTCCATCATTCAAAATATTTCTTTTTTTTTCAATAAGACGTGATGAAAGTAAAAGAAATGTTTATTGATAAAAAAAAAAACAATCGGCTATCAGCTGGAGAATCACTGACTCGTATTTGGTAATGACTCGCATGTAGCTTAATGTCAAAATAATTTTATTTAACCCCCCCCCCCCCCCCCCCCCCGATGACTTTCATTATTGAATAGAATTATTTCACTAGGTAAATGTATATGTATATTGGAAACTAATTTTATAATGCCAAAAAATCGCACCTCTGCCCATAAAATCCCTGTGTTTCTGGGAGCGGCATCAGCGGGGTAACTTAGGTATAAGACTGTTCACGGGAATTCGAATAGACAGGTAGATGACTTGCGATTTTACGTCATTCCAACAGTATTCCAGCAACATCAGAGCGATGGGAGGGTGAAAGGCTGTGTGCAATAGAGTCCCGTTTACGTTTGAACAACATGGAACTTTGACTGTAAGAACCTGAACAACGATGGAAAAAGGAAAACTCCGTGAATCAGTGTAGAAATGGGAGTAAAAGGTAAAGATTTCCCATGGCTAAAAAGCCATGGGTGCTTAGAAGCCATGGGTGTTAGAGACCTACCGTACCTTGGACACAACATATAAACTAGACAATCACTAAAGGTTGATGAATGCCCCCGCCATATGCCCCACTAGATGTGTTTGGACGTATTTGTGTGAAGTTATATCAAATTAGGTCCATAAATAAAGGTGCTAGAGGGATGACTTTTTTTTCTAAAAATAGCAACTGTGACATTGACCTTGCCTCTTAAATGCTGGACTGCCAATTTATCTAAGATATTGTCACACTGAACATTTATGAGAAGTAATATCAAAATCTGCCAATAAACAAAGGGGCTAGAGGGACGACAATTTTTCTTTTCTTTTTTCTTAAAGAAGTAACTGTGACCTCGACCTTAGATCTACAACAGGGAAACGCATACTTGTCCAAGATATTGTCATACTTAAGACATTTATGTGAAGTTATATCAAATTAGGTCCATAAATAAAGGTGACTAGGGATGACAACATTTTTCTGAGAATAACAACTGTGACCTTGAC
Source organism: Ctena decussata (assembly GCA_963989385.1). Lineage (NCBI taxonomy): Eukaryota > Metazoa > Mollusca > Bivalvia > Lucinida > Lucinidae > Ctena > Ctena decussata. Next base: position 67,041,741 of record OZ022510.1, on the reverse strand, counting down.
CTTGTCTCTTAAATGCTGGATTGCCCATTTGTCTAAGATATTGTCACACTTTATATCTATGAAAAGTTATATCCAAATCAGTCAATAAATAAGGGGCTAGAGCGATGACAAAGGTTTTTTTTTCTAAAATAGCAACTGTGACCTTGACCTTAGACCTACAGTGCTAAATAGATATTGTCATACTTAACATTTATATGAAGTTATATCAAATAAGGTTATAAATAAAGGTGCTAGAGGAAATGACTTTTTTTTCTAAATATAGCAGCTGTGACCTTGACCTTGCCTTTTAAATGCTGGCTTGCCCATTTATCTAAGATATTGTCACACTTCACAATTGTGAGAAGCTATATCAAAATCTGTTAAAAAATAAGGGGCTAGAGCGATGTCAAAGTTTTTTTTCTTTCTAAAAATAGCAACTATGACCTTGAGCTTAGACCTACAGTGCTGAAACACAAACTTGTCCAAGATATTGTCATACTTAACATTTATATGAAGTTATATTAAAATCACTCTATAAATAAAAGCGCTAGAATGATGACAAAGTCGTTCTAAAAATAGTAACTGTGACCTCGACCTTGATCCTACATGTACCAATGTGAAACGCAAATTCATTCATGGTACTGTCATATCCAATATAGCTGTGATGTGATATCAAATTAGGTTAATAAATGAGGTGGCTAGAGCCATGGCAATAGCTGAGTTGTACATAAGGCACGAAAATATGGACAAAAAAGGGTGTCATTTAAGGGGACATAATTCGTTTTCCGTTATGCACATGTTCAGTGCATGTTTAAACTGTGTTGCAAGTTTCAGATCCCTGCATCAAATACTGTAGGAGGAGTTGCGGAGACAGGGACAGTAGTACAAAGTGTGACGGACGTACAGATGTACGAACGTACGTATGGAAAAGGGCAAAACTCTTCGTGGCGGGGACATGCAACTTTCGCTGCCTTAATCCTTCTCTGATTCTTAAAAAAAGGTGCCCGTTTACTGCTAGGTCGATAAAGAATTTATATATATATATATCAGTCTCTAGGTGGTCCAATATGAATTCGAATCCGCAACCATCTTCACCATAGCCGAACGCCTCTAACCACTCGACTACGCATCGAAGAGAGAAAAAATAGTATAAATGATTAGCTTATATTGCCCTCTTTTTCCACCACCCAAATATAAATGTTTAGTTTAAACATATTTTATTGACCTCTTATAAACATACAAATGGGTTGGACCACAAGTTCTAACAACATTAATTACGGTCCGCCCCAATAACGTGTACTTACAATACTGCTAAGTAGACAACGACATAGAAAAAACTGTACATTTAAACAATAAATATAGTAAAGTAAAGAATGAGTAATGAGAAAAATAGTCAGAATATGGAAGAATAAGTGAATAATACTTGCTTAAATAATCAAAATCTAAATATAATAATCATCATATACCTTGGGCTGAAAAAGGATCCCGTCAGCGCCACGCATGGCACAGGCCACGCTAGCCAGCTCAAGAGCAATCCTTCATACGGTCCCTGGTAGTCCGATAATCGGACTGACATGGACCGCTAAAGGACCGCAACCAAGACAAAAGACCGCACTGACCTACCATGATCGGCGATGACAGGACCCCTCCACAGCCGAATGCACAGGATGATAAAGCAATATGTTATTAAACAGAGTAAAATGAAGAATAGAAAGAATTTAGTTTAGTTGCTGCTGCATCCGACTCCCAATTCACGACCGCGCAAATCTGTTGGTAGACAAAGGCTGTTGCTTTATACCTGAAAGAAAAAAAATAAAGTTATGAACATAAAATAGCTATTGAAAAGTAAACTGTGTGTTAACAAAATACTGACTATTGGTTTTAATTTTAATACAATCACCTTCTTTCCCATACCACAGAGTCACAAACACAAAAGGCAAAGAGCACACCAAGTGATCCACATCATAAATCACAAAATGTGCCCCAGGCCTTCCCCTGTCCCCGGCTCAATGTCACGAAGAAGAAAATAATTGTCGGTTCTTATAACTAGATTTTATAATAATTATTCAAAACGTCTGGTTGATTTTATGTATTGATTCACAGCGAGAAACAGCTCTAAATTTTCCGTTTCCCCTAGTCTATCTGAACCGTATAAAAGCATATTCAAATTAAGTGGATGGAACGGTCTAGTTGAATGAAACAGAACTAAACGGTGTTCAACATATCTCTGACACTTGAAAAAGTAATGCTCTGCATCTTCTACACCATCTCCACAGTCACAAATTGAATTAAGTTTAAGATGGTTTATAAATAGATCATGATTCAAATTGCTACACTTATTCCTTAATCTAGCATGATATACAGAAGAACGTCTATCGCCTTGATTATAATATTTCGGCACTTTCATTGTTGTAAAGTAAGACTGTTTTAAAGTTCTTTTAAAAGCTTCCAACGATTGTAAATTTCGCACAGTTAAAGGCAGAGTATTCCAAAATTCTATCGTAGACGGTATAAAAGATTTAGAAAATAATTCAGTTCTTCTTCTTACTATACTAACATCATTTGCATTTCTTAAGTTGTAGTTTGTTCTCTCCGCCACTAAAGGCGGCAACAGACTGTATAAATATTCCGGTGCGTACCCATTTTTTATTTTAAACATTGTAACTAATTTTTGAAAGAGACGTCTATCTGAAAGGGAGAGCCAACCTATTTCTTTGATGAGATTTTCAATAGACACAGATCGGGTAAGGCCCGTTACTAATCGCGCTGCCTCGTACTGAACTTGTTCCAATTTTCTCTTCTCATATAAAGTACAGCCATCCCAAACCACTGCTGCATATTCTAATAAAGGTCTTAAGTATGATAAGTAAATCTGATTTAAAGCTTTTCTACCTAACCTAAATTTTAAACTTCTCAAAATACCCAACATTCTTGATGCCGAAGCTAAAATATTATCTATATGAGTATGCCATTTACAATCACTACTGAATGTAAGACCAAGGTGTTTATGGCTGTCCACAAATACTAATTCTGTGTTATCAAATAACAAACGAGGTTCACCTGCAGCGACATTTGAAAACAGAATAGCTTCCGTTTTATTCGGATTAAACGTAACTAACCACTGTTTTGCCCAAAACGCTATATACCTTAAATCATGATTTAAAATACCTTCAATGTCCTTTAAATTTGACGATGAAAAAGCTATTGAGGTGTCATCAGCAAATAATCGGGTGATACTTAAAAGATTTTCAGCTATATCGTTCACATAAATTAAGAAAAATAATGGGCCTAAAACAGAGCCTTGGGGGACTCCGGCAGACAAGAACTGAAAATCAGACATTGAAGAACCTATAAATACTTTTTGTTTTCTTTGGTAAAGATAATCAGATATCCAATGAAGGAGGTCCCCACGTATGCCATTTTGCCTCAATTTGAAAATTAAACCCTTATGCCATACACGGTCAAACGCTTTCGAGATATCACAGAAAACCATACATGTATGTTGTTTCGTATCTATACTCTGACATATTTGGTGATAAATATCAATTAAGTGATAGACTGTTGAATGGCCCGGAATAAACCCAGATTGATAGGGATAAATAAGATTGTTCGTTTGAAAGAAATTATACAAGTATTTAAAAACCACTCGCTCCATTAGTTTACCAACCGTACTCAAAAGTGATACTGGTCTATAGTTAGATGGCATTTCAGAAGGGCCTTTCTTATGTAGTGGCATTACCATTCCAGATTTCCAAAGTGATGGAAATTTGCATTCTCGAAGTGAGCGATTATATAGTATGCATAACGGCTTTTTAATCGTATTACATGTACCTTTTAGAATCTTATGACTTATTTGATCTTCGCCTGACGCCTTATTTACTACCAAGGTTTGAATAACGTCTGCAATTTCCGATTCCGATATCTGTATGGAATGCAATGAACTTTCCGTCTTTTGACTAAATATAGGTAAGTCAATATTAGAATCATCTACAGATGATATAGACGCAAAGTATTTATTCATGCAATTTGCTTTTTCTAAATCTGTAAAAGCATATATATTTTCTCCCGATGGTGTTTTAGTCTTTAATGGCGGTATCTTTTCAGAATTTTTATTAGATTTAATAAAATATTTAATGAGTTTCCAGTATAATTTTGGATTATTTATATTAGCTTCAATGATTGCATTTTCAATATTGTTATAAAACCTCTCTTTAGCGTGTTTCTTTAAATTATTAACTTTGTTTCTTAATTGTTTATATTTATGCCAATCTTCATTTTTGTCCGATTTTGCTGCTTTTCGTTTCATACGGTCCCGCTTTCTCGAAGTTGTACGTATAATGCTATCATACCACGGTTTATCATTTGGTCTAATTGTTACTTCTTTACCTGGAATGCATTCTCGTATCAAGTTTTTTAAACAGATTGTAAAATTCTGACATGCAGTATCAATATCATCATTATTCAAAAATTCCCAATTTGTATTTAAAATTAAAGTATTAAGCTTTTCAAAGTCTCCCCTATTATAAAACCAAACCATTCGTTTATATGAATTGTCATGTTCATATGTAAATGAGATGAAGACATATGTAGCAGTATGATCAGATACCCACTCACTAACGTCAAGAGTACCGAAATCAAAGACCTTCATCGAATCGTGAACAACAATCGGATCAAGAAGTGTTTCAGACTGTGCTGTTTTCCTCGTTGGCATAACGATTAAATTAAGTAAATTATTTAAAGTCATTACATCTTTTAGATAGTGATTTCTAGGATTTAACTGATCTTCGTTTAGATCTCCAACTATTATCAAGTTACTCGATATTTCCATACCTTTTTCAATAACGATATTAAGCCGATCCCAAAAAGATACCGGTGTGTTCGGTGGTCGATAAATAGTACTTAATAAAATAGACTCACCTTTATGAAAAATTTCTATCCACAAAGATTCTTCTAAGTAGCATTCTAGTTCCATCTTTCTAGTCGTTGTCAGCCCCTGAGATACATACACAAGAATTCCTGAAGAATGGGGCGAAACATCTTTTCTGTATGGCACTGAATGAAAACCGTCAATAAATATATCATCATTACTAACAATGTCGCTTAAGTGCGTTTCAGTGAAACAGAGAATATCAAAATCATTAAAATTCTCTTCTATATAATTTAATTTATTTCTGATACTCCTTATATTGAGATGAAGGATAGACAAACTACATGTATTAGCAGTTACTGCTGAGTTCGATTCCGAATCTGGTCCTGGGTTTTCGGAGACGTCTCCCGACATTAAAACTAGAAGAAGAACAACTACTGAGAATTCTAAATTTACCATACTCAGGTAAAGAAGCCTAATAATACTTTGTAGAACATATGCAGATGTCTTAAAAAGAGAAAATAATCTATTAATAAATTCTGCTGGCCAAAATTTTGTTCGTTTCATTAGTCTCACTTTAAGCGCCAGAGTCTTACCATAGAAAATCCCAATGACCGAGCGCCAAGCCTGAATATCGATTCCCATTATCTATTAGGTTTTAAAATTAAGCGACTTAACACAGCACTCGGCCAAATACTTACATTCAACCATCCGACGGAAATGGGAGCCAAAAGCAGCAGCACGGAACTATACATAGTTGACTTTGGACAGAAAGACAAGGAGAAAGAGATGAAATGATAAGAAAAAAACAAATACAAAACGAAAAAAAGTATTTCCAGGTATAGCCTCATAATTGTTTGAGACTCATTGGGAATTTGTGACATGGAAAGTTATAAGTTGGAACTGGTAAGCTATTTGTTCACAATTAAAATATCTCAGGTATAAGTGGAAAAATATATATATATGCACATACTCTGATAGATCAAGTGCTGTCAAACTTACATCAAGAAATGTAGTTTCAATTCTCTCCTTACTATTTATAAAGAAAGGATATTTAGTTAACATAATTTATCAGCGTCACATGCAATTTACCTAAGTTTTAGAATCAGCCACTGAGCAGGTACCATGCTGCATGCACAAACGTTGCCTCAGACTCAGACCAGCAGGCGCATCCGCGCCGCCTCATCAGAGACTTCTTATCTTAGATAAGAAACATTAAAATAAATAAAAAAGAGGAGACTTCTGACAGGCCACACAAATGCCCGGGCTGAAGAGCGGCCCTTGCAACGCGTGCATGACGCAAGGCACCCTCAAGGCGGCACGTCTGACATAAAAAATGGCTAACACATATGAAAATCATTTTAGGTCAAAACTGTACAGCCACGCAAATAATCGATAGTACTACCGTAAAGACTCTTAATACTTGAACACTTACGACAGTCAAGGTAACCGCCCTAAAATGGAACAGTTTGGTTTGATAATGCAATTATGTGACATTTGAGTTAGAAAATATTGCAGATCCCGACCAGACTGCTCTAAATAGGAGCAGTCTTGTCTGGATCTGCACCGCTTGTTCAAACCATTCCGTGTCTACACCATACTTCTTAAAGCAAACTTAATACTAACGTATTTTGTGATGTTCAAGATCAGACGGTTCACAATTGGCGCAGTTTATATACCTACATGTACGAATCATTTAAGCGCATGATCAACTTAGAAAACGCATAATTTATACAACTGTACCAAACCGTATCAATAACTCATAATAATATTAATAATGATAATAATAATAATGGTACGACACAGAAACCTAAGGCAAAGGGAAGTCACTTCTTTGCCCGCATTCCAATTGTGGATCAACTCCATTATGAAAGAGTTTGCTCCCCTTAGGAGCAAATTCTTTCATTCAAGATTAGAGCACACAGGGAAGCACTCAGCTAGGGAAGCAATACATGAAACCACAACAGTTGTCTCCCTTAGTAAAAATGACGAGAAAAACATGGAGATATATCCCTACACCTTAAACAACAACCAGTGATAATAAAAAAAAAAACAAAAAAAAAAACGATATACACCCAATAGAACAGACTATAACTAGATCCGATCAGACCCGGTCATTACTCAAACTATCAAGCTGTCGCTCAAATGCTCCATGTCTGTCTGAGCACCAGACTGGCATGGAGCGCAGCATGTCACTCCCAAACCTGTTCCAGAACCACAATTATCTCGATCGGGTATGCTCGGAAAAATTAGTTCACCAAAATATTACCCCTATGTACATTCTTTAACCGTACAAAACAACAACCAGAGAAAGAAAACCAAAACTTTGGCAAACCAAACGTTTGATGACGTTGCTCCAGATAAAAATGGGTGACGGGGACAACTCTGGGACAACTCTCCACACCCTAGCAAAACCACATGCAGTGACCCCGCACCAAACCCGTCTCGCCGAGACAGTTCTGTTGAGTGGCCACAACATATGCTCTCATTGAAAAACTAAAATAAACAAAACATCCCAGATCCATCCCAAAAACTCCACCCACTCTGGAGCCCTGGATAGCCGCCTAAAAAGAACATGTTTGGCATTATAACATTCACCATCAGGCCCACGGGTATCAGATACCTGCAGATATTAGTTAAGATAGTGTGGCAATCAATCATTAACCCGTCCCCAGACTGGAAATCGTTCTCGTGACAAATGCAAACAGTGTAGACCCAGCTCAGACGCCGAGTCTGATCAGGGTCATCACTGTCTGCACCTGTCAAAAACGGGTCAAGGACCTTGCGTATATTCAAAATGTTCGCTCAAGCACTATGAACCACTAACTGGCCCGTAGGCGTCTTTAGGCCCCGCATAAAGGGACGCAGATAAAAGTATTTGTAACCGTAGTGTTCTTTTAAGCAGAGGGCCTCTGCACAAACTTGCTCCTTTAAACAAGCAAAAGTAAAAAAACAAAAAAACAAACCAAAAACAGACTTTAGATCCTGCTGTATATCTCACAATTAATTGGGTCTAACCTACCGGGCACACAACACGAAATCAACACTGAATCAGCGCTGAATCAACGTTCTGACGTTGAACCAGCGCCGATTCAATGTCGATTTGACGTTGTGTACCCGCAGAGAAACTATAGAAAATAGTTATAAAATGTAAGTTGATAAGTCTAAGTTCGTAGGTCAAAAGTTATAATTGCGGAATTGAACAATGTCGTGAAATCGATTACCGAGGTAAAGGAACACTTGCTGGGTCAGTTGATTCGATTGTTGCAGGTCTGCGAAGCAGCTTCCTGATATCCCCTCTAGTTGTAATTCGCATTGGATTGTCGTCCTTGTTACGTTTGGCAAATACAATCCCGTCTCGGGTCCAAAATCCGAAAATAGATTTCTTGCCATACTGTTCATCCATAAGAATTTTCACAAGCTCATGATTTGATTTCGTTAAATCTTCTGTTATGAAGATTTTATTAGGGTTGTTTTTAAGCTTCTTCTTGTTCATATATACACGGCGTTTGTCGTGATATCTCGAAAATTTTACTAAAATTTGCTTTTTCGAGCGGCCGACAAAGTGACATCGCTCAACATCACTTGGTGAAATGGGATCTAGTTGGTTCAGAATGGCTGTAGCACCTATGGTAGCGGGGTCTTGCACTAGCACATGATTGTTGATAAAGTGTGTTACAATTTCAATCATCTCATCTTCTAATCTAACATTTGCATTAATTCGCAGATTGTTTATTCGTAATGAATTTCTTCTCCCATATTGTTCCATATTGTTGACTTGGTATTTCAAATCCTCATTTTCAATATATAGCTGTTCAAAGTCAGACTCTAACTTGATGGTTTTGGAGGTGACATTTTCCAAATCATTTTCTAGCTGCGTGATTTTCCTGTTATTCGAGTCAATCAGCGTTTTTTGTTCATCAATCAGCTTACTTTGGGACTCCACCGACTTACAGAGTCTATCATTGGCCTCTAACATAGGAGTGACAACCGTATCTTTCATACCAGTGATAGCCGCACTCACCGAATTTTCTATTATTGGAGTCATAAGTCTAGACATCATCGGTACAAAAGATTCTAAAAATGACTTCTCTTGAAAAGTTTTAAATACCATGTCGGAAAACGATTTAGCCTCAGATTCTGACGGGTCCGGTTGTTCTAAAGAAAACCTCTTAAAGACTGGGACTTCCGACTCACTCCCCGTAGAACCCCTTTCGTCGTACTTCCTCTTATCTTTCTGCGTGCTGATATTTTCCCCTTCCCCTTCCCCAACAAGTTCAAGCTCACTATCGTCGATACCTGACTTATCCATCGGTTGCGACATAATGTTTGTGACGGTTATACTGTTATATCAATTATGTCAGTTTTGTCAGTACTCATGCACTCATGCACTATAACGTTATATATGAATCTACCTGTGCACACCACATGTACAAAAGACAGGTAAAAAGTTAATTGTTGATAAGTCACTCAATACAGTATCAATTCCCAAGAATTTCAAATATTTGACAGTACCTTATTCCTATTCCTTCCATGCTATTCCATTTTAATTTTCAAATCATAAAAACCCACAAAAACCCTCAAAGAATCGAGAGCTCGTCACACGCGACTATTTGCCATATGCGCCATTGTCTATCAAATATAAATGATTAGCTTATACTGCCCTCCTTTTCCGCCACCCCGTTGCGTTAGCTCAGTGAGTAAACGTCACAATCAGACGTCACGAGCATTTCCGGAGCTGTAGCAGTTAAACAAGACCAAATGTAACGATGATCTGTATGTAGGTTCAGCTTATGGGGCTTTTGACAGATTTGCTGTGACCCAAACAGAAGAACGCTATTGGATGGCCGGCAATCCAATGTCGTGTAAATGTCAAAGAGCTTTCTTAGAGAATTCCGTGAACTTTCGTGCCTTGTTTATTTGCCACAATTTCGGAGCCGAACATGACACAGAAAGTCCACATAAGATTTAGGATGCGAAGCCACTGGTTGATTTATCCACCATGTATATTGGTTTCTCGCCTTCCCTTTCCATTTTCCATTTTAACCACCAGTCCATTTGTTAAATGACCCCAATATGGACTCCGGTGTGTGGAAAGTGAAGGCGCGACTTTTAACACGATTTCAAATTGCCATGGACAATCTTGCAAACCCCATTCTCGACACACATGCACACACAAAGAAACATTGTTAAGTTCATTGGATCGCCTCCTTATGAGAAATTCTGAATTTGAATGTATTAGATAATGGAGATTTTGTATGAATTTATCACTTTATTAGTTTGACTTCTTTTCTTTTCATTCTTTTGGAATATTTTTGCTTTTTACATGTTCTTGCTGTATCGAACAGTTTCTTCCGTTGTCTGTCGCCTTTCTCGAGGTGCAAGGGATGAGGTGGCTTGGTGGGAGACGCCTGCGCTCGCGAGAAAATGCGTAGGCGTCTCTTACCAGATGTCTGCAGCTGCTGTGTCTCGGGGAATACGACAGTGTGTGGCTTGGAGTACATCGCTCGTTGCCTGTCGCACTAGATTCGGTATAGTTACGATTACTCTTTATTATGTAGCGTGTGTGTATGCAGAGTATGGATCCACACAAATTCTGGGTAAGTTCTCTTTTAACATTATTTTTACCACCCTTCATAATTTTATACTTTAAAAATCATTGGATTTTCAAGGATACAATGTCAGTCATAGTAATGGGAAACCATTAGCTCACACGGCGGCAATCGAAAACGCTTATGCAGTCGAAGAACGCGGATCAAAAACCATTAGAAAAAGCGTTTTCGATTGCAAATTGTCGCCAATTTGCAATCGAAAACGCTGTTCCTAACGGTTTTTGCTCCGCGTTAATCGATTGTAAATAGCGTTTTCGATTGCCGCCTATCCGGTGTGTAGGTGGACCACGGTGGTCGTGACTGAAAATATTGGTGGTCAGGTACCAATCGTGATCCTGTAACAGAGTTAAGATGGAGCTGATATTCAGTCTGAAGCCAGACTTATTGTCGTGAAGCAAACTGCAGTTTGTCGCATATAACATCCATGGTGTACCGATACACTTTATATCGAGTAGATGGCATCACAAAAAAGTCCATTTTGGGACAAGAAAACTTCAAAAGTAACGTCGTTTAAATTATTTATATTTTATTTAATTAAAATTTCCTTACATATAGATAGAAATAGTTTTGATGCTTGTTTCAATATTCAATTTCACAAGTCATAATTCTATTTCAGTCTTCTTTTCTTTTTCTTTTTATTTTTTTTAATCAGTCCTTTCGATTTGAAACACCGGGGACCAGCACATATGTATAATGTTTCTCGAACAGGGGCGTAACTAGGGTCAATTTCATGATACGCACAACCATTTTTATATGCTCTACTTCTTGAAAGGAAAGCTAGTATATAAGCCACTTTGGTAATTGGTATTGAAATCGTGTCTAATTTATAAAATTTCAGCATGCAAATAAGCAGGTGCGTTTTGAAATTTTGTCAATTTTGACAAAATTTCAATACGCACTTGCGTATTTGCCGTATACGTAGCTACGCCCTTGTCGAAAACACTGGGTTCTAGGTAAGGCTTCCTTTTGATGGAATATGGTTTCTCTACTAATTTTAATCAACAGCTACTGACCCCTGCACCAGTAATCCGTGTGTGACAGGAAGCTGTATCAGTCTAGGGGGCGGACAGTTCAAGTGTAACTGTACTGATGGGTGGAGTGGCAGTCTATGTAACACAGGTAAGCGATCTGATGTTGTGTTTAATGCGAATGGGTACTCTTTCAGGGAAAGCAGCTCTTTCATTTTCATTTTGGACAGCCCTTGTCATTGGCGTCAACTCTTATAGGGAAGAATTTGCTCCTCTGGAAGCAAATTCTTTCATTTAGGCGTAGAACCCATTTTGGAAGGGCTAAGTCATCCAGGAAATCAAACAGGATGTCACAAAAGTTGTTTCCCTTCGTTAGAGTGGTAGCATAATATCATACACCTTTAAAGCAAAGCGGAGTTTCCAGACCGGGTTTTAGCTCTGATGAATGCAGTCCAACGGAACTTTTTGCAGGCCGCATTATACATTTTCCATGGATCAATAGATTCTTGTTATTGCCAGCTTTTGAAACTATGATAGCAAGCGGGTTCTGGTGGAAAGATGACAACGTATAATTGACTGAACGCATTTGAAAGTAGATGTGAGTCGCGACACGAGAAAACCAAAAAAAAAGTGGTTGTGCCCCCAGCGAAGACTCAGATCAGCCTGGTCATCCGCTCAGTCTAGCCAGAGTCTTCGCTGCCCGCATGGAGCTAGCTTACACCCTTGGCTAACCTTTAAGCGCACAGCGAAGACTCTGATCAGACTAAGTGGATGCCCAGACTGATCTGAGTCTTAGCAAGGCACAATGCCACATTGTTGGTTTTCTCGTGCACGACTCATAGGATCAGTAACATCCAAATCACGAGCTGCCGCTGCTAGCCTCAGCAGCAGCTGCTGATAGCCTCGCAGCAGCTGCTGGTAGCCTCGCAGCAGCTATTGACGTTTTACCCAGTAAGTTTGGTTTTAGCCCACTTTCTAGGAACGATCGGCTCGATATAGGTAAGTGTTCTTGTAAGGGCTGTAAAGCCCAAAATAATAATGACAAATGATAATAATAATAATAATAATAACGTCTGTGTTTGTCTATGCGCAAAAAGATGAATAACTGTAGTTGCAGTTATACAATAATAGGATTTATCTTTCGCAGGCTTCTCCCTTGTGCCTATATATAGTTAACAAACATGTTAACTTATTTCCTTTGCGAGAATAATATATACTAGAATGGAATAGCTACAAAAATAAATTTAAAAAAAAAATCAAAAAAAAATCTATTTCCTTGGCAAAGATTAAAACATGGTACATATAAGAGACTGAACTGGAATAGTTTGCTTCCCTTACATACCAACAAAATATAATAAGCTTCTAAATTATAACTAAAAAAAAATAAAGGTGTACCGTATTCGACCCGTTTAGCGCACTGTAACCATTAAATACTTTCAGTAGACATTCTTCCTAATAAACGCACATTTCAAAGAATTATTATATATAGAAATAAACTGAATCAGTAGAGAAAAGCTGCATATAGTAATGCAGGATGGAGATGCTTTGTAAGTGAAAACTGTAAGATTTTATAGTGTTTTCAGCACTTGTAACAAGCAATCAAAGGGATAAACCAGTAAAAATATGTGCGCTAAAAATCATATGCCTCAGAACTTCCCATGATCTGCGCTTATTGGGTCACGTGCGCTAATAGGGTCGATTACAAAATATAAATTTGGACGGCTGTGTGCAACTATAGTCATAGTTACGTATCGCTGACCACATGGGGAACGTCGTTAGGAGAAGAGAGGAGAACAAAACAATATACATAGGACTTGGACGAACACACGGCGCCAGGGGTGTGCAACTATAGTTACGTACGCACTTGGCGAACGTCGTTAGGAGAACTGAAACAGAACAGTACATAAAATCCAATGTCGTTACAGGCCCGTCGCCGAGTAATAAAAACTGGTCCGGCGGAGGATAGCAGCGAGTGCCGAAGGCACGAGAGCGGGAGAGCACGAGAGGGGGATTTCCCTCTCGTTAGGGGGGTTCGGGGGAGCCCCCCCCCCCCCCCCCCCCGAGAAAACTTTTGATTTATGGGTGTCTCTATGTGCGTTTTAAATGCATTTTTGGATGCGTTTGGGGCCAAATTTCAGTCGTTTTGGTCACAAAGTTTTGCTAGTTAAATACGAAAAAGAACAAACGTAAGACTCAAGAAGATCTTTAACAACTATTTCGACCCCTCTGCGAGTCTCATCAGGCGCTGGCATCAATTTCTGCGTTCGAGCAAAATTAAGCCAGATACAGATATAATGCCCACTATAGTTGTTTTATTTTTGTTTGTTTTATTTGCCGATAGGCCAACATACAGAGATGACAAAACGCGAGATCTTTTGCTTCATCATAATGAAGCCACGGCCTACTGTCAAACCTAGACGGCTGAAAACTTCTCTGCTCCGGCTTTTTTTTTACACCAAATGTTCGTTGTGGGAACCGAAAAGTCTTGCGCTGATTTGGAACAGGCGGCACTTGTATATCCATTTAAGGAATGAATTTCATTTTTCTGAGGTTTATCGAAGTGTAAACTACATTGGGTCACGTGCAAAGTGAATGAACCCCGAAGGGGTTCATGTAAACTTTGCTAGTGACCCAATGTAGTTTTCACTTCGATAAACATCAGAAAAATTAATTTCATTGCTTATATTTACATTCGTTTCAGTCAAATCTTTCATGAAAAATCTAATATAAGCGCTAAAATTGAAGCAGTAAAACATGTACACGCAGTTTTATCTGCTAACAGCAGAACGGCATGCATGACGTCATGACGTTGCTGACGTCCAATCAGTTTGTAGAGAGCCATTGTTTATTTTTACGTCATTGACGTCGCGTGGCTCAATGTAATTATTGGAATGTAAACTACATTAGGTTCCAATGGTTTACTATAGGGCTTTTCAGTAAATACACCAAGAATGTAAATATAATGGAATAACAACATTGACATGGAACTTTCGGTACAGTCTCAGGACTTAGAATGCTCATAAATGTTTTATAATACTTTGTCGCTCGACATGTTCTTTGACTTAGAATAATTAGAAAAATACATTGAGGGGATTAAAACTTTCTTCTGTTGCGCCGAGAAAAAACATGACGCTGTATTTTGTTTTCATACCATAGTTGGCATACAAAAATCATACCGAGGAAGTTCTTTAATACATTCACGATCAAAGAGTTTATCATGTCTTTGATAAATCGTCCACTGAAAACAATCCTTTAACGATTATGAAATTAATCAAGCAGGTGTCATTATAATAACTGCGGAGGTTTGCATGGTGTGTGACTGCATGTTTTCACACCTCGGCCAGGTTTATAGATGACACTAGCAACGAGGGTCATTCATAATTACATTGATAAATTGCGGCACTTTTGATGATGCGATTCAATAAAATAAAAGGTCAACGCAAAGAAAAATCGGCTGCAAAGAAAAAAATGGTACGGCAGATAACATACTCGGCCAAAAAAAGAGGTCCGGCGCTCGCCGGACCTGCCGGAACGGCGACGACGGCCTTGCGTTACGAGAATTGAAATACACATACAATAAAATCCAACAGATGGAAACCGCTGAGCCACTTCGGGAACATCGTTACGAGAGATGAAAAAAATCAGCAGTGCGAATGCAGGTTGGGGTGGGGAAGGAGACATTTTCAGCACTCTTTTATTTGGTTGATTCATGTAAAAAATGCTGAAAAATAAAGTTTATCATATATCTCAGCCCTGTCTCGTAGATCACACCTGTAATCTCTTTCATCGGAAATTTGTGTTACAACAATAATTCTGGAGAAGCAAGAAATTTTGCTGGTCAAATAAAAGTATTTGCTTGCCCAGTGCGTAGTGAGCAAGTAGAAAATTGTTACATTTGTCAGGTCTTGGTCAGCCCATTTATTGATATCACTTATTCAAAGAATGGATATCACAACTTCGAATTATGGACGTCAAATATCCGATTTTATGGATATCACCAATTCGAATTATGATATCACTAATTCGATTTATGGATAGCCATAATTAGAGTTATTGATAGCTATGGGCAGTATTATGGAAATACATATGAGCCGCGACACGAGAAAACCAACAATCTGGTTGTGCACCCAGTGCAGATTCAGATCAGCCTGGGCATTCGCCAAGTTTGATCAGACTGTTCGTTTAGTGCCCTAAGGGTCTTAGCTACCTCCATGCGGACAGCGAAGACTCTGATCAGACTGGGCGGATGCCCAGGCTGATCTGAGTCTGCGCTGGGTGCACAACCAGATTGTTGGTTTTCCCGTGTCGCGGCTCATATATGTAATTCGAAGTAGGGATATCCATATTTTGAATAAGTTATATCAAGAAATCGGGCTGAATAATTGATATCCATAATTTGAATAGTAAATATCCATAAATAATCGCAGAGCAGTCGTTATTTAAACTTATTATTTGTAACGAAGAATATCTGAAGCAGCGGCGGTCCGTTTCTTTTTACGCCGGCAGTGAGACCGGCCGCGGAGGGATACGATGTTTGTCGGCGACAGACGATGTTCGCCTGTACTTGCTATTGTGCGTCTTTATTTTAGACTGTTCAGATTGTCCATGTTTAGATCGTCCAATTCCGTGGTGGTACAACATTGTTTTACATGTAATTTGTACATATATATATATATATATGTTTATATGTAAACTGCCGATTTTTCTCTACCTATTTCTCCTCTCTGTGTATATGTTATCTGTATTGTTGTATGTAACAGTTGTAAAATCTCTGTCAAAGAGGAAATAAAGAGTATATATAATTCTAATTAGTGTTATACATAAACGGGCCCAAATATTGATATCCGTATACATAAACGGGCCCAAATATTGATATCCGTAACCCGAATTATGGATTTTACTTAATATTTGAATTATGGATATCTAATAATCTTAATGATTAATGGATATCACTAATTCGACATTGGTATCACCTATTTGATTTATTGATATCCATTAGTAATAAGTGATATCCGATATCCATAATTCGATTTATGACTATCCATAAATCAAATTATGAATATCCAAAAATCGGATTTGTGATATCCATGATACAAATTATATCTATTAATAATTATGATTTTTGGATATCCTGAGTTCGAATTATGGTTATCGATAATTCGAATTATGGATATCTATAAAAATATTGATGTTCATAATTCGAATTATCACTAGGATACGTGTACAGTGTTTGAGAGTCCGCGTATTATCTAATGTTATTAATTATTATAAATGAAATAAACTCAGAGTTAAATATGACCATAAACATCTTAAACAGCGTTGAATTAAAGTACTTATTACAGAAAACGTATCATAAAAAAACATGATAAAGTTGTCTCACAATACCGTAATACCGTTATATCGCAAATCCGTTTTTGCTCAGCTTGCAAGTTAATTTAAGGTAGGTCAATAGTACCTCTGGCATCAACTATCAACTGCAGCTGTACAGAAAGAAACAACTGCTGCTGCCTCTGAGACAACACCAGGTCCGCAACTTCAGCTGAGACTCCCGCAGAAGATTCTATAATTAGCTATTCAACATGACATTTATTTTTTCTCATCGTTTTTAAATTTTCCTACAGATCTTGGCCACTCTTTTCTCTTTTTCCCTCTCTTCTTATTTGCCTTTTTATTGCTCATTTATCCCCTGTTTTTAGTTTGGCTCTACTTGTTGGGTAAGATCAGCAAGATGTTTGAAAAAAAAGACAAGGTCAAAGTTAATTTTCAGAAGTTAATTTTTCAAGTTTATTTATTTAATTACAATTATTTTTTCCTGCATTTAGAGCTTCTAGTGTCATCTCAATGTATGTGCTTGAGGACTAATACTAAGAGCATGCAAGACCATGGTACTGGTATAAACAGAGAAATAAAAACAACAGAATCCTTGAATATGCAAGGTCGTTAGGGTTGTTCAGAAAGCCATTGTCAGCATCAACGAAAATAAATTATATATATATTTAGGCAGCAGCTGATGTCCCTCTGCTGCCATATATTTACGTAAGGTTTATTTTCTCTTTTTTCCTTCAAATATGTGTTTTCAGTGTAGACACAAAACTGTTTTGTTTGTTTAGGTACTCAAACTGGTGTTTGTTTTTTCACATAGCCACTTTGGGTGTTTTGCATGACAGATATGCGTTATATGTAGTTTAGGGCTCGCAACGAATTAAGTTACCTTTCAAATATCCCTTCGGGCACATGGGGCTTGATCAGCTTTGAGCCAACGTCGATTCGACGTCATGATATCGAATCGGCGTTGGTTCAATGCTGGTTAAGCATAGTGCCCGAAGGGATATTACAAGAAGAAGCGTCACACAGTTCTCGTCAATTTGCATAACAGATGTGCCTTATATGTAGTTTAGGGCTCGCAACGAGTTAAGTTACCTTACAAATATCCCGTCTGGCACATGGGGGTTTGATCAGCTTTGAACCAGCGTCGGTTCGACGTCATGATATCGAATCGACGTTGGTTCAATGCTGGCTAAACATAGTGCCCGAAGGGATATTACAAGAAGAGTCACACAGTTCTCTCCATTTTGCATAACAGATGTGCGTTATATGTAGTTTAGGGCTCGCAACAAATTAAGTTACCTTACAAATATCCCGTCGGGCACATGGGGTTTGATCAAGTTTGGACCAACGTTGATTCGACGTCATGATATCGAATCGACGTTGGTCCAATGCTGGCTAAGCATGGTGCCGAAGGGATATTACAAGAAGAGTCACACAGTTCTCTCCAATTCGCATGACAGATGTGCCTTATATGTAGTTTAGGGGTCGCAACGAATTAAGTTACCTTACAAATAACCCGTTGGGCACATGGGGTTTGGTCAGCTTTGAACCGAAGACGATTCGACGTCATGATGTCGAATCGACGTTTGTTCAATGCTGGCTAGGCATAGTGCCCGAAGGGATATTACAAGAAGCGCAGTTCTCTCCAAGCAAAGATAAGGTCTAAGTGGGATAGGTTAGGATATAGCTCATAGGAAAGAAATTAATAGTATTAATGATTAAGCGCTGGCCTACTGATCTAGCGGACCGGGTTCGAATCCCGCTTGAGGCGAGAATCTTTCCAACCATAAACAGGGTTCCATTGCACACAGCCTTTCATTATCATCGTCCAATCGTCCTGATATGACTGAAATACTGTTGAAAAGGACGTAAAATCGCAAGTCATCCATCCATCCATTAATGATTATTGACTCACATATTATTCTGTATTTATTAAGGTGATATTTAGAGGTTATTA
The DNA here is from genome assembly GCA_963989385.1 of Ctena decussata. Lineage (NCBI taxonomy): Eukaryota > Metazoa > Mollusca > Bivalvia > Lucinida > Lucinidae > Ctena > Ctena decussata. The sequence continues at coordinate 67,023,030 of OZ022510.1, read as the reverse complement.
TATGGCGGAGGTGTGCCTCTAAGTCATATTGGCACTGGATAGCAATATTGGTACCCAGTGCCAATATGACTTAGAGGCACACCTCCGCCATATCGAAGCCCGAGGGCCAATATTGGTACCCAGTGCCAATATGACTTAGAGGTACACCTCCGCCATATCGTAACCTTTTTATTACATACTTTATGCAAATATACAGATAGAAAGAGAACAAAGTTGAAATTCAGATGGAACACCATATTTTGTCTTGAGGCGACCAAAAGAGGCGCGAGTATGACGTTATTTATGACGTAACGTCAGCGTCATAACAAACGTCAGTTGGTAACGTTTTCGAAATGGCTGCGCCCTCGACAGTGTTTTTGGTTAAATATTTGCCCTTTTGCATGTTTCCGATTTTTCATGCAAGGAAACGGGTTAAAAACGAAAACGTAGGCGGAAAGCCGTTTGTAATTTCAAATAGATTTTGTAATTTCAAAGGAAATTAAGCATGAAATAAAACGCTGTTCACCTTAACAATCCAACATAGTAAACCGATGGGCAATGCAGCCCAATACAACAACGATGGGCAATGCAGCCGAAGAAAAAGTTTAGGATGGACAAAGTTGGAATTATAAGAGATGAATTCCTTTTTTTTGGAGATTTTATCGATGTGTAAACGCCGGCCTCACAAAATTAACATAAAGCTCTTCGGGCCTTTATTCAGTTTGTGAATGATTCGCCGGCATTTACACATCGATACCCCGCCCCGCCTACCGTCCCCGCAAAAAATAAATCATTCCTATAGTCAACAAAACAAACTCAAATGTTTCTGACTCTGAAACTTCCCGAAATCTAGACAAATTTCTCTCCTCAATCTTAGTTTCTAAGTCTAGATTTCGATCAGCTAAAGATCCCATCACCTCCGCCATTTTGAATAACTGGATAGAGCGTGTGAAAGGATTCGACCAATTAAAAAGAGGCAGTGCCAAAAATCCATATTATATGGAAAATTGGCACAGTCACGTGACTGTGCCTTTATGGATCCAGAAAATGTTAACGGGTGGCAATGGGAAATTTACTATGTAGATCTTATTAAGTATGTAATAATTATTGTACTACCTGTCACATCGTTTATATTTGTATTGCATGTATGTACATGTATATGCTCAAGGGCTACATAACCTATATAGCACTTGAATAAATATTCTTATTCATATATATATATATATATATATATATATATATATATATATATATATATATATATATATATATATATATATATATATATATATATATATATATATATATATATATAAACGCTACGGGAGAGAAAAGAATTTGTGATGAAACATTTGGTGGTGAGAGAGACACTTCCTGACACTCTTTTTATTGCAAGACTGACATCTTTTGATATTTTGTGCTGGGGCCTAATATTTGTTGTTTCTGTCAGAGAGTGGTTTTTCCCCCTTTCCCCCCGGAGAAATGGCTAAAGGAAAGACGGCTATATAGTGGATTGTCCGGACCTCATATAGCCACCTTTCCCCCCCATAGTCATTTTCCCCCACGGGGAAATCGGCTATTGGTGAATTTGGTATGGCTATTGGTATTTTGCGGAACGGACCGAAACGGAACGGAATGAAACAGAGACATTTTACGGAATTAATCGCATAAGAAATGTATCAGTACTTCAAGGGGGGTAATTAACGTGATTAATTCAAAATATCAATATGCAAATTTAGCAACCATATTTTTATAATAATCAATTATTACTAATTTAAGGAGCGAAAAAGTTGTGATTTCTTCCCATCGCAGATATTTATGTACGTACATGTACGCATGCAAGCTTACACGAACGGGTGCTTTGTCTAGTCATGTTTGATTTAGAAGGGTGTTTATTACATTGAAAATCATAATCGGATTTATGTCCCAATGGGAGTCGAGCCCACGACTCCTGCACGAAAGGCGAACACTACTCCAGGCACTCCGCTGCGCGCACGCACAGATGAACGCTTGTACAAATACTAAATTATACAAAATTACGCACACAACCACGTACACTCATATCCGTTTTTGGCTAACATGAAAAGCATAATTCCTACCTGTTTCCCAAAAACAAAAATAAGCCAGACCGATGGACACATGCATGCGGTTCTAGCATCTGTTATCCATCGATATTTTACGGACAGATACTCGTATTTCTGTTTCAGTTATCAACCTCACTATTATAATTGGAGCCTGAAGGAGCAAATTCCACTATGTAGCGTGTTTTCCTGCAATCATATTACCAGGGGGAAAATCCACTATAGAGGGGAAAAACGGCTATGCAAAAACACGTATAGTAGATTTTCCCCGGGGAAAATTGACTATATAGTCATATTTCCGGGGGGAAATTCTACTATATAGCCATTTTTCCGGTGGGAAATTCTACTATGGAAAAATCATAGTCATTTTTCCGGGGGGAAAGACTACTAGGGGGGAAAAGCTACTCTCTGACAGTTTCTAGTTGTTGATAGAGAGTGTTGCAACTTTTTCTACTTTGTTGCTGTTACACTGCTGTTCGTGGTATGATAGTGACAACTGATGCTGATGTTTTCAATATTCTTTTTCTTTTTTTAAGATTGATATATGCTGCCTGTGATAATGGTGTTATTAAAAGTGTCAGCCACTGTTTATAGTAAGGATTTAGGCTTATATCACTGTTTGTGCCGTGTGTAGTATTTGCAGACACTAATGTTGGTGGTTTGACAGAAGTAACATCTGCTGCTCCGCCAGTTTTCATAAGCAGATGCTGATGTTAGTACCAGAGACCACATCATCTGTCGATATTGAAGATCAGAGGGACATCAGGTGCTGCCATTAGTATTGAGAATAACTTTTGCTGCTGCTGTAAGTAAAAGCAATAGCTGCTGATGGCGAATCTCAGTTCCTGATGCTGGTGTCATAAGCAGCTGCTAGTGTTTTTTTTTTATAGTTACACCACCATCTGCCGATATCGGAGAACAGAAGGACATCAGCAGCTGCCATAATGTATTCAGGATAACTTTTGCTGCTGTTGTTGATGAAATCTTCAGCTGCTGATAATGTAGTCAGTTGCTGATGGTGGTGTCATAAGCAGCTCCTGATGTTGTTTATTAGTGACAGTGACACTACCATCTTTTGATATTGGAGAACAGCGGGACATTAGCTGCTGCCATAAGTATTTAGAATAACTACTGCTGTTGATGAAAGCATCAGCTGCTGATGGTGATGTAAGTTGCAAATGGTGGTGTCAGAATGAGCTGCTGATGTTATTATTAGTGACAGTGACCCTACCATCTGCCGATATCGGAGAACAGAGGGATATCAGCTACTGTCATTAGTATTGAGAATAACCATTACAGGATGCTGTTGATTAAGTATTAGCTGCTGATGGTGATGTCAGTTGCTGATGGTGGTGTCATAAGCAGCCGCTGCTTTTAGTAAATGACACTATCATCTGCCTATATCGGAGATCAGAGGGATGTCAGCTGTTGCCACTAGTGTTTAAAGTACATTTTGCTGCTGCTGTAAGTAAAAGCATAGGCTGCTGATGGTGGTGTCAGTTACTGATGGTGGTATCATAAGCAGCTGCTGGTGTTGTTTTTAGTGGCACCACCATCTGTCGAAAGCATTAGCTGTTGATGGTGGTTTTTAATTGGTACAATTGCTAATGCCGCAGTTGCAGTTAGTACGGCTTATCGCTTTTGTCTCTTTCTTTTCTGATGATAGAAGTAGCAGATTTTATGGGGTTTTTTTTAATTCACACGCTGCTGCAGCTGGTTGTAAAAGAGCCGCATCCTGCAACCTAGGTGGAGAGTAAGATTTGCTGTTGTTGTCTAAGGAGAGGAATAAAATAACTTCTACTGCTGTTAATTTGAAGATACAACAGCTGATGCTGTTGTCACAGGAAATATCACAGAAACCATCAGCATCAGTTTTCACTCGTTGATAAACAACAGCACAATATATCACTCTAGTCACGTACACCACAAGAAGTAGTGTCTCTCACTAAAACTTACTGCAGATATCACTCCGTCCACTGTCAGCAGCAGCTATCATCCTCGTAACAGATGGCAGCAGCAAAGGTTAGTTTCGTCTCCAAAAGCAGCTCCTGGTATCATGAGTATAACCACCAACAGATGGTAGAAAAAAGATATAATTCAAGCAGCAGCAACTGAAGTCACCCTCACTACTTTCCTTCAACAGCAGGCAGTCCACAAACAGATGACATATACAGATATGTAATCCAGCAGAAGCAACACCTGCCATTCTCACTACCTATCTTCAACAGCAGGCAGTTCATCAACAGATGGCAGATACAGATATTTAATCCAGCAGCAGCAACAGCTGTCACTCTCATTACATATCTTCAACAGCAGGCAGTCCACCAACAGAAGGTAGATACTGATATTTAGTCCAGCAGCAGCAACAGCTGTCACTTTCACTACCTATCTTCAACAGCAGGCAGTCCACCTACAGTTGGTAGATACAGATATTTAATCCAGCAGCAGCAACAGCTGTCACTCTCACTACCTATCTTCAACAGCAGGCAGTCCACCTAAAGATGGTAGATACAGATATTTAATCCAGCAGCAGCATTAGCTGTCTCTCTCACTACCTTTCTTGAACAGCAGGCAGTCCACCAACAGATGGCGGATACAGATATTTAATACAGCAGCAGCAACAGCTGTAACTCTGACCACCTGTCTTCAACAGCAGGCAGTCCATAAACAGAAGGCAGATACAGATATCTAGTACAGCAGCAGCAACAGCTGTCACCCTCACTACCTATCGTCAACAGCAAGCAGATGGCAGATATGGAAATTTAATCCAGCAGCAGCAACAGCTGTCACTCTCACTATTTATCTTCAACAGCAGGCAGTCCACCAACAGATTGCATGAACAAATATTTAATCCAGCAGCAGCAACAGCTGTCACTCTCTTTATCTATCTTCAACAGCAGACAGTCCACCAACTGCTTGCAGATACAGATATTCAATCCAGCAGCAGCAACAGCTGTCACCCTCACTACCCTTCTTCAACAGCAGGCAGTCCACAAACAGATGGCAGATACAGATATTTAATGCAGCAGCGGCAATAGCTGTCACTGTCACCACCTATCTTCAACAGCAGGCAATCCACAAGCTGCTTGCTGATACAGATATTCAATCAAGCAGCAGCAACAGCTGTCACCCTCACTACCCTACTTCAACAGCAGGCAGTCCACCAACAGATGGTAGATACAGATATTTAATCCAACAGCAGCAACAGCTGACACTCAGCTGCTGCTATTAGTAGTAAGAATAGCTTCTGCAGATGCGTTTGATAAAAGCATCAGCTGCTGATGGTGGTTTAGCAGTTGCTGATGGTTGTGTTGTAAGCAGGTGCTCATTTTCGTATTAATGACAACATCATTTGGCGATATTGGAGAACAATGGGATATCAGCTGCTGCAATCATGAGAAAGAATAGCTTTTGCTGCTTTTTATGAAAACATCAGCAGCTACTGTTGGTGGTTTGGCAGCTGTTGGTGGTGATGTGGTGGTGATGTGATAAGCAGCTGCTGATGTTAATATCTGCGACCACATCATTTGCCGATATGAAAGAACAAAAGGACACTTGCTACCTATAAGAAGTAAAAATAGCTTTTGCTGCATCTTTTGACTAAAGCATCAGCTGCTGATGGTTCTTTGGCTGCTGATGATGGCGGTAACATAAGCAGCTGCTGATGTTACTGTTAATTACACCATCATCTGCCGATATCGGAGAACAAAGGGACATTAGCTGCTGCGATCAGTAATAGGAAAACTTTTGATGCTGATTTTGATGAAAGCATCAGCTGCTGATTGCGGTTTGGCAGCTGGTGATGGTGGCATAAGCAGCTGCTGCTGTTATTATCAGTGACCACATAATCTGCCAATATGGAAGAACAGAGGGGCATCACCCGCTGCTATTATTAGTAAGAATAGCTTCTGCAGCTGCGTTTGATAAAAGCATCAACTGCTAATGGTGGTTTAGCAGTAGCTGATGGTGGTATCATAAGCAACAGCTCATCTCAGTATTAATGACTAATTTGCTGATCATTTGCTGATATCGGAACAGAGGGACATCAGCTGATGCCATCATGAGTAAGAATAGCTTTTGCTGCTGATCTTGATAAAAGCATCAGCAGCTACTGATGGTGGTTTTTGCAGCTGCTGGTGCTGGTGTCATAAGCAACTGCTGATTTTGATATCAGTTGTAAGGGTAGTATATACTTGGCAAGCAGAATTCTCGGTTGGAAGAGACTTATCACATAAATGGTTTATTAGGTGTGAATCTATAGTCTCCCTTGAAGCGAAATACTCAGAAAATTATGTCCGGAAAATGCTATTTATTGTGCAGTCTACAGGTTCAAAAGCCGTTCTTCAATTAGCAATATAATCTGCCTGAATTATGTATTATCTCATGTGCTTTCATTTTGTGTTGTTAGTATAATTTAGTTAAAACGGCTGAGAATTGGAAATTATGCTAATAAAGTTGGTATTTGTCTATAATATCTGGTTTATACTTATAATAATTTATATGCTACGGTAAAGTGTGATTGTATATTCTGATACAATTAATAAGTTTTCCAATAGATACCAAGTTTTGCCTAAGAAGTCGTTCTCAGGAACACAAGTAGGCCTACCATGTTTTTAGTCCAGGCAAACTGGCGATTTTTTCCCCAAACCCAAAACAAATTGCAACAAAAGCTTGTTTTGCATTTTTGTTGAGGACTAACATTCACATATGACATACCAAAAGTAGGATAAAATCGGATAATGCAAAATATATTTTTTCTGCAATTTTACATGCGCCTATTTGCGTCTTCAATATACCAATTATTTGTAATGTTTTATATGACATAACATTATTGCTGTGAGATTTATTTCTAAGAACATATTCTGCCTCTGCCAAATTTGAATCTACAAGCTTAAGATTGAATTTGACACATTTTGTTGTTGAATGTAAAGCCATCTAGGTCTTACAGTGGTATAAATTACCCCACCCACTTTATTCTGTCTTAAAATCTGATGTGAATTTTTGAAGGTCAGTAACTAAACTGCAACAAGAAACATGTCACACTGATGACTTAGCTTAGCATAAACGTGCTTCAGTTTAGAATACTGATCTCTGAAGGCATGGGAAGCCCGAAACAAAGGCACAAAGAGCAGAATACTACATGCATAATAACACAAACAGTGCAACATACTTATGAATAGTCTTTGCAAATCTCCTCGGCAGGATTTATGAAGGGGACCACTAAACATTGCTACGTACTAAAAACGAAAGTCTAGGCCTCATGGTTTCAGGGGAGATGATTTTTTAAAGATGTTTTCCCCATTATAAGTCTATGGGAGCTAATGACCCCTGGGGCGTGGCCAATTTGGACCCAAGGCATGGTTGGCAAGATTTATGTATGTGACAACTAAACATTGCTAAATACTAAATATGTAAGCTCTGGGCCTCATGGTATCAGAGAAGAAGATTTTTGAAGGTTCTTTAGCGATATATCTTTATATAAACAAATGACCCCCTGGGGTGGGGCCAGTTTGGACCCCAGGGGCTTGGTTGGCAGGAGTTATGAGACACTAAACATTGCTACATACTAAATAAATATATAAGCTCTGGGCCTCATGGTTTCAGAGAAGAAGAGTTTTTAAGTTTTCCCCATCATAGGTCTACGGAAGCCAATGATTGATCCGGGGGGAGGGGGGTTTGAATTTGGATCCCAGGGGCATGGTTGGCAGGATTTATGTACGTGACCACTAACCATTGCTAACCATTGCTACATACTAAATAATATGTAAGCTCTGGGCCTCATGGTTTCAGAGAAAAGATTTTTGATGGTTCTCAGCTATATAGCACTTTATCAACAAATGACCCCTGGGGTGGGGCCAGTTTGGACTACATGGGCATGGTTGACAGGATTTATACAGGGGGCCGCTAAACATTGCTACATACTAAATGTTTAAGCTCTGGGCCTCATGGATTCAGAGAAGATTTTTTTTAAGTGTTTCACTTTATTAGACTATGGGAGCTAATGCCCCTGGGGCGTGGCCAATTTGAACCGTAGGGGCATGGTTGGCAGGATTCATGTAGGTGACCCCCAACCATTGCTACATACTAAATATGTGCGCTCTGGGCCTCATGGGTTCAGAGAAGAAAATTTTTGAAGGTTCTTTAGCTATATAGCCCTATATAAACAAATAACCCCCTGGGATGGGGCCAGTTTGGACCCCAGGGACATGGTTGGTAGTATTTATGTAGTAGACCACTAAACACTGCTACATGCTAAATATATCAGCTCTGTGCCTCATGGTTTCAAAAATGAAGATTTTTTAAAAGTTTTTCTCGTCATAACTCTGTGGGAGCTAATGAGCCCTGGGGTGGCAAGTTTGGATCCCAGAGGCATGGTTGGCAGGATTTAAGTACGTAGCCACTAACCATTGCTACATACTAAATATGTAAGCTCTGGACCTCATGGTTTCATAGTGGAACATTTTTGAAGGTTCTTTAGCTATATAGCCCTGTATAAAGCAGTGGGCCCCTAGGGTGGGGCCAGTTTGGACCCCAGGGGATGGACTGGCAGGAGTGGTGTAGGGACCCATAAAACATTGCTAGATACTAAATATATAAGCTCTGGGCGTCATGGTTTCAGAGAAAAAGATTTTTTAAGTTTTTCCCATTATAAGTCTATAGGAGCTTTATGTTGCCATGGCAACCAGAGTTCCAATCTGATCTGTCCTTTAATCTTATGCAGTCAATCCCCTCCCCCCCTTCCCCCAACAATGCTACACAAATTTGATCAAGATTGGGCAGATAGTTTAGGAGGTATGTTTTAAAGAAACGACGACGGACTACAGACCAAGGCTATACTATAAGCTCACCTTGACAGATGAGATAAAACCTTAAAGAACATCCCATATTTTAACATGAAATTTCCGATTCCATGACCTTGACCTCAAGGTCACTGAGGGGGCAATGGTGTAAAACGTAAGATCATTGTTGCGACGATTTCCCCGATTATGGGAATTCAACAAAAAGAAATGAACTTCGAGTATAAGTTCCAAAATTTCGATTTATTAACAATACTGAGCCCTAACGATAATGGCGTCTTCACCAATCTTTCTTCAACTGAGCAACCTAGCAACAGACGTTAACGTTATTACGACGTTACGCAGTTGACGTAACGTCCAATAATGTTAGTCTCTAAAATAATCTCCACTCCATTTTCCCCTCCTCAAAATGCTGTGCTATTTTGATCAGTTTCCTTTTTTGCATTAAACAATTAAAGATTTAAAATACAAAAACGTTTCAATTGCGAACGAACATATAGGTCAATAAGATATAAAAATGTTTCTATAGTAGGCTTCTCTCCAGTATGGATTGACGAAATAAGAATGTCAAATGTTATCAGTTCCTTAATCTAGCCTACAAATCACATTCTAAGGGGCATAACTTTGTCACCGATCTCACTAAGGTACCATCTCCAATCTGGATCTTGGCGACGCGCACTCTTCCATCTATCCCTGGGTAGACCTTAAGAACCCGTCCAAGCGGCCAGTTTCCTCGTGACGTGTCTGGTGAAATAACTAGTACCACCTCTCCGACTCGTATGTCCCGATGTTCCCGATGCCATTTTTTGCGCACGCTGAGCCCCGGTAGCCACTCTCGAAGCCATCTCTGCCAGAAATGCCGGACCAGCTCTTGGATCCGGCGCCATCGCTTTCGGGGATTGAACTGGGTGTCATCCACGGATGTTGGAGCAAACTGACCCCCCATCTGTCCGTGTAGAAAATGGTTTGGCGTCAGTGGAACGTCGTCAGCCGGGTTTGCGGACTGGTATGTCAAAGGCCGAGAGTTTATCAGTCCCTCGGCAGCGATTATCGCAGTCATTAACTCTTCATCAGTAATGTCTGCGTCACCCAGTATGGCGTTGATCGCTCGTTTAGCAGACTTTATCAATGATTCGTGTATACCGCCGAAATGTGGCGCAAATGGTGGATTGAAATGCCACATTACTCCGTTGTTAGCGATAGATTCCTTTACCTTTTCCTTGTCTAATTGCGAAAGTAACAATTTTAACTCCTTATCAGCAGATTTAAAATTTGTTCCGTTATCTGAATATACTTCTTCCGGCAGTCCTCTGCGGCTAGCCATTCTGTAAAATGCATTTAGAAACGAGTCCGTGTCAAGTCCAAATGCTAATTCCAGGTGTACCGCTCTTGTGGCTAAGCACGTAAAAAGGCACAAATATCGTTTCTGGCGACTTTTGCCCCGTCCTTGTTTTGTTATAAATGGACCGCCAAAATCCACCGATGTTCTGGTGAAAGCCCGCAACGAAGTCTTCAATCTTGATAGGGGCAATGGGGCCATGATCTGTTGACAAGCTTTCGATTTACGTCGTCTACACTCGGCACACTCCTTTTCCCATTTGCGTATCACTTCGCGAGCTGAGATAATCCAATACCGGGCCGACAGTGCTGCTAGTGTTTGGTTAGTCCCTGACGCATGGTTTCCCTTTTCGTGAAATTCTTTTACTATTAGTTTTGTGATCCAGCCTTTTCTCGGTAGAATGACCGGATACCGAACGTCGAACGATAGGAATTCGGCATGTTTTAACCGTCCATCAGACCTCATCAACCCATCATCATCCAATCTTGGTTGTAACCCAAGCAGTTTGCTGTTCGAAGGCAATGGCTGTCCGCGCGACAAAGCTGTCCATTCCTCCCGAAGTTCTGTACACTGAGTATATCTAATAAGCTGAATCTCTGCTCTTTTCAGCTCATTAGCCACTAGCTCTCCGAATGTTCTCTCTGTTTTAGGTGTTCGACAGTTTTCAATAAAACGATTGATCCACGCCTGTATTCTTCTTAATTTTAACCAACTTGAATAGCGGACTGGGTCTAAAGGAAATGTGATGCCTTCAGTTAATGTGGTAAAAGTATAATATGTATCATCGTCGATCATTGGCTCTTCATACCTTGACTTTTTCTGTGTCGATTTTGAAGATCTCTTCATTTCATTATCTCCTTTGGGATCCCCGAAAGGTTTATTCACAGGCCAGGTTTCTTCTGGCTGTCTTAGGAATTCAGGTCCTTTCCACCACGTAATGCAGTCAACAAGTTCTGCTGCATTTAATCCCCTACTTAGAATGTCTGCGGGATTCTGACCTGTAGGTACATATCTCCACTGGTCTGGACTGGTGCATGTTTGTATCTCGCCTACTCTATTGGCTACAAAGGGCTTAAACTCTCGACTTCGGCCCCGAATCCACCATAGGACGTTTGTGCTATCAGACCAGAAGACAGTCTGACTGATGGGTACCTCCATAACTTTTGCCACCCTTGAGGTAAGTCTGACGCCGATGATTGCACCCATTAACTCCAAACGAGGAATGCTGGTTGCAGTGCTTGGTGCAACACGTGTCTTTGCGGCCACTATATTGCATGAGACAGAACCAGCTTCGAAGGTAGATCTTGCGTATACAACGGCCCCATAAGCATCTTCTGACGCATCCATAAATGTATGTAGCGACCTGGTGCCAGCACTATTCCCTTTCGTCCAAAGGCATCTTGGAATCTGCACGTGCTTCAAACTTTCAAGCTCACCGAACCATGCACGTGCGGAACTGCTTAACGATTCGGTCAGTTCCTCATCCCATTCTAAGCCCGCTGTCCACATATCTTGGAGCAACATCTTCGCTCTAATCGTGTAAGGCGCAAGAAATCCGATCGGATCAAATAGTGTGGCGATTTTTTTCAGGAAGTTGCGTTTTGTGTACAGCATGTTATTGTCTGGGGCGCGCTCTTTGAATGTAAAAATGTCTTGATCTGCTTGCCACCACACACCCAGCGTCTTGGCACACGGTAGTTTGTCAAGGTCTAAATCAACTTCCGATTTTCGATCCTCTAATGGAATTTCTGATAGAATCTTCGATGAATTGGACAGCCATTTGCGTGCATGCATGCCAGCTTTGGTCAACAGATGAGACAGTTGTTTGTACAAAGCGACACCTTCTCTCTCTGTCAGTACAGAGTCCATTGAATCGTCCATATAGGTTGATTTTCTAATTGTTTCCGTAGCAATGGGGAAGTCATTATGGTAATTCTTGGCATGGTGTTGTAAAACAAATTGGGCCAGAAATGGCGACGAATTTACCCCAAACACAATTCGGTCGAACTCGTATACATCTGGAAGTCTATTTGGGTTGGTTCCCCTCCATAGAAATCGATGATATAACTTGTCTTCTGGTGCTATACCTATCCGAAGATACATTTCCGCTATGTCACACACCACTGCAACTGGAAACCGCCTAAAGCGCAACAGAACATCAAATAGATCTCGCTGTAGTTTTGGTCCCTGGTGTATGACATCATTTAGGGATATACCTTCACACTTTGCAGAGGCGTCGAAAACGATTCTTATTTTGGTCGTTTCCTTGTCAGGCTTAATGACTGGGAAATGCGGTAGATACCATTTTGAGCTGGATTGTTCGTGCTTTGAAACTTTGCGGATATAACCCTTTTCTATGTACTGGCTTATAGTTTGGCTGTATGCAGTGACGATATCTGGTGTTCTCGCCAGTCTTTTTTCAGTATTTTCAAGCCTGCGTAGTGCCATTTTGTAATTATCCGGTAAGGTCGATTTATTCTCTTTCCATGGGATACCAACCCGATACATGTTATCCCTATACTGGATCGATTGTTTAGTTGTTTTCAGAGCTGACTGTTCCTCGATTCGTACAATAGGTGAGTCCCCTATCTTAGAAATATCCTCGATTTCACAGAATCTTTTCAGAGTAGCAGTTAGCTTTTCGATTTCAGATTGCTCTTTTACAAAATAAGTAGTCGCAAAGTTCGTTTGCAATGCTGTTCTGCCCTTTGCTTCTGGATTTCCGACGCATGTCCAGCCAAGTGGTGTTAATCTTGCTACTGGCTCGCCTGGTCGACCCCTCACTTCCTCGATCGCACAATGTAGATCAGCACAATCCAGCCCTATAAGTACGTCTACGATTGGTCTCTTTGCAATCCGCGGAAAGTTGATGCTTTTCAGATGCGGCCATCGCTGGACATAGCTACTCCAGTCGAGAGCAGACATGCTCCCTGTCACTCTGTTTGCTGTATATGCGGTAATTTTCGTGCTAACATTGCCGGTAACACTTTCCAGTTCGACCATGACGGGCCTCGTTTCAAATGTTTCGATCTGTCCATTCAAAACATTAACTGTTACCTTTTCAGTTTTACCTTGAAGACCCAGCTCCGCAGCGACATCAGCGTTGATGTATGTCTTAGTACTGGCATCATCGAGCAAAGCGTTCACTTTCAACGATCGACAGCCGTTCTTTAGTACGATTGGTACAGTTCGAAGTGCTATGTAATCTGCGGTCATATAGTCTTGTGTTGCCATTGTTGTGTGCTGTTTGCTCTCCTTCCCCTCCCTGCCGGAAGTGACCTGTTCGCCGGAAGGTCTATCTGATATATTCAACTTCTTGCTGTCTGTTCTGTTTATGGCAATCAACTTTGGTTCGGTTTCATGTGATTGCTGAATTTTGTGTCTGTGTAACAGCCTATGGTGTAATTCTTGACACCCGTTCTGGCCGCACTGACGGCTTCGTGGGCATGATTGCCCAGAATGCCCATCTGCCAAACAACGATAACACAGCTGAAAACGTTTGGCAACATTCCATCTTTCGGAAACACTCTTCTGTATAAAGTCTTGGCATTTCCAAATGCCATGTTGTGCTCCACATATCCGACATAGCAAATTCTGCATACTACGATTGTCTACTTTGCCTCCAAAGAATGTTCGCGTATTCTTGTATTTTGGTGCCGCTGGCGTAGACTGGGTGTCCATTATCCTGCTTGCCACACCATGAACTGTCTCGGAGGCGACTGTTTGGAATTCAGACTCCTGAATCACCCATGTTCTTAAAGTATGTACTGATTCCGACAGGCTATTTTCGAATATCCATCGATGATAGCGCGCAAGCATCGATTCAGGCAGTTTTCTCTGCAATTTGGTATACAAAGAACCAGCCCCAAGTTCATGCTGCTGACCGGCTTCTTGAAGGTTTATCAGTGCAATGTCCAACAAATCAGCGAACTGTTCTAGATCCCTAGCATTTCCGAGCCGTATTTGCCGGAACCGTTCTAGCTCTTCTAGATAAATAGCGATTTGCCGACGCTTCCTCCAAATTTTCTTTCCAGTCGTTCTTTCGCCGCTTCATACGCAACAGCCGAGTGTCCCAGATTTTCAATTGCCTTGAGTGCTTCTCCCGATAGATATTGTCTGAGTTGTAGCAGTTTGTACTCTCCTGTCGCTGGCGCACTGTCTATACACGCCAAGAAAGCAGCTTTCCAACTCTGGTATGTTCCCTTGTCTCCAGTAAATACCGGTATTTGTACACGTTTTAGTTGTCGCCAAAGGTCCTGCCCGATTGATGGAACGTTGCAGCTGACTGACGGTTCTGATGTTCTGCCGTGGACACGCGGCTCAAATGGTGCAGCATGCGCATTCATACCGGTTTCCTTGACTACTTGGCCTACAGGGTAAACTCCTTTCTGTTGTTCGTCTGCGTCCTGGCGTCCATGCGGAAACGCAGAGCTATGTCGACTTCTATGATCTAGGTTCTCATTTGACTTATATGCTTCTAGGTTTGAGTCAATTAAACCAGTTTCGCTTGACACAGAGGCATGAAGAGATTGTTTATCTTTGACCGGCACTGGCAAAGTGTTACGAATACGTCCATTTATAGTAGAAGATTTTACCTCAGATAATGTCTGCGTCTGCGATATTTCCTCCTTCTGGTACGTCTCTGAACTATTATCGGTAATTCCCATTCTTTGAAGGAGATCGATTGAAATAGTATCCGATGATATACTCAATTTGTCGTCCTTGGTCGAGTTCAAGTACTCTTGTGCTGCTTCGTACGCTATGTAGAAATCTTCTTCTATCTTTTCCATCTCGCTAACAACGATCTTGCTTTTTGAAATTCTTCATTTTTAGTATAAAAGTCCGAAAAATTTGACAATACTTCCATTACTATCTCCATGCAACTATCCATTTTTCTGCAGGCCTCCTTAACGTCCTGACGGCTGGTATTTTCATGTTCTTCTATCACCAACAACAGTCTGTTTCTCGAACGCGTGAAGTTCGATTTTGATCTGGATTTGTCCTTCTTAAATTCCGTTTCTAGTCGTGCGATGTCAACGATATTGCTGCGACTGTCCTTTGTAATTACATTTGCCGATGACGCCATTCTAAAAATTTCTTTTCTTTTTCTGTCTATATTTCGCTTATTTTTAACCTCGCTCTGCTACCAGTTTGTTGCGACGATTTCCCCGATTATGGGAATTCAACAAAAAGAAATGAACTTCGAGTATAAGTTCCAAAATTTCGATTTATTAACAATACTGAGCCCTAACGATAATGGCGTCTTCACCAATCTTTCTTCAACTGAGCAACCTAGCAACAGACGTTAACGTTATTACGACGTTACGCAGTTGACGTAACGTCCAATAATGTTAGTCTCTAAAATAATCTCCACTCCAATCATTATCTAGCATAAGTGGAAGTATCAGCTTAGGCTATCATTGGGTTGAAGAGATATGGGTGTTTTAAGGTGGTGATAATCACTGATTTGGGACAAAGACAAAAATCTGTATAAAATACTCAAAATAACACTGATCTTTCCAAAACTTAGCAGATGCCTTCTTTATGTTGTTTCTCCTAATTTAGAATCCCAAAATGCAGCATTTGTTAATGTTAAAAAGTGTTTTTATAAGAGAAGATCAAAGGGTAATTTTCTGCGAAAAAATATGAAAAAATAATATCATTATTGAAAATATACTTAGTGCTTAGAGTAACTTGTTACATAATGGAGAGCGTCCTAGCAATTATTTTTTCAAACTCTTTCACACATTATTAGGCTGAGCAGATGAAAAAAGATGCAGTCTGTGTCCAATTTTTTTTGCCAAAACACACAGGTCAGACAGGTGATACTATTTTAACAAGGTTGAACAATTTCATCTACACACCACTGATCATGTCAGTAATGTATTATTTATATTGTAGGAGTTAACATAGGTATGCTTGCCTACCCTATATTTAATAAATGCGTCCAGTGTACATTTACTTTTTACATGGTTGAACATTTGAGAAAAAGCTACCGTTTTCATTTGGTCTACATTACAATTTGAGAAAGAGTTGGCATAATTAATTGCTAGGACCCTCTTCATTATGCAATAATGCACCTTCAGCACTACGTAAATTTTCAATAACGATACTTTTTTTTCAGATTTATTCGCGGAAAATTACCCTTTGATCTTTCCTTATAAAAACACTTTTTAAGCAGCATGTACGTCTATTTTGTATTCTAAACTGTAAAGAACAACAAAAATAAGAAGTCTGCTAACTTTCAGGGAGATACGTTAATTTTTTACGGTTTTAATGCAGATTTTTACATTTACCATAAATCACCACCTTAATATAACCTATAACACCCAAAAGGTTGACATGGACGCGGGTTCAAACGCGGAGGTCGACACCGGGGTGACAACTATAGCTCTTCCTGTAGGTCGTTCAGGCGAGCTAAAACAACGACTTCTTTCCAGAGGAGTGGGCGGGGTGTAGAGGTGGCTGTTATGTGGGAAGGAGGTATAATTTGTAAATTTTGAACCAGAAAAGAAAAGTAAACATTTTACCATTTGTGAATGCAAAAATGTCACGGAGGTCATCACCTAATATCCCAAAGCATGTTCAAGCTATCTTCATATTTAACCCTCTAGTGGATTATCCTTTCAACACATGAAGCATTTAGCCGGGCCACATAGTACAGTGGGTATCGCGTCTGACCCAAGAGCCAGAGGTCCTGTGTTCGATACCTGGTCCGGCTACTTACTTCCGTTTCCCCTTCCGCTGATTCAAGAAGGACAGTTGTCAGTTACTGGCGAAAGTATGTGCACTTAGTACTGCTTAACCGCATAGGAAGTCTAAGCCGGCCTAGGAATAGTGTCGTCCCGTCCCGACTGACCGTCCGGACATGACCATGGCCGTTACCGTGGACGTAAAGCAACAAACCAACACTCTCAGATGTCCCATCATTTGATAAATAGGAGTTACATCAAGCTGTTTTCTTTTATTTTTCTGTCACAGTCTTCATTTAAAAACATTGATTCTGTTTACTATCCTCATTACCATCCATATTGTCCATCTGAATAGAGGTTATGGTAAAAGCAAAAGTTGCACTGGTGGGTGGGGTAAACCAATAGTAATATACTATATGATCGACTGGTTTTGCATAATCAGCAAATTTAATGGTAGACAAAAGCTGAAGAACAGTATATGACTGCTTTATCAACGACTTCTATGGATTTAACTTGTCTAGAAATGATGTTTAGAAGTGGCTTTCGACCAAAAGAAGCTGTGCAGTGGTTTAAATCCTTCGAAAACAAGACATATGAAAAAAATCAAGTTTCGCATTCTCCGATTTTGTCCTACTTTTAGTATGTTTAAAATGTAGGTCTTAGGAGCTTATTACTGCAAAGAAACCTTTTGTTGCAATTTGTTTTAGGTTCTCCCACAATTTGACTGGACTATTTACTTGATCTCAAATTTCTGAAATCTGATCTTTGCTAAATTTCCTCACCCCCTAACTCTGGGGTTGGGCTGCAAAATACGTTCACTTAAACTAAAATAAGCTTGCTAGTTAGTGTTAGGCTATAGAGGAAACATTATCTGAAATCATGCCATTTTTCATTAATGTAAATAAAATCATTGAATACAAATTACTTTTTTTCATATTCTCAGACAAGCTCAAAAGAAGAACCCGTGGGGAGAAGGTTTGCTATTGTTCGTCTGTCTGACTGTCCTCGACTGGGACTGGTCGTCCGTCTGTCTGTCCTTATCTGGGCCTGTCTGTCTATAGGACAGTATTTGTTCGTTAGTCCGTACAACGCTATTGTTCGTGTTTAGTGTTAGACAGGGCTATTGACCTGCCCGGGGGTGCTGATTGGGGCTAAACGGACAAATACTTATGTGTATAAACTTGTACAAAGCATAAGAGAGCCAATATGATAGAAGAAATTGTGCGATATACTATTTCAGGACAGTTTAATACTTAAGTTGAGAGCTAACCTATTGCGTTTTTTCCCTTTGAATTATTAAAGGGCTCGTCCCGTTACATTTTTGGGGCTCGTCCACTTACATTTTTGGGGCTCGTCCCGTTACACAGTGACCAAATTATCTGCCGATATGGAAAAATAGAAGAACACTTGCTGCTGCCATAAGAAGAAAGAATAGCTTTTGCTGCATCTTTTGATGAAAGAAACAGCTGCTGATGGTTCTTCGGCAGCTGCTGATGGCGGTATCATAAGCAGCTGCTGATGTTACTGTTAATGACACCATCATCTGCCGATATCGGAGAACAAAGGGACATAAGCTGCTGCCATCAGTAGTAAGAAAAATCTTTTGATGCTGCTTATGACGAAAGCATCAGCTGCTGATGGTGGTTTGACAGCTGCTGATGATGGTGTCATAAGCAGCTGCTGATGTTAATATAAGTGACCACATCGTCTGCCGATGTCGAAGAACAGAGGGACAGCAGCTGCTGTCATTAGAAGTTAGAATATCTTTTGCCGCTTCTGCTGATGGAAACATCAGCTGCTGCTGATGGTTTGGCAGCTGCTGATATTGGTGTACAAAGCAACTGCTGATGATAGTTTTATTGACAACATCATCTGCCGTAATCAGAGAACAGAGGGACATCACCTGCTGCCATCATGAGTAAGAATCGTTTTTTCTGCTGCTTTTGATGTAATCATCAGCTGCTGATGGTGGTTTGGCAGCTTCTGATGTTGGTGGCATAAGCAGCTGTTGCTGTTATCATCAGTGACCACATCATCTGCCGATATGAAAGAACAGAGGGGCATCAACTGCTGCTATTAGTAGTTAGAATAGCGGCAAAACTTTAATATAGTGGACTCATGTGGATTCAAAGCCTTTAAAGCAGGCGAAATGAGGCAAATTTGGTATCAAAGTAAAGCTGCACATCTAATCTACAAATTGAGACCATATATGACCGTGTAGAGCCAACCTTGAGTTTTCGCTGACCGTTTGAAGCACATTGGTGTCGATAGACTTTCACGCGCCCGTTTGCAACACATGGAAGTAGCTTTTACACTGCCCATTCAAGCTTTATCAGACATTAACAGGGAAAAATCGACTATGCAAATAACGGAGAAATGTTATAGTTTGTAATAAACCTGTTTTTGATGATATTTAATGGAATGTTATTGCACAAGCCAGTGCTAAAATCCTCGATGTCTGTACATTTGTTGACGATCGGCCATTCCTTGTTGTTTCGCTAACACACGATGAAAGCGCTTAGAAGACAATCAAAACCAGTCTGCATCAACGTGACGTCATATGCGTGTCATATGCAAGGGTCGCAACTGTTGCAAGACGATCTTTTTTGTTCTTCGCTCTATCCAACAGATTTGTTTATTCAGTATTGCACAGACCACGGATTGCTTTTCACATTATTTGTTTAGGAAAAAATAAATTAAAAAAGCATAAAACATGCGTAATATATTTTTTTCCCGATGAATACACATGACATTCATGGTTTTGAAACAAATGAATGAAGGACGATAGTTTTCTACTTTTAGAATGATTACAGCGGTGTGTGAAAAATTTGCATATCGAGAGCGTATTTTTTCTTTCTTTTTATTGTTTTTTCCTGTTTAATCAGTGAGGTGCAGAGTGAACAAATGATTATAAGAAATAAAAAACGTTTAAATACACTTGCAGTTTATTCCGTTTGATAAATTTTACGGAATAAATCGCATTGTTTGTTGTTGTTGTTGATTTGAAAGTTCCGCCGTTGACTTTTCGGCGCACCTTTTGTTATGCTTGAACGGCTATGCTACCCGACCGATTTTTTGCCCGCCACTATGAATAATCAAAACAACAGTGATGCAGTTTATTCCGTTTGATATAAGGGGAAAGAATTGCACATTTTGTTTTTGGCCAAGGCATATTGGTGTTTTCTTTCATTATGTGGATGCCTCTGTATATTAGGATGTATCCATATTTTCTTACCTACAGGAATGAAATGAATCCTTATTTTTTGGTCAAGGCATATTATTGTTTTCCTTGAAAATATGGATTCGTCTCTTTATAGGGGGTTTCCACATTGTCTCTCTATAGATCCAGGAGTGTATCCACATTTTTTAGCCAGGGCATTGTTTTCTTCAAAATGTGGATACATCTCTATACAAGGATGTATCCACATTTTCGTCCCTATATAGAGATGTATCCACATTTTTTTAGCCAAGGCATTTTATTGTTTTTCTTCAAAGTGTGGATTCATCTTTATATAAGGATGTATCCACATTTTGAAGGAAAACAATAAAATGTCCTGGTTCCAAAAATGTGAGTACATTCCTGTGCAGAAACATAATGCATTGTCTACTTATTTATACGGAATAAACCGAATCTATCAGAATGGCATTGCTCCTCTCAAGAGGGAGACCGTTTGCCACGAGGTTGACAACTTAAATTTCAGAATGTTTACAGCGCAGTTTTAACATAGACTGGTTGTTTTACTACCTTGATCTAAGTTAAAGGACGCTTGCAGCTTTCCTACAAACTCGAGACTAAATTTTATTTTATGATTGACAAATCCACATTTTAAAGGATTGCAGGTTAGTGAACAGATGTTTTACCATTACTGACAAGTGTTAAGTGTAAGATTACGAACATGTCATGGATAAATATTCCTGCCAAGTCCTGCAAAAAGTGGAAAATACATTGGTACCCTCAGTGAAAGAAATTAAAAATGGCGATCTTCAAGCCAAAAAAAGCCGGACACTGCCTTGGTTTGTTAAACCCTGACAAGTTCTGTATCAGCCTGGGCATTAAATCTCAGGTATGGAAATAAAGAAGAGATACTGAACTTTCTGTTGGTACCTGATTTGCTGTGGTTCTCCTTCTTATAAGGGAGGAATCCACATGAGTCCACTATATTAAAGTTTTACCAGAATAGCTTCTGCAGCTGCGTTTGATAAAAACATCAGCTGCTGATGGTGGTTTGGCAGCTGCTGATGGTGGTGGCATAAGCAGCTGCTGTTGTAACCATCAGTAACCACAGCATCTGCCGATAAGGAAGAACAGAGGGGCATCAGCTGCTACTATAAATATAAAGAATAGTTTTTGCTGCACCTTTTGATGAACGCAACAACTGCTAATGGTTCTTTGGCAGCTACTGATGGTAGTATCATAAGCAGCTGCTGATGTTACTGTTAATGACACCATCATCTGCCAATATCGGAGAACAAAAGGAACATAAGCTGCTGTCATCAGAAGTAGGAAAAACTTTTGATGCTGCTTTTGATGAAAGCATCAGCTTCTGCAGCTGCGTCTGATAAAAGCATCAGCTGCTGATGGTGGTTTAGTAGTTGCTGAGGGTGGTTGGCAGCTGCTGATGGTGGTGGCATAAGCAACTGCTGCTGTTATCATCAGCGACCACATCATCTGCTGATATGGAAGACCAGAGCGGCATCAACTGCTTCTATAAGTAGTAAGACTTTCTTTTGCTGCATCTTTTGATGAAAACAACAGCTGCTAATGTTTTTTTTGGCAGCTGCTGATGATGGTAACGTAAGCAGCTGCTGATGTTACTGTTAATGACACCATCATCTGCCGATATCTGAGAACAAAAGGAGCATAAGCTGCTGCCATCAGTAGTAGGAAAAACTTTTGATGCTGCTTTGAGGAAAGCATCACCTGCTGATGGCGGTATGGCAGCTGCTGCTGCAGCCGCATCTGATAAAAGCATCAGCTGCTGATGGTGGTTTAGCAGCTGCTGTATGGTGGTTTGGCAGCTGCTGATGGTGGTGGCATAAGCAACTGCTGCTGTTATCATCAGTGACTACAACATCTGCCGATATGGAAGAACAGAGGGGCATCATCGGCTACTATAAGTAGTAAAAATTGTTTTTTGCTGCATCGTTTGATGAAAGCAACAGCTGCTTATGGTTCTTTGGCAGCTGCTGATAGTGGTAACGTAAGCAGCTGCTGATGTTACTGTAAATGTCACCATCATCTACCGATATCTGAGAACAAAAGGGACATAAGCTGCTGACATCAGTAGTAGGAAAAACTTTTGATGCTGCTTTGAGGAAAGCATCACCTGCTGATGGCAGTATGGCAGCTGCTGCTGCAGCTGCTTTTGAAAAATGCATCAGCTGCTGATGGTGGTTGAGCAGCTGCAGATGGTAGTTTGGCAGCTGCTGATGCTGGTGGCATAAGCAGGTGCTGCTGTTATTATCAGTGGTACAATAAGCAGCTTCTGATGTCACTGTCAGAGAGTGGTTTTTCCCCCTTTCCCCCCGGAAAAATGGCTATAGGAAGGACGGCTATATAGTGGATTGTCCGGACCTCATAGAGCCACTTTTCCCCCATAGTGCTTTTTCCCCCACCGGGAACTTGGCTGTTAGTGAATTTGGTATGGCTATTGGTATTTTACGGAACGGAACGAAACGGAGCGGAATGGAACAGAGACATTTTACGAAATTAATCGCATAAGAAATATATCAGTACTTCAAGGTAGGTAATAAACGTGATTAATTAAAAAAAATCAATATGCAAATTTAGCAACCATATTTTTATTATAATCAATAATTATTAATCTAATGAACGACTAGAGTGTTATTTCTTTCCATCGCAGATATTTATATACGTACTCATACCATGCATACATGTACGCATGCAAGCTTATAGGAAGATGCACTGTATGTCTAGTCATGTTTGATTTAGTAGAGAGTTTACTACATTGAAAATCAGAACCGGACGTGTGTCCCAATGGGAGCCGAGCCCACGACTCCTGCATGAAAGGCGAACACTAGTCCAGGTACTCCGCTGTGCTCACGCACGGATGAACGTTTGTACAAACACAAAATTATACAAATTTATGCACACAACCACGTACACTCATATCCATTTTAGGCTAACATGGAAAAGCAAAATGCCTACCTGTTTTCCCCAAAACAAAAATAAGACACTGATGCATGCGGTTCTAGCATCTGTTATCCATCGATATTTTATGGACAGATACTCATATTTCTGTTTCAGTTATGGACCCCACTATTATAATTGGAGAAGGAGCAAATTCCACTATGTAGCGTGTTTTCCTGCGATCATATTACCAGGGGGAAAATCCACTATGGAGGGGAAAAACGGCTATGCAAAAACACGTATAGTAGATTTTCCCCGGGGAAAAGTGGCTATATAGTCATATTTCCGGGGGGAAATTCTACTATACAGCCATTTTTCCGGTGGGAAATTCTACTATGGAAAAATCATAGTCATTTTTCCGGGGGGAAAAACTACTAGGGGGGAAAAGCTACTCTCTGACAGTTACTGTTTATCAGCATCAGCTGCTGATGGCGGTATGGCAGCTGCTGCTGCAGCTGCGTCTGATAAAAGCATCAGCTGCTGAGGTTGGTTAAGCAGCTGCTGGTGATGGTTTGGCAGGAGCTGATGGAGGTGGCTCTTTGGCAGCTGCTGCTGTTACTTTTAATGACACCATCATCTGCTGATATCGGAGAACAAAAAGGACATAAGCTGCTGCCATCAGTAGTAGGAAAAACTTTTGATGCTGCTTTGGAGGAAAGCATCAGCTGCTGATGGCGGTATGGCAGCTGCTGCTGCAGCTGTGTCTGATAAAAGCAACAGCTGCTGATGGTTGTTTTGCAGCTGCTGATGGTGGTTTTGCAGCTGCTGACGGTGGTGACAGAAGCAGCTTTGCTCTTACTGTTAATGACACCATCATCTGCCGATATCGGAGAACAAAAAGGACATAACCTGCTGCCATTAGTAGTAGGAAAAACTTTTGATGCTGCTTTTGAGGAAAGCATCAGCTGCTGATGGCGGTATGGCAGCTGCTGCTGCAGCTGCGTCTGATAAAAGCATCAGCTGCTGATGGTGGTTTTGCAGCTGCTGATGGTGGTTTGGCAGCTGCTGATTGTGATGGCATTAGCAACTCCTGCTGTTATCATAAGTTACCGCATCATCTGACGATATGGAAGAAGAGAAGGGCATCATCGGCTACTATAAGTAGTAAGAATAGTTTTTGCTGCATCATTTGATGAAAGCAACAGCTGCTGATGGTTCTTTGGCAGCTGCTGATGGTGGTCAGTAGCACTATCAACGGTAAGTTTTGTTCCAGTAGCAGCCCCTGTTATCATTACCATCACCAGATACAGATATCATTTCAGCAATAAAACTAAAGTCACTCTAATTACCTATATTTTAACAGCAGGCCGTCCACCAACAGATGGCAGATACAGATATCATTACAGCAGTATTAACAGATGTCACTTTCTCTACCTATCTCTAACAGCAGGCCGTCCACCAACAGATGGCAGATACAGATATCACTCCAGCAGTATCAACAGCTGTCACTCGCATTACCTATCTTTAAAAGCAAGCAGTCCACCAATAGATGGCAAATACAGATATCATTACAGTAGTAGCAGCAGAAACCACTATCACTACCTAACTTCAACAGCAGGCAGTCCACAAATTATGGATATCAATAATCCAAAGTGTGGATATCCAATAATCTAAATGAGAAATGGATAGCACTAATTCGAATTATAAATATCACAATTTCGATTTATTGACATCAATAATTTGACTTAGTGATATCCATAAATGGGCAAATTTGTTGATATCTATAAATCGATTTAAGGATATTCATGAATCGAATCGGTGATATCCATAAAGTAGTTAGACTAGTTGATATTCATACTTCGAATACTGTACATCTATAAGTCGAATCACGGATATTCATGAATAATTATGGATGTCGCTTATTTGTATTGTGGATAGCACTTTTTCACTTATCGATATCATAAAACGATAATGAATAGTTAACCGGCACCCCATAGAGGTTCGGTGCTATCTATATTATATTACTTACGTAAGATATAGGAAATCCGCTGGTGACAGACGGACGCATAGACTGGCGGATGGACAAAAGGTGTTGCGGAATATATTATCATATACCTCAAGAACCCTTAAGCAAGCTTCATAGTCTAGTTGACATGGTGCATTGCTGGAATTGCTTATAATTGTCAATCTTTAAATAAAGACTCTCTCAAAATCAAACTCTTACAACTGTGAGCTCTGGCCAGTTGGACATGGTCAGGCGACATAGTTTCAACGTCTAAGTTCTCGCAAAAAAAAAGTCTTTTTTAATCGTAAACGGGGTTCCATAGCCCACAACCTATCATCATCACCCTCCCATCGACCGGATACATGTACATGTATGACTGAAACCTGTTGAACAGATCGTAAAATCGCAGGTCTTTTCTGAGAAAAAAGTGTGAAAAGAATAAAAAATATAACCTGAAAATGTCATTTCTTAGGCAGATGACCCATTCGAACATTCTAAGACTTGTCTCCGAATCAATCCTTGGTCTGTGTTACGTGTATTTATCGCAAAAAGAAAGAAAAAAAATAAATGAAATATATGCCGTGAATCCAACTCGCTGCATTTAGCTTCCCTATACGTTCCGACTGGACAGAAAAGCGTTAGCTGGGCACCTCGCGTTAAATCAACATTGACACAACCTTGATTCAATGTCACGACGTGGAATCAACGTTGAGTCAGTGTTGATTCAACTCTGTGTGCCTGCTGTGAGGAGACAACCGATGGTAGGATAAACCCTTTTCACTGAAGAATTTACAGTTTGAAATTTGCAAAAACCCAATGACAACACTACTGAAAATGTTACATGACGTTTGACTCTCCGTATTTTTTCAGTATTTTCTTGTGTATAAATACCATAAATCATTACAAGATATTGTTTAGCATTAATGCTTCACCCAAGCACTTAGCTGATTAAAAACACACAAAAAACTCTTTCCCTACACATAAATTTGTCTTTTAAACGGTATGCCCAATGAGCGTTGGCATTTTTTTAAAAAAGCGAATACTTGCAAAATGAACGAGAACGGCTAATGTCTCACACTTTCTATACATGCAGCTGCACTCTCAAATATCAATAGATTGGCATCAAATCCAGGCATGTAGCAATCGTTCATTAGGTAGAATTTGCAATATATTAGAGTATGACGGCTTCACACATACTTTCCTGCATGAATTTTAGTCAAAAACTATAATTTACAGAAAAATCCTCAGCAGCAGCTATTGTCGCAGTAGCAGCTGCTGTTGGGAGATCAGCAGCTGCTGTTGGGGACAGCAGCGGCAGCTCGTGATTTGGACCCCTCTCCATAGGATGACTGGCGATGTTACGTCTTTTTCAACAGTATTTCAGTCATATCAGGACGATGGGACGGTGATTATGACAGGCTGTGTGCAATGAAACCCAGATTACGATAGAAATGGTTCTCGCCTCAAGCAGGGCTCGAACCCGCTCCGCTAGATCAGTAGGCGAGCGCTCATCACACTGAGCTACCGGAGCTCCTGTGAGTCGACACCCAAAATTTTAGACTCAGGCTAAAACTGTTATATTTTTATTTGTTATATTCCCATTTTTCAAACTTTCAGGGATTCGAAAGTGTTCCATTTTCCACAAAAGTGTATGTGTTGTCTTCAAACTTGAAACTCGCGGAAATGAACTCTACATGTATAAGCAATATGCTTCCGTTCAGATCCTCAATGTATTTTACATGTATATATCTTGTCAGTATATCTTGTATGAATAAAATATTGTTTAAGGTGGTGATAATCACTGATTTTGGGCAAAGACAAAAATCTGCATAAAACACACAAAATACCTTTGATCTTTCCAAAACTTAGCATATGCCTTCTTTATGTTGTTTCTCACAATTCAGACTCCCAAAATGCAGCATTTGTTAATGTTAAAAAGTGTTTTTATAAGGAAAGATCAAAGGGTAATTTTGTGCGCAATAATCTGAAAAAATAATATTGTTATTGAAAATATACTTTGTGCTGAGAGTTCCTTGTTGCATAATGGAGAGCGTCCTAGCAATTGTTTTTCAAATTCTTTCACACATTATCAGGCTGAGCAGATGAAAAAAGATGCGGTCTTTGTCCAAATTTTTTTGTCAAAACACACAGGTGAGACAGGTGAGACTATTTTTTTTTTTTGACAATTTCAGTTCTTTATTCACTCTAGTTAACAACAAGAGGGCATGCAATGATATAAATTCAAACTATCGACATCGTGGTAATCATACATACATGTTATAGCTACTTCTAATAACTGAATTGCTATGTTATAATACTGGGTACACAACAGATGCAGTTTCAGAACACAGACACAATAATGGTTGGGGAGAAGAAGATGAAGAAAAAAAAAAGTTGTACTTGAAACCTTTCGAAATATTAAATCAGCAACTCATCGAATAAAGAAATGAGTATATGGCAGCTACCCGCTGGTCACACGACACCGAATCAACATTGAATCAACCCTGATTCAACGTCATGACGGTTGAATCAGGGTCGATTCAAGGCCAATCCAATGCTGCGCGCCTGCAGGTAGGTAAAGGCAGACATACTAGCCGTAAAGAAAGTCATCCTATGTAACTAACTAAAATATACTACATGTACCTTCTGAATATATACATGACCTGAAATTTTCAAGATTGGTTAGAAACATAAATAGATAGACGTTGCAATTGTGGTGATAAATAATGCTGTACTATTTACTGTAACCATAACCAAACGGCAAAGCTAGAAATGCTAGTTACTTCCTCTACACCCCAGTTCCATACGCAGAATCCACATACAGAACAGATGTATAAAGGAACCAGCTATAGCAGTTCCGCTGAGAATTCGCCGAATCAGAAAAAAATAGTAGAAGCGATCGTCACATACAAAACAAGGTGAGAAAATATACCAAAGTGTCCATAGTTTATAAAATTTACTGATTTGGTATAACGGTATGAGCGTTAATTCAAGCGTGTAATTCATCAGTCATGCAAGTTGTCCAGTCCAGATGAAGACGTTTTGATACTTTTGTTACGCAGAAGGCTTTACACTCGGTCGACACGGGTGTAGAGCCTTATGCGTCGCCAGGACGGCGGAGGGTGACTTCCGATTAAAGGGTTATCTACTAGTGTAATACACTAACAAGGAAACTCTAACAACGTTAGAATTTTTTAAGTTTATATATAATGTAAATTTTATATACAACAATACAATTTACAACTGTCACAATTACAATAATATACAACACATATTAGCTCATGTCGCTGGCCCAAGTAAGGTGTTTGTTTCAAATATGTAATCGATTTGCGTACAATACGCAAATAGATTACCGTCTGACGTCAACACCGTACTCGGCTCAGCGCCATGAACTAAAGGAAAACACAAAGAACAAAAAAACGATAGTTTGAGCTCATAGAAAAAAACAAGGCCTTATGTTGGTAGACTTCAATTCGTCGTTCCCTGGATCATGTCATGGGCCAGTCCATATATCATGAGGAACACCAACTCTTATTAACACGTGCACGATTATATACTGGTCGCTCCCTGGATCGTACCAGGGACCAGTCTATATATATTAAAACACCTTAGTGGACGAACACTGTCCCACACTTGATGTGACCTTCAGATCTTATCACAGAATCTGGCAAACTGTGCTAACCACTTCCGCCTACATTTTGTGCTTCCCGCCTCTGCTTGGGAACCTTGCA
This sequence comes from Ctena decussata, assembly GCA_963989385.1. Classification (NCBI taxonomy): domain Eukaryota; kingdom Metazoa; phylum Mollusca; class Bivalvia; order Lucinida; family Lucinidae; genus Ctena; species Ctena decussata. The sequence goes on along the minus strand of OZ022510.1, from coordinate 66,994,315 downwards.
CAAACGGCGTTGTAACTGCCTCTACCCGGGTTGGTATTAACCTGGAGACGTATATCGCATCTCCAGGTGAGACGTGGCTCTAAGCCCTAACAGCTGACTGCCGGACTTGATGTGCCTAAAAATAACGAACTTACACTTAATACATTGTAACTACATAATAACAATGCGTAAGACTTGGGCCTGTCTTGGAAATACCATACAACGCCCTCGGCGAATGCCGAGCATAACGTGCACACGCCAGCCGTGTCACTAGACACGACTCGCGCTCACGATGTAAAGCTAAAAGTGTGCTTACCACTTCCGCCAATGAAGAAACGTAGATCCTACTACGCATGTGCGTCGAAGGATCTGACGTCAAACATTGTCAAGAAGTATACTGACGTCAACAGGCATTACCATGACATACCCCACATAAAACATGAATAATCTAAACAATGACCTATTTACATTAAATTGATCGACCAAAATCTAACTTGCATATTTATTAATTCATTTCTTTAAACTAAGCGTAATACCATTTGCCATAGAATATAATAGCTGAATAAGCGTTTCTCACACATTTGGGATCATAACGTTTGATCTGACATCATGACATCAATGATGTTATACCATATGACGCCGTCTAATGAAGGCAAATCAAATGCATGATGACCAAATGCTACCATTATAACTTATGGAAAAAACCCTTAATGTGGTGCATGCTATGGCGTCAATTGACGTCACGAGTATATAAATTAGTTCCATTACAAATCAATCTACTTCTATAGGCCACGTATACGTGAAACTAATATAAAAAGTGCTGACGTCGCAATAACATGAATGCAACTGACGTCACATGAATAACATGAATGCAACTGACGTCACTGGACGTCAAATAGACGCACACCATTGCAACCAACATCAGTGATATAAACTATTTCCGAAATTTACAAAACTTCCTAATATACAAATATTATGCGCAGCATGCTTACTAACAAAATCGGTCGACACATGCGCAGCCTGATCACTGCCAACAAAATCAAATCAGTCGACACATATAATCATACCATATCAATCAGAAGTCACATTTTTCATTCTTAGCCAAACTATTCTAAATAAATATAATAAAATCTTACCCTTCTAGGTCTTAACACAGAATCTGGGCACACAACAATATAACATCCATCAAGAATTAAACAGCCACGTCTAACTTTTCATTAAAAGATAGGCGTATAAATACTATGCGTCTCACATTAAAATCATGCAACACGTTTTCCACAATCAAAAGACTCGTGCAGGTATTCACCTTAAAATCATGCAATAGGCTGTCCACGAGAGGTATTCACAAACAACCCATGCATAACGTAGCCACAATTTCCGTAAATGTTTTATTACCACAGTTACCCTAAAAACTGTAGCCTTACTGATTGAAAGGATTAAAATAATCTCGACGACATAGTGGACGATTAGATCCATTTCGTAACATAGGTTTCCCCTTAGGGAGAAAAAAACATAACAATGTTTCTTTTCTGAAATAGTACGAAATGCGATCGAATCGTAGGCTATGTCAAAACTGGAAAACTAGCTATATACACAACAACGGTGCGATGCATAACGTGGCCAAACTATCTACTAAGGTAGTCCGCCCCCAAATTATCTTGGCCGCGGATAGCAACGATCCTGAATCTGTACGGCTGTAATTTCATGGCCCAACGCATGATTCGGGGATTGAGCACCTTAGCTGTCTGCATATAGGACAAGGGTTTGTGGTCGGTTTCAAGTAGGAACTCCGCCCCATACAGGTACTTACGAAATTTCTCAACACCCCAGATAATACCCAAACATTCCTTCTCAATTACAGAGTAGTTCTTTTCCCGAGGTAACAATTTCTTGCTAGCATAAGCAATCGGCAAACGACCTTCACCTTCGAACTCCTGAAGCAAAATAGCTCCAAGACCAACGTCTGAAGCATCTGTTCGGAGTACAAACGGGTTACCTTCTTGAAAAACAGGTAAGCGAAGAATAGGACTAGACGTGAGCCTACTCTTCAGGGTTTGAAATGCCCTTTCATGCTGATCTTGCCAATCTTTGATAGAATTAGGTCTATCCCGTTTAGTTAAATCAGTCAGAGGAGAAGCTATGGATGAGAAATTTGGGATAAAACGACGGTAAAACCCAGCTAATCCCAGAAAAGATTTAATTTGCCTTTTCGTACATGGACGAGGAGCATCTCTGATAGCCTGTATCTTGTCCTCTTGCGGTCGTACCGTCTGTCCGACGATATTGTGACCAAGGCACTCGATACTGCCATATCCGATCATGCATTTAGATGGTTTTGCCGTCAATTTGGCCGACCTGAGCCGATCTAACACTTGACGTAATGACGTCACATGATCCTTCCATGTTTCAGTAAATATCCACATGTCATCAACAAAGCTGTCAACATTTTGGAGATTGGACAATATGATTCTCATTAACCTACAAAATGAGGCTCCCGAATTGACCAAACCGAAGGGCATAGTTTTAAACTGGAATAAACCCTTAGGCGTTTCAAATGCCGTCAAAGGTTTAGACCTTTCAGTAAGAGAGACTTGCCAATAACCCTTACTCAGGTCCATCTTTGTAAAGAATTTATGTCCCGACATTTTATTGATAACCTCCTCCATATTTGGCATAGGTTCTGCATCGAATTCCGTCACTTTGTTAAGCTTCCGGAAGTCGATACAGAATCTAACTGACCCATCTTTCTTCGGAACTAGGACGACAGGAGATGAATACGGTGAAATCGACGGCTCGATTACCCCTAAATCTAACATATCCTGTATCTCCGTCTCCATGACGTTACGCGTCTTATACGGGATAGAATAACCTTTCGTCCGTATGGGTTCTGACGTGAGTAGTTTGATATCGTGCTGTATCTGATCAGTTCGACCGGGTAAACTTGATAGTACATCCGGGTACTGTTTAATCAACGCTTCAACCTCCATACGTTGTTCTGACGTTAACGTATCTGAGATACTGACGTCCTTATAAGTTTCCGGTTCTTTAGCTGTCGGAAAAGCACAATCATCAAGAGAAAATTCATCACTACCATCGTCATCAACCGACTCTGTAGTCTCAGTCGACAATAAACAATGTGACGGCACACTACGACGTTCGACATATTGTTTCAGCATATTAGCATGATATGTACTCACGACACCATTGACGTCGATTTTATAGTCCATTCTATTCACCACCTCTACTACTTCATATGGACCCTTCCACTGCAATAACAGTTTATTACTGTCAGTTGGCAGTAATAACAATACTTTATCTCCCACGTTAAATTTACGCGACCTAGCGCGTTTGTCATAATAAGCCTTTTGCTTTACTTGTACTTTCCGTAAATTATCATGTGCTAACTTACACGTCTGCTCTAACCGTTCTCTCAACTCAATTACGTACTGGTACGTAGACAGAACCTGCTCATCCTGTACCTCTTCAGACCATAATTCACGTAATATTGCCATAGGGCCCTTAACGTTACGTCCGTATAACAGTTCGAACGGCGAAAACCCTAATGACTCCTGCGGAACCTCCCTTATTGCAAACAGTAGTGCTGGGAGATATTTATCCCAGTCTTTTGGACGTTCTGCGCACATCCTACGTAGCATTTGCTTCAACGTCGCGTGAAAACGCTCAACGAGACCGTTGCAGATAGGATGATACGGCGTCGTGGTTAACTGCTGGAGTGATAACAGCCTGCTTACTTCTTTCATAACTTCAGCAGTAAACTGACTTCCGCAATCTGTTAACATTTCATCAGGTATGCCAACTCTACTAAACATCTCAACTAACGCTTCGGCTACGCGTTCCGTTTCAATGCCGGGTAACGCTACCGCCTCGGGATATCTCGTCGCATAATCTATCATTGTTAAAATATAGCGGGATTTCCTGTCAGAACGAGGTTCTATCGGTCCAACTATATCAACAGCGACTCGTTTAAATGGTGTGTCAATCTGTGGCAACTTTCCTAAAGGAACCTTAGTGACACGACCTTTTTGAATAGTCCTTTGACATATGTCACAAGATTTACAAAACCTTGCCACATCACCACAAATTCCAGGCCAAAAGAACTCAGTTAAAACTCTATCCATAGTTTTCTTTATGCCCAAATGACCTGACATCAAGGTTTCGTGCGCCAATTTTAATACCTTTTCACGAAAACCTTCAGGGATAATAAGTTGCAAAGTGACCTTGTTTCCCTTAGTAAACTGCCTATACAATAAATCTTTCTTTCGAATAAACTTAGTTTCACCCCGGTTCAATCCACGACTAATAGTCACATTCCCAGATTCCACTCTTTGCCTTATGCCATTCAATTTTGGGTCAACAACTTGGGCCTGCTTCAATGCCTCCTTATCACTAGCAATAATTTGATCAGGAACTTTAAGTTTCCTATAGACCTCTTCACCTTGCTTAGCTTGTGACCTAGTCACTGCCGCCATTGCAAAATGGGACATATCGGGAAGTTTTGACCCGTCAATATTTCCAATAACCAGGTCATACAATGTATCTTCCATGCACAATGCCTCAGTTTTTCCTGTGAAAAATGGACAATCTATGTCAACCATTGCTAATGGATACCTTTGGGTAGATTCATCAATCAAAGTTACATCAGATTCTCTACCAAGTAACTGATCATTAGAAACCAAGTTTCTACGAACGACACACCCAGTACAACCTGTGTCCCTTAAAACTACAACAGTCTTACCATTAACCGTACCCTGCGCTGTTGGTAATCGCGACCTTAAAAAGTAACAGACACCTTCCCTATCCACGTTATCATTGATTAGTGGACTTTCTTCCTTACTCTTATAGAGACTTTCAATTTCATGAGACCTATTCATTGTAGTTTTACAAAAGCTCATTTGATGTCCGCCACCCCGACCACGTCCGCGGGAATAACCCCGACCACGGCCACGATCTGAATTACTACCCTTCGTCTGCACAGTATCGCTCTTACTATGTGATCTTTGTGTCTCATCTTTCGGTGCATAACTACTCCCCTTACTTCCGCTATACCCGCTTGCACTTGCACCTACCTCCGCACTATATGCTTGCTTCCTATCGGGATTCTTAAAACATTTATATGTTAAATGTCCCTTACCACAAATACTACATTTTATCTCTGGCTTCGCACTCGGCTTATTATCAGATCTACTCTGAGTTACGCCCTTAATATCACGCTGCCCCTTATTAACACAAGCGTAGACACCGCCACGTGCTTCTGCAAATAAATCTGCTTCCCTAGCCATCTCACCTAGATTCGTGAATGTTTTCGGTTTCAAATGAACATACAGTTCTTTACTACACGATTCTAAAAACTGATCTCTAGCGAAAAAATCGCAAACAGATTCATAAGACTGGTCTACCTTCGCCATTTTCAACCATTTATTAAGATACGACCTAAGTCTACTACTAAACTGAATAAACGTTTCGGACTTTTCAGGCCTATCATAGCGAAATTTCTTCCTAAATCCGCGTTCAGTCATATCAAAATTCTTTAACAACGCATCTTTCAACTTGTCATAATCTGCTGCATCATCTACAGACAATCTATCATAAACATCAAGCGCGCGACCTTTAAGTAATGCGCTTAAATATGCAGCCCAAACGTTTTTATCCCATTTATTCGCCGTCGCGTATTTCTCAAACCTTGATAAGTAACTATCCATTTTGTCCTTACTTTCATCAAAATACGGTAATTTGGGATCTCGCGCATGCGCTAACTTTTCAGCCTTCTGTTTTTCTAATTCAACTCTAAACGTTACCTTCTGCAAATCTATCTGATTCTTCAACTCGCGTTGCTGTAATTCAAAACTATACTTCAACTTTTCTAACTCAACTTCGCTCGACAACTTTGCTTCCTTATCGCTTTCGACTTGATACAACCTAGCTTCCCTATCTTTCTCGGCTTGCCGCTCTATACTTTCAATCCGCGCCATCTCGATTTCCCTATCCGCCGCAATCTTAGCTTCTTCCGTCGCGATCCTAGCCAATTCAATTTCCCTATCTTTTTCGGCTTGCGCGATCCTCTCTTTCTCCGCTGCGATCTTAGCTAACTCAATTTCCCTGTCTTTATCGGCCTGCGCGATCCTAGCTAACTCAATTTCCCTGTCTTTTTCGGCCTGCGCAATCTTTTCTTTATCAAGTGCCCTTACCGCGTGCCTTTCTGCCCTCTCAGTCTCTTGCTGTTGCTTTACAAATTCCTGCAATGCCTGCCCCTCATAACCTAACTCCTTTCCCGTCTTAACTAACTGATCCATGACGCTTAACGTAATGCTCACGTTAACTTAACTGAAACCGACGTTCACTTAAAGTCACACACGTTAACTAAAACGTTAACAATAATAATAACAAACTAATCCAACTAAAACGTTGACTAATTAGTATACTCGCGATCTGGACGTATCCATTAAAGTTACGTTCATAACAGACCGGAAATGACGTCATAAACTGACGTTGACTTTGCCGAGAATTACTTTTCACTATTAGATGACGTAATTAGATGACGTAAATAACCCACATACAATTACGTCCAACTTGATCTAGCGTATCGGATATACAAACGTAACGTATGTAACGCAACGTATTAACACTGACACGACAACTGTACGTCCTACATTACAAAACCATATTAGATACCAACGGTAAATCAAACTTAAGATTCCGCTATTAGGTTTAATTCATTGTAACGATATTATATAACGTTACGAGTGACCTACGTTACTAAATCAGGACATAAAATGGACCTCAGTAACGGTTACGACACAACGTACAAAACGTTTAGGATAATAAACTTACAGATTGTCATGCAACAGCAGTGCCAAGGTACTCAAACGGACCCTAGAACTAAATATGTATCATCCGTGCCAAGACAATTTAGGTCTATATAACCTTAGTTTCCCCACTCAGATATGCAACCTGTTACATTCTATCACAAATTAATGCATGGGCTATCGCACTTCATCACGCAGGGAATAAGGATAGTTGACCTTAATTGAGTGTAGGTTACATTTACAAAGAATTTAGTGGCAAAATTGCTCCCCTAAAATTCACAGCCTTACGTCACCTTAGAAAAGAACAATCAGAAAGTCAATAATAATAATAAAAAAAATGTCTGACAAAATTGTGCCTAGATTCTGTATATATTGTCAATGTCTTACACTGGCAGATATTAACCGGAAGTCAAATCCCACTTCTGACACCATGTTACGCAGAAGGCTTTACACTCGGTCGACACGGGTGTAGAGCCTTATGCGTCGCCAGGACGGCGGAGGGTGACTTCCGATTAAAGGGTTATCTACTAGTGTAATACACTAACAAGGAAACTCTAACAACGTTAGAATTTTTTAAGTTTATATATAATGTAAATTTTATATACAACAATACAATTTACAACTGTCACAATTACAATAATATACAACACATATTAGCTCATGTCGCTGGCCCAAGTAAGGTGTTTGTTTCAAATATGTAATCGATTTGCGTACAATACGCAAATAGATTACCGTCTGACGTCAACACCGTACTCGGCTCAGCGCCATGAACTAAAGGAAAACACAAAGAACAAAAAAACGATAGTTTGAGCTCATAGAAAAAAACAAGGCCTTATGTTGGTAGACTTCAATTCGTCGTTCCCTGGATCATGTCATGGGCCAGTCCATATATCATGAGGAACACCAACTCTTATTAACACGTGCACGATTATATACTGGTCGCTCCCTGGATCGTACCAGGGACCAGTCTATATATATTAAAACACCTTAGTGGACGAACACTGTCCCACACTTGATGTGACCTTCAGATCTTATCACAGAATCTGGCAAACTGTGCTAACCACTTCCGCCTACATTTTGTGCTTCCCGCCTCTGCTTGGGAACCTTGCACAAACGGCGTTGTAACTGCCTCTACCCGGGTTGGTATTAACCTGGAGACGTATATCGCATCTCCAGGTGAGACGTGGCTCTAAGCCCTAACAGCTGACTGCCGGACTTGATGTGCCTAAAAATAACGAACTTACACTTAATACATTGTAACTACATAATAACAATGCGTAAGACTTGGGCCTGTCTTGGAAATACCATACAACGCCCTCGGCGAATGCCGAGCATAACGTGCACACGCCAGCCGTGTCACTAGACACGACTCGCGCTCACGATGTAAAGCTAAAAGTGTGCTTACCACTTCCGCCAATGAAGAAACGTAGATCCTACTACGCATGTGCGTCGAAGGATCTGACGTCAAACATTGTCAAGAAGTATACTGACGTCAACAGGCATTACCATGACATACCCCACATAAAACATGAATAATCTAAACAATGACCTATTTACATTAAATTGATCGACCAAAATCTAACTTGCATATTTATTAATTCATTTCTTTAAACTAAGCGTAATACCATTTGCCATAGAATATAATAGCTGAATAAGCGTTTCTCACACATTTGGGATCATAACGTTTGATCTGACATCATGACATCAATGATGTTATACCATATGACGCCGTCTAATGAAGGCAAATCAAATGCATGATGACCAAATGCTACCATTATAACTTATGGAAAAAACCCTTAATGTGGTGCATGCTATGGCGTCAATTGACGTCACGAGTATATAAATTAGTTCCATTACAAATCAATCTACTTCTATAGGCCACGTATACGTGAAACTAATATAAAAAGTGCTGACGTCGCAATAACATGAATGCAACTGACGTCACATGAATAACATGAATGCAACTGACGTCACTGGACGTCAAATAGACGCACACCATTGCAACCAACATCAGTGATATAAACTATTTCCGAAATTTACAAAACTTCCTAATATACAAATATTATGCGCAGCATGCTTACTAACAAAATCGGTCGACACATGCGCAGCCTGATCACTGCCAACAAAATCAAATCAGTCGACACATATAATCATACCATATCAATCAGAAGTCACATTTTTCATTCTTAGCCAAACTATTCTAAATAAATATAATAAAATCTTACCCTTCTAGGTCTTAACACAGAATCTGGGCACACAACAATATAACATCCATCAAGAATTAAACAGCCACGTCTAACTTTTCATTAAAAGATAGGCGTATAAATACTATGCGTCTCACATTAAAATCATGCAACACGTTTTCCACAATCAAAAGACTCGTGCAGGTATTCACCTTAAAATCATGCAATAGGCTGTCCACGAGAGGTATTCACAAACAACCCATGCATAACGTAGCCACAATTTCCGTAAATGTTTTATTACCACAGTTACCCTAAAAACTGTAGCCTTACTGATTGAAAGGATTAAAATAATCTCGACGACATAGTGGACGATTAGATCCATTTCGTAACAACTTTAATTCTGTTGATACTGGATTGTATACGAGATTATTCTGCCAATATAAGGATTATTGTGTACAACTTCTATTTTACCTGATTTTACGCGTGTGTCATGGAATATATTTTTTTTCTGAAGCATGAGGTAAGTAGTGTACTTATCATATAATATGTATGTATGTTTGATTAATCGTGATATGATGGAAGCAGCAGCTAGCTGGTTATACAACAGAGCACCGTACTTTAGAAAGGTAAGTATATATTAGTAAAAAGCACTATTAGTGTCAGTTTTTTTCATGATGTAGTTACCACAGCGCTTTCCATCCCGCCCGCACGTACCTGGTAAACGCTGTCAAATGGTACGACAAGGTTGAACAATTTCATCTACACACCAGTGATCATGTAAGTAATGTATTATTTATACTGTAGGTGTTTCATAGGTATGCTTGCCTACCCTATATTTAATAAATGCATCCAGTGTACATTACCTTGTACATGGTTGAACATTTGAGAAAAAGCTACCGTTTTCATCTGGTCTACATTACAATTTGAGAAAGAGTTGGAATAAATAATTGCTAGGACGCTCTTCATTATGCAATAACGCACCTTCAGTACTACGTAAATTTTCAATAACGATGTTAATTTTTTTAGATTAATGCGCAGAAAACTACCCTTTGATCTTTCCTTATAAAAACGCTTTTAAGCAGCCTGTACGTCTATTTTGTATTCTAAACTGTAAAAAACAACAAAAGTAGGAAGCCTGCTAACTTTACAAAAGATACCTTACTTTTTTATGGTTCGGTGCAGATTTTTACATTTACCATAAATCACCACCTTAAACCAAACTTGAAACTGGATACACATATAGACAATGGGTTGTTGTAAGCATATCGTGTTTGCTTATTCATCCAGTCATAAATTTCTTTTGGGTTCTGTCCAAATCTTTAAACTTTATCACACTTTTCTCAGGAATTAACATGTTTTCAGAGCTGTAGAGTCAGATCTAGCTGAATCTGAAATATTACTGCAAATGTGCCGGGTTTTTTTTTCTAAATACATATTTCGCGCCTCTTTTTGTCGTGTCACATAAGTGCGGCGTTTCCTGGTTACACGTAGCTTCATTATTTTTCTAATGTTTTACCGTATGTTTGCAGGTTTTCTGTGTGGTCTTGCTCAAACTACGTGTCTGCCATTTTCTTCTATTTGCAATCAAACATTGGAATGCCCAAATTATTTCGACGAATCAAACTGCTGTGGAAACGGTAAGTATCTGAGCATTGATTCTTAACAGATCAGCTCAAGCAGTGAATAAAACACGGAAACTTTCCAATGCTTCTACAGGCAAACTTTGAAAGAATACACGTTAAAATTGACCATGTACATTTTCTACACGACTTGCAAAAGACTTACTGAGACTGTACAGATCCGCAGGCTGATCTGTATGAACAAGATAAGGATTGAGTGGAACATATACTTAATGATATTCTGTTAAAACGTTTGTGACTATTTAGATACCTTTCCCCATGTTTTAAATGCATTCTGCATGTCGCAGTAGCACAAAATAATTTGAACGCCAAATCACGTAGGTATACATATTTTTATCGAAAGAAATGCATGTTCAGAGTTTATATTTACTTTGGTTGGCATAACTTTTCATGCTTTTATGTGTGTTTCGTTGAGGTCTCCCTGAGCAGTAAGGAGGCCTCTTTCATGCCAGGGGGGGGGGGGGGGGGGGGGGGGGGCTCCTAGCTCCACAGCAGTTCTGCAGAGTTAAACACATAAAAGCATACTTAGTATATGAAACTGCATCAGACTTTTTGCACCAGTTCCTGATCATTGTCCGTTTTGTGGCGTCTGACCTGGGCCTTCACTGTTTGTCAATGCCCCAATATGGGACACTAATTCATTACTGGTCAGGACAGGTATCTGGTCAGGTCAGGCAAAACCTGTTACTGGTACCATGTAGTCCAGGACTACCTGTTGCATGTGGACATATCGGGCTCATCAACCTGGGAAGGTGTCCTATTTTAGAGTTACCAGTCTCTTATTAAAACTAGAGACGGTAGGTGGAGCTCTTAGCCTTGGCAGGCAGTCCATCTAAGAGTTCATTGCTAGGTCTCTAACCAAAACCTACTAAACAAAACCTGTGAACACAGCGTCATGGGCGGAAGTCTTCACGGCCAGGACAGGACTAAAAGCTGACAAGTGTTAACAATCAGACCCGAGCGAGCCCTGCTTAGCTTGGTAAAACAGCTAGATTAAGGGGGTCACAGATTGGTAGGAATATGGCCCAATCACTTTGGCTTTTTGAGTCTGGTTGTTTATATTATAGGCAGTGGGCAAGTCAGCGACTTGATGGGAGGAAATAAGACGCTCCAACCTCCATGAGTCTTCAAACCCAATAGGTTAATAAAGGATGGTGTTAACACAACATCACTGGGCGGAAGTCTTCCTAGAAGAAGTCAACGGCCAGGGCGGAAGAAGACCATGTCTTCGTGACCAAGGCGAGCCATACAGAAAAAGTGGATTTCGGCTGTGGTCAACATATAGCCTGGAGAGGGATAGGCCTCATCAGGCTGATTATTGCCCGTGATACATCATGGTGGACAGATCCAATGAAACCTCAGTACCGGATCGGTCGCAGCCTGGGTTAACGATGATCGCACCTACTGTTGGACACTGGGACGTAGGTGACAAGTATACTACTAATGTAAAAAAGGTCAAGAAGATTAGAGGTAGGCAGAACATCTCATCTGGAACCTGGAAAGTAAGGACTCTGAGGCCAGCTGGGCAACTTGAAGATCTGACTCATGCAATGGACAGGAATCTCTGTAACATACCGGGACTCTGTGAGATGCGCTGGAAAAACTTTGCTGGGAGATCAACAGATGATGGACACAAGGTTTATTTCAGTGGAGATGAGGACAGACATGAGTATGGGGTTGGACTTTTTTATATCACCATCAGACAGGTTTATGCAACAACATCTGGGCATGACGACAATGAGGTCGACCACTTCTACCAGCAACTCCAGGAAACCATAGACCAAACACCAAAGAAGGACATTCTGGTTGTACAGGGGGATTGGAATGCTAAAGTTGGGAAGGATGCAGGCAGACTGGGGAGACGTTTGTGGACCCTACTGCAATGCCGAGATGACTGAGAGAGGTCTCAGACATCTAGAGTTTGCAACCTTTAACAGCCTAGTACTGACAAACATTTAGAAGCTCTAGTTGAAAGTCTCGACCAGACCTGCACAAGGTATAAGATGGAGATCAGTGCTGAGAAGACCAAACTGATGACAAACAGCGCAGATGGCATCCAGAGGGAGATCAAGGTAAAGGGGCAGAAGCTGGGTACTGTAAGCAGCTTCAAATACCTTGGAGCAGTTGTCTCAGATGATGGCTCAAAACAGGAGGTTCTCTCAAGGATAGCACAAGCCACTTCAGCTCTTGCCAAGCTGAAACCAATTTGGAGAGATAACAACATATCTCTTGGACCAAAGGTGACACTTATGCGCTCCCTTGTCATTTCCATATTTCTGTATGCCTGTGAATCATGGACCTTGACAGCAGAGTTAGAGAAAAGAACGCAGGCCTTTGAGATGAGATGCTACCGAAGGTTACTGAACATTTCGTACAAGGACCATATAACCAATGAGGAGGTTCGCAGGAAGATCCAAGCAGCCATTGGAGAATATGATGAACTCCTGACGCTGGTCAAGAAACGGAAACTAAGGTGGTTTGGCCACGTCTCAAGGTCTTCTGGTTTAGCAAAGACAATTCTTCAGGGCACAGTGAAAGGAAAAAGAAGAAGAGGTAGACAGAAGAAGAGGTGGGAAGACAATATCAAGGAGTGGACTGGAATGGATTTTGCCAGCTCAACTAGGGCAACTGAAGACAGGACAAGGTGGAAAGGGATTGTTTTGAAGTCAGCTTTGGTGCCCCAACGACCTAGTAAGGTTATGGGATAGAATAGAATAGAATAGAACTGACAAACACCCTTGGTCCTCACAAACCATCAAGAAGATGGAGAGAAAGACCACAATCAGAATGATTATATCTTGGTGAGGAAGCGTTTCCGATCAGGAGTTAACATCCACAGGGCAAAGAGCTTTCCTGGAGCAGACATAGGAAGTGACTATGAACTGGTGTTGATGACCTTCCGAGTTCGTCCAAAGAAGGCGAGAAAGCCAACATAGCCAAAACCGAAGTTTGATATTGAGAAGTTAAGGGACCCAGATGTTGCATGCACTTTTCTTTCAGGCAACAATAGGTGGGAAATTCGTATCACTCATTGTTCTGAGGGATGATGACATGGACATAGATACCATTATTACCACCTACAATACAACAGTGGCTGATGCAGCCACTGATATACTTGGGAAGGAACGTCGCTGGAAAAAGCCCTTGGTACCAGTGATGTTCCTGACCTCTGTAATGAGAGGAGAGATTTGAAGAAGAGGCGTTATGAAGCAGAAGGAGCAAAAGGATACAGGGAACCAAATAAGCGGATTCAGAAGGCAATGATGAAAGCTAAGGAGGACTGGATAGGCATTCAGTGCGAGGAGATCGAAACTTGCCTGAACAAAAACAACAAGAGAGCATACCAGTTGGTGAAGAACCTAACTTCAGAGAAACAGGGTAGGCCCACTGTTATTCAGGACAGGTCTGGAAAATGTCTTACAGAAGAACAAGAGATTCTCAGCAGATGGATAGAATATTGCTCAGAACTATACCACCATGAAAGTGATGGTGACAATGCGGTTCTGGACTGCAATAAGCCCCCATAAGATCTACAGCCGATCCTTCGCGAGAAAGTTGAGATTGCAGTAGCAGCACTGAAGAAGGGGAAGTCTGCCGGAGTTGATGATATACCAGAAAAACTTGTTGAAGCTGGCGGAGAGACCATGATTGATGTTTAAACAGAAATCTGTAATAGGATCTGGAGAATCGGAGAATGGCATACCCCATGGACTCAGTCGCTGTTTATTACACTCCCTAAAAGGGCAACCTACTGCTTTGCCAGAACTACAGAACCACCAGCCTCATCGGTCATTCAAGCAAAGTCATACTGAAAGTTATCTTGAACAGGCTTAACCCTTTTATAGAACATATTAAACCCCAAGCCGAAGAGATAATCGCAAAAGATCCTACTGCTTCATAACGCCTCTTCTTCAAATATCTCCTCTCATCAAGGTCAAGAACATCACTGGTGACCCAGAGCTTTTTCCTGCGACGTTCAGAGCTGGAAGGAGCACCACAGAACAGATCTTCAACCCTAGATTCCTGTGTGAAAAGTATCTCCAACATCAACAAAATCTGTACCATGTCTTCATTGATTTAAAAAAAAAAGCCTTTGACAGGGTATGGCATGCAGCTTTATGGGTCATCATGCGGAAGTATAATATTAATGCAAATCTAGCACCATTGAGCGGTCTAGACAAGGCTTCAAGTGCAGTCCTGATGAATGGCAGCACAGGAGAATGGTTCAGAACAACAGTTGGAGTAAGGCAAGGATGTCTTCTGTCACCCACCCTCTTCAACATTTTTCTCGAACGTTTCATGTCTGATGCTCTAGAATAACATGACGGGGAGGTTAGCATAGGCGGCAGAAATATATAACTAATTTGCGGTTTGCCGATGACGTAGATGCTCTAGCTGAGGAAGAGCAGGAACTAGGAGCCCTAGTTGACAGTCTCGACAAAACCTGCACAAGGTATAAAATGGAGATCAGCGCTGAGTAGACCAAACTGATTACAAATAGCGCTAATGGCATCCAGAGGAGAAGCAAAGTAAAAGGTTAGAAGCTGGATACCGTAACAAGCTTCAAATACCTTGGAGCAGTTGTCTCAGATGAGGTTCTAAACATGAGGTTCTCTCAAGGATTGCCAAGCCACTTCAGCTTACAAAGATGAGCCAGTTTGGAGAGATAGCAACATATCTCTTGGATCAAAGGTAAAACTTATGCGCTCCCTTGTCATTTCCATATTTCTGTAAGCCTGTGGATCGTGGCCCTTGACAGCAGAGTTAGAGAAAAAACGCAGTCCTTTGAGATTAAATGCTACCGAAGGTTACTGAACATTTTGTACAAGGTCCCATATAATCAATGGGAAAGTTCGCAGCTATTGGAAAATATTATGAGCTCCTGACCCTGGTCAAGAAACGGAAACTAAGATGGCTTGGCCATGTCTGAAGGTCTTCTGGTTTAGCAAATACGATTCTACAGAGCACAGTGAAAGGAAAAAGAAGAGATTGACCGAAGAAGAAGTGGTAAGACAATATATAAGAATGGACAGGAATTGGCTTTGCCAGTTCAACTAGCGCAGCTGAAAACAGGACCTGTGGGAAGAGATCATTTTGAAGTCACCTGTGATGCCTCAACGACCTTGTAAGGATATGCGATGGACTAGAAATAGAATAGAACTCATTAAACCAAACCATGCAATGCAAACTTTCGAAAAGCAAAGCTTCGGTCAGATCGCATGCCTTTCTGTTTTGTTCATAAGAGTACCCATACATCTAGATATTTTATCAAGGCACTTTTGCTGTGCTTGAGGTGAATAGCAAAATTAAAATGTGTGCAATCGGTAAAAGCCTCGTAGAATGTCCGGGGTCAATGTTGTTTGTTTATATCCGGTAGTTTTTATTTGTTTACAGACCCATTAAGGTGAATCGGCACGCATGCAGGGGAACAACTCTGCCATTTAATTTTTTGCCTCCCTTTTCAATAGAAGGGGTCTACTGTTGAAGGAAAGAATATGCATTTGGAGGAGCAAAACTTCTTTACTTTCAAAATCGATATTTTAAAAGAAAAGGAGTTTTGCTCCTCTAAATGAATATTCTTTCTTCAATAGTAGACCCCATTTTGTGGGAAGTCACTAAATTGTTTCCCTTCACAAATGGAGGTGTACCCACACACCTTAATTTTCACTGCGGAAGCTCCTGCGCACTATATTTTTCACTCGGGAATGCAAATATTGAAGAGTTTGATAAGTACGCGTTTATATGAAACGTTCTTAGTTAAGTTGGGCCATTATGCCCCTATTCCACACAGACCACGAATCCCACGAATCGCCACGAATTGAGAAATTTTAGAGTTCGTAGCTGAATCGTAATCACTTCGTGAAGTTCTTAACTGAATCGTATATGTTCGTAATCAGTTCTTGCAATTCTTGAGCAATCGGGAATTCGTGACAAAAGTTTTGAGCTGTTCAAAATTTTGGCCACGAATTCCCGATTCCAAAAATTCGCAGTTAATTCGTAACACAGTCTTAGTGCATTCTTAGGCATCGTAACTGAATCGAAATCGATTCGGAGGCGTTTTTAGGTGTTCTCAACTCATTCGGGGATTCGTGAATGCACACCTTGAAGCATTTGCGCACAGTGAAGAGTCTGAACGCATGCATTTATCTACCCAGCGGGCAACTGACGTCTTACTGGCGTCGACGAGACGTCATTACGTTGCAGTGACCTTAGTACGACGTCGTTACAAGGTCATGTGCCTGGTGGGAAGAACTTCATTTTGTGGCCATAGTTTGCTGATGACTCATACTTAATATGTGCATACAGCAAAGGCTCTGATCAGAATTTGCGCCTTTTTATACATATCTTGAGAGAAAATCCCACAGGTTTTCAAGAATAGTCACGAACTCCGTTTTATTCGTACCGGATTCGTTACTGCATTCGGCGTATTCTTAACTGATTCGTAACTAATTCTAAACGTTTGTGCAGTATGTCCAAAGAGATTCTTGTAAATCGTACTGAATTCTTGACAATATTCGTGCGAGTCCAGCCGAATCCAGTCGAATCCCACGAATATTCGTAACCCTATCGTACTTGTATCGTATCTGAATCGTAGAACATCACGAATTGGACCAGAGATTTTACAATCGCCACGAATTTCAAAGTTTATCAATTCGTGACTATTCGTGGGATTCGTGGTCTGTCTTATTGCCTTTCTTTAAATTACAAAATAACGGTCCTGTTTACCTTCTGACAAGTTGCCCTCTGTCTAAAGAAGTAGATAAAAGTACCAAGACATGCAAGCGTTTTGTTAGACATTTTTAACACTGGTTCAAATAATGATACCCTGGATTAAAATGCGACGTTTTTAAATGTCGCGGTATTGCCGTGGCATAGATATGAACGTCGCACGGCTTAAAAAGATAAATCACTGCTGAAAATCGAGTTCAATTATTAAATTCAGGTGATTTCTTACATATTTCCCCGCTTTAACAATATCTAAAGGGTAGTTTTTGCTACGAAATGAGACTGGGAACTAATGTCGCAAATTTTATGTAACCTACGTCACAGCGGTAAATTCGTGATACATGTATTAACTAAAATGGCCCGGCATCATAAAACTTACAAGATCACACGAAAAAATGTGTGTTTCTCAATATCTTATATCATTTGTGCAAATTTGCTCAATTTTGTAAATATTACTCGACTTCAAAATACATTACCCCAGCATTTTTCTGTAAGAATGTAACCTTACGTCACGGGCTTTTCTTAAAACTGAGCAAAGCAATCGCTCTGATACTCATGTGCAAAATCCTGCCTAGTAACAGCTACAAGATGGTGTGCTTAGATTTCATGCACTGAAACATTAAATGATATAAAAACGTTAAAATGTGTGCACTGTAACCTACGTCACACGTAACCTACGTCACAACGTCAGTAAGACCACGTTTTGAAAGCGTTGACGTCATTTGATTAAGCAGCGCTTCACAGAAAAACCCTTTCTTCCAAAAAAGCAAAGAAAAACATTTTAAATTATCAAATGTGAGTAGATAAGTAAATGTGCAGTGCTACGCATGTCAAAGAAATCGTATGCGACATCGACTTTCAACGTATCTTAATAACGTCATAAAATACGCCGTTTCTAATTGTTACGGTATGTCGTATTCCATAATCTAAACTATTATCTGAAAATACTTTAAAGATTTGAAGCAGATATAATGAGCATTATGTTCGTAATTTTTTCTTGAATTCTGGAATGGTTGTATATATGGCCATTTTTGTCCGCGAATGGCTCAGCTTAACTGAGAACGTCTCTTATGCGCAGTGCCGCCTACGCTGAGCCTACGCTGTATATTATACGGTACTGTTGCTCTGCTCATTTAATTATTTTGTTTAATAGCTGCCATAGGATTTCGCTGTGGATGGCCACAATATTGTCTTACATCAGACCAACTCTGCGATGGCGAAGCGAATTGTGGTGTTAACATGTTGGATGAGTTTTACTACTGTAGATATCCATGCACAGTCACAGGTAAAACATTGAGCTTGGTAGTTGATGGGTTTGAGGTGGACTTTGCCGCATTTAAAAGTGTCTCAACTGATGATAATTTTGATTCCCAGAAAAACACGGAAAAATCGAGATTTGAAGGCTTAACAAATAGACAAATTGTTCGTACAAGAAAGATTCCTAAGAAAATTTAAGTGCAATTAGATATGACAATTGTGTATTGTGCTTTCCTTTATTTGTCGATTATTTAGTTTTGCTAGTGACATTTTTATAAACCTTGACTCGGTGCTGTGACTTTTCAATATCATTAGTATCAATTCGGTACAACAATCACGGTAACTTTTCTGTCTTTTAGCAGCACCTGTGTTTTCGACGGAAACGTCAGCAATCATGTTAAGGTTCACAAAACCGTCAAAAATAGCAAGTCCAACAACACCTATATCATCTACCATAGTTTCGCAGTCTCTAACAGCAACAACAAAACCAACATCAACAAATGACGCCACATTCGGTATGACACAAAGAACAATGCCAACAACTCAGGCAAGTGACATCACGTACGGCATGATGACTAATCAGCAGTCTATAGCCCAACTACAGATTCTGGGCATAGTGGGAAAAGGTTCTTTAGTCCCACAGTTTTTAAAGAAGAAACAGCAGTCACGTTAACGTCCACCAAACTGTCCAATACAGCATGTGTAACAACACATGTTTCATCTACCGTAGTTTCCCAATCACGAACAGAAGAAACAAAACCAACACCAGAAAGTGACACATTCGTTATGACACCAACAACAATGGCAGCAACACAGGCAAGTGACACCACGTACGGCATGCTCACTAATCGGCAGTCTGTAGCCTCAACTGCAGATGCTAGGCGCAGAGGAGAAAGTTTCTTTAGTGAAACTAAGAATATCGCTGGGATTGTCGTTGGTATTGGGCTTGTTATTTTGGTACGAGCTGCTTTCATTCTTGCAACTAAGTTCTACAAAGCCAAAAGAAGACATTGATATCATAAATGAGTGTTACTGAACGAAGTAAAAGTAGTCAACAGCCCCATCTGAAGATGCTGGACATACTGAGAAAAGTTTATATGATCAACCAAATAATACCACTGGAATTTGTCGGGATTTTTTATATAGATTAATGGAATCGAGGGGCTTTACTCTGTAATTTAGATTCTGTTATAATAGTCTAAAATTATCGTAACCTAACTCGTCTTCGTCGTATACCATTTGATTGACATGTTTCAGTAACAGATTTTGGATTTTACTTTTATTTTTGTGTATCGTGGGGGTTATTACATGTATTTGATCTTTAATATATCGTCGTCTCATGTAAAGTTTGTATTGTATTGTAACAGATTTCTCTGCTATAGAACCAGCGTATCTCTATTCTGCAAAGTTCTTCGGTTCCTTATGTATAACTATTACGCGTATTTCTGAAACGATGTCACTCGTGACTAACGCTGAGAACAAGGACTCTTCCACTTTCGTATCGAAAGAAGCTCTCTTTTGTTACCTGCTCAAATAGTCAAGCAAGGTTTCAGTGGCGGATCGACAAGTTCATAATATAGTAAGGTCTAAATTATCTCTATCTTAATGTAACTCTTTTTAAAAAAAAATGCTACGAAAACAGTTCTAATTGGGTTGAATGTCTTCGGACAATGAATTAGAGCAGATTTTGGTAAGGTCTTGGAGATAAAATGAAAATTCAGTCGTTTGTGTTTTATTGTCGAGAACGTAGCTGGGGCAGTATTGAGCAAATTACAAGCGCCATGAATGCGCATCGTCACTACTACCACCATTATTTTTTCTAACTTTAAAGTAAAGTTCATTTTGTTACTTTTTTGTTTTCTACCGTTCCGCTTGTCTCGTGGCGTCTGTCTTGGTCCACGCACTTGGCACAGAGTTCATATATACACTAGTAGTCACTGTAATATTCCGTGAGAAACCACTGGTAGCTACAAGAGCTGCCGTTGTGGTAAATAGAGTTTATTAATCGTCCCATTTGAAATATGGGATTTATAAACAGAGGGAGGCTTAACGATCCGATAAAGAAACGAGTCCGAAGGACGAGTTTCTTTATCGGATCTTTAAACCTCCCGAGCTTTGTAAATCCCATATTTTAAATAGGACGATTCAATAAATTGTATATTACATTCGTATGTCCTACAACTAAAGAATATTTCCGTTTATTTTTTTTGTTTTCACGAGTCCTTCTGTGAGTCTGTGAGCCTGTACAGAATAGTGCGAAAGAATACACGAAAATTGAAATAATATGACCGCCATTTTGTTTGCTGAAAGGGCCAATTTTTGTCAAAATAAGAACAATTTACTTGCCTACAGAACCTACATCATACTCTTACAATTATTGTCTGTACGGCTACTGGTCCCGACGATCCAAGGCACGAAGAAAGTCTCACGGCTTTGAACTGAATGATTTGTTTCATATAGCACAATGCGGAGCGTGTGTGATAAAGGGCAATGCAGTCCTACATAAAACTGACGATTCGAAGAATTATTCAGTTAAACACGCCAGTAATACACACAAAAGTTTATTATAGGTTTGACATTTCGTAATTTATCGTCTGTTGTTTGTATAGCTTCATAAGATACACTTTGAAAAGTAGTTCTAAAAGCCGGTATCCGGCCGTACATCAATAACCAATATCTGAATATTATGGAGAAGGTAACCAATCTACAGGGATTTATTTCCCCAGAGGAAATAAATACTCTTAGAGTCCTGGGAAATAGCATATTTATATTGGCAAGAAATCCTTGTATTTCTTTGCTAAGAATGTAATATTGTTTGTTTCACTCGTGTCCACTAAGTTTATAATATCGTTCAAAACTGTCGAAGCCTGGTAGAGAGTTGTATTCCCTAGAATGGCGGGACATTTGAGCAAAGTCGGCTTCTGCGGAATGGTGGCAATATCTGGGACGGTGTTTTGCACAGCGGTCGAAAGACGTGGCGCCTCCAAGTTGTGAATCGTCGGCGCTACCGGCTGATTCGTAGGAGTGGTTCAACTTGTAGTAGCAATGATGAAGTGCAGGCTGAGCTAACGTCTTCGAGTTGGAGAGAGACGTAGTTATACGAGGCGTCAGGTGTCTGACAATGTCTGTGAGCGTTGGCCTCTCTTCAAAAAATGTTGCGGTCTTTGGTCTGGCTCCCTTATTTCTTAAATTGTATTTCTTTTTTAAGATCAGAAAGGATTGTCGGCCGCCCCCCCCCCCCCCCCCCCCCCCCCCCCCCCCCCCCCCCCCCCCCCCGAATAGTGTTGAAAGAAACGGATTCTTCACTACTCTGTCAGAAATTTTATTTAGGTTTATGAGACCGTGGGGCCGAACTCAGTCATTTAGAGCTAGGAAGACCGTAACATCAAGCTTCAGCTATCATGACTGTATTTGTAAATAATCATTTTAACAGTTATCGTATACTAAATACACAAATAGCTTTATCTCAAACATATAGATTTTAACATTCTATAAATATGTTAACAACTAATTTGAGTTTTTCTTGCTAAGATTTTATGGCTTGATTGCGCCCCACCCAATCCGTTACGGATTGCAGACGATCGCTACGTTTGCGACGTCTGCACATCGCGTCAAAGCTGTTGGTGACCGTTTAAGACAGGGTTCAGTTCTTACGCCGTTCACATTTATTAAAAGTATTCTCTAGCTGCCGCAACACATTTCTAATGCCGTTCCACCCACTTCTGATAAATTTCCGCGTACCACGATGCTGGGGCTCACGGCGGTCCTACACTGCCATTTTCAGTTCATGTTCAGACTCAAACTTACGTCCTCGCAAATCTCCTTGCAGTCGGGGAAACGCATAAGTCTATAGGGGCAAGGTCAGGGCTGTAGGGGGCATGGTCACGTCTTTCATAACCCAAGAAGTCAATGGTAGCCAGTGTCTCTTCAGCACGGTGAGGTAGCGCGTTGTCTTTGGTGGAATATCATGTTTTCAATCTCGTAGTTTGGTCGCTTTTTCTGGATCGCAAGTGTCAGTTTCCGCTGGATCACCTGTAACGATATAACAAAACACAACCCCAGAAACATAGTTTATCAGAAAATTGTTATTAGTAAATATAATTGGTAAAAAAGTAAAAAATGCACCCACCTTCTGATAATACTCCTTTTTCACAGTCTGGTGACTCGGGACTGGGTGTTGAAGCAGCATCCCTTGACTGTCCATGAAGCACGTGTACATTATCCTCTTTGCCGACTTAACAACTTTGGCCTTCTTATGTGGCGGTGAAGAACATCTTTTCCAAACCATCGATTCACGTTTCGTTTCTGGATCATAAAAGTTCACCCATGTTTCATCAGTGGTAACAATCCGATTAAGGAATTCCACACCTTCTCTTTGCCAGCGTCGGAGAAATGTCGTGGACAGTCTGACGCGTGTCGCTTTCTCTTCTGCAAAAAGTAGACGGGGGCACCCATCTCGCACTGACTTTAGACACCTTTAGTTCGTCCTTCGAAATAGTGTACGCTGTCCCATGGCTAAAACTAGCTTCATCGTAGTAGTCACGACACTGTTCCTTCAAGAAAGAAATAAAGCTATTGGTATTCAACAACTACGTCCCCCGAACGCCGAAGTAGATTCACAATATCGGTGGCAAGCAGTAGAACAAAATATACCCTCGCGTTATTTCTTTCAAATTAAAATGACAGAGTTGCTGCCTATCAAAATGTATTCTTTACCTAAAATTTGTTTGCATCTCGTTCGAATTTCTACGTGAGTCATTCAGATCATTTAAAAGAGTATACCCAGGAATCGCATCACCCACCCAACACATCGAAGAAGAAAATATATGACACACAAACAACGAATCGGAACAACAGTATCGCAGTCTTGAAGCCAAGCCACAACTGAGTGAATTGGCTAATGATCCAACATGAATGACCACCGAAACTCACGCATGTATGCATCAAAACCTTTTCAGTCAGCACATTTATCACTGGTTGGGAGCGTTCAGTACATGTGACCCGTAGTACCTATCTGTATAGTGAACGCATCTTTATCCTAGTATGTCGGGTCAGTTTCAGAATTGTTTATTTGTGTGTTTTAAACCATTAAGTGTAGGTAGTACCGCTAGATAGACAAGCATAACTACAGATCTTGTCGACATGCTACCTTTATTTTTTTGTATATTGTTATGATGTCCTTTATTTTCACATTTAATTTGAGAAATTTCTATTCTACTTTCGATTTCGAAAGCTGCACTGGGACCATTTCTTCAAATTTTGCCACCAATTTTACATGAAACAACCGTATCTTCATTACAAATATTTTATGGTGTCTTTCGGTTAAGGATTAATTAATCTTATTAGATATCATGCTATGTAAGGGCAATTATTTTCAAAGAAAACGATTGAGGGTCAAAAAATTTTCTGTATCATTTGTCGCAAAGCCGATTCTCACTGAGACATCCCATACAGTCAGAAAAATTAGGGGATGCTCAGTCTTGCTTGTCGCGTGGCTTCGTCCCGTACTTAAAGGATATTTATCATGAGTAAATCTCTTAATAGATTATCAACCTATTTAAAAAAGAAAGATTATCTAAAAAAATTTCGAAATAAAACGCTAACTCGGTCGATTTTCTGGTTACACGTGAAGTGATCTTACTACAAACACCAGTGATTTGCAGATGTATATACAGATTTAGAGCAAAGAAAGCAACATCTAGCCATCTCCAAAGACGACCATTATGGAAAACATAAATAGATAAAACACTCTTACCAAGTGGTTTAAATCCGAACAATAAAAGAAAACACATTTAACGTAAACAAACCCTGAAGGTCATAACAACCGACAAAGATTTGCCCATTATACATATCGGATAACGGGACCCATGTACTGTACGCTCCCAACCAGTGTTTATACACTTGCCTTGTTTTTAGTTTTCGTATTGTGTTATAGAGAGTACTACACAGATACATATGTTCTATCAAAAACAGTACGAAGTAAGCCATCTCTTCCAGGGATGATTCAGGACATCCGAGATGTATGCAAAAGAGAGATAACTTGTACCAAAAATATAAACAGCACAGGAAGCTGAACAACAGACTGGAGTTTCTGGATGCTAGGCATCTTTTCAAGCAAAGGCTGAAGAAGGAAGATGACCGTTACATATTAGAGATCCTTGGTCTATGTGAAGAAGATGAACATCAGCCAGAGTAGCCAGCCAAAATCTTCTATTGCTAAAGATATTGTTTTCTCTCCTTAAAAAAATGCAAACGAAGACTCTCAGGGTGTAGCGCCACAAATTTGCATTATGTTTTCCAATTTATGCAAATGCTTAAAAAATTCAATTGAAATCTGTGAAAGGAGTTGAATACACAAGCGCCAAACCCTAAATACAAAAGAGTTGCTGCCAATTGACGACCAAGTTCAAAAGGCCGTAATTCTGTCAAAGTTTATTTTATATAATCTCCATCAAAAAGCCACAAACACATCCTCATAGTGTTCACAACATGTGTAGAGAGTTTGAAAACAATCCACTGAAAACCATAGGAGCAGTTGATTACACGAACTCCATACACTATAGTACAAAGAGGACGAAAAAAATTAAAGTTCAAAAGATCATAATTATGTCAAAATTAATTTCTTCTATGTCAAAAAGCCAAATGCTCATCTTCATTATGTCCTCTACATACTGAAAGAGAAGTTCATTACGTCCTAAACGTGTGCACAAAGTTTGAAATGAGTCCACTGAAAACTAAGAGAGGTGTTGATTACACAAACGCCATACATTGTAGTGCAAAAAGCTGCCCAAAATGTCTAAGTTCAATGCGGCATACTTTTGTCAAAAGTAAGTTATCTCCATCAAAAGTCACATTCACGTTTTCATGATATCCACAACATGTGTACAAAGTTTCAAAAGAATCCACTGAAAACTATAGGAGGAGTTGGTTACACAAACTCCATACCCAATTGTGCCAAAAGATACCCAATGATTAAGTTCAAAATGCCGTAATTCTGTAAAAACTTATTTTATTTTACCTCCATCAAACGGTCACATGCACATCTTCATTATGTCCAGAGCATTTGTACAAAGTTCGAAAAAGATCAATTTGAAGATTGTGGGAAGAATTGATTACACACTCTATACCCTAGTGTGTGACAAACGGACGGACAGACAGACAGACGGACGGGGCGACAGGAGCAAATCTTTATGCCCCCTCCCCTTGAATGTCGTCACGGGGGCATAAAAAGGTGATTCAAGTTAGGTGTCAAATTAAAGGACCATTTTACTTAGTAGCATTCTATGTAAGTGCTTGGCGCACATAGTGGCATGAAAGCTAGTCTCTCACCCGGACAGCACAACTATTCTATGGATTTCGGGCAAAAAGATTTTATGAAACACACCTGATTATACTAGTGGAAGACTTGGCTCGTGAAACTATTAGCGGTGGCTAGACTAAATTTTGTCTCACTAGACTTCAGTAAAGCATTTGACAGGGTAAGTCACTCCAATTATTTACTGAAACTTCATTAATATGGCATCAGGGGTCAAGTTTTTCAGTGGATAAAGGCTTTCCTTTCGAATAAATCACAAACAGTTATGATGGAGGTGATACCCCCAAAACCTGCCCCATGCAGTAACCTCCGGTGCTCCGCAAGGCTCTGTTCATAGACATATACGATTCCTAGTGCTTATTAACGATGTGCCAGACAAAAAATCCGATCCAAGGTAACGCTTTCCGCTGATGGCACAGCAGTGTACCTGGCATTGTCAAGCATACTCAGGTATCGCAGGCGGACCTTGACTAGTTACAGTAATCGTTTGGAGACAGGGTGGGACATTATAGAGTTAAAGCCAGGCAGTTGCGCGGTTATCATGTGAAACGTTCTAAACACCACGTTCTATCTATGTACAGACTCCATAAACAAATGTTGAAACAATGAGTTGCTCAATGTACCTAGGAGTTGACATCAGTGAAAACTTGTCCTGGAACAAGACAAACCAAACAGGTCTCTGGGTTTTATCAATTGCAACATCACAGGGTATAAATCCGCCAATTTTCGCTTCCTGCAGAGACTGACAGTCATATTTGGCTTCCGCCGAGACTGTCCGCGATCTCTTGCTTCCTGCAGGGACTACCGTTCGGAAAATGGCTATCTGCCGAGACTGTCCGCGTGACTCAAAGAGAGCCTCGGCAGGAAGCAGAATCACGCGGACAGTCTCTTGAGGAAGTCATTTATTATGTACAGAAGTCTCAGCAGGAAACAAGAGATCGTGGACAGTCTCGGCGGAAGCCAAATATGACCGACAGTCTCTGCAGGAAGCGAAAATTGGAGGACTGGTTTATATCCTGTGAACATTAGATCTAAGGACAATAGCATAGTTACCTGAAATCGCTTATTAAGCCCTTGTCCGCCCTCTTACTGAACATTGCTCCCACGTTTGGAATTCATATACCAAACGGAATGTACAAAGTATTGAAGTGATATAGAGGAGGGCGGATAGATGGGCTCTGAGCGATTACTCACAGACTGTTAGTGTAAGAGCAATGATGCACCTCTTGGCTGGCACACTCTCGAGGACCGGAGATCAGATACTCGCTAGTGCCTGGTTGTCAAAATAGTTCACGGGTCTCTTGCCATTCAGTTGCCACCCTGTATAGTACATCTCCTAAGGATATCCAGGCGTTCCCATTCTATTTGCTATATAGGCTAATTCATACTTCTGCTGACTACTATAAGTACTCATTAATCCCCCCCCCTCGCAATGGCGCAGTAGAACCGGCTGTCAGCAAGCATTGCTCTCCTTCCAGACTTGAACAAGCTCAAACTGGCGGTAAGCAATGTCCAACATAAAATGCACTGGTTTCAATATTTTATCCTATCTTCATCAGATTTTTTAACATTTAACCCTTTAGTTTTGTATGATTTAACGGCCCCTTCAGACAGTATTTATGTCTGTATCAAACCGTCTCCAAAAGAGAGGGAGAAAGAAGAGGAAGATAGTATAGACGAGAGCAAAAAAAAAAAAAAATCGCATTCCGCGCCTGCGGAAAGCACTGCCGACTTTTGTTCTTTAGTACACCTGTTCTCAGAGTAGGCGCGCAATAAATTTATAAAAACGTGAAATTAATTTTTTGGGGGAAATGCAAATTTTCTTTATTTCATGCATCATACTATATCTAAAGAATCATATGTCAAAATATCTGCATTCAGAGTGGATTCTGTAATTAACTTCCAGCCTCTCCAAAGGCCAGGGGGTACACTAAAGGAGTAAATATTAGGTGCTACCCCTTCGTTTGTAAAACTGCAAATAATGTACACGAGAAAATGTTAAAAGTAATGTTTGTAAAACATTTTAGCACATTAAAATGTTGTGCAAAGTAAAACAATAGATACTAATAAACTATCAAACCCCAAACGATTAGAATGTTAAAAAGTACATGTACTCATGCATTAGTTGACTCTAAACAGGCGCAAAGCATTGACTTCCTTTTTCGTCAGAGCAAAACGAAAGAGGCTCTTGTGAATATTCTGATATCAACGGGTTGCAGTACCAATGCGTGTGAAATTATCAAGGAAAGAAATAAGATAATAGAAAAAAGTAACAGCTGTAGAATTAATTAACTTGAGTAATGTAGCTTACATAATAAGTAAGTATAACAAGCAAATAAAAGGTATAAAAATCTAAACATCAATGACATTAAAAATGTATTCTTTTTTACTGAGAATAATATAACTTGTTATTAACAATTTTTAAAACTGCGTAACCAATTTCATTAACTCAAAAACATGAAATTATATCAGAGAAAGGGAACTTGTGCTGATTCGTATGTTGATAGAAGCATAAATATCTGTGTCACTGTCAACAGCGATAGCCATTTAGCAAAAGTTACATATACTCTTTTAGTGTTTCTGTATAATATTTTTTTCTATCATTGTTTCAAACAACTTAGATATTTGTATACTACAAGACTACAGTGAATTTGTAGGGTACGCTATCAAATTAAATGAACAAGCTTGCTGTAATTTTCAGGTGATCCCCCACCCACTATTCTTTGTAGTGACGTTAGACCTTTAATTCATATGCATAGGTTTTTATAGTTTATACCAAGTGTAGAAGGAATTGTAGACCAATTTGATATCTGTCCATTATATATTGGTAACATTACTTACACATCAAATGACTAGGCAATAAAGAAGGTCATATGAAACACGGAATTAAATGATTCGAGAATAATTATATGTTTGAGAAAATTTGAAGTTTCTGGTGAAAGGATTTTATTTTTCAGTGCCATTGAAAATTGTTAGAACATTGCCATGCTCAGATACCAATGACGTCTTAGATATTTTACCACAGCGCCTATGGAATAACCCAATGTTGTGCGTCTGCTAGGATACTGGTGTTTTCTCGAAGCGCTGAGCTGGCATACTTGAATTTGTGCAGAGCGCTCAGTATAGTGCATCTGCTAGGATACTTGTAGTTTCGAAGACCACTCAGTAAAGTGCCTCTGCTAGAATACTTGTATTTCCTAAGAGTATTTCCGAAGAGCGCGCAGAATGACATTTAGATGACATCAGTATGAACTCTCAGTTGCTATAGTAACAGGTCTATGACGTCACTGGTATCGGAGCATGACAACCGGTGCTTGCCATGCTCCGTCAACTGTTTGCTATGAGAGATAGAGGGAGGGGAATATTGTCACGCCGACACAGAGACCGACACTAAAATGATCCGCACTGCATCAATACTTCCCGGTCCCCGCCCCCTGCCCCACCTCCCCCCGCCTGTGCTTGAGGAACATAATGAGAAAAGAATATCCGCTGAGAAAGCAGTTGGTAAGCTATATAACCATGAATAACTAGTACCTTACTTTGTTTTGACGTTGTCTACTTTAATTCATCGGAGGAATTGTATCTTAATTAAGGTGCATGGATATACCTTCAAGTTTTCCGCCACTGTCAAAAAGGGGAACAACCTTTGTGAAATCCTGTTTGTTTCACTGGACGAGAGATCCATATCCGCATGGAGTCTACTAAAACAAGGGGTAATTTGCTCAAAGGAGCAAAGTCTAATAAGAGTGGAACCTTATTTGTGGCTATTCTCTTAAATGAGAGAATTCGCTCCTATTCTATGTTGAATAAATACCACTGCATAAGAAAGCTGGCTTGGCTTTTATAAGCTCGCGAGTTCGTCTTATTTCTTATGAAGTTAGCATATCAGCACATTTAATATAATCATACGATTAATATTTTCATACAAAGTCACAAAGTTATTTTTACTTATCTAAACTAGGATGCTCAGCGTAACAATAATGGGAATCAGAAAATCGACAGTTATCAGACGGCACAACTGTGTAAACCGGAAGTAGCAAGTTTTAAACAGAGAATACGTAAGATTAAGAACACTAACTGCTGTAATTTTTATTTGGAATAACTTCAACAGCAGTTCTGGAACAAGGGCAAAATATTCATAACGTAGCTTACATAACGTAGCTTACATCATACGATATGATTATGCACACGTAAATAAACGAAATGGCAAGTCGAAAGTTTTTGTTAGTTTTGCACTACCCATGCAAGCATATCGATCATAAATGTACCAACATTCCCAATTTTTCTGTATTTTTTTCACAATTGCGATAACGTAGCTTACATCCTTATAGTCCGGTGGTTTATGAGTGAAATTTTGGATTTGTGGGCACTTTCGCGGCATGACGGGCAACCGGGCTCATTGAAGTCAGTAAACATACCTAAAACCATTTTGCCCGGTTGCCAGCTCAACAGACATCATATAAGGTCAAAATGAGGTCAAAGGTCATTTAGTGCATTTTTATATACCAGTTTGTGAGTAAATTATTCAATTTATAGGCACTTTCGCGGAATAAGAGGCAACTATGTCAAATGAAGTAAGTAAACATACCTTAAAAGCTTTTGCCATTTTGCCGACGTCGTATTTAATCATAACAAGGTCAAAGGTCAGTAAGTACACTTTTGTATAGTGGTTTATTATACCATTAATTCTAAAACAGTCTTTCAAGTTACCAATAGCCCATAAGCCTGCCACCACCCATCTGAAGAAGAGACTTTCTGCACTGTTTGTTTTTCCAAAAGTAAATTAAAACATTGCAAGCTACAATTCTCTGCTGTCTGACTGTCGGTGCGTTTGACAGTCATCGCCAATTTAAATACGTTACCATATAAATCTGCTGAATTCGTCTGTTCCTATACTTCTCAATCAAATAGATATTAACACGGATTTAAATCTTGCTGTTTAAAATTTTGCGTTGCTTTTCTGTACAGTTATAACAGTTATCTCTTGTAGAGCATAACTGTAACCTACGTTACCGAGTTTTTCCCAGCATAATGGACAGACTGTTATATTTTGGATAAAGTTACCATTTTACTGAAACCAGCAAATATTTACCGGGTTTTTATACATTAACGCAAGTAAAAACAAAAATTATGGGTGTATCAAACCATGCAGAAACTTGCAGCGTTACATACGTTACCGGGCGTATGTTATCAGACATCATAAACCAGAAACATGGAGAAAAAGCAATTGTTTTGTCCCAGGCATCTATATGATATTGCATAGCAGACCATTGTTCAAGCTCTATTTACCGAAAATCTTCATTCAGAATATTGCATCACCTCATCTGTTAAGGATAACGGAAGACCATTGTAGTACCGGCTCATAAGATGCTGTCTATAATATCAATGTGAAGTATTTTAGTCAAGCAGCTGGCACTACAAAATTTAAAGTAACAATTTATTGACAGAATTTGAACTTGTACTACAGTGTTGATAGAGCAAATTCAGCTGAAGCACCGATATAATTGTCTTTATATTAGTGGTTTTTATGTAGTCGAATAAGATAAAGATTCAGACAGAATAAAATAAGGAATCACCGAACGGCGAGCAATGACTCTCAAGAGGCTCTGTTGTGACCCGAATTTCTAAAACCATGCCAATGCATCCTCTTTTCATGCCCTGTGGTGGTACAACAGTCTTTTGTAGATGTCTGGAAATAGACTGATCTGGATTCTGCCCGTGTCGATATAAAAGAATGAACTGCCTTAAGTTTACAATATCTTCCGAGGCATTTCTTACATTCAGCAGGTGCCATAATCGATGCTCAGGTTTTGCAGTGGCATAGATAGGTACCATGATGTCTGTTGACGTCTTTCAATAGCTTCACCCGACACTACAGTGTTTACAGGCGTCTTCTAGTAGATTAAGTTGCTACCCTTTTATCTATAGACCTCTTTGTAAAGCCTTATCTGCAGTGTTAAGTACGTTACGCAGTATGCATGAGCAAACATTGATATTAGCATTATTGAGTATGAGTTTGTGTCTGACACTACAGTGGTATTTTAGCATACTGACATTGAGGACATTTGGTGGCCAGAACTGGTATAATACTCACACAACATGACTTGTAGAAGAATGAAATGGTAAAACATAGATGTCTTGTAATTTTTTAGCCGGCACAGCAGTGGCAAACGTGACCATCTAGTAGGTTAACCTCGGATAACAATCGCCTTTGCTGTTTCCTCAAAATGCTTTCACTATCCCAACCTATTCAGATGCGCTGAGATACCAGAACAGGTTTAACAGTAGGTGATTTGATGCCGGAAGCTTGCATTAGAGCAAATGCCTTGTAGTTGTAAGAACTTGAACAACAGTTTCAGGAATGTTTCATAGTAGATTGTATTGACGATTAAGTCCCTTTTGGTGATTTGAAGTGTAGCGATATTTTCACCCCTTCCCTTCCATACATATATAAAGTCTATATATATTAACACCTTGAATTATAACTGGCTTTATTCACTTATGATGTCATAACTGTTAAACGATAAATGTAGTATTAAGATTCCTGGGGAAATAGGGTATAAACCTTGGAATTGGGGATAGCTTGGACAGTTCTTACAATTTTCAGCCCGCTCCCTCCCCCTACTCCTTAATTCATCTTGTTTCCTTTGTATTTATACAGTAAGCAGCATGGTTTGTTTTCTTCAATATTTTACTTGTACCGTATGCCTATTCATACGTAGACAAAGTTTCAAGTTACTTTTAAGACCTTTCTAAAAAATCAACAGTTTTCAGGTACGAAATTAAAACACTTCCTATAACGTAAACTACAAAGACTAATGCCTTTTAGTCAATTAAATTCATTATGAATCTCTAGGAGAGGCGATTCACATGAGGGCCAACATAATATCGTATGGCCAATAGCAATATTTAGATTCGATTTATCATATATGCTTCCCATAAACTTCCTATGAACCTATAAACTTGTCTGTGTTAACGTAAATTACACGCGATGCTGTAAGACTGATACAAATCGTATATGTTACAGTTTTGAACAACTTTGCATGTATAACATAAACTCCCATCAAAAGCACGAGTCGATGAGTTTCAAAATTTCTGTCGACAATTTTGATATTCTTGATTGAACATATAAAATACTCCTGTATATCTGAAAACTTATTCTAGACATGTTGGTGAGCATTTTATGTCTAAAAATAGTTTGAAAATGGATCATTGTCTACTTTGTAAATTTTATTAACTAGAAAACATCTATAAACATAAAACATGAATAATACCACATAATTTTATATCATTGAAGCTCTTAATATAGATTTATGTGACTAATTTACCATTTTGGTAACGTAAAGTACATGAAATTGATTTATCTGCATTGTATTTTATATTCTTCACAGCTCAGTCTTAAAATTCTTGCATGTTTATGTGAAAACAACAAAAAAATTATGGCTATTAAGTTGCATTAGATTTCAGATTGCAACTGTAAACAATTTATGTATCGTAAACAACACATGCTAATGAAACCAGCATTTTTTATGTACATGTTGAGCTAGAAATATGATAGCTTGCTTATAAAGATGAAATTTACCAAGTCTAAAAGCGCTGTTCATATATTTATGCAGTGTAGTCTTTGATTTATAAAATATTTAAGTTATTTCTATCTATGCATGTATTTTACGAAAATAAGTGTACAGACGGACACAAACACAGTTTTAATTGAACAGAAATTGTTCAAGTATGCTTTACAATTGTCGCACGAGGCTTTTGATGTGTTCAGCATTTAACTGCGGTGATATTTATATCCCAAATGTACAATAACCATTTTCTAAACAGTTTTTCGTGATTTTGCACTTAATGACCTTTGACCTCGTTTATACGGTACACAATGGGCAATCAGGTTTGGCAACCGGCAAAAATTAAACGAGGACATATCGGCAAGTATTTTTAGCATGGTTGCCAATCATGCCGCGAAAGTGCCCACAAACTCATTTTCTAGAGCTCTTTTCTCGAATCCGCCACCTGACTATTATCCATTCTGCTAAACGTGTAATTTTCAGAGAAAAAATGCTTCAAATTTTAAGCGGTCAATGCATCCATGTAGTTGCTATCGAAATTGACAATCATACATGTTTGTTTTAAAGATTTGCTTGGATGCGAAACGCTTGTTTGTTACTTGCTAACTAATCAGTATCATGCGGGTAACGTAGCTTACATACAACTTGGCGACAGTGCAGATGAGAAAAAAGTTTTCCGCAGGGAGGTGTGATTTATAAAATGGTATGTCAGGTTTGCGTATCTACATATTCTGTTCACTTTAGAAACATAATTTCATTACATTTCACATATATTTTGCGGAAAAGGGGATGCACTTTTTTGTACCATACAGAAAGACACGTGTTTTATGCCATTTTTGGCCTGTTCAAGCATCCAGAATAGAAAAACTTGTCAATGTGATGCTTTCATTCGCAACTGAAAATGAAGAACACATCTTTCAGCTGGAATGGAAGTATGTTTAAGCCATGTGAAATGTTTTGGAATAAGCGTTTAGCCTATAAGACACCAAATATTAGCACTTGTTTGTCTATTCTGAGAATAGGTGAGTAGGGCACCTTTTATCCAGTGTCTTATCCTGACCCGACCACCCAAATTTATTTTAGAGCGTTAATTAGAAATCACCACTGAAGACATTCTCGTGCCTGTATTTGGCTTTCTTTACAACCCATATAACTGTCTTATTTGCTCTTGGCCAAGTACATGTCACATACACATATTTGATTGTTCTTTTAAAGCTGACGATACATTTTCAATTTGTTTAAAGCCTTTGATAGATATGCTAATAGACCAGTTTTAAAGAAAATAAACCACTGGAGTGTTGAAATGGTAGACTTACAATGTATGAAGCGGAACTATTATTTGGTGATGACCTTCTTTATAAAACCCCTTGATTTTCTTGATTAAAGAGCGCATATATAAAATGAACAAATTTGATTATTTCAGTCCTGCAATTTATTGGAAGTTCAGATTTCATATGGACAGTCCGTTAAGAACTTAATAAATGGCTGCTAACATCATCAGATTTCTAAAGTTCAATGTATTTGCGAGTAAGTTCGTTTTATGTTTATTAGTGTTACATTATCATGGAAAATATACATCTGTCAAACTTCAGTTCGTAATAGTTGTAAGGATAGAAGCTAACCCTGAAAGCGGCAACAGTTTACGTCTGCAAAATTTCAAAATAAGTTTCGTTCAGACTATACGGCAAACAGGGCTGATTCAGATGAGGTAGCTTATCATAAACTGTCTCATCTGGATCTACTCTGTTTGCAAATTCAAAATTTTCAATCTTGGCGCTTTAAGGGTTCAGATGTCGTTCCTAAAAAAGACCGAATATAAACTTAAAATATCATTTCATGTACGAATGAATATATCTTACGGTCTAAGTTTTGGAAAGTGAAATATATTATCGTGACAACACACTCTTTCTGACTCTCTTACAGAACATTTTAACCAATCCATACCGAAAATGAAGTAAAATTTATAAGCTTTATAAACAGTTTAAGGCAAATGGGTACACTATCAGGGAAAGCATTTTTATCACTTCCTCCCTTCTGAATGGGGTTAACTCTTATAATGACAGGAAGGGCTACAGCAGGAAAGTAAACATATGAGCCGCGACATGAGAAAACTAACAAAGTGGTTGTGCGCCCAGCGCAGACTCAGATCAGCATGGGTATCCGCCCAGTCTGATCAGACTCTTTGCTAAGTGCTTAAAGGGTAGCTTTGGGTCAAAGCTACCTCCATGTGGACAGCGAAGACTCTTATCAGACTGGGCGGATGCCCAGGCTGATCTGTGTCTGCGCTGGGCGCATAACATCTTAGTTGGTTTCGTCAATTAAAGTCACTATTTAAAGTTGATCTCCTTTATAAAAGTAATAGAAAGAAATAGCGGTGTAGCCCCACGAGTTAATGCAGTAAACTGATTTGCTTAGTTTTTAATATTTTATTATTCAGTTATAGCTTATACGACATTTATAGATGGAGGCGGGGGTGAGCCTGAGACTACCCAAGGACTACCATTCTGTCATGAAATTACACCAACACGTAAACTTTTCTCTTATAGCTAATTCTCATATTTCAGTCAATTAATCCGATATACCATTTTATATATAGAGGATCTTACACGAGTGGTCATTTCTAATGAAATTTATGAAACGAGCCTTCTGCGAGTTTCATAAATTTCATATGAAATGACCACGAGTGTAAGATTCTGTTTATCAAATGGCCCTTTATTAAAAATGAGATTTCAACGCTTTCAAACAGAACATTATTTCAATAAAAACGCATTGTTGACATGGACGTTGTCAATGACGTTACGTGTACGCGCAAAAGTGTTATTACACGTGTGGTCATACGATTTTTATGGCACGACGTTATCCACTGAATAACAGCGACTCATATGATAAATAAGTTTAAGGCCTAGAATTTCGCAGAAACTTTATTAATTACTTATTTTTCAACTGAAATGTTATTGATTACTGAATACGGAGTTACCAACTGAAACCCGGCCTTACCATTATCGTGACGTGTACATGTACCTCATATATTTTATTACCTTTTTTTAACTTTGATAAATTTAAAATCTTTGGATAAATTTAAAATTTTAGTCTTGAATAAGTTACACATTTACACATTACATATAAATTACGTACGTAATCTCGAACCTGTTCTGCATTGTCATACATTGGGTTGATTCCATTTCTAAATAAATCAGCATACATGTAAAACCAGACTTTAATTTTACCACCGCTTCTTCAACACACCTATATAATCCTTCAAGCACCCAATCTCATGGTGCTGTTAATTTATTTTCAGCTGTCGACCCTTGCACCAGCAGTCCCTGTGTAACTGGAGACTGTGTCAACTTAGGAAACGGTCAGTTTGAATGTTCCTGTACTGACGGATGGCACGGTGATTTTTGCGATACAGGTTAGTTAAGATTGACAGGTACTTTCGTGAATACTTTTTATGGAGTTTTTTTAAGAAAGAGGGAGTATATGGTCAGCTAGAGAACAGAACAGAACAGAACTTCATTTTGTATAAATATCTCAGGCCACTCACAGGTGGCATATGAGAAAAAAGTTTACAATCTTTAGTACAATAGAGGTAGACAAATGGTGAGTAAGCTCCATATATATCACATGAGCCACTATCATTAATGTGCGAATAAATTTATGCTAAATATATCTCCTCATGCGACATGCAACGTTTGTATTATGGTATAAAAGAACGATTGTTAAAACGGAATTATCCAAAAAGAAACACTAAAAAGGAAAAAGTGGATGGGAATTAAAATCGATTTTGCTTAAACGTTAAAGTTTAATAGCTACAATTTAGGTAAGAGTTTTCGATTATGTTTAAGCACTTGGTTTCTCTCATTGCTATGTGTATTTCTTAAGAATATTTCTGAAAGAAGTGAAATGACTGGACTGCGCCATTTGACATCGCAATCACTTAAATACAAAAATGTCTTCCCATTTGAATGAGGGCAATCTTTCAGATGCGTAAATACAGGAATGGTTACTATTTGCGGAGGAAAATCTTCCTGTTGAATGACAGTTTTGTTTTTATTGATGTTGTTTTTAACTTTTCTTATCACACATGCGTGCTCTGGTAGCTCGCTGTTTTTTTTCTTTGTTCCATACACAAGAGTATTTTTGTTTCCAGGTTTTCTTTGTGGAGATGCCCAAAACACGTGTTTACCCTTTTCCACCATTTGTAATCAATCAAGAGAATGTCCAAATAGCTACGACGAGTCACATTGTTGTGGAGACGGTAAGTATTGCATAGTGCAGATGCACTGACTGATCCTAATCCGTCTTACAGTTGCCTCCCATCCTATCATTCTTTTTGAATAGACCAGAGCCCTAGATACGAGGGCGTATTTGGTGATAATTATGGATAATTTTTGTTAATTCGGGATAAAAACATATGTTGTGACCCCTCATCTGAACCGTCTCGATCAATCAAGAGAATGAGACGGTTAAGATGAGGGGTCACAACATATGGTTTCAATGAGAAATGAAGAGAATTATCCCTCAGTTATCATCAAATACCCCTCTTTTCTAGAGCTCTGATAGACAATATGGAAATATCTACACCAAATTTAGTGCGATGAAGCGCATTCCTATTTAACTTCTTCAGTGTCACCAAACCCCAAAAGTTTGAAACAAAAATGTGTTTGGGAGTTCTGGGTAGGCAACGGACTCCCTCTCCGAGGCACACTTTAATGACGTAAACACCAAATCAAAGCATCCGTTGGCATCAGGTAAGAGGTGCCTGCGATATAGAACCAAAGAACACAGGCGTCCCCTATCCGGCCATCTCAGCCACCACGGACTTCGAAGAAAAGTGAGAGTAAGTGCATCAGAAAGGATAGGACGAGAACCTGCAACAAGTCAAAACAATCCAAAAGAATGAAAGGTTGCTGTGACAAGTCAGTCTTAGTTTTAAAATATTTTATACATCTTAAACCAGAAATAAGTTTTGTTTAAACTTAATTTCTTTGAATATATTGCATGACATTACAAAACATTCCAATGCAATAAAAATAAAGGTTAGTTTAAAACAGAATTTATACACTGACACAAATGCTAAAGAACCCGAATCAGCACTTAAGCGTTTACTACTAAATTGATAATATTCTCGAGTACAAACTATCCACAGCAGTTGGTTTCGATATATTTTAGTTTGTCCAAATAGTAAGCCTAAAGATTCGCATTTCTGTTGTTAGCTTCTGGAGTATTGCTAAAACCCAAAACGTTTTGGATCTCACGAACTCTCCATGGAACAAAACAAAAATATTTTTTTAGCTGTTCAAAACTTTGTAATAAAAACTAAGCGTTTTTCAAATAAACTGAGTGTACATTTCACCATCCTGCGTGTTTAAAACGCAATATTAGACAATTATTTCCAGTTCTAAATAAACCAGTTATTAACTTGTTTCATAGGAGTTTTTCACCAATCTTACTTTTTGTTTTCTTGTAAAGAGTACAAACCAAATAAACGTCAACAAATATGTAGTAATTATAAAGCTGTTATATTTATAAACTCATTTTTGCCCGTTCTTTTATCATATCTAATGACGACCTGTTAATATAGCTCAATACATCTTATTCATTTATTTAGACTTGATTCAATTTTGTACAGTTTCAATTTTGTATGTTATTCTTATTTTTCTTACCTTGACGACGTGTACTTTCAAACTCAAAATGGTCTGAGGGTGTAGATGACCACTGAACTTATGGTAATATATTCTCCCATTCCCGTTGAGCCGAAGATGATTGCGAAATGGAAATGTTTCTTTTGAAATGCATATCACATAATAGGAAAACCATAAGATTTTTCATGCTTTTATCAACTTTGTATATTGTATATAATTTCAAATCACTTGTTATATGTTACAGCAGTATCATATTGATTGCAATATTGGGATACAGATTTAAAAAATGTCGTTTGACTTTCTTCTGAATCCAATTTGCATAAAATATTATGTTTAGAAATATGTGTATATGTAAAAATGTTTATGCAAATAAAATAAAGTTTAAACTAAAGCGCAAAACTTTGAAACAGAAAGGTGATGGGCAGGTTTAGGTAGGCAACGGTATTTCTGACCAAGCCACATTTACTGACGTGATCTCTAAGACATTGCAGCCGACAGGTAAGAAATACTGCGATTAAAGAAACAAAGGAAACAGGCGTCCCATTCCCAGCCATCTCAACCCTAATGACCTGCAACAGACGACAGGCAAGGGCATCAGTGGGGATGCGCATATTATTTTGTCAGGTTTCTGCTTAAGATATTTTGCGAGGTACATGTATGTCCTCTTCAAACAGACTTAGGCAGTCTCTCTTTCTTTTCTTATTCATCTATGTAATTATTATCTTTATGTGTATGTTTTTGACCCTTTTAAGAATATTTCTGTTATACCGAGACTGTCGTTAAGGAGAGGTTGGCGAAAACCGGAGCTGCTAACCTTCCGCAAGCAGAACCTGGCTTTCTCACTTTGTGCACCGAGCGAGGCTCTAACCCACAGCGGTAGGAGACCTTATGTTTAAAAGTCAGCGCTCTTATCTACTAGACCATGGAGGCCCGTATGCAGACAGTCATACATATACGTGGTGCAAACTCTCCTAGGTGAATCCACTGATTCAACTTAACATTCTTTAGCAGATTCGTAAGATATCTATTTGTTTCTTTTGTTTTTCCTTTTCAAGTAAAATTAGCAGGAGTGCCGGATATATATGTTAGTTCATGTTAACTACATGCTCGTTTTGAAAAATTCTTCAGCTTTCCAAGAATATCGATGCGGTGGACCACCGTATTGTCTTTTATCAGACAAGGTGTGCAATGGCGAAGAAGACTGTTCGGGCGCAGGTACTGATGATGAGACCTTCTATTGTGGAAACACGTGCACTATCACAGGTAAGAAACAATAAACCTATTGAATCTGAAACAGAAGTTGGTGCTTCCGATAATTAGGCCAGTCATGGTGAAACATATGAGCAGGATCAAGGTTTTGGCACTTCAAAATCAGACACGTTCAATGTCTGGATCGAGATCCGGAACATTCTTTGTAGAAAACGGAACAGGCCACCAAGATGGCAAACAGGTTTACAAACGCTACGTGCTGTTTCGATTTTTGAAAATTTGTTGACTATATTTCATATGCATTAGTCAAATAAGCCGTATCAGCGACCGAAGAACACATTTCTCCATATAAAACAGGAAATCATACGCATTCGCTTTTGTATCGGCCTTTTGCCTGGTATGGTATTGTGCAGTTTTTACTTTTAGTGGTAACTGAAATATTTCTTGACGTTCCTATGATCCTTTATTTATATTTTCTTAGTGTTTTGATAAAATACGATGCCCGATTCGATTCGGCCCCAGACCCAAAAGACCGTTTTTTATTCTCTTGGATTCATTATTTATAACCGTGTTTTATGCATTTGTCACCGGAACACACTGCTGCATATAACGACATACATGTAGTTTGTGTTGAACTAGCGAGTATGTTCTGGTGATAAATGCAAATTTCACTGCTAATAGAAAGGAATATTTCTACAATTACAACACGGTTTTCAAGGTCTGGAGCCAAATTGATTTGGGCATCATTTTTTATCAAAACAATAAAAATATATAAATGAAGTTTCATAGAAGAGTCAATAACCTATTGGAGTCACCACCAAAAATTGAAACTAACACTAACAGACTTGAAAATATGCCGAAACAAGCGAATGTGTATCGCATGGAGAAATTTATTCTTCGTTCACTGATATGGATCCTTTGACTGATGCACACGATATGTACGCTCTAAAATGGCATAAGTGGGAACTTCAATGCCATAAATCACCGAGCAACTCCAGGCTGGATAACAACATTTCACTTCCATACCATATCCTTTCGACGGCCACAGGTTTCAAGAAAATCGCTGGATAGGGGTAGGGGTCGAACATTTGATCCTAAATTTTGACTTGCTCACTGGATGAGTGAGATCGAAAGTACAATTGATAGGAGACATATTTAGCCAGCGCTTGAACTAACTTTGAACAACGGGAAGTCCCGACTTCCATGCCTTATATTTTGGAAGTCCCAAGGCCCAAGGGTACATAGTGGCATATTGTAATTTATTATTTACAATTATTTTTGTATGTACAGGCATGCCGCAGTCAATTTATTTGTATTTAATGACATCATTCATATCATTGAAAAGTACAATAATTTATAAAAATTGTCTGCACTTGATTTACCAGAAAGTATTCCTGACTTCCAGGCCATCAAATTTGGAAGTCCCAGAGAGATTTTTGGGGTGTAAATTACTCCCAGTCCTCCAGTAATGCAAGCACTGTTTAGCTACACAATATATGGACGTAACGTCAGATGTTGGTGACAATTAGCGTAACGTCAGAAAACGTTAGATTTTGAGCTTTTTTGCCAGTTTACCGCAACGGTCACAGCGCATTTATTCAAATATTTGCCTAAATAAATACTCATTAAATGTGAATTTAATTGCCAACTGCATCTGCTAGCAGAATATATTCGGAATATACATGTATTAATTTTCGGTACAACTTACGATTTTGCTCGATTTCAATAGGGAGCCCCGGCAGCTCAATAGGTTAAGCGCTGGCCTGTTGACCTAGCCGTCCCGGGTTCGAGCCCCGCTTGAGGCGATAATCTTTTCAAATGTAAAAGGGGTTCCATTGCACACAACCTTCCTTTAGCAACCTCTCATCGTCCTGATATGACTGAAATACTGTTGAAAAGGATGTAAAATCGCAAGTCATCCATCTACCCATTGATTTCAATAAAACGTTACCTACGTACAAGTACAGTTGCGGACAAAACCGCTAGATTTGCTTATTCGTATTTTACATAGGCTCTAAGAAATAAAGTCCAAAATCATTCCTGGTGAAGAACTATTCGGAATAGGTATTTCATGTCCGCTTGATGTAAATTTACTCTCTATTAAATTTTGATATGATTTTCATACACAGAAAATACCAACCAGTATGTAAAATAAAGAAATCTGGCGTTGCGGACAAAACCGCTAGATTTGGAAAATTTGGTATTTCTTTAAATCGGATCATACCTTCCGAAGTCTGATTTCACGTTCCAAAAATTCCAAGTAGGTATTGTATGTCAGTAATTTTTCTACTGTTCTTCTGCTTCGTATTGTTCTTTAGTGTCCCCTTGATCTTCATCGGATGTCGCTTTTTAGTGCCGAAAATCTGAAGTTTACCCTTTTCTTGAATCAGTAAATATTCAGTTTTCTTCTAGACGGAAAGGCTTAACTTATTGGCGTTCCGGCGTCAGTTTACATTACTTCACTCGCATCGACAGTGAAAATTTTGTTGGTTTTTGAGCTCCGGTTTTCAATTTAAGCAGAAATAACTAATTTGCATTGAGAGTGCGTTGCAACGTTTTACGGCGTAAAACTGACGTTGTCTGGTATTATAAGACGGTGTGTTTATTTTCAAGTCTCATAGATGAAAATTTTCTTTTTAACCTCCGAATACTCAATGAATAACCTTTTAAATGGTATAAGATTTATTACGTTTGCTCGTTCGTAAGAATTACTGTATCCAGGGAAAATGATAAAGATGGCTTAAAAATGAAATTGTCACCAACAGCTGACGTTACGTCATGACAATAATTTTTCTCATGATGTCAGAGGTCACGGCGCAGGGGTCACCCTGCCAAGAAAGCTACGCATGGACTTTTTTTTTTTTTTTTTTTTTTTTTCGATTTTGCTACAGATCTTTCCCTCCTTTATCTCTCTTCTTATTTTCCCTGTTATTGCGCATTTATCCCATATTTTTCTTTTGGCCCTGCTTGTTTGGTAAGATGGTAAGGCGGTTACAAGAAAATTCGATAAAAAGAAGCACCTACCTACCGTGTGTAAACCGGAACGCCATTTTTGGTGGTCTGTTCCTTTTCCTACAAAAGATGATCCAGATCTCGATTCAGACAGTGAAATCCTTCGTAGGCCAGTTCACAGTATCATACTAGTTGATGAAACATTCAACTATCTTTACCTTTTTCTGTCTTTCAGCCTCACCCATTCTTTCGACAGGGACACCAGCGAAGATAGCATGTATAACAACGCCTGTTTCATCTACCGTAATGTCACAATCACCAACAGCATGTCAATGACAAGTAACACCACA
The DNA here is from genome assembly GCA_963989385.1 of Ctena decussata. Lineage (NCBI taxonomy): Eukaryota > Metazoa > Mollusca > Bivalvia > Lucinida > Lucinidae > Ctena > Ctena decussata. The sequence goes on along the minus strand of OZ022510.1, from coordinate 66,950,667 downwards.
TATGGCATGACGGTATCTTTACCTGTGGAAGGAAAAAGTTTCTTTGATGAGACGAAGAATGTTGCCGTGATTGCTGCTAGTCTTGGTTTTTCTGTTTCTGGTGGAGCTGCTTTTATTCTTGCGACGAAATTCTGCAAAGCAAAACCAGTGCCGTGAAATTAGTGAAATAACAGTTGAAAGAAAATTAACCAAAAAAAATCAAACTCTCATGATCATTTCGAATAAGCAATTTTAATTATTGAAACCTTTAACTGGCTGCCTTTTTACACCCGTGTTTCCTCAGATAGAATAGATGCAGATCATGTTGTGTCCAAAATGCAGTCTGACCAGGTCAGCTCTGTTGACTTTTTTCTAGTAAAGCCCTTGCAAGTGATGAATAAACTAAGCAGAAATAAAAGTACGAATTCTTTACAAAAATCAGCACGTTAAATAAGGTAAAATATTATGACATCGTGGACATGGTTTGGGGTCAGGAAAACATTATTTCAGTTATTATCTCCTTAACACCTTTGAAAAATGTTGCTACAAGCCGAAACCGGTCTATTTCAGTCAGTCCCATAATCCTGTCAATAATCTCTGTCCCACTTGGCCCTATTTTCAGCTGCCCTTGACGTGTTGGCAAAGTCCATCCTTGTCCACGCTTTAATATTGTCTTTCAATCTACCCATTAATAAAACAAAAAAAGATATATTTGCCTCTGTCAGAGAGTAGCTTTTCCCCCCTAGTAGTTTTTCCCTCCGGAAAAATGACTATGATTTTTCCATAGTAGAATTTCCCACCGGAAAAATGGCTATATAGTAGAATTTCCCCCCGGAAATATGACTATATAGCCAATTTTCCCCGGGGGAAAAACTACTATACGTGTTTTTGCATAGCCGTTTTTCCCCTCCATAGTGGATTTTCCCCCTGGTAATATGATTGCAGGAAAACACGCTACATAATGGAATTTGCTCCTTCTCCAATTATGATAATGAGGTTCATAACTGAAACAGAAATATGAGTATCTGTCCGTAAACAGATGCTAGAACCGCATGCATGGGTCCATCAGTCTGTCTTATTTTTGTTTAGGGAAAAACAGGTAGGCATTTTGCTTTTCCATGTTAGCCACAAACGGATATGAGTGTACGTGGTTGTGTGCATAAATTTGTATAATTTTGTGTTTATACAAGCGATCATCTGAGCGTGCGCGCAAAGGAAACAGGCGTGCCTGAACTAGTATTCGCCTTTCATGCAGGAGTCGTGGGTTCGACTCCTATTGAGACCTACGTCCGATTATGATTCTCAATGTAATAAACTCCCTACTAAATCAAACATGACTAGACAAAGCATTTTGCATGCTTATGTGTACGTATACAAATATCTGCGATGGGAAGAATCCATACTGTTCTGTTCTGTTCAATTCTCGTATCGACGTTACCCAAGTGGCTCAACGGTACGTAACCATAGTTGCACACACCTGGCGCCGGGTGTCCGTCCAAAGAAGCCATACTCTTCTCGTTCCGTAAATTAGTAATTATTGATTATTATAAAAATATGGTTGCTAAATTTGCATATTGATTTTTTTAATTAATCACGTTTATTACCTCCCTTGAAGCACTGGTACATTTCTTATGCGATTAATTCCGTAAAATGTCTCTATTCCATTCCGCTCCGTTTCGTTCCGTTCCGCAAAATACCAATAGCCATGCCAAATTCACTAATAGCCAATTTCCCGATGGGGGGAAAAGGGACTATGGGGGAAAAGTGGCTCTATGAGGTCCGGACAATCCACTATATAGGCGTCCTTCCTATAGCCATTTTTCCGGGGGGAAAGGGGGAAAAACCACTCTCTGACAACCTCCACTGTTTGTTGTTTTTGTGGCCTCCTTATCTGCTAAACTGGTTACTGGTTGAAATATCTTCTGCCAATGAAGGCACACCTCCTTCCGGAGTAGTAGTCCGCAGCACATGCCTTATACAGTTAAAATGACAGTCTTTTCCCCGTCACCCTATTTACACTTTAGGAAAAACTATTTACATCATCCCTACTGGTTCGTGCTGCGGCCTGCTTTGCGTCTCACTTTCTTACGCTTTGTGACAGTGTGGGGCAATTTCTTATACCTTTCTACATGAAAGGCGTGGCACAGCCGTCGTGAATGTCTTTCTATTGTTCTGATGTCTGATCCAGTGAGGTTAAGATCTGCTGCCAACATAGAACAGTCAAGCAGGAGTTGTAGAAGCACTGTTGTGTTGCGTAACTCAGGCAAAACGACCAGTTCAGCACATTCCCGTCTTAAATCCAGTAATATAGGTCTTCTTATATGTTCAAGGGATTCACACATGTATTGAATATTGCGTTAATTTCTTGAATGGATTAAATGGACCCATTTATGCCTAGTGTTACATAAAAGGGACATTGGCAAACCGTGCAGACCCAGATCACACGTGGCGTCTGATTACGGTCTACACTATTTGAGCCGCGACACGACAAAACCAACAATGTGGCTGTGCGACCAGTATAGACTCAAATCAGCCTGGGCATCCGCCCAGTTTGATCAGACTCTTTGTTAAGGGCTCAAAAGGTAGCTAAGTGTCTAAGCTACCTCCATGCGGACAGCGAAGACTCTGATCAGACTGGGCGGATGCCCAGGCTGATCTGAGTCTGCGCTGGGTGCACAACCACATTGTTGGTTTTGTCGTGTCGCGGCTCATTTGCAGAAGACAAATGGATGTTTCTCCTTTAAATAAAAAAAAGAGGGCCATGAGGCCCTGAATCGCTCACCTGAGTATGGTGGCCATGTAGGTCATGTAACCTAGACCGCTGGAATAAATTTTCGTTCCCTCAGGCCCTGGAGGCTGTGAATAAGATTTGGCTAACATTAGCTCAGTGGCTTTTGGGGAGATGTCTGAAATTGTCAAAATATGAGAGACATGGGTCAGGGGTCAAAGAATGTCCTTGACCTGTTATACCCGCAAATCTTCCATGTACTAATTAAGACGACTGTACATACTAATTTTATGCCAAAATCTTCTAAACTTGCCATAAAATCTTATGCTCTAGATTTTCCCATACATGACCTTGCCTTAAACAAGATCAAGGTCAGCTCAAGATCATCATTTGAACAATCTTGATAGTACTCAAGTACCTGATGCTATATACCAAGTTTCGAGACCATTGATCATTTGGTTCTGGGGACGAAAATTTGTGAAGGTTTTTGCCATATATGGGCATGGCGGCCATGCTGGTCATGTGATCCAGACCATTTGAACAAATTTTCGTTCCCTCAGCCCCTAGAGGCCTATATGAAATTCGGTAACAATTGGCCCAGTGGCTTTTGAGGAGATGCGTGAAATTGTTAAAATATGAGAGACCAGGGTCAAAGGTCGAAGAATGACCCTGACCTCTTGTACGAAAAAATTTACATGTACTCATTAATGTGACTGTATATACCAAGTTTCAGGTGAAAATCTTCAACAGTTTCCAAAAAATCTTACTATGTTTAAGCATTTTTCCATATAAAAGCTACAGAAAGCAAAATTGACCTTACCATAAAAAATGTCAAGGTCAACCCCAGGTCATAATTTGAACAATCTTGGTAGTACTCGTGTACACGATTCTACATACCAAGTTTCAAGGCCATCGGCATATTGGTTCTTGAGAAGGGTTTTACCACATATGGGCATGGCGGTCATGTTGGTCATGTGACTGGGACGGTTTGATCAAATTTTCGTTTCCCACACCCCTTTGAGGCTCTACATTAAATTTGGTTACAATTGGCCCAGTAGCTTTTGAGGAGATGTGTGAAATTGTCAAAATATGAGAGACCAGGGCAAAGATCAAAGAATGACCTTGACCTCTTGTACGCATAAAGTTTTATGTACTTATTAAGATGACGGTATACAACAATTTTCAGGTCAAAATCTTCAACAGTTTCCAAGAAATCTTATGTTTTAGCGTTTCTCCATATAAAAGCTACAGAAAGCAAATTTGATCTCACCGTTAAAAAGGTCAAGGTCATACCAAGGTCATAATTTGAACAATCTTCATAGTACTCGTGTACTCAATTCTACATACCAAGTTTCAAGGCCATCGGCCCATTGGTTCTGGAGAAGAAGATTTTTAAAGGTTCTTACCGTATATGGGCGTGGCGGACATGTTGGTCATGTGACCAGGACCTTTTTAACAACTTTTCGTTCCCCTGCCCCCTAGAGGCTCTACACGAAATTCGGTTACTATCGGCTTAGCGGTTTCAGAGGAGAGGTCGTTTGAAAATGTTGGACGACGACGGACGGACAACGGACGGACGGACGGACGACGGAGCCCGCTTACCATCCTACAAGCTTCCCCGGAGCCGCTGGCTCAGGGGAGCTAGAAAAATAAAAAAAAATAAACTAAACCAGACACCCCTTAATTCAAAAATGGACGCATCCAATTAATAAGGATAGAAAAGTCCACCAAACATTTATGGGCTAGCTTAATTCCATTTTACAGCGACCCTTATCCCGACAAATATAGATAGATAGATAGATACTTTATTTATGCATTGGGCCATTATAGCCCATGAGCATTTATACATATAACATACAATATACATATACAGGATAGGTAGCGATATATAAGTGTACTTTTGAAACCATCCCTTTCTGAAGGCGTACGTCAACAGTTTTAGTGAGACCATGACAAGCCTGCATGGCAAGCTGTGCAGACTGGTCAGGGTCTCACTATCAGTGCTATGACAGAAGCAATCATCCGTCATCATAACAATTCAACTGAGATATATACAACACGTCTGAAGGCGTACGTCAACAGTTCCGGTGAGACCATGTCCAACCGGCACAGCTATGCAGACTGCACTATGACCATAGTAATATCATCGTAAAATTTGCCTGGGATAAACTTAACATCTAAACGCGTAAGTCCGCAATTCCGTTGAGACCATAACAACATGCACATCTATGTAGGCTGGTCAAGATCTCACTAACAGTACCATGGTTATAGCAATCACCATTGTAACGACTTCACTGCAAACATCAGATATATATTATACAAACAAATCAAAAATAGATATTGTAAGATACTATAACTGCAGTCTTTCCTGTGGATGTGGCGGAACTTACCCAGCGTTCAAAGAATCTTGGCATAAATTACGAAAATTAGACAACCAACGTCGCGGAGCCGGGTTCAGGGTTCATGTGGCGGAACCAAAGTCCAGACATCATTTCCCCGAACCCGGCTCACCGTCGTCGTTTAGAGACCCCATAACACTTTTCAAAATACAGCTGGGTACAGTTCGCCTCATGCACTTTATTTTACATTTCTTACAACCTTGATAGGCAATAACCAATAATGAATGAATGAATATCCGTCATTACGTTTAACTCTTATTTCGTTAGTGTATCTTAACCAGCGTCAAACGGGTTCGAATATGTACTCTGTAAGATCCTAAACAGCAGACAGGGGACGGGGCCAGGTTTAGGGAATATGTGGCGGAACCAATGTCCAAACAGCATTTCCCCGCACCGGGCCCACCGCCACTAATCGCAAAATCCGGGACATATGGGAAAGCATTGATATAACTCTAAATATGACAGGAGAGTAACCAAGCTATACCGACATAATCTCTTGTCTCAATTTAAATGCTTTTTGAATATAAACACTTAATTTTTGTAATTGTTTTGTATTCTCCGTAGAAAAAAGTTCGATTAATTTTATCATACTAGGCCTTTTCCAGTAATACTTAGGTATATAGATTTTCCTCAATTCTAGATATAAAGTACATTCGAAAACGAAATGGTATTCATCATCTAGTATGCCACATGATTTACATTTTCTATCCTCTAATGGTGTTTTCGTCGGTTTTGTCCATCGCCCTGTTTCAATTTCCAGTCTATGGGAAGACAGCCTTAATCGACATAAGCTTTTACGAAATTTATCCACTTGCAGTTTGTCTAAATATATTTGATACTTGAAACTTGAGATTTGATTATAGAATCTAGCTCTTGAAGATTTTTCCAACCTGGCATGCCATTCTTGTGAAAAAATGTCCTTAACTCTTAGCTTAAATACGTTTAGAAAAATCGCAATACTTCCCACCCCTTGTGCTAACCATACATCCATGAACCCTAAACGGCACAAGAGTTGTCTAACTAAAGACGCCCAATTTTCCTTATCTGGTTGAAAATCCAAATCACGTAACATAACATTATAGATTCTGTAGATATATTTTTTCTCATCACTATATAGAATTTTAAACCAGTATTTGATAATATTAACATAGCGTCGTGACTGGAAATCTTCCCTACCTAGTTCACCATAAATGAAATTATTCTGTGTGGATTGTTTGACTCCTAAAAGCTTCTTACAAAAGTGTAAGTGTACCGTTTCAACATCTTTTGACTTATAAAACCCCCACACTTCACTGCCATAATTTAAAATAGGAGAAATGAGTTTGTCAAATAATTCCAGGACATGTGATATTCGTAACGTTGTATAATTGTAGAGGTACTTATTCAGGCAGAATATTGCCTTTATTGCTTGTCCCGCCAAAGTTTTCTGTGTTTCGAAACACGACCCCCCTGAGGTAAATACGACTCCTAGATATGTAAACTTATTTACTATTTCTAACGCTAGCCCTTTATATGTAAATTTCAAATCGTTTGATAATCTACCGCCTTTCCTAAATATTACAACTTTAGTTTTCTTGCAATTTACTGTAGTTTCCACCTATCGCAGTACATTCCTAATACATCTATTGACCTCTGTAAATCTTCAGCAGTTTCAGCAAAGAGCAGAATGTCATCTGCGTAAAACAAAGATAATAACTGGAGTAAATCTATGATAACTCCGTTTACCCCGCTATTTTTCAAAGTATCTTCCAAATCATTAAGGCACATAGAAAATAAGAATGGCGAGAGACACTCACCTTGTCTTACACCAATGTTGCACGTAAAAGTACCACTTAGCATGTTATTGTATTTAACTTGAGACTTAACGTTGTTGTAGATTGATTTTATAATGTTAAGCATACGACCCCTGACCCCTGCTTTTAGTAATTTATACCATATAACATCCCTTACGATATAATCAAATGCCTTAGTGAAATCTATGAAAATGCAGTATAAATACTCGTTTCTGTTTAGAAAATGTGAAATAAGACTTTTTAGTACAAATATATTATCAATAGTACTCATGCTTTTGCGAAAACCGGCTTGTGCTTCGACATATACACCATAGGTTTCTGCCCAAGAATTCAACCTGTTGTTTAAAACTCGTGTAAAAACTTTTCCCATAGCGCTCAATAACGTTATTCCGCGATAATTTGTAACCTCGTTTTTATCATCTTTTTTATGTATTGGAACTATAAATCCTTCGGACCATCGGGTCGGAAAGTAGCCACGTTCAAATATAGTATTAAATAATTTATGTATGTACATTAAAACCCCTTCCGATCCAAATTTTATAAACTCATTGAGAATGACGTCCGGTCCTGCACTTTTACCATTTTTTAATTGACCTATTGCCACTCGCAGCTCTTCGATCGTGATTTCGCTATTTAGTTCGTCAAATACAATTTGCAGACCATCGCTCTCGTATTGCTGATTATAGTTTAAGATATCATCGTCAGCGACATAAAAAGGATCGTTTGGGTCTCTGAGGCTTTTGAAATATTCTTCAAATTCTTGGGGCGTAATGGTGATTTCGTTTTTTGATGAAGCAGTCTGTTTCAAAAGTTTCCAATATTCTTTAGGATCCTGCGTGCGATAGTGAACTAATTTATCTGTCTTTTGCTTTTCAAAATCATAACGTTTCTTGCGTGTCACTCTCTTATAATCTGACCGAGCTTTCGATAAATTGCACTGATTATTTTCGCTTTTCTCAATCCTGTAAGTGTTTAAATGATTATAGAAGTTACTACGCAATAATTTGCATTCCGCGTCGTACCACTGTTGCTTATTGCGATTATTGCTGATAGTAGCATTTCTTTTTTGGGACATTATAGTTTTAGCGAAAAGTGGATCACAAACCTTATACATGACTCCCAGGAATATTTCAATATTGCTATCGATCTCATCCGGAGAATTACAGCTAGATAAACTTGCAGTAAGGTTAATAAAAGAACTTTCTTCAAAATTCAAACTTTCGGTATAGCTTCGTTGCTTGTTTATATTCCAGACATACTTTTTTTGCACTTGCAATTCTGAACAGATTTCTGATGTGATGGTAATATTTTGATTTGGTTGTACATCGCATTTTAAAGAAAACTGTACAGCACAGTGGTCTGACAGTACAGTTGGGTCGCACACTTGAAACTTAGTAAAGTGTTGAAGTAAAGTAGGGGAGACAAGTACATAATCGATAACGGAGCAGCCCTTGCCAACATACGTATACTTCCCGATTCCACAGTCGTCACCAATCCTGCCATTACATATTCGTAAGCTATTACCTCTGCAAAATTCTAATAGCTTTCTACCATTTTGATTTACTTGTTTATCTTGAGAAAAACGCTTTAAGCCTTCATCAATGATATAGTCGTCGGGAAGAACATGTATAAGTAAAAAGTATGCAAAGACCAGGAACTGAAACAATCAAAATCCAAATCCAGCCCTCAAACCATAGTTGGAAACAACTAAGATTACAAATAATCAAGATACAGAGAACATATGGCCAACCGAGTGAGCAGCTTGTTCCCAAAAGGTGGCCACTCAGCAACCCAAACCGAACCAAAAATAATGATAACATACATAAGGTAAAACATCACAGAAACTCTGACACCAAAAACAGGCAACAAAGAACCACAACAGAACTACCGCCTTGGAACGGTCAGTAATGAATTACTGGGGGGCTTAAATCGATTTTACAGGCCCAACCTCACCCTCAGTTTCTGAAGTGGTACAAAACATTTAGTTGGTAGTTCGGTTCGCATGATAACCCTCTAACTCGTCAATGAATCATCATTGTAAACACATAAATCAAATTTCAACACCATGAAGAAGCAAAGACGAGGACTCAACAGATACAACGGGCCGTCTGACAGGTGGAGATCCCTGTCCTGCCAAACGACCCTACTGGAAATCTGAAGCAAAAGAAGGTCACCAGTTGAGCCCCGGTGGACCAAGCAACAGACAAAAAGGCTCCGGTCCCAACCAACTAAAATATATAGCTTTAGGTCGGGAATATATAGCTTTATGTTTGCATTGTTATCATAAATTACATAGTCTTCACTAGTACCCGTGCGACTGTTAAAGTCACCACATATCATCAGGTAATAATTGCCATTAGTTTCATTGGGTATTTTAGCAATAAAATCTGATATTCTGTCTAGCACCGCTGTTTCAACCAAGGCCTCACGACTAGAACCGCTAGGTATTATATAACATAAGCATATATACAAATTATACTGTAACTTGAAAATATTAGCATCAACCCGTAACCAGATAATGTCGTCGCTACCTTGTTTTAGAATTTGTACGTTATTGTAAAATCTGTTGTGTATGAAAATGCATATGCCACCAGAATTACGTTTTGTTTGCAACCTCTTATCAAGTCTATCTAGTCGAATCATGTGGAAATTGTCTACCGAGACATCTATTAATGGAGACAACCAAGTTTCTGTAAATAATATAAAATGGTTTTCTTTAAATATGCTCGAGAGTTCTATCGATGTTAATTTATCACTTTATTTCGTTACAAGTCCTTGCACATTGAATAAAGTAAAATTGACACAGTCACAGTCACTCTCCTGCCTGTCCTATAACTGCATATACGACGGCTGATCACGGCCTTCATTGACCGTTAAGTCGCTCTGTTTCCTATTCGCATTGTTGCTTACTGATCCGCAATAATCGTTTTGACCGTTAATGTCTGGCTATGTCCTATTATGGTTCCCTGCATCGTAACAAATTTCGTTTCTCCCGGTCTGTATGTGAGTATACCTTGGAACATTTGCCGGTACCGTTGTTGGAACTGAGCTTTGGACATGCTGTTTCTGAGCCGGAGTTATAGTTTGCGTAACTCTCGGGCGATCTGATGTTATAAATGTCAGTACCAAAAGAAGCCAACACTATTTCCAACCCAACTGCTTTTAAACACCGCCCATTGTTTCCTGTCTCAGTTCTGTGGAATTCGGTTGTATTAGTTTCTGACCCTTTTACACTACTTTCATGCCACCCAGCCGTTCTCCTTTCAGCTGTAGCCACACCTCTTCTGCTAGTATTTTCTACCATTGTCCTATCAAGATATACTAGTACAGGGCTCCTTAACATTCCCTCCGTCCTGTCCCTAATCAATGTACCCAGACTCTACCCAAGCTATCTCTAATCCCAGTCTATCCTAGCCAGCCTCCACAACCTTGCCTCCTATCTCCTGCTGCCATCCATACCGCCAATTACATACATTGCGCCATACCAAATAACTGTGTGCCAGTCTTTTTAACTACAAAGTCCAAAACATATAAAATATCTACAGTAGATCCATGTGTTGAGCATTTTGTTTCAAAGCATTTTGTGTCAACGCCCGCGATACGTTGAACATTTAACTTTATAATGCTTATATCATTTTTTTCACCCCCTTCCCCCTTCGCCAATTTTTTGGCTATAAGCACCAAAAGATACTTGTACTTAAGGCATTTGCGAATGCCAAGTTTCAAATCAGTTTGTGCGACTATACCGTGTATTATATGGTATGGTTACAAGCTTAACACAAGGTGGCTGCGAACATCAAAGGTTCTAACTACCTTAGGGAACAAACTACACTTTGGAACAATTTTAGGCAGCAAGACCTTAAATTTGATTCTTTAAACAAACAGTGAATAAGTATCCATGATGATAGATTGTATCGCCAAATATTAGCTACAGCTGTGAATTTAGCATAAAGACTATGAAATTACACTTTGAAAGTTACAATAAGGTTTTAGAGCCAATTAAGTATTGGTGTTTTAAAAATAGTAACCTTGACTGAAGGATATTCTGCGAGGTTGTGCCTAGAGGTATAACGAGACAGTTTGGATGCGGCTTATCATCTTTTTTATAGTCTGAGTTTTTTTCTGTTGTTTTTTTGTAAGTTGCCTTGGAAGTAGAATATGTCTTACTTAAATGACCTTTTTTCATGTGTGTTTAAGAAAATGGATTTTACATTATGAGGCTTTCTTAATATAGCGATATTTCATCCATTGTAATACCCGTACTCATTTTTTCCTCTTGAGATAAAATGCTGGACAGCGACAAAAGTTTCATTCATTAACCATATTTGCTAATATCTATACCATCTTAATTTTTTTGAAAATAAAGTCTTCATTGTTGTTTAAGTTGTTTCTTTACAGACAAATAAAGTGTTTCATTTCAAAGTCCACTTTTAATTTGTAAGCGAAAGTCAAGAAATATGTCAGTTTTGAAAAGGTTGTCTCTGATCTGCTAATAAAGGTCGTGAATACACTCACGCAGTCTTCTCACGGCCTGTACCAGTCTACTTCCTAGATTCCTCATATCCACTTATTTCGGGCGATCTGAGCATTGTTTGATTCGACTACGCAGACTGTCTGAGCTTTCATGTTTAAAATCTGACCGGTCAAAGTTTTTTTTGACTCGACTAGGGGAGAGTCGGGTAACTTCGGACAGGCGGGGAAATTCGGACATACAATTGCAAACAGTGAAAATCCAGATGAGACGGCTCATGATGAGCCGTCTCATCAGGATTTTCTCTGTTTGGCCAGTTGATTTTTGTTTTAGTTCCAAACAACTGACATATAAAGGAAACAATGTCACTGTCCGAAATTACCCGCTGTCCGAAGTTATCCTACTCTCCCCTACTTTTGAAGCTCCTTTTCACTATCAAGTTCTTTTGATGCACTTGACCCATGCAAAAAGTATAACAAACTCTGCTATTTCAATCGTTTCGATTATTTTATACGGTATTTTGTAGAGGTTAAGCTGACGATATGGCTGGTGATTATATCACATTTCTTAAATGCGGCTTCGTTGCGGGTAAGTTGCTTTAATACGAGTATGTTCCGATGATTCACATAACCCGGCCTATATCGGCCCATAATGTTTTTGTTTTTGTTTCGTATTGTTATTTTTGTTGTTGTTGTTTTTTTTTCTTTTGGGGGGGGGGGGGGGGGGGGGGGTTCTAACAAAGAAATTCCAATTTACCGTTACATCGTAACTGGATAATTTTATAAATGTAATTGTAAACTACTTTAAGGTATACTCCCTCGTATTTCATTACGAAGTAATCACAAAATTATGAAACTGGTTAGTTGTATGCAACATAATTAAGATTTGTTCAAAAAATCTTCAGCGAAAACCTCTTTGTTACGGAGGCAGAGACGATATATCAATGCATACCCTTCTTGAATATTCACGAATATTTTGTCGTCATAAATTGATTGACTCCCACAGGCGTTTCTGCAAGCATGTTTTGAATTTTATGATTGGTGGAGTAAATAACTTTACAATAGCATTAACTCTAATCTGTGCACGTGAGTTCTTTTCAGCCAATAACTGTATGAAGACGATTAAAGAAAGGGCTTAAGATTATTCATGATATAACTTTAACCTGATTGACTGTGATTGCTGGGCGTATCCAGTCTTCATTTATGGCGGGAATGGCGACCCGCTATTGCCGCTCTTTTTTTATTTTCTTAAATTCTCATATTTTCAATGACCATCACAAATCGTAAATTTAGCAGATAAATGTACTTTTAATAGCAATCATTATCATGCCTAGGATATAATGTTTTGTGAGAAATTTCAAAATTAATAGAAATATTGAGGGTGTAAATCTTTAATTAATGCTATTTGATGATGAATTGCATGCAGATTAAAGCTCATAAAACCACTCTAGAAACAAGTATGTATTGAATTTAATATATTTCTTTGAAATTTGCAGTACCAGAGATAATTTGGCTCTTCTCATAAACCTTTATATAGACTATAGTGTATATTATATTATCCAGTGGAGAAAATACATACATACGCATACAGAAAACTGAAATTTACTTAACATCTTAGTTGACTTTCTTGAGATTATATTCTAATGTGATACGTTTTGTTCGATAGAGTTTCTATGCTATACGCTATATTTACTGTACCTGAGACTCCCATTGTCAGTCCTTAAAAAAGGTTTCATACCATGCCTCATATCAGCCCTAGGCTCTCGAGTCAGCTCAAATGCTGATAAGGAAGTGTCGGGTTGACACGGGGTATGATATAAGAATGCCATCAGAGCTCTAGATAAGAAGGAGTATTTGGTGATAATTAGGAATATTTTTTTTTTATTTCTGCATAAAAACATATGTTGTGATCCCTCATCTGAACCGTCTCATCGAGACGGTTCAGATGAGGGGTCACAACGAGACGGTTCAGATGAGGGGTCACAACATATGGTTTAAATGAGAAATAAAAAAAATTATCCTTCAATTATCATCAAATACCCCTCTTATCTAGAGCTCTGAATGCCATATAATAATCTGTAATTTTATTCAGCTTTTGTGAGCGCTGTATGTGGAGGAAATGGAGCTACGCACACACTGCCATTCTGTCACGAAATTACATCAACACGTAAGCTTTTTAGCATTTATGCGCCCTCACAATTATAAACTTGGATAATTATCAGAACGTTTGCGCACGCCTAAAGTGTATTCACTGTATTTCTATGAGTGATAGAGATTATGCAAATGTAGATGGTTGTTGTCACCCCGGTGTCGGCCTCCGCCTTTGCACCTGCATCCATGTCCCCCTTTTAGGTGTTACACCCATATCTCTTTAACCCATTGATAGCCTAGGTTGATACTTTCACTTATACTAGATAATGGTCTTACGTTTTACACCCTTTCCCCCTCAGTGACCTTGAGGTCAGGGTCATGGAATTGGAAATTTCATGTTAAAATACGGGATGTTCTTTAAGGTTTTAGCTAACCTATCAAGGTGAGCTTATAGTATAGCCTTGGTAGGTAGTCCGTCGTCGTCTTCCATACTTCAAAACAAACCTCCTAAACCATCTGACTAATCTTGATCAAATTTAATGTGTAGCATTGTTGGGGTGGGGGATTGACTGCATAAGGTTAAAGGGCAGATCAGATTGGAACTCTGGTTGCCATAGCAACATAAAGCTCCGATAAACTTATAATGGGAAAAAGGTTAAAAAAACTTCTTCTCCGAGACCATGAGGCCCAGAGCTTATATACTTAGTATGTAGCAATGTTTAGTGGTCCCCTACATCACTCCTGCCAATCCATCCCCTGGGGTCCAAACCGGCTCCACCCTAGGGGTCCGTTGGTTTATACAGGGCTATGTAGCTAAAGAACCTTCAAAGAATTTCCACTCTGAAACCATAAGGTCCAGAGCATACATATTTTAGTATGTAGCAATGGCTAGTGGTCACGTACATAAATCCTGCCAACCATGTCTCTGGGGTCCAAATTGGCCACCCGCAGGGGTCATTAGCTCCCATAGACTTATAATGAGAAAAAATAAAAAAAATCTTCTTCTCTAAAACCGTGAGGCCCAGAGCTGATATATTTAGTATGTAGCAGTGTCCCCTACATAAATCCTGCCAACCATGACCCTGGGGTCCAAACTGGCCCCCTCCCAGGGGGTCATTTGTTTATATAGGGCTATATAGCTAAAGAACCTTCAAAAAAATTCCTATCTGAAACCATGAGGCCCAGAGCTTACATATTTAGTATGTAGCAATGGTTAGTGGTCACGTACATAAAGCCTGCCAACCATACCCCTAGGGTCCAAACTGGCCACACCCAAGGGGCATTAGCTCCCAGGGTCTTATGAAGTGAAAAACTTAAAAAAGAATCTTCTCTGAAACCATGATGCCAAGAGCTTAAACGTCTAGTATGTAGCAATGTTTATTGGTCCCCTGCATAAATCCTGCCAACCATGCCCATGGGATCCAAACTGGCCCCAACCCGCGGGTCATTTGTTAATACAGGGCTATATAGCTGAGAACCTTCAAAAATCTTTTCTCTGAAACCATGAGGCCCAGAGCTTCCATATTTAGTATGTAGCAATGGTAAGTGGTCACATCCATAAATCCTGCCAACCATGCCACTGGGATCCAAATCCCACCCACCCCACCACCACCACCACCACAGTTAGTATGTAGCAATGTTAAGTGGTCCCCTACACAACTCCTGCCAATAAAGCCCCTAGGGTCCAAACTGGCCACACCCCAGGGGGTTATTTGTTTATATAGAGCTATATCGCTAAAGAGCCTTCAAAAATCTTTTTGTCTGATACCATGAGGCCCAGAGCTGACGTATTTAGTATTTAGCAATGTTTAGTTGTCACATACATAAATCCTGCCAATCATGCCCCTGGGGCCCAAATTGGCCACGCCCCAGAGGTCATTAGCTCCCTTAGACTTAATGGGAAAAATCTTAGATAATCGTCTTCCCTGAAACCATGAGGCCAAGAGCTTACATATTTAGTACCTAGCAATGTTGTCCTTCATAAATCCTGCCAAGGAGTTCATAAGTATGTTGCGTTGTTTGTGTTGTTATGCATGTAGTATTCTGCTCTTTCTGCCTTTGTTTCGGGCTTCTCATGCCTTCAGAGATCAGTATTCTAAATTGAAGCATGTTTATGCTAAGCAAAGTCGTATGACATATTTCTTTTTGCAGTTCAGTTACTGACCTTAAAAAATGCACTTCAGATTTTTAGGCAGAATAAAGTGGGTGGGGTAATTTATACCATTTTGAGACCTAGATGGCTTTACATTTAACAAGAAAATGTGCCAAATTCAATCTTAAGCTTCTAGATTCCATTCTGACAGAGGCAGAATAGGTTTATAGAAATAAAACTCACAGCAATAATGTTATGTCATATAAAACATTACAAATAATTGGTATATTTAAGACGCAAATAGGCGCTTGTAAAAATGCAGAAAAAAATATATTTTGCATTATCCGATTTTATCCTACTTTTGATATGGCACATATGAATGTTAGTTCTCAACAAAAATGTAAAAAAAGCTTTTGTTGCAATTTGTTTTGGGTGTTGGAAAAAAATCGCCAGTTTGCTTGGACTAATATGCTAATAGACCATTTTTAAAGAAAATAAACCACTGGAGTTTTGAAATGGTAGACTTATGAAACGGAACTATTATTTAGTGATGACCTTCTTTACAATATCCCCTGATACATTTGATTAGAGGGCACATATACAAAACGAACAAATTTGATTATTTCGGACCTGCAATTTATTTAGTTCTTATTTAATATGGACAGTTCTTTAAGAGTTGACTAAATGGCTGAAAAGGCATCTTTACATTTCTTAAGTTCGCTATATTTGCGAGTAAGTTACTCGTTTTCGTTAGAATATTATGGATTTATACAGCTGATCTCTCTCTCTCTCTCTCTCTCTCTCTCTCTCTCTCTCTCTCTCTCTCTCTCTTCAAAATGCACTTTCTAATAATTATCAGGATAGAAACTTAATCATCAAAGCGCCAACAAAGCAGACGACAATATTTATATCATATTAAAAATTCAAAGAGTAGAGGACCAACAGTGCAGATTCAGATGAGGCGGCTCATCATGAGCCGCCTCAGCTGGATCTACACTGTTTGCAAATTCGACGATTTGTATTCTTTGCGCTTTAAGAGTTAAGATTTCGTTCAGAGCGAATGTGAAAATGTCATATAATGTACGAATGAATATAGGCCTATCTTATTTTCTAAGTTTTGGAACGTGAAATATATTATCCTCATGGCAAAAAAAACCGCATTCTTTCTGACTCTCTATATTCAGTCATTCGTGTGCTCCTTTCCAGAACATTTAAAGTAAACCATACAAAAAAAAAGTCAAATTTGTTAGTTTCAGTATAAACATTTTTTAGATAAATGGGTACATCTTCAGGGAAAGCATTTTTATCACATTCACTTGTACCTCCCTTCTGAATGGGGGTTAACTCTTATAATGAAAGGAATGGCTACGTCATGCAGGACACCAAACATAAGAGCAGCGACATGAGAAAACCAACAAACTGGTTGTGCGCCCAGCGCAGACTCAGATCAGCCACAGACGCTTGAAGTTCTATGCTAAAAACCACATCAAAGTTGATCTCCTTTATAAAAGTAATAGACAGAAATACCGATGTATCCCAACAAGTAGCCTTGCCCAAGGCTTAGAAATATACACATTTGGAGTTTTCATAAATTTTCTTGAATGCACATTTTTTTTCTTTGTGCTAGTCTATAGTTATGGGGCTGATTTCTAAATATCTCAGACAAACCCACAAGAGAAAATATCATTTCTAGACTAGCCAAGCATCGACCATAAAAAAAAGAAGAAAGAAGTGAAATATCAAGTATGATAAAATATATATATATATGACAATTTAATATATCCGACTGGAGCAAGTCTACCCAACAAGTTAATGCAATAAACTGGTTTGCTTAGTTTCAATATTTTATTATTCAGTTATAGCTTATAGGAGGCGGGGCTGAGCCTGAGACTACTCAAGGACTGCCATTCTGTCATGAAATTACACCAACACGTAAACTTTTCTCTTATTGCTATTCTCATATATCAGCCAATTAATCCGATATACGAGTACCATTTTATAAAAGTTTAGGGCCTATATAGTATGTACTGCCACTGATCCAGCCGCCCTTTTTTATTGGTGCCGATCCGAAACGGATAAGGATATATATATATTATTTATGTTATAAAAAAAAGAGAAATAAATATGTCTAAACCAAACGGGTAAGGAAATATTTACATTCTTACAGACTATACGGAACAACCGAAGGAGTGACTAGCTAGAGTTTAGCGCCATACCTTTAAAAGGCAGTTTGTCATGAAACGTCTCCCCTTACTTCAATAAAGTGTGCTATATGATTTTGTATCTTTTACTTGGTCATCATTGAAATCATTTTAAAAATAGAATTTCGCAGAAACTTTATTGATTACTGATTTTTCAACTGAAATGTTATTGATTACTGAATACGGAGTTACCAACTGAAACCCGGCCTTACCATTATGTATATCGTGTACCTCATATATTTTATTACCCTTTTTTAACTTTGATAAATTAAAATCTTTGGATAAATTTAAAATCTTTGGATAAATTTAAAATCTTAGTCTTGGATAAGTTACACATTTACGCGTTACACATAACTTACGTACGTAATCTCGAACCTGTTCTGCATTGTCATACATTGGTTTGATTCTATTTTATATTTCATTACCAGAGTAAAGAAAAATAAATCAGTATACATGTAAAACCAGAATTTAATTTTACCACCAATTCTTCAACACACCTATATAATCCTCCCAGCACCCAATCTCATGGTGCTGTTAATTTATTTTCAGCTGTCGACCCTTGCACCAGCAGTCCCTGTGTAACTGGAGACTGTGTCAACTTAGGAAACGGTCAGTTTGAATGTTCCTGTACAGAAGGATGGCACGGTGATTTTTGCGATACAGGTTAGTTAAAATTGACGGGTACTTTCGTGAAATCTTTTTTATGGAGTTCTGTGAAGAAAGAGGGAGTAAAATGGTCAGCTAGAGAACAGAACAGAACAGGACTTTATTTTGTATAAATATCTCAGGCCACTCAGAGGTGGCATATGAGAAAAACGTTTACATATCTTTAGTGCAATAGAAGTAGACAAATGTTGAGTAAGCTCTTTATATATCACATCCTCAACTATCATTCATGTGCGAATAAAATTATGCTAGATATATTTCACGATGCAGCATTTAATGCCCCAGTCACACACACACATTACGGACTGGGCGGATAGTTGTGGATAAAAATCCACAATAATCCGCAGAATTTGTGGGCGTGGCTTATTTTCTTGATTAATTTACGGATACAGTTACCTATAGATGCGTATGATTAAGGATAAATGCGGATGTCTGCGGTCAGATGGTTTCCCTTTGAATCATTACGATGAATGATGATACGAATGTTGTCCGTATCGTATCCGTAGAGTCCGCAGGATCTGATTCCAAATTTTGAAAATTTTCAAAATTTAGGCGCGGACGAGTAAACCGTATTGATCCGTAACAAAAGGTAACTGAAGGCATTCATTCGCATTTATCCATACATAATCCGTATGTAATCCGTATCTTATCCGTATCTAATCCGTATGTAAACCTATCATTCCGCAGCCCAACCCCAAGT
Source organism: Ctena decussata (assembly GCA_963989385.1). Lineage (NCBI taxonomy): Eukaryota > Metazoa > Mollusca > Bivalvia > Lucinida > Lucinidae > Ctena > Ctena decussata. Next base: position 66,931,548 of record OZ022510.1, on the reverse strand, counting down.
TGTGGACTGATACTTTTTAGATTTTAATTCTCACAGATCGTTTCCTTCAATTACGGTTAGTTACGGGTCTCGTTCGGGTTTTTGTTACGGACTTTTACCTTCAGATACGTTTCTTAACGGATAACTTACACTTCAATACTGACAAATACGTATTGGTGAGGACAATTGCGAACAGCTAATCTGACTGGGGCATTAATCCGTAACAATATACAGAACGAGACCCGTAACAAAGCGTAACAATCCGCATGAAACCGTATTTGTCCACAAATTTTGGTGGACCGCGGAACGATAATTCGAGATACGGATTAGATACGCATAAATGCGGATAAATGCCTTCAGTTACGGATCATTATGGTTAACTCGTCCGCGCCTGAATATTTAAACTTTTCAAAATTTGGTGGCATATCCTGCGGTCCTTGCGGATACCATACGGATACGATACGGATTCGATATGGAGAGAGACCACGCCCACAAATTGTGTGGATTTAAAATCCGCAACTATCCACCCAATCCGTAATGTGTGTGTGTGACTGGGGCATAACATTTGTATCGTGGTATAAAAGAATAATTGTTAAAACGGTATTATCCAAAAAGAAACACTGAAAAGAAAAAATAAAGTGGATGGGAATTAAAATCGGATTTGCTTAAACGTTAAAATTTAATAGCTACAGTTTAGGTAAGAGTTTTTCGATTATGTTTTAGCACTGGATTTCTCTCATTATACCCCCGATATACGAAGTATATAGGGGGTATATAGTTTTTTTTTTTGTTTTTTTTTTTTTTTTTATATGTGTATTTATTAAGAATATTTCTGGAAGAAGTGAAATGTCCGCGCCACTTGACATCGCAATCACTTAAATACAAACAATCTTTTCCCATTTGAATGAGGACAGTCTCTCAGATGCGTAAACTGAAGGTGTGAAATTCGGTCACATGTCTTGTCAAAACAATGCAATTTCAAAATTAACACTCGCTAAGGGCAATGAAAGTCAGAAATCGATATTCAATCCGATATGTATTAAAGATCGTCTTCTGATGATTTTTTAACCGTATAAAGATAGTAATTTTAGCTGCGTCGCAACAAAACGAACACAGTGCCATAGCGACCTGCGAAGTCTTAGATCAGCCTGGGCAGGATAACCAACGGGCTAAGCTACCTCTTTGCGGACAGAGAAGACTATCAGACTGGGCGGATACACACGCTAATCTGGGTGTTAGCAGGGCGCACATGCCATTTTGTTTGTTTTGTCGTGTCGCGACTCATTTTTTTTTGTTCGCAGAAAAGGCAGCTTTTAAATACTAATCATAAATGTTTAAACTTAAATGTTTTAATTAACGCAGCTTAGCAGAAATCCGAAAGACGGCATATGCATAAAACTTTTGAACAGTTTTGTCAAAACAGAAAGTCAAAAGAAAAAAGTGGTCGTTGCTGTTGAGTTGTGGTTTAACGTCCCAGAAAATAATATTTCAGTCGTGTCGAGATAATGCCTCTGAATTTGTAGGGCTACTAGAAAAACTTGGCCTGCGATAAATGACATTCAGGTCTAGCAGCCGCTGTCGCAGAAGCATCAGGCAGCCAATATTTATTTCGCGAGCCCCAATGGGCGGGGAAACAGAAAAAAAAAAAAAAAAGCAAAAAAAAAAAAAAAAAAAAACGTGGGTGGATGGATATCTGTATCAGGCTTAATGTGGGTGGATGGGTATCTGTATTAGGCTTAATCTTTCCATAAAGCTGAAACCGTCAAAGAGGGATCGAAATATCATAATTTATTATAAGTATTATTGTTTTATGTTTTTGTTGTCAGAAACTAAAACGACCAATGATCAGATCTATTTTTCTCGCCAATCCTTACGAAATTGACATAAACATGTGGAAAAAAGAGACTTATTACAACAAAAGTGAGCAAGTGAGAAAAGCAAATTGATTTGATCTGAGAAAAAGAAAACCCATATTGTTAAAAAAATAAAAATGTTTCCATCCAGCTCCTTCGTATTGTTCTTATGCTGATAAAATATTAAACACAGTGATGACAAAAAACCGGTTTCAGAGAAGTTGAACACCTGTACGGATCCGGGGATATGGACATCGATATGACATTCCTAATATCGATTAATACCTATCGCTTCGCGGGACTAAGGGAAATAACTGCATTCACGTTAATACTCGCTCCAGGTAACAGGTAACCGATTACACTATTTAGCGTGTCTTGAAGACTTAAGCTCCAGTTGTACAGGAATGGTTACTATTTGCGGAGGAAACTCTTTCTGTTGAATGACAGTTTTGTCTTTGTTTTTTTTTTCTTCTTACCACACATGCGTGCTCTGGTACCTCGCTGTTCACCTATGATCCATACAGGGTAATTCTGTTTCCAGGTTTTCTTTGTGGAGATGCCCAAAACACGTGTTTACCCTTTTCCACCATTTGTAATGAATCAAGAGAATGTCCAAACAGTTTCGACGAGTCACACTGCTGTGCAGACGGTTAGTATGGCTTAGTATAGTGTAGATGTACTGACTGATCTTAATCCGTCTTTCAGTTGCCTCCCTTCTTATCTTTCCTTTTGACTAGACAATATTAAAAGAATCTATGATGGGGTTGAGGCCGAGACAAGGAAATCTCAGGCTAGTTTTCAGATTATTTAGTCTTATGCGAGGCTTGCCGAGCATAAAACTTATATAATCTGAAAACAAGCCTGGGATTTCCCTGTCAAGGCCCCAACCCCATCATTGATTATTTTTCTCACCCAATTTTTATAATACAGAATATTCGATGAATTCTTAACTTCTTGCGTCCATTCCTATAAACTTGAAGCTAATTTTCTATTAATAGTTTGACATGTGTGTTAATTTCACCTTGTGCATGCATTTTTCATGATTGGCAGCTAATTAGAAATCTACTGTGGTTCTTCCTGTACATCACTGGGTGTCAATTTCATATTCTGCATGCAATTTACATGACAGATAGCAAGTAAAGTCTGTAATTAACGGGGCTGTATCATATAGCAATGATTGGCATTTTGAGACAGCTTTCTGAGCCTAGGCTAAGATAGCAGGCCGAGATCGAAAAATCTCAGACAGCTCTAGAAAGGGATATCCTTGTCCAATAGGTGAGAAAAATGTCTCTATATCAAATTTAATGCGATGAGGCGACTTCAACAGTGTCGTCAAACCCCAAAAGTTTGAAACAAAACTGTGATTGGGAGTTCTGGGTAGGCAACGGACTCCCTCTCCGAGGCATACTTACTGACGTAAACCCCAAGTCATAGCAGCCGCAGGAATCAGAGACCGTATTTATAACACGACTTAAGTGGCTGCTATGATGTTGCTAAGGCTAAGTTTCTTTGAAGCCGATTCCCTACAACTATGAAAGGACCTCTGACAGTATCAATGCAAATTTGCCTATTTTTCGACAAATTATTGCACCTTCCTCAGGCAGCAAAAGTTGAAATATTTGGCATTAATATGTAGACTTGTGTACTGTAAAGACATTTTAAGAGTGATTTTCAAAAAATAGCATGCCTCATGACTAACTTAAACTGATTTTATCAAGAGGGGTAAGTGATTTTTTCAGTCTCTGAAAATAAGTCCATTTTTTTGGTTTTCTAATATATCGAAATTTTAATTGATAACTATGCTTAAACTGATATACTCACTACTATTACTGATATTAAGCAATATCTTTTCAATAATAAGGACCTTAGCCTATTTATAGATATAAAGGGTGTAAGTACCCCACCCACTTTTTCAGTTTTTCAGCTGTAGACTATCTTTCCCCCCTCCCCCCCCCGTGCCTCAGCAAGCCACTCACATATAATGTGTATTATGATAGTACACACATACATGCGAAGTGGCTAGCTGAGGCACGGGGGGGGGAGTATCTTTAAAAAACTTTTCCTGTTTCCATTACGTTTAATGATAGAATTTGGCTTTTTCCACCAAAAATTGAAGCCTATGTGCTAAAAAATCAGAAATTAAATTCATAGCCAGTTAGGGGAAGTTGAGAACAACAAATTTCAAGAGAAATTCTTGGGTATATCAAAAATTTAATTTTGACTGATTTTATAGGCAAATTAACATTACAACCGTCAGAGGTCCTTTGCTCTGGAGGAACAGTCTGAAAAAGACTTCCCCCAGAGCAAATTTCATAGTTGTGGGGAATCTCCTTATAGAAATTTAGCCTTAGCAACAGCATAGCAACGACTTAAGTAGTTTTTGAATACGGACATCATATTAGCCAAAGAACACATGCGTTCTCTATCCAGCCATCTCAGTCCCAATGGCATTGGAAAGGCGACAAACAAAGGCATCAGAAAGGATGCGTAGAGAACCTACAAGAAGCCATGATCATAATGCAAAAGAATGAAAGTCAAATTCCGCAAAGATTCATGTCGCTATGACTGTCCGTCTTAGTTTTAAAGTATTTAGTTTACCAGACATATGTTTAGTTTCAACTTTATTTCGTTGTATATATTGCATGATGTTACTGTCAGAGAGTAGCTTTTCCCCCCTAGTAGTTTTTCCCCCCGGAAAAATGACTATGATTTTTCCATAGTAGAATTTCCCACCGGAAAAATGGCTATATAGTAGAATTTCCCCCCGGAAATATGACTATATAGCCAATTTTCCCCGGGGAAAATCTACTATACGTGTTTTTGCATAGCCGTTTTTCCCCTCTATAGTGGATTTTCCCCGGGGAAAATTGGCTATATAGTCATATTTCCGGGGGGAAATTCTACTATATAGCCATTTTTCCGGTGGGAAATTCTACTATGGAAAAATCATAGTCATTTTTCCGGGGGGAAAAACTACTAGGGGGGAAAAGCTACTCTCTGACAGTAACATCATGCAATATATACAACGAAATAAAGTTGAAACTAAACATATGTCTGGTAAACTAAATACTTTAAAACTAAGACGGACAGTCATAGCGACATGAATCTTTGCGGAATTTGACTTTCATTCTTTTGCATTATGATCATGGCTTCTTGTAGGTTCTCTACGCATCCTTTCTGATGCCTTTGTTTGTCGCCTTTCCAATGCCATTGGGACTGAGATGGCTGGATAGAGAACGCATGTGTTCTTTGGCTAATATGACTACAGGAAAACACGCTACATAGTGGAATTTGCTCCTTCTCCAGTCATAATAGTGAGGTTCATAATTGAAACGGAAATACGAGTATCTGTCCGTAAAATATCGATGGATAACAGATGCTAGAACCGCGTGCATGTGTCCAACAATCTGTCTTATTTTTGTTTTGGGAATACAGGTAGGCATTTTGATTTTCCAAGTTAGCCAAAAAAGGCTATGAGTGTATGCGGTTGTGTGCGTTAATATGTATAACTTTGTGTTTGTGCAAGCGTTCATCTGTGCGTGCGCGCAGCGGAGGGCCTGGACTAGTGTTCGCCTTTCAAGCAGGAGTCGTGGGCTCGACTCCCATCGGGACACACGTCCGAATATCATTTTCAATGTTATTAACTCCCTACTAAATCAAACATGATTGGGCAAAGCACTCGTTCGTACATCTTCCTGTAAGCTTGCATGCGTATGAGTGAGTATTTATATCTGCGATGGGAAGAAATCACACCCTGTTTGCTCCTTAAATAAGTAATTATTGATTATTATAAAAATATGGTTGCTAAATTTGCATATTGATTTTTTGTAATTAATCACGTTTGTTACCTCCCTTGAAGAACTGATACATTTCTTATGCGATTAATTCCGTAAACTGTCTCTGTTTCGTTTCGTTCCGTTTGGTTCCGTTCCGTAAAATACCAATATCCATACCAAATTCACTTATAGCAAATTTTCCGGTGGGGGAAAAAGGACTATGGGGGAAAAGTGGCTCTATGAGGTCCGGACAATCCACTATATAGGCGTCCTTCCTATAGCCATTTTTCCGGGGGGAAAGGGGGAAAAACCACTCTCTGACAGTTACAAAACATTCCAATGTCATAGAAATAAAAGTAAATAAGGTTAGTTTAAATCAGTATTTACGTACTAACTCAAATGCTAAGAAACCAGAATCAGCACTGATTAATAACTCCATAATATCCTCAGGGTAAACTGTCCACAAGCAGTTATATCGGCCTTGTGGTTTAAAAATATTTGTCAAATAAGCCTGATGATGCGCATTTCTGCATTTGACCGCTTCAGTTTTCCTCAAGCCCCGAAATTTGAAACGAAAAGGTATTGGACAGTTCTCTGTAAGCAACGGGATCTCAATGACGTGAACCCTAAGACATACGTAGCAGCAGTCATTAGGTAAGAGACGCCTGCTATAGAGAGCCAAAGAAAACAAGCGGCCCTACCTAGCCACTTCCGTCTCAATGACCCGCAAAGGATGAAAGGCAGGGAAAGTAGAAAAGAGGTGTAGGGGTTTCGACTGATTGGTGTAAACATATTTATTTTTTGAATTTGATACAAGTTATGTACAGGTTACAAATAGTATACAATAGCAAAAGGATCTGAACGGAAGCCAGAGGCTTATTTAGTTCGTTTCCTAATTGTTTTGATACTTGCTGCGACACGGGCTGTGGATGCGCATATCTTTCAATATTGTGCAAAAACTGACCTTTTCAACGCCGTAAAAAGTACCACAAACTTTACGATGAATCTGTAGAAATATCAACAATTTTTAGCACCGTAAATCTTTTTACTGTTTCTTATAGTATTTTTTACGGACGGGCCGTAAAATAAGTCGCGACATATCTTAATTAATTCTGTTCATTTAAATAAGACAAAAGATGGAGTTAAAGATTTACACCCTCAATATTTCTATTAATTTTGAAATTTCTCACAAAACATTATATCCTAGGCATGATAATGATTGCTATTAAAAGTACATTTATCTGCTAAATTTACGATTTGTGATGGTCATTGAAAATATGAGAATTTAAGAAAATAAAAAAAGAGCGGCAATAGCGGGTCGCCATTCCCGCCATAAATGAAGACTGGATACGCCCAGCAATCACAGTCAATCAGGTTAAAGTTATATCATGAATAATCTTAAGCCCTTTCTTTAATCGTCTTCATACAGTTATTGGCTGAAAAGAACTCACGTGCACAGATTAGAGTTAATGCTATTGTAAAGTTATTTACTCCACCAATCATAAAATTCAAAACATGCTTGCAGAAACGCCTGTGGGAGTCAATCAATTTATGACGACAAAATATTCGTGAATATTCAAGAAGGGTATGCATTGATATATCGTCTCTGCCTCCGTAACAAAGAGGTTTTCGCTGAAGATTTTTTGAACAAATCTTAATTATGTTGCATACAACTAACCAGTTTCATAATTTTGTGATTACTTCGTAATGAAATACGAGGGAGTATACCTTTCAAGAAGACATATAGATACTTAAATTTACATTAAAAATAACAGGCAATAGACTGGCAGCTGGTTGCCAGTTATTCTACCGTAAAATCTACGGATTATTTTGCAGTGTAGGGCGTATATGTCTCGCGGAAATTTTCCTCCGAGAGTTCTTCAATGTAACCCATTGCGCAGATCTATACTGAATACCAAAAGAAACGCATACAAGTTTATGTTCTTTTTTCTCGGCACTGTCACTAAGCAAGTCCAAATCGATCATTGTAAAGACTATGATTTTTATTCGACCATAGTACACGACGAAACTATCATGATTTAAATCTTTCGTAAAAGAGTTATCTCACTTTCTCGAAAAACATTAAATACAATTGCAAGAGTATTCTTTCCTTTTTCCAATAAAGCATATTGTGTTCAGGAATGGTTTCTGATATGCAACTGTTAGAAAACCGCCAAATTCATATGAAATCGGTCCATTTTCAAATTACCTCCCTTTGTATTAAACAAAGAGTAATTTTTGAAGACCGATAACGGCACTCTTTATCGCTTTACACTGCAGTTTCTTTTACAAATGATTTTATGTGTTGCATTTCACTACAATATTACTCATGTTACAAGAATGTTCCTTTTCTGTTTGAACATATCAGAGTTAGAATGTTCAGAGGAAAACCCTATGTTAAAGTGAAATAACTTTATGCTTTCTTGATACTTTACTTTCCTTGGATTGTTTTTCAAAGAATTAAAGAAAGCCCAAGAACAAAATGAGTTATAGGAAATTTTCTTCTGATACAGAGATTCACAATCGAAGGTAAATTGTGATTCACAAAGATTCTGCAGTTGAGAATAAAACACTTAAAAATTGCTTGTTTTTGTAACTTTTAGTTTTACCCTATCCTGAAAGTGTTGGTTGTATCAGTGACAGTGTAAGAGATTTTGATGATTTCAGATATTCTTTTTCTCAGAAACTCATGGACACGTCAAACTAGCAAGACAAAAACTAGAAGCAGTTACCTACTTTTGAAAATTTAATATATATACTTTGTGTGCGTTTCTTTTGGCGTTCAGTATATATTAAATTTTACAGAATTCCGATGGAACTAAAGAAAGAAGGAAAACATATCCTAGCACTCTGCTGTTATAAACATTACGGTTCTGTCCGTTAATATTACGGAGATCGGCTGGAAACCAGCTCCAGGATTCCGCCATAAAATTTTACGGGATTTTTACAGTGAAACTGGCTTTACCTTTTTAGCCGGCAGAGATTTTTTTTTTTTTTTTGATTTGTGATTTGCAGCCCTTTCAAATATCGGAACGATCGTAAAAGAGGGGTTGGCGAAAACCGGAGCTCCTGTGGCCGTATAAGTGGTTGCTATGTTGTTGCTAAGGCTAAATTTCTTTGAAGGAGATTCCCTACAACTATGAAATTTGCTCTGGAGGAAGAGTCTCTTTCAGACTGTTCCTCCAGAGCAAATTTCATAGTTGTAGGAAATCTCTTTTATTGAAATTAAGCCTTAGCAACAGCATAGCAACGACTTAAGTGCTTTTATGAATACGACCCCTGATCTTCCGCAAGCAGAATTTGTGCATCATCGAACCCAAAGCGATAAGTGACATAATGTTTAAGAGTCAGAGCTCTTATCCACTAGGCGTCCGAGGCCCTTAGGCAGAGAGTCATACATATATGTGGAGCCAACTATCCTAGGGCAATCCACTGATTCAACTTAACATTGACAGACTCCTTTGACATCATCTGAAGATATCCATATGTTTCTTTTCTTTCGTTTTTTTAGTGAAATTAACGGCAGTGCCGCAGATATCTACTTAGCAAAAATAAAAAAAAACTTGACAGTCGCTATATTTCATCCTACCAATGGTACGGTAGTCGGGAAAAAGTGAGGCACGAAAATTCTTTTAATTTAAAGATTGTCTCCCTCGTTTATTTCATGTTTTCAGAAACAATTATTTTAACAAAATTTCGTTAGACAATATGTAACAGTCTCATAATTAGCTGTAAAAGTTTTGAGAAAATGCATGTTTATTCGATAAACGTGGAATGCAAAATAATCTTCAAATTAAAGTGCAAATTACCTATTTCCTCACGGCCTGTAAGAATATCGATTTTGATCACGTGTGTCATGTGATCATGTAGAGGTATTTTTCTTATTCGTGCACGTGATTGTGACGTATGAATAAATTATTTTTGTCCAATAATGCGACTTCAACCGCGGTCCGCGACTGTATAAAATTTATCTTATTTTTTGTTTAAAGTCACTTTTATCTAATATCATTATGTAAACTCTAACTCAAATGTATAGTTTGACCATGTCGGAGGTATTGCATGAAATATTTCATCAAATAATTTTTGTTATTATTAGAAAGGGAGTAAATCTTTAAGAAAAAGTAATCATTTTGTAATATCATAGTCACACAAAATTCAAGATTCTTTAGATACAGCAATATTGAGGCTATTGTAAACGACATGAGGGTACTTTTCTGTTTTCTATATATTGGCCGGAATTAAGAAATAAAAACTGTCAATTTTTGTTTCTGTTCAGTATATTGTTTACTGCATGCTACATTCGAACAATATTTACAGGTTTCACAGAATATCTATGCGGTGGACCACCGTACTGTCTGCTTTCAGACAAGGTCTGCAATGGCGAAGAAGACTGTACGGGCGAAGATGCTGATGATGAGACCTTCTATTGTGGAAGCACGTGCACTATCACAGGTGAGAAACAATTTTACTCTCCAGAAACATGATGATACCAGCCTCATAAACCACAGGAATCTTAAACTTACAGAACTTTGTGTTTCCGATAATAAGGTCAGTCATGGTGGAACATACGATCAGGATCAAGGTTTTGGCACTTCAAAACCAGACAAAGTCAATGTCTGGATCAAGATCCGGAACATTCTTTGTAGGAAGCGGAAAAGGCCACCAAAGATGGCAAACAGGTTTACAAACGTTACGTGGTTTTCGTTTAATGGAACTTTCTTGGCTATATTTCACGTGCATTAGTCACAAGAGCTGCATCAGCGATCGAAGAATACATTTCTCCATATGTAATAGGACGTGAGTGGCGAAAATTATACACAATCGCTTGTATCGGCATATTGTCTGGTATGGTATTGTGCAGTTTCTACTTTTAGTAGTAACTCACCAATGAAACTTATATTTTCTTGTTGTTTTGATAAAATACGATGCCCGATTCGATTCGACCCCAGACCCAAGAAAACGTGTTTCATTCTATTGGATTCATTTTTCATTAGCCGTGTTATTTGCATTTGTCACTGGAACTTACTCACCCTGTATATGACGACATACGTGTAGTTTGTGTTGAACTAGCGAGTATGTTCTGGTGACACATGCAAATTTCACTGCAAATAGAAAGGCATATATTTCTCAAACACCAGCCAACAGATTGAAACATGGTTCTCGGGGTCCGGAGCCGAATAGATTTGGGCATCGTATTTTATCAAACCAATGAAGTTTCATAGAAAAGTCAATAAAATATTTGAGTCACCACCAAAAACTAACCAACTTGATACACAGGCAAATGGTTATTCCCCGTGGATATCATCGACTCTGAAACGGTACATGCGCAAACGGAAGCGTGCAAGCTTACAAAAGAGCAAAGCGTACGAAATTGGACTCACACTGGACACTATTTAAACAGATACGTAACCGTGTAATTAAAATGATCCGCGACTCTAAACAACTACATTATGATAAAATTGCAGATAAACTTAAATCTAATACTCTCAGTACTAAAGATTGGTGGTTGACACTCAAAGCCTTCATAATTCCTTGCACTAAATCAATCTCGCCTCTTGAAGTGAACGATGACATATACACAGATGAATGCGACAAGGCTAATATCCTAAACATTTTTTTTCAAAGTCAAACGGTGCTTAATGAACTGAACGCCGTTCTTCCTAACTTACCGGATACTTTTATTAATTATAGCCCTTTCTCAACTCGAAGTTATGGAAGCCCTGGAGGGACTTCTGACTTCATCACTTCACACTTCAGACTTCATCACTTCAGAGTTCATACTTCATAACTTCAGACTTCAGAGTTCAGACTTCAGAGTTCAGACTTCAAACTTCAGAGTTCAGAGTTCAGACTTCAGACTTCAGACTTCAAACTTCAGAGTTCAGAGTTCAGACTTCAGAGTTCACACTTCAGAGTTCAGACTTCATACTTCATAGTTCAGAGTGCACACTTCAGAGTTCACACTTCAGACTTCATACTTAAGAGTTCAGGCTTCAGACTTCGGACTTCACACTTATTCTTTTAGGATATTCGAATAGTGCGGGACTCGCCATTTTGGCTATAGTATGCTTTCACGTTGTTTTGTCAGAAGTCTGAAGTGAGAACTCTGAAGTATGAACTCTAAAGTATGAGGGATGATAAAAAATACGTGTACTTTTGCTGTAGAAATGTTATCATTAATAGTAAACCCATTTAAATCTGCAATAAATACAGATTCGCCTTTCGTCTATCCAGTGATGTATTTATTTTAACGGTCAATATTCGGAAAATAGTCTTTATGGGTCGTCATAGAAACCTTACGATGTTACTGCGGAGCACGATAAAACTTTGCCTTATTATTTCAAATTATTTGGACATATCTAATATTTGCAGTAGAGTAAAATGCTTGATATTTTGTATGTTATTTGTTTATGGTTGCCGTCAAAAGGTGGTATGCTTGCATAAGCAGCCTAAAACATGCTATGTGCGCCATACATGAGTGACAAAATGACGTCAAACATTATACCGCGTATTTATGCAGATCCAGTTTTTGTATATAATTGTAAAAAAAAATGGGGAAAATTGAAGAAGTGAAGAGCATTCCGGTCAAATTTAATGTTATTTGATCCTTTTATGCTATTTTTATTTGATGTTGGCACTGATTAAAGGGTTGTATACCTGCATTCTAATGCACTCACGTATGTAACGCGGTGTTTCAAACTGATGACGAACAGCGCAGATGGCATCCAGAGGGAGATCAAGGTAAAACGGCAGAAGCTGGGTACCGTAACACAGACCCAAATGATGCACTGGACGCATGGATACATTTATTTCTTGAAGTTGTTGATGAACATATTCCGATAAAAAAGCATAGAGTTAAACACAAAACTCCGCCACAGTGGCTGACTCCAGAGATAATTGACTCTATTAAGACTAGAGACCGATATAAATCTATAGGCAATGAAGATCAGTATAAGGTATGGCGTAATAAGGTTACGTCACTGATAAGAAGTTCTAAGAAATCGCGATATGAAGAGTTTCTTAATGAGAATAAAAACCCTAACAGTATCTGGAAAGTATTTAAGGAAGCTGGTGCCGGCAAACCATCTAATTCAAACTCCATATTAAAAGTTAAAGTTGATAACAATGTATTAGAAAATTCTGAAGATGTCTCAAATGCCTTTAACGACTTTTTTATTCAAGTTGCTGAGAAAATCAAAGAACCAATCATTCCTTCAAATCATGATAAACTTAAAGTATTTTGCGATAGCAAACTTCAATCGAACATCGATTTTAACATCCCTCTTATGGAAAGGCATACGGTTGAATCATTTTTGAAAAACATAGATACGTCAAAAGCAACAGGAACTGATAAAATTGGCCCTCGTCTCCTGAAAATGTCAGCCTCAATCATTTCTGAATCTATTACGTTTATTTGCAATTGCAGTATTAAAATATCATTGTTCCCTGACAAATGGAAAGACGCTAAAGTTTCACCTTTACACAATAGCGGCCCATGTGATGATATTAACAACTACAGACCAATATCTGTTTTACCTGTTTTGTCTAAGCTACTTGAGAGACACGTTCACACGTCCTTAATGGGCTATTTGAGTGAAAATAATCTGCTGCATTCAACTCAGTCTGGATTCAGATCAGCTCACTCATGTGAGACAACCTTAGTAAGCACGGTCGACAAATGGCTTCACTCGTTGGATAATGGCCAGCTAGTCGGAGTTGTTTTGGTGACTTTAAGAAAGCCTTTGATCTTGTAGATCATGAAATTCTCATTCAAAAGCTGAAAATTTATAATTTAAGTGAAAATACAATAAAATGGTTTTCGACATATTTATTTAATCGCACACAAAGGGTTTCTGTAAGTAATGTTTTGTCTAAACATAAGACCATTTCCTGTGGTGTACCTCAAGGCTATATTTGGGGCCGCTTTTATTTCTAATGTTTATAAATGATCTCCCGTTTTACACAAAAGATGTGTCGACTGATCTATATGCAGACGACACAACTCTCTATGATATAAATGTTTCAAAAGACAGAATACAATCCAACCTTCAAACGGCACTTGCTGACATCTGGTTAAGCACAATGGCATGGTCATAAATTCTTCAAAGACCAAGGTCATGTTAATTACAACCTCGCAGAAACGCAGTAAATTAGATAATGATTCGCTTAATCTAGTTTACAAAGACGCATCTCTTCAAATGATAGCATATGATAAAGTATTAGGTGTTTTTATTGATAACAACCTGACATGGTCAAATCATATAAATTACATCACCAAAAAAGTTTCCTCTTATATCTGGTTACTTTCGCGCATCAAAGAATATTTATCAATCGATAACAGAGTAAAATTTTTCAAAGCATATATACAGCCACATTTAGACTTTTGTAATATTATTTGGGGAAACTCTTCTCAAAGAAATCTTTTAAAGATTTTCAGACTGCAGAAAAGAGCTTGCAGAGTTATTCTTAACTATGAAATTGATGATATGAATGCTAAGATGAATAAACTCAAAGTACTAACAATCTATGAGCGTATTTTCTTGCGCAAGGCTAAATTTATGTTCAAGGTTTTCAATCATCAAGCTCCTGTTTATATACAGAATCTGTTTGAACCAACCGTAATAAATAATGATTTTCGTATTTTAAGATCTTCTTCAAACAATTTCATTACCCCTAAACCTAAAAAAGAGTTGTTTAAGCATAGCATGTCATATTCAGGTACACTGATATGGAATGTATTACCTGGATTTATCAAATTAGCTAATAATATCTCAATCTTCCATACTAGATGCATCAAGTGGATAAAATCCTAAATTCTTTTTATTTAGGTATACAGAATGAGAAAGAGAGTGGGTTCATTATATTTGTCCATTCTTATGTTTTCATTGTAAAATATGTAAATTCATTTTTTGTGTGAGTGTTTTTGAGTGTACATATGGCATATGTTCGATTTATTTTATGTACATTTAAAGTGACCCGTTATTTATTTTTTTTTAAGATACCCAGAGGCCGGGGCTCGTTCTTGCGTTTCGTTTTCGGTAAGGGCAGGCTACAGTATTGGGCTTCTTTATTTTCATTCCGTTATACCGTAAAAGTTCTATGTATTGGGATAGATAGGTCTGAGCGGACAGAGCAGACTCCTATCAGGCTGCTCCTATAGGAGCAGGCTGATCAGGGTCTACACTGTTTGCTACTCCGTCTGAATCTTTTGGCTACCGCTTTTGAAAACCAGGCTGTTCCATGTTTTGGACAGTTGCGGTGATTATTTGGGTGTCCCAATATTTAGAATTTTGCGGTAGTACTGATTGCTAGATAGATACTTTATTTTCCTCCAAGAATGAAGAGCACAAAAAGAAACACATACAACATGAATATATACCAACAACAGTTTTGGAATACAACATATACAATATACACACACACTAGAATCCTAGAATTCTCTACTAGAATCCTGATAATATCGCAGCAGGCACACAAAGACGAACTAACACTGAATCAACGCTGATTCAACGTCATGACGTTCAATCAACGCAGATTCAGCACATTTTTCAGTGCCTCTAATTCTATCATATTCATCTTGCAACAACATATAAAACCCTGAAAACAAAGCATCCACTTGATCAGACGGTGATAATGCAATAAATCGCTTGTAAAAATCAAGACCAAAGCGAAGAAACAACCTGCGCCATAACAGGGACCTAAAAGTATTAGCACTTGGGCAATTCAGTAATATGTGTTCTGTAAGAGGACATGATTTTTCGCCGCAATTTTGACAAATTGAAAGCCACTTTCCACAGAATAACATACCCATCAAACGCATGGCCATATGCACATAGCTCTTAAAGCGTGGAAAATTTCGACAAAGATGCCACAGGATATGGGGCTCATGTAACACAACATGTATATTGGTTAATCGACACAGTGATTCCGATGTAGTTATTCTCATGAACAATTCATTCCTGAAAAAATCATTTATTTTATCTCGAGCCAACTTAGTCCACGATGTTTTAGATAAAAACAACCCATTTTCAAGATATTGAGACAAATACTCCTTAAGCGTATATTTATTTAGTATACGGTAAATATCAG
This sequence comes from Ctena decussata, assembly GCA_963989385.1. NCBI lineage: Eukaryota > Metazoa > Mollusca > Bivalvia > Lucinida > Lucinidae > Ctena > Ctena decussata. The sequence goes on along the minus strand of OZ022510.1, from coordinate 66,915,851 downwards.
GGAAAAAACCTAACTTTTTCGCAGGACACTCATTATAGTGTATAAGTCTGCGATGAAATATTTGTTTAATTCTGTGATCACTTGATAGGCGACAAAGCTGACCCAAAAATAGGAGTTTCCTATAATCAATTTCAGATTCTAGAGGGATGGTTCCAAATAACGCCAATGCTACGTCTGTACTCGTGTATTTTGGCAAAAACTGCATAAATTTAATGCAAAAACGATGTGCTCGCTCAATAGCCGTTATATGAGAGGAACACATATTTGACCACAATTCACATCCGCACAATGCCTTTGGCAACACCACTGAGTTATATATACGTCTCGATGTTAGAGGATTCAAACCATCCTCATAGACACCGCAGTTTACAAGACTTAAGAAAGTACTTTTGAGTTTAGTACATGCTACTTTAACATTTTTATTAATGGACATGTTCTTGTCACATATTACACCCAAGCGCTTATATTCTGTACCCTCTTCTATACAGAAATTGCCAAATGTCCATGTTCGGGTCGACTTTTGATATGCCTTTTCATCTCATTAAACACAATGACCAGACATTAAATAATGCCGTACTCAAACCGCCATTTACTTGCGTAATTAAAGCATATATGCAACATTTGTTCAAGACCAGTAACTGAGTATGATCCGACTAACATCTCGTCAGCCACAGTCGGGGAACCACAACAAATGTCATAAATACAGAAGCCTAGAGCAGCAGCTTCTAAGTCATATAACAGCTCATTAATATAAATTAAAGGAAAGGCGAGATAACTCCTCCCTGACGTGTACCCTGCTGCACTAGAAACCAGTCCGATTTATATCCTCGACCCCTGACACAACTAAACATGTCAGTGTACATATTGACGATAAGTTTGCAAAAAGCTTTGTTTATACCAGAGTTATACAACTTGTAAAATAAAACCTCATGCCACACACAGTCAAATGCTTTCTTTACATCTAAGAAACAAATATAGAATTTGCTACCATTTTCTTTGGCATAAAATATCGATTCACGTAATAAAAATGAAGTCATGAGACAACCGATATTTTTTTTGAAAACCTCCCTGCATAGGATGCATGGGAGGAGTTATAGTATCAAAAAGCTGAATCCTAGTAAGCAAAATCCGCTCTAGTAGCTTAAGGAGAACAGAAGAAAGAGTAATAGCTCGGTAACTATCGGGATTATCCTTCCGTTTCTTCCCTCCCTTATATACGGTTATTATAATACCTTTCTTCATTTCCACGGGAACATGTGCAAGATTTATCATTGCAGAAAATAGGTTTGCTAAAGTACAAACTTTTACCAGCAAAAATTACATGCTCATAACAAATGCCATCTTCACCAGAAGCTTTGCCTTTATGTACCAAGCGAATGGCAGATTCAATTTCTTCGGTGCTTATAGAAAAACTACTATGCTCCGCCTCATCAGTATCTTCATTAAGTAAACGTACTGTGTCACCGACTGTAGACTTAAACGACTCATCAAAACCTGAATTCACTGTAGGGGTATAGAGGTTAGAGAAGTATTGCGCCCATTCGTCAGTTATCTCCCTTGCACTACAAACAAGTCTACCATGAAAATTAATACTAGAACCTGGACTGTTAAAAGTCTTATTCCGACGACTATTAATATGATGCCAAAATAAACTACTGTCAACTTCTGCAAGTTTATCGATTTCGTCTAGTTGCTTTTTCATGAAAAATTCGGATGCGTGGCGATGCTAACGCCTAAAATATCGTTTGGCTGACTTATAGTTTGAGTATGATGCGTAGTTACTACCCCTTGGTTTACCCACTATCAGCCAGTCCTCACGAGCACTGGTCATAGATTTATGCAGAGCGGTAAGCTCTTCATTCCAATATGGTTTAAGGTATCGCCTGTATTTCTTAATGGGGAAACTTTGTTTAGCGCCCTGTTTAAGTACCCCAACCAACTCCGTATAACCAATGTCTATAGAAGCCCTGGACTCAAAGCTAGTTTCACATAAATTTTTATATACGTTATTCTTTTCTAAATTATACCTATAACCATGAATTGTAGACTCATCTGCTTTTTTCCAGTTAATGTTACCGCTGGACGGTACAGTATTTGATTCCTGATGCCAAGTCGGTATGCAAAACTTACTCATAAAGGACGGTGACGAGAAACATTCAATGCATCGTCATCGCAAATTTCGCATTGTCGAACATAATGAAGATGCTCCATGGGTAACAATATGTGAGCTATAAGCGTCTCACTCTTATTATCATAGGACACAACTGAGGAGCAGGGGCCCACGCAAAACTCCAAGGTATTTACAGATACCTTATTGTTGTAAGCTAAATATGGTATCTGTTCCATGTTTGGGACAGTTGCGGTGAGTATTTGGGTGTCCCAATATTTAGAATTTTGCGGTAGTACTGATTGCTGCTAGTGCCTTTTCTTTTCTTGAGAGAAGGAGTGATTGTGATCAGGCCTGTAACAATGAATGTTTGGTTTCGCTGAACAGTGTATGTTATATATTTGTAATTGATATATGTTTTGATTTGTACATATTTTGTTAAGTGGACCTCAAGGAAGAGTAGCTTGTAGCTAATTGTGTCACCCACTGAAAATAAAGTCTTTATTATTATTATTATTATTATTACAAGCTTCAAATACCTTGGAGCAGTTGTCTCAGATGATGGCTCAAAACAGGAGGTTCTCTCAAGGATTGCACAAGCTACTTCAGTTCTTTCCAAGTTGAAACCAATTTGGAAAGATAACAACATATCTCTTGGGTCAAAGGCGAAACTTATTCGCTCTCTTGTCATTTCCATATTTCTGTATGCCTGTGAATCGTGGACCTTGACGGCAGAGTCCGAGAAAAGAACGCAGGCCTTTGAGATGAGATGCTACCGAAGGTTACTGAACATTTCATACAAGGACCATATAACCAATGAGGAGGTTCGCAGGAAGATCCAAGCAGCCACTGGAGAAAATGATGAACTCCTGATGCTGGTCAAGAAACGGAAACTAAGGTGGTTTGGCCACGTCACAAGGTCTTTTGGTTTAGCAAAAACGATTCTACAGGGCACAGTGAAAGGAAAAAGAAGAAGAGGCAGACAGAAGAAGAGGCGGGAAGGCAATATTAAAAAATGGACAGGGATGGATTTTGCCAGCTCAGCTAGGGCAGCTGAAGACAGGGCAAGTTGGAAAGGGATTGTTTCGAAGTCATCTGTGATGTCCAAACGACCTAGTAAGGTTATGGGATAGAATAGAATATAATAGAATGTAACGCGACGTCTGATTGGATAACATCAAAAATTTGCGACAGTAAATCCTACGATTTACAGTCGGAAACCTGACGTCATTACGTAACGTCGCTTCTCATTGGTTGACGTCTGGTTTGACGTTGCTGAAAGCGTTTGCTATGGGTCTAAAATAGCTCACTTTTAAAGGTGAAAATGTGAAAAGTGCGTCGCCGTAAAACAAATTTCCGACCATGAAACCGACGATTTACCTTCCCAAATGACAATTTTGAGTACAGTTATCCCCTAATTTAGACATACACCGCAAATATAGTGTACGTTGACACGATATTGAAAGCAAAAGTTTGGCTTGGATTTATGAACGTCTCAAGGTCTTCTGGTTTAGCAAAGACCATTGTTATGTTTGTAACACTGAAATGTTAAAAAAAGACAAAACGCCAACGTCATTAATACGGTGCTCCGCTGTAGCAGTACCTACTGTATATAAAACTTACTGTTCAGTAAAATTTCTTCAAAATTTCACATAACGCAGCTAAAAGAACTTTTCCGCGGTATGAGTAAAATACTATAACTGCGTTATGCTTACCGCGACAGCAAAGTCCACGTATTTTTTATCACCCCTCATATGAAGTATGAAGTTTGAAGTCTGAACTCTGAACTCTGAAGTGTGAAATTTGAAATCTGAAGTCTGAACTCTGAAGTCTGAACTCTGAAGTCTGAAGTCTGAAGTTTGAAGTCTGAAGTCTGAAGTATGAAGTCTGAACTCTGAACTCTGAAGTGGGAACTCTGAAGTCTGAAGTTTGAAGTCTGAACTCTGAAGTATGAAATCTGAACTCTGAACTCTGAAGTATGAAGTCTGAACTCTGAAGTTTGAAGTCTGAACTCTGAAGTATGAAGTCTGAACTCTGAAGTATGAAGTCTGAACTCTGAAGTTTGAAGTCTGAACTCTGAAGTTATGAAGTATGAACTCTGAAGTGATAAAGTCTGAAGTGTGAAGTCATGAAGTTAGAAGTGTGAAGTATTAAGTGATGAACTCTGAAGTGATTAAGTGGTGAAGTCTGAAGTGTGAAATGATGAAGTCAGAAGTCAGACGTCCCTCCAGGAATCTATTTTAAAAACATTGAAAACGGGTAAAGCATCCGGTCCGAATGGTCTTCGCAATCGTATTCTTCGAGAATTATCAAGCGAACTTTCTATCCCCCCTCTGTTCTCTTTTCAATCAGTCTCTACGAACAGGTACTTTTCCCGAATCATATAAAGAGGACTATGTCTGTCCTATCCCTAAAAAAGGCGACTTGTCTATTGTTTCTAACTATCGACCCATATCATTGCTTAACTCTGAAAGTAAAGTTTTCGAAAGACTTACGAGGATCGTCCAAAAAGTTCTGTCACTCATCTCATTACTTTGATTACGGGTATGCTATGATAATGTATTATACCTCAATGAAAAGCCCTGACTGTCTTCTTCAAAGTGATACATTGATTGAATGAAATAATCTAATTTTTACATTCAGTCCTCCGTACGACTTGCCTAATTTCTTGTCGAAGAGCAATTTTGCGTTTCAGCTTGTGAATGATTCAAACGGTATATTTTTATTGGTAAACATCGCATCTTGCTGAAATTTTCGGTACTTCTACTCATAACATCAACACAGAAAGCCGAATGAAAAAGAACGATATCCGTTCATTATTTACTTGGAATACAGGTAAGATTTATGACGTCATGGAAATACATTTTTACGTAAAATTCAAGTTACTTCTGAAGTGTAACCGGAGCACACTTTTGACAATTTTATTTCAGAGTGAATTGAAAATATCCGAAGCATTACAAAAGGAAATTTTGGAAAGGTTATAAACTCGTTAAATGAAAAATAGAGTGAATCTGATAGTCTTAAGCGAGTTTCAGCCATGCTGCAGAGTCTCGTTTGAATGTAGTTTTTCTTTTCCGTTTCTGGCAACAGACGGTTTCAAACTGCGACAATAATTTTTGTATTGCCCATGGTTAAAAACTGTGCTAGCGTTTGGTAAATTCGTTTTGTAATGTTTGGCATACATAAATAAATAATCAGCAACAGTAGGCATCGCAATGAGTTTTTGTGCCTCAATTTTTAATCCCAATGGCCATTATATCAGCAGTGTAAATTAAAATAACATTTTGGGGAACTAGAATAAAAGTTAAAGCACCTCCATGTCAGTGTAAGCTATTTCCAGTGTCGTTGCATGCATAAATATAGCAATATGTGCCCCTTAGAACTGTAACTAATAGATTTGCTTAAGAATTCATGTGTTTTACATGCATAGTAGTTGCTTCAGTAAACTATCTAAATTGTCTTTAATTACGAACTTTTTTCAGGGTTTGTTTATCCATACCTGAAGAATATTTTGCAAAATTAAACAATAATTTTGCAAAGGCCCATTATGAATTATTCCGTGCGTTGCATGCACTATCTACATGTAGTGCCAGTGGTATGGGGGTATACCTTGATCGAAGCAAATTGTCACTTTTTCCTTCATGACTTATGAATCATTTTTATAAGAACGTTTAGGCAAAGCATATGCTTCTTCCATGGTGTAATTTACAGAATCATTTTAATGTTTTTCCCGGGAAATAAGGCGAGTGACAGAACTTTTTGGACGATCCTCGTATTTTCAAATACTTGTTTAATCACTTACAAGACAATTACCTTCTTTCGTCTCTACAGTCTGGCTTTATACCGGGAGATTCAACTGTTAACCAACTGACATATCTTTATAATACATTCTGTCAGGCGCTTGACTCAGGGAAGGAGGTCCGGGCTGTCTTCTGTGACATCAGCAAAGCTTTTGACCTTGTCTGGCATTCTGGGCTTCTATGTAAACTTCAGGCAGCTGGTGTTACAGGAGACGCTCTGAACTGGTTCAAGAGTTATCTTTCTGACAGAAAACAACGGGTTGTTCTTCCAAGTGCTGTATCCGAATGGAAGTTTATTAGAGCTGGTGTCCCACAAGGATCCATTTTAGGACCTTTACTCTTTTGATTATACATCAATGACATTGTTGCAGATATTGGCTCAAACATTCGACTATTCGCAGATGACACTAGCCTTTTCATTATTGTAGATAGTCCCATAACAGCAGCGGAAAGTATAAACACAGATCTCGACAAAATTTCACAGTGGGCCGCAACCTGGCTGGTAACATTTAATCCCGCTAAAACTGAAGCTCTTCTCTTTTCTCGTAAACTAAATAAACCCCAGCATCATCCTCTTATTATGCAAAATCAACACATATCTGAAGTAGATTCTCATAAACACCTCGGTTTATATTTCACAAATGATTGTTCCTGGCATAAACACATAAATTATATAAAAGAAAAGGCATGGCTAAGAATTAATATAATGAGAAAATTAAAATTCAAACTAGATAGAAAATATTTAGAAACAATTTATTTAACTTTTATTAGACCACTTCTTGAATATGGAGATGTAATTTGGGACAATTGTGCTCAACATGAGAAACAAGAACTGGACAAAATCCAAAACGAGGCAGCTAGGATAGCTACTGGTACAACCAAATTAATATCGATAAATTCTCTGTACAATGAAACCTGTTGGGAAACTCTCGAACATAGGCGTTATAATCACAAAATAACGTTATTTTACAAAATGCTAAATAACATTACACCCCTATACCTCTCTACTTTAGTACCACAGTCTATAAGTAACTTATCACGATACAACCTCCGAAATTCAAATGACTTACAAACTATTGATGCTAGAACTAACCAGTATACCGTCGAGTGTCAGAGCATGGAATAATTTACCTGTTGACGCGAAGCAATGTGAATCTGTAAACTCTTTCAAATGCTTTCTTCAAAGAAATAAAAAATCAGTTCCCAAACATTATTGGTTTAAACAATATTTTATTCAATTATCTACATATGGTACATTCAAAGTACAATTTTCATGAAAAGGATTTGGTCGAAAGCTCATAGCTTGTATAGACCATTTCCAAAACATTATTATGTAGGTTGTAGAAAAAGACAAATATTATTAACCCGCCTACGAACAAACTGTAGTTCGCTCAATTTTGATCTTTGTTAAAAACATATCAGATTCTCCTCTTTGTCATTGTGGAACTATTGAGAATGCCCAACATTTTTTCTTTCATTGCACATCTTATCAAATGCAGCGCGACGAATTAATAAACGCGTGTCTCCATATCAGCATCCTTCTCTTAATCTATTTTTGTACGGTGACCTGTCCTTGTCTTATGAAACTAACAGTTTAATATTTGAAAACGTTTACAAATATATTATAGCAACAAAACGCTTCTAAACGCACAGCACTCCTGTTATGCAGGCAGACTAAAGCAAAAAAATATTCAGCATAAATGCTATGACTGCTGCTGAGACCCGTCCCCGCTCTCTCAATCCTGTTTAGTATTTGTATATGTTAAGAATTATTTCTTATTGGCCTAGTTCCCTCTTCTAATGATAGCTCGCTACCTTGCTCGGTCGAAATTTTTTACTGACACCCCTTTTTGTCCTATTATTCTTTTGGAATTGCATTGCTTTTTTTTCTTTTCTTTGTTATATGTTGTGGCAAAGAGGTTATCATACGTATTATATTTCTCAGCAACTAGGCCTTGTTTGTTTATTTCTTCTTTCAAACGCTGAATGCTGTTTTAATTTTGGTTTACCATTGTAATCTATATTCTATAGCATTTAGAGCTCCGCCATAATTTGTACAAATGTTTCATAATAGGGAGAAGAACTCTATTATAAGCACGAAGCTACCGTTCTAATCCCATAGCTTGTACTGATATGTTATTTGTACATGTATGTATATAAAAGCGAAATAAATATGTTTAAACCAAATGTTTATCACATGGAGAAATATATTCTTCGTTCGCTGACATGGCTCGTTTGACTGATTTACACGAATTCGATAGAAAGAAGCACCTACCTAGCGTGTGAAAACCGATCTGCCAGATTTGGTGGTCTGTGTTCCTTTTCCTACAAAATATGTTCCAGATCTCTATCCAGACAGTGAAATCTTTCGTAGTGTAGTTCCCAGTATAGGCTATTTGCCGTGTATAAAACAGGCCATTTTGCCAAGTACGTGTATCTCTACCACACATATATAGGCCATTTGCTGTCTATAAAACAGTTCATTTTGCAGATTTTCTCATTTACTACCGGTGATAAAATTGATTTTTTACCTCCATTGGTATTTTCAAACTAATACATAACTGGAAACTGACTTTCAGAATTTTATCTTGTAAATTTTGTGCATTTGCCTATTAAATCCTTTACAAATTTACAAATTTTTCAGCTTAATTACAGGGGAGTACAATAATTTAATGTAATAGCTATAAGCAATGCACATATATGCATCACAAACAAGAAATGTTTCTATAGATAAGTTAATCCTATTCATCCCCAATCAATGTTCTTCCAAACCAATAAATAAGTGAACTTATTTTCTACTCAGATGAAAGGATTAACAGGTATACAGGTGCCATTGAGTAACTCTGTAGAATTAACTTACAACTGACATTGGTACATATTGACCATTCAAAGGCTGTTACATAAATAAACTTACTCCCTTGTAAAATACAGTTAAAATATCCTCTAAAATGGGCAGTTTTCAAAAGAAATTTTTTAGTTTCAAAATATAATTTTGAGGAAAATTATAGATTAGTTATGTATAAGATAGACATTAAAGATGCGCTTTACTTCACAGTGATTGCTATGGTAGTTTTAGAGATATTTAGCAAAATGTTCTGTTTTACAGACAGCAAACGGCCTATACCAAGGAAATAAAGCGCATATTCAATGGCTATATAATACATAACTAATCTATAATTTTCTTGAAAACTGCATTTTTAAACAAAAAAGTTTCTTTTGAAAAATGTCCACGTTTAGTCATTATTTTGACTGTATTTGACAAGGGAGTAAATTTATCAAAGTAACATCCTGCAGAAGGGTCAACATTTACTTATGTCTATTGTTAGGTAATTTGCATACAAATAGAAGCATAGATGCATTCCGTGACACCTGTTTTAACTGTCAATCTTCTTGATTGTGATGCATAAATGGGCATGAGTTGTGGCTGTTTCATTAAATTTCTGTACTCCCCTTCACTTAAGTTTAAAACTTTGTATTAGATTTAATAGACAAAAGCAAGAAAATGAAAAGATCAAATTCTGAAAGTCAGTTCCGAGTTATGTATTAGTTAAAAAATACCAGTGGAGAAAGAAAATCATTTTTATCCCTAGTAAATATATTAGAAAATCTAGAAAATGTCTTGTTTTATGGACAGCAAATAGCCTATATCATGCTATTTGATGAAACATCCAATTATCTTTACGTTTTTCTGTCTTCCAGCCTCACCCATACTTTCGACAGGAACACCATCGAAAGTAGCATGTATAACAACGCCTGTCTCATCTACCGTAATGTCACAATCACCAACAGCAACGTCAATGACAAGTGACACCATATATGGCATAACGGTATCTTCACTTGTAGAAGGAAAAAGTTTCTTTGATGAGCCGAAGAATGTTGCTGGGATTGCGGCTGGTCTTGGCTTTGTTGTTTCTGGCGTAGCTGCTTTTGTTCTTGCAGCTAAATTCTGCCAGGTGAACCAGGGCAGTAAAATCAGTGATATGACAGTCTCTGGTTGACAGAAAAAAAGAAAAAGTTTTCAAGATCTCAAGATCATTTGAAATAAGCAATTTCATTTATCAAAACTTTTAACCGGCTGCCTATATGCACCCATGTCTCCTAAGATAGTGTAGATGCCGATCATACTGCGTCTAAAGTGCAATCTGACCAGGTCAACTCTTTTAGTCAGTAATTCTTCAAGTAAAGGTCTTGCAAGTTGTGTATAAACTAATTAAAAATAAATGTAGGAATTCTATACAAAATACTAAAACGTCAAATGAGGCAAAACATGACGTCGTGGAGATGGTTTGGAGCCCGGCAATATCATTTCAGTTATTACTATTAGTATTTTATTTTTATTTACAGTTTTGAAAAATAAAATGTTGCTAAAAGCCGAAACCGGTCTAGTTGAGTCAATCCCATAACCTTGCAACGTCTTTGGGACACAAATATAACGTTGCAATAATCTCTCTCCCATTTGGCCCTGTTTTCAGATGCTCTTGTCGTGCTGACAACGTCCATCCATGTCAACTTTAAAATATTGTCTTTCAATCTATCCATTAATTAAACTATTTGCCTCCACTGTTTGTTGTTTATGCGGCCTACTTTATCCACTATATAGAGGATCTTACATGAGTGCTCATGCATTATTGAATTTATTAAACGAGTTGGGGAAAAAGATAAGATGCGAGGCTATGCCGAGCATCTTATCGGTTTTCCCCAACGAGTTTAATAAATTCAATAATACAGGAGCACGGATGCAAGATTCTATTTATCATATGACACTAAAATTGCATTTTAAGAGCAAATTTTGCAATATAACATTAGAAAACACGACATTTTTATAGGCGTCAACACATAACTTTACGACGTAATTGGCATATTTAATCCACCAGTTGATTATCGTTTTTAATGCATGGCTTTATAACACTCTCAGATGCGATGTCATATGATAAACTAAGTTAACTCATTTATGCCTAGTGTCTCTTAAAAGGATACTGGCAAACAGTGCAAAACACAGCTCAGACGCCACATAACCCAGCTTCTGATCACGGTCAACACTATTTGCATAAAACAAACGGGTATTTCTCCTTAAAATAAAAAAAAAATTAAAAAAAATCAACTAAACCAGGCGCCCCTTAAAAAATGGGCGCATCCATTTCAAAGAATAGAAGAGTCCATCAGGCATAAATGGGTTAACTTAATCCCATTATACAGCGACCCTTATCCTAACGTCAGTACCAACAAAAACCAACGCTATTCCAAGGGCCCACCTGCTTTAAGTACCGCCTATTGTACCTTGTCTCTATTTTGTGGAATTCGATAGTATCCCTTCCTACCCTTTTATACTACTTTCATGCCATCCAACCGTTCTCAATTTTGCTCTAACCATACCTCTTCCACCAACATTTTCAACCATTGCCCCTATCATCGATATACTAGTCAGAGCTCTAGATAATAGGAATATTTGATGATAATTGAGGGATTTTTTATTTATTTCTCATTGAAAACATATGTTGTGACCCCTCATCTGAACTGTCTCGTCAAGACGGTTCAGAAGAGGGGTCACAACATATGTTTTTATCTACAGTAACATTTTGTGTTACCGCATGCGATAAGTTGAACATTTAACTTATTAACAAAATATACTCGGCGCCAATGAAAACGCACCAGTCTTATGATATCATGCTTTTCTTAAATTCAACGATTATACATTATCTACATGAAAAAATTATCATATCGAGCTATCTTATTACGCCCAAGATGTCGTTTTGTATAAAAGTACGCTGTGGGTTTGTGACGTAACATAGGCTCTAAAATCAAGAAAAACGGAATTCCAGCATTATTTCACATGTCAGAACTTCGTATATGATGGAGTTTGCTAAAGAGTAGATAGCCTATCAAATCGTCAGGGAAAAGAAATCCAGACAGCCGAAGGGAACAAAGTGACTTGCAGTCAAAAGTCACTATATTGTCACGTTATTCAAACAATGAACAGACAAAAAAATGTCACCTTTTGCAACCCAAAATGCTGAGATCAGTGGTAGAAACTGAATTTCAGAAGTTTTTCGGGGCAAACGTCAACCATTATCCAGACTGAGCATGACGTTATATGTATAACGTACCCTTATTTGCCGAACCGCGTCATAATTCCATGGAGAAAAAAGTGGTTGGATGTCAAGAGACCTTCCAAAGAACGAATCATTTGCAATCAAGTGTCTGACAGAGCACGAAATATGGATTAATTACGCTTTAAATGTGTCATTTGATGTCGACCGTTTTCAAACGTGTCATTAATGACGTAACGCTTGATAGCGCCGACTGGTGACCGAAATTTAACTTTTAAACACCCTATCTCAACACCAGAAAATTAAGAAATATTGAATTGTCTCTAACATCAAACCAAGCATTAAACAACATAACAACAAACACGTGACAACATGGCGGATAGGTTGTGTTTTTAGAAAACGCAGTGGATTGTATTTCCAAAATGTGATTTTTGGTTGACTTTTTGGAGGTTTTTGTAGGAAGTGTAGCTAAATACATGGATTATGTGCTTTTGTCTTAAGATTGGATAATAACAGATGTAACAGATAAGAAACTTTTCCTTATTTCTTATTACAAACTCTATTCTTTTCATATGTAAATTAACTGGATATACCAGTGTAGCACAAGTTAACAGCATAACTGTAAATTTGGGAAAGTGAACTCACTAAGACAACCCCTGGCAAATTTTTTCGAAAGTACAGGTGGTGCTCATAAGTGATGAGTGGTGAAAGTGAAAGTGTCCAAAATACACCTGGCTCGTACATCAGTAAAAAGAGAGAATTAACATCACCAGATTTTGATATAGAAAGTAAAAAGAATAAGCTTTTGTCTGCCTCATCAGAATCGGACTTGGATAGTTCAGTAATAGCTGATATTTCCCTAACAGAAAAGAAACCAGATTCAGAGGCAACTATGACATCAAGTACACCGTTGCCAATGGAGGAGACGTCTGATACACCTCACATTACAATTCCACCATCTGAGATGATGAAAATCTCTGTTATGCTTAAAGAGACTTTCAGAGGGGAAATCGAATCGATTGTTGATTCTGTGGTGAAGGGAGTTCTGAAAGGGCTACAAGAACGCATAACAGCACTTGAGAAGACCAATGCTGAACTACAGACAGAGAATAAGACATTGACATCAAAGGTTGCGACACTAGAAAGACAGATTGATCAAGCTGAGCAATATAGCAGAAGAAATTGTCTGCGTATCTCGGGATTGAAAGAGGAGGCAAATGAGGACACGGACACACTGGTCATGGGTATAGCTTCTACCATCGGGTCTGAAATTCAGATTTCAGATATAGACAGAAGCCACAGAGTGGGAAGTCCTAGACAACAGCGAGATAGACCCAGAGATGTCATTGTTAAGTTTGCGACGTATCGTTCACGTCAGAACTTTTTCAAGCGTCGCACAGCCTTGAAGGATTCCGGTTATCGTGGAGTATTTGTTAATGAAGATTTAACTAGACAAAGAAGTTCGTTGCTGTATGAAGCACGCAAGTTATTTAAGTCTTCACTTGTAAAGGGTGCATGGTCCTCTGATGGAACTATACTTGTCAGAGATCGTTCTGATCGTGTACATCGGATCAATGGGCTCTCGGATCTAAATGAGTTCGCGACAACTCGGATTCAAGCTACTGTTCCATATTAGTGACATGTTTGATATGTTTTTTTGCGATGTAGTGCTTGACTTTTGGCATCGTACTGTACTGTACCTATTCTAACTGGTTAACTGTACAAGTATTGGCTTTTCAATAAGCACAGACAAGTAAATTCTGTTTAACTTTTCACCTAAATTACCTGTAACCAGCCTGCGCAGTGTTAAGGCCATATAGCTGTGACATTTTCGGGTTAGTTGTTGGGATATAACTGAGCAGAGCTTGGAGCGCTTTCTGGTTGGACTTGACAAGATGATGATTTTTATGTGATAGCGATAAAGAGGGTGCAAATTCCCATTTTCGGACTCAACAATTTAGTTGTTGTAGCAGTAGTGCCTTAGTATTAATTCAACGACAATGTGAATCCGGATCAGCCTGCTCTACGAGATCAGTCTGGCCCGAATTCCCATTGTCAGATCCAACATCGCTGTCTGCATAAGATAGCTTAGCTATTATGTACAGCTACGTCTTAACAGCTTGACAGTGGTGGTCTAGGCCGGGCTGCTCCACGCGATCAGTCTGATCTGGATATCCACTGTTTGAGCAAACAGTGAAGCTTGACAAGTAAATTAATAGTTTGTATTGCCTTATTCTCAATTTAATAGCAGTGCAAATCCGAATCAGACTGTTCCACGGGATCAGTCTTGCCCGGAGTCTCATAGTCAGACTGAAAAGTTAACTGCGCTGTTGTATTTTTTTCTCGTCAACTTTCTGACATTGGGGATCCGGATCAGACTGCTCAATTGGTTCAGTATGCACCGGATTCCCATTGTCAGAATCGACATCGCTGTTCGAAAGGTCGACTGCGCTGTTGTACTTTCTTTTTCATATGCTTTCTGACATTGTAGATCCTGATCGGATTGTTTAACTGGATCGGACTGCACAGGATTCCCATTGTCACAATTATCATCGCTGTCTGGATGGCTAGTTACGTTGTTGTAGTGCCTCGTTATACATGACCTGACATAGTGAATCCGGATTAGTCTGCCCATCGGGATAGTCTGGTCTGGATTCCCATTGTCAGAACCAACACTGCTGTTTGAGATGTCAGTTGCGCTGTTGTATTTCTGTTTTCATTAACTTTCTGACAACGTGGATCCTTATTAGACTGCTCAACTTGATCAGTCTGAACAGGATTCCCATTGTTAGATTCGACATCGCTGTCCGAAGGCTAGTTAAACTATTGTATTTTTTTTTTCTTTAACTGAATTGTGGAACCAACATTGCTGTCTGAAAGGCTAGTTACGCTGTTGTATTGCTTAGTTATAAAGTATCTGACATTGTGAATCCGGATCAGACTGCTCGGCTGATCATTCTGCACCGGATTCCCATTGCCAGAACCAACATTGCTGTCTGAAAGGCTAGTTACCCTGTTGTATTGCTTAGTTATAAAATATCTGACATTGTGAATCCGGATCAGACTGCACAGCTGGATCAGTCTCCACCGGATCCCCATTGCCAGAACCAACATTGCTGTCTGAAAGGCTAGTTACGTTGTTGAATTGTTTAGTTATAAAATATCTGACATTGTGAGTCAGGATCGGACTGCTCGGCTGGATCCGTCTGCACCGGATTCCCATTGCCAGAACAAACATTGCTGTCTGAAAGGCTAGTTACGCTCTTGTATTGCTTAGTTATAAAATATCTGACATTGTGAATCCGGATCAGACTGCTCGGCTGATCATTCTGCACCGGATTCCCATTGCCAGAACCAACATTGCTGTCTGAAAGGCTAGTTACGCTGTTGTATTGCTTAGTTATAAAATATCTGACATTGTGAATCCGGATCAGACTGCACAGCTGGATCAGTCTGCACCGGATTCCCATTGCCAGAACCAACATTGCTTTTTGAAAGGCTAGTTACCCTGTTGTATTGCTTAGTTATAAAATATCTGACATTGTGAGTCCGGATCGGACTGCTCAGCTGGATCAGTCTGCACCGGATTCCCATTGCCAGAACCAACATTGCTGTTTGAAAGGTTAGTTACGCTGTTGTATTGCCTCGTTATAAAATATCTGACATTGTGAATCCGGATCAGACTGCTCAGCTGGATCAGTCTGCACCGGATTCCCATTGCCAGAACCAACATTGCTGTCTGAAAGGCTAGTTACGCTGTTGTATTGCTTAGTTATTAAATATCTGACATTGTGAATCCGGATCAGACTGCTCAGCTGGATCAGTCTGCACCGGATTCACATTGCCAGAACCAACATTGCTGTCTGAAAGGCTAGTTACGCTGTTGTATTGCCTCGTTATAAAATATCTGACATTGTGAATCCGGATCGGACTGCTCAGCTGGATCAGTCTGCACCGGATTCCCATTGCCAGAACCAACATTGCTGTCTGAAAGGCTAGTTACGCTGCTCTATTGCCTCGTTATAAAATATCTGACACTGTGAATCCGGATCGGACTGCTCAGCTGATCAGTCTGCACCGGATTCCCATTGCCAGAACCAACATTGCTGTCTGAAAGGCTAGTTACGCTGCTCTATTGCCTCGTTATAAAATATCTGACATTGTGAATCCGGATCGGACTGCTCAGCTGATCAGTCTGCACCGGATTCCCATTGCCAGAACCAACATTGCTGACTGAAAAGCTAGTTACGCTGCTGTATTGCATCGTTATAAAATATCTGACATTGTGAATCCGGATCAGACTGCTCAACTGGATCAGTCTGCACCGGATTCCCATTGCCAGAACCAACATTGTTGTCTGAAAGCCTGGTTACGTTGTTGTATTGCTTCGTTATAAGATATCTGACATTGTGAATCCGGATCAGACTGCTCAGCTTGATCAGTCTGCACCGGATTCCCATTGCCAGAACCATGATCGCTGTTACAGAGGTAAATTAAGCATTCGTGTTACTTTGTTGTTTGCTTGCCGACAGTGTGAATCCTGGCCGGACTGCCAAACGGGGATGTCTGATCCGGATTCCCATTGTCATAACGAACATCACAGTTAACATATAGTTAGCCTGGGTTCCCGTTGTAAGATAAATACGTTGATAAGGCCGTTGTATTGCTTAGTTATTAACTTAATGACTGTGGATCCGGATCAGACTGCTCTATGGGATCAGTCTGCACCGGATCACATTGTTACAACCAATAATGCTGTCTGAAATCATGAAAGTTGAGCTGTTGTACTGCTTTGTTATTATATTTCTGGCAGTGTGGATCCGGAGCAGACTGCACAACGGCCTGGTCTGGATTCCCACTGTCAGGATCAACATTGCTTTGATGGATATTGGCTTCCTGGTTGTATCGCTGTGGTATTATTCGTTTTTTCGTTTTTTATCAGTCTGGTTCTTAGAACCAATAATTTAGTAGGAAAAGCTAGTTTGAGCTGTCAAAACCCTGTGTTTGTTGTTAACTTTCCGACAGTGTGAGGCCGGATTAGACTGTTCAGTCGGATCAGTCTGGTCCGGATTCACATTGTCGGAACTAACATCACTGCCTGTAAGTTTAGTTAAGATGTGGTATTGCTTTGTTACTAGCTTCTATAAAGAGTGGATCCGAATCAGACTGCTCAACGGGATCAGTTTGGCCCGGATTCCTATCGTCGGGACCAACATCGCTGTGTGCATAAGTTACTTACACTGTTGTACTGGTATTCGTTAATTTTCTGACAGTGGTGATCCTGACCGGGCTGCTCCACGGGATCAATCCGGTCAGGATTTCCATTGTCGGAACCGACATCGCTGCCCGAAGAGTGATTTAAGTTGTTGTATTGCTTTATTATTAACTTATTGACAGTGTGAGTCTGGATCAGACTGTTCTACTGGTTCAGTCTGTCCCGATTCCCATTGTCAAAACCACGAGTGGTTGTCTGACAAGTGGGTGAAGCTGTTGTATTGCTTTGTTACTACAAGGGTGTCATTGTGGATTGCGACCAGACTGCTCCACTGGATCAGTCTCGTCTGGATTCCCATTGTCAAAATCAACAGCGCAGTATGAAAAGTTAGCCAAGAGTTTGTATTGGTTTGTTATCGGGGAGCGTGTCTGGCATAATAATTTGTATTACCTCCCTTTGTCTGTTGTGACGGTAGTACAGTCGACATTTAGATGTTTTGACTATTGCGAGCTGTGGTGTAGATGATATTATTCATGGCTTTTGTCCTTCCTTGCCTGTTTTGAGTGATCCTGTCAGTGATATTGCAGTTGTCAGTTACATGTATTGTCTCCCATTATATAATAAGAGATAGTTTAATTGATAGATGTGTCGTATTACCTTGGTGAGATAGTTTAAATGACAGTTGGGTTGTATTACTTTGACTATTGTAAGCTGTGTTGGTGATATTGCTAAAACGACGTATGCGACCAGCGAGGGCTCTGGTGATTTACTTTTATAATTTGATTTCTACCAAGATGTGAATAGCAGGGACTGATCAGTGTGTGCTGGTTCATGGGCTAATCAGGGTCCTCGCGGTCTTTGCAAATTGGTATGATTTTCACAGCACAGCTGCAATACATGTAGCTATAAAATGTTTTGTGTTGTATATGGTAATAGAACTTTGCTGTTGCTGTTTCTGTGAAAGTATGTAAATCCGATATGCAACTGTCTTGCCGTGAATTGACGTCGTTGGGGCTTCCTGCCTGATGGAAGAACTGCTCTATGCCTGTGAGGCGGGCGTGAAGCTTTTTTTGTATCGGGGAGGAAGCTGTGGAGGAGGCTGTGCCTTTGCACTGTGATATTTGCGGTCGGATGATTATGTCTGGATTCTACCTTGATTATAAAATATTTATAGGATGATAATGCGGTTAGGTTTTTTTAATAGCGTAGTAATCTTTTCTTTCTCTCTTTCGGCTTTATGCTGAAAATAACATTGTTTGAACTTTATAGATGCTTTTCTAACATATTCCATTAATTTGCAACATACTTACCTCCATATCTATATGATAATGACTTTAGTTGTTTTATTTTTTATCACATCTGGGATTTGGGGAGATGGGGCGGGGGCGCAAGGGGTTGTCACTGAGGCCGTTATTGTTTATCTTGTTCTTGGTGTGACAGGGCTAACCAAGTTCCTGTTTTCACTTACATCAGTTACATGACCCATTCGCGAGGACAAGTTAAACAAGCTGTCATGCCAAAATACAGTCGCGTGTCCAAATTTAGTATCTTAGTTCACTTAATTATACTTTTTGCTTTACACAAGGATGTTACAAGTACGTATTCAGTACTAATATTATTGCGAGATAGTGAGTTCTTGGCCCATAAAACCCATACGCCTTGCAAATCTTTCATTCCTGGTAGGTCGTTTCAAGCAAATAAAAGGTTCTCCTTTATAATTTTTTATTTATGTTTTTCTTGCGTAGTATTTGGTACTTGGCTTAACATTATTTTACTCTGTTCTGGTGATGTTCAACCGAACCCAGGTCCCTCGTCGACTTCTTCAACAGAGAGTGTATCAGGTTTGTCAACCAGTATGTCTACATCTATATTTAGCTCTTTCAGTTCCGGCCATAACCTATCCTTTGTACATTATAATATTCAAAGTATTGCATCTAAACTTGATTTATTGCATACGGAATTATTTCACTTCGATATATTAGCCTTCACAGAAACTTGGCTCGGTGCTTCTGTAGATACAGATGATTTGATGCTTGAGTCATACAATAAACCTGAGCGCAAGGACCGTGTCGGCGATTACCATGGCGGCGTCATGATATATGTTAAAGAAACTTTATTTTATAAGCGCCGAGATGACTTAGAAATTAGAGGAGTTGAAAATATATGGATTGAAATAGCTGATAATCATAAACGTATTCTCTTTGGAGTTTTCTATCGCCCGCCAAATTCTGATGCTACCTACTTTTCAAATATTGAGGACTCCTTAGCTTTGGCAGTCGACACCGGTATATCTGACATTATAGTTACAGGTGACTTTAATTTAAATATGCTTAATGTTCGAACATCGAGAAAGATAGACTCTCTCTCTGTTCAGTTTTCTTTCTATCAGTCTATTGACCAACCAACCCACTTTACCGAGAATAGTTCATCTTTAATTGAAATTATCCTTGTTAGTAACAAAGATCACTTACTACTTAGTGGTGTAGGTGATCCTTTTCTTAATCAGGAACTACGGTACCATTGTCCTATATACGGTATATTTAAATTTACTAAGCCTAAGTTTAAAACGTTTACAAGACATGTTTGGTACTACGAACGGGGTAACTTTAATCTTTTACGTGATAAAGCTTCAAACTTGGATTGGGAGTCTCTTCGTAACAATGATATAAATATCTATGCTGATAACATAAATACCGCCATTAACTCTATAGCAATCGAATGTATTCCTAATAGGCATATAAAAGTTAAACCTTCAGATCCTCCTTGGCTGACTACTGTTCTGAAAAGACACATTCGTAAACGCAAACGTGCTTTTAGAAAGGCTAAGAGAACTAATATGGAAACTCACTGGAAAAAGTTTAAGAAATTACGAAATAAGGTTACTACAATGATCCGTGACTCCAAGAAATCGTATTATGATAAGTTGGCAGATAAACTAAAATCCAGTACTATTACGACAAAAGATTGGTGGTCTACTCTTAAGAATTTTATTAATCCAAACTCAAGTTCTTCCATTCCTCCCCTTGAATATGAAAACAATATTTATACAGATGAAAACGATAAGGCAAACATCCTCAATAAATACTTTCAAAGTCAAACCATCTTAAATGAGACAAACGCTGTTCCTCCAAATCTGATCTCACCTGCTCTTAATTCAGAATTGAACATAATTGTGCTCACTCCACTTGAAGTTGAATCTGTTCTTAAAACTTTAATTGTTGGTAAGGCATCTGGTCCAAATGGACTCAGTAATCGTATTCTTAAAGAACTTTCATCCCAACTCTCCACTCCTTTTTGTTCCCTCTTTAATCAGTCCCTACAGACCGGTCATTTACCAGCTTTTTATAAAGAAGCAAATGTATGCCCTGTCCATAAGAAAGGAGATTTATCGAATGTCTCTAATTACAGACCCATATCATTGCTTAATGCGGAAGCCAAAGTTTTTGAGAGGCTTGTTTTTAAATACTTATTTAATCACCTTCGAGATAATAATTTGTTATCGTCTTTGCAATCTGGGTTTATACCGGGTGATTCAACGGTAAATCAATTAACATTTCTTTATAATACTTTCTGTCAAGCTCTTGATTCCGGTAAAGAGGTTAGGGCTGTCTTCTGTGACATCAGCAAAGCATTCGATCGTGTTTGGCATCTAGGCCTCTTGCATAAACTCAAAGCAGCTGGTGTCACAGGGGAAGTCCTTGAATGGTTTAAACATTATCTTTCTGACAGAAAGCAACGCGTTATCCTACCTGGTACTGTTTCTGATTGGGTTTTTATTAGGGCTGGAGTTCCTCAAGGATCTATACTGGGGCCTTTACTATTCTTACTGTATATCAATGATATAGTAATTGATATTGGCGCAAACATTCGACTGTTTGCAGACGACACGAGTCTTTATATAGTTGTAGACGACCCGACAACTGCAGCGAACTGTCTAAATACAGATCTTGATAAGATTTCACGGTGGGCCGCAACCTGGCTAGTATCCTTCAATCCTGCTAAGACTGAATCTCTCCTTATTTCTCGTAAATCTAATAGACCATATCATCCCGCTCTCTCTATGCAAAATCACCAAATCACCGAAGTTGACTCTCATAAACACCTTGGCATCTATCTTTCAAATGATTGCACCTGGCATCAGCACATAAATTATATCAAAGAAAAGGCTTGGTTTAGGATTAACGTAATGAGAAAATTGAAATTTAAATTAGACAGAAAATCACTTGAAATTATTTATACAGCATTTATAAGATCTTTACTAGAATACGGTGACGTTATATGGGACAACTGTACAGAGTACGAAAAAAATGATTTAGATAAAATACAGAATGAGGCCGCTCGTATTGCTACGGGAGCAACGAAGCTCGTCTCACTTAATACTTTATCTAATGAAATTTGCTGGGAATCACTAGAACAAAGGCGAAAAAATCACAGACTTACCTTATTTTATAAAATGATGTACAATATTACTCCACTTTACTTGTCAAATCTAGTGCTTCAGACTGTTAGCAACCTTTCTCGTTATAACTTGCGTAACTCAAATGATCTTCAAACTGTAGCTGCCAGGTCTAGTCAATACTATTACTCTTTTCTGCCCTCAACAACTAGAGACTGGAACAGTTTATCCATAGAGACTAGACAATCTGATTCTGTTAATTCCTTCAAACGTCTTCTCAATAAGGATAAATCAACAGTGCCTAAACACTATTATATTGGTAGCAGAAAAGCTCAGATTCTTCATACTCGTATTCGTACTAATTGTAGCTCATTGAATCTAGATCTTTTTCTAAAAAACATTACTGAATCACCTCTGTGTCGTTGTGGTAGTATTGAGAACGCACAACACTTTTTCTTTCACTGTAGGTATTATGAAATGCAACGTAGAGAATTGATGACTTCGGTTTCTACATACGTGAACCCCTCTCTTAATATTCTTCTGACCGGTGACTTAACACTGTCACCAGAGATAAACAATATTATTATTTTAAAGGTACACAAGTATATTATAGATACGCATCGTTTCTGAAAATTACTATCATCATGTGTCTAAACACATGCGATTGTTCCTAGTGGAAAGTTATTGCCAAAGTCTGAAAGCCCCTAGTAACCTGCGCCCCATCTCTCTTTTTTCTCTTTTTTTTCCAAAGATGCTGACTTTTCTGTTTCTATTTACTTTTTTCTGTCTTTTTTTTGTTCAGTAGATGTATCTTTTCTTATCCATTTTGTGAAGTACTTGTAATTAATGTTGATGTCAAAATGTTTGCAGTGAATTAATGTTCGTGAACTGGACATCCACTTAGCTAGATAGCTAGTTTCGTTGCAGTCTTACATAAACTTAGATCTTGAACTTCATTCACTGCGAACATGATTACAGCTAAAAAAAAATTTTTTTTCTTTTTTCACTTACATTTCTGTTAAAAATACATGTTTAGTATATAGTACAAGAAATGTGTGCTTAGACAAGTTTGCGCGGACCGTTTTACTTTCTGCCTAATAGTACACAATTTATTCGTGTTCAGGAGAAGAGCTATATAAGCTACCAGCTTTCGTTCTGATCCTATTGCTTTGTGTAATTGTGTTATTTGTATGTTATTATGTGTATTTTGAAAATAAAATATGTTTAAACCAAACAACATAATGTGCCATACGTTTCAAACTGGTGCGTTTTCATTAACGCAGAGTATATAATGCTTGTACCATTATTTCAACTCCTTCGCCAATTTTTTGGCTATAAGCACCAAAAATTTGCGAATACCAAGTTCCAAATCAGTTTGTGCGACCATACCGTGTTTTATATGGTATGGTTAAAAGCTTAACACAAGGTGGCTGCGAACATCAAAGGTTCTAACGAGACACTGTGGATGCGGCTCATCATCTTTTCTATAGCCCGAGTGTTTTTTTATTTTTTTTTTTTTTGTAAGTTGCTTTGGAAGTAGAATATGTCTTACTTAAATGATCTTTGTTCATGTTTGAAGGTGTGTTTAAGAAAGTGGATTTTATACACTATGAAGCATTCTTAATATAGCAATATTTCATCCATTGTAATACCCGTACTCATTTTTCCTCTTGAGATAAAATGCTGGACAGCGACAAAAGTTTCATTCATTAACCTTATTTGCCAATATCTATACCATCTTAATTTTTTTGAAAATAAAGTCTTCATTGTTGTTTAAGTTAGTTTCTTTATAGACAAATAAAGTGTTTCATTTCAAAGTCCACTTTAAATTTGTAAGCGAAAGTTAAAAGATATGTCGGTTTTGAAAAGCTTGTCTCTGATCTGCTAATAAAGGTCGCGAATACACTCGCGCAGTCTTCCCACGGCCTGTACAGTCCACATTTTAGATTCCTAATAACCACTTATTTTGGGCTATCTGAGTATTGTTTGCTTCGACTATGCAGACTGTCTGAGCTTGCATGTTTAAAATATGACCGGTCATTTTTTTTTTGACTCGACTAGGGGAGAGTCGGGTAACTTCGGACAGGCGGGGGAATTCGGACATACAATTGCAAACAGTGAAAATCCAGATGAGACGGCTCATGATGAGCCGTCTCATCAGGATTTTCTCTGTTTGGCCAGTTGATTTTTGTTTTAGTTCCAAACAACTGACATATAAAGGAAACAATGTCACTGTCCGAAATTACCCGCTGTCCGAAGTTATCCGACTCTCCCCTACTTTTGAAGCTCCTTTTCACTATCAAGTTCTTATGATGCACTTGACCCCTGCAAAAAGTATAACAAACTCTGCTATTTCAATCGTTTCGATTATTTATACAGTATTTTGTAGAGGTCAAGCTGTCGATATGGCTGGTGATAATATCACATATCTTAAATGCGGCTTTGTTTTGGGTAAGTTGCTTTAATACGAGTATGTTCCGATGATTCACATAATCCGGCCTATATCGGCCCAAAATGATGTGCGTTTTTTGTTGTTGTTTTTCGGGGAGGGGGATGGGGGCGGGGGCTTGTTTTTTTTTTTTTTTTTTTTTTTTTTTCTTAGTTAAGGAATTCCAATTTACCGTTACATTGTAACTGGATAATTTTATAAATGTGTAAACTACTTAATTAATGCTATTTGATGATGAATTGCATGCAGATTAAAGCTCATAAAACCACTCTAGAAACAAGTATGTAATGAATTTAATATATTTTTTTTACAATTTGCAGTACCAGAGATAATTTGGCTCTTCTCATAAACCTCTATATAGACTATAGCGTCTATTATATATTATCCAGTGGAGAAAATACATACATACCCATACAGAAAACTGAAAAAGGACCAGTCCCTATAAGGCCCTTTTCATGGCTAAAACCGATTTTCTTTAAACTTTGTATACACTAACTGATATGTATTGACTGTCTTATGGTGCAATACCAGATTGTTTGATTCACTGGTTTTCACTGTATGCACGATTTAAGTGGGTGGGGTAATTCCACCCCATTAAAAGTATAGATACAAAAATGCTATTTTTTCTATTCCAAGTCCATGCTTCAAAATGGTGGTTGCAATAGGAAAAGTACACTTCTGGACTTAAAAGATGATGATAATATTGTTCTGAAATTCATACCAGAATAGAGTTTATATTCGCTTGTAAGATGTACACCAATTTCAGTATTTTTTTGTTCTCCGACTTTACGAAAAACCACAACACGTTCACAGTTTTCAAGACATTTTAAAAATCTTTTGCTGTTATTATGTTGATATAATAGTCATTGCAGGCATATGTCAGAATTTATTTTATGATCATTAATATGAGAGTTATCTCCCCACGAAATTTGATTTTGTCCGTTTTTTCAATATCAGCATGCATTTGTCATTCCATAGTACTCCAAACTCCATTTGGAAGTTAATAACACCTTTTGATGCAGCTATTTGTTGATTTTTGTAGGCATTGGAGTTACTTTTGCATGCGACAATATCATATTTTATGTAATTTTGAAAAAAAGGATACCTCGCATCTGGAAAATTAACAAATTGCCAATGACTTACAAGCAGGGTTTGCTTAGCTTTTGCAACCTC
The DNA here is from genome assembly GCA_963989385.1 of Ctena decussata. Classification (NCBI taxonomy): domain Eukaryota; kingdom Metazoa; phylum Mollusca; class Bivalvia; order Lucinida; family Lucinidae; genus Ctena; species Ctena decussata. Next base: position 66,890,664 of record OZ022510.1, on the reverse strand, counting down.
ATTAAAGGCCCCATTGCTCTATCAGCATGAAAATTTTTATCATGCGGTATCGCTGCAAGCTTCTCATTGTAGTTTTGTCATCGTAAATGACCGTGATTAGCCAGCTTTAAACAAATAAAACATCCTTGACTTTCGCATTAAAAGGGTTTAAAAAACTTATTTGGGTCATTTTAGTTGGCAACTAAAATGACCTACCTTCGATTTCATAAAATGGTAAAAATACAATGTACAGGCGTGGAGTCCCAATTACTGCCCCGCCTATGTTTATATAGTATTGCTGGACGGGAAACCAGAACAGGAAATTGTAGTTTGTTGAGCGATTTGTTATTTTTCAAAAACTCATTTTCTCTACTATTTGTCAGTTATATGACTCAGTATAGGGATACCAACCCAAATTTTATTACAAAACGTGAATGTTGAACCGCTTTTTACAATGATTTGGGTTTAGGCGTTTTTATCGCTGACAGAACTATGGAGACTTTAAACTCATGCTAAATGCTTATGGCCCATTCATGTTTTTACGCTGGTTATTATTCATCTTCTTCAGAATCGCTAGATGTACTCCATGTGTCAACAGCAGCATCTTTTACATAATCAATGTGCATCTTGCTCGGTTTGGCTTCACTGTTTTCTGTTTCGTTGTGGTAATATCCTAAATACCAAAGCACTGAAGCCATGTGTGCACAACACCCAACGGTGCGAGCACCACTTCTGCACCCACAATACCATCCAGTGATTGGGTTCAGCCCTTGAGTGTATTCAACCCACAAGTTATATGTTTTATTTGATGTGTGACGAGAACGTATCTGTGCTTTGAGAACACCGTCAGTTTCTTTGTGTGCCATTATCTCATATGATCCCTTTTCGTCAAAGTGTTCATCCGTGTAGGATTTGGCCTGTTTAAGTTGGTAGATTCCCATTGTCAGGTCCCTGAGTTCATCCTCAGTCAACTCTGGGAAGCCAAACCGAGCAAGATGCACATTGATTATGTAAAAGATGCTGCTGTTGACACATGGATTATATCTTGCAATTCTGAAGAAGATGAATAATAACCAGCGTAAAAACACGAATGGGCCATAAGGACTTTAATCTAAGCACTTAGCATGAGTTTAATGAGGTTGCAAATACTAAGCAAACCCTGCTTGTAAGTCATTGGCAATTTGTTAATTTTCCAGATGCGAGGTATCCTTTTTTTCAAAATTACATAAAATATGATATTGTCGCATGCAAAAGTAACTCCAATGCCTACAAAAATCAACAAATACTGCATCAAAAGGTGTTATTAACTTCCAAATGGAGTTTGGAGTACTATGGAATGACAAATGCATGCTGATATTGAAAAAAGGGACAAAATCAAATTTCGTGGGGAGATAACTCTCATATTAATGATCATAAAATAAATTCTGACATATGCCTGCAATGACTATTATATCAACATAATAATAGCAAAAGATTTTTAAAATGTCTTGAAAACTGTGAACGTGTTGTGGTTTTTCGTAAAGTCGGAGAACAAAAAATACTGAAATTGGTGTACATCTTACAAGCGAATATAAACTCTATTCTGGTATGAATTTCAGAACAATATTATCATCATCTTTTAAGTCCAGAAGTGTACTTTTCCTATTGCAACCACCATTTTGAAGCATGGACTTGGAATAGAAAAAATAGCATTTTTGTATCTATACTTTTAATGGGGTGGAATTACCCCACCCACTTAAATCGTGCATACAGTGAAAACCAGTGAACCAAACAATCTGGTATTGCACCATAAGACAGTCAATACATATCAGTTAAAGTATACAAAGTTTAAAGAAAATCGGTTTTAGCCATGAAAAGGGCCTTATAGGGACTGGTCTTAACATCTTAGTTGACTTTCTTGAGATTATATTCTAATCTGATATGTTTTGTTCGATAGAGTTTCTATGCTATACGCTGTATTTACTGTACCTGACTCCCATTGTCAGTCCTTAAAAAGGTTTCATACCATGCCTCATATCAGCCCTAGACTCTCGAGTCAGCTCAAATGCTGATAAGGAAGTGTCGGGTTGACACGGGGTATGATATAAGAATGCCATCAGAGCTCTAGATAAGAAGGAGTATTTGGTGATAATTCGGGATAATTTTTGTTATTTCTGCATAAAAACATATGTTGTGACCCCTCATCTGAACCGTCTCATCGAGACGGTTCAGATGAGGGGTCACAACATATGGTTTAAATGAGAAATAAAAAAAAAATATCCTTCAATTATCATCAAATAATGCCCCTCTTATCTAGAGCTCTGAATGCCATATAATAATCTGTAATTTTATTCAGCTTTTATGAGTGCTATATGTGGAGGAAATGGGGCTACGTACACACTGCCATTCTGTCACGAAATATCAACACGTAAGCTTTTTAGCATTTATGCGCCCTCACAATTATACCCTTGGATAATTATCAGAACGTTTGCACACACCTAAAGTGTAATTCTATGTGTGATAGAGATTTTGCAAATGCAGATGGTTTATTCAGATTAAGTTTCTAGTATGTCGAAAGAGAAGAAGTAATTTTCTGAAGACATTCCTGCAAAATGTCAATACTTTTATTCCTTCTTTGGTATGTGTTCTCTGCTCTTGAAGGAACTGTATAGGAAATTAATTTTATGACGCCATGGGCGCGTTTTCGTACATCAGCTAATATATAGGTTTAAAATGCAATTTAAAATCTAAAAGAGTTCCTTCAAGAGCAGAGAACATATTCGAAAGAAGGAACATGTGCCATACATCGAAGTTTCGGCTAGTGACCCTGACATGATCCGGCGACGAAAGCAACAGAAAAAATTACTGCAATTTCTTAATTTTAATTAAGCAGTCAATTCGAAGACTGATAATAATCAAAAGGGTTCTGCAAGCCTTTTAGAGGTTGTTCCGATTGTAATCGACCATTTCATAAGAAAACACCTTATAAAATGCCAATTTTTGCTGAAATAATTTGAAATCCGAAGTTTGGCCATTTTTACGTTTTCTTTATACAATGAAAATTCTTTTGGTATATATGAAAGAAAATTTCTGTGATAGTTCCCAAATAATATGGGTTAAGCCTTACTTTAGACTACCCCACTTACTTTTTCAGTGTTTTCAGTCGTACTCGATATTTTATCTCCTTGCCTCATCTTGTCCATGATATACTGAGCCACATAAAATAGGACACACATATGTGTCAAATGGCGTGGTGAGGCGTGTTGAGACTACATATCATTTAAACAAATCTTTTCCGATGTCTCTATCTGTCATGACCAATACTGACAGTTTCTACCAAAATATGACGTCTCTGTGTTGAATATTTATTCCCGAGTGTTGAAGTGCTAAGAGTCAAGCGCAACAAATGTCAAGGGAAATTCTTGCATTCAATAGAACTTTATTTTTTACCAATTTCATAGGCATTGTCAGAGACCTTTTAATGATTAAGATTGAAGTCTTTTTCACAACTATGTTGTCAGTATGCTAATGTTATATGAAAACTGTGTTTATAAGGCAGTTGAATCACTAGTTTCACAGTTCATAACGCAGATTTTATGGTGTACAGTAACGGCAAGAATTTGAATTGTAAGAAAGTTTGTCCATCTATAGAACTGGTATTTCATGCACGGAAATTTAGCTGAATGCATGTATTTTAGTATCAACAGCCATCGACACTTGTGCCAGTAATCCATGTGTTAATGGAGATTGTATCAGTTTAGAAGGCGGACAGTTCGAGTGTCGTAACTGTACGGATGGGTGGCAAGGCAGTCTATGTAATATAGGTAAGTAAATTTTTACTGGTTTTACTGTGTTGAAACCCAAGCAATCCCTCGTGGCAGAATCTATCTATCCATCCATCCATCCACCCACCCAACCACCCACCCACCAACTCATCTATCTATCTATCTATCTATCTATCTATCTATCTATGGGGACGAGCTCGAAATACTGGGTCCGAAACATCTTCAAGAAGGGACACAAGCCTACAGTCTGGATGGTCTCAAGCCACAGTCTAAAAAAAATCTTGGGCCCAAAAATAATATGCAGTGTCCGAAACTTCTTGTGTCCAAAACGTCCGGTTATCTAGACTGAGAGTGTACGTCATCGAAAATGTGCATTTCTTCTCCTTACGGTGTTGTTGGTGGGTTTGTCGTTGTGATTATAGCCTTCCCTGAGTAAGTTTATCCTTGCCTTTATTGTATTTATATTTGCAGGCTTCCTCTGTGGAGATATTGAAAATACATGTCTGCCATTCTCTGCTATCTGCAATAGGACACACGAATGCCCAAATCGTTTCGACGAGTCAGCTTGTTGTGGGGACGGTACGTACATTTATTTAAGCCATTAATGCTTATTTGATTGGTCGAGAGGAAGTGGAGCCCAGCATTTACTAGTATACATTGATAAATCCCGTCAGCCGGGAAATTGGAACTACTTTGAATTTTTACTATGTGGCGGTTTATAAGATAGTCATTCTGCAACTTTAAGATTTCGAAGTATGAGAACTGAATTTTATTTATTTATTTATTTTTTTTTTTTGAGGGGAGGGGGGGGGGGATTTCATCGATGTGCAAACTTAGGCGAGTCCCTCACAAATTTAACATAAAACCCCGAGCTTTATTCCGTTTGTGAGTCATCTGCCGGAGTTAAATCCGTATAAAAATAAAATAAGATTTATCTTTAATATATTTTAATTTCGGAGGACAAAAATTTTATATAACGCTGTGCACCGATACTATACCTTCTCATTATGGAAATTTCATGCGAGATAGATCTATATACATAAGGGAATCACTGTTTTATTTGACACGGAGAAAATGTGAAGATTATGACAGCGCTGTGCAGATGTTTATTTCACACACAATTTGTTTTACAGCCCCCGGATTTACCTGTGACAGACAGCCGTATTGTCTTCCATCAGACAGAATCTGTGATGGTGTAAAGGATTGTGATGGTGATGAGGATTACTACTGTGAAAGCACATGCACAGTCACAGGTAAACTGGGTTGAGGTGGAGATGTATGACAATCAAGTCTGGTCAAAATTGCTAGATTAAAAATAGACTTACTTTGTGTGATTTCAGCCAAAATTGCCAAAGCTGTCGTAAAAGTAAATAGTTTTGTTTATTGGGTGCCGTAATCCTGTTGTATAACAGCTCAGTTCCGGTCACCGTCACACTCAGGTAATGACAAAACAAGGCCATAAAACAACTGTGAAAAGGGGTGTGCTCCGCATGGTAGAGAATATTTGTCTTGAAGGCATAAATAAAAGGCGCATGCTCAGACCAGCCAGAACGCATTTGCAGTCTGGCTGGCCACACAAGCGTTTGAAGGTTCAGAATATTTGGGGGTGTGGATGGGTGTTAAGTTTTAACATACATGTATTTTATTGCTCATAAAGTCAAATACAAGCAAATGGGTCGGATTACAAGTTCTAACAACATACGTTACGGCCCTTCTCGCTGATTATTGGGTTCTTGCGAACGCGCGTAGTGCGTAAGGCGACAGACACAAGTCCGGGAGTCAGCAGAGGATGTTCGGCGGCATACTCTTCTCAAATGCTATGCAGTCTTGAATATTATGACTTTAAACTTCAGTGGTTCAAAATGAAGTAGATTTGCGAACTGGAAAGCAAGCAGCGAATAAATTATGGTAAATTAAGAACAACATTCGAGGTTATAGAACTTGAGAATAATCTCAAACTCAAAATAAAGCACGCTGATTGGCTGCTTCCGAGCATGTGCTCGGAAGTAGCCAATCAGTGTGCTTTATTTTGAGTTTGAGAATGTACTCATGTTTTATAACCTCTGGGCCTCATCCTTTCGCAACAGAGAAAAAAACACGAAAATAACAGATTCGCAGACGTGGTTTTAGAGAGTCTGTTCTTGAGAAGTAATATATGCAGTCTTATTGAATATGATGCATGTCTTTCAGCTTCACCGTTGCTTTCGACGGAAATATCAACACCATCTATAATAGCATGTATAACAACATCTGTATCATCTACGGCACCGTCACAATCATCAACAGATACATACACAACAGCAAAACCTTCAACTCAGACAACTGAAACCACATACAATATGACGACAAATCAACAATCTACACCTTCAGCTGCAACAACTAAACGTGACGGAAAAAGTTTCTTTCAGGAAACAAAGAATATTGTAGGGATTGCAGCTGGATTGGCTGTTATTGTTTTGGGAGGAGCTGGTTTGGTTCTTGCGGCCATATTCTATAAATCCAAAACAAGACAGTAATGTGAAAGAAATGGATGTTTGTTAAATAAATTTACATGACATTATGCTTGATTTACGTCATGACAGGATAACAGAATCTTTGATGGGATTGAAACCGAGACAAACAAATCCCAGACTGGTTTTCAGATAATTTTGTTGCATGCGAGACACAACTTATCTGATAGTACTTACAGCTAAATTTAAGGTGGTTCTTTGATCCGGGATAGTTTTTTCTTGACTCTTAAATACATGTGGTGGCCCTTTTTAGAACCGTCAAGCAGGTGGCTGTAATAAGGGATACAATGCATAGTTAAGGAGTACAAATAGGCATTATCACAGAACTATTTCCCATGTCTGCAGCACTGAACACTGGCAAGCAATTATGTCTTCTAAAGAATTTTACGTAAGAGGTCTGATCATAATCTATGAATGATTGCCAGATTTAGACAGCTTTTAATCCCTAGTGTGAGACAAGGCGTGCCAGATATAAATTATTTTGAAGTGCCACACATAGGAACAGACATAGTATCTTTAGTTTGTGTAGAAATATACAATATATAACATAAATCTTATAGGGTTTTTGTTTCGCCAAACAAAAGTAAAATGTATTGACGTAACGTCAGATGTTGGTGACAATTAGCGTAACGTCAGAAAACGTTAGATTTTGAGCTCTTTTGCCAGTTTAGCGCAAGGGTCACAGCGCACTTATTCAAATATTTGCCTAAATAAATACTCATTAAATGTGAATTTAATTGCCAACTGCATCTGCTAGCAGAATATATTCGGAATATACATGTATTAATTTTCGGGACAACTTACGATTTTGCTCAATTTCAATAGGGAGCCCCGGCAGCTCAATAGGTTAAGCGCTGGCCTGTTGACCTAGCCGTCCCGGGTTCGAGCCCCGCTTGAGGCGATAATCTTTTCAAGTGTAAACGGGGTTCCATTGCACACTACCTTCCTTTAGCAACTTCTCATCGTCCTGATATGACTGAAATACTGTTGAAAAGGATGTAAAATCGCAAGTCATCCATCTACCCATTGATTTCAATTAAACGTTACCTACGTACAAGTACAGATGCGGACAAAAGCGCTAGATTTGCTTATTCGTATTTTACATCGGCTCAAAGAAATAAAGTCCAAAATCATTCCTGGTGAAGAACTATTCGGAATAGGTATTTCATGTCCTCCTGATGTAAATTTACTTTATATCAAATTTTGATATGATTTTCATACTCAGAAAATACCCCCAGTATGTAAAATAAAGAAATCTGGCGTTGCAGACAAAACCGCTAGATTTGGAAAATTTGGTATTTCTTCAAATCGGATCATACCTTCCGAAGTCTGATTTCACATTTCAAAAATTCCAAGTAGGTATTGTATGTCAGTATATTTTCTACTGTTCTTCTGCTTCGTATTGTTCTTTAGTGGCCCCTTGATCTTCATCGGATGTCGCTTTTTAGTGCTGAAAATCTGAAGTTTACCCTTTTCTTGAATCAGTAAATAAACGTTACGTCATTATCACAGCAAGCACATATGTATAAATACATATAATAAATAAGACAAGTCACTTTACACTTTCTATACAAATAGCATAGACTGCTTCAAATATAGTGTGCCGTCCGTCCTTTGTCGTATCTCGTGTTAGTATGAGAAACTTGCAACTGTGAGTATCAGAGTTCCCGACTGGGCAAAACAATGATTTTAATAGGCAACTGCATACTCTGACATGACGACATATATGTGTGGAAGCTAGATACACAATAAGTTTGTAAACTTTCCAATCTTTAACTTCAGACCTAGGCTTGACCTTCAAACGAACGACGAACACACGGTATAAACCAGTCCGCCAATTTTCGCTTCCTGCAGAGACTGTCCGTCAGCAGGAAGCAGAATCACGCGGACAGTCTCTGCAGGAAGCCATTTATCATGTACAGAAGTCTCAGCAGGAAGCAAGAAATCGCGGACAGTCTCGGCGAAAGCCAAATATGACGGGCAGTCTCTGCAGGAAGCGAAAATTGGCGGACGGGATTATACACTGTGATGAAGTTTTGGCAAACATTCACTTTTCTCATATAAATTAATTCAGTTATAGAAGGTTCGAATCTTTCATTTCTTCCGTGCGGAATAAATACATGTAACAGTCTGATAGCGACATTTCGAAGCTATGTCTACTAAATGAATTAACCGAACATAACCGTACTTCTGTCAACTAAAAGCCCATGAAGTAGCTTGATTTTGGCCGATTACTTGATGTAACGTTCTCTCCAAACACAAGGTTATTAAAACTCTATTTTCTATCGCCTTTGGGACCGCCATCTCGTTAGTCTGACCGTTAGTTTATAGTTTAGTCTGACCGTTCGTATTCACATCTATAATACCACTAGGCAAGTCAAATCGTGACAGTTGGCTCTGATTCAAAGTGACCAGTGGACACGAATTTGATATGGCATATGACAGAAAAATGTGCTATTTCTTCTCGGAAGTAAATGAATACCAAGTATGGTAGCAAAAGAAGACTGTGTCCCGCTTTTATATGTGTAAAATCGCTTTTTTCAGAAACATAAATATTCTAACGATTAATTCAAGTTGTATGTCTATCACCTCTGTTCGTGGGCAATATTTCCGGTTACCTTCACTACTTTCCTGATTGGGCACACAATGTCAAAACAACGTTGATACACCTTCGATACAACGCCGGGACGCCGTATCGACACTGGTACGACGTTATGTTAACGTTCTGTACCTATTGCATCAGGCCCACAGTGTCAAATTGACGTCGTTAAAACGTCAGGGTGACGTCATGAAACATTATTTTTGTTTTTGTTTTTTCTTCTTTCTTCTTCCTCTTCGTCTTCTTGTATCAATTCCTCAATTAATTCATAAAATTCAGCAACTTCGTCATAATTTCTGATATAAGGTCCTGTCATGTAGTCATCTGGAACTATGTCGTCTCTAGAATCTTTGACGTGAAATCCTAGTGCGACTAGAAGATCGTAAATTTCTTCTCTAAACAGGAGGTCTACTCTGAATGACTGAAAGGCAAGGAAAACAAACAATACAAATGACGTTTACATTAACGTGTTGAATGTCTGCAATTAATCTTCCCTCTTTTAAGCCCTCTGCTCTGCGGCTTTTCAAAGGATGTCAAAAGATGATGCTTTTTTCTTGTGACAACGAAAAAAATACGTCTGCAGAATTTTGGAACTGAGTACGATTTTACGACCACAACAGTTACAATTTCCGCGGAGTTTTTCACTGAGAAGATGTTTATGTTCGTAATGCAGACGATTTCTGTCTGTGATGCGGGCATTCGGAAAGAGATGGTTCGTAGTTTAAAAATCTACTATGCTTTAAAAATACCTCGAACTTCGGATGATACTCTAGTATTAGATAGATTTAAAATGTATCGTCGGGATCGGGCTGGGGATAACCATGGGGGAATTTGTGTTTACGTTAAACAAAATATTTATTCTAGTCACAGGAAAGACTTGGGATTGCCAAATGTTGAATGTGTTTGGGTTGAAGTTTCCGTTAATAACAAGAAGTATTTAATCGGTACATTTTACAGACCCCCAAATTCAATTAATCAGGTATTTACTATAATTGAAGATTCAATAGGCCTTGCATTCGATACTAACATACCAAACATATTGATTACCGGCGATTTTAATTTAGATGTAACAAAGCAAGTTTCTAACAGAAAAATACGTGATTTATGTCAATATTTCAATCTCGATCAGTTAATAACGGAATCAACACATTTCACAGAGACTTCCTCATCAACTATTGATCTGTTCCTTACCTCAAATAAAAATAACATAATTCTTAGCGGCGTTGGTGAGCCATTTCTCTCACAAAATGTACGGTATCACAGTCCCATTTATTGTGTGTTTAATTTTGATAAAGTAAAGACACCTGTATATACGCGTAAAGTTTATTTGTACGACAGGGCTAATTATCAAGAATTCTCTCATGAACTCCGAGAAACCGAATGGAATTTTATAAAGAATGAAGATATTAACATATATGCATCTAATTTAACTAAACATATTACTGATCTCGCAGATAAGCATATTCCTAACAAAATAATTAAAGTAAGAAAATCCGATCCGACATGGCTTACAAATAACATAAAAAGATTGATCAGGAAAAAGAAACGTCTCTATGACAAATTCAAGAAATCTAAACACACGACTGACTTCGAAAATTATAAACATGTAAGAAATAAAGTCACAAATGAAATTCGTAAATCTAAGAAAGCAGAAGTAGACTATTTAACCGAAAAACTTAATACAAACAGCACTGGCCAAAAAGACTGGTGGAAAACGCTTAAAAATTTCATAAAACCTGATCAAACATCCGAAATTCCTCCTCTTAAAAGAGATGGTGTCGTATACTCTAAAGGAAGTGATAAGGCCGGTGTACTTAATGAATTCTTTACTCAGCAAACGGTTTTAGATGAAAGCAATGCATCTCTTCCGAACCTAGTTTTGCCTCCATTTAAATTTGAATCCCTTTCTATAACAGTTGATGAAGTGGAATCAACTCTAAATTCTCTACAGACAGGAAAAGCTGCGGGTCCTGATTCGATAAATAATAAATTACTTAAAGAACTTGCGCAACCATTATCATCTCCTTTAACAGATCTTTTTAACTACTCTTTGGCCAAGGGTAAAGTCCCGAATTTATGGAAACAGGCAAATGTTACCCCGATCTATAAAAAAGACGATCCTTCTGATCCTTCAAATTATAGGCCTATTTCTCTCCTGAACACTTTGGGTAAAGTACTGGAAAAACTTGTGCATAAACATATCTTTAATTTCTTTCGAGACCATCATATAATAACTAGCTTACAGTCGGGTTTTATACCTGGAGACTCAACGGTTAACCAGCTTACAGATATATATAATACATTTTGCAAAGCTCTCGACGAGGGAAAGGAAGTTAGGGCAATTTTTTGCGATATTAGTAAAGCATTTGATAGAGTATGGCATAAAGGTCTTTTGTTTAAATTACATTCTGTTGGTGTTTGTGGTTCTCTCCTGTCTTGGTTTACAGATTATTTGGATTCTAGAAAGCAAAGAGTAGTATTGCCCGGTGTAACCTCTAATTGGACTTCTTTAAAATCTGGTGTTCCTCAAGGCTCAATTCTTGGCCCCCTGTTATTTCTACTTTACATAAATGATATTGTTGAAAATATAAATTCGTCCATTAGACTTTTTGCAGATGACACAAGTCTCTACATTATAGTTGATGACCCAGTGGATGCTGCATTTCAGTTAAACTCAGACATAGAAAAGGTGCACGAGTGGGCCACTAAATGGCTTGTAACATTCAATCCAGCAAAGTCAGAATCAATCACCTTTTCCAGAAAGCGCAATAAACCTTTTCATCCACCTATTGTCATGGATCAAAAGCAAATTAATGAAGTAAATTCACACAAACATCTAGGTGTGTTTTTATCAAATGATTGTACGTGGCATGAGCATATGGAATATATTAAATCCAAAGCATGGAAACGAATAAATGTTATGCGGAAATTAAAGTTCATACTTGATAGGCGATCACTTCAGACTATATATCTTAATTTTATTCGACCCCTTTTGGAATACGCCGATGTTGTATGGGATAATTGTACTTTATATGAATCTAACGAACTTGAAAAAATTCAAAATGAAGCAGCACGCATTGTTACAGGTGCCACTAAACTTGTCTCTATAAATTCACTTCTTTCTGAAACTGGCTGGGAAACTTTGGCATCTCGAAGAAAAAAGCATAAACTTCAGTTGTTCTTTAAAATGCAAAATGGTCTTTCTCCTGAATATTTGTCTTCTCTAGTACCCCTTACTGTTGGCGATACCTCAACTTATCGTTTACGTAATATTACAAATTTACACACTATTCGCACACATTCTCAACTCTACTATAAATCTTTTATCCCATCCGTAATCCGTGAATGGAATGAGCTTCCACTCGAAACGCGCGATTTAACTAGTATCTTCGCTTTTAAGCGAAAGCTGAATGCAAATGTAAATGTTCCTCCAAAATATTTTTATATCGGGGAAAGATTGGGTCAAATCTATCACGCAAGGCTAAGGACGAACTGCAGTTCATTAAACCATCATTTATTTAGTAAGAATATAGTAGATAACCCATTGTGCATTTGTGGTTCTGTTGAAGACACTCATCATTACTTGTTTTCTTGTAACCGTTTTACCAATTTAAGAATAGAGTTATTTGAGAAAATTGCCCCAATTTGTACACCTACCCTGGGCGCACTGCTATTCGGAAACCGAGAATTATCTGTTGATGAAAATAAGCAAATATTTTTAGCTGTACAAGCCTTCTTAGTAAAAAGTAAACGCTTTCAGATAAACTGATTTTCCTTATGATCATATCAATTATTTTTGCTTGTTGAACTATAAAGGGCAGATATATTATTGTATTATATGATTATGGATGCGCGACCCGTGCATTGTCACTGACAAGCCCTTGAGGCAGAGCAGTCTGGCAGGAACTTTGTTATTATTGCACATTCTTTTTACGTTTACTTCTGGAAGTCTTGCTAGACTGCGCACGGCGATTAGGATGGTCTGGGTCTCCATGGGTTGCAGAAGCGTTTATTATAATATTATTACAGTTATTATTATTATTACTATTATTATTATCATCCGTGTATATTAGTTATATCAAACATTTAGCTTACCTGATGACTAATGTATAATATTCCAACACTGATTTATGTATATTCCAGATTGACACAGATTGAAAATTACATGTTTTTCTCTTGTCCTAATTCTCACGTATCAATCCATTTCATTCATAATAATATTTCATATCGAGAAACTCGTGCAAAGACGTCGTCTCATTTGTAGTCATGTGATCAGGTATATTATATGTGAGTGGAGGCAACCACGCGTGTTAATACTGTCGAGACCGTATCTATTTTGTAAACTGAGCATGAAAATTGCGCTTACATGCCTTGTCTTATTTATTTATTTAGTAACTCTTTCTCAAGACTATTTAATAAGTGATATGATTTAATTTACTTCTTTATTTATTGATGCCATGATAAACGGAATGCGTGATTTAGTTGTTTCGCGTTTTTGTTTGTTTTTCTGTGTGTGTTTTTGTTGTTGTTGTTTTTCCCTTTCTTATGTAAGGCTGACTGGATTCCTGACGACTATACATTTATATAAGTCAATTATGTACAGTTTATTGTGTTGAAAATGACTTTCTCCTCCCCGTGGAGATCAAGGCTCGAAGTGGAAGTAGATTCTTTTCTCATGTAGGTGATAAGTTTTGCTTATATTTTTCTAAAACAAATGGAGTGTGGGTTTTCATATTTACATTTATGTGTTTTATAAATTTATTCGTTACACTAAATGAAGATTCTCTTAGATATCGGCAGTCAACTCTCGTTGTCTCTCATACTTTGAAGAACACGCATATGGTTGCTTTCCAGCAGGTGCACAGTGCTGATTGGGCATTGAATCAGCGTTGATGCAACGTCATGACGTTGAATCAACGTTGATTCAATGTTTATTCAGCGTTGTGAGACCGGCGAGACACCGACAGTTGGCTGCAAATGTATGCTTCAAATCACATGCTGTTCGTTTTTATCGGTTATTGCAAACTAGGATACAGATTTATAAAAGTCATCGGACTTTCTTCTGAATCCTATTTGTATAATGCACTTATACATGCATTTAATATCTTCGTTCTTGTATATTATTATGCAAATGAAATAAAGTTTAAACCAAAATCTACGCCCATTGTGAGTTAGTAAATTTGACTATCAAGAAATGTAACATTACCCTACATATTTGAGTTTAATATTAAAATAAAATCAATTTTACGAAAGAAAAACGAACAAAATTACAATTTTAAAAGTTAGGGTCGAGTCAGGTAACTTCGGACAGCGGGTAAATTCGGACATAGCATTGCAAACAGTGAAAATCCAGATGAGACGGCTCATAACGAGCCGTCTCATCAGGATTCTCTCTGTTTGCCCAGTTATTTTTGTTTAAATGCCAAACAACTGACATCTATTAAGAAATAATGTCACTGTCCGAATTTACCTGCTGTCCGAATTTACCTGACTTGACCCTAATATGCTAAAGCTCATAATTTTTTATGTATGTATGGTGCAACATATGAAATGCCGCAGGGGACAGGCAATGCAGACATATTGCGGAACTAATGTCTAGTCAAGTGGTCAAGTGTATCCCGGCTCTGAGTCCCGGAGAAGTACGTGAAATAGACCAAGGGGGGGGGGGTGTAAGTGAACTAGACCAAGCATGCTTCAATACTCGCATCAGGCCGTTATGTCCTTTCCTGATGGCGTGCCAGAAATGTCTCGCCTGTTGAATAGGCAATTCCGTTTCTACTTAGGATATTAAAAATTAAAGTTTTTTGCAAATGCCATGCTAAAATATAGCAATTCTATTTGACATATGTGTAAAAATCATAGTATTACAAAATTTTAGCTTTGTGAAAAAAAAACACTATCATTATCACTAAATTTCTGAAAGTGGCTGCTTTTGGGTTTTTTGATTGATTGATTGATTTGATGCTTAACGTCCAAGGTAAACAGCTATGGTCATGTCGGAACGGTCAGTTAACCTAACCACACTATTCTAGGGCACGCTTAGACCTCCTAAGCGGTTAACCAGTACTAAGTGCACACACTTACGCCAATAACTGACAACTGCCCTTCTTGAATCATCGGAAGAAGAAAGGCTGCTTTCGGGAGTATTGTGATTACTCCATCGGTTTTTAACAGGAACTGTTGCGCACAAAACTGGGCTGTGACACGAATAACCAACAGAGTGGCTGTGCGCCAAGCGCAGATTCAGACCAGCCTGGGCATCAGCCCAGTCTGATCAAAGTATTCGCTGTCCGCATGGAGCTAGCTTAGACCCTTAGCTACCCTTTACGCGCACAGCAAAGAGTCTGATCAGACTGGGCTGATGCCCAGGCTGATCTGAGTCTGCGCTGGGCGCGCAACCATTTTGTTGGTTTTCTGGTGTCGCGTCTCATTAATTTAATCTACGCATCGAATATATTATATTTTGGCTATTTGTAGAAGCTTTAATTTTTAATATCCTGGTGGGAATGGAATTGCGCATTTTTCAGGTGTTAATATAACAAACTACATACCTCTTTATCTTCATCGTTACTGTCCACGAGGTAGAGTTCAGGATCCTTGTCGGCCACCTCGACAAGTTCAACATTGTGAATGAAAGCCGTTAAGGAAGTCAAAGAAATATCTTAAAATTTACGAATCCTGCAACTTATACTTAGCTATGTACACTCAATGTAAAAGTAAAATGCTCGGCCTTATGATGATAAAGTTAAAAAAAATAGCAGACTCGGCTTGTTATCGTAGGTCTAAAACTCAGATTACAATCTCATGAAAAAGAACTTGCACCATTTTTGGACAACAAAATGCACCTCGGATTTGCTTCCGGATGCCGACTGCTGATTACTCAGTAGGCACACAACGTCGAAACAGGACGACGTCATGACGTTGAAAGACGTTGATAATACATTCTTCCGAAATTTGTGCCCACTGGATTCCCGTACGCTAGTAAGTATGGAATGAGATTCAGTAGGGTATTAACAAGTTACCTGCTTAAATTCCTTGAAGTCAGTACCCAGTGGTAAACGGTAAAAGTGGCAGCTAGCTTCATCTTTGTCGCTCCTTTATTACTTATCTGTAGATAAATGCAACATACGATTTTCCAGCTGATCTGCAAGGATGTTAGCGGAAACTGTCACATCAAACAATCTTCCGCACTACTGTTTGCTTTTCTTTTCATTGTAACTGTCATAGCCAATTATATTAACTGACTGACATTGACAAGAGGTATCCTCGAATGACCAGTTTCAGTGACCCTAACAGTATTATACGCACAGTGGCTATGTTTCACATAAAGGCAGGATTTCTGTAATGGATTATTTTAGTGAGGCATTCTAACTACTGACTGTTATCCAGGAACAGATGCAAAAGTTGAAACACTGAATTTCGGAGGTCTTTATTCTCAAGGCCTATATTTTGCTTACGGTTATAAAGTCGGACCAGTTTCAGTGACCCCTACTCATTTTCTATACAAGTTGCAATATGAAGCTGGTTGCTGTTGCTCAAGATTGAAACTCATGAACTGAATATAAAAAAGTACTGAAGGCAATGGCTGTACGTGCTTATCAAGAAAAAGATGACAGCATGAAAATTAAGAAATGCAGTGTCAAAATAAGGGGGTGGGATTACAAAACAAGCCAAAACTTGCATGCAAATACATTTTATCCAAATATCTTTATAGTGTTTTATGTTGAAAATAATAGTAAACATAATTTCAACTAGTATTTAGTCCCTGGTCACTTAATTTCAACAATATATAAAAAGAAACTTTGCAGACTGGTTGAAAAAGCAGTAGGGCTGTTCTAAGGACGGCAATTATTTCAATACCATAGATCAGTGTTTAATGTTTGTCATTTATATCTTCAGTTCTATAAACAGAAATACAACATGCTAGTTAACAAAACCAAATAGAAAATAAATCAGATATATTCCTCTGATGATGAATTTGATTGGAATTTAACAGTGTAAAAAAAGTAATAAGAAAAATGCATGAAAAATGGGGTTGTCATGAAAATCTGTATACTGTGAAGTTCTTCTAGGTAGAATGATGCTCTTATCAAATCTACACAAAGGCAATTTAACTTAGTGTATATCTCTGCAAAAAAGAATTATTTGCTGCATCACTTTTTAAAAATATTGACAAAATTTAAAAGGTCACTGAAACTGGTCAGTCACTGAAACAGGTCCACCTACGATAAGTGTCTGTTTTTTTTTTTTTTGTTTTTTTTTGTTTTGTTTTTTTTAGGGGGGGGGGGGGTGGTGTTCTTTCATTTTTTTAGCCAATCAGCATTGTGTTGGGCTGCGAGTACGTTTCTCGTTCAGAAATGGGCTGCTTTTAATCATGTTTAGTGACAGGTGATCAAACTATGAACTGTTTTGTCGAAGACGAAAACAGAAAAAGATAAAACGACTTTGATCGTTATTTGAATGCTTGTTCTTGACAGCTTTGAAAGTGTCTGACTTTGCTGCGAGGATAAAATACTGCAATGGCTGATGGACCAGTAGTATGAACATTCTAAAAAAATGACAGTGGAGTCGGAAACCTTAAAACTTCATGTGTATTAAGGTGAATGGATAGACACACTTTCAGAAGAAGCAATGAGCCGTTTTAATTTCAGCGTCCCTTCTTAATTGGGATCAACTCTGGAAGGAAAGATTTTGCTCCTGTACGAGCATATAAGTATCTTTCATGGCTGTGAGGTGTGGATAGAAAAATCCGTCACTCGGGATCACTGTTCGGCATCACTCGGCTTTACGAGGGTCACTGTTCGGCATCACGAGGCTTGCCGAGTGATGCCGAACAGTGATCCCGAGTGACGGATTTTTCTATCCACACCTCACAGCCATGGAAGATACTTTTTCTTTCACACCACGTTTAACTGTAGAACTTGTTAAAATGCGTAATTTTAGTGCTTGAGAGGTTTCAATTTGAATTTTGAAAGAATGCGCCGCTTTCAACGACCGCCATTCGGCTCTTTACGTCAACGTCTGGCGTGCATAAACTGACGTCATTTTGTCGTCTTCGTGACGTAGGTATAATAAACGCCAACGTCACTTGACGACGCAGATATGTGACCTCCAATACAACCAATGCATTGAATGCTCGTGATTTTTATCTGGTCCTGGGTGAGATAACATGGGTGAGATAAGATTTGTAGGTACAGGGGAAGCACGCGGATTATAAGTATCTATCATGGGTGTGAGGTGTGGATAGAAAAATCCGTCACGAGGGTCATTGTTCGGCATCACGAGGCTTGCCGAGTGATGCCGAACAGTGATCCCGAGTGACGGAATTTTCTATCCACACCTCACACCCATGAAAGATACTTTTTCTTGCACACCACGTTTTGTTTTAACTTCAGAACTTGTTAAAATGCGTAATTCTAGTGCTTGAGAGGTTTCAATTTGATTTTGAAACAAGGCGCTGCTTTCAACGACCGCCATTCGGCTCTTTACGTCAACGACTGGCGTGCATAAACTGACGTCATTTTACCGTCTTCGTGACGTAATCATCTAAAATGCCAACGTCACTTGACGACGCAGGTACGTGAGCTCCTATACAACCAATGCATTGACAGCTCGTGATTTTTTTCCGGTCCTGGGTCAGAACACCAGGGTAAGATGAGATTTTCTATCCCAGGTGAAAAGAACGGCAGTTTCTATCCGGTGTGCAAGAAATCCTTATCTGGTGTGCAAGAAAATTCTTTCCTGTAAGAAGAGACCCCATTCAGGAAGGTTTCGTTGTCCATGGAAGCAAGCTGGAAGTAAAAAGAGGTTGTTCACCATAGTAAAAATGACGGAAAACATGAAGATGTGTCCATACATTTGAAAATACACATGAAAATTCTTAGATATTAACGACGTTTTGTGAAAATAGTGTAGTGCCAAAGGATACAACAGAGGGAGGTCCTCATTAACAAAGTCTCGCATCTCTGGGTACATGTGAGAAGGACACCGTGAACAGATCTGATATAAAACATAAACAGTTGAAAAATTAGTAGATAACATATAACAAGATTCCTAGTTAAGTAGAATATTAAAAAAAAAAAAAAAAAAAAAAAAAAAAAAACCCAGAAACTATGAGAATTTGACGGTGTTTCTTTTGCTCTACTGAATTTAGTAAGAGTAACTCTCTTAATTATTTAGTATTAAGTATTAACTCATCTAAGGGGTGTCCGGTTTAGTTTATTTTCAGAATTTTTATTTTGAGAAAAACTGGGATGATACCCACTTGTTTTATGCAAAATGTGTAGGCGTTTGATCTGGGCCTGCACTGTTTGCTTATATCCCATTCTTGGGGCGATAGGCATTGTGTAAATAGGTGAAATTTACGTCATGCATGTACTATATGTAAATTCGGCTAATTGATGCCTAAAAAACTGCCAGGTGATTGGCTTGAAACTGGTGACTGGCAGCTGTCAGAGAGTAGTTTTTCCCCCCTAGTAGATTTTCCCCCCGGAAAAAATGACTATGATTTTTCCATAGTAGACTTTCCCACCGGAAAAATGGCTATATAGTAGAATTTCCCCCCGGAAATATGACTATATAGCCAATTTTCCCCGGGGAAAATCTACTATACGTGTTTTTGCATAGCCGTTTTTCCCCTCTATAGTGGATTTTCCCCCTGGTAACATGATTGAAGGAAAACGCTACATAGTGGAATTTGCTCCTTCTCCAACTATAATAGTCAGGTTCATAACTGAAACAGAAAGGGTATCTGTCCGTAAAATATCGATGGATAATAGATAATAGACACATGCATGTGTCCACCAGTCTTATTATCGTTTTGGGGAAAACGGGTAGGCATTTTGCTTTTCCATGTTAGCCAAAAACGGATCCGAGTGTACGCGGTTTTGTGCATAAATTTGTATAATTTTGTGTTGATACAAGCGTTCATCTGTGCGTGCG
Source organism: Ctena decussata (assembly GCA_963989385.1). Taxonomy (NCBI): domain Eukaryota; kingdom Metazoa; phylum Mollusca; class Bivalvia; order Lucinida; family Lucinidae; genus Ctena; species Ctena decussata. Next base: position 66,870,871 of record OZ022510.1, on the reverse strand, counting down.
CGCAGCGGAGTGCCTGGACTAGTGTTCGTCTTTCATGCAGGAGTCGTGGGCTCGACTCCCATTGGGAAACACGTCCGATGATGATTTTCAATGTAATAAACTCCCTACTAAATCAAACATGACTAGACAAAGCACCCGTTCGTACATCTTCTTGTAAGCTTGCATGCGTATGTGTCTGCGATGGGAAGAAATCGCAGCTTGTTCTGTTCTGTTCAATTCTCGTATCGACGTTACCCAAGTGTACGTAACCATAGTTGCACACACTTGGCGCCGTGTGTCCGTCCAAGAAATCGCAGCCTGTTCGTTCCTTTAATTAGTAATTATTGATTATTATAAAAATATGGTTTCTAAATTTGCATATTATTTTTTTTTAATTAATCACGTTAATTACCTCCCTTAAAGTACTGATACATTTCTTATGCGATTAATTCCATAAAATGTCTCTGTTCCATTCCGTTCCGTTTCGTTCCGTTCCGCAAAATACCAATAGTCATACCAAATTCACTAATAGCCAATTTCCCGGTGGGGGAAAAAGGACTATGGGGGGAAAAGTGGCTCTATGAGGTCCGGACAGTTCACTATATAGCCGTCCTTCCTATAGCCATTTTTCCGGGGGGGAAAGGGGGAAAAACCACTCTCTGACAGCAGCACCACGAATCACAGTCAACCATGTTACTTTTCAAATGAAACTTACTGGAGGTCTGGTTGTGTAGATCAAGAACGCCAGTCAATGACCAACCTGCACAGCTATGCAGAGTAGGCAGGGTCTCACTGCCAACGCTATGGACCAAACAATCGTCAAAAGAGATATATAAAACGTCTGAAAGCGTACGTCACCGCGTCTTTGCTGATCACAAATGAAAATCTCGCAAGATAAGACTTACCTCCAGCCTTGCCCTCATGATGTCTGCTTTCACTGTGTCCCCAACCCGGAAAGACAGGATCAAACATAAAGTCAACAGTAGTATCCCCGTCATCTTTGAAAACATTTTCTTCTAACTTCCTTACTATTTTTATTCGTAAAACTACATTCGTATACAATTAATACCACCATTATTGTCGCGTGTTCTGTATTTGAGTAAGTCATGGGGAAAAGAGTCCAGCATGGGAAAACAGGAAAGACTCATGATCAGGCTGCGCATCTTCGCAGTCTGATCAGAGTCTTCTCTGTTTGAATCTAAAGTCTCTGTATCCTTAGGAATCTTTAGAGCAAAAAGCGAAGACTCTGATCAGCCAGCGAAAAAACGCGGATTTATCCGATTCTTTGTTGTTTGCTTTGTTATAATGTCCTTTTCTCATAGACTGATCCAATTATTTGCTCTTATTTTATCCTAATAAAGTGTTTGAATATAACTTTGGACCCAGACATGATATCAAGATAACATAGCCAACTATATTAGTCCCTCTATTCAAATACTACGCATTCAATATTCACGCTAGTTTATCTATTCCGTTCCGCAAAATACCCAAAACCCACTAGCAGTTTAAAGTTAAAAAAAAATGTTTTAACATGTTTAAAATATACTGGTTGGAAGACTGAAATGGAATGATTCTTTTCTCTGTGGCAGGCAGCAGCGTGTAGCAGTAAATGGAGATACATCAGATTGGGCCCCAGTTTTGTTAGGTGTCCCTCAGGGCACCGTGCTTGTACCACTGTTGTTCTCGGTGTTCATTAACGATATTACAGAAAATATTGACTTTGCTGACTACGGTGATAAGAGCTAATGAAGACACGGTGAAACTTCAGGGGGATATAGATCGTTTAGGGTGTTGGGCAAGGAGTTGGGGCATACGATTCCAGCCAGTCAAATGCAATATAATGCAGATTACAAGGAAACGGTTCAAGAAGATTAATGCTTCCTATACCTTACAGGGAATGGTCCTAACTATCAGTATCTCGGCGTGTCCATTACCAATGATTTGAACTGGAACACACGTCAGCAATACTTGCACAAAGGATAATTCAGCACCTAAGTAATTACATTCAAGCCGCTCTTGGAGAAGTCAAAAAGAACATAATAATATTGCATGCACTATCAATTTGGAATTCGGATTCCGTATTTGCCCTTAGTATTCAAACAGTATAGACCCAGACTAGACTGCTCATTTAAGTCCGGTCATAGTCTGCACTGTTTGTCAAAAGTTATTGAGCCGCGACACGAGAAAACCAACAACGTGGAAGTGTGCCCAGCGCAGGCTCAGATCAGCCTGGGCATCCATCAAGTGTGATCAGAGGCTTTGCTCTGCACTTAAAGAGTAGCTAAGGGTCTAAGCTACCTCCAGACTCTGATCAGACTGGGGGGATACAGTTGATATAAGTGATGGATTTTCCAAATTTGGAATAGTTCACTCTGAAACGAACATTGGAGTAGGCCTATTATGCTACTCATGACACTACTAATCATAGAAAAATAATGATTCAGTTTTTCTTTCGTTTATTTGCTTTGGTCTTATAGACAGAAGACAAGGCGGCCATGCTTTGTTTTCTAAATTCGAGGTTAGGTCATCGTGCAAATCCATCCACCATAGACGACGTCGTTTCCGTCTATGGTATCATAAGTAGTAAAGGGTGGCACTATGGCCCCCTTCGTCCGGAGACTAAGTCCGCAACCTGGGGCAGTCTCCGGCCGGGAGGGGGCCATAGATGCCACCGCTTTAGTAAGCTTGAAAAGGCTAGTTTGAAATAACTTAGTCTTTTTTTCAGGCGGGAAGTCTATGTTAAATGGCATAGGAGATGGCTTAAGAGGCTATACAGTAATATGCGTCTGCTATGAGTCTCTTGGCCCTGTATCTCAAGACCTCACTATACCAGAGGCATAACTCTATAGCGTCAGTTGATGGTATGAGTTGCTGTGGCATACTCTTGTTTATTCTGTTCAATTTCTGAGGCTTTACAGTAATATGCGTCTGCTATCAGTCTCTTGGTCCTGTATCTCAGGGCCTCACTATACCAGAGGCATAACTCTATAGCGTCAGTACTTGTTCCTTGGGGATTATAAAATCTTGTATCTCGAGATTTTAATGTTCTGGACTTAAATTATTTCTTACTAGCCTTCTAAAGCCTGACTACTACATTTGATGACGAGAAGATCTCTGCTCCCAGTGAGCTTGAACTTGTGGGTATCTAGTGGAAGGTCCACATATCCACATTGAAATTGTGGAGGTGATGTGGATGTCAAGTGGAAGGTCCACATATCCACATTGAAATTGTGGAGCTGATGTGGATGTCAAGTGGAAGGTCCACATATCCACATTGAAATTGTGGAGCTGATGTGGATGTCAAGTGGAAGGTCCACATATCCACATTGAAATTGTGGAGCTGATGTGGATGATGTGGACTTGATGTGTATGCAATGTGGAGGTAATGTGGATGATGTGGATCCACAATGTGGAGTTTCCACATGTCCACATCTACACATTAGACAAATCGGCTTACCCTGTCCCATTTCTGACAGACTGACACAATGCATCTCAAAACCTCACTGTTACAATAATAAGAACTAGGAAGAAAAGAACAATTAACAACAGTTTAAATTCAGAACAACTTTATTTGTCCCGCTCACCTATTCATTACGACAGACAGAGGATTAGGACCGTCCCTCTGTCTTCGTTTACATAATGATCATTAGTCTTTTATAGTAAATAAAACTCTTTCGATAGGTTCCACTGCAGGTCTACTATTATTTAAATGATCTCAATGCTTTGCCATCGCTGAAATGGTTAATTTCAGAGACCTATCAAGAATCAATGTCACTGGGTTTCCTCTTCAACAGTTAAAGTTGGTCTTTCATATTCGTCAAGTTTTCGTTCAAGTAGATATCTTCTTTTTTTCACTGCATACTGCATCGCCTCTTCTTCATCATAGTCTTCATCTTCTTTCAATCTGTGAGCTGTTGATATTACTTTCTTGTGGATAGGATCTTTTCTCAAAGCAGACCCGAGTGCCACGAGGTCTTGATACTTGGTAACCAGCGTTGATCTGTATTTTGGTTTCAGTTCTTCATATGCCATTTCCTCAGCTGATTCAACATCGATGTTAGGTGTCTCCTGCATGGTGTTTTCCACTGTTTCATCGAACTAATCTTGATTGTCTCTGTAAGTGCTTCTCATTAGTCTATCCCAAGGACTTGTCTTTTGAATTTTCCTGCGTTTGGCTTTCTGTTTGTCCTCTTTACTAGCAGACTCACTGTCTGTCTCGACTTCTGACGGTTCTGTATCTGGATCGTCTGAGAGTTTACTATAATCATATTCTCCAAAGATATCATGTCCTTTCATTCCCTTCAAATATTTTCTGTTTGTAGTTACATCTGACACTTCTGAGATAGTACTTTCTTCGCTGTCAGACATAGTTGTAGTTGCTTTACAAACACCACTGGACGTATGTCTTCTCAGGCTGTCTGATCGAGCAAATTCACGGAAGCACTGCTTGCACTGATATCGACCCATTAACGACTGGTTGAAGAATGAAGTTATATCCTTTGACTCTTTCTTTTATAGTCTGCAATAGATATTGAATAACTTGTGCTAAGTTTGGTAAACCACTGCAATTCTTACATTTTTACCAATTGCATGCACTTTTGTGAACTAAATGATGTAGAAAATTGTGAAAAAAATGTGTATAATTTAAAATCAGTTTTATTAATTCTGTCAATAATTTAAATACCAACTGAATTCTAACAAACCTACATTTAGAAAACTGATACAAGTTTCCAATGTTACTCAATCGTCATAGCATTTAAAAAGTGACTAACACTTTATTTCATTGTTTTTAACTCCAGCTTGTTCCCTGTCTGTCTGTTGATATCCTCTTTAGCTTCACTACGTCTATGACATTTCTGACCCCCAGATTCATTCTTTGTCCGTCTGGAACGTCTTAAATGTTTATTCTTCTTGTGTATGTATCCTTTGAGTTTGTGTTGTTTTTCTTTCTCCTCACGACATAATGAACGAATTTCCGCTCTGCATAGTCGGCAATACTTTAAAGGTCTACCCTCTCTGAGCCTTTTGTCTAAAGCAGTTGACAATCGTTTCATGAGGTATCGAATCTGTCCAAAGGTAGAAGGATTTCTTTTTCTTTTCTGTACAACAGGAATGACAGGCAAGCCTGAAGATTCAGAAGTTAGCCCACAGTGTGCTTTTGTTAGATTATTGGAACTACCAGACATTCTGCTTTCTCTCAAGATTTTACTTGAAATGGTAACGCTTGTAACAGTGTGTTGTATTTATACTTATTTCCTGTTTCTTATTCAACAAGAAATCAAACAATTTTCTTTTTTTATTTAATTTGCCGCCTGAAATGTAACTTAATTAAAGTCTTTCCAGAGCTGAACTGAATATTTTTACCGGTATCACCTTTGATACTGATATGAACTTGATCAATATAAGATTTTGCCACTGGAACGTAATGCAAGTTGACAAATTCTTTGTGTGACTGCTGAGAGCGTTTTGAATTCTCAAATGGTACAACTCTCAAAATAGGAGCCGTCACGTCACCAAGGTATATATAATCAACTACATCTGAGTACACGTACAAGCGATTATGCAATATATTTAGGTCTACTCCATATTTGAAAGCATATGATTCGTTTCCAATGGGGTTTTCTGACATAGCCGGATTAACTCCAAGAGCTTGTCCAAGTGAAGCTGGAAAGCGAATCCTGACCTGGTTTGGATTTTGTGCAACAACTTTTAGACGATTTGTGCTTTTAACATAAGTAATGCTGATAGAAGCATTTATTTGTTTCATTAAAGATCCATGTTTTGTATCTATTACAGATTGCATCTCATCCACCAAATGCTGTGGAGAGTTGTAATTTCCTTCAGGAAGAAATAATTTATATTCATGACAGGCCTCTCCACTAGCACACAAATCCTTTGCCGTATCTATTCCTTGAGCATTTAATACCGCTTGGTCCAGAAATGACAAAAAGAAAAAATTATTGTTTTCTGAAATATTATTGACTCGAGATGGTGTAATTAATTCCACCAAAGCAACTTCCCACTTTTCGCTTTCGATATTTATCGGGTGATCTAGTCTCACAGTAAAAGAGCTTTGTGTGTTTTGAGGGAAAGTTTTCAGAGAACCATCACTCAGAAGTGTTAGATAGAAGTCCTTCATGATCAGGAGATGAATAATAACTCATCAAATATCTTTAACGGCTTTGTTTTTTTTTCTCTTGCTTCTTACTTCTCTCTGTTCAAAACTAGAATGAATTCATATCTGAACATCACACTTATATACCTGATAGCATTTTGAGTTTCATATATTATTTAACACAATTCTCATCAAGATTATAGTGCCACAAAAAAATGCAATCTTTATTTCTTGCATGCCAGTAAAGACAAAAATATGCACTTAAAAATTTAGCAAGAAGAGTGTGCTGTACAGCATTATTTCTTCCCCGGTCGGTTACCCTATGCCTGGGAAGCCCTGGCGATTTGAAGCCATATCTACATGATCACAAGTCCTGAATGTCGCTATGGACCAGAGACCTGCCAGCGGAGGTACCTTTTACGGAACCTTGGATGTTCCGACCCCTTAAGCCATAAGGCTTCTACTGTTTCACATGTAATCGATAGACTTCGCATCTGCGGGCCCAGGCGGTATAACCGTTGTGCACACCAGTTCCAGTCCAGTGGTGACCGGCAAACCAGCAATATTAATATGCGAGTTCCTAATATATATAACTAAACATAAACCAGTTTACTTGAGACAAGATTGGACATTTGCATATCATATATCTTATTTCAATAAAGGTCATGTTACTATTTATAGTAACACATTTCAAAATATAAACATTAATTAGAGAATAATAAAATCTACATTTTGGTGTTTATTTTATCAAAATCGGCCGAAAAATAACAAAGTTATTCAATTTTTCATATTATGGTGTTATTACAAGGGAGGTAAATCTGGATTGACTTTGTTTTATTCTATAAATAGATTATTCAAGTAATAGCTTTCAGAAAAAATGATACAAATGAGAAGTGAATACCTGTATGTATTTACCACTTCAGTTATCAGTATATTTTGTGTTAACTACTAGCTCCAAAATAAAAGAAGCATGTTTTACCAGGCATGTGCACTGCGCATGCGCGGAATTTGGAGGGTAAGAAAACTGTAATTACTCCAGATTGCCTTGATGGATTTTCATAATTCTTTTTTTATTGGAAAGAGCAAGTCAAAACCTACCAAATACTCTTAAAATAAATTGTCACACTGCGCATGCGCGGAATATGGAGGGTAAGAAACCTGTAATAACTCCAAATTGCCTTGATGGATTTTCATTATTCTTTTTTTCATTGGAAAGAGCAAGTCAAAACCTACCAAATACTCTTAAAATAAATTGTCACACTGCGCATGCGCGGAATATGGAGGGCAAGAAACCTGTAATAACTCCAAATTGCCTCAATAGATTTTCAAATTTTTTCTTTTATTGGAAAGAACAAGACAACACCTACCAAATTTTGTTTCAAAATAATAAACCACAATATGCATGTACAGAATAGAAGGTAGGAATCTGATATAACTCAGATTTAGGATGTATGAGGAACAAGTGAACCCCTGGGCAGTTGGCATTGTAACAGTGAGGTTTTGAGATGCATTGTGTCAGTCTGTCAGAAATGGGACAGGGTAAGCCGATTTGTCTAATGTGTAGATGTGGACATGTGGAAACTCCACATTGTGGATCCACATCATCCACATTACCTCCACATTGCATACACATCAAGTCCACATCATCCACATCAGCTCCACAATTTCAATGTGGATATGTGGACCTTCCACTTGACATCCACATCAGCTCCACAATTTCAATGTGGATATGTGGACCTTCCACTTGACATCCACATCACCTCCACAATTTCAATGTGGATATGTGGACCTTCCACTAGATACCCACAAGTTCAAGCTCACTGGGAGCAGAGATCTTCTCGTCATCAAATGTAGTAGTCAGGCTTTAGAAGGCTAGTAAGAAATAATTTAAGTCCAGAACATTAAAATCTCGAGATACAAGATTTTATAATCCCCAAGGAACAAGTACTGACGCTATAGAGTTATGCCTCTGGTATAGTGAGGCCCTGAGATACAGGACCATGAGACTGATAGCAGACGCATATTACTGTAAAGCCTCATAAATTGAACAGAATAAACAAGAGTATGCCACAGCAACTCATACCATCAACTGACGCTATAGAGTTATGCCTCTGGTATAGTGAGGTCTTGAGATACAGGGCCAAGAGACTCATAGCAGACGCATATTACTGTATAGCCTCTTAAGCCATCTCCTATGCCATTTAACATAGACTTCCCGCCTGAAAAAAAGACTAAGTTATTTCAAACTAGCCTTTTCAAGCTTACTAAAGCGGTGGCATCTATGGCCCCCTCCCGGCCGGAGACTGCCCCAGGCTGCGGACTTAGTCTCCGGACGAAGGGGGCCATAGTGCCACCCTTTACTACTATCATAAATACACCCTAACGTCGAATGAAGAGAATACACATGGACCACATAGACAATAGCTGATTTAAGCGACGAACACTAGCGATCACTAGCTTCATCACTCGATGAACGTGAAAAATCAATTTCGATTCTTGATTAACGTCTTTTCGATAAGGTCTGTGTTTTCAATGAATATATCGTTATTTGAATATGTGTTTCTGTTTCCAAGTTTGTTACAAATCGTCTTTTACTGGTTCATTTTCTTCTTTTGAATATTTCGCTTCTTCATGTGAACGAGCTCTTTCTGGTTTAGCAGTCTCATCTTTTGGTGGCTCATCTTCAGTTTTATGTTCTCCAGTTTCATCCTCTGAATCTGCTTTAATTTCTTCTTTTTCTTTTTCTTCTTTCTCTCTTTGTAATGCTTCTATTTCTTCTATTTCTTTCGCTTCTAGTATTGAATACATCTCTGCCATTTCGGCTTCATTCCGCACATACGGTCCCGTTGTAAAATCTGCGGGAACTTCTCCGTCTTTATCAGCTTTCCTGTAGAATCCAAGAGCTTTTAGAAGTCTGTTGTTTTCTTCTCTAGTTAGTAAATCCATTCTGAAGGACTGAAATAAATAGAAAAATACCTTGATTTAGAACTTGATTGATTGCATTTTATCTGTAACTGTGTGTGTCCGCAAATATCTTAAAATAGCTACGTTTTCCGCAGTCTTTCTAAGGGGAATGGTTACCTTTCAGGGAAAGCAACTCTGCCATTTTTAATTTTTGCCCCCCTTTTAAGTTGGGGTCAACTCGTAAAAGAAAGAATTTGCTCCATTGGAGCAAATTATTTCTTTTAAGGGTAGACCCCATTTTGGAACAGCTTCGTTGTCCAGGGAGGCAAACAGAACATCACTAAAGTTGTTTCCCTTCATGAAAATGTTGGAAAATATGAAGGTATACCCATACACCTTAAATCGAGGACGCATTTTGTCCGTAATGCAGAGAGAGAGCATTCTAAGTTCCAATACTGTACGGACGTACTTTTATGCGGACACAAACAGCGTCGCCTTTTAAAGTAAAATGCGGAGAAAACATAAAGAGGAGCAAAAAAAACACATACACAGACACAACAGGTGGCCATTAATTACTGATACAAGTCCCCTCAAAATACACAGATTGGAATTAAAAACGGGACGAGGCGACAGATGATGCACGTCTTTTCAGTAGGCATCGAATTCGATGTCCGACGTCGATACGATATTTTTCGACGGCCCGCTGACCCTGTTATCTGAAGTATTTTGCCGCAACAAAACCGTCTGAACTGATCAATTTCATCAGATTATGAACACTACATTTTACACATGATTCTTTAAAGTAACACCAGCTGAAGTGCATAGGTGCATGTGAGAGATGCGAGAAGTCAGACGCATGGCATCTTTAGAAGAGTGTAAGTTATAAGCCCCTGATGAGGTATAGACAGGGAAGGACAACAAAGATTGAACAATCGAAAGACAACCAGGAAAACGAGATATAAAGGAATGAATATAGAGTATAGAGTACAAAGGAAATCTACATACCTCTGTATATTCATAATCTCTGTTGATGAGGAACAGCTCTGGGACCTTTCCTTGTATATCTTTATGTTGAACATTGTGACTAATTGAGGTAAGGAACAAATAATACATTAATGAGCCACGACACGAGAAAACCAACAAAGTGGTTGTGCGCCAGGCGCAGATTCAGATCAGCCTGGACATCCACCCAGACTGATCAAAGTCTTCAGTCGCTGTCCGCATGGAGCTAGCTTAGACCATTGGCCATTCTTTAAGCGCAAAGCGAAGACTCTGATCAGACTGGGCGGATGCCCAGGCTGATCTGAGTCTGCGCAGGGCGCATAACTTTGTTGGTTTTGTCGTGTCGCGGCTCAGTTTTCTTTTTTGCGATTTGCTTACATGCACATGTATATAAAACGTGGCGGTACAATATTGTTCTAATTAATACCAGTCCAAATCAGGCTTCTTACAGGCCTATGTTACACATGCAGGTAGACGCCTTACATTCTTTTGCGGCCTTATGATAGCTCCATGTTGCACATATAATGGTTGGAAGTATGATTGTCTGTTGAACATACTGGAAATGGCTCTAACAGCCTCTCATAGCATATGATAAAATATCTAAAGGCTTTCTGTTCACAGCTCACAGCGTTTTTCAAAATCATGAATTAAAGTTGTGGTATACAGTTATAAATAAAATACACTTCTTAGACCGACTCCAGTCCTTAAGTTCTCATTCGTTAGTAACTAATTGTGCTATTTTCGACATATATCGTTAGTAAAATCTGTTTGGAATCCTATTTACATCACCTAATTATTATAGCTCGTGCCCCAGACCATAAGGTTGCCCATCCAAACGAAACTGTATTGCAAAACCATTTAGCTGAAAGCCAGACTACGGTCTATCCTTTTCGTGTGATTGTTAATATATTCGGTGATGCATCACCGTATTTATAAACAATCACATGAAAAGCATATGTGATGCATTACCGTATATATGAACAATCACATGAAAAGCATATGTGATGCATTACCGTATATATAAACAATCACATGAAAAGCATATGTGTTGCATCACAGTATATATAAACAATTACATGAAAAGCATAAGTGATGCATTACCGTATATATAAACAATCACATGAAAAGCATATGTGACACAGTGAGATTTCTACATATTGAACATTGTATAAGCTCTTGACTTGCAATCAGAGACCTAATGAGTTTTAAGTTAGATTTGAAAAAAAGACAACTGAAAATGTGTCCACAGGACACGGATGCCCCAGCCCAGTGTCTTGAGTAAGATGGCGCCTTGTTTGAGGTACTGGCACTTGTAGGATAACTAGGTTAGCATAGGCAGATTAGTACAATGTGAAAAATTAGTGTGCATACACACGGTTAATTGTTTTCTTTGGCATGTATCGTGCGTGGATCCAGAGCAGGGCGGGCGGGTAGGAGTGTGGGGCTCTACGATATGTGATATGGATAAGCTAGCTTCTGTATCCTTCCATAGAAATGGATTCCTCCAAACTGCAGCCCGGAAACAAGTATATGTAACTTTTCAAGAGATACAGACTGGAATCAAGCATTTTGCCAAACAAATAAGTTCAAAAAGGGCAATGACTCCCATAATAATTGGTGGATTTTAGCCTCCTGTGCTTGCGCAGCAGGTGCGGGTAGGACTGTTTGGGCTCTGGTGCTGGGTAACTTTCAGTGCCGGAGCCACCTAAAAATCTGAATAGTAGGGAGCACGGGCCTGCTGTGCTTGCAGCAGGTGCGGGTAGGGACCGTATGGACATTTTCTGGCCCTTTCGAGTGTTATGGCTCTCATGTTTTCTTCTGCTCGATATAGACTGGAATACTGTGTCAAAGGGCCGTTAAACCCTAAACAACCAACCAATCAACATTCGAATTAAAGTGGTGTGTTTATCAAAGTTTCATTAGGGCCGTATTCTCGTTCGCAAAACTGCCGTCCCAAGGCGGCAGTTCGGTTTAGGTTCTTCTTGGTTGTTTTATGTGTTTTTAGTTGCTAAGTCTGTTATTGATATATTCTTTGTGATGTTCAGGCTAGCCCGTTGACCCCTTACATGGGAAATGGCTGCTCACATGGCTGCCGCTGGTGTTGTCTTTGGTGATGGCTAGTTTTGTGTTGTCTCTTTCCCACATCGTGTCTTGGGTTGGATCTGGAACTGAAATTGTGTCAGTTCCTAAGAATTTCCCTCCTTACTTTTGGTTCCATATGCTCTTGAATTTGATTCGTAGTGGTGTGTTTAACACGTTTTGCTACATAAGGACTGAACATTGCGGCGTAACTTTCGCGTTCGCAAACTTTTGAGTCCATGCGTCCGATAAGGGCATCTCAAACGCCTTTGTCTGTATATTCGTAATTACAGCATTATGTACACTGTAAAGAAAATCCGTAGATTTTACAATAGAATAACTGGCAACCAGCTGCCGGTCCATTTTCCGTTATTTTTACGGGCATTTGCCTGTAGAACATTGTTGGAAATTGCGATATGGTAGTGTTATGTTTACTGGTCGCACTCGAAAATACCTTTATAGTGTTGAAGGGCAATATGACGAAACCAACACCTGTTCTATCCTACTCTGCCTGATAATTCCTGCAAAATTTTACGGGCGCCCGTAAAAATAACGAGAAATGGACTGGCAGCTGATTGCCAGGTATTCTCCCGTAAAATATATGGATTTTTACAGTGTATAGTTTTGATTTGCAAATATTTTATTTGGCCATTATATGCTTTATGTGATTTTTGTTCATTCGTTTGTATGTTTTACCTGTACGTATGAGTGTGTGTGTTTCAACTCTGAAGAAGGCGTGAAGCCGAAAGCGCTTAGTTACAATTCACAAAAGGGGCATGTAATAATTGTGCAGGTTTTACGCATACACATATACATTTATATGAAGCAGCATATGCGAGACAAAACCGCAAAAGGGAATGATTTCCGACTACTGGTTATATAAGCGAATGTTTGTACTCTCGATTCAACGCTCTGAAAACCGGAAGAGCTGGTACAGTGAGTTCGGATACTTTGCATATGTACAAACTGCAATAATCTATATGCACATGCCCTGATCAGTCTGACCTGAGCATGTGCAGATCGCATATTTCCATTCTCGACAAAGTTAAATTTATTAAAGGATACAACAGAGGGAGATCTAATATAATAAAATCCCGCGCCTCTGAATATTTGGCCAGTTGTCATCCTGAACACGTCTGAAAAAAAAAAACAACAGTAAACAAGAAACTTGTTTATCATATGACGTTGCTGTTATTCAGTGGAAAACGTCGTGTCATAAAAATCGTATGATCATACGTGTAATAACACTTTGGCGCGTAACGTCATTGACAACGTCCGTGTCAACAATGCGTTTTCTTATTAAAATAATGTTCAGTTTTGAAGGCGACAAAATCCCATTTTGAAGGGTCATATGATAAACAGAATCTTACGTTCGTGGTCATTTCATACGAAATTTATGAAACTCGCCAAAGGCTCGTTTCATAAATTCCATATGAAATGACCACTCGTGTAAGAACTTTATTTATATACATCATATTCATGCCGGCTAAACCTGCAATTCCGTTCCCACTTGCAAATCAAATTTCAAGTTGCTGCATACGGTCAGCCAAAATATAATAATGCTATTCGACATATAAAGCATACAGTCGACTCTCGATATCTCGAACACTGATATCTTAGAGTACCCTCTCATATCAAAGAATATAAATTGGACACATTTCCTCTATGTTATGCATTTCAGGTCTGGATATCTCAAACTACTGATATCTCAAAGTAAATTTTCTGGGACCAGAAAATTTACATTGAGATATCAGTAGTTTGGGATGTCCCAGAAAATTTACTTTGAGTTATCGGTAGTTTGGGATGTCCCAGAAAAATTACTTTGAGATATCAGTACTTTGGGATGTCCCAAAAAATTTACTTTGAGATATCAGTAGTTTGGGATGAACTTCGACTTTGAGATATCGAGAGTTGACTTATTTCCGCACAATAGTTGTTTTGAAAACCATAAAAGTGGTCAAACCGAAATTTCGGTTTTACCACTTTCAGGAGTTTTGTGATAGCTCCGCCAGTTTACCTTGTACAAAGCTGGAATTTTGTACCAATATGTTTTATGTTTTAAGTCGCATTTCAATAATCCATTAGCAGAAGCTTGAATTTCTAATTTCCATTAGGCATAGAATTGCGCGTTTACCGGCCATGATTAAAATACGATAGCTGATTTTTAAACAGTTTTCATTAGGCATAGAATTGTGCGTTTACCGGCCATGATTAAAATACGACAGCTGAATTTTTAATTTCCATTAGGCATAGAATTACGCGTTTACCGGCCATTATTAAAATACGAAAGCTGAATTTTTAATTTCCATTAGGCATAGAATTGTGCGTTTACCGGCCATGATTAAAATACGATACGCGTACAGTCTTACTATGAGACAGTGTATGAGAGGTCAGGGAAAAATATGTTTTGGTCTATAAAAAATTCTGGTGAGGTACTTAGTAAACTGAAGTCAAGAGGGTTCCGTGCGACTAGTTTGTCCACTTATGATTTTTCTTCTCTTTATACCACATTACCCCATAATTTAATAAAGGAAAAACTTGTTGATTTGATTGAGAGGGCCTTCAAAAAGTTCTCCAAAAATGAAGATACCCTTTATATTGCCTGTAACGATAAGAAAGCGTTTTTCACTTCTACTGACCGTAAAATATATAAAGGATATAGTCTTTGGTCATGTCAGAATGTATGTGACGCCTTATCATATCTCTTAGATAATATTTACATCAGATTTGGTAATAAGTTATACAGACAAATTGTTGGTATTCCGATGGGTACAAATTGTGCTCCTCTTGTGGCCGATTTGTTTTTATTTTGTTATGAAAGAGATTTCATGACTTCTCTTTCTGTTGATAATCAAGCTGATATCATTGAGGCATTTAACTCAACCTCTAGATATTTAGACGATCTTCTGAATATTGATAATCCTTATTTTGAAAGCATGGTTAACCAAATTTACCCACCTGAACTTAAATTGAATAAAGCTAATACTTCAGATACCGAGGCCCCCTTTTTGGATTTACATCTATCTATTTCTAACGGTTTTGTATCTTCTAAAATTTATGATAAACGTGATGACTTTGACTTTGATATAGTTAATTTTCCATTTTTGGATGGTGACGTTCCACGTCGTCCCTCTTATGGAGTGTATATTTCTCAACTTATAAGATTTGCTAGAGTGTGTAGTCATGTAGATGACTTTAATGCTCGTAATAAATGTTTAACTGCTAAACTTCTTCAACAGGGCTATCGGTATCATAAGCTTAGAAAGGCTTTTTCTAAATTCTATCGCAGACACCATGAATTGGTTTCAAAATTTGATGTCGGATTAAAATTTCTTTTACACCAAGGCCTATCGGAACCAGAATTTTATGGTGACTTAGTATACAAATTCAAAACGATTAAGGGTAGGACTGATTTTTCTGATCAATTCCGAAAAATAATAATACGTCACAAACGTATTGGCTATAATTTAAATGTTATGCGACAGTCTGCATGCTTAGTGATTAACCCAATCACGGTTGATAGCTTTGCTGCACTCTTTAATTGCACACCGGGGGATCGGTCGTCAGACTCTATGATGGCCCCGACCTAAAGCTATATATTTTAGTTGGTTGGGACCGGAGCCTTTTTGTCTGTTGCTTGGTCCACCGGGGCTCAACTGGTGACCTTCTTTTGCTTCAGATTTCCAGTGGGGTTGTTTGGCAGGACAGGGATCTCCACCTGTCAGACGGCCCGTTGTATCTGTTGAGTCCTCGTCTTTGCTTCTTCATGGTGTTGAAATTTGATTTATGTGTTTACCGTGATGATTCATTGACGAGTTAGAGGGTTATCATGCGAACCGAACAACCAACTAAATGTTTTGTACCACTTCAGAAACTGAGGGTGAGGTTGGGCCTGTAAAATCGATTTAAGCGCCCCAGTAATTCATTACTGACCGTTCCAAGGCGGTAGTTCTGTTGTGGTTCTTTGTTGCCTGTTTTTGGTGTCAGAGTTTCTGTGATGTTTTACCTTATGTATGTTATTATTATTTTTGGTTCGGTTTGGGTTGCTGAGTGGCCACCTTTTGGGAACAAGCTGCTCACTCGGTTGGCCATATGTTCTCTGTATCTTGATTATTTGTAATCTTAGTTGTTTCCAACTATGGTTTGAGGGCTGGATTTGGATTTTGATTGTTTCAGTTCCTGGTCTTTGCATACTTTTTACTTTCAAAGTCCATATTCATATCAGCAGTCGCATGCGCTCAATTACACATCCATATCATACCACGGAGGAGCCCCGGTAGCTCAGTGCGTTAAGCGCTGGCCGGACCGGGCTCTAGCCCCGCTTGAGGCGAGAACCTTTCTTACCGTAAACGGGGTTTCATTGCACACAGCCTTTCATTATCACCGTCCCATCGTCCTGATATGACTAAAACGCTATTGAAAAGGACCTAAAACCACAAGTCATCCATCCATCCATCATATCACGGAAGCCGTATCGTATCTAGATAGAAAGACAATTTTCATACACACACACTCACACCCATGTACATACGGATTTATATTACTCGGATACGCATATATCAGCTACATGCAAAACTAAACTAATGCATTCGACAAATTCATGAAAAAATGTTAAAATAATTTAAGCAAACAAGTAAAACTATTTGAAATGACCCATGAAAATTCACCTTACGGCACGTGTTAACAGAATAGACTCTGATCAACCTGTGAATCCACACAGTCTGAACAGTCTTCCTTTCTCGCATATGCGATAACACTGAAGAGATTGCACACAGTGCATACTTTTTGGATATATTAAAAATATGCTCACATGTTGTTTTCTTAGAGACTTCCTACCTTGGCACGCGTACTTAATAAAGCTAATGAGGAAAAAGAATAATCTAGAATTACCTCCACTCTGGCCCTCATTATATCCGAATTCGTACTTTCACCGGGTACAACAGTCACCAGTGCCCATACAGCGAACAACCACCACCCCTTCATCTCTTCCGAAAGCCCCGCAGCTGCTGATAAGCTTTACAGTCTTGAAAACTTAGTTTTACTCCTACTAATTATGGCAGATTATAGCATGCCTAAAATCGATTTTGAACTTGTCCCGAGACTATATTATTAAGTTGATCGATTTTATCTGACTAACGACTATTTTAACAACAAAAACTGTATGGTATTGTAATTAAAGACTACGTGTACCTTTTTTATTTGCTAAAACACGACAAAACAGGAGTATTTCGCGTCACCTTGACCATATTTAACTGTTTGTAACGTAAACTCAAGGATGAATGAGAGTCCCAAACATGAGTCAGTTTTTTTTTTTTTTTTTTTTTTTTTTTTTTTTGCTTTCTGTTATTGGGTTCCTTCTGCAGCGAAATCCGAATTGTTTCATCCCGCAAAATAGAAAAAAGTATCCTACAAGAGTCAGGCATGGGGAGTCCTAAATGAATTTTAAATCAGGGTCCGAGGTTACAAAACTTGAGTATAATCTCAAACTCAAAATAAAGCACACTGATTGGCTGTGATCGGAAGCAGCCAGTCAGTGTGCTTTATTGTGAGTTTGAGAATGTACTCAAGTTTTATAACCTCTGGGCCTAGCCCAGAGCAGATAACCCCTAAAGTAATATACTGAGAGTTGCTTCGCTTCGCCTATACATTACATATGAGATGAGTATATCTAAAAAGTTTCATGAAAATATTCTAAAGATTTCAGAAATTATATGCCAGACAAATTATTTTGGCAAGAGCAGAATACTAATAGATTAAGGGACCAAGACTTGTCCTTCTTATCATAACTCATTCTATTATGAAGATCATTTCATCTGCGAAGTTTCATGAAAATATTCCAAAAGGTTAAGAAGCTTTGACCACATCATGAAATTTTATCAAGGGTGGGAACTCAATGATCAAAATATATCTCTATTTTCATACCTGGCTTTTTTCTCATTATTTTATCCCATCTAGGCAGTTTCATACAAATATTCCAAATTGTAAAAGAGCTAAAGCATAGAAAAAAGATAAGCAAGGTTAGATAACTTTATTTATAAATAAAGAGCCCAATTCTATTCAAAGGCTACCACAGAAGGTGGTGTTTTCTCACCAGTATGTGTAACATGGACCTACATGTATTAGCACATTCACCACCAGCATGTGCAATAACAGATAAGGTTTCTCACCTGTGTGCGCAGCAAAGGCAGTAAGGAAGTCAACACAACAGAGGACTACATGTATTAGAAAATTCATCAGCATATTTTTAAGGTTTCCAGGTCCAGCATCAGTATGCAAAATTGCCCAAACATGTAGCTGATAAAGTTTCTCAACTGTATTTGCAACTGTGCCCATGATAAGTGGGCTTCTGCCTCTACGGCTCCTAGGCTATAGGAAACCTATACCCTTACCTTTTACTTTAAGAAGGTTCAACACCAGTATGTTCCATAGGAGAGACATGAGACTAAGGTCGAGTCGGGTAACTTCGGACAGCGGGTAAATTCGGAGATACCATTGCAAACAGTAACAATTCAGATGAGATGGCTCATAATGAGCCGTCTCATCAGGATTTTCACTGTTTGCCCAGTTAATTTTGTTCTAATCAACTGACATAAAGGAAACAATGTCACTGTCCGAATTTACCCGCTGTCCGAATTTACCCGAATTTACCCTATCAGATTATCGGAGGGGAAAGCAGCAATGTACGCAGAAGAAAAGGTTTCCGTCGAGTATGTGCATCTGGTGGCTTTTTTGAGTTTCAAGCATCCTTACGTGAGACGGAAAATAAGGTACAACATCAGTGTATGAAAACATGCTATTTTATAACATTATTTGCGTACATTCGACTAATATTGTCGATCTTACTTCGACTGAGCTTTGTCGATGACTGAAGTGCGGACGCATTTTCGCGCTATAAGAACAAAGAACATGCAAATGCATCATGTGATCAAAAGCAGCCTATATCTCTGGTTCGTACAAATAAAAAACTGACCAATACGAAATTCTGCCAGAAAATTGCCAACTTTATGGATCAGTGGATCGCACTCCTGCCTTAATAATTAAACGTTATGTAGACAGCACTAGCGTGTGTTACAGCAATATAATAGGTCAACTCTCGATACCTCGAAGCTGAAGTTCATGTCAAACTACTGATATCTCAAAGTAAATTTTCTGGTCCCAGAAAATTTGCTTTGTGATATCAGTAGTTTGAGATAGCAAGATTTGAAATGTAAATAAAAATAGGAAATGTGTCAAAACTGTATTCTTTGATATAAGAGGGTACTTTGAGATATCAGTGTTTGAGATATTGAGAGTTGACTGTATTCTTACCAGAACTGGTATAACACATGGGACCATTCGAAGATGCAACACAGTATTGCCACAGAAGTAAGAGTTTCTCACAAGTATGCAAGTCATGAGGTTATTAGAAGACACAATAACAGTGTATGCAATTGAAGTTAATGAAAATTGTCAACATGGGGCTGTCAGAAGTTTCAACACAAATACATTGTATTTTTAGTGGAAGATAAGCACCAACAACATGAGGCTATCAGCAGATTCAACCTTAGACTGTTCCAACAGAAGATAAGGTTTCTAGCCAGTTTGTGCAATGTGAGCTGTTGAATGGCCCAACACTAGTATCAGCAAAGTGGATAGGGTTTCTCACCCATTTGTGCAGTGTAGCGGAAATTTGAAGGCCCAGCACTAGTATTAGCAAAGTGGATAAGGTTTCTCGCCCATTTGTGCAGTGTAGCGGAAATTTGAAGGCCCAGCACTAGTATTAGCAAAGCTGATAGAGTTTCTCACAAGCATAGACAATGTGAGCTATCGGAAGGCCCAACACTAGTATTAGCAAAGCTGATAGAGTTTCTCACAAGCATAGGCAATGTGAGCTATCGGAAGGCCCAACACTAGTATTAGCAAAGCTGATAGAGTTTCTCACAAGCATAGGCAATGTGAGCTATCGGAAGGCCCAACACTAGTATTAGCAAAGCTGATAGAATTTCTCACCTGTATGTGCAACGTGAGCTATTGGAAGGCCTAACATTAGTATTAGCAATGGTATAAGGTTTCTTATCAGGATGTGCAATGTGTCCAACAATAGTATTAGCAAAGTGTATAAGGTTTCTCAGCAGTATGTGCAATGTGCACAACAATAGTATTAGCAAAATGGATAAGGTTCTCACTTGTATGGTATGTGCGATGTGCCAAACACTTGTACCAGCAAAGTAGATGCGCAATGTGAAATGTTGTATGGCCCGACATTAGCATTTAAAAAAGCAGATAAGGTTTCTCATTAGAATGTGCAGTTTAGCAGATGGAAGGGTCAACATTAGTGTTAACACAGCAGATAAGATTTCTCAACAGAATGTGCAATATGCCTCATTACTATCAGCAACCAAGACAAGGTTTCTCACCAGTATGTAAATATGAGCTATTTAGATAAGGTTTCTCACCAGTATGTAAATGCGAACCATTGAGATAAGGTTTCTCGCCAGTATGTGCAATGTAAGTTATTTGAAGATCCAACACTAATACAAGCAAAGTTGATAAAGTATCTCAGCAGTACATGCAACGTGAGCAACACTTAATTCAGCAAAGCCGATAAGGTTTCTCACTAGTATGTGCAGTCTGAGCTATTTGAAGGTACCATTCTTTAGATCTTCTACGAATTTTAAAAACTGTTTACACTTTCTAGTTCAGTGGTGGTAAGGTTTATTCACTGAATAAGGGATGTCACACCTGTCTGATTTAGCATACTATGCACGTGCAATCAATGCACTGTTCAAAGTCTCTTACCTGGCTAATTGTGCGTAAATACATGCTTAGAAGCCACGCATCCTATGACTCCTTAAAAAGGCCAAATTCTGAACTTCATGATTAGAATGCTAACACTCTACTGTTGAAATATTTGAACTGGTGCCTTAACTAAAACTACATATTTGTGGAAACTGGACCTAAAAAAAACAGCTATTCAGAAGACCCTGAATAAAGGACATATGCAATACTAAAGGTCTTGAGAAACAGTAATCAAACTATTTAAAAGAGCTTGTTGACTGGCTTTCGCCATGGCAGTTTAGGTTTAGCAGAACTGATGCTTACTAATGTATCTCTTTGCATAGACATCATTGGATTCTGACATCTTTCCCTCTTCATCTTATTCATTTTACTGTTTACCATGTATACCCTGATCAAAAAGAAATGTCAGGGCGGAGTTATCTTTGTACCTTCCCCTAGACTTTTCTATTGTACAAAAAGGGGCACAGGACAAACACGCTGCTCACTCACCGGTAACAAAAATTATATAGCTGAATACAATGTCAAGTTATGCAACAACTGGACAACAATAGACGCACTTGGCTAGCCATATTACCTATCCTTGTACAACGTCGATCAAAAAGGGATGGGTTGATGACTTGCGATTTTACGTCCTTTTCAGCAGTATTTCAGTCATATCAGGACGATGGGAGGGTGATAACGAAAGGCTCTGTGCAATGGAACCCGGTTTACGATAGAGAACGCCTCCGGGAATCGAGCTCGGGACCGCTAGATCAGCAGGCTGGCGCTTCACCCACGACTGATCAGATACGCAGGCTGATCTTATTATTTCTTTTTCGCACATCCAATAAGGTATCTTTTCAGGCAACGCCAACCATTTACTATTCAAATTTATCAACTGTGAGGATGCACAGACTGACCTGAGTCATGTTTGTTCACACTTCAATAAGTTTCGCTTTTTCAGTAACGAAATAAAGAACATAGCGTTGTGGTTTGCCAGATACATATGTAGGGCACAGGTTTATCTGAGTCTTCGCTATTCGCACATGCTATCTTAGTACATGCACAGCCCAACTCCTGATCTTCATGTATTACCATACGGCCTGTCATTTTCGCAAGCCAAGTGTACTAAGTCCACTTCTTTCCTTACGTAATGAACAAAATAAGAAGCAAAGTGGACTTAGCAGCCTCTGCTTGCGGAGTTTACAGCCTGTGTGACTAAATTCACTTTGTATATTCCTTATGATCCAAATATCGTCTATGTGAACGGAGACTACAGCACGTCCTCATGATCCAAATATTTTCTTTTCGAACGTACAGAATTTACAGACTTGTGTTTTTCTTCCCATTTCAAGCGACAAAAAGGCCCAACAATGTGTTATGTCTTAATCCATCAAGTACAAAATAGGAAAGACGCTGATTATTATACAGGGAGGATGCGCGGGCTGATATGATGCTTCGCTTTTACACCGATAATCTGCACATTGTATAAATGCCATTATTTTGGCATGTCTCAAGTATTGCAGTTGCGGCAAAACAAAATCGCTGACAGAACGTATTATTGTCAATGCTGACACGATGTTGCTTTTAGATTTAGATTTAGTCGCCGTTGATACGACGTTTTTTAATATTGCACTAAGCAGTTTACACCCTAAAACTTCAGCAATCCAATATTCGTGATATGTTTCATTTCGCGAATATAAGCGTCAATAAATTGTCGCGAGTATTTATATGTAGGGTGTGCCCGACTAAGGCACTATGCTGACTCTTATTTTTAGGTTTTGCATACAGGGATGATGCTATACAAGTATATAAATGTCGGAAGCGCAGTCTGCTTAGACCTGGCTTACCTAGTTCGAATCCCGCGGCGGCGGAATTCGTCACACCGTAAACGGCGCTTCGTTGCGCGCAGAATATCATTGCCATCTAAATAAAATGCACATTCCTTCTTACTTTTTTGTATCAACATAGATACGTCTTTCATACATGATAGTAAATGTGGTGACAAGAGGTACAATAACAATGCGTTATGCTTAGTGAACTTGAACAAGCGTGCAAAATTTATTCTACCGAATCTTCTAGTGGACTGATCGAATTTGACAGTGATTGCCAGCGCATATTTGTTACCGCCCTGACATTTCTTTTGGATCAAGGTATACATGCATATACTTTTTTTACTCAGTGATATAAAAACACAGGTGTGAATGTGGTCTTATAAGCAAATAAAGTTCCTAAATGATCTGTAAAACTTGCACAACCTCACTAAATATTGGGACAGGAATGTCTGGGTAAACACTGTAGACCAAGACCAGACTGCTCAGGGACTGCAATAGTATTTCCCATTCTGCCAGCACCTTTGTGCCAAATTGATGATAGTCAAATCAGTGAAGGTAAAATCAACTTAATTTAGGTTTAAAATGGCATCTGCTGCAGAGATGGCTTCTGTCAATATAAAAGCTGCTATGATAAGGTATTATATCAGGCATAAGCAGTCAGCTGTAACAGAATAGGTTAAAATTGTGCTAAAATGGGCAGTCAACCTAAGCAAAAAGTGGACTTGTCGATTCCGCATCAGACCTGTTCTTAAAATTTGTATAAGAGTTATAGTACAAGCAAAGTGGATAACGTTTCTCACAAGTATGTGTCCCAAACTAGTATTAGCGCAACCGGATAACGTTTCTCACCAGTATGTGTAATTTGCGCAACACTTATTTTAGCAAAGCTGATAATAAGCTTTCTGACTAGTATATACAATGACCCAACACTAAAGGTAGCAAAGTTAGTAAGGTTTCTCACCTGTATGTGCAATATGCCCAACACCACTGCTGACAAATCTTATCCGCTTTGCTAGTACTTTGTGCAGTGTGGCCAACACAAGTACCAGCGAAGCTGATAAGGTTTCTCACCAGTTTGTGCAATGTGACTAACACAAGATGTAGCTAAGCAGAAAATGGTTCTCAGCAGTTTGCGCAATATGACCAAAACTAGTACTTGCGAAGCTAATTAGGTTTCTCACCAGCATGTGCAATATGATCAACTCAAGTACCAGCGAAGCTGATAAGGTTTCTCACCAGTATGTGCAATATGACCAACTCAGGTACCCACGAAGCTGGTAAGGTTTCTTACCAGAATGTGCAATATGACCATCTCAAGTACCAGCGAAGCTAATAAGGCTTCTCACCAGTATGTGCAATATGACCACCTCAAGTTCCAGCGAAGCTGATGAGGTTCTTACCAGTATGTGCAATATGACCATCTCAAGTACCCACGAAGCTGATAAGGTTTCTCGCCAGTATGTGCATTATGATCAACTCAAGTACCAGCGAAGCTGATAAGGATTCTCACCAGTATGTGGAATGTGACCAACTCAAGGATCCACGAAGCTGATAAGGTTTCTTACCAGTATGTGCAATATGACCATCTCAAGTACCCACGAAGCTGATAAGGTTTCTCGCCAGTATGTGCATTATGATCAACTCAAGTACCAGCGAAGCTGATAAGGATTCTCACCAGTATGTGGAATGTGACCAACTCAAGGATCCACGAAGCTGATAAGGTTTCTTACCAGTATGTGCAATATTACCAACTTATGTACCAGCGAAGCTAATAAGGCTTTTCACCAGTATGTGCAATATGACCATCTCAAGTACCAACGAAGCTGACAAGGTTTCTCACCAGTATGTGCAATATGACCAACTCAAGTACCAGCGAAGCTCATAAGGCTACTAACCAGTATGTGCAATATGACCACCTCAAGGACCATTGAAACTGATGAGGTTTCTTACCAGTATGTGCAATATGACCACCTCAAGTACTAGTGAGGCTGATGAGGTTTCTTACCAGTATATGCAATATGACCATCTCAAGTACCAGCGAAGCTGATAAGGTTTCTTACCAGTATGTGCAGTGTGACCAACTTTAGTACCAGCGAAACTGATAAGATTTCTTATCAGCCAGGCCGCGTAGCACAATCGGTAGGGCACCTGACTTGTAAGACGGAGGTCCTGGGTTCGAAACCCGGTCTGGCCTCATACTTTCGTTTCTCCTTCCACTGATTCAAGAAGGGCAGTTGTCAGTTACTGGCGAAAGTATGTGCACTTATCAGTTGATCTTATCAGTATGTGCAATATGACAAATTCAAGTACCAGTGAAACTGATGAAGTTTCTTACCAGTATGTGCAATATGACCACCTCAAGTACCAGCGAAGCTGATAAGATTTCTCATCCGCCGGGCCGCGTAGCACAATTGGTAGGGCACCTGACTTGTTAGACGGAGGTCCTGGGTTCGAAACCCGGTCTGGCCACATACTTTCATTTCTCCTTCCACTGATTCAAGAAGGGCAGTTGTCAGTTACTGGCGAAAGTATGTGCACTTAGTACTGGTTAATTGCTTAGAAGGTCTAAGCCTGCCCAGGAATAGTGTGGTTAGGTTAACTGACTGTCCCGACATGACCAAAGCTGTTTACCTAGACCTTAAGCATCAAATCAATCAATCAAGGTTTCTCACCAGTATGTGCAATAGGACCAACTCAAGTACCAGCAAATCTGATAAGGTTTCTCACCAATATGTGCAAATGTTACCAACACAAGAACTAGCGAAGCTGATAAGGTTTCTCACCAGTATGTGCAATGTGACCAACACAAGTTCTAGCGAAGCAGATAAGATTTCTCAGCAGTTTGCACAATATGACCAACTCAAGGACCAGCGAAGCTGATATGGTTTCTCACCAGTATGCGCAATATGGCCAACTCATGTACCAACAAATCTGATAAGGTTTCTCATCAGTATGTGCTTTATGAACAACACAAGTACAAGCGAAGCATATAAGGTTGCTCTGCAGTTTGTGCAACATGACCATCTCTAGTATCATCGAAGCTGATGAAGTTTCTCACCAGTATGTGCATTGTGACCAACTCAAGTACCAGCGAAGCAGATAAGGTTTCTCAGCAGTTTGCGCAATATGAACAACACAATTGCAAGGGAAGCTGATAAGGTTTCTCACCAGTATGTACAATATGACCAACATTAGTACCAGCGAAGCTGATAAGGTTTCTCACCAGTATGTGCAATATGACCAAGACTAGGATCAGGTTTCTCACCAGTATGTGCAAAACAACTACTAGTGAGGTTGATAAGGTTTAACAGCAGTTTGTGCAATATGAACAAATCAAGTACCAGCAATGTTGATAAGGTTTCTCACCAGTATGTGCAAATATGACCAAGACTAGGATAAGGTTTCTCAGCAGTATGTGCAAAACAAGTACTAGTGAGGCTGATAAGGTTTAACAGCAGTTTGTGAAATATGAACAACTCAGGTACCAGCGATGTTGATAAGGTTTCTCACCAGTACGTGCAATATGACCAACACTTGTACAAGCGAAGCTGATAAGGTTTCTCACCAGTATGTACAATATGACCAACACCAGAACCAGCTAACTGATAAGGTTTCTCACCAGTATGTGCAATGTGACCAACATTAGTACTAGGGAAGCAGATAAGGTTTCTCAGCAGTTTGCACAATATGAACAACTCAAGTACCAGCAAAACTGATATGGTTTCTCACCAGTATGTGCAAAACAAGTACTATTGAGGCTGGTAAGGTTTCACAGCAGTTTGTGCAATATGAACAACACTAGTAACAGCAAAGTTGGTAAGGTTTCTCACCAGTATGTGCAATATGACCAACACTAGTATCAGCGAAGTCGATGAGGTTTTCCACCAGTTTGTGCAGTATGACCAACACAAAGCCCTCCTCGATTTCCTCTCCTTGACAGGGTGCTGCTTATTTCTGGCCTTACCTTCGATAAATGGATGGCTGCAAATTGACTTGCGATTTTACATCCTATTTAATAGTATTTCACTCAAAATAGGGCAATGGGTGGGTGATAATGAAAGGCTGTGTGCAATGGAACCCCGTTTACGGTTGAAAAGATTCCCCCCTACAGCGGAGCTTGAACCCGGGACATAAGATCATCAGGCCAGCGCTTAACCTACAAAGCTACCGGGGCTCCTCCTCACCTTCGAGTTTGTGCAATGTACTAGTAAAGTAGATAAAGTTTCTTACCAGTATGTGAAATGCAACAAACACATTATCAGCAAATCAGATAAGGTTTCTTACCAGTATGTGCAATATTACCAACTCAAGTACTAGCGAAGTGGATAAGGGTTCTTACCAGTATGTGCAATGTACTAGTAAAGTGGATAAATTTTCTTACCAGTATGTGAAATGTGACCAACACATGATCAGCAAATCAGATAAGGTTTCTCACCAGTATGTGCAGTGTGAGCTCTTTGAAGGTCCAGGGCTAGCATAAGCAAAATTTGATACTGCTGATATTATTCCGGCCTTCTCAATTAGAGAAGTCCTGGTAGCTCAGTGGATTAAGCACTGACCTGCTGATCCAGTGGTCCCTGAGTTCAATTCCCAAAAGCAGAAATCTTTTCAACCATAAATGGGGTTCCATTGCACACAGCCTGTAATTATGACTCTTCCAATCCATCACCCTGGTATTACTGAAATTCTGTTGAAAAGGATGTAAACTCTCCATCCATCCATCTATGCCTTCTCCATAGGTGACAACTCATAAAGAAAAGAATTTGCAAATTCTTCCCTTTAAGAGTTGACTCTTATTAGGAAGGGTTTTGTTATCAAGGGAAGCAAACATGAAGTCAGAAAAGTTGTTTCCCTTTGTAAAAATGGCAGAAAAATATTGAGGTAGAGCTTCTACATGACAAACCAGTCTGATCAGTCTTCGCAGTATGCTTTAAGGCTAGCTAAGAATCTAAGCTACCTCCATGCATACGGCAAAGAATCTGATCAGACTAGGCAGATGCCCAGGCTGATCTGAGTCTTCGTTGAGTGTACATACTACTTAATTGGTTTTGTTGTGTCATGGCTGATATATGAAATTGTATGTTGGATAGAATAAAAGACACAGACCATTCTTGATTCTCTTTTATTTTGATTGTCAACGACTCACATAACTACATACAAACAAAATCAAGGAACAACTTAATTAAATGCAGAAGCCAGTGAAATGTACATGTCAAATGAAATGTCGAAGATAATAAAACACCCTTTTTGTATATGGTGGGTCGTTTAACATTCTAATACTGATTCTACTGACCCAATTTTGGAAGGGCTTTGTCATCTAGGGAAGCAGGTCACAGTTGTTCCCCTTTGTAAATAGTGGAATAACATAAACATGTACCCATAAAACAATAAATTTGCCAACCAAATATTAACTGATCACAAGCTGCTGTGACCATTGTGTAATTCAAGCAATACTTTCTGGTATAATCAAATGCATTTTCGTACAGAATAATGTTGTTTTGTTGCTTTACATCCATGTTATACAGCTATGGTCATATTGGGACAGTCAGTTAACCTAACTATTCTACACTATCAAGTCCCTTAAAAGTGTCATTAGCTTTGAAAATTGCAGGCTTATCCCTCCTAAGCAGTTAACCAGTACTAGGTGGACATACTTTTGCTAGTAAATGACAACTGCCCTTCTTGAATAAGGGGAGGCAGAAATGGAAGTATGTGGCAAGACTGGGTATCCAAACCTGGGACCTCTGGCTCTTGAGTCAGACATGCACCGACTGTGCTGGTTGAGTTTGCACTCTATAAATCTGAGTTTTTGTTTAAGAAATAGATCAGCTCTAGCAGTGAATTGTTGAGTAATAATTCACTGTTTGGAGGTCAGTTGTAAAGTAGATCATATCACAAGCGCGTAGCGAGAGTGGTATATCCACTTACAACCGACAGACAAACAGTGAATTATTATTTAACAATTCAGTGCTAGAGCTGAACTATTTCGATTCTAATGCTCAAAAACGCTGAAAAATTATTCTTTTCATTCAAACTCTCCCAATCTTCATGCCAGCCCGTTCATGTTCCCGCCAATATTCTTAACTGTATCTAACGTAAATGTACGTTTTTATGGCAATTTTAAAAAGAAAAAGAGACGTTACACCATCTAACGTCTCAAAACGTCACAAAATTACGTCAGTAATGCAAGTGACGTCAGCAATCAGATTCATGCGCCTCGAGACAGTGAATTGTTGCAGAATAAAACACAGTAACGTTCCATTGCTTCTATAGGCGCACTGTGTTAGAAATTACTTATAGTGCACTCCTTTGGTAAACAGAGTGCTGAACTCTCACATATCGTGAGGGCAAAGTGATTACACTCAACTCTCACACATCGTGAGGGCAAAGTGACTACGCTCAATCACATTTTCATTGACAGAGGTACAAAACTAGCTTCAGTTCTGTAACTTCACAATCACAACTACTGTAATGTGCCTAAATTTTGGGACACTTAAAATAAATAATTTTCCATTTGGGCCAAAGGGAAAATTTATTATCTTTGGTGTCCCAATGCTTAAGCACACCACGGTATACAGATTCATCTGAAAATCAGAATAAATGATAAAGAATTAACTACTTATCATGCAAGAAATGTAGTATTATGTAATGAATGGATGAATTTTATCTTTTATGGCCTTTGAACAGTATCATGGTTATTTGAAGTTATGATAGGTAATAGATGACGGTGGTGTACTGGGACCAGTTGTTCAATCTTTATTTTAAGCATCAGTAGATTAACAAAGTCGTATGTCAAGGATTAGGTAAGTCTTTTGGTACACTAGAAATCAAGTGTGCTAAAATTTTTTGCTGAAAAATGTGAGGAGCTTTTGCACTGCAAAAGCTCCTCACATATTTCAGCCAAAATAGCGCTGTTTCTGTGTATAGTATGTTTGAAGATATGATGTCACATCACTTAACAGTATCATTAGTTTTGAACAAATGGGCCCTGGTGTATTCAAAAGGCTATAGTAGATTTGTACTCTGAGCCAGATTCAAACCCACAACCTTTCAAGTACCGGTACAAAGCGTTAAACCTCCAATTACCCCTTTTCTGTATAATGGACTATCCAAAATGCAAATCACTGGTATTTGGAGAAAAAGAGTTAACAAGGCCAATTTTTTAGGTAAATTATGAGATGTGTAATGTGATACTGATCAGACTGCATTTCTGACAACCATAACTACCAAACTACTGCCCACGCTGCAAGATCTAATATGCATAATTTTCAAAATAGTGTTGAACCTGAAAATTACTTCACATGAAATATGCACCTAGGTCAAAAATTTTCAGCTACCAATGAAAAAATATATATGAAAACATACTAACTTCAAACTGAAAATAAGACAACCCATACACTGATTTTATAGCAAAAAAAAAGATAGTTGGAAAAAAATGCAATAAATTAAGTTGTGCATAACCCACTGACATGCTACTGCTGAACTGAACAGTACATATTAGTAACAAATACAGTATACCATATTAATTCTATTAAATGCCACATGGCATTGCAATTTATGAAAAGAGGGGGGGGTGGGGGGGGGGGCTTTATTAGAGTCTAAAGAGTAGCAAACCAGTCACTGCCAAAATACATCTAATAAGCAGTAATTGGGTGAATGGCTATACCTGCAGATGAAACAATTTCACTATTTTGCTTTTTTGCCTCCCTTCTCAGTAGAGGTCAACTCTTAAAGATACGAATTTGCTCCTCTAGGAGCAAATTCTTGCCTTTAAGAGTTTACCCCATTTCAAAGAGCCACCTCATCCAGAGAAGCAAACAGGAGTTCATACAAGTTAATATAACATTATTTTCCAAAAAGAGGCAGGGGTGTTTAATAGGATTAATACAGTATACCCTCCTAAACTACTTCATGTACTTCTGAACTCAACATTTCCTATACTGTCATGAAATTTTGAAGAAAATATTTGCAATGATTTTCATGACTTTTTGAAGAGAACCCTTTTCTTTAAAGAAATTCCATGATTTTAATGGATGAAACTTACTTCAATAATTTTCACAATTTTTCAAAAACATTTGATTTTATAAGCTAATGAAGAGAACTTCTTCACCAGGTCTTCTTAAAATTTCAGACACTTATCCAATTGACTGTGTGCAAGACCTACCCGCATAATAGATAGCTTGCCTGACAGTCTGTCACTTACATACAAAACTTTAACCCATTGCATTCTGGGTATTTTTTGTCGTCTGCTGAAATTTTTGTCAGCATCAAAAAATAAGAATACTTTGACAATATTGGTCTAACTAACTCTTGTAGAAATGATGTTTAGGCAGCAAACAGTTTGGATCTCAGACCTGGCCCCACATTTGTGGGGCCTGATCTGGATCCAAACTGTTTGCCCAGATACCCCTAAAGGGGTATAGATACCCCTAAAGGGGTATCCCGAATGGAATGGGCTAATCAAATCTTTAAAACAAGTGAAATGCCACCTCCAACTCTGATGTTGATACTGAAGTTAAATAGCTCAGATACTGAAGTTTAATAGCTTTTCCTATACTTTTGTACAGGTAAGCTAAGAACTTCTGAAAATGCAATGCAAATGATTTTCTCATTTCGTAACAGTCCTTTAGGTGACTTCCAATTTTCTTTAGAAAACACATACTTTAGAGTAAACAGAAAAAGTTAAATAGTAAACTTGTTAACATGATTTTAATACAGCAAAAATAAATTAAAATGCAAACCATTTCATGTGCAAACTTCAAGTTGTTGCTGACCTCCATTCCAGTCTAACATAATTTTTATATCCAAAATTGAAATTTTCTTAAACAATTTTTCTCAATCTATTCAGTATTTATTCATCCATCCACATTCACAATGATCCTAAACAAAATTCTTTACCCTTAACGCGCCAAAAATTAAAATTGTTGAATTGGCAAACAGTGTAGATCGGATGAGGTGGCTCATCATGAGCCACCTCATCTGAATCTTTAATGTTTGCCCTCTAGTGTTCGAATTCTCAATATGATATCGCTTGGATGAGACATTTTTTTGAAATTCTGCAGACGTAAATTTTGTCGTCTGCTTTTTGGCACATTAAGGGTTAAACAAACTCAAAAAGACAACAAAAATATCACAAAACTGCTGAAACAATATTTATACAAATAAACATAATATTCAAACACAAGATTTAAAAATCATAATCACAAAAATGCTCGAAATCATGAAATCTGGCCCAGAGGTTATAAAACTTGACTACATTCTCAGACTCTAAATAAAGCACACTCATTGGCTGCATCTGAGTACATGCTCGGAAGCAGCCAATCAGTGTGCTTTATTTTGAGTTTGAGATTATTCTCAAATTTTATAACCTCGAACCCTGGCTTCTAAAGGAGAAAGTTATCTTACTGCCTTGTTTACTATAATAGATATTAGGACTTTGACTTGATAGATGGACTTGTGATTTTACATCCTTTTCAACAGTATTTCAGTCATATTAGGACATTGGGAGGGTGATAATGAAAGGCTATGTGCAATGGATTTTTTTTTTGGTTGGTTGATTTGATGCTTAACGTCCACTGTAAACAACTAAGGTCATGTCGGGACGGTCAGTTAACCTAATCACACTATTCCTGGGCAGGCTTAGACCTTCTAAGCGGTTAACCAGTACTAAGTGCACACACTTTCGCCAGTAACTGACAACTGCCCTTCTTGAATCAGTGGAAGGAGAAACGAAAGTATGTGGCCAGACCGGGATTCGAACCCAGGACCTCTGACTTACGAGTCAGGTGCCCTACCGATTGCGCTACCCGGCCCGGCATGTGCAATGGAACCCTGTGTACAGTAGGAAAGATTCTTGCCTCATTCGGGGCTGGAACCTGGATCTGCCAGATCAGTAGGCCAGCACTTGACCGAGCTACTGGGGCTCCTCGACAACATCTTTGTTATTGTTAAGATACCTTAACTATTACATAAAAATAGGGCAAGGCAGTTTTTATGACAGGCAGCAGAACATTTTTATAGAAAATTTAGATGTATGGCTACACTTCCTTTTCTTCTGCCATTTTTACAAAGGGAAGCAAGTTTTGTGACTTCCTGTTTCCTCCCCTGGAAGAGGAACCCCTTCCAGAATGAGGTCAACTCTTACAGGAAGGAATTTGCTTCAACTTTTAAAAGAAGGAATTTGCTCCAAGTGGAGCAAATTCCTTCCTTTAAGAGTTGACCACCCCATTGAGAAGGGAGGCAAAACTGACAATGGCAGAATTACTTCCCCTGAAAGTGTATCCTATCACCTTACCAGTTAATTGTCTCAGAATAAACATCAAATATTCTCACTATTAAACGTGTTGAAAGCTCTTGACTTCACAATTTTATGCAAAATAATACTAAAACTTTAATAATCTGAAAACTTTTAACATAATCTTCATAATTTCTAATAACATAATTAACAAATCTCAGTTTTATATCAACACACATTCGACAAGGCTTCACTATTAACACTGCAAAATACCAGAAATGAAAATGTCAAGCAAATTTTTTCAGAATCTGATGAACAAGTTCTCGATCCCTCATGCAAATTCTACAGTTAGTTATTTTAGTAGCAATGACCTTTGTTTCTAACTTCGGCTGATCACCTAGCCTTCATTTTTAAACATGAAAAAGTAACTGTATTTCTTTGGCTACAGGAGTTTTCCCCCTTGAAAGCAGTTTTCCCCTTGAAAGCAGATCTGTCTTGTGAGATGGATGTGAAAAAGCAAACAATTTTATTATAACAGAATTAATACAACTGATTTACAATTTGTGAGGGGAGGGGGGGGGGGGAGGAACGCATGCCTTATAGCCAATACAGTATTTATTCCACTATAAGACAGGGTTTTCCCCTCCTTAGATGACCCCATATATCTAAATCAGTCTTCTGAAATTTGGCTACAATATGGGTTTTTGCCTTCCAAAACAATCCCAAAGATCTAGATCTATCTTTATAAAATGGATCTAGATCTCTGGGATTGTTTTGGAAGGGAAAAACCTCCATCTTATAACCAACGAAATATGGTAAATGTCATGTTTTAGGATTTACAGTGAAAGGCCATGACTTTGATCAATGTGCACAGACGAACACGTAAATCTGATTCTTGGTTCTTTGTGTACTCTTTAAGGACTCTTATTTACTGGTTCAACTTCTCTGTTTTATGATGATTTAGGACAATATTATCTCTAAAACTTGTAGCTCATCTTATGCTCAGCCATCATGTCAGTAGAGTTCCAGATAAGATGGGTTTTTTTTAGGATAATTTAGAGACAATATTTCTTTTAAAACATGTTGTGACCTCCAATTACAATAATCTTGGTAAGAGTTCTAATGAGGGGTCACAATATACGTTTTATATGATCTAATTGAAATTATCCGTAGTTATCACCAATTAACTTTCTCTCTCTTGTCTCATCCCTGCATGCCACTGCCACTGGTTGTGATTAAAATAAACAAACCATGCTACTAAATTGCATACATTGTAATACCTACATGCACAAGTCTTCTAAATCCAGTGGTTTCCAAAACAAAGACTTCCATTACAAACATCCACAATGATTGTCATTAAAATACTTTGGCTTTTGACTCACTAACACATACAATTACAACATACATTTACAATCTCCACTAAGTTAAAAATCCCAGATGGGTGTTTGCTGATATCTGCAGAACCTCAGATGAGGTGAAGTATTGATGAAAAGTGGGATGATTCAGAGCTCTAGATAAGAGGGAGTATTTGATGATAATTAAGGATGATTTTTCTTATTTCGCATCAAAACCATATGTTGTGACCCCTCATCTGAACCGTCTCGCCGAGACGGTTCAGATGAGGGGTCACAAAATATGTTTTTACGCAAAATTAACAAAAATTATCCCTAATTATCACCAAATACTCCCTCTTATCTAGAGCTCTGATGATCTCCATAAAATCATACTATGGTCCCTCATTAGGGAGAGGTGGCAACATGTGCTGTTATAGAGAAGAAATATAAAAAGAAATTATCCCAACTATTGTCAAATTCAAAAGTTATCCTTGCCTGAAAAAGACAGCATGCTATTTGGTTTATCCTGCTATTTTAGTTTGAGTTATTTCCCTTTGACTACTTAAACCAACTGAAAACATGGTATCTTGAATGAATTTTTTTTCCTAAAATCAAGTTCAATTTCCACAAATAATTCTATCAAGTTTCAAAATGAAAAAAAGACACCAAAGTTTTGACCAATGATAGATGGTTATATTCAAGATCTACTTATTTTCTTTTCTTTTTCAATTATGCTGATACACTTTTTTGCGACTTCTGTGTTACCAGACTTGTGTAAACCAGCATAGCTCATGCACAATTGACAGTCTTCGCAAAACCACGTCTGACCACCTGACATGTCTGGTAAAAATTCATTCGGTCTGGTAAAAATATTCAGAATTTTCAAGTGCATTTTAATTATTTTGTAAGATTTGTTCCTGTAAACTCTCGCAGACTTTCGTGAACACTGAATTGAAATTTATCAAAGGCACCTATACCAGGGCTCGGGAAAACCGGATTTCTTTCGGTCCCAGACCGAAATTCAGAAATTGGGACCGATTGGAAACAGCCCAAAGCCCCCAAAAATCGGTCCCATACTGGCCCAATACTTAGGAAATTTTCTCCGATTCGTCCGATAATTGTTACATACGGCCGTTTGATCTTGTCCCGACGTATGAAATATCGCCACTGTCTTTAAAATTCTAGCACGTGTCATAACTAATCGGATTAACGCAGGTGTTAGCCAGAGGAAAAGACCGCCTACGGGCCAATCGAGATTGTCAGTTTGGAGCACTGAACCACATGTCGGACCGCCTACCTGTCAATAACAAATGTCATAATGACGCGCACTCTTACGACAGTCTGCAAAACAACTTATCAAAATCACGATGACTGGGCTTTGGGATGAAAGGTGTCCATCTTGTAAAAAAAATAATGGAACTATAAAATATGAAAATGGAAACGTCCATTTCACCGATTTTCCTAGTAGTATCGTCATATCGTCATGCAGCCAGTGCAAAAGTAATGCCGATCAGTGCACAAAAATAGCGCATTTTGATCAGGGTCTACGCGATTATTATATTGGGTATAATACTAACGGTAGCGTTGATATGCAATTACCCGCTCGTTTATGGGTCAAGCACGTTTTGTCTTTGATGTAAAGATAAAAGACGCCGCTGTGAGTATATAATGTTCGCAGTGTCATTCTAACTGTATGACGGCTAAAGGTACCTAAGTACACACACAGATGACTAACAATCGCACAGCCAGCGCAACTAAGCAGTCAGACCGGTCTTTCTTGTTCGCATCTAACATGAATGATAATGAACGGCGACCTAGCGACAACCGAATACTTCGGTGGAAGCTAGTCATTATACGCTCTTCACGCGTTCCGTAAGTCACCATTTCTGACGCGGCCCATTCGGCGGCAGTGGAGGGGAATTTATGCAATTTGGGTACGTTAAACAGTACAACCATCATAACTTGGGCGAGTTAATGCTCAGGACTTACGTATTGTTCTCAAACAAACAGGAATGACAGTCAATAATATTTCAATGCAATGGGCTTGAACAGGTTGTCTCCCCTGTCCACCTGTCAATCATGTGTGATGTCTTCTATCACGTCCGCTTTGCTTACGAACACGTTCTAGTCTTGTATTTGCTTCTACATGCGTAGCTAAACGTCTTAAAATGTTTGAAACCAAGAACTACACCAAACACAACAATGTACGACCATTGTACGGAAATCGGGATTAATTCATAGGACTTCGCTTGTTGTCATTAGTTTTCGTGACAGGTATCATTTTTTTCCAATGGAAATTAGTTAGGTGATGACGTCATCGGCTGGACCGATTCATTTTTCAATATTTCCCGAGCCCTGACCTATACTAACCTTTTCTAAAATCTCCAATGTTAGATTTGTTGTCTTTGCTTTATGTATATAGTCTTTCAGACTGTGCCTGTGCAGGCTGGTCTCTGCAAATGAGACTTGCATATATCTACAGAAAATAGCCCATCCAATACTTTAAATGTAACTCTAACTTCAGTTTTCCTCACCTAATTTAAGAAGCTTTTACTTTTACATCTTTCACACAAACACACACACAGACACACACAAGCAAAATCAATTAATACAATTATCATTTTAAAACCTGAATAAACTACTTGATAATGCTGATAAATAAATTCACAACATTCTTGAATTATTAATTTGAGCCGCGACACGAGAAAACCAACAAAGTGGTTGTGCGCGTAGCAGACTCAGATCAGCCTGGGCATCGGCCCAGTCTGATCAGAATCTTCGCTAAGTGCTTAAAGGGTAGCTGAAAGACTAAGCTACCTTCATGCAGACAGCGAAGACTGATCAGACTGGGCGGATGCCCAGGCTGATCGGAGTCTGCGCTAGGTGCACAACCACATTGTTGGTTTTGTCGTGTCGCGGCTCATTTGTCTTTCAAACAATAGAAGTCTTCTATTTCAAAGGTACATGTACTTTTTTCAGTTTTAATACTTTGCAACAACATACACAAAACAAATCTGCAGAGCTCCAAGTATGGGAAGTATCTGATTATTTCTAAGGTGCCCCAATTTTTTTTAAATTTTGTGTTAAGTTGAAAGCACCTATTAGCACTACCTCATCATCAGCAATATGGTTCTAATGAGGAGCCACAAAATACATCTAATGAAGGATACCCATTGCATTCTGGGTATTTTTTGTTGTCTGCTGAAATTCTCATCTGCATCAAAAATCAAGAATATTTTGACAATATTGGTCTAACTAACTCTTGTAGGAATGATATCTAGGCAGCAAACAGTTTGGATCTCAGATCAGGCCCCACATTTGTGGGGCCTGATCTGTATCCGAACTGTTTGCCCAGATACCCTAAAGGGGTATCCCGAATGGAATGGGTTAAGGTGATGGTACACTTTCAGGTGAAGCAACACTGTCATCTTAATTTTTGCCCCCCTTTTCAAAGGGGTCCGACTCTGAAAGGAAAGAATTTCCTCCTGCAGGAGCAAACTCTCTCTTTTCAGAGTGGACACCATTTTGGAGGCGTTTCATCTTCCAGGGAAGCCAACAGGAAGTCACAAAACTTGTACCCCTTTGAAAAAGTGGCAGAAAGTCAAGATGGTGTACCGATACACCTAAACGAAATTTTCTTTAAAAACAATTCAGTAAATACTCCCCTTACTTGAACCTCTGTTTCTGTTACACAATGGTCAAAACCACATTTTAATCATGGCTTTGTCCATTTTTTACATCAAGACCTACTGAACCGGTTTTACATTTAACATATCTGTAAGAACCGGGCACGTGCTACTGTCTGAAGTAACATTTTGCGTTTCAATTGTTATAGCTGCCTCTGAATGGGTGTTTTCTATTACAGAACCCGGCAGACTCAAAGTCGTCTGCACATTTGAAAAATCCGTCTGCTGCACACTCAAGTGTTCTGATTTAGGAGAATTTTCCTCTGAATGAATGTCTCCATTCATGTGTTTAGTGACCTTTGCCCTT
The DNA here is from genome assembly GCA_963989385.1 of Ctena decussata. NCBI lineage: Eukaryota > Metazoa > Mollusca > Bivalvia > Lucinida > Lucinidae > Ctena > Ctena decussata. The sequence continues at coordinate 66,832,639 of OZ022510.1, read as the reverse complement.
TGAGGACTATTGTCTTGTGGGTCGTTTTGGCGTTTGCCCACATCCACCGTCACATTTCCTGCGTTCATTGCCATTGTTTTATTATTATCATTTGTATGCTGCTGGCAGTTTGAACAATTCTCATTTCTCTGTGAATTTTCCTCCGCTGTTCCATTAACCATACCACCTCCTATGTGTTCACTCACAAGTTTACAAAGTTCTGTTTCATTCCGTATGATCCACTTATTTTTCCCCACTGAAATAATTTCCAGGTCCTTATCCCCAAACAAGTACAATGTTTCTCTCACATATGGAATTTTATTGTGTTGTGTTGGTGAGCCTTGTTTCTTCTGTACCGGTTCTTTTGGAACACTCTGCCTCATAGGCATGATACCAGGTTCTGCTGGACGGAAGTTTGGCACTTGCACCGCCGGCATTGATACTGGTGCTTTTGTTGTACGAACTTGTGTGCCCGTAACTGCCATAGCCATTCTTGGAACCTGTATTGGTGAATGTAACGGATGAGCAGGCAGTCTTGTTGGACGAACTTGTGTGCCAGCTTGTTTGGGTTTTATGGGAATTTCTAAAGGAACCATATCTGGCTTCACTTTTACCATTGCCTCTTTGGGTCCAGAAAGATCAAGTGGGGAACCAGAGCTGCGACTGTCTCCAGAGGGACTTTGTCCTCTCACCTGCCAACCTGGACTCATCATGCTTAACAATGGGGCAGCCTGTGATGCTAATACTGGACCTGTTGTCATACTGCGCTGGTGGGTCACAGGTGGTGATCGGTGGGTAACTGGCGGAGATCGCTGATGTCGCACTGCGGGTGGTGACACTGATACAGGTACTGTTATTGGACTCACTGAAGTTCCAAGACCCCGATCAGGTAGACTGTAGTTGTAGTAAAAGCTGTTTCTATCAAAGCTACCAGGTGGTACATTAAATGCTGGATGTGGTGGCTTAGGTGGGTCTCGAGGCTCCTTTTTGATCCTTCTACGCTCATGTGTACCTGTACTCCGAGGTGATCCAGAGGAAACACTCCCATTACCTTGTAAAGATGGCGGCCGAGGAATTATTATTTCACCCGGAGCTATGGCAGGGGACTTCGCTCCAGTCGGTGAGTTCCCCTTACCAACTTTCTGGCCACCATTCATAATATTGTCTTTCACTTTATTAATATCTAGTCCACTAGGTCCATTGTCATTCACTGCCATTTTAGCATTAATCGCGTGCACTTTAACGGCTTCAATTCCCTCCTCATGATGACTTGTCCCAGTCTGAGAAGCTATTAAATGTGTAAAAGCATTCTGAAATGATGATCGTGACATGTCACTCTTTGGGCTAGCTGAACCCTTCTCAACAAACACATCATCACTTTCCTTACTGGCAGAAGTTTCCACTCCATGCTTTACTCCATTTTCCCCTCTTATAGCACCATTTTCCTCTATCTCTCCTTCCACTGCTTCATTCCCACCAGAAGAAGTTGCTGGTGAGTGTATCTGTAACATTGCCTGACCAAGAGGAGACATTGCACCAGGTGACATTTTAACTACTTGATCCTGATTCTGATTGGCTGTAGGCGGGGTTGCAGCCTGCTGTGCCATCTGACTCAGTATGAGACGCTGAATAGCTTCATTATCCAACTGAATTTGACGCTGCATTTTTTCGTTATCTAGTGGATAATCGTCCAAGTTCTGAAAATAAATTGGAGAACCAGTCTTTACAACACAGTTCTTTTCACAGGACAGTGACACAGTCTGGTCTTTCAGAATCTTCAGATGGAGGTAGTTTTGGTCTACCTGAACATATTTACACTTAATTACACTTTCTTGTCACTTAATTTCAAGTGTCTGTCTGTGCAAATACAGTTTAAACATTTTCTTATGTACAAATCTCCATTTCCAATGTTTCTTAGATGCTGTTATTCATAGATTCTCCTTGTTCTGTTGGCACAGGCTCCTCTAGTTTTATGTTTTTCGGACTTGGGACAGGTTCCTCTAGTTTTATGATTTTCGGACTTGGGACAATCTCGATTACCTACCAAACGAAAAAAACCAGGGTGTCAGTTACATCTTTATGAGTGCCAGAAAATGTTATCTAAAAACTTCTTTAGTGCAAAAGGCAAAAGGTTTTATTTCATGCATTAAATCCCTTCACCAATGTGACTTAAAGGCCTTTGTTGAGCTTTTCAGGGAAGCCTGATCATAGAAAGAGCTGTTTTATGATAATCAGCAAGTAAGAAACCATTGGAAGAGCAGATGTATAAGAATTCAAGAAGGTTAAAATTTTCAGTTAAACCAGTCGAATATACACATCTGGCTTTCTTACATTTTAAGGTTTGACCACAACTGTTACAAGTAAGACAACATGAACATGTATGGGAACATTTTCAGGGGAAGCAACTCTGCCATTTTCACTTTTGCCTCCGTTCAAAATAGGGGTTACTTCTTGAAAGAAAGAATTTCCTACCCTAGGAACAAAATTTTCTTTTAAGAGTTGACTCCATTTTGAAAGGGATACATTGTTTAGGGAAGTAAATGAGAATTCTCAAATGTTGTCTCCTTTTGTAATAAAAAATGGCAGAAAAACTAATACACCAATACAAAATTGTATGTTTCCCTGGTAGACTCTGAATCATAACACCTTAGAGACTGCAAAGCTCCAGAAAAGGGGATTTTCTAATAATAATTCTTCGATCATTTTTCTCTATTTCCATTTGAAAGAATTGTGTGGCCCTAAACTGCTTTGCTCCTCAAAAATGTGGGTCATGGCATATTTTTATGGAACATAGCAACTAAATATAATATTGTAATTCCACCGTATCTGAAGCTTCTGATAAAAAAAATCGAAAGGTAAAGGTAAAGGTTTCCCATAGCCTAATAGCCGTAGGGGCAGTGAGGGTTAGAGACCCCCTGTATCTTGGGCACAGCTGCTGAAAGGCGGAGCCCATCTCTCTCCTTTCGCAGCCTTATCCTTCCCTGATTCGAAAAAGGTACCCATTTACTGCTGGGTTGACAGAGAGAGTTTTCCAGACGTCGGGTGGCGACGGTGAGCCGCGACCTCATGACCTTCCGGTGACTTTCCGCGCAATAACCGAGCCACTCTAACCACTCGGCTACGGCGCCTCTCTGATCAAAAAAAACTTAAAAAGCCTAATTAATCTAATTCTTGTTTTGTGTGCTATCTATGCGAAATGATTTGAAAAGTGAGAGCGAACCCAAAACAGACACCAGCCGTGCAATATATAACTAAGACATATTTAGTACTGATGCAATGCAATGTCAAGTGTATATTTAGAACTGATTCAATGTCGTCTATATTTAGAACTGATGCAATATTAAGAGTGTATTCAGAACTGATTCAATGTCAAGTATATATGAGCCGCCAATGTCAAGTATATCGCCAATGTCAAGTATATATGAGCCGCAACACATGAAAACCAACAAAAAGGCATGTGGGCCTTGAAAGGACTAAGATCAGCCTGGGCATCTACACAGTCTGATCAGAGTCTTTGCTGTCTTCATACTGCTAGCTTTGACCCTTAGCTACCTTTAAGTGCACAGCAAGGACTGATGATCAGACACGATGGATGCCAAGGCTGATCAGAGTCTTCACTGGCGGGTCATACAATACCATACTTACTTCTTCTTGATCACTACTATCACACATAGAAACTCCAGAGATACTATTCTGATCAGATATGCAGGATATGCTGTCTAAGCTCCGGCGTTGTAGTATTGCTTTGTCTCGGATTATTCTATTTATAGAACTTATACTTGGAATGTTTTTCTCGTGGCAAATTCCTTCTAAAAGAAGCCTGAAAGAACAAAGGCAAAACAAACTTACTTCAAGATGCATAAAATATAACAGAGCTCCAGACCAGAGGGCCAATGGCCCTATATCGCTCACCTGAGCACTAAGGCACTGAGGTTACAGCAACAAAACACTATGCACAACAGCAATAAAAAACACCATTTATGTAGAGGATAATATCACAATTTATGCAAAAAAAAAATAAGCTTTATCCCCCATTAATGGCTTCTCAGAAGATCTTTGGCAAGAAAAAAAAAAAAAAAAAAAAATTTGGCCTTTCAGCTGCAATGGCAACCAATCAAAATCAGGTATTTGGAAAAAATTCATATGGCTGCTAGAGGACTACTCCAGGGACATTTCTGTGAAGTTTTGTCAAAATATCTGCAGTAACACAGAAATAAATAGCAAATGTCCACTTTCCTCATTATAAGTCTATGGAAACTTTAAGTTGCCATAGCAACAAATTCACATGGGCAATGATAATATAAAACATACTTTAGGTAGAGGTTAAAATTATTAAAATGTATGCTAAGTATCAGCTTCATCCCCCTCATGGCTTCACTTTTCCCATTATAAGTCGATGGAAACTATGTCGCCATAGCAACCAAAGTTCTTATGGGATTGGAAGAAAAAGAATAAAATTTATGTAGAGGCTACTGTCATCAACACATTTGAACAATATGAGCTTCATCCCCTATATGGCTTCTGAGCAGAAGATTTTTTTTTTTTTTTTTTCGAAATTTACACTATATTTTGCCATGGCAACCAATCAAATTCAGCAATTTGGAGAAAATTCATATGAATCGTAGAGGACTACTCAAGAAACATTTCTGTAGAAAAAATGTAAATAACTGCAGTTAGTTAGACAGCAAAAATTGCCAATTTCCATTTTCCTCATTATAAGTCAATGGAAACTCTTAGTTGCCATAGCAACCAAACTGCTGGAGCAATTGCCATGAAAAACAGTAATTCTATAGAGGCTAGTACTAAGGTTCTTTCTGTAAAGTTTGAGCCTTATTGGCCACACAGTTTCTGCGAAGATGATATTTTAATATTTTTCTATTTTTAACCATTCAGTTGCAATGGCAACCAGCCAAATTGTGCAATTTGCATAAATTTAACATGGCTGGTTAAAGACTACTCAAGGTACATCATTTCTACGAAAGTTTTGTCAAAATATCCGCAGTGGCATAGCAATAAATGCAAATTTTCCATTTTGCCATTATAAGTCAATGACAACTTTAAGTTCCCATAGCAACCAAACTGCTTAAGCAATTGCCACGAAAAACAGAACTTTTATAGAAGTTAGTACTAAGATCCTTTCTGTGAAGTTTGAGCTTTATTGGTAGCATAGTTTCTGAGGAGATGATTTTTGAATATTTTTTCTTTTTTTAACAAATCAGTTGCCATGGCAACCAGCCAAATTAAGCAATTTATATAAAGTTCATGTGGTTGATAGAGGAATACTCAAGGAACATTTCTGTAAAAATTTTGCCAAAATATCTGCAGTGACATAGCAATAAATGCAAATTTTCCATTTTGCCATTAGAAGTCAATGGCAACTTTAAGTTCCCATAGCAACCAAACTGCTAGAGCAATTGCCAAGAAAAACAGTACTTTTATAGAAGTTAGTACCAAACTGCTAGAGCAATTGCCAAGAAAAACAGTACTTTTATAGAAGTTAGTACTAAGATCCTTTCTGTGAAGTTTGAGCTTTATTGGTTGCATAGTTTCTGAGGAGATGATTTTTGAATATTTTTTCTATTTTCAACCATTCGGTTGCCATGGCAACTAGCCAAATTGTGCAATTTACATAAAGTTCATGTGGTTGATAGAGGAATACTCAAGGAACATTTCTGTAAAAGTTTTGTCAAAATATCTGCAGTGACATAGCAAAAATTGCAAATTTTCAATTTTTCCCATACAAGTCAATGGAAACTTTAAGTTGCCATAGCAACCAAAGTTCAGAAGCGATTTGGATAAAAAACAGTACTATTGGTTCCCCCTGCCTATAGATGCTATATATGAAATTTGGTAACAATGGGCCTTGTAGTTTCAGAGGAGATGTCGTTTGAAAATATTGACGGACGACGGACGGACGACGGACGGACGTCGGACGACGGATGCCTGCCTATACTATAAGCTCACCTGTGAGCCTTCGGCTCAGGTGAGCTAAAAAGAAGGGGTATTAAGGATAGTTCAAAGATAATTTTCCTTATTTCTCAATGAAAACATGCTGTGACCCCTCATTAGAACGGGTCACAATAAAAGTTTTTCTGGAAAAATAATGAAAATTATCTTGAAATTATCTTATTCATCCCTTCTTATCTGGAGTCTGATATAATGAGCAACACTGCCCATCCCCTCCTATTTTCCACACTGAAAGCAGAAAATCTAACATCAACATCCGAATTTGGCTTGAAAAACAGTTGTCAATGGAGGTTCAGATGGAGTTCCTTATCCACAATCCAGTCTGCAAACTCATTATGAACGCCACAATACATGTATGTGGTAAAAAAGTAACTCCAGCAAATCCAATTTCTATTCTTATTATCTGACTCCAAATTTAACCCAAACTATGCAAAATATATATCCAAAGCTTGTAAAATGATTGCAATTTTGCATTAAGCAAACAATTTTGATCATAAAATGAACTTCCTTCATGCTACTTCATTTAAAGTGAATGGATATACTTTCAGGGGAAGTAACTCTGCCATTTTCAGTTTAGCATGCCTTCTCAATTGAGGTCAACTCTTAAAAGAAAGATTTTGCTCACAAGGAGCAAATTCTTTCCTTTAAAAGTAGACCTGATTTGGACAGAATACCTTGTCCAGGGAGGCAAACTTTAGGTCATAAAATAAAAGTTGTCAGCCTCTGAAAACAATTGCTTGAAATAAAAGTAAAATATATATGTATGAGCCGCAACACATGAATGGGCACCTTATGACAAGTATATACAGCAGAGACTTTCATAAGCACGCACATCAGAATATTCCTTACTGACATCAACAATCTATAGATCCAAGGAACTCCATATTGGGAAAGCAAAGACTCTCCTCAGTACCAGCCTGAATAACTGTGCAGTCCCATCTGGGTCTTCCCTTTTCACAAATACTGTATGGCCCCTTTTTCTCAGGGGACAAAATCTCACCAATTATCCACCTCTTTCGTTACCTTTCTATCCACAACTACTGCCATCAACAGGTACTATAAATTTCTGAATTTTCTAAATCAAAATATATTTCAAACTTCCCGTCACTAGGTTCACAGTCAGACTTAAACTTTTATATACAAATATAACAGTAATATACAGCATGCCAGCACTTAAATATCTATCTACAAAAATTGATTACACATCCAATTGATTTAAATGATTACTGAACCGTTAAATTACCACCATATCTGTATACAATGAGACATCTCCCCCCTTCCCATTATTTATCGTAAAACGTTACCAATTTCCAACTTGCATAAGTCTGTTTGTCCAATCAGAGGGAGTTTTATAAAAGTGCAGACAGAATGGCAAACAGTGTAGATCCTGATCAGACTGCTCCTTTTAGGAGCAGTCTGATCTGGGTATACGCTGTTTGCCCAAATATTTACGATTTTAACTATAGTTTCCTAATGTTATCATAAAACTAGAGCTATTGAAAGCGAACAGAGCAGAAAGATGTGGTTGAATGCTCCGAAGACTAACGACCATTAAAACTGGGGTGACAATACGCTTGTGGCAATCGCAAAGGCATTAAAAATACTGATTTCATCTACGATTTACATCAAACTAAAATGAAATCTCGTCATGCTTAAATGAAGGTAAATTATGATTGCTATCAGCTTGAACTGACTAGATACCGTACAGATCAGACTGCACATCTTCGAAATTAGGGCCTAGTTGTTCAAAACTAACAACATCGTTTATAGTGAATGTGAAATTAAAATCTCAAAAAGTTCCTTCAAGAGCAGAGAATACATACAGAAGTAGGAACATGGGCCAGACTACATAGTTTCGGCTAATAAAGCCTCGTCAGTGACCCTGACAATACCTGGTGACGTAACAAGAAATTGCATTTTCACAGATACAGTAAGCAAAAACACAGCCATTTTTGCAGTGCAAAAGCTCCTCACATTTTTTCAGCAAAAAATATTAGTGAATTTGAATTCATGGTACTAGAAGACTTAAAGAATCCTTCACTAACGACTTGTTAAACTAAGGAAATTTTGAACAGCTGAGCCCTGATCAAGCTATCATCCTAGCAGGCACATGACGTCGAAATGACATTGTACTGATGTCAATGTGATGTCATCACGTTGCATCAAAGTCAGTCTGTCATTTTGACATCAGGGCACATGATATCGAAATGAGGTTGTATTGAAGTCAATGTGATGTCATCACATCACATCAACATCAGTCTGACTTCATTTCGACATCAGATCCTAGCCTGATGCCCTGATGCATGGGCTGATCTGGGTCACATTACTTTCCACCTGCAATTTACAGATTTTATCCCTTTTACACCTCAGTTAGCAAGTAGATTTTATCAATCTTTATGCATACCTCACTGACTACTATTACAGTAAAACTGATAAATTATGATACAGTTGAATTTGCAAAATGGAAAATAAAACTGATGATTTTCCCAAGTGAATAAATACTGTCATTTTTTCTAAAATTTATGATACCACTATAAAAGTATCTCTACTAGCATCTCAGAGAGACTAGTGTCTCAAACAGCTAAGTACAAATCGGTGAAATATGATCAAATAAACTGTACCTGATGTTACAGCTAATGATAATAAGATTTTAGTTCTTTCAGGAAAAAGCTCCTAAATTCACTATATCAGCGTTAAGCAATTTTAGAATATCTCTGCAACCTTGTTTCGTATCCCTGGGCTGGCAAGGCAGTCTAGGGAGGGGTTTACACTCACCCCAACCACCTACTCCTTCCCTCCCCTACCAAAGATATTTCATACAGTCATGCCTGCAGCTGGTATTGAAGTCCTACATTTTTCAAATTTCAATATGCAAATACACGTACGCAGATGCAAGCCTAATATCCCCGTTGTCATATAATATATGAGCGGCGACGCGATAAAACCAACAAAGTGGCATGTGTGGCCAGCGACAACTCAAGATAATTCTGGGCATCTGCTCAGTCTGATCATTCTTCACTGTTCGCATGGAGTTAGCTTATAAACAGACCCTTAGCTACCCTATAAGTGCACAGTGAAGACTGTGATCAGACTGGATGGCTGCCTAGGCTGATCTGAGTCATAGCTGGGAGCACATGCCATTCTGCTGGTTTTATCGTATCTCCCCAGCAGGCACATAACATTGAAATGACATCATACTGACGTCGATGCGACGTAATAACGTCACATTGACGTCAGTTTGACATCACTTTGACGTCTTGTGATTGCTGGGATTATTATTATTACAGACTTACTTTTGCCTTATCTCCCATGCAAACATCTGAGGATTCTCGGTCTTGTATCTCCGAACTTTCTCCACAACATTATTTGTTGTCACCTTTGGTTTGCTGCCCCCTATCTGCCCTGGATTAATACTGCCTGTTTTTCTATACCTGCAAAGAGACAATTAATTACAAGGTCATTAAAATGCATATATCCTAGAGACCAAAATTTAGTATAAGAATACACACCTTACAATTTTAAAAAGCAAATTTCACATACCCTGATCAGACTGCACACTGAAAGAGCTGGTCTTGGCAACTGCCCTGTACAATTAGAATACATGCTTTAAGGTGAGTGGGTACACTTTCAGGGGAAGCAGTTCCACCATTTTCATGGTTGTCTCATTTTACAATAAGGGTAACTCAGTCTCTTAAAGCAAAGAATTTGCTTCTTTTAAATGTAGATTCCATTTAAGAAGGGCTATGTCACACAGAGAAGCAAAACAGGATTTCACAAAAGTTGTTTCCCTTCCTAAATATGGCAGGAAAATATGGCAGTGTACCCATACACTTTAAGAAAAAAAGTTTTTCTTTGGACGCAGCTCACATGCTCAAGGATCTTGTTCGTTTTCCGCAAGTTGGCCATATCTCTTGGAAATTTAAACCCGGCAGAATGCATACAACTCAAATTCCTAACGCATCAAGTTTCTTGGTGATGAGACTTAGAAGGCCAAACAGCACGCTACTGTTTGTTGTAACACTGCCTTCTGAGAAAAACAAAACAAAAGAAAAAGGAAAATGTGACAACGCTGTTTGACTCATATCGATGAAAAGCATTCACATGCAATAGAGTTGCTTTGATGCAACAAAGGACTCAACCAGGTGCTCCTGCACTTATTGGCTACACCAAAACTGGCCGAACTAAAATTCAAGGGACAAGCATACAGGGTCAAAAGTATAAATTTTGTGCAAGTGGAGAGCACAACCTGCTTATCATATTATACAAAACAATTCATGGAACCTAGAAAGGTGATACAATCTTTTTTTAAAACTTTTACTTTTCAACTTTCAATCTTTCATGTTTTAAGAAAATAAAGGCTTTTTTTTTTACCAAACCAAACAAGGAACCTGGAGGTGTATAATATGGATTCATTTCCCTGAGGCTCCTGGGAACACAGTTAGGAGAATTGGAAAGAAAAGACAACCAAGAATCTGTGACAATTAAGGAACCCTGGGTAAAGGTAAAGGTTTCCCATACAGCCTAATAGCCGTGGTTAGAGACCCACTGTATCTTGGGCACAGCTGATGAAAGACGGAGCGCATCTCTCTCCTTTCACTATCATGTCCCAGGGTTCCAGCAAAAGGAACGCTCGGACATAACAAATATTTATTAAGGACGGCCTTAGATTTAAAATTTGTACCACACATAAACTGAGACATCACTTGAGCATGACAATTATGACATGCATTTTTTTCCTTAGCTGTGGTCACCCTAAAACTTCTAGTATTGGGACAGATACCCGGTCTGAGCAAACAGTGCAGGCCCAGATCAGACTGCTCCTAAAGCTCCTACACTGTTTGCCATTCCATCTGCATCTTTTGAATGTATTACTGCATTGTAAAACTGAACCGTTCCATTTTTAGGACAATTATGGTAAACATTTTTGGTGTCCCAATTTTTGGAGTTTTACGATAGTTTTGTATTATTTTCTTATGCAATAAGATATGTATCTGCAGTTACTCTTGCATTTTTATGTCAAGACATTAAAACACGCGTGACAATCTGAAGCTTCATCTTTACACTTGGAAACACATTACAGATACAAGTTTAGGTGATGTCAAAACAAACCTATCTGAAGGCTTCTTCTTATAAACACCCCTCTCTAATACTAACCCCCCCCCCCCCCCCCCCACACACACACACACACATACACAAACACTTATTCTGTTGAAAGAAGAGGCCAAATTCCATCTAAATTTGCTAAAGACTACCTAAATTTATTATTTACTGCCGAGATGTTTTCTCAAGAATGTCATTTATGTGACTTGTGAATTACAACAATCCCAAGTCATCTATTAGAAGAAATAGAGTAAAACGTTACTTGCACTATAGGATATATTATAGCCCAGTTTGTGCAGAAAAGCTTAAAATCTGCCCACAAGTTGCCAGAAATCAAAAGGGTTGAGACTATATAGCTTTGTGCAAAAACAATATCGATATGTATGTTTGTGGTGTAACTGTGTCCCACAGGGTTGTGAGTCTCAGCACAGCTTCTTATGTCCAAGTTCCGCACCATCTTCAAACAGCACTTTTAAAAATTGTCCATCACTGTAAATAATGATTTTATAAGGTTTGATGATCATCACCATGTTTTTCAAGTGTATTTTCAAAGACAGGCAACTTTGGTGATTTCCTGTTTACTTCCCTGGGAAATGAAACCCTCCCAAAAAGGGGTCTACTCTAAAATGGAAGAATATGCTCCTAGAGGAGTTGCTTCCCTTCACAACATACCTTTTATCTCAACATATTTGAAAATGCTCTTACTTCTCAATGTAGCTTTCCTTGGTTTTAGCCTCACTCCCGCAATGATGTGAACGTACAATTAAAACTCCCCAATTTTTTTCTCAGAAAACTTATATATATATACAAAAAAAATTTTCTTCCTACTATACAATAGTAACATATTGCAAGCTAAACACCCACAACTTCATAAAGGAACTTGTAACTTTTTTGTTTTCTTTTTTGTTTGTCTATAAAAAGCATTTGTATCTGTTTCAGAAAAATATGTTCCCTGTGAGCTCCATATAAGTTAAGGTTTTCGTGATAATTCTTGGGTAAAATTTCTTAGTTCTCCAAAACAAGAATTCCGAGGTCTCAAGGTGGTGCGCATTGTCACCTGACAGAACGTAACCAGAAAGCTTGCTGCAATTTTAAGCTGCTTACACCAGAAAAATAATACCCATGTCTCACTTTCTGCTAGTCGCTGGCCAGATAAAAACCCTGTCCTGTCCAAACAAGACCTGTCAGTGAGACAGGATAGCTTGCCTGGCAGCGCCTTGCCCATCACCTAAAATTTTTAGCGTAAAACTTTAACATTTTGCTAACGCTGACGCCGGGGGTAATGCAATAGCTCTTCCTGTACATTCATACAGGCGAGCTAAAAATCATGTTACATGTAGTTCATTAGCAAGTTGCCTTACAAGACAGGCTCTCAATAAGAGTACAGAAACTATCTCAGTATTACAATCAAAAACCTCCTTATCTGGTGCACTGTATGGATGGATGACTTATAAATTTTATGTCCTTTTTAACAGTTTTTCAGTCATATCAGGACAATGGGTGGGTGATAATGAAAGACTGTGTGAACCCTGTTTCTTGAGAAGACTCCCGCCTACAGTGGGACTAGAACCCAGGACCGCTCAATCAGCAGGCCAGCACTTAACCTACTGAGCCACCACAGTTCCTCAAGAGCTCTGTAATCAATACTATAGGTAAGAAGGAACAGCATTGATAATTTAGGGATAATTTTCCATATGTCTCCATAAAAACATATGTTGTGACCCATCATCAGAACCGTCTCTTTGAGATGGTTCTGATGAGGTGTCACAACATATGTTTTCATTGAGAAATATATACAAAAAATTTCTAAGAATTAAAATTATCATCAAAATTCTCTCCTTATCAGTGGAGCTCTGTAAACTGTATCAATTTCAGAATTTAGGTAACACTTTCTTTTCCTCATATCATATGCTATGCTCCCTATCTTTCGAATATGCTACAGAGCCTCTTTAATAAAAGCATCGCAAACGACTGCGTGATACCCCGCCACTGCAAGCCTTTTTCACACACAGATTTTTCCAGATTTATTTTTTCTCTGTATGACTCCAGGGTGGGAGCAGCCTAGCCCCACTGAACACAGAGAAAAGTCTTTGTTATGACAGGACTTTTCATTACTCTGATCACTTACAATAAGCTTCCGATAAATCACTTACCACTCTACTCAAATACAATTTTAGTGAATTTTAAACTGGTGACCGGGGGCAGGGGCAAATTAACCATAAAGGATCAAATTTTAATCACCAGAAGCTTTTATTACTTCTATCATCAGATGTAAATTTATAAAAATCTGTTTCACATCAATATATATAGATTTTATCATCATTTTATGCATGTATATAGCCCGGGGGCAGGGGGAGATAACTCCCATGGGGTAAATTTGAGCATCACTGGAGGCTTTCATCACTCTGATCATTTGCTGAAAGTTTCAGAAAAATTGCTTCAAACTATGATTTTATATGGAATTTTTCATGATTTTATTACATGTATATAGCCCAAGGGCAGGGGCAGATAACCCCTAATGATAAAATTTCTGTCCTCATACAAAGCTTTTGTTACTTTTATCATGTTTGTGAAGTTTCATCATGATACTCCTAGTACTTATGGAACTAGAGGCTAAAAACCATTTTTTGTACATTGACAAGTGCCATAACTCTGTCAGAAATTATCGAAATTTGCCCATTAACAATCCCAAGCGAGACATTCTTGGTACAAATGCATATGCAAAATTTGAAGGAAATCCATTGAGTAGTTATGGAACTAGAGGCTAGAAACCATTTTTTGTACATTGGCAAGTGCCATAACTCTGTCAGAAATTATCGAAATTTGCCCATTAACAATCCCAAGCGAGACCTTATTGGTACAAATGCATATGCAAAATTTGAAGGAAATCCATTGATAAATACTTAAGTTATCGAACGGAAACGAAGTGCGGACGGACGGACAGACGGACGTACATACTACGGACGGACGGACGGACGGCCAACGTGAAAACATAATACCCCGTCACTAACGTGTGGCGGGGTATAAAAACCCTGCTTCTAAGGAGTCTCTGTAGCATAGTAGGTTCAGCGCTGGTCAAGTGCATGGGTTCAAGACCCGCTGAAGGTGGGAATTTTTTCAGTCATAAACAGGGTTCCGTTACACACAGCCCTTCATTATCACCCACCCATCATACTGATATGACTGAAATACTGTTGAAAAGGACGTAAAATCGCAAGTCATCCATCCATCGATATAACTGTGTGTTCTTTGTATGTCAATTTTGAAGTTTTGAAATTATATTGGTGAGTTCTTAAATACGGGACGATGTAAGTCTCAATATGCAATTTCTGTTTGGACCTCTATTTTTCAAATACTGACAAGATACTTGAATTCATCAGCCAAGAGATTCACCAATATTGGCAAAAAAAAACCAACAAATCTCTCACAAATAATTATCTAGTGGTTTACATTATTTTTACTTTTAAGTCTCAGTTACTGTATAATATTGCCGTTCATTTATTATACCATGCCTGTATCAAGTGGCCCTAACATATTGTACATTATCCACACCTACCACCACCTCACCCTCTACTAGTACTCCCACCCACTCTTCCTCTTTTACTTCCACGCTAGGAGCAGCTGTAGTGTAGTGGATAACACTCCGGCCTACCAATCCAGGGGTCGTAAGATCGATCCCCCGCTTCTCCGGTCTTTCAGATGAGATTTAAACCAAGGTCCCATCTCCATATGACCTTGTTGTTGGTGGGACGTAAAACCTGAGTTCACACACTCGCTCACTCAGTTACTTCCTAGCTCTTCATACCCTATGAACCAAAACTACCACAACAGAAACTTTGCTTCTAGGAAAGTGTAAAATAAAACAGACTAGAATTACATTATCAAAGGAAACTGCACACTGGTCTGGAAATAGTGCTGTGACACATAAAAAAAAATTGCTTACCCTGATGCAAAGAGCCAAGACTCAGACCAGCCTGCACAGGTGTGCAGGCTGGTAAGAGCCTTTGCTGTTTGCACATACTAATTACAAACTCTAAGGAACTGCAGGTTATTAGTCTCCAGCATTAATATTTTTGATGCACAGGCTGATCTGATTCTTGACTGTTCGCAACTATGCAAAGCACCGTTACTGCATGTCGTGGCTCAATTAAATCAGTTCGTGTTCACTGAAGCTTTGCAAGGGCATAACGCAGTATCTCTATTATTAATCTCCCGTCAAAAACCAGTCTGGCGTTTCATGCCAAAATATCCAAGACAGTGAGTTCAGAGATTAAAGTGGCTGTAACAACTTACACTGTATACTCTACGTATCAACAACTAGAGAGAAACAAACCAGTTTTAGTCCCTCCGAAGAATACCTGGACACCATAACCAGTAAATTTAATTAATCTACATACTGACATTTTACTTATTACTGTAATTAACGTAAATAATGGAGCACACTGACCACATGCAATCTAAATACTTGTACACCTTAACCAATTACTATTACTCACAATACCAGTCAACCTTTGCCAATTACTGTAACTGACAATACCAGTACACCTTAACCAATTACTGTAACTGACAATATCAGTATACCTTACCAATTACTGTAACTGTCAATACCAGTACACCTTAAACAAATTACTGTAACTGACAATATCAGTACACCTTAAACAAATCACTGTAACTGACAATAACAGTACACCTTAATCAATTACTGCAACTGACAGTTAACTGACCTTAACCAATTACTGCCATCAACTTCAATATAAGTTTACCTTAACCAGTTACTGTTACTGACAATACCAGTACAACTTAACAAATTGCTGCAACTGACAATATCAGTACACCTTAACCAATTACTACCATAAATTCTGGTACACCTTTACCAGTTACTGTAATTGATATACTGGTACACCTTAAGCAGTTATTGTAATTGAAAACACGGGTACACCTTAATCAATTACTGTAACTAACAATACTGGTACACCTTAACCAATTACTGTAACTGACCTGAGTACTGAAATACACCTAACCAAATTACTGTAACTGACATTACATCTTTACCTATTACTTAACTGACCCAAGAACTGAGGTACTCCTTACCAACTACTGTAAATGACATTATACCGAACACCTTAACCTACAACATTAGACTGTAACTGACCTAAGTACTGAGGTACACCTTACCAATTACTGTTAATTGACCTTAATATTGGCACAATTTTACCAATTTCTGTAACTGACCTTGAAATTGGGCCACCTTACTGATGCTGTAATTAACCTAAATATCAGTAAGCTATGAATTTAACTTTAAACAAGCTGAATCATCCAGCAACATGAAATATATCCACCAGAATGGCAAACAGAGCAGACCCATACCAGGCTGGTCTTGTAGATTTGGTTTGATCTGATGCTTAACGTCCACGGTAAACAGCTATGGTCATGTCGGGACAGTCAGTTAACCTAACCACACTAGTCCTGGGCAGGCTTAGACCTCCTAAGCAGTTAACCAGGACTAAGTGCACATACTTTCGCCAGTAACTGACAACTGCACTTCTTGAATCAGCGGAAGGAGAAACGAAAGTATGTGGCCAGACCGGGTCTTGAACCCAGGACCCCTGACTTATGAGTCAGGTGCCCTACCAATTGTGCTACGCGGCCCGGCATTGGTCTTGTAGAAGTCTAATCAAGGTCTGCACTGATTGCTAAGGTACTAGTTGGGGTCATTAGAATAAAACAGTAACAGTGGTGGCCATAAAGGGACAGCAGGCTGTTAGAGACCCACTTTATCATAGGAAACTATATTTATCCCTTGCATAAAAACAAAAGGACATTTTAAAACCAGGAAAGAAATTCTTTGAAGAGTTGCTATGCATCTCACTTAAAACTCTAATACAGTCCAAATTTTAAGGCATGTTTGCATACTAAGATTTACAACCCTTCAACAGTATTTCAGTCATACTGAGACATTTAGAGCCTAAAGAAGGGTGATAATGAAAGGCTGTGGCAATGGAACCCCATTTAAGATAGACAAAAATTTAGCCTCTAGCAGGATTTGAACAGAAACCACTGAGTTACTGTGGCTCCTCACAGTATAGTAAGAATAATACTATAGTCATCCAATAAATGTACAAACAACATGAAACAATAAAAGCAAACTCAAGAAACCAAGAGCAACATCCAGTCAGCCGGCCTACTGTTTCAACTTTCTATTTCTTTAAACATGGAATCTTGAACAAACACTTGACTAACACAAGAAATTAACACTTTAATATGTATCAAAACGCCAGACAATATTCGCTTGAGATTTTATCTATTTAAACTCAAAGACCTTTTACTTTAAAAACTATACAAACCGTGTTCTCAAATTTCCGAAAGTCCTAAAATCATTTATATACGCTTCACAAAGTACAGTTTCAACTGTCACGCATCAGACACTCTGAACAAACAATAGCTTTTAAAACGACAGCTCCAATTTGTGTGTTCCCCACTCTAAAAGAGTCAAGGAAACGAGCACTTGTAAGACATCACCAGACCGTTTTTAGACCCTTTTTTTGTTGTAAAACCAATAACAAAAAGTCTAAATAGGAGGAAATCCATTTACGAGCAATCAACCGTTACGACAAAACCTAATTTCTTTATACTGTTGAGTTTGTACAAAAGCCTCACAATAATGAACCTTAGAAAATTTCACTGCAGTATTCTATAGATGACTTATTGTCAACTAAAATAACTGTGTTTAACTGGCAATCTAAATGCTAAAGGCAAAAGGTAAAATATTAACGAAAACCAGTCAAGTGTGTAATATAATGTGATTCCAATATCCCCTCTATACAGGTAAGCTTTTGAGCATGTCACACATAAAAAGGTTGTTCAATGTATCCACGAACTGCAAAGACTCAAACTAGTCTGTGAAATATTGCAGACTTGCTACAGCATTCATTGCGCCTGTCCATTCATTAGTGTCCATACATGATGTGTGCAAACAGCAAAGGCTCTGATCAGACTGTACGAATGTGCAGGCTGATCTGAGCCTTTGCTGTTCGCCAATGCCGTAAGCACCCTTTTTGCTTGCCTGGCACTTTTGATAATGACAGGCCAATAAAACCAAGCCGAACAATAATTTGTCATTATGTATGTAATCGTTGAAGCGGGACAAAGAACCACCATTTAATTATCATAGGCAAATATTTAATACTGTATCCAAAGCATGATTAAACAAGCTCGGACCATATAATATGCTGTATTATAATAAAATAAATTTAAAACTTAAAGCACCAAAAATTAAAAACGTTGAATTTGCGAACAGCTTAGATCCAGATGAGATGGCTCATAACGAACAAGCTCATCTGGATCTAAACTGTTTGCCCTCTCAATATGATATAGATTGGATGAAATATTTTTTTTAATTTGCAGACATGAATTTTGTTGTCTGCTTTTTTGGGTGCTTTAACATGCTGCAATAAAGGGGACTTTAACCCTTTTATGCCCATTGTCCCCAAAGTGGACTCTTCCAAAATGCAACTTTGAACTCCATTTATGTGTAACATCACTAAATGCAAGACTGCCTGCTCTTTTTGCATTACATTTAAATGTGTGATGTCACTTACTGGGCAACGGTCAATATTTTTTGACTGTTGCCCAGTAAGTGAGATCACACTGTTCTACAAGTGATGAATGTGGAATGTCCCAAAGTGGACACTTCCAAAATGTGATTGAACTTCTTTTATGTCTTGTGACTGTGTGGTAGTGAAAAATATTGCCCACTTCTTTTGCATTACATCTAAATAGGTGATACCACTTAATGAACACCAGTCAAAAATATTGACCGGTCAATAGTTCCACATGCAATGAATGTCTCCACATCATGTGAAGCAAAGACAGGGAAACATCAGCATGTGGTGCTGGTGGTGCAAAGACAATGTCATGAGGTAGGCTTGTATAAAGTGTCATCCAAAGGTTGTACAGTCCCTGAGAGGCAGAGCTAAACATGGTGGGTAGATTTAAATCAGTTCAACAGAGTGGACAAGTAGGTGAAGGTCAGCAAAAAATCCTGGTGTGTTACATTGTCATGATGTATGCTTGTGTGAAATTTCTTTACAAAATGTTTTGAAGTCTTTGGGAAACAGAGCTAAATGCAGGGGTCAGAGGTAAATATGGCTTAGTATGTTCAACAGAGAGTGAGAAATAGATCAAGATCTGTAAATAATGCTGGCGTTGCAGAGACAATGCCATATTGTAAGCTTGTGTACATTTTCATCACAAAACTGATGATAGCTTCCATTTTATCTGCAATGCTCTACGTACTGGTTCCCGTTTCACCAGTGTAACACGGTAACAATTCAAAAACCAATCTGATGATGTGTTTGTAAACCTGTAAAATTCAAATTTGAATGTCAGAGAACCTTGAGTGTGACCTGACCAGTTCTGTAAAGCTAGAAATCAATCTACCAATCAGGAATAAATTGGTGTTTTTCCCTTGAATGTTTGTAAAATGTTTATCTGATTGGTTTTTAACCCTTTTTTGACCAGTGGACTTGTCCATTCCTATCATTCAGATAATCCCATTACTAGTTTTAGGGGTTTCTGGTGAATATTTTCACTTTTATTGTACTTTGCATAGAAATTCCTGTAAGCAAACAATGTAGACCCTGATCAGACGCCGCATTTTGCGGCGTCTGAACTGGGTCTGCACTGTTTGCATAATGTCCCCAAAACGGGTATCCGGTCTAAAAAGGGTTAAATTGTACAGCGTTTTATATGTAAAGCAGGAACCAATATATATAATGTTGCAGATAAAATGGCAGCTGTCACTCCTTGTTGATATTTATAATTATAGAGAGAAAACCTATGCTAGCTAAACGAGTAGTTGTTGGATATAAGCCACCGGCCTGCTGTGGTAATAATCACAGGGTATAAACCAGTCCGCCAATTTTCGCTTCCTGCAGAGACTGTACATCATATTTGGCTTCTGCCGAGACTGTCTGCGAACTCTTGCTTCCTGCAGGGACTACTGTCCTTGAAAAATGGCTTCCTGCCGAGATTGTCCGCGTGACTCTGCTTCCTGCCAAGAGCCTCGGCAGGAAGCAGAATTACGCAGACAGTCTCTGCAGGAAGCCATTTATCATGTACAGAAGTCTCGGCAGGAAGCAAGAGATCGCGGACAGTCTTGGCAAAAGCCAAATATGATGTACAGTCTCTGCAGGAAGCGAAAATTAGCGGAATCGATTATACCCTGTGATATTGTCTGGCATTCTGCTAGTCACAGGTGAGACAAAAGAAACTGCTCATAACACCACAGTTTTGAATATAACACAGACATTTCAATGAACACAAACTATTCATCTATGTCCAAAATGCATTTCTATCCAGATATTACATAGAACTCTAATTAACATCATACTGGACAATTAGCAATTGTTTAATATTGAGATTCACAACAACTTACCGGTTTAAAATTTTGCTAACACAGCCGTGAGACACCTGTAGCTGCCGACTAATTTCACACGGTCGTATCCCTTGTAACGCCAACTGTAAAATCTGTACACGCAAGTGATCGGGTAACGGGCGACCATTTGTAAATTCTCTTCCATACTGGTTGATATTTCGGGTAACTGTGAAACACAAAAATGGATCCTTGTAAGCCACATGTAAGCTTTTCCAATTTTTCAATAAAAATGTGTATTGTTAGATATCAATATTTAGAATTGCATCACTGTAAGGTGAATGATTATAAATGTACTGTCAGGGCCAACAACTCTGTCATTTTCATTTTTTGGCTTCCTTTTTCATTTGGGTCTTCTCTTAGAGAGGGAATTCTTTCCTCTGAAAACAGACCCTATTTTGAGGGGCTTTATAGTTCTAGGAAGCAGACAGGATGTCATAAACTCTTCTTTTTGTAAAAAGGGCTGAAAATGTGTGTGTATCCAGGGGCCGTATTCATAAAGCCACTTAAGTCGTTGCTATGCTGTTGCTAAGGCTAAATATCTATAAAGGAGATTCCCTACAACTATGAAATTTAGTCTGGAGGAACAGTCTTTGTAAGACTGTTCCTCCAGAGCAAATTTCATAGTTGTAGGGAATCTCCTTCAAAGAAATTTAGCCTTAGCAACAGCATAGCAACCACTTAAGTTGTTTTATGAATACGGCCCTGCAGAACTTTAAACATCTATGATGAAATCCCATGGTATATTTTGCTGAGAACATAACTATTTTACAAATTCTCCTCTAAAGTCTAATTCAAAAACTTAAAAGGTATTTGGCTTCCGAAAAACCAAAGTTTCACATTTTTCACACATTTGTTTGTCCTAACATCTATCTCGAAAAGAAATTCTTACATCAAAATCCTCCAAGAAAGCCTAATAAAAATCCATTAAAATTTGATGCAATTTAGCGATGTTTTCACTTCAAAGTATCAAAATAATCTGACAAACAGGATAAGTATATTTTCATTGCCCTGAAAATTGTTTAATATTATAAATATTCTATATTTGATTGTTGTGGTTGAATCCTGTGGTGATCTATTTTCCAGTTCAGCGAAGCTGTCGATTATCGTCAAGTTTTATGCTCCCTCAAGCAAAATCATATAACTGAGTGAATTTGTACTGTCCCCAAAAATGACATCTTACATATCACTAAAATAATCTTTATTTATTGCAAATAAGTTAATGAGAAATCCTATGAATTTTGCTGAAACAACAGATATTTTCTCCAAAAAAAAAAAGGTATTTAAGTGTTGAAAATATAAAACATACTAATTATTTTCACAAGTGATATGAGCCGCAACACGACAAAACCAACAAAGTGGAATGTGTGCCATGCTATGATTTGGATTAGCCTGGCCACGTCTGATCAGAGTCTTCGCTGTCTGCATGGAGCTGGGTACCCATTTACTGCTGGATTGACAGACACAGTTTTCAAATTGTCAGATGGCCAAGCCCAGGTTCAAACTCTTAACCTTCCAGGGACTTTTTGCACCAAAACTGAGTCGATCTAGCCACTCAACTACTGCACCTGTCTGATGACTGGACTCTGGTTTAATGTTCCACCGGCATGAATATCATATGGAGACAAGAATCTCCATTTAAAGTCTCATTTGGAAGACTAGAGGAGCATAGAGTAGAATCTGGATTTGTGGCCTGATTGTTACCATTAGACAACCACCACCTCTTCAAGTGTAAGAAAAAGTCACTTCTATGGGATGGGTAAACTTTCAGAGGAACCAACTTTCTCATTTTGTCTCTCTTCTTATTTGGGGTCAACTTTTAAAGTAAAGAATTTGCTTCTCTAGAAGCAAATTCTTTTCTTTAAGAGTAGACCCCTTTTTAGAAGGATTTCATCATCCTGGTAAGCAAACAGGAAGCTACAAAAATTGCCTCTCTTTGAAACAAGGCCTGTCTGTGAACAGGACACCTTGCCTCACAATTCAGTTCAGTTCAGTTCAATTCTCCTAACGACGTTCCCCAAGTGGCTCAGCAGTACGTAACCATAGTTGCATGCACTTGGCGCCGAGTGTCCATCCAATCGCCTCACAGTGCCTTGCCCATGACATTAAAACTTAAAACTTTAAAGTGTGACGCCAACGCTGGAGACAACAATAGCTCCAAGTACTTTCATACAAGCCAGCTAAAATTGGCGATACAAGAAGGAGATGAAAACCCACATCTTAAAGGGTGTCTTATCTGGAGTTATGGATTTACCACTTACCAGGATCATTAGGGTTGATAGGACCTTGTGTGTTTGCCTGTTTATCTTCACTATCCCCTGGGGACAGCTCACACCCCTGCACCAGTGGAGCATCCAAGACTATCCCTTCATCTGTACTTTCCACGCTTTCATTTGCCTCTTTTACTGGGGTTGCCATGACAATCTGGGGCTGAACTTGAGCCTGACCTTCACCCTGTGTTTCCTTGGAGAGGTCAAGGACATTGACAAACTGACCTTGTTGTGTTTGCAGTGCCTGGCTCTAACAGAAACAAGAAGAAGAAAGCATTTTATTTTAATTCAATACCTGACTCAAGATGAGAATGTCAAAAATGATACTACAGTCTCCCACAACAGTCTCTCTCTTGATCCCCCTTTCTTTCTGTCGCACTGAGGAGCTTATCGATAATGATCCTTATGTCTCCCACAACAGTCTCTCCTATGACATGGCTTACAAAAGTATGTACTTGCTAACTTATAAAACGCTTACTATACTGTTACTGAGAATGGTTAGAGATACTCATTTTGGCTTATAGCCACTTCAAAATCCCAACTTTCATACAAAAACTTTAGACGGCATCAACTGTGCTGGATGAATATTTATCATGTGAGATCACTGTTATTAAGTGGATAACGTTGTGTCATAACAACACCTGTCACAGGGCCAGGATAGCTCGCCTGACAGTGCCTTGCCCATCACATAAAAAACTTTAATGTAAAACTTTAACATTTTGCTAACGCCGCCACCGCCGCCGACGCCAACGCCGATGCCAGGGGTAGTGCAATAGCTCTTCCTGAACTTCATTCAGGCGAGCTAAAAATTGTGTAATAACACTTTGGTGCATACATGTAATGTCATTGACAACATCCATGTCAACACTGCATTTTCTTATTGAAACAGGTTCAGTTTGAAGGCGTTAAAATCCCCTTTAAAGGGTCATATGATAAACAGAATCTGACAGGAGTGGTAATTTCATATGGAATTTATGAAACAAGCCTTCAGCAAGTTTCATAAATCCTTTCAGTTGAAATTGACCACTTTTGTCAGCTAGATCCTCTTTTTCTTAATGGTGAGAAATCAATCAAGGATTTACATGTATATGAGAGATGAATTTTCCTGCATAAAAAATTACATGCTTTGAAAAAGGTATTTCTGAACAAACTGACCTATTCCATATTTTGTTCATATTGACTTTAAATTTACTTTTATACTACATGTATATACTTACTGTTTCCTACGTAGGAAACATGAGTGGAATAACAAGAGATTATCCTTGTTTGTTTTTACTGGGTCACTAAAATTTAAAACAGGCTGAAACGATGCCATAATTGTGACTTATTGTAAAAAGAGAATGAGCCTGAGATGAAATCAGTTACAATGGGGTTTCTTCCATAAAGAAACATAATTATGAAGATTACAGGAAAATATTTAATGAAGCAGAAAAACTGCTTTAAAGTAATGTTATACTACCTGAAGTAAAGACTGTTGTAAATGCAGGAAGTTGATATACTGTTGCTGGAGCAATAACTGGTAGTTAGCTGGTAACACATGGAATGATGACATTGCAGCTGATGCTGGGTTCCCCTCTCCTGTTGCTACAGGCGTTCCCGCCACTGGCACTGTTGCTACTGGCGTTACAGTTTCTTGCATGACTGCTGTCTCAGTTGCAGTTGTTTCTATAGGAGAGTTACCAGAGTTATCCACTCCTGAGTCATTCTCCTCCACAGAGGAAGCTTCTGTCACAATGGCTGTTACATTTTCCTCCTCTGTATGCTGCTGCTGAAATTCTGCACCTACTATTTCTTCCTTCACGGCAAGTAACTCAGCAGATGCCATTTTGTCAGGTGTTGTTAATCATCCAAGAGGTATGTCCCTTTTCACATAGCAGTTTCATTTATGTGCTTGACCTGAAAATAGAAAAACAATAATTACAGAAATTTGTATTCAAAATGATCATAATCCCTTGAAGCACAAAAAATAACAGACAACAAAATTAATGTCTGCAAAATTTCAAAAAATATTTTGTCCAAGCTTTTCAATATCGAGAATTCAAACATAAGAAGATAACCAGTGTGGCCCCAGAGTAGGTGGCTCATTATGAGCCACCTCATCTGGATCTACACTGTTTGCAAACTCAACTATTTTTGTTTACAATGTAACATAGACATTATACAGACACTGTCAAAGGAGATAACTGGAATTATTTGCTTCCCTTCTCTTAGTGGCCCGTATACCCAAAATTAAAGGTGTTCCAGAGTACACTATCATGGGGAGCAACTCTTGTCATTTTTTTTGTTGCCTTCCTCGTCCACGAATAAGGGTCAACATTTAAAAGTAAGAATTTGCTCCTTGATATTATAAGATACTTTATATTTCCTTAAATATATACAGTCAAACCTGTATTAAGCAAGCACCCTAGGGATAATCAAAAAGTGCTTGCTTAAGACAGGTGCTTGCTTAATACAGGTACATTTCAATGTATTTGCCTGTTTTGGGAACTGAGTACATGCTTGCTTAATACAGGTTGCTTGCTTAATAGAGGTGGCCACTAAGACAGGTTTGACTGTACTATTTTTCTCCCATAGAATATTCAATTTACTTTGAATACAAGAAAATTTATATGCCTCAGATGAATCAAATTTATAAAAATAATTTTGTGTGTGTGGATACTGAAAACCTAGAATATTTTAAGAAAAGCACCCGGAAGGGATGGACTATCTGTATCACATGCATGATAGCCCAAATACAAACCAACATACAAACTTTCTGAACAATATTGTCATACAGAAGCTGTCAATATAAAGAGAACATCCTGTTATAAAGACTTATAAATATACCCATATATATCTGTGTCCAAGGACTTTCAAGGGTATTGGGTTTAGGTTTTTCAAGGAAATCTGTTGACAGTCAGTGAATATTGAAGCGTTGAAATGGTAGGATATGTCAGTGTTAGATTTCCTATTTGAAATAACTTTTTCATCACATGACAATGCATTTAAGCATATTACATACATAGCACCATTATATAACAAGAGCTGTTACTGAATAGACAACTTTCCTGAATTCACACTTGCCCATCATGTAAATATGCCCATGACCTTGACCTTATAATTAGGTCACAGTTACTGGTAAAAGAGAACTAATCTCAATAATCATGCCGACAGAGTATACATTAATTAAGTAACCTTCATTCATGGGTTTGGAAAATATAAGCTCTTAAAAAACCTTAAATTAACACATTACTATGACAACTGTAACTGAAGGACCATGACCTCAAGGTCAAAGGTAGAAAAAAGGAATTGTACTGAGTAAAACTTATACAATCATACCATTTTCATCTTAATCTGAAAGCTCATGTTAATAGGACCTCTAACAAACATGAAAATTCTACTTCTGTGACCTTGACCCTCAGGTCATTTAGCAGTACTATTGCAGAAGCACTTAGTCAAAGTGCCACTAATTCCAACATCTTTTTATGTAAATATTAGAAATATATCACTTTTACCATTAAAACACTCTAAAACGCTTTTGAAACCTTCACATGAAATTTCTACTTCCATGACCTTGACCTATGGGTCTGTTAGTAGAAGTAGTGCCTATAACCCCAGAATGTATCTTTTATGTAAATATTAAAATATAACACTTTTTACCATTAAAACACCAATTATTTGAAGCTCAAGGCTATAGACAATAACTTTCCCTGCCACGTTTGTATCATTCACGGACTGGTAGATATCGGGCCGCTCTATTAATAATCCTTGTTCACTTGTCCGTGGCCTATAATCCTGTCACTTTATTAGTTTAACACAATTATATGCTAGTTATTTATGTACTAACACAGTTACAAAGTCACATCAATTCTATTACCGCCACACCACTAAATATTTGGGCACCTATGTCAATTGCCGATATTTTTCAACCATATACACAAAGGGGAACAACTTTTGTGACCTCCTATTTGCTTTCTGGATGGCAAAGCCCTTCCAAATGGGGGTCAACATTTACTCTTAATGTCTTTCCATTAAGAGTTGACCCCCATTTGGAAGGGAGACAACAAGACCTGAAACCTGGACAGGCTAGCTCCCCTGACAGCACCTAGCACATCACATAAAAAACTTTAACGTAAAACTTTATCATTTTGCTGACGCCACCAACGCCGACGCCAACGCCGGGGGAAGTACAATAGCTCTTCCTGAACTTTGTTCAGGCGAGCTAAAAATGAAAATGGCAGAGTTGCTGCTCCTGAAAGTGTATCCATTCACCTTGACTTACAATTTAAACAACTGCAGTTAGGAGCAGTCTGATCAAGGTCTTCACTGCTTGCTCAAGCATATGTCTGTCCCAATACCTGAATACTAAAGGTTAATATGACAGATTAGTCATACAATTAAGCGAGGTCATGCAAAAAGGCAGCTTAGAGCATCAGTGAACAGCTTGACTCAGCTCAGTCTGTTCATCAATCTGGTCTATCCGGAGCCTTTATTTTGCCCCTGAAGAATCCTCGTGGTGCCCTACCAGATAACTGCAAAATCTTGACCAGTCTGAAATGATTTGGACTATAGCCTGCACCTTTTGCCATAAGCCACTTTTTTGTAAATTGCAACATTATTTAAATTAAGTGGTCACAGTGTAACTTTTACGCTTAATTTACACAATAACCCCAACAATCTAACTATGTCAAGACCACAGTGTTTAAAACAAACACAAATTACAGATAAATATATAAATTGAAAAAAAAAATCCGGAATCCTATATATACCTTGGGGTTTTTTCCATCCGAAATCATTTAATATTTCTTTTTTATTATCTTTTCGGTAACCTGTTAAGTTGCCAACGTTTCAGGAAAGTGAGTTTATCAAAACCATCAGCCTCTAATAACTAATGTCTTTAGTTGCTTCCTATACCTTATTAATGATATTCATAAGCAAAAATAACTAATATAGTGTTTATACATTTTATTTTATTTATTTTACAGATTAAAATAAAGTTCTTAAAGTGCCAAAAAAAGCAGACAACAAAATTTTAAGTCTGCAAATTCAAACACTGTTTCGTCTACAGAATTCAAAGACTAGTTATAAAGGCTACCTCATCTGGTTCTATGCTGATTTGCAAATTCAACTATTCATTTTTGGTATCTTAACTCTTTAAGCGCCAAAAGGCAGATAACAAAATTTACATCTGCAAAATTTAAAAAAATAAAGCCTTGATTGCCCAAGATATTTCATATTGAGAACTCAAAAACTAAAGGGCAAACAGTGTAAATCTACATGAAGCGGCTCATGATGAGCCCCCTCATCAGGATCTTTGCTGTTTGCAAATTAAAATATTTTCATTTTGGCACTTAAAGTCTTAAAGCGACAAAAAAAGCAATTACATACTCTCCTAAATAAGAAAGTTAAATATCCTACCAGCACTTTCATTTTACATTTACATTAACCGCTAACCATTAACTGTGTCCGAATTATTTTCACCTCAGTGATTTTTATCCATATGGACGTTAATTACAACCAATCACTGTCATCGGAATGTTCTGTCCTACAGATTTATTTTATTGTCCACAAAACTATTAACAAAACTAATTATTATTGTCAGTTAATGTTTTTTCATAAATAGAGCTATATTAAACAATGCGACACCGTATGTGGCCTGATCAGAAATGCAAACCTAGAGGGAAGTTTCACAGCGTGCAGCGACCGTGACGGACTCAAGTCAATGTTTGGGGTTCTATTTCTACCATGCCTGGCTTATCAGATTATGAAATAGGATACCGTTTGTTTAGCCAGGCGAACAATCTTTTTCTTATCCAAGTAGCTCATAATAATGCTATAAATTCGGACAGCTGAAACAATTACTGTTAATAATTTTTTTTTTTTTTTTTTTTCAAAAAAAGTTGATTTTCTATCCGAGGATGTGCTGAAAATTACTGCCCAGTTGGCAAACAATGGAGACCAAGACAAGACTGCTCCTCAGTCTGATCAGGGGCTGCGCTGTTTGCCCAAGCATGTCTGTCCCAGGGGTTAGGGTCACTACTGTAAATGGTACCCTTGAGAAAAGAATAGGCGTATATAACAGAATATTTCAACCATAACAATCCACCAAAAAAAATTTAGTCAGCGGTTTCATGAGAAATAAGAGCCTATGAGGTAAAATCAGACAAAGACTCTGTTCACTCAAACATTTTGATCAGCCCTCAAGTTTCATTTGACAGATTCTGGCACAGGCCAGTCTGTTTCATGCCATGATGTACCATTTCTAACAAGCCATAATACACTGGTCTGAAAGTGTGTTTGTTTGATTTTTTGTTGTTGTTTAAAACTCTTTAAGCCCCAGTGACGCATTTAGCGAAATTTGCAAACAGCGTAGATCCTGATGAGGCGGCTCATAATGAGCCGCCTCATCTAGATCTACACTGTTTGCCCTCTAGTCTCTGAATTCTCAATATAAAAAGTCCTGGACAAGACATTTTTTTAGTTTTTGCAGACGTAAATTTTGTCGTCTGCTTTTGGCAGTGAAAGAGTTAGATTTGCCAGTCTTGCTCATGCACATCAAAAGGGGCATAATTCAGTCATATTTTTTAAAGAATATGCATGGCTATAATAGAAGTCAAAAGAGTTAATATTACCTCGTCCCATTATAATCATGCTAGAAACAATTTTGTATTTATTTTCTACAAAGGAGAGATAACTGTTAAAGTTTAACTCTGGCTGGAAATTAAAACATTTAATTGCCATTCCATTGTGAAATTTCAAAATCCTAGACCCATCTGTTCTGCACTACAAACAGGGGAAATAAGTCTGCAATTAATGCAAAAGTACCTCACTTTACCAGAATATTTAACATAATTATCAATACATCATTGTATTATCAGCTTCCCTAGTGAAGTGGTTCAGAAGTTGGAAAAATGTCAAAGTTGAAAAAGGGCTATAACTCAACACATACTTTTTGCTGTGTAGGGCAAAATATTATTGATTTATTAAAGTGTACACCTCTACCTGCACTTTATTTTCAACAAAAAAGAGATAACTCTGAAAGTCTGATATTTTTCAAAGACAACCATATTGCAATTTCAAAGTGTGCCTTAAACACAGCACATTGGATGTGAACTGTTGAATATAGGCTAAGGTCTGACATGGTTCACTGCAATGTATCATACTGCTAGAAATATCAGACAAAATCACTGGACCAAGAAGTATGTGCCACAGTGACCTGCATAAAATTGAATAGCATCAACTAGACTAGCCACTAGTCTAATAATGAAAAGGTTTTCTGTTTGGAGAAAATGAATTTAAAAGTTTTGCTTCATTTGGCCTGCAAGCGTATAAAACTTTAATCTGCTCTTTTTACCAAAAGAAGTTGACCAATTATACGGTGTAGACTAGCTGTATGAACTGAGGATAGACATAATGAAATTGCAAAACGAATGACTGATATAACTTCTTCATCTAGTGCAGAGCTCTAGATAAGAGGGAGTATTTGATGATAAATAAGGATGTTTTTCTTATTTCTCATCGAAACCATATGTTGTGATCCCTCATCTGAACCGTCTCGTCATTGAGACGGTTCAGATGAGGGATCACAACATATGTTTTTATGCAGAAGTAACAAAAATTATCCCTAATTATCACCAAATACTCCCTCTTATCTAGAGCTCTGTAGTGGCTAGGCTAAGTGTCAATGATGCAAATACACCAATTTCCAATTTTCACTTCTGAGAAAAACTCTCATCACTAAAATGGAGCATTTTTGCATGTTATGCAAATGCAATAGTCACAGTCAATGAATTTCAATAAGAAATATGTTTATCTAATATCTAGCAGCCACAAGTAACTTCAAGACTCAATCTGCAAAGAAAGGCATCAAAGAAAATGCACAACAATCTTAAATGACATATTTTAATGAGAAAAAATGCAACAGTATTCAGCATAGTAAGTGTACTTTGGGTTTTCATGGTTTGCTGAAATAACTGCTTTAAAAACTAGAGAAAGTATACCCCCAACCAGTGCCAGGCCTACTGAAGTAAACTTAATTGCGTATCAAGAGGTTCCATCAAAGCATATATAGCCTTAATGTAAAACTTTAACACAAACGTATAAAGTCAGTGATCCTGACCTTATGTCAGCGGCATCATCCTGATGAATTCCCAGGCAAAATAGTGACCATGGTTGACCAGGGCCATCATGGTTTTGACAGTCTACCAAGTTTTTTCATATAAGTCAATCAACATGAAAAACAATGTCTGTAGTATGGTTGTTGTCCATCGTCAACAAGAGGTTCACATTACTACTATGATTGACCATGGTTGATGGTCAATCACAGGGTTTAAACAAAGGCCTGAATCAGAACTAGTCCAGAGGACCTGTCAAAATTGGGCTGAGTTGGTCCTGCCAGCTCGACTTGTGGTCTTCAGTATTCCCCTTTCACATCGCAAAGAAAAAAAAACAGGTTTTAAGAGCCATTTTAAAGAGTTGTGTAAACTCAACTGGTCCAGCATCCCGGACCAATGGATTAGTGCTTATTTTAACCCCTGAATCACTATCAAATCTCCAATTAACCATGGTTGACAATGGTTGTCCATCCATACTAGACAAGATGGTTACAATTACTACTGTGGTTGACCATGTTAATCATGGTCATCATGACCAAGGTTGACCATGGTCATAATTGTCATAAATTTCAAGCTTACCATGGCTTAACATGGTTGACCATAGACCATGGGGGCGATGGCCAACACAACTTCATGGTCTACAGCACCATGGTGGACCATGGTCAAAATTAGCTCTGCTTAACAGTGGGTAACTTTACCCCTTCGAAATGATGACTGGTTGACCATGGATAACCATGGTTAACCACATCTCAGACTATGGTCATTATTTCCAATCATAGTGTAACCATGAATGAACCATGGTTGGCAATGGTAATCATTTTGGACCTTGATAAGTCACCAATGTTAACCATGCTTTCATGCTTTTTTATATATAACCATGGTTAACCATGATTTTTATATAAACATGTTTGACTATACATTGGACCTGATAGTCATGATTGCCAATCCATGGTTGACCATGGACTGACTATGCTTTTTACTATGGTCAGAGTTACCAACCATTGTTGACCATGCTTTTGACTATAGTCAAAATTACCAACCATGGTTGACCATAGATTGACTACGCTTTTGTCCATGGTCAAAATTGTCAACCATGGTTTGTTGACCATTGTTTGAAAAGTAAACCAAGCTCAAGTCAGGTTGTATGGTCATTTCATGACTGGCATGAACCAGAAAGTATACCTAGTCACATACCAAATAGCTCCATCAAAGCATATTAGAAATATAAGCAAAGAAAACACTGCTCAAAACATTTGAAGGAATGCCAAATATTATTCCGTAGACGACAGTGCAACGTATTCCCACTTTGAGGGCAATTTACTTTTGTTCGACAAAGACAATTTTTTTCCAATTTTTGCCAGTTTTCTTAAAGAGGGTCGAGGTTACTGACAGCACAAGTTTTGATCCAATATTTGCCCTGCTCATGCCCATGGACTGTTTTTTGTACAAATGAAATTTTGGTAAAAAATTGCATTATTTCAGAACAGGGGAATAGCATGAAATTTACAACCAAAGTCAACACAATCAGTTTGCCTATGAAGCTGAATGTCTTACAAGGTGACCTGTTTGAAAGGATCACTTTGAACTCAAGTTTACGAGATTTTATAGACTTCCAGAAAAATGCCTCATTTTCAGAAAAATCGAAAACTGCAAAATCTGTTCCATGTAAATGATCTGGGTATCAGTTGTATTGAAATTTTTGTTGTCTAAAACTGTGATTATTCTTGCAACCCCTGCAAAGGAATAGTGAATTCTTGGCCTTTAGCGATCGAATTTATGGGCCGTGGAACTGGGTATGTGTTGTAGTAGTGTCTATGGGAAAATATCAGCTGTTCCTTTAAATATTTTGAGCAGTGTATAAACTTCTTGCAAATGTTAACGGATGGACAAATGGATGGATGAACAAATGGGTGGAAGGATGAAAACAATATACAGGTACTCCTTTATGTTGAGGGTATAATAATTTTCTAAGGTGTACGAGAACACGCATTTTTGCCATGTTAACAAAGGGAGACAACTTCTGTGATTTCCTGTTTACTTCCCTGTGACACTAAACCCTTCCAAAAAGGGATCTACTCTTAAAAGGAAAGAATTTGTTCCATAGGAGCAAATTTTTCCCCTTAAGAGTTGACCCGATGGAGAAGGGAGACATAAATGAAAATGGAGCAATTTTTTTCCCTTAAGAGTTGATCCGATGGAGAAGGGAGACACAAATGAAAATGGAGCCATTTTTTCCCCTTGAGAGTTGACCGGATGGAGAAGGGAGACATAAATGAAAATGGCAGAGTTGCTTCCCCTGTAAGTGTATCCATTCGCATTAAGGTGTCCTATTATACCTAGGACAATAATGAGATCTGATTCAACATTTAAAATGTATGGGTACACTCTGTGTTTTTCCTGCCAATTTTACAAAAGGGAACAACTTCCTGTTTGCTTCCATGGTTGACGTAGCTCTTCCCTACTGCATGGGCCTACTCTTAAAGGAAAGAATTTGTTCCTGGGGGACCCCTATTAATAAGGGAGGAAAAAATAAACACGACAAGAGTTGCTTGCTGCACTGGAAGTGTAAAAATTCACCTTTTATTAATTTCTTGTTTCAATTCACCTGTACCAAAAACTCGAAGCTTATTAAATTCTCATACCTCCTTAAAGTGCCAAAAATTAAAATTGTTGAATTGGCAAACAGTGTAGATTCAGATGAGGTGGCTCATAATGAGCCATCTCACCTGAATCTACACCGTTTGCCCTCTAGTGTTCAAATTCTCACTATGATATCACTTGGACGAAACATTTTTTGAAATTCTGCAGACGTAAATTTTGTCGTCTGCTTTTTGGCGCATTAAGGGTTATTTATTTGTCATAAATCTAAATCTTCAATATCAATAATATGCGCATAATTTTTTACATTCAAAACTTGCATATTTGCTTCAAATCATAATTACATCTTCCTGTCAAAACGGCAGTATAATTCAGGTTTAAGTACGAACAAAATGATTATTGGTTTCGCTCTGTTGGCTGTCAATGTGTGCATAGTAATTGTGAGAGGAAGTAAAGTGGAACAACTCCGCCACGGGCATTAAGTGTAGGTATTGTACGAGTAAATAAAAGATTGACAGAATTTTTCCTGTTGCCCGGACTGAAAGCCTTTCATGTGCACTCAGCCGATGCAGAACCATTTAACTTAACCTCCCAGCTCTCGCCACAATTGATTCACATGAACAATTCATGCCTGTGCGAGACTTTCACCCTTGACACTGGTTTTTGTTCAAAATCTTTGGCAGAAAACTGCGGAACATTCGTCTAACAAAAATGTTAATTTTCACGGGACATGGTATTTACACAGCGATCAGCTTGAACTACTGGGAACAAAATGTAATTGTGTTCAAAGTATTAATAATTACAGCCTCTAATCTTTTGACGGATTATTTCTATAGAAAATCATTATGGTAGTTTGCACGGCTGACTGGCTGTTTTGTGGCAGAACTCCGCAGCCAAGCAGCAATAATATGTTTTTGCTGGTGATTCATGACCTGTGCACGAAAATATGTAGGGAACTGTGTGCATAGGCACACCAATCAAAGAGGAAATAATAAAAGATGAAATCTAAGCATTTTTTCTATTTTTCCATAAATTTCATTTAATTGCATCACAGGAAAAAAACAACACCGACAGAAATAACGAAGCATCAGTGAACACCATGACCAGTATGCTTCTGATGAGTTGGGTTTACATTACAGCAGTTTAAAGTCAAGAAACTGATTACCTTTTTATGTTTGAATGTAAACAGATCCAGTCCTCCCCAGTCAAGATATGATCAATACTATTCTGTTTTAAAAACAATCTTTAATTTGATATTGAGCCTATAAAATATTATTGTGCTGAAAATGGACAGGTCTGACTATTATCATGGCTGCATGATCTGAGGTTGAAATCTTTCATACTGTAAATGGGCCAGGTTCCATTGCACTCTGCCTTTCATTATCACCCTCCCATCATTCTGATATGACTGAAATACTGTTAAGAAACATGTAAAACCGCAAGTCATCCATCTATGTTTTGGATCTCAAAGAACTTTCTTGGGGATTATTGTATGGACAATTCAAAGCCAACATCAGACATTAGTCAGGAACCATAAAAGTTCTTGATTTTGGGACAGATACTAGGTTTGCGCTAACAGTGCAAATGCAGATCAGACTGCTCAAAGAGCAGTCTGATCAGCATTTACACTGTTTGCCATTCCAGCTGCATCTTTTAGAGAGAAAAAAAAAATCGATCAATTAGATGGTCACGGCCATTATTTTATTGGTGGCCCTGATTTTTAGATTTTTTTACTGTAATGTTCCGGCAGGAATTATACAATAATTATCTTTTCAGAAGAATTATCCTTAAATTTGTGCATGTCTAGTCTGTGTCTAACTTAAGGGCTATTAAAGTACACCTATTATATAACATATTTAGCAACTGTTGAAAAATCCTACATTTGGCTGAAAACAAATTACTACTTTGCAATATTTGCTTTGTCTTCCTGTATGTAGGTGATGCGTAAATTGATTTTTCTGCTTTTTTGCCACCATAATAATTAAGGCAGTGAAGATTTGTACATGGCAATATCTCACACGGACACAGGTGGTCTGTCATCCTCATTATCACAGCTTCTGGTTACCACGGCAACCACATCAATAATGGACAGGTTGTCACGGCAGCACAAGTCACACTTCACACCAGGGGCACTCACACAAGCAGACGACAAATGATTAGCGAGGAAAATCAATGAGGCGAACAATATTGCGGCAGGTGAAAGGAAATAAGGAAATAGTAGATCTGTAACTGTGAATGGAAGAATTACAGTTACAGTACAAAACTATTGGCACTGGCAAACATGGCACAGATTAAAACCTGGAAAGGAATGACCTCAAAGAATTGAATGGAGGAGATAGTTTATATTCCAAGGGTTTAAGTCTGCTTTGAGAGGTCTATTGGTATTAAACTGGGCAGAGATAGATTGATTGACATGATGCTTAA
Organism: Ctena decussata; assembly: GCA_963989385.1. NCBI lineage: Eukaryota > Metazoa > Mollusca > Bivalvia > Lucinida > Lucinidae > Ctena > Ctena decussata. The sequence goes on along the minus strand of OZ022510.1, from coordinate 66,796,775 downwards.
CATCCACGGTAAACAACTATGGTCATGTTGGGACGGCCAGTTACCCTAAACACACTATTCCTGGGCAGGCTTAGACCTCCTAAGCGGTTAACCAGTAAAGTGCACATAGTTTCGCCAGTAACTGACAACTGCCCCTCTTTAACCAGCAGAAGGAGAAATGAAAGTATGTGGCCAGACCGGGATTCGAACCCAGGACCTCTGACTTATGAGTCAGGTGCCCTACCGATTGCACTAAGCGGCCCGGCAAACTGTACAGAGAATAAATCTCATTGTTAATATTATAAGATTGATAAGGAAGGTAATCAATTACAAGTAGCCCAAAGGGCAACAATTGCTCACCTGAGAGGCATTGTAAACCTATAGGGATAATTAAGATGCTCAAGGGCAGCTAACTCCACAGTCAGTGGTCCAATCAGGCTGAAAATTAAACTCATCCAAAACATTATGTATGCCCTCATTTAATATATGCAAGTTTAAAAAGTATCCGATCAAGAGCACAATAGACAGAGCTGTCAAGGGCAGCTAACTTCGTAGTGGTTGGCCTGATCTGGCCAAAATTTGAACTTGTTTAAGATACTATGCATTTCCTCATTACCTGCAAGTTTGAAAAGGATCGGATCAGTAGAAACCAAGAAAAAGTGGCAACACTGATTTTTTGGATGCTCAGGGCAGGTACTCCATAGTCAGTGGTGGGATCTAGCTGAAATGCTAACTAATCCAAGCTTTTATGCATATCCTCATTACCTGCAAGTATGAAGAGGATCCGATGAAAAATGAAAATGTGATGACGTTGTTTTCTCCATTATAAGACTATGGGATTTTTTTCAAACGCTCAAGGGCAGCTAACTCCGTAGTCTGTGCTCAAATCCACCCGAATTTCGAACTCATCCAAGCTCTTATGTATGTCATCATTACCTGCAAGTATGATAAGGATCTAATCAAAATCCTTGATTGCAAAACCCTGAAAGTCAAACTTGCTCGAGATATTGTCATGCCCTACATTTGTGTGAATTTATTTTAAAATCCATTGAGAAATGTAGGTGCTAGAGCGATGACAAAGTTTTTCTAAAAATAGCCACAGTGACCTTGACCTTGGGCACAGCATCCTGAAAGTCTAACTTGCTTGAGATATTGTCATACCTTACATTTGTGTCAAGTTATTTCAAAATCCATGGAGAAATGAAGGTTCTAGAGTGCTGACAAAGTTTTTCTAAAAATAGCCACAGTGACCTTGACCTTGGGCGCAGCACCCTGGAAGTCAAACTTATTTGAGATATTGTCATGCCCTACATTTGTGTGAAGTTCATTTAAAATCTGCTGAGAAATGTAGGTGCTAGAGCGCTGACAAAGTTTCTCTAAAAATAGCCACAGTGACCTTGACCTTGGGCGCAGCACCCTGGAAGTCAAACTTGTTTGAGATATTGTCATGCCCTACATTTGTGTGAAGTTGATTTAAAATCTGTTGAGAAATGTAGGCAATAGAGCGATGACAAAGTTTTTCTAAAAATAGCCACAGTGACCTTGACCTTGGGTGCAGCACCCTGAAAGTAAAACTTGCTCGAGATATTGTCATGCCCTACATTTGTGTGAAGTTATTTTAAAATCTGCTGAGAAATGTAGGTGCTAGAGTGCTGACAAAGTTTTTCTGAAAATAGCCACAGTGACCTTGGCCTTGGGTGCAGCACCCTGAAAGTCGAACTTGCTCGAGATATTGTCATGCCCTACATTTGTGTGAAGTTATTTTAAAATCTGCTGAGAAATGTAGGTGCTAGAGCCCTGACAAAGTTTTTCTAAAAATAGCCACAGTGACCTTGACCTTGGGCACAGCACCCTGGAAGTCAAACTTGTTTGAGATATTGTCATGCCCTACATTTGTGTGAAGTTGATTTTAAATCTGTTGAGAAATGTAGGGGCTAGAGCGATGACCAAGTTTTTCTAAAAATAGCCACAGTGACCTTGACCTTGGGTGCAGCATCCTGAAAGTAAAACTTGCTCGAGATATTGTCATGCCCTACATTTGTGTGAAGTTATTTTAAAATCTGCTGAGAAATGTAGGTGCTAGAGCGCTGACAAAGTTTTTCTAAAAATAGCCACAGTGACCTTGACCTTGGGCGCAGCATCCTGAAAGTCGAATTTGCTCGAGATATTGTCATGCCCTACATTTGTGTGAAGTTATTTTAAAATCTGTTGAGAAATGTAGGTGCTAGAGTGCTGACAAAGGTTTTCTAAAAATAGCCACAGTGACCTTGACCTTGGGCGCAGCATCCTGAAAGTCGAACTTGCTCGAGATATTGTCATGCCCTACATTTGTGTGATGTTATTTCAAAATCCGTTGAGAAATGTAGGCAATAGAGCGATGACAAAGTTTTTCTCAAAATATGTGATGACGTTGTTTTCTCCATTATAACACTATGGGATTTTTTTCAAACGCTCAAGGGCAGCTAACTCCTTAGTCTGTGCTCAAATCTGGCCAAAATTCGAACTCATCCAAGCTCTTATGTATGTCATCATTACCTGCAAGTATAATAAGGATCTAAGCAAAAACAGTTGAGAAAACGTGATGACGCCATTTTCCCCATTATAACCCTATGGGATTTTTTTCAAACGCTCAAGGGCAGCTAACTCCGTAGTCTGTGCTCGAATCCGGCCAAATTTCCAACTCATCCAAGCTCTTGTGTATGTCATCATTACCTGCAAGTATGATAAGGATCTAATCAAAAACAGTCGAGAAAACGTGATGACGCCATTTTCCCCATTATAACCCTATGGGGGCTATCTGTTGCCATGGAAACCAGAGTTCTTAGCTGATCGACACCAAAACCTAATGCAGCCTTTCCTCCACCCAAATGATGCTTCAGATAAAATTTGATTGCGATCGGCCCACTGGTCTCTGAGATATTTATGTTTGAAAGTGTTGACGCACGGACCCACAGACCCACGCACCCACGGACGGACGACGGCTCGACTCCCATCCTATAAGCTCACCTCTGAGCCTTTGGCTCAGGTGAGCTAAAAATAATACGCAAATTTAGCAACCAAATTTATTTTAATAATCAATAGTTACTAATTTAAGAAACAAGGAGGGTAAGTGGTTAAGAAAAAGGACTCTTCTCTCCAAGATAACTGGAGAGTGGGCAGACAGACTTGGTGCCAGGAGTGTAATATGGATTCGTTCAACTGAGCCTCCCGGAGGACACTCTGTTCTGCAAAATACCAATAGCCGTTTAGAGCCTGAATTTTTTTTTTATGCAAGTACATTTGTTCAATTCTAAACTTTTACCAACCCATACATCTTTTGACCTGTCAATGACTGACATTACTGCAACCAATTACTTTCAATCAGTGCTTCAAGCAGGTTTTAATAAATATAAATAAATGATTGCTATTACGATTATTGATGAAACATAATATTTTTATCTCTTTCTTTTTGTACTCAGAAAATCAAAGTTATTTTATTCCTTAAGTCATTCAAGGTTTGGTCTTCACCACTTATGCCAAAGTTTCAAACAAAGTACTGTAATGTGCCTAAATTTTAGGACACCTAAAAATATTTAATTTTCCATTTGGGACAAATGGAAAATTAATTATTTTAAGGTGTCCCAATACTTATGCACATTACGGTATGTTATGACCACTCATTTTTTGTCTCCCTTCTCAATGGGAATCAACTCTTCAAGGAAAGAATTTGCTCTTCTTGGAGCAAATTCTTTCTGAATTTGCTCTTCTGGGAGCAAATTCTTTTTTTATGAGTAGTCCCTGTCCGGAAGGGCTTTGTCACCTTAAGAAGCAAGCAGGAAACCCATGCCAGAACATATAATTTAGAGTTATTATTTACTTGTAAATTAAACTGATCCTTTCATGTCATGATACGGGCAACATCAACCCAATTTCTAAGAGTGAGTGAGTGAGTGAACTCGGGTTTAATGTCCTACCAACAACGAGGTCATATGGAGACCGGACCTTGGTTTAAAGTCTCATCCGAAAGACCGGAGAAGCGGGGGATCGATCTTGCGACCCCTGGATTGGTAGTCCGGAGTGTTATCCACTACGCTACAGCCGCTCCTCAATTTTTAAGAATAATCTTTTATGTATAAAAGTCAATGTCAGTCTATGATTTGACTGGCACTGACTACATCATTCTATCAACAAATAATACAAGAATTCCGTGGAATGCGGTGTCTCGCCTGTCAGCGCTTTGAAAACTGACCTAAACGCAAAAACTCAACAAAAGTTTACACTGCCAATGCCGCCGCCGCCGCCGACACGGCAGCGCAATACATATATCTTGCTTCTGCTTCGCAGGCGAGACAACTAGATCGATTCTGATCATTTGTCCAGTTAGCATGAAAAGTAGAAAAAATCAGTAATTTTTTTTTTAAATGAGCAGCACCAACTGCATGAAAAAGTGTTCTTAAATGAATCGATCACAGCTGACCCAGCTTAACATGACTGCCACTGATTGGATCTGTTTACAATCAACTGCACTGCAGCCCTGGTAGCTCTGTGCTGCTGACCTAGCAGCACAGTATCTCGCTCAACCTTTTAGAATCCCGCTCAAAGAGCAGTTTCAACCAAGGAGCAGCTGTCGTGTAGTGGATAATGTGCAAGACTACCAATGCAGGGGTCGCAGGTTTGATTTCCCAAATCTCTGGTCTTTCGGATGAGACTTTAAGCCAAGGTCCCGTCTCCCTATGACCAATGGTTTAAATATGGTTTTATGGGACCTTTAAACCACAACAACAAGACACTGATTGCACACAGCCAGTTTTCATTATCACCCTTCCATTGGCTTGATATGACTGAAGTACTGTTGTAAGGGCCGCAAACTCATATGTCATCCCTCCAGCCATTTAAATTTTGAAATACCTGTAAGTGCAGCATTCAGTTGTGAGTCAGTCCAGTTAATGAGATCTTATTAGTTCAGAACAAACTATTCATGGATTAAATTCCGAGTCACTGGAGCGTGAAATTGCATGAATAGTAAATGCCAAGTCTGACTGGCAATTATTGACCAAATTCAGTCATGCTCAGTCAACTCTGAAATAAGCTTTTGTTTGCTTTGCATAAGAAGAATTTGTAGTGTTCTCCCAAATAATGGGGCAGTAACTGAACATGTGCAAACAATGTAGACCTCAATCAGACTGCTCTTGAATGGCACTCAGGTCATGCTTAGCTGACTTTGAAATAAATATTTGTTTGCTTTTTCGTCTATCTGAAAAGTATTAAGGTGAAGAGGTAGGCTTTTAAGGTAAGCAGCTTACAATGCCATTTTCATTCTAACCCCCTCCTCCCCACCCATCCCCCTCTTTTCCTAAGCATCAACTCTTAAAAGAAAGAATTGGGTCCTAGAGGAGCAAATTCTTTCTTTAAAGAGTAGATCTCACTTTAAAAGGACTACATCATTCTGGGAAATTGAGGAAAAAAATATGGAAATGCACACATACACAATATGAACACAATATATAAGGACAGAGCGTATAGAGAAGGCTGCTCCTTTGCCAAAGTTCTGCAATACATCCCCTGACAAAACATTGACTTTTCCAACTTCAAAGATTGAAGAGTCCATATCAGAAATGGCATTCACATGAACTGGGTGATCAATGGAAACAGAGGTATTTCCCTTGTATTGCAGTGAGCGTCTGTCAGGCAAATTCGGACACAGGTCTGCCTTAAATACCTATAAGTCTGATTCCAAACTTTTGCTGGTATAAAGTTAATTGTGAAAATCATGTGTTGGGGGAAAACATAGTGGTTTGTTAAGTCTTGTACCATGCCTTCTATTTGCACCAGAGAGTCTGGAGTACTCACAGTGTTCTATTAAATATAGTATCATGCCGTCTATCTGCATGTAGGGTACCCTATATAGTACTTGTATAGTAGCACCACAGTGCTTTGTAAAGTCTGGTACCCAAGTATCTTCTAGCTCCACCAAACTACTTCATATACTTTGTCAGCATAACTTTGTAAAGTTAGATAACCCACCTGCTATTTGCATCAGCATGCTTTGCAAAGTGCTTCTATTTGCCACAGCGAGTTTTGCAAAGCCTTCTGTTTGCAAAAGCTCTGTACAGTATGGTACCACATTTTCTATTTGCACCTGAGTTCTATGGAAAGTCTGGTTCCATGCTTTCGATTGCATAGTATAGTATCATGTACCATGCCTTCTACTTGCACCAGAGCACTCTGAACATGGAATTGAATGACTTGAGAATATTTGTTTGTTGCTATGGTAACAGATCTATGGCATCATCTCACTTATGATTTGAGAGGAGTATGGCATACAGTGTATGCCTGTGGCTCCTCTTGAATTATAAGTGAAGTGCTACCTGAAATTCTTACAATGGAATTGAATTCCATAATTCATTCTCAAATAATTTAACTCTGTTTTTGGTATTCTGATTTGTATTTGTACCAGAGTTCTTTGCCAGTTATGGTACCAAATCTTCTTTCTGTACCACAGTACTTTGTAAAGTCTAGAACCCCGCCTTCTATTTGCACCAGAGTGCTTAAGACAGTCTGGTACCCTGCCTTGTATTTGCACCAAAGTGGTTTTATATAGTATGGTATTCTATTTGCACAAGAGTGCTTTAGATATCATGCCTTCTATCTGCACCAGAGTGCTTAAGATAGTCTGGTACCCTGCCTTCTATTTCCACTGGAGTCCTTTAGGTAGTCTGATACCCTGCCTGCTACTTGCACCAGAGTTCTGTAGATAATCTGGTACCCTGCCTTCTATTTGCACCAAAATGCTTTAGTCTGGTACCCTGCCTTCTATTTGCACCAGAGTGCTGTAGATAGTCTGATACCCTGCCTTCTATTTGCACCAGAGTGGTACCCTGCCTTCTATCTGCACCAGAGTGCTTTAGATAGTCCGATACCCTGCCTTCTATCTGCACCAGAGTGCTTTAGATAGTTTGATACCCTGCCTTCTATTTACACCAGAGTGCTTTAGATAGTCCGGTACCCCGCCTTCTATCTGCACCAAAGTGCTTTAGACAGTCTGATACCCTGCCTTCTATTTACACCAGAGTGCTTTAGATAGTCTGGTTGGTTGGTTGGTTGGTTGATTTGATGCTTAACGTCCACGGTAAACAACTAAGGTCATGTCGGGACGGTCAGTTAACCTAACCACACTATTCCTGGGCAGGCTTAGACCTCCTAAGCGGTTAACCAGTACTAAGTGCACATACTTTCGCCAGTAACTGACAACTGCCCTTCTTGAATCAGCGGAAGGAGAAACGAAAGTATGTGGCCAGACCGGGATTCGAACCCAGGACCTCTGACTTACGAGTCAGGTGCCCTACCGATTGCGCTACCCGGCCCGGCTAGATAGTCTGGTACCATGCCTTCTATTTGCACTAGAGTGCTTTAGATAGTCTTGTACCCTGCCTTCTATTTGCACCAGAGTGCTTTAGATAGTCTGGTACCCTGCCTTCTATTTGCACCAGAGTGCTTTAGATAGTCTGGTATCCTGCCTTCTATTTGCACCAGAGTGTAGATAGCCAGCCTTCTTTTTCCACCAGAGTTCATCTGGATCTACCCTGTTTGCAACTTCAACTATTCTGGACCTTTAAGGTTATTTTTTACTCTTCAATTCAATGCTTAATGCTAGACAAAAGAAAAGATAAACTACCTGGTTATATGACTATGGTAATTGAGCCTTTGCATTACAAAAAATAACATCAAATATGCTACCTGCAGATTTTATGCTTGAAAGCTCAAAATGAAATTTAAATGTCACAAAATGAAACAGAAACATGCATAAAATATTGTTTAACAGAAAATTATAAATTCTACCTGTACCTGTATAAAATAGACGTTATTGAATCGTGTCACAAACTGTCACGGTTATACATGAGCTCACCTGACTGAGAAATACACCGTTATCAGTTTCTAGCTCGCAGAGAGGTCACATTGCCGTGACACTATGCATGATTAGACAAAAACTGTGTCACAGGAAAAATTGTATTTCTTCATAAGGTAACTGTGAACACTATGTTTTTTTCAGCCATGTTTACAAAGGGAAACAAAATAGTGACTTCATGTTCATTTCCCTTGATGACAAAGCCTTCCAAAATAGGGTCAACTCTTAAGGGAAAGAATTTGCTCCGCTAGGAGCAAATTCTTTCCCTTAAGAGTTGACCTACATTGAGAAGGGAAGCAAAAATGAAAATGGCAGAGTTGCTTCCCCTGAGACAGAAGGACCCTTTTTGTATGTCCTTTCTCATTTGATCTACACACCTACATTACGAGCAAAGACTGGTAAGACTTCGAAGATGCACAGGCTGATCTGGATTTCATTGATCCCAAATGCCATGCGGTGCCTTCTCTTGTGTTGTGGTTCCTTCAATATCTTGACAAAAGTTACAACATATCAATAAATATGTAACATGAATGTTAAATTAAATGTTTTAACATGAAGTGTGTCTTTATCTAGACACTTTTTAGAGGTACATCAGTTCTTCTTAGATGTTACAGCTTTATACTAATATTGTTTCATATTGTTTCTATTAATGTTAAACAACTCCCCCCCCCCCCCCCCCCCCACACACACACACACACACATCCCACCCCACCCCTACACATGGCAAACAGGGAACATTGGGAACATAAAAACATAAAAATCAACTGCAAACAGACTGATCCAGGGAATAACTGACCTCTAATTTTACACACTATCAAATTTCCCCCAGCAAGTGGGGAGGCTGGGTGGAGGGGCCAGGGGGATACTGGTAATCACATAACAGCGTGATTTGGAATAGAAACAGTTCCATCATGGACGTGGATTCAGACTTTTTTCAAAATCATATGTTCCATAAAATGTGAAAAATGCTTAAAAAAATGGAGAAACCCTGTGCAAATCATAATAATGCATTGTAGGACAGAGAAAGTGTGTTTTGTGGTAGCATGTTTGTAAAAGATTTCAAGGAAGTCCATTTCATTATTGCTATCATACTATTGTTTTAGTAGCCTACCAAAAACCACAGCATTTGGACAGATATAATGGAACTTAAACAGTCAGAGCCCTGGGCAGACAGGATTTTAGCCAACAATTACTTGTCCGAAACTGCATTACTGTCCCTAAGGGTGGTACTGAGTAAAATGATTCAACTATTAAGGGAGTTAATATTCTACAAAGGGAGGAAATTAATGTACCACAGGTATGCTTCTGAAAAGGGAGACAAATCCTACTTCTATTCTTATTCTCATCTAATTAACAGCCATCTTGCAGGGAAAACGCAGCAAGGTGCATACAATTATGTTGTCCCAATAAGTTTCTCAAGTATTAAGGATGCAGAAACTCACGATTAATAACTTGTTCATTTTATCATATTCATGAAAATCCTCTTCCTTATTTGACATGTGCTGCAGTTTACTTGTACCATGCATACAAGTTCATTAGCACTTGCACATGAAACAGAACATTGGTTGGGAATGGATTAGTTGATCTACATTCCACTGGCTAAGATTTGCTCCCATACCCAACAATGGTGCTCTTATAGGAAACAGTTTGCTCCCTTAGTGAGAGCAAATTCTTTTCCTGTAAAAGTGCCATCCGAGATCAATCATTCAATGGACTGAACTGCAGATTATCCTGACCAGTCCATTCTATTCCATTCACTCCACTCCATTCCTGAGCCCTGGTAGCTAAGTCTCAGCACTGGCCTGCTGATTGGTGGATCCCGGTTCAAGACCCACTGGCGACTGAAATCTTTCCAATCGTAAATGGGGTTCCATTGCATAAAGCCTTTCATAAACACCCTCCCATCAGTCGATATGACTGAAATACTGTTAAAAAGGACATAAATTGGCAAGTCATTCTTCCATGCTCCCACTCCATTCCACTGCTGACAACAAATTTTTCTGGAAGTCTGAAACTCCTGTAATGGGTCAGGAGTGTGAACAAATTATTGAGCCGCAACACGAGAAAACAAACACTGTGGTTGTGTGCCCAGCACAGACTAAGATCACCCTGGGCACCCGCCCAGTCTGATCAGAGACTGCGCTAAGCGCTTAAACGGCAGCTAAGGGTCTAAGCTACGTCTATGCGGACAGCGAAGTCTCTGATCAGTCTGGGCGGATGCCCAGGCTGATCTGAGTCTGCGCTGGGTGCCCAACCACTTTGTTGGTTTTGTCGTGTCGCGGCTCAATTATTAATAGTGATGGGACATCGGCTGGAAATCATAATCGATCATCGGTTGGAATCGGTTGCTGCTGTCGATGCGATTCTTCCGATTATTAATCGGTTCTTGATAAGTTTGCTTATCCATGCATGTTTCACTGTTAATCCTTGTAAAATCCATGTGTAATAGACTAAAAATAGCTGCTTCTGTAGTGTAGTAGCTTTTGTAGTTTTGCACCTTTTGGTTCTTAACCACCTCTGCTTTGTGCTAGTTGGCTTAGTAACACATTTATAATAAGTATGGTGGATGATGTGATGCATGTCCATAATAACCGAGGCCTCAGAAAGATTAGGTAAAAAAAATATGAAGAAAGAGTGGGTGGGGTGCCAGAATTATTATGTAAACAAATATTCAGAGTAAGAACTATTCATTCAGATTGTTTATCATAGCATGGAATTATTCCCAGATCGAATGTCGTGGTCATGAATTGGTTGTAAGATAACAGAGACGCCGTCACTTTTTGCTGAAAACCAGTACTTGTTTTGACGAAAGATTCTTACCCTACAAACCCAGGGCTTCCGCTAACTTACAAAATTTGGAAGTCCAGACTTCCATGGTGTCGGATTTGGACGTATTGGGAGAATTTTATGGAAGTCCGAACTTTTTAGGAATGACTTATGCACGGTTATTTTCACTCCCCCCCCCCCCTCCCCCGCCCCCACCTTTTACACATCCCTCACATACTGTAGTGAACTTTTTGTTCTACGAAGGGACGGCTGAGCATTTGCGCAGTCTAATCAGAGTCATTCCTGTTTGTTTGTGAACAATACGCAAGTCCTGAGCACTCTAAAAACTGAAGACTCGCCCAAGTTACGTCTGCTATTGCATCATATTCCCTTTCATTGCCGCCGAATGGGCCACGTCGGAAATACGGTGACTTACGGAACGTATAATGACACGCTTCCACCGAAGAACTCGGTTGTCGCTAGGTCGATGTTCATTATTTTTCATGTTAGATGCGAACAAGAAAGACCGGTCTGACTGCTTAGTTGCGCTGGCTGGTACAATTGTTAGTTATCGATGTGTGTACTGAGGTACCTTTAGCCGTCTCACGGTTGAAATGACACTGCGTACGGCACGCGTATATACTCGCAGCGGCGTCTTTGATCTTTGCATCAAAGAGAAAATGTGTGTGACCCATAAACGAGCAGGTAATTGCATATCAACGCTACCGTTAGTATTATACTAAATATATAATTGCGTACACCCTGATCAAAATGCGCTATTTCTGTGCACACTATACGGCATCATTTTCGCACTGGCTTGCAACTTGGAAATCCATGAAATGGATGTTTCAATATTCGTATTTTAATAGTACTATTAATCAAAACAATGTATATTACCAGAGGTAGACCATAACACGTCGGAAACCGCGTCTATTAATATTAACAGTGAATCTTCGCTTTGAATCGACGCTTTTCGCAGAAGAGGTTCGTATTCCTAAAAACTCCATTGACGACAGTATGGATCATGACATGACCTTCCGTTGTAAGGGCAGGCGTTAATGTGAATGTTGTTGTTCGTAAAAACTTCGGATACGGTTTGTCAATACATGCTTCAGTATTCGTGTGCTTTGGATACATTCACAAACTTTCGAAGTCGGCATACGCCTTACACATACAGGTCAGTTACATTCTCGCGATCGTTAAAATTTAAAGATGGACACCTTTCATCCAAAAGCTCGTCATCGTGATTCGATAAGTTGTTTTGCAGACTGCCGTAAGAGGTTGAATCTACGAGTGGGCGTTATTTTGATAATCGTTTTTGACAGGTAGGCGGTCCGACATGTGTGTTACCAGCTTAAGTGCTCCATACGGACAATCTCCATTGGCCCGTAGGCGGTCTTTTCGTCTGGCTGACACCTGCGCTAATCCGATTAAATATGACACATGCTAGAATTTTAAAGACAGTGGCGATATTTTATACGTCGGGACAAGATCAAACGGCCGTATGTGAGTACTGGACAGTGCAGAGACGTCTCGCATACAGCTCCTCCATTTCATGCCGATGATCGATTTTGACAAAGTTCAATCGATTATCGGAATCGGGAGCTTCCAGCACGCCGCTAATCGATACCACCTGATCATCGGTACACCACTAATTATTAATTCAGCATTATAATCAATCTTATATACCTCCATGTTTTTTCCTGCTATTTTTTACAAAGAGGAACAACTTTTGTAACTTCCTGTTTGCTTCCCTTGAAGACAAAGCCCCCTCCAATATGAGGTCTACTGTTGTGGGAAAGAGAAGCAATTTTTTTCCTTGACAAGTCAACTCCCACTGAGAACAGTGCCTATTCTAGGATTGAAAAAATATGAGGGATATTCGATAGAGAAAAGGTATCACTCACACTTGTAACTCTAAAATTTGGCTTAAAGTAAATAAAAACAACTGAACCTAGTATTTTAGCTATAATTTTAGTATCAATGAGTACACACAATGCTTTTAGATATCATTTAAATCTATTTTTATGAATAAAACAAAGAAAATAATTCCCCCTTCTGCTAAGAATTAGGGGGGAATTGTCAGAAATGTGGGTGAATCTCCCCATCCCCCTCTCTAGAATAGACACTGTGAGAAGGGAGGAGATGAAAGAGTTACTTCCCTTGAACAAACCCATTCACAGAAAACCTAATTGCTGAGCCTATTTGTTCCAGGTAAAATGACTGTTTCATTTAAACACATTTAAGTCTGCACCAAAACATATGTTGTAAATGGCATGATTCTATTAAGCCACAACTGTGGTGTCACATTATAATCATCTAAGATGAGATACCATAACATATTACATTTTTATGTCGAAAAATAGTGAAAAAAGAAAAATTTCTACAAATTACCTTACTAAAAGCCAAGATTCTTCTTCTATAAATTTCTATATGAAAAAGCATCAAAACTAACCACTAAATCACTTTTCTAACCTCTTAGCCTGAAGACATGCAGGTTCTGTAATTCCATTTCAGAAAATCCATTCTTAGACTAAGTGAAGCGTTCACTGGCAGAACATTTCAAGCTTCAGTGAGAATGTATCCTGGTTACCGTGGCAACGGTTTCTCATCTGACAGAATCACTAACTAGAATGCACTCAACTATAATAACTTACATGGTGGAATGATTATGTCTGCTTTGTAGTGCTTGCAGAAATAAATCTGGTATAGGAAGCAGATGTGCCTGCAATTATAATGAGGGGATGCCTGAATTGTTTTACGGCCTATCAATATTATTTTAGTCACTTAGAGTTGATTATTGTGAAGTATCGAGATTGACAGGTACTGTGGCACAACCCAGAACCTTCCCATAAAATGCCATAGTTGAGCTAAATAAGGCAAAAATGTGTCTAACACTTGAGCCATGACACGACAAAACCAACAAAGTGATGTGGGCGCTCAGCAAAGACTCAGATCAGCCTGGGCATCTGCCCAGTCTGATCAGAGTCTTTGCTTGCCCTTATAGGGTAGCTAAGGGTCTAAGCTAGCTCCATGCAGCCAGCAATGACTCTGATCAGACTGGGCGAATGCGTAGGCTGATCTGAGTCTTCAATTGCACACATGCCACTTTGTTGGTTTGTCTTGTCGCGGCTCATCTGCAAACAGCAAAGACTCAAACCAGTCTGTGAAACTGTGGAGTCTAACTAGAGTCTTCTGTTCGGGCAACTAGATTCCTTACGATCTTTACATGGTGTGTGTGATAGAAAAGGCTCTGATCTGACTGCACATATTGATCCAACTTTTGCGGTTAAAAATTCAGGGGTTGCTCAGAGAAACTGATCTAGCAGAGCAGGTGAAAGTGAGTTCCTAATTTTAATGAAGCATGAAATGTAGGTCATGGTACTATGGGTCAGTGCATTCAGCTGTATCATGAGCTAGTGTATCACAAATGGTTTCTATTAAGTTGAATTTTTCTAAGCTCAGTGAACTGTGTTCAGATACAGTTCACTGCCATCAGCTGCTTTTCCCCCACGTGCTGTCATGAATCATGGCTATGAGAAACTTACACACAAGGGATTTAACTCAATTTTCTAAATTCAGTGAATTATTCAGCACTAGGATAGAGACCAACAATATCAAGAAGACAATAAACTTGACTCACCAAAGTCCTGACTTCACTTGCCCTGCTATTATTCACTTAAATCTGAAAATACAAAAATGCCAAGTTCAGTGTGATAGCAACGTTAGAAAACCACTTTTTGTCTATAGCTAGTAATCTGTACCTGGCATGATCCATCACCATCTGTTCCTTTGCCATCTGGTCAACCAAATAAGCTGTCTCATCTAATTTTGAGGTTGACATTATTTGCTACTCTATTATTCTGTACCATGCATTCTGCACATAAGTTGTTATACTTCTATTCTGTACATGGTTTTCTTCATTTTTACCGTAGTATTCTGTACCTGGTATTCTGCACATTATTTTCACCCTAGTATTCTGTACCTGGCATTCTGCACATTATTTTTACCCTAGTATTCTGTACCTGGCATTCAGCACATTATTTTTACTCTAGTATTCTGCACATTATTTGTATCCTAGTATTCTGCACATTATTTATACCCTAGTATTCTGCACATTATTTTTACCTTAGTATTCTGTACCTGGCATTCTGCATATTATTTTTACCCTGGTATTCTGCACATTATTTATACCCTAGTTTCTGTCCCTGGCATTCAGCACATTATTTATACCCTAGTAGTCTGTACCTTGCATTCTGCACATTATTTTTACCCTAGTATTCTGCACATTATTTATACCCAAGTATTCTGTACCTGACATTCTGCACATTATTTTTACATAGTTTTCTGCACATTATTTATACCCAAGTATTCTGTATCTGGCATTCTGCACATTATTTATACCCTAGTACCCACATTATTTTTACGTATAAATAATGTGCAGAAAGCCAGGTACCATAGTATTCTGTACCTGGCATTCTGCACATTATTTATACCCTAGTATTCTGTACATGGCATTATGCACATTATTATTACCCTAGTATTCCGCACATTATCTATACCCTAGTTTCTGTACCTGCCATTCTGCACATTATTTATACCATAGTCTTCTGAACCTGGCATTCTGCACATTATTATACCCTATTATTTTGCACATTATTTACCCCTAGTATTCTGTACCTTTCATTCTGCACATTATTTTACCCTTATATTCTATACTTGGCATTCTGCACATTACTTTTACCCTAGTATTTTTTTACCTGACATTCTGCACATTATACCCTAGTATTCTGTACTTGGCATTCTGCACATTATTTTACCCTAGTATTCCTTACCTGGCATTCTGCACATTATTTCACCCTAGAATTCTGTACCTGGCATTCTGTACACTTTTTACCCTAGTATTCTGTACCTGCCATTCTGCACATTATTTTTACCCTAATATTTTGTACCTGGCATTCACCTGGCATTCTGCACATTATTTTACCCTAGTATTCTGTACCTGGCATTCACCTGACTTTCTGCTCATTTATTCTGTACCTAGCATTCTGCACATTACTTTTATCCTAGTATTCTGTTGATGGCATTCTGCAAATTATTTGTTACCCAAGTATTCATAACCTGACATTCTGAACATTATTTGTTACCCTAGTATTCCGTGCTGGGCAAATCATTTGTTACCCTAGTATTCTGTACCTGGCATTCTGCTATTTTTTTTGTTACCCTAGTATTCTGAACCTGGCATTCTGCTAATTATTTGTTACCCTAGTATTTTGTACCTAGCATTCTCCTAATTATTTGTTACCCAGGTTTCCATTGCACACAGCATTTCATTATCACCCTCCCATCGTCCTGATATTACTGAAATACTGTTGAAAAGGACGTAAAATCGCAAGTCATCAATCCATCCAGCATCCGAAGTATTTTGTACCTTGCATTCTGCAAATTATTTTACCTTTGAGTACTGTACCTGGAATTCTGCACATCACTTGTTTGTTACCCTAATACTCTGTACCTGGCATTCCACACATTTGTTTTCACCCTCCTATGCCTGGCATTCTGCACATTATTTTGCCCTAGTAATCGGTAACTGACCTTCTGCAAATCATTTGTTTTCCTTGTATTCTGTTCCTGGCATCCAGCACATTTTTTCTCCTAGTATTCTGTGCCTGGTATGCTACACATTATTTTTACCCTAGTATTCTGTACCTGGCATTATGCCAATCATTTGATACCCTAGTATTCTGTACCTGGCATTCTGCAAATTATTTGTTATCCTAGTATTCTGTACCTGGCATTCTGCATATTGTTTGTTACCCTAGTACTCTGTGACCGGCAGTCTGCATATTATTTGTTATCCAAGTATTCTATTATATAACTGGTATTCTGAATATTATTTGTTTCCCCTGGTATTCTGTTCCTTACATTCTGCATATTATTTGTTACCCTAGTTTTCTGTATCTGGTATTCTGCATATTTGTTACCCTAGTATTCTGTACCTGGTATTCTGCATATTATTTGTTACCCTGGTATTCTGTACCTGGCATTCTGCATATTGTTTGTTACTCTAGTATTCTGTACCCGCCATTCTGCATATTATTTGTTACCCTAGTATTCTGTACCTGCTTCTGCAAATTATTTGTAACCCTAGTATTCTGTACTGGGCATTCTGCAAATTATTTGTTATCCTAGTATTCTGTACCTACATTCTGTACTTGGCAATCTGAACATGGCATAGCCATGCAGGGTTGATCTTTCCCTCTAATTTTAAGGCCGTCATTGCTTGGCATTCTGCTACATTCTGTTCTTGGCAATCTGAACATAGCATAGACAGGGTTGACCTCTGCTGTAACAATATTACCAAATCAGCTTGTCTCATTAGCTTTGTCACCCAATACTGTACCCCCAATCAATATGTTAATACCACTACAGAGCCCAAGATAAGGTGATTATTTGATGATAATTCAATGATAATTTTCTTATTTCTCCATCAAAATATAAGCTGTGACCCCTTCATTAGAACCGCCTTAGGAACGTGGTTCTAATGAGGGGCCACAACCTATGAGTTCAATGAAGATGAATAAATACATGTACCTGCATTATCTCAAAATTATAAATATACCCCAAGAAATCCACCTTTATCAAAGAGCTCTGCTGCTATCACACATGCTGAGCATGAATTGGTCACAAGCAATTAGCAGTCAGTGCCTGAACAAAAGAAAATATCTAATTTCTGGCCTGTTTGTTCTTTGTTCCAAGTCACTGAAGTAAAGCAATTAAGGTACCCTCATAATTTTGACATTACTGGTACCTGGCTGCAGAATCGGAGGCCCTTTCAACAGTATTTCAGTCATATCAAGCATATGGTTGAGGGTGATAATGAAAAGTCATATGCTATGGAACCCAGTTTGGTGATTACTTGAGAAAAGAATTCTGCACAATCAATATTTTTATCCTTTCATGTGACAATTAATAGAAACAATAAAAAATTCAGGAATAAAAATTAATTTTTTGATCAGATGGACAAATGAATATACAATAAAAGAACAATTAACTGCAGATTTCGAGAAAATAATTGCACCCTGGGTGCTGATGTTTTTTTGTTGTTGTTTTTCACACCGGGTAGGCGGCAATCCTGAACACTCGTGGCAATCACGAACGCAGGTCAAAAATTTACGCGACTGTTTGGGATGAGTCGACAAAACTTCTTTTTACAGCAGGAAGAAAGAGTTAACAAATAAAGGTAACTATGTCACGACTTTTAGATATGTTCAAAGATATGCCTCACAAATTTTAGTTGTTGAATTCTTATTAAGTTGCCTGTAGTTTAGGCGTAAACGCAAAATCTGTGACTTTTAAACTCACAACAAAATAGACCAAAATGTTCAAGTTTACTACACATTTTGATCATTTCCATGATATACAGATAAAATTTAATGTTTTCTAGACAGACTGTGCGTATTCATTTGACTCTGTCTTGTACACAAACGAAGTTACATCGATTTGAAAACAACATGGTAGAGAACGGCGGCAATCGAAAACGGTGTTCATGGCAATCGCCTAACGTCAAACAAATGTTTGAAAGGCAATCGATGAACATTTATAGCTTCTGCCGATTTTTAATTCAGATTTAGCCAAGAACCTGTAGAATGTTCTTTTTTATTAATCTATTTAGTACTACAAATGGCGCCAGGCATTAAACGTGCAACACATGTACACTTGGGATAAATCTTACTATTGTGGAGCATGTTCTTTCCAAAACTGATTAACTTCTGGAATCAACAGAATAAAACAAACTTATTCAACCATCGATATTTTGACTCATTTCGCTAATACTCTTGTTGTATGATAAATGTCCCTTGTAAGAACGTTCTCTTAAAACATAAACTGTGGTGCTCATTATAATTGCCCCATTGAGACAATTTAACGAGAACCAACCATATATGCTTTAATTAAGCAGAAATTATGGAAACCAATGTTCAGTCTTACAAACCTCTACTTTCTATGTACGTTAGGAAGGAAAACGAGGGGTAGTCAATAATGTAATGTACTGTTTGTTTTAAGTTTGAAATTCAAACTTATGACAGGCGTATCAGGCACCAGTAGAGACGCTGTGATTCAGCCACCGGTTGTCGTTTCTGAATATGTCCAAATGAAAAACGTTGCTGTTTCCTGTCCACTGTACTGCGATAGAAATTTGTACATCTGAAAGAGCATGCACATATGCTGTCTTTTCCGTATTTCTCACTCTTTGCTGTGTGCTGTTCACTGTCTACTTTCTACTTTCTACTGCGTCCTGTCTACTGTTTACCTTCTTCTTCCTACAACCACATAAATTTTGTGCATGTGATGTGCATTAGTACGCAAATACATCCATAGCATTTGTCCATGTTCTTGCATATGCACAAATTCGATCTTGCAGTAGACCTAAAATAGACAGGATGCAGTGACAGCTAACAGGACACAGTAGACAGTACATAAGACAGTAAAAATGGCATAAAAAGTATGGACTACCTGTGGTGTATGTTGACGAGCGTGTGTACATGCAGGCATGTTTGAGTGCTTGATATTGGATAGCATAGGGTTCGCCATTAAATTCTAAAGAATATCTTGCATTGCATTTGAATTTCATGTACGGTATTGCCCAGTATGGTACCGGCTATTATGTGGTTTGCCATTTGGCGAATTCTGTGCATGGTAAACGTTACCATAGCAACTAAAATGTTAAAACTATCACCAATGTTACATAAAAGGAGCACAATAAAACCATATTTTCTTCTTTTTAGCAAAGGTGTTGATATGAATTTTCCATAAAATTTAAAAGACGTTTCTTCCTTCCTTATGAAAAATAAAAAAATAAATATACAATAATCCAAATTTACGTTATCATAGCAACCAAAATGTCAACTTATTTACCAATTTCATATAAAAACAAGCATATAATATCTCTTCAGCAAATGTGTCTCTGATGGCCAAATCATATAAAAATTAAGTAACATTTTTCTTTATTCATACCTAAAATAAAAAGTTATGCACTGTACTAAATTTTTGTAACCATGGCAACCCATATATCAAACTGTCTTTCATCTTATATAAACAGCATTTTCAAACATATTAATTCCTTTTTAAAGAGGTTATCTGATGTGCAGTTCTAAAAAAATAAAATAATACGCAATTCTTTTAACCCATACAAACAATTTAAAGTTAAAGAATGTTCAAAATTTTCATTATCAAAGCAACTAAAACAGCAAACTGTCACCAGTTACACAAAAAGCACATTTTTATCTGTTCATCAATGATATATATATATAAGCTAAACCTTAAAAGTTTAGATAACACACTTACTTTTTCCCCCATACTAAAAATAAGAAGTTATGGAATGTTGTAAATTTATGTTACCATGGCAACCCAAATGGCAACATGTCACCAATCTTGCATAAAACAGCACATTTCAGCATATCATTTCTCTTCAGCAAAGGTGTATGTGAAGTTCCCATAAAGTTTAAATAACAAACATTTCCTTTACCCATATCAAACTGTCAGCTATCATACATAAAAACAGCATAATAAAAGCGTATCATTTCTCTTCAGCTGACAGTTTGACATTTGAGTTGCCATGGTAACGTCAATTTGTTACATAGTATTAGTTTTTGTTTTAGCATTAGTACATCAGATATGGGTTATCTAGAATTTGAATGAATTGTTAGTATGCACTTTTGCTGAAGATAGCTAATTTGATATGAAAATGAAGTTTTAGGTAAATTCACTGATGATTCGATGTTTCTGTTGCCATGGTAACAGCAATTTGATACATCGTAATTTTTTTAGGATGTTAAAATCAAATGTGTTCTATTTAGGTTCTGTAGGAATTGCTCATATACATCTTTGCTGAAGAGAAATACCAGATATGGGATATCTAGAATGTGTATGATTTGTTAGTATTCACCTTTGCTGTAGGTAGATGATTTGTCTTGAAAATGTTGTTATTAAGGTTAATTCACTGACTGTTCGATGTTTCTGTTGCTATGGTAACGTTAATTAGTAACATTGAAAAACTTTTAATTTTCAATATGAGAAAAGAAAATGTGTGGTTTATAGATTCTGTAGTAAAAGCTTATATACACCTTTGCTGAAGAGAAATAAAACACATTTAGTTTGCTGTTTTTATGTATGATTGTTGACAGTTTGACATCTGGGTTGCCATGGTAATGTCAATTTGTAACACAGTATTACTTTTTTGTTTTTAGCATTGGTAAAACAAATATTGGATATCTTGAATTTCTAGGAATTGTTTGTATCCACCTTTGCTGAAGGTAGATAATTTGTTTTTAAAATGAAATTTTTAAGTAAATTCGCTGACTGTTCGATGTTTCTGTTGTCATTGTAACATAAATTAGGAATTTTGTAAAAAAATATTTTTCAATTTTGTGTTATTTAGATTCTGTGGGAATAGCTCAAGTTTTTTTGTTATCTAGAATTTGTATGAAATGTTAGAATGCACCTTTGCTGAAGGTAGATAACTTGTTTTGAAATCAGGTGTTTTATGTTAATTCACTGATGGTTTGATGTTTCTGTTGCCATGGTAACGTAAATTAGGAACATTGTAAAACTTTTTATTTCCAATATGAGAAAAGCAAATATGAGTTATTTTGAATCTGTAGGAATACTGATATACACCTCTGCTAAAGAGAAACAATATACTACTAAAATGCTATTTTTATGTACGGTTGCTTACACTTTGACATTTTGGTTGCCATGGTAATGTACATTTGGAACAAAGTATTACTTCTTGTTTTAAGCATTGGTAGTCCAGATATGGGTTATCTATAATTTGTATGGATTGTTAGTATGCACCTTTGCTGAAGGTAGATAATTTGCTTTGAAAATGATGTTTTTAGATAAATTCACTGACGGTTCGGTGTTTCTATTACCATGGCAACGTCGATTTGGAACATTGTAAAAGTTTTTATTTCTTATATCAGTAAAACAGATGTTGATTAGCTGGACCTTGTATGAATTGTTTCTGCACACCATCAACAAACTTGACATCATCAAATGCCAAAAAGCAAACGTTCAACCCAATGCCATGCTGTGCATTCAAATTCCATGTAAGGATTTTATCGAATGACGAATCTACAGCTAGCCAATACCTTGCTGAGTAATAGCATGCATGTGATTTGAATACTGGTGTGCATGAGGTTTATCAACTGGCAAACTTCATATTAGCCAATAGCATACTGAGCAAAATACCATGCAGGAGGATTCGTCGAATGGTGAACTCCATGTATCCAATACAATGCTGGGCAATACTATGTATGAATTTCGAATACATAAATAATGGATCCCATGCTAGTCGACATCATGCTGTGCAATTTCATGAATGGGATTTGAATACCATTCATGGTATCAATCGAATGGCAAATCCAATGCTACACAATACCATGGTGAGCAACATAATGCATAAGATTCAGATACCATGTATGAAGTTTGTCGAATGGCGAACCTTAGGGTACATGTATCCGATACCAAGCTGGATAATGCCATGCATGGGATTCGAATACCTGCCAAGGTATTCGTTGATAATGGCAAATTTTGTGCTAGCAAATTGATTCACGGAATTCGTATATTGATCTACGTTGAGCCTGACAACAGCAATAACAATAATCACAACAGCAACTATATATAGTTGGCTCTGTGTTGTATTGAGGAACGCTGGGTATTTAGAGCAATAATACATGTACTGCGCTTCGTTGTGTTTTTCGAGAGTCTGATTTAGAAAATGACCTCAAACAACGACAACAATAATTACAAAATTCTCAACAACAAATCAATAACAAGAACAACAATTTCAGCGACAAAAACAAGCAAAAGGCTTTTACCCCTATAGAATATATTTGAACGTTTCCAGGCATAACTCTTCTTCAAGACAAACATGGATTTCAGTGCCATCTCGTGTCTGTTAACAGGAACACTCAATCTTGAAGGCGCATGGCATTAAATGAAAAATAATGCAGCATAGCTTTATCTAGAAACAGTTTGTTATACAGCTTCTTCGTCATCGATTGCCATGCCCTGCGTTAGTCGATTGCAACCGATTTTAGAAAACAGCGTTTTCGATTGCCAGAAGTTTTTACCCTTGCATTTTCACCCCCTCCAAGTACGGTGAAAATTAAACGTAGAACCTAGAACTTTTACAGGTGTTTAGGAAAGACATTCAAATTTATCAGAAGACTGTGTTTTATTTAATTTGACCTTGAATAATTTGGAATATAAGCCAGAAATCTGAATTTGCCAGTCTAAAATTTCATAATCAAAATGTAAGTAGGCAGTGAGACATTTAGTAAAGACTTTGTGAAGAAAATTCTTCTTCAGGGAAATTTTCAGACATGCTGCTTCAGACCAGTAATAAGTGTTTTACCCAAAACCGTTCGATTAAATGAAATAAAACATGTTAAACTGAGTTACCCTAACTCGTCGCGTAAATATTTGATCCTTGTTCTGGATTGCCGCGAGTGTTCAGGATTGCCGCCTACCCGGTGTGTTTTTTGTTGTTGGTGTTATTTTGTTTTGTTTTGTTTTGTTTTGTTTTTCTTAGATTATTTTTTTTCCTTTTTGTCTTTTTCCTCATGATCAAAAATTGAAATTGAGCTGCATCAATTTATTAAATAAACTGCAGATAATTGACCATTTAAGAAAGTTTTCCTGTATATGAAACCAAATTACAGTCGAACTTCACTGGCTCGAACTCGGAAGGCTCGAACGCCATGCTTCGGTCGAACTGACTTTCCAGTCCCGGCAAAACTCCTATTCATTTTAACTTAACCTGCCACCTTTGGCTCGAACTACGATGGCTCGAACGCTCGAACCCCAAACCCGGTCCCTAGGGTACATTTTCTATGTAAAAACCCACCGATGGCTCGACCTAATTACCTTGTTAATAATTTCCATTTCAATAACGGTCACTCAAACGTTTGATAATTGTCATAAGACGCTTTGATATTGACAAAGCGTTTTATTTTTTCTCCCAAAAAGTGCAAACGGTCAACGAGTGGCTTAAATTATGACCGATCAATAAACAGGATGTCACCCTTTCTATGATAGAAAATCATAGTACATACAGCTGGACCTTGTAAGTTGGTCTTCAATGGCTCGAACTACCGATCGCTCGAACTTTTTTGGGTGGTCCCGGCGAGTTCGAGCCATCGAAGTTCGACTGTATAAGCAAAATCAAGGTGCTGAAATTTCTGAATAAAATAACAATTTTGTAACATTGAACTAATTTTCCAAGCAGTATTATAGATCCGATGTTTAAAAAAAACTTTGCCTTCAAATAAAAAGTGAATTTCCCCATCTCTTGGCTAGTATGGTTGAACTGATTGGCAATCAGTCAAGGCTAGGATTTCCACATCAAAACTAATTACTTTGTGAGAGGGTCCAATCACTGTTTGGTAATTAATCTAACTGAACTGGAAAATCAACCAGGTTCTCCACTAATGAATTACTCATAATAACAAACCAAGCGTTTAGCCCTGAATTTTGTGAGGAAAGTAAGAACTTTGTGTTCCACTTTCCTTCGCGGGCCAAGATAAAACGAAATGAGCTACGATATGACAAAACAAGCTAAATGGCATGTGCACCCAGCAGACTCCATCTCGCCTAGTCTGATCAGAGTCTTTGCAGTCCCCATGGAGCTAGCTTAGAACCTTATCTACCCTTTAGGCAGATAGCAAAGACTCTGATCACACTCAGGGTGGATGCCACTTTGCTTGTTTTGTTGTGTTGCTACTCAAATATTTTTACAGTAATCTCTCTGCATGCTGAAAACATTGGGCCCATAATGGATTTGAAATAAATGGTTAAGTTTAGGCTTGACCAAGTGGTTAGCTCTCCTGACAACAGATCACAGGGTTAGAGGTTCGAGTCTTGCTAGATATGAGATTTTGTCAAAACCTATATACAGAGCTTCACTGCACAGAGCCTTTCATAATCACCCTCCCATCGTCCTGATATGACTGCAATACTGATGAGAAGGATGTAAAATCAGCATCATCCACCCATCCAAATGGGTAGCCATGTACAGTTTATTAGTGAATGGCTGGAGTTTTAGTCTTCTTTTTACATACACATGTATACTCCCCGAAAATGAAATCACACCAGTTTGGAAAGTATGGCACATTATGTTCGTTTAATGTTTTGTTTATGTAACAGACAATTCAATATCTTTATTTTCTGGTTTATGAGATACGATACTTACAAATTAAATTTCGTCCACCAGTCGGCGGTATCAAGCGTGACGTCAATAATGGCGTGTTTAAAAACTGTCGATATCTAATGGCAAACATTTAAAGCGTAATAAATCCATATTTCGCGCTCTGCCAGACACTTGATTGCAAATGAATCGTGCTTTGGACATTGCCCTTACATAAAACCACTTTTTCTACATGGAATTATGATGCAGTTCGGCAAAAACGTATGACGTTATACATGTAACGTCATGCTTGAGCTAAATAAAGGTTGATGTTTGCCCCATAAAACTTCTGAAATTCAGTTTCTACCACTGATCTCAGCATTTTGAGTTTCAAAAGGTATCATTTGTACCATAAGCTGTTTTTGTCTGTCCATTGTTTGATGAACGTGACAATATAGTGACGTTCGACTTCAAGTCACTTTGTTGCCTTTGGCGTTCTGGATTTCTTTTCTATGGCGATTTGATAGGATATCTATTCCCTAGCAAATTCCATCATTGAAGAATTTCTGCCATGTGAAATTATGCTGGAATTCCGTTTTTCTTGATTTCAGAACTTACGTTACGTCACACACTCATAGCGTACCTTTAAGTCAAATGAGAGCATGGCCGTAATAAGATGGTTTGATATGATAAGTTGATAACTATATCACGTTGATAAAGTATGCCACTGAATTTTAAGAAAAATATGACATAAGATTGGTGCGTTTTCATTGACGCTTAGTATATTTCCATGGTCTCTCAGTTACACCACCTCATCTGTTGTGCAACCAACAGAATGGTTAAGGAGGTATACATTATGGTAGATACAGTCACCTATTAAAAATGTAAACAGTTGAATTTGCAAGCAGCGTAGACCCAGATGAGGTGGCTCACATCTGGATTTACCCTGTTTGCCCACTAGTCTTTGAATACTGAATATGATACAGCTTGGATGAAACAGTCTGTCTTTTTTGGCACTTCAGAAGCAGTGGTAGTACACAGTGGATAATGCAATGGACTACCAATCCAGGGATCGTAAGATTGATCTCCCGCTGAGACTTTAAACCGAGGTCCTGACTCCATATGACCTAGTTGTTGGTGGGAGGTTAAACCCTAGTTCACTCACTCACTCACTTTTGGGCGCTTAAAGGGTTAACCAATGCAGGGTATGGGAAGTAACTATTTTGCAGAGGAAAGCAAATTGTCTCCCTTTGCAAAATCTTCACATGCCTTACCCACTAGTGGTTAGGGGAGATAATCTACAAGAATTTCAAATTCAGGAACCATGTTTTAACATGTTTTAACAGTTTAAGTGCTGCACTGAGATGAAAATAGCTAAATTAGCAAACAGTATAGATCCTGATGAGGCAGCTCATGATGAGCTGCCTCATCTAGATCTACACTGTTTGCCCTCTCAATATGATATGGCTTGGATGAAAAATGTTTTTGAAATTTTGCAGATGTAAATTTTGTCGTCTGCTCTTTGGCAGTTAAAGGGTTAAGATAAATGGGAACATTTCCAGGGGATGTAAATCTTCACAAGAAGACTAATAATAGCTCCTATTTCAAGGAGCAAAATCTTTCCTTTCAGAAAAGCCCCCTTTTTGGACGAGTTCTGTTGTCAGGCTTTGGAAGGGAAGCAAACAAGAAGTTATTTCCCTTTGTTAAAATTGTGGCAAAATCAACTTTCTTCAAAAGTAAAACCAAAAATAACAAAGAAATTGGAGACAGTAAAACTGCAACAGGTATTATGCAAGCGTCTCAAATGTCGGACAAGCCTGGATGAGCTTAAGATATGCTTATACAGCCGTGTTCTTATCAGAAACAACATTTGATAAGTCATGTGAAACACTTGTCTCCGTGACAATGAATTTTTAGGCCAAGCAAATGAAAAGGGTTAGTTAACTCGGATTAATGTTCGCCAACAAATAGGTCATACAGAGACGGGATCTAGGCTTTAAAATCTCATCTGAACTAGAAATTGTGTTTGTGAAACACTATGCCCCCAACCATATGCTTGCCACTATAGGTGTCAAACTTCAGAGTGTCTAAGTCTGAAAAGGAGTCACCTAATCTTTACTAAAATATTAAACTCATCAAAAACTACTATTATACCAATCAGCTTCCTAGATTAAGCAATTCAGAAGTTGGAAAAATGCCAAATTCAAACAAGGGCTGTAACTCGTTCAAAATTTTTACGGAATTCTCCCAAAAGTTAATCAGGTAATGTGCGTTTCATATCTGATCGGCGTACGAAATATCAAGGCCATAACTAAAACACTTTTTGAGATATCTTGCTAACAAGACATCCATCTCATGTTTTTGAAGCGGCATAACTCCAAAATGAGGCATAACTTGGAAAAAAAAGACAATAAATGTCAGTTATTTTTCTATGAAGAATCCATATAAAATTTCTAAACCCTATGCCCAATGGTTCTGGAACACAGTAGCTGCATAAGTATTGAACATCAGGGGAAGTAACTCCATTATTGATGAATGCAGCATTACCTACCCGGTACTAAAGTATTAAACTCATCAAGGACTACTACTATACCAAAAATCAGCTTCCTAGCTTAAGTGGTTCAAAAGTTGGAAAAATGCCAAATTTGAACAAGGGCCATAACTCCATCAAAACTTTCATGAAATTCTCCCAAAAGTTAATCAGGTAATCCACTCCTCATACCCAATCAGTGTACCAAATATCAAGGCCATAGCTCAAATCCTTTTTGAGATATCTTGCTAACAAGAGTCATCTCATTTTTTTTAAAGGGGCCTAACTCCAAAATGGTGCATAATTCGGAAAAGAAAAAAAAATATGTGTCAGCTATTTTTCAATGAGGTATCCATATATAAAATTTTTAGACCCTATGCCCAGTGGTTCTGGAACTCAGCGGCTGCATAAGTATTGAACATCAGGGGAAGTAACTCCATTTTTGATGGATGCAGAGTTACCTAACCTGTACTAAAGTGTTTAAATCATCAAGAACTACTACTATACCAAAAATCAACTTCCTAGCTTAAGCGGTTCAAAAGTTGGAAAAATGCCAAATTCAAACAAGGGCCATAACTCCATCAAAATTTTACGGAATTCTCCCAAAAGTTGATCAGGTAATCTACTCCTCATACTCAGTCAGTGTACCAAATATCAAGGCCATAGCTCAAATCCTTTTTGAGATATCTTGCTAACAAAATAGTCATCTCATTTTTCTAAAAGGGGCATTACTCCAAAATGGGGCATAATTTGGAAAAGAAAAAGAATATGTGTCAGCTATTTTTCCATGAGGTATCCATATATGAAATTTCAAGACCCTAGCTAGCAGGGTTCCAAAGTTATAGCATGCATGAAAAAGTGTGACGCACGCACGGATGGACGGACGGACGGACGGACGGACAAGCCAAAAGCAATATGCCCCACCAACTTTTTCAAAGTTGGGGGCATAAAGACCAGAGAAATGAGCGATGGAACCTGTGACACCTGGATTGGTAGTCTTGTGCCTTATCCACTACACTATGGCCGCTCCTTTCAACAACACTCAGCTCTGTAACTACGTGTATTTCAAAATCCAGAAATTCAACTCCTTTTATCTCAAACTACTGTAAACTCCAAATAAAATTTCTCTTCAACATCTTTTATCTAAAACTACCGAGATCTTAAAATTAAATTTCAGAGAAATTTAATTTTGAGATATCAGTAGTTTTAGACAAAGGGAGTTGAAATGTAAAGAGTATATACCTAAGTGTTCAAACTTTACTAGGCTTTTGAGATATCAGTTTTTGAAATAGCTATTGTTGGACACAGTTAAAAGCAGACCACAGCAGTATTTCGGGAATTCCTGTAAGTAAACTGTAAAGGGGGGCAACCCCTCAACCCCCCCCCTCAACCCCCCCCCCTCCCCCCCCCCCCCCCCCCCCCCCCTCATGGATAGTAATTAAGGCATCAAAACTTTGCTAGCCTGGCCGTGAAACAAATTTTTACTTGGTGCTGCCTCATTTTTTTTCACCTGGGTCCCATTTGTTATCTTTGTTTACCATATTAAGCTTTCATTTTATCACTCAGGTAGAAAGATTAGGAAGTGTTTTATCTGTCATGCCTCAGTTTTCATAAGTGTTTTATACCACTTTTAAGGTGACTGGGTTTACTTTCAGGGGAAGCAACTCTATCATTTTTATTTTTATTTCCCTTCTCAATAAGGGTCAACTCTTAAAGGAAAGCATTTGCTCCCTTAGGAGCAAATTCTTACCTTTAAGAGTAGACCCATTTTGGATGGGCTTTGCCACCCTGGGAAGCTAACAGGAAGTCATGAAAGTTGTTCCCCTTTGAAACTATGGTGGAAAACATTGAGGTGTACCCATACACCTTTAGTAAAGTAAAAATAGTCCTAGTTCACAAGTTTAGAAAAAGCTGAAGTTACCCTAACTTTCACACGCCCCAAGCTTTCAGGTTGTCAGAAAAAAGCATATGCAGCATAACTTGTAACCGCTTTGCAAAAACTGTCAGAAAAGGCTAAATGCAATACAAAATCTTGCATATTGTCAATAAAGTATCTGTAGAATTAACATGCATGTTGCCAGAAAAGGACCTGCAAAACAAAATAGAGTAATTTCAACAAAGGATCTGTTGTACAAACCTGCATAAGCATATTGTCAGGCTTAATCAGCATGATAGCATATTGTCAAAAAAAGATCTACTGCATCTTTACAGAAAAGCATCTGCTGTTCAAACTTGAATACTGTCTCAGAAGGTTACTGCTGTACAACTCTGCGTATTGTCAATGACCTACAGTAAAGGCTTGCATATTGTCAAAACAGGATTTGCAGTATAAGCTTGCAATCTGTAAGGAAATGATTTACAATATAGACTTGCATACTGTCACCTGCACTACAAGCTTGTAGTAAATGAGCTGAAGTATAAACTGGCATCCTGTCAGAAAAGGATAATTATGAAGTACCAACTTGAAAATTGTCAGTAAAAACATCTTGCAGTACAAATTTGAACATTGTCAGTAAAGGATCTGCAGTACAAAACTTGCAATTTATCATACCCAGCAGGCACATGACGTCAAAATGATGTCATAGTGACGTCAATGCGACGTCATTACGTTGCATTGGCGTCAGTACGACGTCATTTCAACGTAGTAAATGCTTGCATACTGCTAAAAAAGGATATGCAGTACTATTATTTGCTTTAAATTACTGTCGGCCTGAAGTCAGCCATAAAGCAGCTTTAAACAGTGCATACTGAAACAGATCATGCAGGTGGCCCAAGGTCTACTCTGCTTATTATAAAACACTGTTATTACAGCTCTGCTTCACATACTTCCATTGTTTTTCCATCATTTTTACAAAGGGCGACAACTTTACTAATTTCCTCTAAGACTTTAAAAGCAATTCATTCCTTTAGAAGTCGGCCCCTATCAGAAGGGAGACAAAACTGATAATGGCAGAGTTGCTTCCACTGAAAGTGTACCAATTCACCTTAAACTGTATCTAAACATTATGAAAGAAGCAGCCTTTGCGAACAGTGGAGGCCCAGGTATGATACCAATTTACAGTCTCATTAGTGTCTGCACAATTTGCCAAACCCTTCCATGATAATAGCGTAATGTGCCTAAGTATTGGGACACCTAAAATTAATTAATTTTCCATTTGTTCCAAATGGAAAATTTATAATTTTTAGGTGTCCAAAAATTTAGGCACTTTATGATAGCCAAGTTCATCACACAAATGTTTGACAAGGCATGTCCAAATATTTATGAAGTATTTCGTGCTTTTGTTCAATCATAATTTATAATAAGCATCTTGTGAAAAGGAACCTTAAGCTATGTGTGGACCCTATACAATCAGATAAACTTGCACATCAGCACAACCTACCCATAACCAGTTTTCAATTTTCATTTTTTACATTTGCCCGGTTTCACAGATCAAGGCTCAGCCTAGAAGAGGGCGATTTGGCAGAAATAGTCTACCTAAGCTGGCTGACCTCTCTATTTTGAGCTCGAGGGAGAAGTGAAAACATCTCCCAATGCCGCAAAACTTCTCCTTGTCTGAAAGTTTTAGGCTGTCCCCTGATAGATGGTAATTATTATGCAAAAAGAGAAGACTCTGATCAGACTGTGTGGATGTGCAGGCTGATTTGAATCTTTTCTGTTCACACATGCTATCAGGTAGCTTTTCACATGATGCCAATCATATATAGATTTTTATATAAAATCAAGCATAACAACGAAGGCATGCTTTGATGCATAAATACAGGGTTCGAAGTAACTTTGACACTAACATTTGGTCCCTTTTGTTCGAGTATGGGATTCCATTTGAGACATTGAATTCGAGGATTTTAATATACAATATATTGAATGGGGAAACTGATAAGAACACTTAGGTAAATTGTTAAACCTTTCCGTCTGAACATGTCACGCGTAACACAAATTTATCTTTGCCTAAGGGTGGGGAGTCAAGCCTGCAAAATTAAAACTTTATTTATGTTTCGCTGAAAAAAAATCGGCATTCAGAAGTCGCAATCCTTTTTCTTAGAAGTACGCCTGACTGTTCTCTACAATTTTTACAAAAGGGAGCACTATTAATGTATTATTACTTCCTCCTTGCTTTCCTACATAACTTCTAGGAGAACATTCTTTCCATTAAGAGTAGACACAAACTGAAAAGGGAGGCCAAAGTGTACCCTATACGGGTACCTCCAGGGCAGATCTCTTTTCGGGTCTCCCTACTGCTAGAGCAAAAAATATTGCTCCCAGTGGGGAATCAACTTTCCGCAGCCCCCTATACAAAGCAATGTAACAAAACCTTTCTGTTGGAGTAGCAGCCATACAGACATATAGACCAACTATCAAGTGTGCACAGCCAGATGGGCAACCACACTAAGAGACAGAGACAGAGATGTACTGAGAGAGTGAGAGAGGGAAAGAGAAAGATGCACACTAAGAGAGAGAGAGACACACACACACACAGATGCCCTAATACAGAAGTGAGAGATATACACAGACATACAGATGCACATATAGACAGGAATTGAATCAGAATACAGTGACAGACACTTTCAAACTATAGTCAAATTAAGATATCAAAATAAAAGTTGCAATACAGTTATCTTTATTTTTCTCTCTATTTTGTTTCTTTTATCTAATAATCAAACTCTTACCTTAATAATTAAATTTTTACTTATTCTTTATATATCTTTGCACAAATTCTGCAGCTATAGATAAATTCAGTCCCTGTTTCAGACTGTATCAAGATCAGTTATTAATGAAGCATAACTACGTAGCTATGGCTGACTAGTTCCGTTATCGCCTCAATGAATCCAGCTGTGTTTCTACCGTTATATCAATAATATTACTGAGGCATCATGTGGGGAATACTTGGTAAAAATTAAAGAGACAGTCTGAACTCTTACTGGTTAGTTGAAATAAATGGAAAGAAATAATATAACAAAGTAGACAGTGTACACCATGTTCACACTGCTCTTTGCGGAGCATCAATAGTATTACACACCAGGAAATAGCATCAGCTCCCTTTGACCAATGATATTACTGGCCGGGGAAACACTTGATAGAGACTGTCTGAGTTCCTGTGACCAATGAAAAACCCTAAAACAATTGGATGGGTGTATGGCTAAATAAAAGAGATGGTCTGAATTCTTGACAATGAAATCATATGCCCTGAAAAACTGGATGGATGGCTAAATTAAAGAGACCATGAGTTCTTACCAATAAAATACCCTAAATTCGACAAACAGATGGATAAATTAAAGAGACTGTCTGAACTTCTACCAATGAAATACCCTAAATTTGATGGATGCATAAACCCTAAATTTGATGGATGCATAAACTACTGACTGTCTAAATTCTTACCAACGAAATATCCTAAATTTTACAAAAGCCCTTTAGATGGATGGATGACTTTTCTGGTTGAACATCATATTCAATAATATTTCAGTCATATCAAATTAATGGGAGGGTGATTATGAAAGGCTCTCTGCAATGAAGCACCATTTCGGTTTGAAAAGACTCTCTCCTCCAGCCTGACTCAAAACCCTGACCATGCCCAGCGGGCACATGACGTCGAAATGACGTCAGTCCGTCATTACGACGTCATGTGCATGACGTCAAAATGACGTACTGACGTTGATGCGACGTCATTACGTCGCATCGACGTCAGTCCGACGTCATTACGACGTCATGTGCCTGCTGGGTGTGATCTGAAAGTTTATCAGTCATATTAAACCCACTGAAAAATGATATATAATGACGGGCTGACTGTGCCATGGACAGGGCTCAGCCTAGAGGGCGATTTGGGAGAAATAGTCTCCCTACGCTGGCTGACTTCTCCCTGTTTTGAGCTAAGGGAGAAGTGAAAATGTATAGAGCATATAGGGAAATCCAAAATTTGGACCAAAACTTCTCCCTAAAGTCCAGAAAATGTCGCAAAACTTCTCCCTGCCTGAAAGCTTTAGGCTGACCCCTGCATAAAAGACCTGTGTTTATGGTTGGAATAAATTCCAGCAGGATTCAAACCTGTAATACTACCTTAGCAAGCCAGTACTTAACTCACTGAGCTATCGGGGCTCCTACAATCTCAGGACAGAAATATCTAGGACACTATAATCGAAAGTTCCAAAAACCACGCCTACTTTAAACAGGTATACATCCCTTCATTAACTGTAAGGTAAATTCACAGACTAATATGTAAGACATTGAACCACATGCGATTTTGTTTGAGAGACTATGCCATGTGCTAAGTTGTCATTAATTGCATTGGTTAGATATACACTATCAGGTGACTTCGAGTGGCATTCTGGGTGTGGCTCGGAACTGTTTATTATAACCCCAGGTCCTTGGGAGCAGTATCATCAAGGTTTACACGGTTTGCTGTATCTTTATTTCAATATATTCCCTGAAGGATGCAGTTTGATTGATTGATTGATTTGTTGCTTTAAGTCCATGGTAAACAACTATGGTCATGTCGGGACGGTCAGTTAACCTAACAACACTATTCCTGGGCAGGCTTAGACCTCCTAAGCGGTAACCAGTACTAAGTGCACATACATGTATTTTTGTCAGTGGCTGACAACTGCCCTTCTTGAATCAGCAGAAGGAGAAACATAAGTATGTGGCCAGACAGGGTATGGAACCCAGGACCTCTGACTCATAAGTCAGGTGCCCTACCAACTGCGCTACGCGGCCCGGCAGTTGATCATGGCATACATGTAGTTTGTACAGACAATATTATGGAACTTATTCAGTTATAAGACTGGAGACTCTTAGGCAGTATTCATAAAACGACTTAAGTGGTTGCTATGCTGTTGCTAAGGCTAAATTTCTTTGAAGGAGACTCCCTACAACTATGAAATTTGCTCTGGAGGAACAGTCTTTGTTAAGGCTAAATTTCTTTGAAGGAGATTCCCTACAACTATGAAATTTGCTCTGGAGGAACAGTCTTACAAAGACTGTTCCTCCAGAGCAAATTTCATAGTTGTAGGGAATCTCCTTCAAAGAAATGTAAGACTGTTCCTCCAGAGCAAATTTCATAGTTGTAGGGAATCTCCTTCAAAGAAATTTAGCCTTAGCAACAGCATAGCAAGAACTTAAGTGGCTTTATGAATAGGCCCCTGTTCCCCTCCAAAATGTACCAACTTTGTGGCATTCATGTTCAGCGATAAGATGGGGTTCTTCCGCTTCTATAAGAATAAAAACTCCAGATCTGTTTGTATGAAAGATCTAGATATTTTTTTTTTTGTTGCTGGGGGTGGTGGTGGTGGTGGTGGTGGGGGGGGACTGGATTTATGAGAAGTGGTGCGGGTGGGGAGAACCAAGTCTTACAACAGAATAAATATGGAAAACTACATAGTTTATAGGTATAACGAAATTGTGATTGCTTGGGTATATGCTGTTTAAATATGGTATGGATATATGAATACTCAATTTTATAAAGGGACTTTATCCCTGCCTCTTTTCATAAATTTTGGACGATGGGAATTTGTGTGGTCCAGGTAAAGGTGGGTATGGAGGATAACAATAACGTGTTTCAACTCTATCTTATATGCTGTGACCCTCATTGAGGCAGCTCTAATGAGGGGTCACAACATATGTTTTTAAATTAGAAAAATTTTAAAACACCCAAGATTATCCTCAAAACCCCCACATTAAACAGATCTATGAGACAGTCTCCTTGATGACAAAGAGAGATGTTAAACCATTTGACAATTAAGAACTTCAATCAGTCAGGCAAAAACTTGTCTCCACACGTGAATGAATAATTTAATGCCCAGATGACTCGAAAGCATGCTTGATTGATCTGAAATTACTTGAACTGACAAATAATTGTCCCGTGGCTAAACGTGTGCCGTCTTTTTTTTAGACTTTACTGACTGACGACTGAATCAGAAGAAAAGGTTTTTTGACTGGTTAATGATTTGTCTGGTTTTAATTCCACAATTTTTCAGCAATTATCTGTTCGTCAGTCATTTGAAGCTTGTTTGTGATGGACGACTATGTATTTTACAGTACTATCAATAGTATTTTAGTTATTATGGGCCACTAGAGAAGTGGATGAGATCATGATGATGATGACAATGATGTAATACCATGAAAAAAGATGGTGTCAGACTAACATGCACAACATCTGGTATCTACCCTTTTATACTTAAAAGTAGATGGACTGTTCTTCTAAGATAGGGACCCGGGTTTGAATCCTGCAAGATGGGAATTCTTTCTACAATTTCTTTCGGGGTTCAACTGCACACAGCCTTTCAATATCACCCTTCCATTGGCACAATATGACTGAAATACTCTTGAAAGAGCTGCAAGACCATAAGTCATCCACTGTCATCATCAATGGTTCTTGAAAATACATGTAGTGCCAAATGTGCTGAACAATTAAGACAAGTTATAAAGGTAAATGCATCAACCAGTAAGCAATGCTTGACATTGCTTACTGTTGGATGCCTTTACCTTTATAACTTGTCTTAATTGTTGCTTGACATTGCTTACTGTTGGATGCCTTTACCTTTATAACTTGTCTTAATTGTTGCTTGACATTGCTTACTGTTGGATGCATTTACCTTTATAACTTGTCTTAATTGTTGCTTGACATTGCTTACTGTTGGATGCATTTACCTTTATAACTTGTCTTAATTGTTGCTTGACATTGCTTACTGTTGGATGCATTTACCTTTATAACTTGTCTTAATTGTTGCTTGACATTGCTTACTGTTGGATGCATTTACCTTTATAACTTGTCTTAATTGTTCAGCACATTTGGCATTACATGTATTGAGAAGGGAGACAAGAGTGAAAATGTCAGAGTTGCTTCCCCTGAATTGAGGTACATGGTCAGGGGAAGCAACTCTGACATTTTCACTCTTGTCCCCCTTCTCAATGGGGGATCAACTCTAATATTCTCTTAATGGAAAGAATTTGCTCCTCTAGAAGAGTGAGAGTGGACCCCACCTTGATATGTTTTTTCATCCAGACACTAAACAGGAAGTCCTAAAAATTGACTTGTTTTGAGAGGTAGCAGAAAATGATAGTCATGTTTCTGATACAAGATAAAGAAGATTATTCGTTTACTGTATATACATGTATTCAGACAGCCTGTCTAAGCATACAATGCACACCCAGATCAGACTGATCATACGAAACAGTCTGCTCTGAGTTTCTCAACAATTAATGTGACAATAAATCTAGGGTACAAAGTGATCTGTTCAAAGGATATTAGAAACATTTTAGCAGATAAATGCTAAACAGGGAGATAACTCAAAAAATCTGGACATGAGAGTTGTCAATCTTGTACAAAATGCATTTTCTTCATCTGTTCAATGTAGAGAAATAATAATTTAAAATGGGTATTCAAGTTATACAAGCAGCCCAAATAATGCATCTTAAATCATCAAGGGGAAGTTATTCAAAAATGTTCTTCATTATTCTGTTCTACAATACAGTGACGTGTTCTGAAAATATTCCAAAGAGTATCGCAAAACAAGAGGGCCATGGTGGCCCTGAATCGCTCACCTGAGCATTAATCAGTTCACTGGCTCTGGTGAAGATTTATAAGAGTTTTTACCATACTAACATTTGACCTAGTTTTTGACCCGGCATGACCCAGTTTCAAACTTGGCCTGGATATTGTAAGAATAAACATTCTGACACAGTTTCATTGAGATTGGATCAAAACTGTGCCCTCTGGAGCGTATACAAGGTCGTTCTTATATTTGACCTAGTGACCAAGTTTTTGACCCGACACAACCCAATTTCAAACTTTACCTAGATTTCATTAAGATAAACATTCTGACAGAGTTTCATGAAGATTGGATCAAAACTGTGCCCTCTAGGGTGTACACAAAGTTTTTCTAAGATTTGACCTTGAGCCGACGTGACTCAGTTTCATAGGGGGCTTAGATATACGGACAATAAACATTTTGACATAGTTTCAAGAAGATTGGATCAAAACTATGCCTTCTAGTGCTTACAGCTTACACAACGTTTTTCTAAGATTTGACCTAGTGACCTAGTTTTTTTACCCGACATGACCTACTTTCAAACTTGGCCGAGAGTTTATGAAGATAAACATTCTGACAAAGTTTCATAAAGATTAGATCAAAACTGTGTCCTCTAGAGCGTACACAAGGTTTTTCTATGATTTGACCTAGTGACCTAGTTTTTGACCCGACATGACCCAGTTTCAATCTTGTCCTACATATTATGAGGATAAACATTCTGACAAAGTTTCATGAAGTTTGGATCAAAACTGTGCCCTCTAGAGCACACACAAGGTTTTTCTAAGATTTGACCTAGTGACCTAGTTTATAACTCGACATGACCCAGTTTCGAACTTGGCCTAGAGTTTATAGAGATAAACATTCTGACAATGTTTCATAAAGATTGGATCAAAACTGTGTCCTCTAGAGCGTACACAAGGTTTTTCTATGATTTGACCTAGTGACCTAGTTTTTGACCCGACGTGACCCAGTTTCGAATTTGTCCTAGATATTATGAGGATAAACATTCTGACAAAGTTTCATGAACTTTGGATCAAAACTGTGCCTTCTAGAGCGTACACAAGGTTTTTCTAAGATTTGACCTAGTGACCAAGTTTTTGACCCGACATGACCCAGTTTCGAACTTATCCTACATATTATGAGGATAAACATTCTGACATAGTTTCATGAACTTTGGATCAAAACTGTGTCCTTTAGAGCATACACAAGGTTTTTCTATGATTTGACCTAGTGACCTTGTTTTTGACCCGACATGACCTACTTTCACACTTGGCAGAGAGTTTATGGAAGTTAACATTCTGACAAAGTTTCATAAAGATTAGATCAAAACTGTGTCTTAATAGAGTGTACACAAGGTTTTTCAATGATTTGACCTAGTGACCTAGTTCTTGACCCGACATGACCCAGTTTCAAACTTGTCCTACATATTATGAGGATAAACAACTGACATAGTTTCATGAGCTTTGGATCAAAACTGTGCCTTCTAGAGCGTACACAAGGCTTTTCTAAGATTTGACCTAGTGACCTAGTTTTTGACCCAACAAGACCCAGTTTCGAAGTTGGCCTACAGTTTATAGAGATAAACATTCTGACAATGTTTCATAAAGATTGGATCAAAACTGTGTCCTCTAGAGCATACACAATGTTTTTTCTATGATTTGACCTAGTGACCTAGTTTTTGACCCAACATGACCCAGTTTCAAACTTGTCCTACATATTATGAGGATAAACATTCTGACAAAGTTTCATGAACTTTGGATCAAAACTGTGCCTTCTAGAGCGCACACAAGGTTTTTCTAAGATTTGACCTAGTGACCTAGTTTATAACTCGACATGACCCAGTTTCAAACTTGGCCTAGAGTTTATAGAGATAAACATTCTGACAATGTTTCATAAAGATTGGATCAAAACTGTGTCCTCTAGAGCGTACACAAGGTTTTTCTATGATTTGACCTAGTGACCTAGTTTTGACCCGAAGTGACCCAGTTTCGAACTTGTTCTAGATATTATGACGATAAACATTCTGACAAAGTTTCATGACCTTTGGATCAAAACTGTGCCTTCTAGAGCGTACAAAAGGTTTTTCTAAGATTTGACCTAGTGACCAAGTTTTTGACCCGACATGACCCAGTTTCAAACTTATCCTACATATTATGAGGATAAACATTCTGACAAAGTTTCATGAACTTTGGATCTAAATTGTGTCCTCTAGAGCGTACACAAGGTTTTTCTATGATTTGACCTAGTGACCTTGTTTTTGACCCGACATGACCTACTTTCAAACTTGGCCGAGAGTTTATGGAAGTAAACATTCTGACAAAGCTTCATAAAGATTAGATCAAAACTGTGTCCTCTAAAGCATACACAAGGTTTTTCTATGATTTGACCTAGTGACCTAGTTTTTGACCCGACAAGACCCAGTTTCAAACTTGTCCTACATATTATGAGGATAAACATTCTGACAAAGTTTCATGAACTTTGGATCAAAACTGTGCCTTCTAGAGCACACACAAGGTTTTTCTATGATTTGACCTAGTGACCTAGTTTTTGACCCGACGTGACCCAGTTTCATTCTTATCCTAGATATCATAAGGATAAACTTTCCGATTAAGTTTCATGAGCTTTGGATCAAAACTGTTCCTTCTAGAGCGTACACAAGGTTTTTCTAAGATTTGACCTAGTGACCTAGTTTTTGACCCGACATGACCCAGTGTCAAACTTGGCCTAGAGTTTATGGAGATAAACATTCTGACAAAGTTTCATAAAGATTGGATCAAAACTGTGTCCTCTAGAGCGTACACAAGGTTTTTCTATGATTTGACCTAGTGACCTAGTTTTAGACCCGAAGTGACCCAGTTTCGAACTTGTCCTAGATACTATGAGGATAAACATTCTGACAAAGTTTCATGAACTTTGAATGAAAACTGTGCCCTCTAGAGCGTACACAAGGTTTTTCTAAGATTTGACCTAGTGACCTAGTTTTTGACCTGACATGACCCAGTTTCGAACTTGGCCTAGATTTAATGGAGATAAACATTCTGACAAAGTTTCATGAACTTTGGATGAAAACTGTGTCCTCTAGAGCGTACACAAGGTTTTTCTAAGATTTGACCTAGTGACCTAGTTTATAACTCGACATGACCCAGTTTCGAACTTGGCCTAGAGTTTATAGAGATAAACATTCTGACAATGTTTCATAAAGATTGGATCAAAACTGTGTCCTCTAGAGCGTACACAAGGTTTTTCTATGATTTGACCTAGTGACCTAGTTTTAGACCCGACGTGACCCAGTTTTGAACTTGTCCTAGATACTATGAGGATAAAGATTCTGACAAAGTTTCATGAAGTTTGGATCAAAACTGTGCCCTCTAGAGCGTACACAAGGTTTTTCTAAGATTTGACCTAGTGACCTAGTTTTTGACCTGACATGACCCAGTTTCGAACTTGGCCTAGATTTTATAAAGACTAACATTCTGACAAAGTTTCATAAAGATTGGATCAAAACTGTGGCCGCTAGAGTGTACACAAGCAAAAGTTGACGGACGTCCGTCCGGACGTCCGGACGTACGACGGACATCAGGGTATCCCAAAAGCTCACCCTGAGCACTTCGTGCTCAGGCGAGCTAAAAAGCAGACAACAAAATTTATGTCCGAAATTTTTCAAAAAATATTTCAACCCAAGCTATACCAAGTTGAGAATTCAAAGTTTAGAGGGCAGATCCAGATGAGGCAGCTGATTATGTCTACAGACAGAAAAATATACCCGGCAGGATCATCACTATATTCTCAAACCAACTGTCATTCTGGCTCTGAACAATTTTCTCCTATTTTCTTTCATGGAGCCAAACAAAAACCACCTACCTTAACCTTCCAATCTGGAAAAGTCTAAGAAGATGAGAGAAACCAAGTCCAAACCAGACTTGATCAATTCAACAATTAACCTGCAAGAATGAATGATATATGCTTTAAAGTTACGTTAATTGAGTTACATGAGAATCGAAGCAGGGAATATTTCCAGTTGACTGAACATTTAAAACCTGCCTGCTGAGAGTAATGGTCTATTGATTTTGCGGGAGCTGAATAAATGAAGCATAGGCTTTTCTTAATGCATCATAGCACATTTCTTTGGGGGGCAAAATTAATTCATTGCTTCAGGCTTGCTAGGCTTTGAATTAAAACCACTGTTTCATGACTACAAAGGTTTTTTCCACTTCAATGGTATGTCGAAGCTGCAGTCAGTCACTGGAACCACTTCAAATGAAATATTTTGGCGGGATTTACACTTATATATTGTAGGAATATTTTGGTGGGATTTATGCTGTCTTATAATATGTGCCGCAACATGAGAAAACCAACAAAGAGGCATGTGCACCCAGCGAAGACTCAGATAAGCCTGGGCATCCCCCCAGCCTGATCAGAGTCTTCGCTGTCTGCATGGAGCTAGCTTAGACCCTTATTAGAGGCTGGATAACATGCCGCACAAATTTATCAGATCCCTAAGTCAAGGGACTCTGGCGAGGCTGAGCCTGTGGCATATAATATGCATCTGATCTGGGTCTACACTGAGTACAAAGGTCCCTTTTATACGATGCTAGGTATTGGTTTGTTTGTTGTATTCTATTATGCATAAAAGAAACACAAAACAAATTAGTAATTACTAAATTCATTTAAGCGTATCAAGTATGGACATGCTTTACTTCATGAGGAAATTAAACTAAGACTGTACCTGCATACTAATGAAATCATATAAGTTCTCAAAGATCTATATGCTAATCCAGCTCAAGAAATAATTCAGATGCACGGGTAATAGGACATTTTAAAACAGAATTTCAATCACAAAAAAAAATGAAAAGCAATAGCCTTCACAAAAGCATGGTGCACAAACAAGCACAATCAAGGTTTCAGTGTAGGTTAACTCTTAAAGGCAGGATTTTTCTGCCGGGGGATAGAGGGTGGGGGTCTGGTTCCCATCTCACAGCATATTTACCTGTACAGGTAAAGGTGTGAAAATTTATTCAGCCAATCAGTGGACCAAAATAAACACTTATGATAATTTCATTGACTGACTGGACGTGTGATCAAGAGACAGCGTCTGTTTCAATTCTCCTAACCACGTTCCCAAAGTAGCTCAGCAGTGCGTAACCATAGTAGCACACACTTGGCGCCAAGTGTCAGTCCAAGAGTGACACTGTTGAAGTTAATCCTCCTTACATAGTCCACCCCTGCCTTTAAAGGAATTAGCTGCCCCATAAGCAGATTCTTTAAAAGAATGGACCCCAATTTTGATGGGCTTCTTCTTCCTTGAGAATCAAACAGGAAGTCGCACAAGTTGCCCCCCTTTGTAACAAAATTTAGCGGAAGGCGGTATTCTCCCGGAACCAGAAAACCAGAACTAAACCAGAAAACTGGATTAGTTCACACGATCAATATCGATGCAAATGACAATGCCTGAAAATAATATACACATCTAGCATCTGTCAGTACAGGGGAGATAAAAATGGTGGAATCCTTTACACCATAAGATTTGTCCATGTACCTTTAGGGATAAATCAAAGTTCATCAGGCATAGAAATACTTGAAGGAACCTGTTAACACTTTAAGCATCAGTGATGAAAATAGCAGAATTTGCAAACAATGTAGATCCTGATGAGGCGGCTCAATATAAGCCACCTCATCAAGATCTACACTGTTTGCCCTCTAGTCTTTGTCACACCTACCTATCGCTCGCATGCAAAACCGAGGTTCAGAAGGCAAATCCATGATGGAGTTTTCCGGTTTTGCAGACGGGGAGTTGGAAAAGTAAACAAAGGACCAGTCTCTATAAGGCCATTTTCATGGCTAAAACCGATTTTCTTTAAACTTTGTATACTTTAACTGATATGTATTGACTGTCTTATAATGCAATACCAGATTATTTGGTTCACTGGTTTTAGCTGTATGCACAATTTAAGTGGGTGGGGTAATTCCACCCCATTATAAAAAAGTATAGTTACAAAAATGCTATTTTTTCTGTTCCAAGTTCATGCTTCAAAATGGTGGTTGCAATAGGAAAAGTACACTTCTGGACTTAAAAGATGATGATAATATATTGTTCTGAAATTCATACCAGAATAGAGTTTATATTCGCTTGTAAGATGTACCCCAATTTCAGTATTTTTTTGTTCTCCGACTTTACGAAAAACCAGAACACGTTCACAGTTTTCAAGATTTTTTAAAAATCTTTTGCTATTATTATGTTGATATAATAGGCATTGCAGGCATATGTCAGAATTTATTTTATGATCATTAATATGAGAGTTATCTCCTCACGAAATTTGATTTTGTCCGTTTTTCAATATCAGCATGCATTTGTCATTCCATAGTACTCCAAACTTCATTTGGAAGTTAATAACACCTTTTGGTGCGAATATTTGTTGATTTTTGTAGGCATTGGAGTTACTTTTGCATGCGACGATGTCATATTTTATGTAATTTTGAAAAAAGGATACCTCGCATCTGGAAAAATTAACAAATTGCGAATGACTTACAAGCAGGGTTTGCTTAGTTTTGCAACCTCATTAAACTCATGCTAAATGCTTAAATTAAAGTCTTTATGGCCCATTCGTGTTTTAGTATTGCACCATAGGACAGTCAATACATATCAGTTAAAGTATACAAAGTTTAAAGAAAATCGGTTTTAGCCATGAAAATGGCCTTATAGAGACTGGTCCTTTGACATCAGCACAATGTTATGTTGTTTATTTTCTTTAAAAATATAAGAATGCTATTTTGTCGCATATAGACCGCTTCTGCTGCACATTAAAGGATTAGGCACATGGCCTCGCATTTTTCCAGATATTCATTAAGTACGGCGAAGCAAGTGTTCAAAGCCACTCTCGGCAGTTTATACATGTAGGAAAACATCACAGTCTCTTGTTTGATTTTGAGCCTTTGACCTTGTCAGAAGCAAAGACGTGAACAGAACTACGGTATGCGTAAATCCAAACGTTGGAGTTAAGCTTTCCGTGATGGACAGTTTAGCATATAGAAAATATCAGCCCGGTTCGGGTTCCGCATGATGCCCCTATTCCACACAGACCACGAATCGCCACGAATTGATAAATATTAGAATTCAGGGCGATTGTAAATTTTCTGGTCCAATTCGTGATGCTCTACGATTCAGTTACGATACAAGTAGGATGGGGTTACGAATATTTGTGGGATTCGACTGGATTCGGCTGGACTCACACGAATATTGTCAAGAAAGCAGTTAAGAACTTCACGAAGTAATTACGATTCAGCTACGAATCCTAAAATTTATCAATTCGTGACGATTCGTTGGATTTGTGGTCTGTGTGGAATAGGGGTATGAGATGATAGAAAATATAAAGAATTCTTATCAAACATCAAAACAGCTTTTGAACAATAATTGGATCTAGACTAACATGAACTCTGTGTTATTTCATTATTTTATACATTGCAGATAATTTTCTCCCCATTTGTCTGTTTATGAGGCCTTTTGCAAACAGTCTTTTATGGTGTTATTTGGTGGCTCAAAATTGTTTTGTTTTCAATTTGATTTACCTATGGATATAAATAAATCTGAATTTTGGCCTTTCGCACACAGTGTCCGCACAATTTCACTGACTGTCTGCCACAATTCATGTTAGGCTAGATCCAATAATTGTTCAGAAGCTGTTTTGGTGTTTAATAAAAATTCTTTATATTTTCTAACATCACATGGGGAATCGGACTGACGAAGCCATGATTTTGCGTATATTTTCTATATGCTAAACTGTCTTTCACGCAAAAGTTACTTCAAACGTTTAGATTCACGCATACCGTAGTTCTGTTCACTGTTTTGTCTCTGA
This sequence comes from Ctena decussata, assembly GCA_963989385.1. Classification (NCBI taxonomy): domain Eukaryota; kingdom Metazoa; phylum Mollusca; class Bivalvia; order Lucinida; family Lucinidae; genus Ctena; species Ctena decussata. The sequence goes on along the minus strand of OZ022510.1, from coordinate 66,752,058 downwards.
CAAGGTCAAAGGCTCAGAATCAAACAAGAAAATGTGATTTTTTTCTTACATATATAAACTGCCGAGATTGACTTTGAACACATGCCTTGCCGTACTAAATGAATATCTGGAAAAATGCAAGGCCATGAGCCCAATCCTTTAAGTTCGGAAGAAGCAATCAATATGCGACAAAATAGCATTCTTATATCTTGCATAAAAAGCTTTTAAAGAAAATAAATAACCCAAATCTTGAGCCCATGTCAAATTTGTTTACCTTTTCGACTCCCCTTCTGCCAAACCGGAAACTCCTTGCATGCATTCTGAACCGCCTTTTCGCACACAAGCGATTGGTAGGCATGTTTGTGTTCTTAATATGATAAAGCTTGGATGACACATATTTGAAATTCTTGCAGACGTAAATTTTGTTTTCTTCATTTTGGTGCTTAAAGGGCTAATGGATCAGTTGCAGAGAGAGAAGAAATGGGAGATATGGGCAGGCAAGACTTTTGCATCACCCTTGTGAGCAATTTATTAACAAAGAACAATACAGTTATGATGTCATCAAAAGTGTGCATATGAGCCATGTCACATGACAAAACCAACAAAGTGGCATATGTGCACCCAGTAAAGACTCAGACCAACCTGGGGATCCGCCCAGTCTGATCATAGTCTTTGCTGTGCACCTACAGGGTAGCTAAGGGTCTAAGCTAGCTCCATGCAGACAACAAAGACTGATCAGACTGGGCAGGTGTCCAGGCTGGTCTGAGTCTTTGCTGGGTGCACATGCCACTTTGTTGGTTTTGTCGTGTCGTGGCTCATATGATCAAAAGAGTTGGAGTGCCCACATATCTTTGTAAGGCAAATAAGGACAAAAAATATGTTTTGTATAATTTGCATAAAAGAACTTTTTCTATGGTATAATAAGTACAATAAATTCACATGTATTCCCTTTATAAGTAGTTTCATTTCCTGCTACTAACACCTTTGTGGCTATCTTTGGGTAACAAAACAATAACTGCCCCACAAAATAGTGGGCCACCTCAAACAAATATTGTAATTATCTTATAGTTTCTTACACTATCGGTGATGAGGCAAAACAAATACTGGCAGAGCTGGCAAACAGTGCACACCCTGATCAGACTTCCCCTAAGAGCAATGAATGATCTGGGTCTTTACTCTTTGTTTGACTTTCCACCAGGAAACTAAAGTATTTGTTGGCCTGGCCTCAGTGACAACAGGTACTGTGAGTGACAAAACAATTCAAGGTGTTGAATTATCAACTGACCATGGAAGTGTGGCAACCACAATAAAATTACAAGAAAGTCACAAAAGAGTTGTGAAAACATGACCATATTGGGTAATCAGACTGTTCCCGTAATTATGACATTTGCTTCCTGTCCAAATAACACAAAGGAAAATGAAACACTAAAGCCCACTGAAAAGTACTTGTTTTTGTCCAGTACCTCCTCCCACCCTCCCAGTTCAACAAAACACTAATTCTATAATTGAGCCGCGACACGACAAAACCAACAATGTGGTCGTGCGCCCAGCGCAGACTCAGATCAGCCTGAGCATCCGCTCAGATTGACTAGACCCTTCGTTAAGTGCCCAAAGGGTAGCTAAATGTCTAAGCTACCTCCATGCGGACAGCGAAGACTCTGATCAGACTGGGCAGATGCCCAGGCTGATCTGAGTCTGCGCTGGTGCACAACCACATTGTTGGTTTTGTCGTGTCGCGGCTCATATATTGATAACAAAAATGATAATTATGACACTGATATAACTCAAGATTAGCCATTTTTATGCTCCCCCGCCACAGACATAAGCTTCGGGCATATAGTGTTAAGATATAGTTTCGTTTTGTCATTTGCATCTACACTGGTGAGTGTTATATTAAGACCAGCATTATGATGCTAGACTTGCAAACCTTTTGCAGCTATGTGATGTTTAACCCTTTTTGACCAGTCCATCTCTAGTTTTCAGGTTTCTGTTGAATGTTTTCACTTTTATTATATTTTGCATAGAAATTCCTGCAAGCAACTAGTGTATGTCCTGATCAGACACCACCGCTGTGCAATAATTTAGTGCACAGAATGATGTTTGACACTAAAACAAGTAGTGACAAATCGAGCATGATGTTCACATGTTTTGCAGCATCAGAAATAGGTCTGCACCAGTTGCGTAAGTCCCCAAAATGGGTATATGGTATAAAAAAGGTTGACAATGTTCAAATTGTTGGTACTTAATCAACCGGTGTGTCCTTATGATTGGCAGCATACTTAGGGTAGTGGGTCACTCTCACTGCATGTGACCTGGGATAGAACTTGTTAGGTGGTTTATGTGACCTATATTTCATGGTTCAGCAACTTTACCTTATATGCCTTATTATAGAAAGGAAAGAATTTCTGAAACTCTATTTCATGAATTTAAATTAAACTTGAGATTTATAATGATTTCATGTGAATGACACATTATATGCAGGTCACTGTTGCATATATTTCATGATCCAGTGATTTTGCCCTTAATATATCTGATTAGCATCATACATTTACTTGTTACTAACTATATACTACTTGTAAATCTGTATGTAGTTCTGTATTTAAAGCCAAATTTATCCATGATAAAGGTTTTACCAGATGTCAGTTCTACTTGCCGAGGAAACAGAGAGCAGGCTCAGATCAGGCTAGAAGGAGCCTGATCTGGGGATTTCAGGTCACAATAAATGATTACAATATCAGTGCAAAATGACCATAAAAAGTTATTCAGCCGTGAGCTTAAACCTATCCAGCCATTTATTTATCACCACTTACACATGTACCAAATAAAGATGACCACATTGACAATTATATACTTGAAGGGCCATAAATAATTTTACTGCTCTGATTTTGTTTAATAGCCCATATTTCCTTCATTTCACAGTTGAATTGAAACAGAAATGATGGACATTATGAGGCGTAATGCATATGTGAACAGCAAAGGTTCTGATCAGCCTGTGCAGATGCACAGGCTGATCAGAGCCCTTGCTGTTCCCATGTACCTTGAGTAAACCCTGAGGAGTTTACAGCCACAAAATGAAGGCTCTATCAAGACTTCACAGATTTATAGACCAGTGTGATGCCTGCATTAGCACCCTTTTTGCCGGTTATGGATCAAATGTTGTAAACATGGATGATATGTCACAGCGGTTGTCGAAGTGACAGATTATTATGGCCATGTTATAAATACCAAAATCTGTGACGCTTCGCTGATCAGCAAACAAATCAGCTATAAACATACATTACACTTCCTGTCATGTGGCTAAGTAGTGGCTAAATCAGCGGTAATGCGGAGAAGAAAAAAAGACCGCAAGAAAGACATTGATATTTTGTATAGACTGTGCAAACACACATGATGCCCATACTTTGGAAAACACACAAGGAGATATACCAGCACCATATATACCCTAATCATTGGAATACCCCATCTACTGCAGACATGGACTCTTCCAACTTTAGTTATTCAATGCTTGTTCTGACAGTCTGTCCATATTATGAGGGTGAAATTTACATGTAATCAATTACAGTAACAATGTAAACTTAATTTGTAATGTAATTAATAACTATCTTAATTTAACAACAATTATCAATTACATTTACATTACAACTTTTGTAGAGGGGAATAATTATGTTAGAAATGAGAGTAGGGATTATGGTTCTTGGTCTCTGCCCATCATATGAGGATGCTTTATATTTTCGAAAAAAAAAAAAAAACCTTCAACATCTATAAAGTTTAGGAGCCAAGATGAATCTTATAAATTAAATAAACAAAGGAAAGGGGCACAATCCCTTAGAAAACATGGTCAGCAGGTGCTTAAGTTTGATCATAATGGACTTTTAAAAAGTTAAGATTTATGCAAATCTGGAGTGAAACTAGAAATGTGTCTATAGTACATAGATATGCCCCGCCTAGTGCCTTGAGTAAGTCTGTGCCTTAATTAAGGTACTGGTACTTGTAGGATAAGTAGATTCATATGGACAGACTTGCATTATATAAAGAGCCACAGGCAAGGCATTGCCCAACATTTGAGATGTGACGCAAACTATACAGCCCTTTGAACAGTTTCAGAGTCACTGTATGGCAAAAATAGAAAATATTGTGTATTACAGAACATGGTTAGAAACCAAGTCAGTGGACCATGAATTATGGTTTATCATGACCTGATTCTTGTAAATTCCTGTTGTTCTTACAGACATAAACCCTCATACAAAGTTCCAAGGCCTACAATAGTAGGAACCCTGAAATCTACCTCTTACAAAAATCTGAACCTTGCAAAATCAGCCTAAGTCTGAAGTCAGTGGACCGTGACATATGGATCATCATGACCCGATTCTTGTATATTCCTGTTGTGCTTATTGATTTATATCCTCATACAAAATTTCAGGTTGCTACAAAAATAGGAACCCTGAAGTCTACCTCTTACAAATATGTTAACCTGAGTCTAACAGGATCATGTATGTACGGACATACAGACAGACATACGCATATATGTTTGTATGTAATAACATACACACCTATGCACAACCAAAACACTATTTGCCTCCGGCATCATATGATGCGGGGCATAAAAATGCAGAGTTAATGTTACCGGTAAGGGGGAAAAGCTGTGCAGAATTCCATGAGACCATTTTAAGGAAAAAGCTTATGGCAGGTTTATAGAATGCAGGTAGTTTGAGAAAAATGGACTTAAAGCACTATGGCCGGGCCGGGTAGCGCAATCGGTAGGGCACCTGACTCGTAAGTCAGAGGTCCTGAGTTCGAATCCCGGTCTGGCGACATACTTTCGTTTCTCCTTCCGCTGATTCAAGAAGGGCAGTTGTCAGTTACTGGCGAAATTATGTGCACTTAGTACTGGTTAACTGCTTAGGAGGTCTAAGCCTGCCCAGGAATAGTGTGGTTAGGTTAACTGACCGTCCCGACAGGACCTTAGTTGTTTACCGTGGATGTTAAGCATCAAATCAACCAACAAACCAACTTAAAGCACTATGGCTTACCCAGTTGTTGATATTAGATGAATGGTTCACTGTCAGCAGAGTGTGAAATACAGGGTAAAGGGTACATATAAGTGCAAGGTCTACAAAAATGATCCTAAAACATACTTATACCAGGTTTGAAAGAAAAGCAGAGTGGACTGTCAACAGACGGTGAAATATAGGTCAAGGGACCAAATGAATGCAACATCAAAAACTTACACCCTAAGATGATACTTTATGCCAGTTTGATTATTATAGGCATAATAGTTTAATAGAAATAAGTTTTTAACACTAGGGTCCACATAAATATACACAGACGGAGAGACAAATGGAATAACAGACATACAGAAAACCGAACTCCTATATCACAGCTGCTTGATAAAGAATGTGCCATAAAACCCATAAAAATTACTCACCACCTGTCCCCAGTCTTTCATGAACTTGTTCAAAGTTTTGAAGTATTCTCTATATTCTTTCAAATGTAAACTTGTCTTCTGGAAAAGAATGAAAACAATGCATATGTAATAATATATATCATATAACATCTACCGACTTCAGTGTTCAACAAGAGCTGTCGCCTGACAGCATAGCTCGCCTGAATTGGTGCTTGCCCATCACAAAGCCGCTATGGTGGTGTGGACTGCTATGCATAAAACTTCATGCAAGCATGTCCATAATGAAAACACATTTATAAACAAAAGCTATCTCAGAATTAAGTCTTAAAATAAAATTAAAATAAAAAAACTGAAATGAAATTTCAAAGTCCATGAGGTTGAGGTAAAAAAAACAACTGACGGATGGGGGGTGGGGTGGGGGGTTATGTGGACTGCTATGCATAAAACTTCATGCAAGCATGTCCATAATGAAAACACAAAAGCTATCTCAGAAATAAGTCTTAAAATAAAATTAAAATAAAAAAAATGAAATGAAATTTCAAAGTGCATGAGCTTGAGGTAAAAAAACTGACGGGTAGGGGGGGGGGGGGCGTGGGCAGGGGGGCTAGTATGTATCAAAACCCTGAACCATTATCTAACATCAGCCCAAGTATTAGTATCAACTGAGTCCATCATCGTGGCACTGTGAAATTATGTCTTCATAAATATAAAACTATAACCAAAATCTTTAAAACAAAATTCTAAGTCGATGACCTTGACTTCAAGGTCACCCAGTGGGGTAAGTATAAGATGTTTTGTAAAAACTCAAAAAAGAGTCAAACATCAGTTCAAGTATAAACTAAATCTCTGCAAAGCATTATGAATCAGTATGCAATTACAAAACTTTAAAAAAGACAAAATTTCCTAAGTCCCTGACCTTGACATCAAGATCACTGAGCGGGGTTGGGGTAGTACTCTGTAGATCTAACTACAGTGCAAATATAAAAAGAATTCATCTCTGGATTCAGGAGATATGTGTCTTTAAAAAACTTTAACCAAAACATCCAATCAATAAAATGACAATATTCTAAGTCCATGACCTTGACATCAAGGTCACAGAGGGGGGTGGGGGTAGTACCTTCGAAAACTTTAGACCAATATCTAACTTTAGTGCAAGTATCAAAGGAATCCATTCATGGGTTCAGGAGATATTGGGCTTTATAAAACTTTAACCAAAACATCCAGTCCAAAAAAAACACCAATTTTCTAAGTCCATGACCTTGACTTCAAGGTCACAGAGTGGGGTGGGGGTGGTACCCTGTTAAACCTTAGACCAATATCTAGCTACAGTGCAAGTATCAAAAGAATCCATCCATGGGTTAAGGAGATATAGGTCTTTAAAAAACTTTAACCAAAACATCCAATTCGAACGCCGACGCGGACGCGGACGCCGACGCCGTGGTGACAACAATAGCTCTTCCTGAACTTTCGTTCAGGCGAGCTAAAAAGAGGAGCCCCAGTAGCTCAGGGAGTGAAGCGCTAGCCTGCAGATCTAGGGGTCCAAGATTTAATTCCCTCTGCAGAAATCTTTTCAATCAAACAATTGTAAGCAGCCTTTCATTATCACCCTTCCATCTTCCTGATTTGACTGAAATAATGACCCCCACTGGGGAAGGACCTCCAGATCCCCCAATCCCGCTCCTTCTACTTTTTGTTATCACCCTGCTACCTTCAAATTCTAATGAAACCCCAGTGTATTGATCATAATTTACTCCCCTGCTCTAATAAACACCCCCTGCCTAATTTCCAGAGTTGCTTCCCCTGTATAGATATCCATTCACATAATACTCTTTTTAAGAGGCATTTGGCAGTGGTTGATTTACTACACTTTATGCTCTAAATAAGCCCCCCAACCCCCCTTTCTTTCGTTAATACAACGCCCCAAGGTCATTTAATACCATTAATATGGTATGTAACAATGACTTCATCCCAATTACCTTTATGATCTTTAACTGAAACAGAGATATACTTGTGTAGACCAAAGTCAGACTGTTCATTAACTCTTTAAGCCCCAATGACCCAATTAGCAAAATTTGCAAACAGCGTAGATCCTGATGAGGCGGCTCATAATGAGCCGCCTCATCTAGATCTACACTGTTTGCCCTCTAGTCTTTGAATTCTCAATATAAAAAGTCTTGGACAAGGCATTTTTTTAATTTTTGCAGACGTAAATTTTGTCGTCTGCTTTTTGGTACTGAGTCTGAACATGGTTTACAGTGCCAGTCTGTGAACAATGTCCCAATATTTTGGTAATAAAAACTTGAACAATTAAATACCTTATCAAAGATAAATATAAATGTATTGAAGAAATTAATAATAAATCTGTAAAATTTAAAAGCTAAAACTGTAAAATACCTGTTTTATTCAGTCATCGACTTCAGCTAGACTGGGCTATTATAAACTAGTTATTTTCCGTTATTTTCCTACCTGCCATGCTCTCTGAAGTGTGACCTGGAGTAATTAATGATGTTTAACCAAGCAGAGGAAATCCTTTAATGCCCTGTGGCCAGATAAACATGCTTCACTTAACATTACAGTCGACCATTTATACTAAAGCTGCAGGAAGGATTTACGACAACAATGACAAGCTGAATGTGCAAGAAGTCTTCAAACCCGAGTTTGAGCCTCAAATTTCGTTTCAGATTTTCAAACTTAGGTTTGAAAATTTCATTTGTGTTCAAACGTTTCAAAACCAAGTTTCAAAAAGCAGGTTATAAATTCTCAAACATACATAATCCAAATGACAACTCCTATAAATTTTTAACTCTTTCACTACCAAAAAGCAGACGACAAAATTTACGTCTGCAAAAGTTAAAGAAACGCCTTGTCCAAGACTTTTTATATTGAGAATTCAAAGACTAGAAGGCAAACAGTGTAGATTTAGATGAGGCGGCTCATTATGAGCCGCCTCATCAGGATCTACGCTGTTTGCAAATTTTGCTAATTGCGTCACTGGGGCTTAAAGAGTTAAAACATGGACTGAATCCATAGTTTACTTTTAAATGAAGGTTTGACAGTTTCTAAGTCTAAAATTAATGATTTTCAAGGATAAGTTATTTTGAAAATATGTTAGAGTTTGAAATTTAAACCGTGGTTCTAAAAATTCATTTCCTAGAACTAGATTTTGAAAAGAATCTTAACTCGAGCAGGACTCAAACCCGTGACCCCATCATCCACAGTCTTGGCTATGCATCTACGTTATCCATACAGTCTACAGATTACAGAGCCATTCACGGCTCATATTTGTTGACCAATATAAAAAACATCTTAATCTTTCATGCTGTGTGAATTTCACCTGTGGGCTAAATGATAATTGTAAGAGGTGCATATGTATGGTTGACTAATCAGCAGGTATAGAGGGGATCCTAAGGGGAACTAATCTGCCAATTAACTGATATGGGGTATAGGTAACAAATTCCCAATATCATATTTAACTTAACAAACACACCCTCTCTAACAGCTGCACCCTGCATGGTCTTAAGGTGAACAGATACACAGCAAATATTTCTACCATTTTTACAAAGGGAAACAACTTCTGTGAAAGCTGATATTAATTTAGATATATAGATGGAAAACCACGAAGTTGTCAAATTGTCTATGTTGTAACTTTCTAAACCAGGTGTGAAAAAAACAACAGGAGTACTGAAACCCCCGTTGCTAGAATTCACAATCTTATCCAATCACCTACTGTCTTAAAACTTTAAAAGACAAAAAGAAACTGGCAAAGATTTCACAGTGAATTAATTAAGCACCTCAGCGTGTAATTAGAACTCTATTTTCTTTCTTAATGAAGCATTAACTTAGTTTGGTTTTCTTTGATCTTTGCCAGAAATTCCATAGATTTAAACATGTTATCAATCTCTTCCAGCAAATTTGCATTTTTTTTTTTTTGACTATCAAGATCCTCCAAATCCAAACTGTAATATGCAGCTGTTTGCATTTGTTCACTTGTGACACATTTCTTTAAATTTTTCATCAAAATAAGAATATCTCAACTTTGCCTAAAGACAAAACATCATGCATTTGGTGTACTTCTGAAAAAGGGAGATAATATGATCACACCAGAGACCTGCAATTTATAGTGGCAGATTTTACTGAGTTATTATCTTTAACCCACTTCAGAAGGAAAACAGTTTGAACAGGCAAGTTAATACTGTATCTTTTAAAGGGAGGCAATTCACTTCACTTGCCTCTCTTTAAAAATATTAACTTTCACTTGTTAAGGGAGGTAATTTTATTTTCTATCATAGATGAAGAATTATCAAAACTTACCAGAATGATGATGCTGACAGTCAAATCTTCTTTGAATTCTTGTAAAGTCATTCAATTACCAAGACTTCTGGCAACATCTGCAACAAACAATATTGTCAGATTCAATATAACATAACATAAAGAGCTTTACCAATATATTATGAGGTAATTCTGGGATAATTTCATTTCGTCAAGCATTATGTATTTATATAAAATTATCCCACAATTAAAACTATCATCAATGGACGGACACTTGGCGCCATGTGTGTGAAACTATGGTTACATGCCATTGAGTCACTTGGGGAATGTCAGGCAACTGTTTTCAATCTTTACAAGACAAAAGGTTTTGACTGTACTTATATGGTATAAAGTATTTTTTACCAAGCACCTAAAATTTCCATTTCTTTCGGCTTAGGAGTGGAAAGAAAAGATGACATAAAAATGTTCACGGTGTTTGCACTTGAATTTAGTCTTGCTCCATTACAATGTTGTCTGTCATGCGTGGTAGCTAAAGCTTTTAAATAATGAGTGAATACAGGTTTTCCCTAAATATCTGGACACCAGTATAACTAATAATTACTGAAATCAAATTAACTTTTTTAACATCCAACAATAAAAGAATGACAGACAGTGCAAACCATATCAGACTGCTCCCTCAGGGACAGTCTGATCTGGGTCTACACTGTTTGCTCAGACCTATCTATCCCAGTATGAAGGATAGGTGCAGTAGGCCTTTTAATTTTGCCTTAATTTTTAAGATGAAACAAAGGTACTGAATTTAAAGCTGGATCAAATGTACTTGTATGAATTTAAAGACAGAACAAATGTACCGGTACTTGTGTCAAGTTTAAGTTTGAACAAATGTACTTGTCTTTATTTAGAGATGGAACAAATGTACTTGTCTTCATTTAAAGCTGGAGCGACTTTACTTGTCTTAATCTAAAGATGGAATAAATGTATTTGTCTTATCTAAAGATGGAACAATTGTACATGTACTTGTCTTATTTCAAAGATGGAGCAAATGTACTGTTCTTAATATAAAGACGTAACAACTGTCCTTGTATTTATTTAAAAAATGGAACAAATGTACTTTTATTAACTTAAGAAAAACTAATGTCCTTTTCTTGATTTAAAGTTGTAACAAATGAACTTGTATTTAAAGATGGAACAAATATACTTGTGTTAAGTTAAAGCTGGAACACATGGCCTTGTCTTAATTTAAGATGGAACAAAGGTACCTGTCTTAATTCAAAGGTGGAACAAATGTGCTTGTTTTTAAGATAGAACAAAGGTACTTGTCTTCAAAGGTGGAACGAATGTTTTTGTCATAATGTAAAGGTGGAATTAAGGCACTTGTCTTAATTTAAAGATGATACAAAGTATAAAGGCAAATGTCTTAATTCAAAGATGGATTAAAGGCACTTGTCTTAATTAAAAATTGATATTAAGGTACTTAACTTAATTTAAAGGTGGACTAAAGGGAGTTGTCCTTATTCAAAGGTAGAATAAAGGTACTTGTCTACTCTTAAAGGTCAGAATTTGCAACTACAAGAGCAAATTCTTTCTTTTGAGAGATGACCCCCATTGTGAAGGGAGGCAATAACCAAATTGTCAAAGTTGCTTCCCCTCAAAGTGTTCCCACTCACCTTTAGTGGTAAGCTGCCAAAATACATAAAACATATTACTGTAAGGCATCACTTGCTACTTTTAAATTCAAATCTTTTTTTAATAGTGAAGCTATACAGCCTAGTACATTAACTTGCACTATAAAATTATCAAGATCCCACCTTAAATGAAATATTTGATTCAAATTTCAATTTTTCTGATTCAAGCTCATATCCATCAAAAGTTATGATATTGATCCACAATGATTATTAACCAATTCATGATAAATTGCCTTAAAAATGTCATAAAAAGCCATAAAATTACCTGACTATTTGATAAATCTGATTGCTGTCAAATCACCCTGCGATAGCAATGAGACTTTAATTTTTGACTATAATTTCACAGACACGCTACAGGAACCCGTTGTTACGCATGACAAGGACAAATACTGACTGATAACAAATACCGTAATAATCATTATAAATATTGGGACAGGGGTTCTTGAGCAAACTGTGCAGACCCAGATCAGACTGCTCCTAAGGAGCAGTCTGATCTGGGTCTCCACTGTTTTATAGAAGTTCCACTAAATGGACAATAATGGACTTGTCCAAACTGGAAGCTGGAAGAGTTTTACATAGAATAAAAAATTGGCTTTTAGTATTTAGGTTAAATATGGTAAAAGGGCACCACTGGGGTACTCAAGCATAACAGCCCTTCTCAGCTTTAGATCATTCCTTATTGGATTTAATAGAATTGGCAAATAAAAAGGTCGTTAATAATTTAGTCCAAGTATTACCTAAGAATTTCTATAACATGGACTCTTCCATCATCAAATTTGGACAAGTCCATTTATTTTTTTTCCACACTGTAAAGGTAAATGTTTCCCATATCCTAATGGCTGTAGAAGCAGTGGTGGTTGGGGGTGGAGGGGGGATTATCTTAGGATTTCTATAATATGGACTTTTCTATCATCTAATTTGGACAAATCCATTTATCATTTTCCACACTGTAAAGGTAAAGGTTTCCCATAGCCTAATGGCTGTAGGAGCAGTGGTGGTGGTGAGGGGTGTGGGGGGGTTAGATTAGAGGCCCACTGTATATTGGGGACAGCATATGAAAGGCAGAGCTCATCCTTCTTCTTTCCCTGCCTTAAACTGTAAAACTACCTTGTGTAATAACTATATTTTGGATAGAAGTGTGTTTATAACCCTTTCGATTAGCTCAGTTTGTAAGAATGTCTTTCGATTAGCTCAGTTTGTGAGAATGTCTTTCGATTAGCTCAGTTTGTTAGAATGTCTTTCGATTAGCTCAGTTTGTCAGAATGTCTTTCGATTAGCTCAGTTTGTTTGAATGTCTTTCGATTAGCTCAAATTGTTACAATGTCTTTCAATTAGCTCAGTTTGTTAGAAAGTCTTTCGATTAGCTCAGTTTGTTAGAATGTCTTTCGATTAGCTCAATTTGTTAGAATGTCTTTCGGTTAGCTCAGTTTGTTAGAATTTCTTTCGATTAGCTCAGTTTGTTAGACTGTCTTTCGATTAGCTCAATTTGTTAGAATGTCTTTCGATTAGCTCAGTTTGTTAGACTGTCTTTCGATTAGCTCAATTTGTTAGAATGTCTTTCGATTAGCTCAGTTTGTTAGAATGTCTTTAGATTAGCTCAGTTTGTTAGACTGTCTTTCGATTAGCTCAGTTTGTTAGAATGTCTTTTGATTAGCTCAGTTTGTTAGAATATCTTTCTATTAGTTCAGTTTGTTAGAATGTCTTTCGATTAGCTCAGTTTGTTAGAATTTCTTTCGATTAGCTCAATTTGTTAGAATGTCTTTCGATTAGCTCAATTTGTTAGAATGTCTTTCGATTAGCTCAATTTGTTAGAATGTCTTTCGATTAGCTCAATTTGTTAGAATTTCTTTCGATTAGCTCAATTTGTTTGAATGTCTTTCGATTAGCTCAATTTGTTAGAATGTCTTTCGATTAGCTCAATTTGTTAGAATGTCTTTCGATTAGCTCAATTTGTTAGAATTTCTTTCGATTAGCTCAGTTTGTTAGAATGTCTAAGTGGGAGTTTGAGGGTTGGGGGTGCAAGAAATCACACTAAGTATACTCTGATCATGGTCTATTTACAAATACATGTAGAGTTATAAAATATACCCTGAAATAACAATGGAGGGATGACTTGTGTGATTTTGTTTCCTTTTCAACAGTATTTCAGTTACATCAGGGCAACAAGAGGGCAATTTGGAATGCTGTGTACAATGAACCCAGTTTACAATTAAAAATGACTTCTGCTTGCAGCAGGAATAAAAAACGGACCACTTTTTTAGCAGGCCTGCGTTTAACCCTTCAAGCGCCAAAAAGCAGACGACAAAATTTACGTCTGCAAAAATTTCAAATATGTTTCATCCAAGCTATATCATATTGAAAATTCAAAAAGCGTAGATCTAGAGTGAGCCACCTCATCAGGATCTGCACTGTTTGCAAATTGTGCCATTTTCATCACTGGAGCTTTATGTGTTAACCCCTGAAATGACAAATGGACGTTCCAAAGTCAAAGAACAGATAAAACTGTGTTCAAATCTTAACGGAGAAAACACAGTATAAATATTTTGCCTGAGTGAATTTTTATGTCACAGCACTGAGCTGTAAAGTCATAAAGGAGAATAGGCATTCTCCTTACAAGTTTTCAAGTCAACCACCGTGAAATCCTCTCTCTATTAAATAAATTATGTTACGTTTGAAGCCCACAAAATATAAAATACAGATAAAAATTATTCATAATTGTATCAAATTTCTGGAAATTAATTTCTGTATGATGATATTATCATTTGATAAAATACAGAGGCAGTGCTACAGATAAGAAGGGGTACAAGGGATAATTTCGGGATAATTTTTCTTATTTTTCCATTAAAACGTACATTGTGACCCCTCATTAAAACCGTCTCGCCGAGTTGGTTCTAATGAGGATTCACAATGTATGTTTTTGATGAGAAATACAAAAAATTATCCCTAAATTATCCGAATTATCTCTGTTCCCCCTTCTTATCTGGAGCTCTGACAGAGGCAGAGGTGTCTTCGTACATCTGCATACAGGAAAGACGAGGATCAGCCTGCACTGCTGATCCGAGTCACTTCTGTTTGCCTCCATTTTGTATGGATCACAAATCTATGTACTGGAAAGCAAAGACCCTTCTCGGTCAAAGGAAATGCACAGACTCATCTGATAACTTGCCGTTTGCGTGTTACAACAGCATGGTTCCTTGTATAGTGGCTGATTTATGCTACACATGGGTATGCATCTTTGAACAAGAATAACAAAATTTTGCTAAGTGAACAAAATAACCATGAAGCATTTTACACCAAATTTTATTCAAACAGTTTATTATAGAAAAAAAGAACAAGTTTCTGCATCAAAGATCTGTTAAGCAAACTCTTGCATAATTATTTTCACAGGAATGGTATAGATATGACAAAGATCTTACTAAATAGTAGCGGCCGGGAGAGGAAGTGGGGTGCTTGCGGTATTTAAGAAGTAATGCAAATGTCAGCGCAAAACATTAAAATTGTTGAATTGGCAAACAGTGTAGATCCAGATGAGGTGGCTCATCATGAGCCACCTCATCTGAATCTACAGTCAAATTTCACTGGCTCGAACTCGGAAGGCTCGAACGCCATGCTTCGGTCGAACTGACTTTCTAGTCCCAGCAAAACTCCCATTCATTTTAACTTAACCTGCAACCTTTGGCTTGAACTACGATGGCTTGAAAGCTTGAACCCCAAACCAGGTCCCTAGGGTACATTTTCTATGTAAAAACCCACTGATGGCTCGCACTAATTACTTTGTAAATAGTTTTCATTTCAATAACGGTCACAGGGGGTGGGGGGGGGGGGGGGGGGGGAGGGGGGGGGGGAGGGGGGATGCCCAAATTAGAGATTTCTGCTGGCACCGGGTGGCTTAAATTATGACCGATCAATAAAGAGGAAGTCACCCTTGCTATGATAGAAAAGCATAATACATACGACTGGACCTTGTGAGTTGGTCTTCAATGGCTCGAACTACTGATCGCTCAAACTTTTTTGGGAGGTCCCGGCGAGTTCGAGCCATCGAAGTTCGACTGTACACTGTTTGCCCTCTAGTGTTTGGGTTCTCAATATGATATCGCTTGGACGAGACATTTTTGAAATTCTGAAGACATAAATTTTGTTGTCTGCTTTTTGGCGCATTAAGGGTTAAAAAAATATAAGGCAGATCTGATGAGGGGTGCAAATACATGTTTTATTGTAGAATTAAGAGCAACTATCTCCTTGAGATCTGGTAGCCCCTATAGCTCACAGGGCTCAGCCTAGCGGGCGATTTGGGAAAAATAGTCTCCCTAAGCTTGCTGACTTCTCCCTATTTTGAGCTGAGGGAGAAGTGAAAATGTATAGAAATCCTAAATTTGGGCCAAAACTTCTCCCCAAAGTCCTGAAAATGTCACAAAACTTCTGCCTGTCTAAAAGCTCTAGGCTGACCCCTGGCTCAACAGGTTAATAGCTTGTCTGCAGATCTAGTGGTCCTGGGTTTGATTCCTGCTGTGGAAATCTCAGGGTTTCATTGTACACAGCTTTTCATTATTACTCTCCCATCATCCTGATCTGGCTAAAATACTGTTGAAAAGGATATAAAAATACAAGTCATCCATCTATCTATCCATACAATTATTATTCTAATGGAAAAGTGTTGGTAGTTTGGAACAGCATAAGCCAACTGCTGTGCAAAACGCCATTTTTTTCGGCAATAACAATAATAATAAAAGTGACAATATTGTGGTAATAATTGGTAAGTTGACATTCATGAAAGTAAAAGTGTTTAAAGTCTGTTATATAATAAATTTAGTTTCAATTTCAATACGATAATCACTTCCCGCTTAAAATTTATCAATAATCTTTTCTAGCGGCTGTTTTTCTCATTACTTCAGGTAAATCGCATGGTTTAAGCTCTATCGAGAATCTTCCACGGTGGATGCTCTCTGCCAGCATAAATCTTCCAGTTACTTTAGTATCAGATACCATAATGATCCTAAAATTTCGGACACCCGAAAAGTTGGACAATTATTGTTCGAAAATTCTTAGAAAGTGGATTTTAGAGAAACACCTAATGCATCCAAATGATGCTTGGTGAATGTCAAACCTTCTTTAGGAGCAGTTTGATCAGGATCTACAATGTCTGCTCAGACCTGTCTGTCTGAATATTTAGGGTCATTACAGTACTTTGCTCAGCCAACCTTGCAATGTACTGACTTATCAAAGGCAAAGAAACTAGCTGTGCAGTGAGGCAAAAGGAGGATGTGAGCTCTTACCGTTATTTGCAGATGTTTAATGACTTTGTGTTTCCAAGCGGGAGTGAAATTACTAACTGTGACACTGTAGTACATAGAAACAACTTTTATCTTCTTCCACCATATATACATAAATTTTCTGCTATTGCATGGGAAAAACCCAAACTTGGCAGTGATTTTATGCAAGTACTGAAGGCTCATACTAGTTACATTTACAGCATCTCCAAAGTACAAACTG
The DNA here is from genome assembly GCA_963989385.1 of Ctena decussata. Classification (NCBI taxonomy): domain Eukaryota; kingdom Metazoa; phylum Mollusca; class Bivalvia; order Lucinida; family Lucinidae; genus Ctena; species Ctena decussata. The sequence goes on along the minus strand of OZ022510.1, from coordinate 66,735,231 downwards.
GGTTTTGCAGACACTCCAAAAAATAACTAGATTGGGTATGGGTTGGGGGTGTGAGAGTGCAGTAGTCTCGGTGGTAATAATTTTCTAATTTTGTTTGTAACTTTGTTTGCGTGTGTGTGTGTGTTTTGGGGGTCGGGGTGGGGTGGAAAGCAGGGGAGTAGGGTGAGAGGCAAGGGAAAAAACACTACACATATTTTATGGAGACTGAGAGAAAATATCTGATAATAATCTCTCAACCCCAACTCATCCGGAGTTCTGTCTTTGCTTTTCGCTGTATATTTTCTAGTTGTGATACTGGGGAAAATAAAGGCTGTCATCAGACTGCCCAGATGTGTAGGGTTGTCCAGGTCTCCTTATATAAAGCATTATGTCAACATACGTTTTCCAGAGCTCCTGCTCATTTGATTTGTACCGATGCCATGTACAAGCACTGATGTATGACAGCATATCAGAGCCATCTAATCTGGCTCTTTACTTTCATGTTTGGATATACATCCCTTCTATTATGTCATGAGATAAATTGGCACAAGGTGAATCTAAGGTACAACTTCATGGGGAGCAACTCTGCCACTTACATTTTTACCTCCACCATCAATGGGTAGAGAGTCAACTCAAAAAAAAAAAGAATTTGGTCCTCTAACGAATTCTTTCCTTTATGAGTTGATCCTATTTAGAAGGACTGTGTAATCCAAGGAAGCAAACAGGAAATCATGAAAGTGGATCCCCTTTGTAAAATTGGCAGAGAAAACATGGAGGTGTACCCATACTCCTTAAAGCATATGTGATCACCACCAAGTATCCAGTAGGCACAAAAATCTGGTACAAATGACATATACCATATACTGACCAGGCCCAAACACTTCTGAAAAATTAAGGGGTCGGGGGCATGGGGTGGTAGTGACAGCTCTTTTTAACAAAATAGTGTGCCAAAACCTAAATATTTTGAAGTCAACCTTAGAGGGGGTGGGGGAGGAGGTATTAAGCAGAAAGGCTTAGAGGGGGGGGGGGTATAACTCAGTTTTTGCCAAAAACTGCATGCTTTTGCAATAATCTGCCCAATCAGGAGGGTGTAAGCATCTGTCTGGGTACTGGCCTGCTGACACTGATGCAACAATCCAGTTGGGATAGATGATTTTCCCAACATGTAGGAGAAAACTTCCAGTTTTTCTTTTCTGTTTGTATGTGTTTATCTTTTTTCAATCATTTATCTTTTTCTTTTTTTTTTCCTTTTTTCATTGTGAAGGTGGTGTGTGGTTTTCGGGGATAGTTCAGGACTAACAACACTTAAGTCACACATGTATTAAGTGCAAAAGGGTGGGAGGGCCCAGGGAGTGTGTTTCTTGCAGCTTTTTTTTTATTTGGGGGGGGGGGGGGGTATGAGAGAGGTTGGTGGGTGAGGAAGGGGTAGAACAGATTCTGAACAGGTGTTACTCACGTCTCAGACGAATGTATTGATATGAGGATTAACGAATGGTGATCCTCACGAAAATGGTAAACAAGCATCAAATATTTTTGACCCATTTCAACAGCAAAAAGCGCTCATGGTTATCTCGGTTTTTAAATTTTGGAGCTTATCACATTAAAATTAATGAAAATAAATGTACGGGAATTAAATTACAACGGCCAAGACTTGAAACTAACCGATTTTTGTTGCAAACTCTGTATCGTCCTGGGGCCGCAGAATTAGGTATCGTTGGAGGTTGTAAAATCGTGGGAGTTGTAATTTCGTGGGTGTTAGTAATTTTCATAATATTCATGCGCAAAAGAAGTTTCACTAAGTGTTTATTCTTCCAACGTTTAACCATGCATAAAAGTTTTATTTCATAATAAAAGCAAATGTCTAGATCCTAAATAGGCAATAAAACTTTTTAAAAAGTTTGACCTGTTGCTTTTATGCCTTCTTTTGCTATTTCTTTTTGCATACCTGAAAAGCGGCCATTTTCTAATCTCGGATATTAGCTTGAGAAAACATGGCACTGATTACTGATTTTGTTCCTTCCGACGAACAGTTAGTCTTAGTATGGGTGCAAAATTTTATTGCATAATTGTTTTCTTATTTGATTATTATACCGGGGGTCCTTATCTGCTTTTTCTTGAAAAAAAAAAGTGTTATGTTTTAAGAGTAGGGCTGAATCCTGGCTATTTTTTTATTTTCAAAGAAAACAGTCTTTGCATACTTTTATTTTGAATTCAAGCGGATATACCCATAAAGTGATACAGTGAATTTCAACTCGTTCTGTTCAAGGGCTATGACGCTACAGCTAAAAATGTGTTAGTTGAAGGAAATTCAATGTAGCGCTATGGGAATATCCTGTTTGAATGGATGGGTATCTTCCTTTAATCATTAATATCTGATATAGATTGGGCTATCTATAATCTGTTCATGGCTAAAAAATTTCCAAAAACATGTATGCACCAGAAAATAATAAATATAGAGTCAGACGGCTCATCCGGGAACTTCAAGCGTAACCCATAGCAACCAAAAGCTGGAGGTGAAAACAATCGATAATCCGCCATTTTGTTTACAGCAGTTCCTATTTACCGCCATACAAACCATGCATAAATAAATGGCATATTATAAGAAACAAGCTCATAAAACATTTTTTATTTAATGTGTAAGAAGCCAGATCTATAATTCAACCTCTCGTATCTGATATTTATTTCATTAACAGTGTCCGATGAGCATTTATTTTAGCGCACTGAATCCGACACATTTCTCTCGCGGTCTGCTGGCCTCTGAAGGGTACCCTAATTTAAATTTGTTAAAATGATTAAATCAGTTCTTTCAACAACAAAAAAAAAAATGTCGGAAATCGAGAAATTATAAGTAATTGAGAAATTAGATCTTTGTTAAATCTTTGACAAATTTGGTTCTTTTGGGGTGTTACGTCAACTTAGGTGACTGTTGAAAATAGGTCAACTTTGCGGTCGTGACGTGTATATCTCCGTGCTTTCTGGATGGAACCACAGTAAATTCTCTTGGTCATCCCCAACAAAGTGAAACTGAGTGTAAATTTAGAATTCTTACATATGCGCATTTTCGCGATTTCAATGCAAATATATTACGATACCCATCAAGGCCAAATGCATTGCGAATAACGGAAAAGTCGCTGAGAAGCGAGGATGTGTATTGGCTCAATACAAGCAGAAGTGTGAGTTTTAGCAGGCCTCTGATTTGCTTCTTGTAAATAGTTTTAATGGAAACATTTTTTATTGGGAATGCTAAATTTTTACCACAGCACAAAACAACATTGTGGTCAAATATGACGAGTCGTCTCAAGAAGATAGATAGATTTTTTGACATAGGAATTTCCTGACCCTCTTATTTTCAAAGTAGTGTAACTTTTTATTTCTTGAGCGATTTTAATGATGAGAACACTGTTTGCTCTGTCTTGGATTCAAGATATATAGATCTATCAGATTTAAAAAAAATCTGAATATTCCAAAAAACGTCCGCCATTGCTAAGAAAGTGTCAGTTTTTGACAAGTGACATCTTGTGTATTCCATACATGTACTCTCATACAGGGATAATTCTGGCTCAGAAATTCATGAGAGAAAATTGCTCATTCAACCAAAAATGGCGAGAAACTATGGATTTTTAGTGAGAAAATTCAGCAAAATCGTTCGCAAATTTCACTTTTTTTGTGTGAGATTTTTCTCCCATGTAGCAAATTTCAATGAGATTTTTGCCAAAAAAATGAGCAAATCTCTCACAATCTCCCCAGAAAATAATCCCTGCTCATAGTACGAGATATCGGGTATTTTACTTTTTATGCTGAAATTTCCATTATTTACTTTCACTGAATATCCGATAAATGAAGATGAAGTAAAAATGAAAAAGAAAATGTCAGAATAAAAATAAGAATTAGATCTATAATAAAACGAAATATTAGATAGGACAGCGACGGTCGAGTAAACTAACGTATTCCACGGATTTTGAAAATCCCAAGTTTTCATTTGATTCGTGACAAAATTTCATCTGGCAAACATTTTCTATGTTTTATTCGTCATAAGAAATAATTTAATTTGGGATATCAGAGATAGTTCCGAACTATAAATACAGAAAAATATTGGAAAATATAGCACTTATAGCGGTTGCTACGATATTGTTTTCACCTCCGATGCTTGTTGCTATGGGCTGTGACGTCATCCCGTCCGATTCTATGTGACCTGACGTGGGTGCTTCGATTTTTTAGCACGCGGCGGAACACGTTCACGAATTTACAACCCAGTGACATTTGCTATAAATAGATCACCCAATCACATGCGGATGAATATTTCTAACATTGAAACTATATTGCTTTGCATCGAAACTGTATAAGGTTATTCAGCTGGAGTTATGGTCTTAAAGGTCATAAGACAATATCTAGAAATTCTTTGACATTGGACTGTCGCGTGATTTAGTTCCTACATCCACGATTATACCACCTTCAAGGCTAATGATAACTCTTGGAAAACGACAGCCACTCTGTATATCTGCAACTGTAAGTAAGGGACCCTGTTCTGTTGTGTGTAAATTCCTCCCTCAAGGGAGCACCTCCTCGTGGAGTGTCAGTAGTAGTGTACTTAACCATCACCAAATCACTAAAATTACTTATTTGCGACATAGTCTCGATGGGGGCGGCGCCAGAGAGTTATAGATTTACTCTTCTTTTTTTCTTGGTACAATCTCTAGCCGCTTGTATCTTGTAGCATGGAATGCATAACAACGCCTTACTGTACTCAGCAGATTCTAATGCAATTGTAATATGACTGTGTAACATACCATTAGTGAATATTGTTAGTCTGAGCAGAACGAAGCTATGACAGACACTGTCTACAAGAACCCATCAGGCACTTGGCGTCATAATGACGTCGTATTAACGTCGATGCGACGTGATGACGTCACATCGACGTCAATACGTCATTCAGACGTCACGTGCCCGCTGGGAAGGTTTCAAATTAAGGTGAATGGGAACACTTTCAGCAGAAGTAACTCTGCTGTTTTCCTTTTTGCCTCCTTTCTAAATAGGGGGTTAGTCCAGCTCCGGACCGAAATTATTTCAGAAACAAAGTTTCTAATTGAAAATTGAAACTTGTTTCTAGGCATTTTCCGGCCCAGAGCTGGGCTAAATATAGACTGGTCCTCGAATGTCTTTATAAGGAGATCCGATCATTTTAGAAGAGTTTTGTCATCCAATGAAGGAAAATGGAATCACAAATATTATATCACTTTGAAAAATGGCGAAAAAAATATGGAGGTGTACCCACAGACATACTTTAAGTTTATAAAATTAAAATTTCCACAGACAATCCATGCATTTCACAATTTGCCAAGAAAATACCAACATACCATACCTAAGGTACTGATTTTCACAGAGATACCTTATTTTTTTATGGTTTAATACCGATTTCACCTGGAGTAACTGCATCTATTACCATGGCAACCGAACAAAATAAACCAGAGAATCCATCAACTCCACTGGCCAGCATTATTTCATGCTGTTCTAAGCAATATTTGCTTGACTGCAACCAAATGACAAAATCAATGGAGCGAAATCATTTGGAGAGTTCGAACTGGGAACAATGATTACTGACTGCATGAGGACATTGGACAAGATAGTATCACTTTTATAACCCATTGGGAACACAATGTAGAATCATCGTTGAATCATCGTCACAACGTTGATTCTACGTTGTGTATCACCTGAAGGGACTTGTATTATCTTTAGCTTATATTCAGAGAGCAAGAAACGATCAGATATGTGTAAACTTCATGCTTTTCCGGCAGTTTTTCAAAATGAAACCACGTTCGTGACTTCCTGATTCCTTGACATCTTAAAGGACAGAATTTGCTCCTGGAAGAGACTCTTATTTGAAGAATTAGCAAATTCTTTTTCTTCACTGAAATGGGCGGAAAACTTGGCAAAACATGAAAATGGCAGAGTTGGTCCCCGTCACAAAAGAGTGTACCCATTCACCTTGAAGTAACTAAAATTGATGATCTGCAGCAATAGAAAATGTGTCAATGTATAATGCCCAATATAGCGATCAGACTCCGCGCCAATCTTCATATTTATCCAGAGCCCCGGTAGCTCAGTGGGTCAAGCGCTGGCCTACTGATGTTCGAGCCCCGCCCGAGGCGGAGTTCTTTCCATCGTACACAGCCATTGCACACAGCCTTTCATTATGACCCGCCCATCGTCCTGTTTTGACTCAAATACTGTTGAAAAGGACGTAAAATCGCAAGTCATCCATCCATCCATCCATCCATTATATTTGTTTGTAATATAATATATCTATGGGAAGTAACCAAATCATGAAACACGTTTATTTCGCATACATATTAGACTCCCTTGTGCACAGAAAATACTTCATAACGGCCCGTCCCGCCCCAGGAAAATTTTCTAAAATTATAGTAATGACAAACGATAGGCAGACAGGCAGACAGGGAGTTAGGTAGATAGGTAGGCAGAGAGAGAGAGAGAGAGAGAGAGAGAGAGAGAGAGAGAGCTATTCAACTAGAGAGACGTTCTCAGTTAAGCTGGGCCATTAGCTATTAATTTTGTCCTTCGTATTGCCTTTCTTTAAATTACAAAATAACGGTCCTGTTTACCCTCTGACATGTTGCCCCCTGTCTAAAGCCCCTGTCACACTGTCACGATATCTCTGGCGTCAAGCGGCTATTTACGGCGAGATTGAACTCGCAGTAAATCGGCTTGGATGACAACGAGTTACAAAATGAATTTCTGTCAAAACTTTTGTTACAGTAGCGCACGAGATCTCTTCGATATTTCTGACCAAAACGTACGAAACTAGTACGAGTTTGCACGAGTACCTTCGACATTCCTACGATAATGCTTCGATACTTGTTCGATATCATTACGAGTTTGTACGAGTTAATACGAGTTTTGTACGACAGGGTACGAGTTCGTACGATATGGTAGGATTTATTGCGATATTAGTACGGTCTTTGTTCGACGTAGTACGATATCATCCGAACCTTCTTCGACTTTGTGCGACATAATGCGATTTCGGGCGAGTTCTCTAGCATTTTGGGTGAATATAAGTTGGTGTATACTGCCGACCAATGGTCATAGTCTCATCCGTTACCGAATGAGAAACATGACTCTTCAACTTCCACAAAGGCTTCTTAGACTTCGTTACTGTTGGAACTGGAGGAAGATGATGCCGAAATTGATATTGGCCTCGCTCAGCTGCTTCAGCAGAGAAGGAGAAGGAGGGGGAGGGGGGCTCCTAGAAGATTTTGGATCAGACCATGATTCATGTGGTGAAAAGACTTTGGACACTATGATCGTCTGATGCATGAACTGCGAACTGAAGACCATGAAGCGCCCACAAGACTGTAAAAATTGTCCATACATTTTACGTAAAAATACCTGGCAACCAGCTGTCAGTCCATTTCCCGTTATTTTTACGGCCGTTATTTTTACGGGCGCCCGTACACGCTGGCGGAATCATCACGCAGAGCAGGATAGAAGGAAACAGATATGGTTTGGTCATATAGCCATTTTCGATTGCGGTCAGGTAACATAATTCTACCATATCGGGATTTCAAAATATGTTCTACAGGCAGACGCCGTAAAAATAACGGGAAATGGACTGGCTGGCAGCCGGTTGCCAGTTATTCTAACGTAAAATCTACGGATATTTTTACAGTGACTTTCTGACTGTACCGCCTGAAATGTTCAGAGACCTTGAGCAGAGACTTACTCCGGCTATGCTGCTGAAACAGAACACGTGGCACTGGCACCGAGAGTCCCTGAAACCGGGATTGAAGCTTGCTATCGCCCTGTACAGTAGCCTCGACTGATCTATATGCCGATGATACAACTTTATATGATGTTCAATCTAATAAGCAAATACTTGAGACTAATCTTCAATATGCATTAAATGTATTAGATAATTGGTGTAAAGAAAATGGAATGGTGTTGAATACGGATAAAACTAAAGTAATGCTCATTACAAGTAGACAGAAAAGAGCTAATATGACAAATAAAACGATAACTCTTAAATATAATGATTTTGACTTGGAGATAACATGTAGTGAAAAAATTTTAGGAGTACATATTGATGAAAACCTGATGTGGAATGACCAGTTTCAGTTTCTTGCGAGAAAGGTGTCTTCTTACTTATGGCTTCTTTCTCAGATAAGATCTTATTTATCTATTGAATACCGATTATTATTTTACAATGCTTATATAAAGACACACTTTGATTACTGCAGTGTCATTTGGGGTAATTCTTCTAATTTCAATCTTTCAAAGATTACGGAATTACAAAGACGAGCATGTAAGATTATTTTAGGTAGTGAATACACCAATCTGGAGGAGGCACGAACACGTCTTAAGATACTAGGGTAGTTCGCCCTTGAGTCGAACACCTTTTGTATTGTCTTGCGCTTACAGACCCTGGCTATTGACCCACATCGTGTTTGGGTCTTACAACTGCTAGCGCAGCTATCCAAGCGCCAAAAAGCTGCAACCGTTTAGCCATACTTCGTAAAATAAGGGAATAATAAGGGGTTTTATCCACCTACCCAGATTAGCCCTTAAGTCGAACAGACTTGCCCCTGACTCGAACAGATATACTGATCCAGCCATTATAGGACAACCTCATGTAGGGTCTGCGATATCCAGAAAATCCGCATTTTTTAAATTACATATTTGTAAATCATTTTGGTTTGATGTCAAATTAAAACACTCTTTTAGAGATAATGAGACACACAGCAATGTATGTAAATGCAGATAAATCCATCCTGTGACTCCTGGTGCATGTAGAAAAACATTCATTTAATGGGCTCAGTTACCATGTGTGGTATTTCATTTATGATAAGCGTAGGCCCTTATTGCGTGCATAAAAGAAAGAGAGGAAGATATGTTTATGCATTTATCTGTGATTGAATGTATTTGCTGGTGATACTGTGAGTAAACCGTCTCTGAAACTATATGCCCGTGTTCGACTCCAGGGCGAATCGGTGTTCGACTCAATGACAAAGCATAGGTTTGTGTTAATTGTTAAAATTTTTGTTGTTTTACTTATTTTGACCAATAAATACTTATCTTTTCGAGCATTGAGAAGCCATGGATTAGTTTAACAAAAATTTTAAATTTCGTAAACTAGGACCCTTTTTGCTACATAATATTAATAATTTTACAAAATTTATAAAAATCAAAATTATGAAATTAAGAAACAGCTCGAGAGGGGTGTGTTGCGACGACAGCTAGTCGTATAATAATGCATGTTTTTGCTTTCGGAGTCTTTTATGCATATTGTTCATGGATTCAGGTAACGTCTGGTATCTTAGCAGGTAATGACCCATCAAGTTAAAATATTAATATTATCAGTTTAATTTGTTCGACTTAAGGGCAAGTTCGACTTAAGGGCGAGTTACCCTATCCTTTGATGAAATTGTATTTTTGCAAAAGGCCAAGGTTATGTACAAAATTGTTTATGATATTGCACCTCAATATTTGTCAGATTTGTTTCAATTGAGGGGTACTAATGCAAATGATACTGTAAATTTACGATCAATTTCAAACAAGAATTTATTAATTCCGAAGCCGAAAATTAACTTATTCAAAAATAGTTTATCATATTCCGGTGCACTTGTATGGAATAGTATACCGTTAGAAATTAAAAATGCGCCAAATCTAAAGTTGTTTATTAACGGATGTACGAATTGGATGAAAAATGAAATACATTAATCATTATACCTTCACTGCCGTTCAGTATGTCGTTATGTACATGTATGAATATTATATTATGTGTAATATTTCTTTTTTTTCTGGATTAATTGTGCATATGTATGTACATGTAAGTTATGAACATAAATTTGTGTACGCACATGCATGCTAGCGTGCGTGCGCTCATTTATTTTTATTTGCATGCATCATGTACATACATCTTTTTAGTTGTACAATTTGCTTATGCTTGATTGTGTAGTATATTTTTTGAATTGCTGTTTGCAAGAGGGCCTCAAGGAAGATTGACTATGCCAATTGAGCTACCCTCTTAAAATAAAGCCATTACTTACTTACTTATTTACTGAGTACATGACAATATGAGAAAGATACAAGAGCCTCATGTATGGGTTCCGAGTGCCATACAATACCGTCCTCTCGGGGATGCGTGTCTTGGTGCTGCTCCCTATCCCCTGGAGGTACCTCATCCACATCTTCCCTAGGAAGTGTCGTTGGGGTATCTCTGGGAGGTGAACCGGCTCGTTTTTTATCGTTGCAACTTTTCCCCTTTTCTTGGGAGCCAATTTCATGCACTCATAAACGTAAAATGAACGTATGGTGAATACTGAGACGTTTACATTTAAACTGCTGGACAATGACATACGCGTAGCTAATATTTATAGAAGATTATCATGACTCGAACAGAGCTCGTAAAGCACTCGCCAATTGTCGTATAGTTGTCGACAGTACTCGAAGGGATCTCGTGGAGAATCACCCATATTCGGCACAGTGTCGTACCGTGTGTCGCAGCTACTCGTACCCAGCTCGCCTTATATCGTACTATATCGACAGAACTCGCTTGTTGCTTTGGGACGGCGAGAACACACGAGAATGTGCGACAATTGGCGACAATGTGTGCGATAGTTGTACGACAATATACGAGTGAGCTGCGAGTTCGCTACGAGAATACTTTGAACGGCGAGAATTTTAAACAGTTTAAAATTCTCGTAGACACCTCCCGACAATATGCGAGTTATGGCGATGCTTGTTCGACTTAAGACGAGATATGGCGACATCTCCTCCACTTCCCCTCGACATGTGGCGAGTTGTAAACTCGTAGCTTATCGTAGCTAAACTCGTGACAGTGTGACAGGGCCTTAAAGAAGTAAATAAAAGTACCAAGACATGCATGCGTTTTGTTAGACATTTTTAACACTGGTTCGAATAATGATACCCTGGTTTAAATGCGACGTTTTTAAACGTCGCAATATTGCCGTTGCTTAGATATGAACGCCGCACGGCTAAAATAGATAAATCACTGCTGAAAATCGACTTCCATTATTAAATTCAGGAGATTTCTTACATATTTCCCCGCTTAAACAATATCTAAATGGTAGTATTTGCTATGAAATGAGACTGGGAACTAATGTCGCAAATTTTATGTAACCTACGTCACAGCGGTAAATTCGTGATAGGCCTACATGTTTTAACTAAAATGGCCCGGAATCATAAAACTTACAAGATCACACAAAGAAATATGTGTTCCTCAATATCTTATATCATTTATGCAAATTTGCTCAATGTTGTATATTTTACTCGACTTCAAAATACATTACCCCAGCATTTTTCTGTAAGAATGTAACCTTACGTCACGGGCTTTTCTTAAAACTGTGCAAAGCAATCGCTCTGAAACTCATGTGCAAAATCCTGCCTAGTAACAGCTATAAGATGGTGTGCTTAGATTTCATGCACTGAAACATTAAATGATATAAAAACGTTAAAATGTGTGACTGTAACCTACGTCACACGTAACCTACGTCACAACGTCACTAAGACCACGTTTTGATAGCGTTGACGTCATTTGATTAAGCAGCGCTTCATAGAAAACCCCTTTCTTCCAAAAAAGCAAAGAAAAACATTTTAAATTGAAACCAGCCAAAATAATCAGATATCAGTAGATTAGCAAACGTGCAATGCTACGCATGTCAAAGAAATCGTAGGCGACATCGTCTTTCAACGTATCTTTATAACGTCATAAAATACGCCGTTTCTAATTGTTAGGGTATGTCTCTAAACATGGTTGGTATTCCATAATCTAAAACTATTATCTGAAAATGTTTTAAAGATTTGAAGCAGATATAATGAGTATTATGTTCGTGATTTTTTCTAAAATTCTGGAATGGTTGTATATATGGCCATTTTTGTCCGCGAATGGCCCAGCTTAACTGAGAACGTCTCTATAGTGCATATAGTTTACAGTATACGTGCTGACATAATGCAACAACGTGTAACATCATGAATGACTGATTATATCTTTTAGAAAAAGTAGAATACTGTAACTTTACTTTTTGAAGAAAACTACTAACATAGTTTTGTTATTTTCTATGAAAACGAGGGAGGAGCTCAGTGGGTTATGCGTTGGCTTGCTAAGCTATAGCGGTTCGGATTCGAATCCCGCAGGGAGCGGAATTCTTTTAAACAGTAAGCCGGGTTCTATTGTACACATCCTTTCATTAACACCCTGCCATCGGCTCGATCCCAGTGGACAAACATCACTGAAAAATATTCAATTAACGCTGATTCGCCGAGTCAACGTTGATTCAATTTTGTTTAAAGTTGCGTGCCTAAAGGGGGAGAAATATTGATGAAAGGGCCGTAAACCGCAAGTCCTTCATCCATTCATCCTAAGATCAGGTAACCATAATAGTAACGAAATAAAAAAAAACAAGAGCAAGGGAGGGTATGCTCTAGACTTTTACTTTTCGTTTTATTTTTTCATGGGACGGAGAGGGAGTGGCGGGGCATTGTATTATCGTGGTGAGGGCAACAAATACATTATATGTTTGCATTGGCAGAACAATCGCTGAAAGCAACAAACTCTCTTTTAGCAATTACAAATACAGTGCAACATTTCTAATTTATTCTTAACCGTGGTTGCGAAATTTGGGGATTTTGATAATGCAGATTCCATTGAAAGTTTTGCATGCAAAATAGTCAGTAGCGGTTAGAATACAAGAAACCATCATGAGTGACAATGTTGGTTAGTGAAGTCTCACTATGAGATCGGAATTTCAACCCAAGCATTCGTCCGGTTTGCTTGCGTGTCCAGTTTCTTCATTTAAGTAAATGGAAAGATGTCTTAAATAATTATGTCAGCAACGAAGAATCAGATCGAGAGCGAGATATCAGGCCAAATCCGACAGAAGGAGTTAAGCCCTAATGCAATTTGGTTCACAGGTTTGTTTTAGTGACGTATCCTATCAAACATTCGACGCTGGATATGTTAACCTCGTCGCGTGAAAAGGTACCTTACGTAATGTGCGAATAGTGAAGACTCCGATTTGCCTGCTCGGATCAGCGTTTTCCCTTTTTTCATATACCGTATACGCGGTAATTTTCGCGGGTTCAAATTTTCGCGGTTATGGATCAAAAACATAAACATTAATTTTAGCAATTTTTAATTTTCGCGGTTAGCAACATGCGCGAAAAGCAAAACTACTTCTTTTTCACTTGAGCCAGTTCGTTCATTAACCTGCGGCGGCGGGTTTCACTTGAGCCAGTTCGTTCATTAACCTGCGGCGGCCCCGCCGCAGGTTAATGAAGGAACTGGCTCAAGTGAAAAGTATCAGCAATTACAGAAGCAAACAGAACACTGTGTCTACAGAAGACACTTTGTAGGAAACAGGAAATTATTTCGCGATTTTGAAATTCGCGGTTTCTAAGTGACCGCGAAAAATAGGACACCGCGAAAATTATCTTGTATACGGTATACTATCTTTGAACCTGAAGAAACTAAAAAGCGAAAGTCAATCTGATCGGATGAACGGGCTAATAGTACGCACCTGGCTTAAGGTCCTTTATCACGCCACCCAACTCATTTTGTACTGGTTTCGTACTTCAGTTATGGGCCTTGTTGACTTTTTAGGTGTATTGATACACCTCCATATTTTTATATTTTTCGCCCTTTTTTTTAAGGGGAACAACTTCTGTGACTCCCTGTTTGCTTCCCTGAAAACAGAGCCCTTCCGAAATTGGGTCTACTCTTAAAGAAACACATGTAATTTGGGAGCAAATTATTTTTGTTAAGAGTTGACATCAACTGAAAAGGAAGGCATGGTGAAACTGGTAAAGTTGCTGCCCCTGAAAGTGTACTCGTTTACCTGGAATAAACTCAGAGCGCATGCCCTGGTCAGGTTAGCATGCACACAGATTTAAAGCTGTGGCAGTTTGCATGTGCTTTGAGACAGGTTTTATAAAGGAGCGACTAACTGATGAAGATGGAATATTGTGATCAGAAAAATAACGTGTTCAAGTTTTTAAAACGAACGCATACACTGAAGGGGAAGTAACTTAGCCATTTTTAGTTTTGCTCTTTGTTCTCAATGGTGTCAACTCTTTAAGGTAAAACTTTCTCTCATAGGAGCAAATGCTTTTCTGAAAGATTTGAGCCCATTCCGGAAGGGCTACGTTGTCTAAGAGAGCCCACAGGAAGTCACAAAAGTTGTTACTTTTGTAAAAATGGCGGAAGAACGTGGAAGTGTGCCCATGCACCTTAAGCTAGATCGAAGAATGACAGATGAGCATAGGCAAAACACGGTGTCTATCAGCATTTTGAACAGCGAAGGCAAAGATCTCTGACCGTTAAGAGTACATGTTTTTGTATGTAGATAATCCTGAAGGAATCTTGGATTGCTGAAGCGAAATGGGAGCATTCTGACTGCAACGATGCACAGGCTGAGTTGAATCTTCATTGTTTGCTCATACTCTCAGACTCTCGTGACAAAATTCAACCCTAAACAAGACTAAATCGGTCAAAATGTTGGAAAGCATGTGTTGGAAAACGCCAGTCTTTCTTTTCTGTGTTTTTGTGAGTTCTGTTGCAGCTTTTAAATATGCAGGAAATCTTGATTTAGTACCAGGTTTGTACGTTTTATTGCATTTCCCTTTAACTTTTAGTTAATACGTGTAGTCATATTTGTCGATATTGGGGCAAATTCGAACAAACACTGATGTTTCAAAACTGCTGGGAAAGGACAAAGGGGGTGGGGGCATCTTGGTTTCGAGCCGATCCCGTTGGTGTCGGCGTAGGTGCGACAATTACATTTACATTTTGGTGACCTTGAACCCATTTCCAAGGTCACTCTAGGAGTCACAATGTTAATTCATTTTTGAAAGAAAAAAAACAACAAATGATATTCATTAGCCTGGCTCCAGTCGAATCTGTATATTACTCTGGTGGTCAGATTCGACCATATGTTCCTTTGCAGGAGATATATTGAACATAGGGTCTGTAGCCAGACTAGATATTCATGATTCCTTAGCATTTTGCATAAAGACCAGGGCCCGGTTGTTCAAAACTTACGACGTCGTTAGTCAGCGTTTCGTTAAAATGTCAAACGTTAATATCTCAAATATGCATATATTTTTATTGAAAAAATGTGAGAAGCTTTTGCACTGCAAAAGCTTCTGACATTTTTTCAACAAAAATATCTTTGTATTTAGTTGTAAAGTTGTAACACAGTTAACAAGTTGTTCTCTTAATGAGTTCGTTAGGCTAACGATGCTTTGAACAACTGGGCCCTGGTTTGTCTCAACGCAGCATATTTGATTAATCCTTATTTTGATTTCAGTACCAGGCCTCAAAGACAGACCCCTCCTATTTGGATACCCGGGCCAAGTCTACCTGGCTGATATGTTCTGCTCACTTTGTCGGCAAATGCTGTGGGAATATTGTAGATTTTGCTACGGCTTATATGGCTATTCAGGAAGGTTTGGACAGCGGTTCCTTGGCAACTTTATGAACAACAACGTGATGAATTTCTATGGAAACCGATTCTTGTGGAGAACTGGTCCCAAAAAGAAAGGATATTATCAGAAATGAAACGTGTCTCTTGGTTGTCATAGTTACGGAAAAAATACATGGTTTGATTTTACTCCATTACTCCTTTGGAAACCGGTTCTCGACACAGTGGAGAACTGGTCCAAAAAAAAAAAGATAGTTTGGGGAAATATACATTTTTTAAATTGTCTTTGCTTTGAGTTTACCCATTGCTTGGGATAACAATTATGAAGGCTAACTGTTTTAATGCAGCCGCTTAGAACCATAAAACGACGAAATAGCTCAAATAGTGATACAAGCAAATCTTTATCTGCTGTGACCTTGTGGCGATCAAAACATACGAGTAACGTTGGTCACCAAAGTTTCTACCATAGCGAGATGGTCGACGTCTTTTAAAAAATGTCGATAAAACTCGTCAAATTTGCTATGGTATCTACTATATAGTATAGATGTGAAACAGCTGTAATCTAACAGTTTTTGCCATTTGACCGCATCGTTTTTGGTAATTACCTATGGCGTTTAAATCTGGGTTTCCTAGACTTACAGACGCTGTAAGGTTACTTTTAAATTGACGCTGCTAATGTGAATTTGCCACGAGAAAGACATGAATTTTTTCCTCCTTTTTTCTTGCTTTCTTTTTTTTTTTATTTCCTAAGATGCTTCTGTCCAGATGGTTAAACTTTAAACCACTGCGTATTCTTGTTCATGAATAATAGCCCTTCTTTTTAGGCTTGTGTTTCGGAAATTTATGGTTGTGATAATGTGATCCATAGTTGCCGTAGTTACCATTGCCATAGTAACGGTGTCCGTAACTAGGAAGAGAAAGCCCTCTGTAGTAACTGCTAATGTCATCACCACCTCTACTATATCTGTATGCTGGAGGAATAAAACGTCCGGAATAGCAGAAGCGCATGATACCGTCATACCAACCATAGAATAAACAAAGGGCACACATCATGTCTGCTGAAATCGGCCCGCCGGGAGGCCTGGAGCCGCTGTACCCAGGTGGTCCAGGATAGGTCGATTGGGTTCCTGAAATATCAAACACGATCAGCTTATTCCGAGATATTTAGAAGACAAAATCCAAATTAAGCGGGTATATATGTGTGAGATCTGAGACGATCTGAGCCGAGACACGAGAAAACCAACATAGCGGTAAGACTGAAGCTTCAGCCCATGGAAGTATAAGACTTCAAATTCCCTAATCAGCGTGGGCAGTCGCTAATTCTGATCAGAGTTTTCGCTTGCGTTTTAAGGGTAGCTAAGGGTCGAAGCGAGCTCCATGTGGACAGCGAAGACTCAGATCAACTCGGCGGGCGGCCAGGCTGATCTGAATCTTCGCTTGGCGCACATGCCACTTTGTTGGTTTTGTCATGTCGCGGCTCAGATATGCCGAGGAGACATTTGTGAACCCTACAGCAATGTTGAGACAAATGAGAGAGGTTTCAGACTTCTAGAGTTTTCAACCTTTAACAACCTAGTACTGACAAACACCCTTGGCCCTCACAAACTATCCAGAAACTAGACATGGCACAGACCAGAGGGGAAACACCAAAATCAGATTGATTACATCTAGGTGAGGAAGCGCTTTCGATCAGGAGTTAACATCTATGGACAAGCAGACATAGGAAGTGACCATAACCTGATGATGATAACCTCTTTCGAGTTCGTCTGAAGAAGGCGAGAAAGCCAAACCAGCCAAGACTAACATGACTAAAGTTTGATCTTAAGAAGTAAAGGGTCCCAGATGTGGCATGCATTTTTGAAGCAACAGTAGGTGGGAATTCGCAAATCAAATCAAATCAAATCAAATCAATTTTATTGGTATAAAGTCCAGTCAAAGGACTGTCACCAGTCACATGTATACAATAACACAAAATACAATTACACTTGCAAACAGACCCTTATACAAATATGTTATCAAGTTCTTAACCTATAATCATCAAATAACCTATAGCCATCAAATCAATCATTTAAGCTGGAAAGGATGTTCATAAGATATGAGAAGGGCAAACCTGCAGAGCATCCTACACCACTGTGCAGTATGAACCGCAACTTTGCCCTTCTACCATCCACAGGAGCAGCTTGTTTAACTTCTTGTCTGCTTCTGACTGTAATAAATATGATTGTCAGAATTCGCACCACTCATCGGTCTGAGACATAATTGAGTCGCGACACGAGAAAACCAACAAAGTGGTAGTGCACCCAACGCAGACTCAGATCAGCCTGGGCATCCGCCCAGTCTGATCAGAATCTTCGCTGTCCGCATGGAGGTAGCCTAGACCCTTAGCTACCCTTTAAGCGCAAAGCGAAGACTCTTATCAGACTTGGCGGATGCCCAGGCTGATCTGAGTCAGCGCTGGGGACACGTCCACTTCGTTGGTTTCTCGTGTCGCGGCTCATATATATACACAGTATCCGAACGCACTGTACCTTCTCTTCCGGTTTTCATAGCGTTGAATCGAGAGTACAAAATTCGCTAATAACCAGTAGTCGGAAAGCATTATGCTTTGAGATTTTATCCGGAATCTGGTGCGTCATTTATAGTTATTCAGCTTCGAAAATGTAAGGAGGTAAGTTTAATATAATTTGCTCTTCGGTCTTTTACTGCATTACCCTGTGCAATGAAAACCTCATGGCCGTTACAGAAATTTTCTTCCGAACAGCTAATTTAACACGTGTTTGTGTCGTGCAAAACCTAGCTATCACCCTACTATCAAAACTAACAAACTGTAGATTGAAAACGCCTTCTGTTTATTTAAAGATTTTTATAAAACATGTAAGAAAAGGCTCAAAATGGTTTTAGAATCATGCCAAGGGTGATTTGAATACTGTACCAATTACTACCCACCCTTACACAACATTGTACAGGGCAATAAAATAAAAGACCGAAGAGCAAATTTTATTAAACTTACCTCTTTACATTTTCAAAGCTGAATAACTATAAATGACACAGCAGATTCCGGATAAAATCTCAAAACATAATGATTTCCGACTATTGGTTATAAGCGAATGTTTGTACTCTCGATTCAACGCTATGAAAACCGGAAGAGACGGTACAGTGATTACGACCTGGAATACATCAGTGACTGGTGCAGCCAATGAAATACTTGGAAAGGAACGTCGCAGGAAAAAGCCCTGGATCACCAGAGGTGTTCTTGACCTCCTTGATGAGAGGAGAGATTGGAAGAAGATGCTATGAAGTATGTACCAGAGAGCGCAAAGGAATGCAGGGAAGTTAACGAGAGGGCTCAGAAAGCCCTGAAGAAAACAAAGGAGAATTAGATAGGTATTCACTGCAAGAAGGAACAAAAACAACAAGAGATCATATCAGCTGGTGAGTATCTTTCTTCAGAAAAGCAGAGTAGATCCACAACTATTCAGGACAGGTCTGGGAAATGGTTAGAAAAGCAGAGTAGATCCACAACTATCCAGGATAGGTCTGGAAAATGTCTAGAAAAGCAGAGTAGATTCACAAATATCCAGGACAGGTCTGGGAAATGTCTAGAAAAGCAGAGTAGGTCCACAACTATCTAGGACAGGTCTGGTAAATGTCTAGAAAAGCAGAGTAGATCCACAACTCTCCAGGCCCGGTCTGGGAAATGTCTAGAAAAGCAGAGTAGATCCACAACTCTCCAGGACAGGTCTGGGAAATGTCTAGAAAAGCAGAGTAGATCCACAACTATCCAGGACAGGTCTGGGAAATGTCTAAGTCTGGGAATTGTCTAACAGAAGAACAAGGGATTCTCAGCATTTCTCAGAACTATACAACCATGAGAATTATGAGAAATGCAGTTTTGGACTGTAATCAGACCCAAAAAGAAGATCTCTAACCGATCCTTCGTGAGAACGTTGAGACTGCAGTAGCAACACTGAAAAAGGGTAAGTTGGCCGGAGTTGATAAGATACCAGCAGAACTTGTTCAAGCTGGCGGGTAGACCATGACTGATGCTTTAACCGAGATCTGCGATAGGATCTGGAGAACATGAGAATGACCTACCCCATGGACTCAGTCGCTGATTATCACACTCCCTAAAAAGGGCAACCTACAGTTTTGCCAGAGCTACGGAACCATCAGTCATTCAAGCAAAGTCTTGCTGAAAGTCATCTTGAACGGGCTTAAACCCCGAGCCGGAGAGCTACTCGCTCAAGAAAAAGCTGGGTTCAGAGCCGGAAGGAACACCACAGAACAGATGTTCAACCTTAGAATCGTGTGTAAAAGATAGATATCTTACATCAGCAAAATCTCCGCCATGCCTTCATTGATTTCAAAAAAGCCTTTGACAGGGTATGGCATGCAGCTTTATGGGCCACCTTGAGGAAGTACAAAATCAGTGCCAATCTACATGTAGTTCGCACCATTGAGCAGCTCTGTGGCAAGCTACAGTTGAAGTCCAGATAAATGGCAGCGCGGGAGAATGGTTCAGAACAACAGGTTCAGAACAACAGTTGGAGTAAGACAAGGATGTCTTCTGTCACCCACCCTCTTCAACATTTGTCTCAAACGGTTAAGCCTGATACTCTGGAAGAACATGACGGAAAGGTTAGCATAGGCGGCAGAAATGTTGCCAATCTGCGGTTTACCGATGACATAGATGCTCTAGCTGCCTAACTGAAAGTCTCGACAAAACTTGCACAAGGTCTGAGATAGAGGTCAGTAATGAGAATACCAAACTGGTGACAAACAGTGCCAATGGCATCCAGAGGGAGCTCAGGGTAAAAAGACAGAAGCTGGGTACCGTAACAAGCTTCAAATATCTTGGAGCAGTTGTCTCAGATAATGGCTTTCTAAGGGATTGCACAAGCTACTTCAGGTCTTGCAAAGCTGAAGCCAATTTGGAGAGATAACAACATATGTCATGGATCAAAGATGAATCTATTGCACTCCCTTGTCATTTCCATATTTCTGCATGCCTCGTGGACATTGACAGCAGAGTTAGAGAAATGAGATGAGATGCTACCAAAGATAATTAACATTTCGTACAAGTACAGTAACCGATGGGGCGGTTCGCAGAAAGATCCAAGCAGCTATTGATGAACTTCTGATCATGGTTAAGAAACGGAAACTGAGTTGGTTTTGACTGCTTTGGACACGTCTCAATGTCTTCTGGTTTAGCAAAGACGAT
The DNA here is from genome assembly GCA_963989385.1 of Ctena decussata. Classification (NCBI taxonomy): domain Eukaryota; kingdom Metazoa; phylum Mollusca; class Bivalvia; order Lucinida; family Lucinidae; genus Ctena; species Ctena decussata. The sequence goes on along the minus strand of OZ022510.1, from coordinate 66,714,582 downwards.
TCTACAGGGCACAGTGAACGAAAAAAAGAGGCAGACAGAAGAAGAGGTGGAAAGACAATATCAAAGATTGGACAGGGATGGACTTTGCCAGCTCAACTAGGGCAGCTGAAAACAAGATAAGGTTGAAAGGGATAGTTGCGAAGTCATCTGTGGTGCCCCAACGACCTTGTAAGATTATGGGATAGAATAGATATGACAACGAAGTACCTGCTTCAGTTATATAACATAAAACATACCCTTTTTCTTGTAATGATGTCCACCTTTGTTGTAAGCCATGATCATGCTCACAAAAATAAGAATGATTAAAACTTCTTTCTCAAACATCTTAGCGCCTCAGAATGTTAAGAGCAATTAACTCTGACGATACATCTTATCTGTCTTGTAACTTGTCTGACTTCTGCATTTAAGAATTTCTTTAAAACCGCAGTTGATAAACTTCCTTTTGTTTTTGTATTACTTTTTAATATCTTATTGCTGCAAAAACACAGTTGTCAGTCATTTAAGCAATCTATCAAAGAAAAGAAATCAAAGTTTAAACAATAATATCGTAAGCGACGCGTTTTAGGAAATAAGCACTGCCCACTGTTTTCATCCGACGTAATGAAGGTTGAAACTTAAACGTGAACTTTTAATAGGCGGCAATATCTAAGGAAACGTTCTCCCAAAATTTAGTTTATTTAAAAAAAATTTTTTTATCACTTTCTTTTTTCTTCTTTGACTTCTAATGAACATGATGAAAGGTGTGCTCAATGACCATTTCATTAGATGCTGCCATCTGGGGCCGTATTCATAAAACGACTTAAGTGGTTGCTATGCTGTTGCTAAGGCTAAATTCTTTGAAGGAGATTCCCTACAACTACGAAATTGGCTCTGGAGGAACAGTCTTACAAAGACTGTTCCTCCAGACCAAATTTCATAGTTGTAGGGAATCTCCTTTATAGATATTTAGCCATAGCAACCGCATAGCAACCACTTAAGTCGTTTTATAAATACGGCCCCTGCACATCAGTTAAGTTGAGTGTCATTATTCATTTCGGAATTTTAGAATTCTCTTAGAGATGTATCTTTACATTGTTGAGAGAAAATTAACACCGCACTGATAATTATTTTAGAATCAGGTTATTTATTTATTTATCTACTTACTTATCATTTATTTATTTACTTACAAGTATTCATTTATTTGTTAAGAAAAAAAGGAGCGGCTGTAGCGTAGTGGATAACACTCCAGACTACCAATCCAGGGGTCGCAAGTTCGATCCCCCGCTTCAACGGTCTTTCGGATGAGACTTTAAACCAATGTCCCGTCTCCATATGACCTCGTTGTTGGTGGGACGTTAAACCCGAGTTCACTCACTCACTCACTGTTAAGAAAAAACAAGATTCTTTTATTTGTAGTATTTATTAGAAGAAAAAAAACAGGATTCTTTTCTAATTACGGCGACACAGTAAGTCGCCTGAAGTATCTTTGGAAACCAGTTATTTTGCACGTATACTTCAATGACAGTGAAAAAATTGAGCATAAAACAAAAATGTTCTTGCTTAGTAATAATAGCCAGCCTTTTTTGGTCTGTATCTTTTCAGAAAATGGTCTTTATGATAAATTGTTCCAACGTTGTCATGGTAACCATGTCCGTAGTAACTTCTATATCCATCATCGTAACTAGGTCGATCTCCAGGAGGCGGGGATACACGCCTGGGATAACACCAGCGATTTATACAGTCAATCCAACTACGTTCTAAACAATATGCACACATCATGCCTGCAAGGATTGGGCCCCAGAAGGCCCATCCATCATAAGGTCTCGGGTAGGTTGAGAATGGCCCTGAAAATACCAAAGAGGCATACATGCTTTGTAAGCTTACAGTTGGGAATCAATTTATATAAAACATTCAAAGCGCCAGAAACGAAAATAATGGAATTTGCATACAGCGTAGATCCAGATGAGGCGGCTCATAATGAGTCGGCTCATTTGGGTCCACACTGTTTGCCATCTCTAGTCTTTGAATTCAAACTGTGATATAAATGAAGCTTGAACAAAACAGTTTTGAAATTTTGCAGGCGTAAATTTTGTCTTCTGCTTTTTTTTGGCGCTTTATGGGTTAAAACAGGTATAAAGATTTTCCTGTTACTGTCAGGTAGAATGCTAAATAGGCAACCCTATGTTAAAGTGAAATACATAGTTTCTTGAAGCCTTACTTTGAGCGCCTTGTTTGTCATGCCTAAACGCTATCCATAATCAAAATAAATTGTCGCACATTCGTTCGGAAACTAAGGTGGTTTAGCCACGTCTAAAGGTTTTCTGGCTTAGCAAAGGCAGGGCACAGTGAAAGGAAAACGAAAGACAGGTAGACAGAGGAAGAGACGGAAAGACAATATTAACGAGTTGACCGGTGTGGACTTTGCTGGCTCAGCTAGGGCAGCTGAAAACAGGAGTAGGTGCAAAGGTTTTTTTTGTGAAGTCATCTGTGCCCAACTACCTTGCAAGGTTATGGGATAGCATAGAACAGAACAGAACAGATAATAGAATCTCCTGATAGAGGGATTAACGTGTTTCCCAGACTTCCTATATTTGAAAATATAATCTCTTGGTAACCGTTGTCTTTTTTGAAGTTTTTTTATTATTTTACCAATACGGAAAGTGTAGTTCTCGTATATATTGAGTGTTCTAGGCTTTTCTCCCGTCAGTATCATATAGAAATTTCAGACTTAAAGGACACACGCTGACATCAGCTTTCTACCAACATATAAAAAATATACCTTTTTTCTTGTAAGCATATCCTCTAGCGTAAAAAGCCATAATCACAGACGCCGAAAAAAGAACGATGAAAAGAATTTTCACTTGCATGTCTCCACTACCATATAAGATCAACAACCTCGTACAATGCATCCAATTTATATTGATACTTGCTTGACCTACACATTAATATGTGTTTCATTTTTTGTCAGTTTTGATTGATCTTGTAAACAACTGTCAGGAACAGTGAATGATTTCTAATAAAACAATTAAAATTTAAAACAAAAACTCAGCAAATTAAATGAAGCCGCGAAACGACAAAACCAACAAAGTGTTTGTGCGTCCAGCGCAGACTCAGATCAGACTGGGCATCCAGTCTGATCAGAGTCTTCGCTGTCCGCATGGAGGTAGATTAGGCCCTTAGCTGCTCTTCAAGCGCTTAGCGAAGGGTCTGTGCAGACTGGACGGATACCCAGACTGATCTGAGTCTGCGCTGGGCGCACAACCACTTTGTTTGTTTTCTCTTGTCCCGGCTCAATTGAGGTGAGTAAGTATATCTCCATGATGCCCCACCACTACAACTTTTTGTGACTTTATGTTTGCTTCTCTGGACAACAAAACCTTTACAAATAGAATTAAAATCTTAAAGAGTTTCTTCAAGAGCAGAGAATACATCCAGAAGAAGAAACATGGGCCAGACTACGCAGTTTCGGCTAACAAAGCCTCTTCAGTGACCCTGACAATATCTGGTGACGAAACCAGAGAAAAGCATACTGAAATTTCTTAAATTTAATTGGGCAGACGATTCAAAGACTGATTAGTTTCAAATGGGGATCAAATGATATAAAAGACGATGATCTAGATTAAGAGTCTAAACTAATCGCAAACTTCAGATTTCTCAGAATATATCCTCTGATCTCAAAGGACGAAAATAAAATATAATCTGCACTATGGATGATGTACGGGGAGACGTTTTACGGCCTCCACACGGCACAACACCAGCTGCAGTGAAGTGAAATTAAAATCTTAAAGAATTTCTTCAAGAGCAGAGAATACATTCAGAAGAAGAAACATGGGCCAGACTACGTAGAAGTCTACTCTTAAAAGAAAGAACTAAAGGAGCAAATTCTTTCCTTAAAGAGTTGGCCCCTATTGACAAGGAACAATAGTAGAGAAGTTTTCCCTTGAAAAGGTACCCATTTACCTTAAAATCAATCCACAAAATCTCAACAGAATGATGAATAAAGGTGATAGGATATACTGTCTTACGTTGGGGCAATTCATAATAATTTTAGAGGACTTTTGACTGTGAATGGTTTTTGTACTCAACTTCTTGGGCAGTTTTCACCTGTCCCTGTTCTCTCGATATATCTCGGACCACTTCGAAAAGTGTGATTTTAAGAAAATACACGCATCATGTACAAAATACATTAATAAATAAACGAAATAAAGCATTAGGAAAACAGGTTCACATAAAACAAAAAGACGAGCTGCAAAGGACTTCTACTGCGAAGACAAAACCAATAGAAATATTGCAGGATTGACTAGAAACACCAACAGAAGAACTGCCTTGGAACGCAGCAGCATAATTACTTGATGTAAGATATAATGAGCCGCGACACGAGAAAACCAACAAAGTAGTTGTGTGCCCAGCATAGACTCAGATCAGCCTAGGCATCCGCCCAGTCTGATCAGAGTCTTCGCTGTGCCCATGAAGGTGGCTTAGACCCTTAGCTACCCTTTAAGCGCAGAGCGAAGACTCTGATCTGACTAGGCGGATGCCCAGGCTGATCTGAGACTGCGCTAGGCGCACAACCACATTGTTGGTTTTTTCGTGTCGCGGCTCAATTATTGGCTTCACAACAGTCTTTGCAATATGCCGTACACTAAAATATCGATTTTTGCAAGATACAGTACAACAACAATGCAATTTTCCGTACACAGGTGATAGTAAATAATGAACAACATATTTTTTTAAGAATAGTTCTTAGACTTGATCCTAATTATGTCCAGAAACGCATCCATCCATTAAATATTCATACACGTTATCGAAAACCAGTGAAACCAGTGAAAACGAATGATTGCCAAATAAAAATAGGAAAAAAGGGAATCTGATACTGCGACGCTGCTTAAATCATTCATTCATTTTTACCTGGCACTATCTGCAGTGAAAGAAACGGTGTTTGGCGTTCTCTATGCGGCCACATTTACGGTAGATTCGGATTTTTTCTTCTTCTTCTTCTTCTTTTTTTCAAAAAAAAAAGATCGAACCATTCTATTGATCTACAATTTGTTCTAAGCTTTGCTGTTGCCAACAAACTCGTAAATGTGCTTTAGAACAATATCATGTTTATCTTTGTGGTAGAAACATTTTAAAGCATTTAGTTAAGATGTTAAACTCAGGCTGGTCTGAGAATTTGCCGTTTGACCGTCGACTTTCTTGCCAGCAGTGTATTTGCTGAAGCGTAATACGGAAGAGGGAACAAATATGGTTTACTGAGTTTTGTTGTTTTTTTTACACTTTCCGCATTACGTTTCAATTTATCAAAGGAAAGCAGTTAATTGTGTTAAACCAGGATAGGAAATGATGAATATGTAACAATTATACATATACAAAAAGTGAAAACCATCCATTAGTTTTATTTTATTTTATTTATTTATTTTTTCTAAAGTGCATTTAAGAATTCGTTCCAATTGTATAAAATTGGAAAACCTTGACTTTTCTAACTCATTTTTCAGTTCAATATGACTGAGTAGCGAAACAAAGCACTGTTGGGCCGTACATTTCACACTTCGTTTTTGTCATACCCACGTGAAGAATTGGTACCAATACGAGACATTTGGCAAATGTGAGATATACGTACGGTCAATTTCGATAATTTTGCGGGGGTAAATTTGTGCTCATTTTTCACATTTTTATAATTTTTGACGTATGAAGAATTGGTACGTATTCGTCACATCTGTGAAGAAATCGTGCATTTTTTTTACGCGTACGCTTTTCTCACACGTGTAAAGAATTCTGTATAACACACTGTGTCATAAACTGGTACGAAGTTTTCTCATGTGTGAAGAATCGGTACGAATTCTTCACATATATGAAGAATCGGTACCAAATCATCACATGTGAAGAATCGGTACCAAATCCTCACACATGTGAAGAATCGGTACCAAATCCTCACACGTGTGAAGAATCAGTAGCGAATCCTCACAGATGTGAAGAATCGGTACCAAATCCTCACAGACGTGAAGAACCGGTACCAAGTTATCACAGATATGAAGAATTGGTACGAAACCTTCACATATGTCAGTGACAGAACTCCACGGGTGTGATGAATTAGTACGAATTTTCACAGATGGGACAAATGTGTATTAATTCATCATAGACGTGTAGAAGTCGTTACAATTCTTGATAAGTCTGTACGAGGTACATCTAATAAGTTATGCGAATACATCCATTCGAATTCAACCCGTTTGCATATGTGCGTCAATGTACTACTAAACATGTGCAATAGTATGCACAGTCCGATGAGTCTAAGTCAAGGTCAAGAATTGCGACAATATATTCTGCAATATACCGTCGAAAACCCGACGTCTTCTGCAAACAGCTTCTTACGAAAATCGAAGCCGGGGGACATAACTCAAAAAGTATAAATACAAGAGTTATGGCTCTTGCGTTCTGTATGTCGTCCAATGTTGGTTAATATTTGTATTTTCATGGAGGTACCTAAAACGGGGTTTTTTTCGAGTCACACAGCGGACACAACCATATCGCAAAATCTTTCAAAGGGCCAAAAATATGCAATTCAGAGTTACAGTTCTTGCGCTCTGCACGTGAAGAATACGTACGTGTGACATATTGGTACTAGTACCAATTTGTCACGTGCTGTGAAATTTGGTACGATTTCCTCACAGTGTGACATATACGAAGTGTGAAATTTACGAATCCACAAAGCACACAAAAAACTACTAAGCATACTCTCAATTCGAATTTAGTTATTCAGTAATTTGTGTGATTTGCGCCGGACTGGAGCTCTGAGTACTATCTGCGGTCGACTTTCTGAAGTGTAGATGTATTCGGAATACTTCGTCTTTCTCTTTCTCTTTTTTTTTTTGTGTGGTTACATCCCGCCCATATTATATCCCGTTCAACTAAGACATTTTTAAAGAATGAAATGTGGATAACCTGTAATCAGATGCTTTAGATGTTCCTACTTCTGTATGTACTCTCTGCTCTTGAAGGAACTTTTAAAGGTTTTAATTTTACCTCACTGCAGCTGGTGTTGTGTCGTGTGGCGGCCGTAAAACGTTTCTCCGTACATCATCCATAGTGCAGATTATATCTAATTACATCCTTAGAGATCAGAGGATAAATTCTGAGAAATCTAAATTTTGAGACCGATTTAGACTATTATTCTAGATCATCGTCTTTTATATTATTTGGATCCTTTTGAAAGTAAGTCTTTGAATCGACTGTCCAATTAAAATTAAGAAACTACAGTATGCTTTTTTCTGGTTTCGTCACCAGATATTGTCAGGGTCACTGACGAGGCTTTATTAGCCGAAACTACATAGTCTGGCCCATGTTCCTGCTTCTGTATGTATTCTCTGCTGTGCTCTTGAAGGAAAAGTTTTTCCTGGCTAAGTTACTTCCATGTTTCACCGTGAAAACTTGATGAAGATTTATTTCCCTTTATTACTCAGAACATTGACGCAGCCCATATAAAACGTACGTAAGTGCCAGATAAATGCTCGGTGGTGTTTAAACTATATTGTTCCCGACCCCCTATTTTCGCTCTGTCCGAACATTCAGCTATCAGAGCAAAAGGTTAGCACCACATTTAATTCGAGTTAAAGTCATCTCCGATATTAGACATAAAAGTTCGTATTTATTTCGGCGTTTGATGAATTGTAGTGAATTCATGTATATGAAAGGCAAAAAAAAAAAAAAAAAAAAAAAAAATAGATATAAAAATGTTCACGCCCAATATCGTTTTACGCGTATTACTTTGTCGCTATTTCTCAGAACATTTTAGGCTGCACGTCGGTTAAACGATTCATCAAATCAACCTTTCAGCAAATCATAAATCGAGTGAGAAGGTATCCCATGACATGTACGAACAGAAAAGACACAGCTCAGCCTGCGCATTCATGCAGTCTGATCAAAGTTTTATGTTTTCGTGTATACTATCTATGGATTCTGAGTACCCTTAGGTAGAAAAGTGACTACCTTTGGCACTTTGCTGAACTGTGCAGTGTCATTTGAGTGTTTCCCATGGTTAAAGCTTTGTTTGAAGCTCTGTTTTCATCCGACGTCAATCAGCTTTATAAAAAAGGCCTTTAGATAAATGTCTAACAGCATAGATTTGGACAAGCCTAAACAGTCTGTGTTCCACCTAAAACACAGGCATCGTGTGGAATATATACTAAAAAACGAAAACCCAGATTATCCTGTGCATACGCACAGGATAATCTGAGTCTGCACTTTTCGCCATGCCATAAGGTGCATTTTCTGGTGTCAGGGACATTATATAAGAGATTTTAAAGGTGGTACAGATGCAAGACAGAGTGGTGGATAGTTGCAACCATGAACGTGAAAATGGTTTTCATCTTTCTCGTGTTCTTTGTTGTTGTCATGGCGGTCAGAAGAGGAAAATTCAGGAGGAGAGGTAAGCCCTTTATTTATTCATTTATTTATTTTACTATAGCAGTCTTAACAGAAAAACGGAATGCTCTTTAATTATTTATTTTTTTATTTACTTATTTCATTTTTTTATTATTATTATTTAGTGTTGGTAATCAAACAAAAAGTGCCATACAAGTTGGCTGAAATGGAGGAAAATAAGAAACATTGTCATTTTACTATGATTACAAAAGATTTTCCTTGCCGTTTTAAATCGTTGAGCTGCTGGCCAGTTTTTTACAAGTAGGGGAGACCGGGGATAGTTGATGCACGGGGCAAGTTGATGCAGTGGGAATAAAAATACAATGACGTCATTATGGACGTCAGAAATGACGAATTAAAGTAGTCATTGACAGCCGCCATCTTTTCCCGAAGTTTTGCGGAATTTCGACAATAAATGAGAATTTGGTGAAGAAAAGTTTATTTTTGACACATCTGTGTAAATTATGGTATTTTGCAATTTTTCGTTTAGCAAGCATTTGTTTCTGGTTGTTCATAATTGTTTTATGCACACAGGTAGAGAAATTTTTCATCTTAAAAATCATACGCTCTTCTGAAGGAAAACATTGTGTGTTAGTTGTCTACCTTGCTGAATGTCACGTGGGGTATGGTTGGGGCAAGTTGATGCAATGAGCATGGGGCATGTTGATACACCATAGAATCCTACTGTACTGCATGAGCAATTCACAATATTTGCATGGACTTGATCTCTAACTGATGTAGAACTAAGTATACTACTTTAAGCATTTCGGATTTGTATTTCTTTAGAATACGATGTATTTTATTATATTCAAACAATTATATACAATGGCATTCGAGCCATGTCACAGCAATTCCTACAATTTATATGTGCGCCCAGCAAAGACTCGATACATCCGCGCAGTCTGATCAGAGTCTTTGCTGTGCGGTCTATGGATAGCTAACGACCCATACCTTTTTGTGTGGCCAGTGAAGGTGATGATGCACAGGCTGGTCTGAGTCTTCGCTGTGCGCATTTGTAAATTGTACGAATTCCTGGGCCCCGCCTTTTTCAATATAGCATCTATGACAATGAAATGTTCTTTTTCCGTTTAAAATGTTCTAAAGTTTCAGAAATAAAAGTATAGAATGTTGTGATCATTTTATCGTACAATTATTCATATACAAATATCCCTTCTAGAGATCTTTTACTGGAGATACATGTAACTTCAATGGCTAAAATAATTTTGATAAATGCATCTAACTAGAAAGCAAGGAACCCCACCCCCCCCCCCCCCCAATTTATCCATAAAAACGGTCAATGAACTGTAGTATTCGTTAAACGGACACTTGCAAAGGCAAGAAAAAATCTGTATCAACTTGCCCCGAGCGTTGCATCAACATGCCCCACTACTGGGGCAAGTTGATGCATTCGACCTCCTAAAGAAATCTACTTAAACGGAGGGAAAATATACCCAAATTCAAGGATTACTATTTGATTTTAAATGCAGAAAAGACATAGCTTTTAGTATTTACAAAGATGATCAATATTGGGCAGTCCAGTCACGAGATATATCAAAAAGTCTAAAAAGTGCACCAACTATCCCCGGTCTCCCCTACTTTGAATCTAACAATCAAACATATTGTCGGGTGTCTTTCGGGTAGGTGTTTAGCTTAGCTTCTTCGTTTTTATTTCAGACCGTTGCCCTCGCCACTGCAGAACGAACGGTGGAGCTATCACAGCAAGCCAATTTTGTGCATATTGTGAATATTATTCATTGCAAGACTGCCTCTGGCGTTACTGCTACACCGATGTTACTCCTCCTTATGCACCGGGTGACAGCCAAAGTCGACGTTACTCTGATTACCGCTCCCGTGGCAACTATTATCACAGACGCCAATATCTGAAATGATACAGACTAAACAAGACAGGAATTAATATCATTACTACTTTTTACTATTTACACGTATTTAGGGCCTACAAACATTTTTGGATACAAAGGCCTATGTTACTTTAACCCTTTTCTGTTCAGGACATATTAGCTTCTTCTAATGCTAATGCCATAGATCTATATATCTTTTTGTCGTGGATGCTTGCCTCACATTCGTTTCTGTGATTGCTGAGAACTGCAATTCAATCGAACAACTTTTGATATAGCGTGAGGGTACCCCCATTGGACAGGATACCCCCATCGGACACCTTTAAGATCTGTTCTCGTTTTAAAGGGGTAGCACCTCGTCCAATTTAATACCAATTTTTATAATGTTTTGTGGTCTTTTTCTCGACACTTTCGCGTGCCTTTCTCGTCTCGAGAGCGTTAACGTAATTTTCACAGACGGTGTTTACCGGACAAGGGTAGATCTACACGTCAGAAACATTTCAGTGAATATCAACACGGTGATTTCGTCGTACCTAGGGGAGAGTCGGGTAACTTCGGACAGGCGGGTAAATTCGGACATACCAATGCAAACAGTGAAAATCCAGATGAGACGGCTCATGATGAGCCGTCTCATCAGGATTTTCCCTGTTTGACTAGTTATTGTTTTGTTTTAGTTCCAGACAACTGACATATGAAGGAAAAAAATGTCACTGTCCGAATTTACCCCCTGTCCGAAGTTACCCGACTCTCCCCTAAATGCAGCTCACTGATCTAATGAACGACATTGGATAGAGATTTTAGTCACCTAACAATTAATACTGTATAAGGCTTATATTCCATTTCGATCGAGAAATAAGAGAAAATGCACAGTTGTCTGCATCTCGACACCGGCTAAATTCTAAATAAACGGTTCAAGGCCACAATTAGCCGCGCTGTCTCACTTGTATAAACTACTATAAGTAAAGTCAAATTAATGACTCACAGTATAATCCTGTAATAGAACGCATATATATTAATTTTGTCACAAATAATAAAATATGCATAAGCATGCATATAAATCCTGTAAATAATAGCCTGCAGTTAGTATTTTTTTTTTTTTTTTTTACATAATTTTTTTTTTTTTTTTTTTTTTCAATATTTTCAATTTTTATACACATTTATATGAAATTTGCTGTATGGGCCTATTTATTCGTCTGGAGTACTCATAAACAGTTCAACGTAAACAAACGTCATCATTCTGAGGGAGCACATATTATTTTACCTTTCATGTCAAACTTTAAGTTCTTAATTGATTTTGCCTTTGTATCTTAAACAAGCGTTTGTCTTTATAATGTTACAATAAATTTGTTTATGCATAGTTAGTTTACAGGTGTAGAAAATAAAGGTGTCCGATAGGGGTACCCCTAACAAAAATTTTACGCCGGTTACCTATGCAATAATGAATGCTCCCTGATTCCTCCGTATGACGTCATACAACAGCTAATGTTTACCGGATCAATACATGAGGTACATATTTTGCAAGTCACATAAAGTCGATAGACTTTTGGTGTTACAATTTGAGAATTTTTTTGAAAAGCAATTCTTAGGTGTCCGATGGCGGCACCCTTGCGCTATTAGGTTTAAAGGAATTTGTCAGAGAACCTTGTTGCCAACGCTTAAAACGCTGTACATCACACTGGCTTATATGTCATAATTTATCCCCTACTGGCGAAAAAAAAATGTTATAGGCAATTTTGAGGGGAGAGTCATTTTAAGAAACAACCTCGAGAAAGTGACCGCAGCCGGAGATTTTAAGAGGAAATCAGAGGGCTTATTATAATCAGCAAGGAAAACAAAATGGAATAAAGAGAGGATATCTAGTCAGCAGCTGATGAACTCATTTATTTTTATTTTTGACATATTGTTATTTGTGAGTGAGCAATCATACTAGGGTCAAGTCAGGTAAATTCGGACAACAGGTTAATTCGGACATACCATTGCAAACAGTGCAAATCCAGATGAGACGGCTCATAATGAGCCGTCTCATCAGGATTTTCACAGTTTGAGCCGTCTCATCAGGATTTTCACTGTTTGCCCACTTAATTTTGTTTTAATTCCAATCAACTGACATATAAAGGGAACAACGTCACTGTCCGAATTTACCCGCTGTCCGAATTTACCCGACTTTACCCTAGCTGATCTTGAATAATTTGAATTAAGTGTTTCAACTGCTCGGAACACGCTGCACATCACACAAGCTTATATGTCATAATACCACTACTTTTTGCGAACAGTAGATTGGGCAATTGATAGATTGTTTGAGAATGGCAAAAAATAAACCGTTCAGGCCTAATATGTCTTGTTACCTACTTTGTCGCGATTTTTTCAGATTATTTTAGGCTGTGCGTAAGTTTTCGTTAACAATTCATCAAATCATCTTGATTAGCATCACATGAAAAAATAGCTTATGGTATTTGCTGTCAGGAAAGACTCAAATCAACCTGCGCATCAGCACAGTCTAGCCTCTTTACATATACAATATACGAGCCCTGAATAAACTTAATATATGAAAACTGACTATTCTGCTGAGTTTGTTCAGGTGCGCAGGATGGCGGCTGCTTCCATTGCGCCCATCCCAGCGGGCACATGACGTTGAAATGACGTCGTACTGACGTCGATGCGACGTAATGACGTCGCATTGACGTCAGTGTGACGTCATTTTGACGTCGCACTGGTATGGCTCAAGGTCCCGTTTCAGATAGCGTCATCATGAGAAACAATGTCTAGCAGCTTATGTAATCAGAGGAGATTTAGACCAGCCTGTACATTCATACATTTTGTGTCGCACCTATACTACATGAACCCTGAGGAAGTGAAAATCCAGATTATCCTGTATGCGCACAGGATAAGCTAAGCATGATAAGCATGAACATTGAGTAAGTGAAAACCCAGATTATCCTGTATACACACAGGATAAGCCAAGTCTGCGCTTTTCATGGCGTCGTAAGTTGCATTTCTCAGTGTGTCGGGGTCGTTATGTGACAATGCAAAAGTGGTGCAGACGCAAGACAGAGTGGTGAAATCACTAAACCTGACCTCATTGTTGACACTCTTAGGCGCAACCATGAACGTGAAACTAGTGTTCATCTTTTTCATGGTCTTTGTCGTTGTCACGGCGGTCAGAAGAGGAAAATACAGGAGAGGAGGTAAATATTTTATTTTTTTTAATGATTTATTTAACTATAGCAGTCTTAACAGACAAAACGGAGTGACCTTTCTCTATATAATTTTTTTTTAATTTTCTTAGTGTTGGAAATCGAACAAAATTGCCATGCAAGTAGGTTGAAATCAGAATTTAACCGGATAAACGTATGAATCATTGTCATTTTATTATAATTGCTGAAGATCTTCCCTTCACGCCTTTTTAATACAAATACTTTGAATCTAACAGTCAAACATATTGTTGGGTGTCTTTCGGAGACGTGTTTTGCTTGGCTTCTTCATTTTTATTTCAGACCGTTGCCCGCCGCGCGACAGCTTTACGAACGGTGGAGTTATCACAGCAAGCCAATTTTGTGCATATTGTGAATACTATTCATTTCAAGACTGCCTCTGGCGTTACTGCAACACCGATGTTACTCCTCCTAGTTATGGGCCGGGTGACGGCCAACGTCGACGTTACTCTGATTACCGTTCCCGTTATTATCTCAGACTCCAATATTTGAAATGATACAGACTAAACAAGACTGGAATTAATATCATTACTACTTTTTTACTATTTACACCTATTTACAAATAAACAATTTTGGATGTATGTTACTTTATTCTTATTATGTTGAGGGCAGATTAGCTTCTTCTGATGTTAATGCTATATATACCTTTTTTAGTCAGGGATTCGTTGCTTCTTATTGGTAAAACCAATATTTTATTAATTAAATTTTAGTATAAAGAATACAAAATATGGACCAGGATTTGATCGAAAGCCATAGGCCATCTCCCATCATCTTGCTTCTTATTCGTTTCTATGAGTTCTTGAGGACTACAATTCATTCAATCAACTTTTGATTAAGAAGGTTAAAAGGCAACATTTATTTGTCAGAAAACTTGGTTGTCAACGCTAAATATTTTTATTTTTGTTTTTTTTTTTTTGTTAGAAAACATAATTTGGGGATAAAGACCGTATCTGTTTTCGTTGGTCCCAAAGAAAATCCTTTCCAACTTGTTATATTAAATACAATGCCATAAAACTGCCAGTTTTACTTACAAATAGCATGAACATATACTCTGTTTAGACGATACCTGTTTCGATTCGGAACAGATTGCTCCGCAGTAAGGTAATCCGGAGCGAACCCACTTGTCTGTTTAGACTATACCGTTTTTGATTCGGTGCAAGTTACTTCGCAGTCCGGAGCGAATCCGATTCAGGAAAATCCGCTATCTATTTTTAACATTAATTTAACCGGATTCGCTTCGGTTTGCTGTTTAGACACGACTTTTAATCCGAAGTAAAAGTTAATTCGGTTTCGATCCAAGGTGCTCTGTGAAATTAGTTTACTCCGAATTAGTTTTTAATTCGGATTAGATTTGCTAGTGTAAACGGTTAATTCGAAGCGAATTCGGTTTCGATTCGGATTAAAACTCTAGTCTAAACAGGGTAATAATAGTCATTCCGATACTGACAGACTGGTAGTAAAATCGTTTAGAAAAAATTGGGTGTTTTTTCTAAGTTCAACGAGAATCTTTTTTTTTTTTCAGTCACTAGCAATGAGGGGTATCAAGTGTGTACTATTTATAGTTAAAAAAATCGAATCAATAATATGTTAGAGGATTAATTGGAGCTTTCGAATGCAAAATCAAATTACCGGCTCCTAATTTTTTCACATGAGGCATCAAATTATAATAAGGGACACGAATCAACGGATAAACGGCATAAGCCTGATTTCGTGTTAGTCTGTGCATTGTACATCGGAAAGGCAGTTCGCCACTTCCACACATGGAAATAACTTTTGTGACTTCCTGTTCGCTTCCCTGGTAGCCCTTTCAAAATAAGGGGTACTCTTTCAAAAGCAATAATGCTCTAAAAAGACATACACTTTGCATGCCTAAGTTGGTAGTATAAATTTGCAAACATAAAGCTAGATGCTCACACTATTAAAGGGCAGTAACTTTTCCACTCTCATTTTGCCTCCCTTCACAATAGGGGTGTACTCATAAAAAAAGGAAAAAAAAATTGCTTCCGTAGGAGCAATTTTTTTTCTTTAAGAGAAGACATTTTGAAATGACTTTCTGGTAAAGGGAAGCAAACTGGAAGTCACAAAAGCCGTTCCTTTTTTGTAAAAAAAGGCGGAAAAAACATGGAGGTGGAGAAATGTAAAACTACAACACCGCCCACAAAATCAACACTAACTGCTAATTGCAGGGGCGTAGCTAGGCGCAATAAGATGTTACGCACAATCATTTTTCATACTCTTTGAGGAAAAACCTAGGGGCTAGGCCCCTAAAATATTTCATATTGCCACGTATATCGGCAGTTGGTACTTAAATCTTGTCCAGTTTGCAAAATTACAGCCTACAAATACGCAAGTGTGTGTTGAAACTTTGTCAAAATTTTGACAAAATTTCAATACGCACTTGCGTATTTGCGTATAGGTAGCTACGGCCTTGTGCTTGTAATACTAGTAATATTAGAATAATGCCCACTGATAGTAGTTTTAAAAATCTTTGACAATTTTCCAAAAAAGAGAAAATAATCATTGTAAGCGAGCTTATTTGCATAATATTACAAAACAACTGGAAAGCATGAAAATTTTGATCGATTGAAACAAAAGAGGTTTTCGGTCGAATGCTTTCTTTCTCTGTTTAAAGTTCAGATTTAAAAAAAAATTGCATATGCGAATATTTGTAAAGGGAAACACATTTTAATTATGTTATTGGCCTAATACTAACACTTTTTTTTAAGGAAACAGGATTTAAGAATGGGAAATAATACTATTAACTTACTGTTCAGTGATTCAGTTGATATAGTGTTGAGGAAGTTTGCGGAATAAATCTGAAACACGTATATTTTTTCTGTGCAATATAATAGATTACTTACGCTGAAGACTCTATATAACCTTACCGGGCAAAAGAAAAAGAAATACGACCAACACTAGTCCAGTTACAGCTACTCCGTACGATTAGAGCTATTGTGTTTTTATAGCTGTATTCGCAGACAAACTTGCGTCGCTACGAATACAGCTACAGCTGCACAAATATGACATGATGGTTTTAGTGCCGGAGGGGACCGTGTGTTAGCCGTTCGTCCGGAAACGCTGGATCCTGCGATCTTGAAAGTTTTTTTTTCTGGACACGAGCAGAATAAAGGCAAATTCACGCTATGTGTATACTCAATCTATGTCCATTTACATGTGTGCGCGGACAGGCACACCATGTGTGCGCGGACAGGCACACGGACGGCTAACGTAAAAGCAAATTACCCCACAAATAATGTATTATAATTCAAGGTCCATACGTCTAAGAGTTAGAATATACAATTTTGATTATAAGTAGTTTGCATACGCAGTGCTGCTCATGGTTCCCAGTGCTACTGGAATGGACATGATTCAAGACTCAGACGCGGATGGACGATACAACAGGGGATAAACAACTCGTAATGTCTGAAGCACTGATTTATGGTGTCTCTGTAATCACGTTTGGATAACTATGATTTCAAGGATGTTACGAAACGAAAACGAGCTGTTACGAAACGAAAAGGGTCATAGTTACCAAACGAACTGGTGACCAGGTCGTTTGGTAACTATGACTCTTTTTCTTGTCGCAATAGCTGTCTTGTCATCAGGTAGTTTGGTAACTATGACTCTTTTTCGTTTCGTAACAGCTCTTTTTCGTTTCGTAACAGCCCTTGTATATGCATTGTTAGCCAAGGGTGGTAATCTCACCAAGCCCAGGGTAGCTATATTTAGAGAAAAACATGTCATGCTCCGAATAAAGCTACTCTTCAGCACAATCGCTCTATTCGTACGAATAAAGCTATTCGTAAACTTCCTCCGAATAGAGCTGACGGAGTTGCTGTTATTCAGGTCAAATCAACATGCATTAAAACTGCATTTTATTGGAAAATATTAGTGATGGTCGGTATTTCATTTTTTCCGCACGGCAAGGTAGTAGGCCTATAAAGTCTTCAACTTCAAAAAGTGTCATGATAGGAATGAATGTCAATTAGGACCAAACTCGGTTGCGTTATGTGGCGTTTATTATATGTGACAATGCCTGACAATTTGAGCGTTGTGGAGGTGCGACGTTGACGTTACGAAACGTGAAATGAAAGTGACGTCATAAAATTTGCACGTAAAGTTAATTGAATTTCCGCGCACCAACTAATAAATTTCAAACCGTCACCTGAAAAGCGTAATTCAACATTTCTATCGGCGTCTTTAATTTTCTTCATCTACACTCTTTTAAGAATGTTCGCATTATAGATCCTTGAAAGCAATGTAAAGAGCCAGAGATATAAAAGTATGTAAACTGTATCCAATCAGTGAAACGAAAACAAAACCAGAGGACCAATGGTCCTGTAGCTCACCTGAGTCCATTCTTTTATGATTTTTGCCAAATATGGGCATGGCGGCCATGAACCAACTATATATACTTATTTCCCCACTTTGCCTGAAGGCTGCATATGAAATTTGGCTTCAATTGGTCCAGTAGTTTCAGAGGATAACTCATTTGAAAATGTTGACATATAACAGACAAAAGAACTTTGGCCAAGGTCACTAAATGACCTTGACTTCTAGTATACTTAGGGGCTGAAGCTGACTGCAATTGCATGTCACAGAATACAATAGCAACAGAAAAATGCACTTTTTCAGCTTTTCCCATGCAAAAGCCTAAAGGACCAAATTTGACCTTGCCATAAAATAGGTCAAGGTCAACCCAAGGTCATCATTTATATAAATTTTGTAGGACTAGAGTCCAAGATGATACATACCAAGTTTCAAGGCAATCAACCTCGTGGTTTCAGAGAAGAAGATTTTTAAGGTTTTTGCCATATACGGGCATGGCGGCCATCTTGGTCATGTGACCTGGATCATATATATATAATCTGGCTTTCCCACTTTGCCAAAGGCGCCAAGTGTGTGCAACTATGGTTACGTACCGTTGAGCCACTTGGGTAACGTCGATAAGAGAATTGAACTGAACTGAACTTTGCCTAAAGGCTGCGTATGAAATTTGGCTTCAATTGGCCCAGTAGTTTCAGAGAAGAAGTCTTTTGTAAATGTTGACAAACAACAGACAAATGACCTTTGGCCAATTTTACTAAATGACCTTGACCTCTTCTATTCTTTGGGGTTGAAGATGACTGCATTTCCATATCACAGAACACAATAGCAACAGAAAAATGCACTTTTTCAGCTTTTCCCATGCAAAAGCCTAAAGGACCAAATTTGACCTTGCCATAAAATAGGTCAAGGTCAACCCAAGGTCATCATTTATATAAACTTTGTAGGACTAGAGTCCAAGATGATACATACCAAGTTTCAAGGCAATCGGCTTAGTGGTTCCAGAGAAGAAAATTTTTTAAGGTTTTTGCCATATATGGGCATGGCGGCCATCTTGGTCATGTGACCTGGGCCAAATATATAAACTTTCGTTCCCCATCCTATTAAGGCTCCATATGAAATTTGGCTTCAATTGACCCAGTGGTTTCAGAGAAGAAGTTCTTTGAAAATGTTGACACACAATAGACAAATGGCCTTTGGCCAAGGTCACTTAGTGACCTTGACCTCTAGTGTTTTTAGGGGTTGAAGCTGACTGCATTTTCCATATCACAGAACACAATAGCAACAGAAAAATGCACTTTTTCAGCTTTTCCCATTCAAAAGCCTAAGGGACCAAATTTGACCTTGCCATAAAATAGGTCAAGGTAAACCCAAGGTCATCATTTATATAAACTTTGTAGGAAAAGAGTCCAAGATGCTACATGCCAAGTTTCAAGGCAATCGACCTAGTGGTTTCAGAGAAGAAGATTTTTTAAGGTTTTTACCATATATGGGCATGGCGGCCATCTTGGTCACGTGACCTGGGCCAAATATATAAACTTCCGTTCCCCCATCCTATTAAGGCTCCATATGAAATTTGGCTTCAATTGACCCAGTGGTTTCAGAGAAGAAGATGTTCAAAGAGTGTGGACGACGACGGACGACGGACGACAGAGGCCTGCCTATACTATAAGCTTACCTTTGAGCCTTCGGCTCAGGTGAGCTAAAAATCGTGTTGGTGTGAATTTCGTTTGCTTTTACAGTAAACCTTAGCGCTATTGCTTTGTGCTTCCCGAAATCTATTCTGAAAATGTCAAAAACAAAATTTCCGATTTTCTCTCCATAAGGCTCAAAAATGTCAGACACTGTTACATATTATGATTGCCAGAAGACTTTATTTTACAACACTTGAAACTTAAATATAGTGAGATTGAAATTATTTCAAAGCTGCCACATTGTTTCTTGCTTAGACATTTAAATACTTCTAAAATGGATTCCACTTTATGTGACCCCTGTTCGACAAGATCAAGGACAAATTTAGCATCCTACTGGTGCCCGAATTGCGCGGAGTCATTCTGTCGCCAGTGTTGTCAGTTTCACCAGACGATGAAATTGACTCGGAACCATACCGTTCGCCATATTGATGACGTAACAGCGAAAGAAATTCAAACTTCCTCTCCGGGCCGTTCTAAATGGGTTGATCTTACGCCTAAAACTTTTAATGAAAAGACTCAACTACGGGAAATGGATGACTTGTTACTAAATTTGGACAGTTTGTCTGACACGGCATTGTCCTTAAAGAAGACAAATTTTGACATGAAAATGAAAAACGAGGCGCGAAAGAATGAGGCAATGAGAAAGTGTTTAATATTTAAGGCGCGCCTGAAAGAACTGGCAGATGAGTTTGAGAGACACATAGGCAGTGAACTTGACCAGCTACAACAGCAAGAGAACGCTGTCATAGAATCAAGGATTGAAGATTGTGAAAGCATATTTAACTCTATCGAAATGTCCAAAGATCTGACTCAGAACTTAAAGGTAGAAATGATAACACCGAATACGTTACATAAGATGAATGCCACACGGCATAGATGCCAAGAATTCAAGTCCATGTTACAGCGCGTACACAGCCAGATGACGTTAGTGGAGTACAGCTTAGCCATAGACCGTAACGTTGCTGAAGCGTTAAGCACATCGCCTGGAGTGATTGGGAAGATCGAAGTAACGCATGCTTTTGACGTCGATAACGAATTTTACAACCAACCAACTACAAGACGAGCATCACAACCAAATTTAACATCCAGATCAGAAAGTCAGTTGCGATTAAACACGGGAAAACCACAGAAATTACACGAAATTTATGTCAATCGGAAAGACAACCAAGATGAACCGATGATTACGTCGATACGTACGTTACCCGGCGGTAACTTTTTAACTCTAGATAGGAACAATGATACGTTGCATGTGTATAGACCTGACGGTGTTGTTATTATTCAGTACGTTTTCACCAGTCAAATCTGGGACATGGCGATGATCGATCAATCGACGTTTGCTGTAACAATTCCCGATACAGAGAAAATCGTAATCGTGAAACTACGAGAATCATCGTTATGTGCGGAGCGTGTGATAAAGACAAGTAGTTTCTGTTACGGAATTTGCGCTATCGAGGGATTTCTTGTGGTCACCGTCAAAGGTGGCTATGTGAAAATTTTGACCAAGGCGGGAGAGGTCGTTGCAGCGATACGTCATAATGCAAATGCCGAAATAATGTTTCAAGATCCGCAGTACATAGCGACAAATCCTGATCAGAACGAGTTTTACGTCACTGATTTTGTGCTGAATACCGTTACAGCCTTAGCTCTTACAGGAGTTAAGATAGACCCCTGTCCAAGGTTTGTGTTTTATCACACAGAGTTAAAGAATCCTACTGGAATAGATGTTGACAGTAAGGGGTATATTTACGTCTGCGGGTTCGCGTCACACAACGTCATACAACTGAACGCTGATGGACAGTTAATCCAGACCCTTCTAACAGGAGTTGTCAACCCTCAGACCATTGCAGTCTCAAAGATGGATGACAGGTTGCTGGTTTCAAGTCTCTGCGCTGGAAGCAGAGTCAAGCAAGTTCAAAACGTGATAGAGGTGTTTCGACTGTTCTGATAAATATACTCATAACTAGACTGGATGCAAAAAAAAAACTTAGCATGATACATGCCATGTCTGAGCAAGCTTTGTTAGGCCCTGATCATGATGCAGAAATTTTCACCTTATCAAAGTCTGCCATGTTAGTCATTCAGCAAAATAGTACCCTTAAGTAACGAGTGCAAAATTGAGGATTGTTACAGAAACGGGCTCAGTAGGGGAGAGTCGGGTAACTTCGGACAGCGGATAAATTCGGACAGTGACATTTTTCCTTTATATGTAAGTTGACTGGAACTAAAACAAAACAATAACTGACCAAACAGTGAAAATCCTGATGAGACGGCTCATTATGAGCCGTCTCATCTGGATTTTCACTGTTTGCAATGGTATGTCCGAATTTACCCGCCTGTCCGAAGTTACCCGACTCTCCCCTGGCTCCAATGCTTACAGCAAACAATTACGATAACCCTCCCACATAGGAGGGGGTGGGGAATGTTTGCCCAGTATCAACACTGCCATTAAACCATTTGAGAAAATGAGCCGCGTCACGACAAAGCCAAGGCCAACAATATGGCGTGTGCGCCCATCGAAGATTCAGATCAGGCTGGGCATCCGCCCAGTCTGATCAGTCTTCACCGCCCAGTCTGATCAATCTTCACCTCGTAAGGGTAGCTAAGGATCTAATCTACCACTATGCGGACAGCAAAGACTCTGATCGGACTGGCTGGATGCCTAGAAGATCTGAGTCTTCACTGGGCGTACATCCACTTTGTTGGTTTTGTCGTGTCGCGGCTCAAGTAATGAAATGGCCGTAGCTTAGTAGCCATGCCATTTAGACACTGGAAGTTTCATGCATTTTTTGTAACATCCCATTCAAAATTACCTAGGCAACGCTTCGACAAGTTTGAATTCCCTAGTTGCTATGGTAATATTGCTATGGCATCAACATGATAGTGAAATTGTGACATGAAATTCAGGTATCCAAAACTGAGGAGTCCGGGATTACTGTGAGTTAACCGCTTGTCTGTTAAGCTAGCGATCCGGGTTCGAATCCAGCTGAAGACGGAATGCTTTTCAGTCGTTAACTGGGTTCCACTGCATTTAGCCTTTCATACGCATCCTTCATTGGCTCGATATGACTGAAAAACTATGGAAAGTGCCGTAAAACCGCTAGTCATCTATCTAAAACTTTCATCAAATATCTTTATTTCTTTTTATTTTTGCTGTTTTTTTAGTTTTGTTATTTTATTCAAAAAAAAAAAAAAAAATAACAAAATGAATAAAAGAAATAATACTAATAATTCATTGTTTATCGTGTGACTGGAATTGGTAATGCTGACAAACAAGAAATCTGTCATTTTTACCCCCCCCCCCCCCCCCCCCCGCCCCCTTTATCCTGTGACTGGAATTGGTAATGCTGACAAACAAGAAATCTGATCATTTTTAACCCCCCCCCCCACCCCCCCACCCGCAGAAAATAATGCTTTCGACTAGGACTTAGCATACAAACACAATTCTAGCTGCCTGTGCTATGACGGATGGATAACTTGCGATTTTACGTCCCCTATAAAAGTATTTAAGTGGTATCAGGACGATGGGAGGTTGATAATCAATGGCTGTGTTCAATGGAGCCCATTTTACGGTTAAAAAGACTTTCGCCTCAAGCGGGATTCGAGCCTGGACTGCTAGCTCAGCAGGCCAGCGCTTAACCCACAAAAATGGCGAAGCTTGAATCCTCCAGTTCCTATGGTTGCTGGGCCACTTCATCAACAATATCTGCAAGGGTATATGTAGGGTCGAGTCGGGTAACTTCGGACAGTGGGTAAATTCGGACATACCATTGCAAACAGTGAAAATAGAGATGAGACGGCTATAATGAGCCGTCTCATCAGGATTCTCACTGTTTGCCCGTTATATTTGTTCAAATTCCAAATAACTGACATATAAAGAAAAAATGTCACTGTCCAAATTTACCTGCTGTCCGAATTTACCTGACTTGACCCTAATTGATAGTAAAATGGTGACATGTCATGATGAAATTTACGAATCCAGAACTGAAGATTTATAAAATATTTTTTCTCAAAGAATCGAAGGTGAATGGGTGTGCTTAGAAGGGAAACAATCGCATTTTCATGTCGCCTCCCTTTAAAATAGGGGTGAACTCTTGAAGGAAAGAATTTGCTCATTCCCTTCAGAGTAGACCCATTTTGGAAGAGATTCATCCAGGGAAGATTAAAAGGAATTCACGGAAGGTGTTTCCCTTGTAAAAATGGTTAAAAAAATCATGGAGGTGTCTCCATACACATTAATTGGTTGTTTATCGTATATTTTGAAAATTGGTAATGCTGACCACGGCGAATACGGTTTCTAACTTTTTTTTTCAGCAAAAAAGAGTAGAAAAAAATATTTCTTGTACTCAGTAAAGATGTTTTCTGGCCTTGCTTGTTATGTATGTTACACAAAATTGTTTACAAATTGTTTTGCATAAATAATAATAATCAGTTTCCCTTGTATCTTTTTATATTGTTTCCATAAATCATAGATGTTTCCTCATATGACCTTTACTAAACCATGAAAACTCAAAAGTATGAAAATAAAATCACTGAAATAAATTATTTGCGTCGTATGAAAGATGTATCGTAATGAATGTGCGCAGTCTGATCAGAGTCTTCCCTTTTGGCATATATCATCCATGAATCAAGAAAATTGTAAAAAAAAATGAAAATAAGGACTATGGCTATTTGTGCAGCTGCGCAGTTCATTGTACGCACACAGCTCAAGCTTAGTTCCTTTTCACGTTATTTGAGAATTTATTTGTATGAGAAAAATAGCAATTTCATTGGTCAATTCCTGCCTGCAATTTCTGCAATGGCGTACACTGTATGCAATTGCAAGTATGGGCGATGTCATTGCACCCATTGCCATGACAACGGGGTTCCAAGTGTGGTGTTTCTTTTGTTACTTTGAAACACAGTGCTTTGAAAGCATGTAGGTTATACGGAGATGGGGACCTTGTCGTCTCATCCGAAAGACCAGAGCGGGGAATCGAACCTGCGACCCATAGATCGGTCGTCTAGCGCGTAATATAACCCACTAGACCACCGCCGCCCCTAACTTTGAAAAACAAGCTGGAACCTCGTAGATATTATATTAACGTTTCTGGATTAATCCTTAAAGCGCCAAAAATTAAAATTGTGTAATTGGCAAACAGTGTAGATCCAGATGAGCCACCTCATCAGAATCTACACTGTTTGCCCTCTAGTGTTCAAATTCTCAATATGATATCGCTTGGACGAAACATTTATTGAAATTCTGCAGACGTAAATTTTGTCATCTGCTTTTTGGCGCCTGGTCTGCAAGGGCATTCAATTTATGCCCGATCATGAAATTTTAAGTAATGCATTATTTGCAACGGCAGGTAATGAAAATTGACTTGTGAGGTACATCATCCACGAGGTTGGCGCCCTTATATGTTTTCAGCTGCAGAACAGATAATTCGTCAGTGCCGGTCAGGGTTTATATCCATGATACCATTTGCCACCAGTATTGCCGACCGCTAGTTGCCAATTCTGCAGAAAACCTGCAGAGCGTGGGCAAAATTACCAAGCGGGAAAATTCCACCCAAGACGACGACTAGTGACCCCACCAATGGATGATTTGAAAACACTTGATTGAGCCGTGGGTGAGAAAAATAATTGGTCTCATTGTGATGAAAGAAGAGGGAAAAATCACAAATTTCTTATGACGGAAATCGCTCTGTAAATGGTACCATAGGCGCCAATGGCTTTACCAATGTCACGAATAGTTCTGCCAGGATCAGTCTTGAATCTCTGTTGAATCATGCCCTGAATTTGAAAATTGAATCAACATTGAAGCCTCAATATTGATTAAGTAAGAAATAGGCAATGATTAGGAACCAATACAATCCGATCCCATATCCCGCCCTCAAAACCAAAAGGGAAAGGATGAAAGAAAACATGAATTGTCAACAGTTAACGAAAGACACGTACGGTAAACCGAATGGACAGCTTTTTCCCAGACAGGTGATCATTCGGCTACCCCAATTGTTGAAAACACCATTCACACATCATTTGAACGAAAGCACCGCCATGGAAACCCAGAACAAGTAACAGTTACATCCTCACCCTCAGCTTCAGCAATGGTTTGATACATTTAGTCAGCTGTTTGGTCCGCGTGATGGTTTCCTAACCCGCCGAGGAATCACAGGCAAAAAGTCATGGATTAAAATTGACAGAAACAACGTATAGCCACCAAGTAACGGGCAAGAAAAGCTCCGGCCCTATATCGAAAAGATAGGGAATCAAGAGAAAAATATGGAAAAGTTTAACACATAACGTCCAAGCAACGGAGAAGAACAGCTGAAGCCCCGTAACGAAAAGATAAGGTATCAAGGTTCAGAAAATTGAAAAAGTGATTGCAAACAATACTTGATGATTGCAGTAATAATAGCATTAAATGAAAGTGCGGGTAGAAATTTGGGGCCATCAGACGGCACAACCACAAGAAATGTGGTATGCAAAGTAAAAAGATGGTAAAGATCAGAAACTAATATTATCAGAAACAGCCGTCAAAACCAAAAGGGAAAGAAGTATATATACATAAATTCACAACAGTCCACGTAAAATACGCACGGCAAACCGAATGAAAAGCTCTTTCCCAGACAAGTGGTCATTATGCTACCCTAACTGAAAACACCACTCATGCAACTGATGAACGAAGGCATCGACTTCAACAACCAGAACAAGTAACACTTGTATCTATTTTAACTTTTTTTCTATTTTAGATTACAACACAAAATAGAAAGCAAGGTGGGCAGCTTTGCAGGTGATCATATTGCCAGAAGACCACAGACAAGCGGACATACGAACAGGTGACACTGACGAACCGCAACCGAAATGCCTCCGTTGAACGGTCAGTAATAGATAATTGGGTTGTTTTTACTGTCTCCTAACCCTCGCCCTCAGCTTCTGCAATGGCTCAAAAAATTAAGTTACAACTATCGCTGTTTGGTCCGCTTGCAGGTTTCCTACTGCATCGGTGAATCATCACAGGAAAGAAAAAAAATCATGGATCAAACTGATGAATCAGAGATGAGGACTCAACAGAAATAATGTATTCCGACACCTGGAAGTCCCTGGGGTGTCAAACACCATCACTGAAATACTCAGCTGAATCCAAAATGGCCAAGAAACGGACAAGAAAAGCCCCGGCCCCATTCGAAAAGTGATTGCAAACAATCTCTGGGGATTGGAGTAAGAAGAGCGTTAAAAGATGTGTGGCGAGACATTTTTCGGCCACCACACGGCACAACTACAAGAGCTCTGATATAAAAATATAAACGAATTCATACCAAATTTAGTGCGACAGACGCGCGTTTCTATATTTAACTTCTTCAGTGTCGCTACACCCAAAAAGTTTGAAAGACAGAGATAATGGGCAGCTCTCGGCAGGAAACGAGCCTCATGGCCCTCGTCGAGCCACACTTACTGTCACATTCCGCGGGACACCAGGTAAGAGACGCCTACGTATTAATCCGCGAGCGCAGGCGTCCCCATCGAGCCACCTCAACCCCGGTGTCTCGAGAAAAGCGACAGATGAGGGCATCAGGAAGGAGGTGTCCGATGCAGCAAGAACCCGCAAAAAGTCAAAACAACTCAAAAGCATGGAAGCTAAACTCCGAGTCAGTCTTAGTTTTAGAATAATTTAGAAAGGACCTGGTATGATAAGGGCCATTTTTGGCCCCCATTCAAATTCTCTTAAAATCAACTGATGGTAATGTGCACAACCCGTGGTGAATGTAGAATAATCAGTTTCTGGTGCCAGAAGGAATGTATGGAAATGAAATTTGTCATTTCTTGTAGAATGATGCATATTTTTATCAAACTACACCATGTGGTTAAGAGTTATGAGCAATTTCACTCACTGACTACTGCGGAAGGACAAACAGACGGATGGACTTGCACAGCGATTAAAGTGCACACCTGTGGGTCGTGCAATACTGTTTAGACTTTCGTCACCGTTTTGCATGCCGGTGGCTGAACAATGTTAAAATACATATGTATACAAAATTTGAACCATATATACTACGGGGTTCAAGAGTTATGAGCATTTTCACTACTTGACTGTAAATTTTCATCTTGTGCTCAGCAATGCCTCGTCCATCAAAAATGACGGTTATGCATACGAGTCGTTCGATAATATTGACATGTATAAGTATGCAAAATTTTATCAAAATATAGAATGCGGTTCAAGAGTTATAAGCGTTTTCGCTAACTGATAACGGACGGACGGACGAACTCACACAGTGATTATAGTGCAAACCTGCGGGTTGTGCAATTGCCTGGTTTCTATTGCTTATCATTCATGCGTATGGGAACAAACAGAAATAATATGTTTCAACTATGTTTATTCTAAGAATAACATGATTTCTGATATGCCTTTATGTTTCAATAAAAAGGTAAAGGTTTCCCATAGCCTAATAGCCGTAGGGGCAGTGGGGGTTAGAGACCCACTGTATCTTGGGCACAGCTGGTGAAAGGCGGAGCCCATCTCTCTCCTTATCTCTCTCTGCCTTATCCTTCCATAATTCGAAAAAGGTACCCATTTACTGCTGGGTTGACAGAGAGAGTTTTCCAGTCGTCGGATGGCGACGGTGAGCCGCGAATTCACGACCTTCCGGTGACTTTCTGCACAATAGCCGAGCCACTCTAACCACTCGACTACCGCGCCTCTCCGATGTTTCAATATTATGAAGGAAAACAGCAAGATAATTTGAGTTAAATACAGTTTCCTTTGAAGAAAGAAGTCATTTACGAAAGCTTTAGAAAGCTTTAGATATTAGGCTTTTGGTGAAAGGCTTAAACGTTAGATAACGCTGCTAATTATCTGTGCACTGCACATGGCCACTCCAGGTACCTCGCCCACTCAAGTTTGCAAGTCCAGAGACGCTAACCAGAAAATTCCAACAGATCAAAATGAAATATGTTCCAAATTATCCCCTGTGTTCAAACTAAGAAAATGAATAAACACAACATATGTTCATTTTTCTATGGGCGGAGATATGGACGTTTTTATGTTGAGAAAATAGGGAAAATGTTCCAAACGCTGCCAGTTTTGTGACAAAAATTTAAAAATAAACATAGGGCCCGGTCTCCAGCACATTCAATATTTTCATGGCATGTAAATATATTAAAATTTTGTCTGTACACAAAACATAAACTGTGCTGGAGGCTGGGCTCATATATTTTTTAAAGCCGCAAAGGCTACCAAATTCGTCCCACTGGGGCTATGGGTATGTTCAAGATAAAAAAAACAACACAACTATTTTATGCAAGAACTGGCTATTTTTGTGTTTGCTGTTATACATACAAGGTTCGAACTTTCCTATGAACATCAGGCCCGGATCCAGATCACCGCATACTGGTGGGGCTGGGGAGGGGGGGGGGGGGGCTTGACGGTGTACGACATAATTAGGGGTCAATTTGATGAGAATTTTTGATAATGTCTTTTTTGTCTTGAAATATATGCTGTGACATCTCATTAGAATCGCCTCGCCGAGGCGATTCTATTGAGATGTTGCAACATATGTTTTAATCTAACCACATGGATAAATTATCTCAAACTGTCTTGAGATACTGCTTATTATCTTGGGACCTACATATTATACATAACACAGAGGCCCAGATGGCGGGGCTGAAGCCCCAAAGCCCACCCCCTGGATCCGGGACTGAACATATTTTTATTATCTAAATAAGACTTTTGAAAAATTAGTTTTCTGGGGACCAAATATGGGCCTTGTCATACCAGGTCCTTTAACAAGGTATACATCAAATTGAATAAGAAATACTTTAAATCAGTATTTAAGTAGTGACCCCAATGCCAGAGAACCAGAATCAACACTAAAACACTGACTAACGGGGTTGATGATATCCTCGGGGACAAGTAACAATCGGATCCTGTAATCTGTCCTCCAAACCAAAAGGGAAGGAAGTATAATCATAAATCGACAACAGTTCACAACAGTAGTCGCCTAACTTAGTTATTGACATTACTATCCTATACTGGTAAACGTGGTTCCTCCTTCCCACTCAGATCAGCGTCCAATGTAAATCTTGTCTTTGTGGCAAAAGTAGTATAATTCATGATTTGTCATTTAAAGTTGAAGCTCATTTGTGTTCTGATTTTAATCTCAGTATTTTGCCTCTGTTTAATTCATCTTAACTACAAAACCAACTAGCGCAGAATGTCTTACTTAAGAAAAAGATCAGCTGTAGCAGTGAATTGTTGAGTAATAATTCACTGTTTGGAGGTCAGTTGTAAAGTAGATCATATCACGAGCGCGGAGAGCGAGTGATATATACACATTATTATAATAGTAACTTGATCTGGCGTTATGTATCACGTCGAGTGGATGAGCTCATACCATCGGATTACCCGAGACGCTTGCGTCGAGGGTGATCCGATGGTATGAGCTCAGCCACGAGACGTGATACAGTACGCCAGATCAAGTTACTATTGTAATAATTTTTTTATTATATACCTAAGGGAACAGCCAACCATTCATACTTGCCAGCGCTAATGCATCGACCCGGATTCGAACCTGCGCGGCAGAGATATGAAGAGCGTGAAACAACCGCTGCCGACTGAGCAATCGAGGCGCGCCATTTTTGACGTGTTTGTTGACGTTACGTCACTACGAGCGTATCTCTGGTTCTCGTTTCTACGATGCACGTCAAACAATGACGCGCCCGACGCTGGAACTCGGACATAGCCTCGTTTTAAAGGATAGTGATACGGATTCGGAAAACGTCAGTTTGATACGGCGTTCTGTATCAGATGGCCTGAAAACAGGCAGTTCAAAGGGCGTATCATTGATAGGTATATAATAAAGCTACTTACAACTGACCGACAAACAGTGAATTATTACTCATCAATTTAATGCTGGAGCTGAACTATTTCGATTCTAACGCTCAAAAACGCTGAAAAAGTATTCTTTTCATTCAAACTCTCCCAACCTTCCTGCCAGCGCGTTCATGCTCCCGCTTTTATTCTTAACTGTATCTAAAGTAGGCCTAATGTACGTTTTTATGGCGATTTTAGAAAGATATAGAGATTTTACACCGTCTAACGTCTCAAAACGTCACAAAATTACGTTAGTAATACAAGTGACGTCAGCAGTTAGGCTCACGCGCTCCCAGACAGTGAATTGTTGCAGAATAAAACACGGAAACTTTCCATTGCTTCTATAGGCGCACTGTGTTAGAATTGGCTTTTACGATTATTGGTCAAACAATATAATGAAATTAAGATCTTAAAAGAGTTCCTTCAAGAGCAGAATACACATTCAAAAATGGAGCATGGGCAATAGCCTACTTCGAAGTTTCGGCTTTTCAAGCCTCCTCAGTCTCGATATACTGTGCAGTAGACGTTTTATCCGTTTTCCCGGAAGAAAGCAGCAGTGCCCTGAGTGCCGCCACTCACTATCTATCCCATTAAAGGGAATGTGTAAATAGTCTTGTCTCTCCAATTAGTAAAATTAACTTTATAGTTTGTGGGAGATTTCGGGAGATTGCGCTACTAGTACATTCGATTTTCTAATTTGTAGATACCTCCCCGTGTAGGTCTTTAATCGATAGGACGTGACATATGTAAAACACAGTAAAAGTGTTGTGACTAAATACGGATCACGTGAATGCACTTATCAGCTGTGATCCTATCTATTCTTTGTGTATAAGAAATCAAATAAGCTTTTATACAGTTACATGGAATTACAAAATCAACGTATAATAAATGAGAAAGCTGTGACATCGCCTTCCGTGAAATTCGATTTTTAAACAATGCTTTATATAGTAGGCAAATATTAATAAATAAGAGTGAAACGGCTTAATAGGGAAAGAAAAAAAGAAAAAATTATAGATGCAGAATCCACAAATTATATAGGTAGGTTGGCGTTTATCTTTAAAGAGTTTTCGTTTTCGTTTTCTTTCTTCCTTTTCAAAGCTCCAATAGGAAATTCCATTTAGGAAATGGTTAAATGGTTAAAATAAATATAGCTACCGTGTTAACTTACAATTTTATGTCATATTCTATTCATATTTACTTACTGTTTTATGTGATACTTATACCTGTTTACACAGGTGTATTTTTGTAACTTATTATAAATTCTAAACTTTGTTGTTATAATATTTTTAAACTTGGTATTATGTGTGATGCAAACAACTTCAGCGCAGTAAGTTTGAAACGGTACTAATTATTATAACTGTCGCGGCATCGCACACGTCAATCCGACGTTTTTTCAACGGTGTGCCCGCTGTGATACAGCATAGCTGATAGTATTCGCATAGTTAGGTACGTTACGACTCGGCTGCGGCTTAAACAGATGCTACCGTCTATTCTATTCTGTCTGTGCAAGGTCATTGGGGCAACAACAGATGACTTTGCAACTCTCTTTCCTGGTGGTCCTGTTTTCAGTTGCAATAGTTTTGCTGACAAATTTCCTCCCAGTCTACTCTTTCACAATATCTTCCCACCTCTTCTGTCTACCTCGCCTCCTTTCTCCTTTCACGCTGCCCTGTAAAATCGTCTATGCTTAGCCAGAGGACCTTCAGACATCAGAATCAGAATTGTTTACTCGTAATACGTCCAAGGACAATCATTCACCAGGACCTGTGATCAGGGAAGCTAGTCCCTAGCCCTTACAAGAGAAGTAAACTTAGTAACTGAATCCTCTGCACACTCAGCAGAAGATATAAGGGAATCTTCCAGGGAATTTCTATTTCTTATAGTCTGGAGAAAGAAACTGGACTTGTATATATCAGTCCCAGCCAATGGGGTTTGAAATGCCAGGGAATGATGATTTCTGGTACGCCTGTTTGGGGGAACAAGGTCATTTATGGATGTTCTGACTGCATCTGTCAGACCTTTGTAAAGCATTGTGAGTCTACTATCTTTCCTCCTCTTTTTCAGAGATGACCACTTAAGTTTCTCCAGAATGCCTGTCATACTCCCAGTTTCATATGTGTAATTTCCCGTTTAAAATCTAGCTGCCCTTTTCTGCACCTTCTCAAGTTCATCTTGAAGAAGTATACTTTGGGGGGTCCCAAACTACCATACTCCAGGACTGGACGCACCAGTCCCTTGTATGCGGACACTTTAACGTCCTGTGGGCATGCCGCCAAGTTTCGTCTAAGGAAACCAAGGGTACTATTAGCCTTTGTGCAAATATTGCTGACATGTATGTTCCATTTCAACTGATTGGTAATGGTTATACCGAGATATTTAATAGTTTCTAGGTTATCGAGGACCGTTCCCTCTAAGGTATAGGAAGCATTGATATTGATGCGTTTCCTTGTAATCTGTATGATATTGCATTTGACCGGTTGGAATATCATATCCCAACTCCTTGCCCAATACCCTAAGCGATCTATATCCTCATGAAGTTTCACCGTATCATCATTTTCTCTGATTTCACGATAGCAAACACAGTCGTCAGCAAAAAGTCTTCAATCCGAGTAATTTTTTTCTGTTACATCATTAATTTACAACGAGTACAACAGTGTTCCAAATACGGTGCCCTGGGGGACACCTGACAAAAAGGGGACCCAATCTGATTTAAGCTGCTTGGATATTCTGCGAACATTCTCATTAGTTATGCGGCCCAGTTACGTTCGGTATCATTATTTTTTTCTCTAACTCAAGAAGGTCCTCGAGAAAGAGGCATATGACAAGTGAGCGCATCAGTTTCACCTTTCATCCAAGAGATATGTTATTATCCCTCAAATTTTGTTTCAGCTTTGTAAAAACTACAAGGCTTGTGCAATCCTTGAGAGAACCATCTGAGACAATTGCTCCAAGGTATTTGAAGCTTGTTACATTTCCAATATTCTCTCCTCCTTTTACCTTGATCTCTTTTGGGTGCCATTTGCGCTGGTTGACATCATTTGGGTCTGTTCACCTGTTCAGCATGTACCTGCTACCTTAAACATACAAGAACAAAATGATCAGTTATGATTGTTAGGAACGCTTAAATTCTGACAACCAAACACAGCCTGACATTGGTTCCCAATTACGTTTTACAGTCAAATGTATTTCCAGAGTACCAGCAAAGTTAATCGTGCAGTGGCGCCCAGAGCAGCATTTAATCAGATTATAGGGGTTTCCATTAGACTTAGATAACGAAATGTTTTAATCATTTAACAGCGTAGACCTAGTTCAGACGCCGCATTCAGACTCTTATCATGGTCTATATTGTTCACCAAAATTTCTATGCAAAATACAATAAAAAGTGAATCCAATTACCCCTTAAACTTGAAATGGGCTCATTCATATGATAAGGATGGACCAGTCCACCATTCACTGGGGTTTGGGCTTGTAACACACGGTAACTTAGCATCCTGTACTCAGCGGGCCCTTGACCTTGAAACGACGTCGATGTGACATCGTTACTTAGCTCGACGTTCGTACGCTGTCATTTCAACGTTAGGTGGCACTACACTAAAAAAATCCCATAGCTCACAGTGCAAAATGGGTCAAAGTCAATGCACTGCCAATTTTCTCCTAGTCTAAACTTTCCAAATTGAGGCATGGAATTGAATAGACAACACCTTTACCTACCAGTAATAGCTAAAAAAAAGGTTGGGGATTGTGCGGCATATTTTTGACTTATTCTATTTTTAGTGCTGACAGGGTGTAGTTCGCAGTGAATAAATCTCGAAACTTTCACTGGCACCCCCTGTGTATTTTTCAACCCCAACAAAAATGTAGCAAAACAGCCTTGTAAATAAGCTCCATTTTTATAATAATAAAAAAGCATAACATTCAGAAAAATATTCAACTTTCATAATAAAACCAATTAGGGGCCGGCAAATATTCATTATACTCCTGAAAGCTCTCCCCCAAAGAGGCGGGGCTTGCATAATGAGCATTTTTTTTTACTGTAGTGCAACCGTTATGTGTCTGCTGGGTATACAACGTCAAAAGCAAATGCAGATTGGCACTGCGAGTATACACGGCACTGCACAGTATGTGTAGACATTTGTAAATGCCCTAAGTCAGCGACAGCTGTTGAGCCTTTTAGAGGCTAGATTACTTAAAACAAGAACAACAACAACTACACAAACACGATCCGCCCTGCAACTACACCATTTTTCTGTCATTTTGTTTTAAATATAACAAAGACAAAGGAACCGCCTTGGAACGGTCAGTAGAAAGACCTCTGGGGTTATGCCCTTTCTAAGTTCTGCCGCAGCTCTTAAATAACAAGGGAGACTTTCTAAAATCATCTATGAAATATATAAATGTCATAAAAACGATGAAATCAAGCTGAGCAAAGACCAGAGTCCGGTTGTTCAAAACTAACTACATCGTTAGCTAATGAGACGTTAAATTTTCAAACATAATGTATGCAAAAGCACTGTCTTTTTTTTTTTTTTTGTCTTTTCTTTCTTTTTTTTTTCTGAAAAAAAATGGGAGCAATGCATTTGATTATATGTATACTAGAAGACTTAACAAATCACTGACTAACGATATCATTAAGCTAACGCTTTGAACAACCTAGCCCAGAGTAGTATTAGTATGCAGGCTAAAAGTGCAATATGGTACACACGCACTTAGACCATCATGTCACATTGTATATCAGCAAGTATGATAACAAACCTACGAAATCTAAATCACACATTACTATCATATTAAGGTGCATGGGTACACCTCCCTTTATACAAAGTGGAACAATAACTTTCATAACTTCCTGTTTTCTTGCCTGGATGACGTAGCCATTCAAAATTTTACTCCTCTCTCCTTTAAGAGTGACCCCTTTTAGAGGGGAGATAGAAATAAAAATGCCAGAGCTGCTTTCTCTAAACGTATTCTCATTTTTCATGAATGTGTGTGGATACATCACCAACCCCATCCCCACCAACTCAACCCCCTTACCCCGCATTCTTTCCCTGAGCAGTCGTTCAGTGAAATAGTCTCCCAGCCCCCATTGCCGCCATGAAAAATCTCGACAGCTTCAACAAGCTGTAAGTCAGGTGTCACGCCAAACTAATGTGACTGCCGCTGTTTTATACTCACTTTTCTTTTCCTACTGTCCCTTACACTGATACCATGATCGTTAATCAATGTCTCACTAGCCCCTAGCTTTAATAGCATGTTGCGGGGTGTATGTAGGTAGATAGGTAGGTAGGTAGGTATGCCTTGGGACTAGCTCCCCTGAACACAGGTTCTAGTGAATGATTGTCCTTGCACGTATCACGGTATGTTGCTTTTGTGTGCTTGTGTGTATGATGTGTGCAGTGTGTACACACGGGATTGATATTGACCGTCCTCGGGTTTCGGTATTTAGTAGCACTGACAGAAAATTAGCAGTTGCAGATATACAAAAAATCACCAGTTGCCTACCTTATATTTGGCAGCCATAAAAATGAGGAAATTGGACATGTTAATGATGTTAAACAGGCAAGATAATTGTACATAGCGTATAGACAATAAAACAACGTGCATGATAGTCTAAAGAAAAGAGAGCGAATTAAATTAATCATTTTTGTTTTCAGTGAATGACTGCCCAACCGCCTTGCCAAAAACATAGCATTTTCCACTGTTTTCCAGATTTTTCATTTTATCTGTTTCAAGGGATAAAGACTAACAGGGGTCCAGTTGCCTACAGCACCTAAATTTTTAGCTGGGCCCTTAAAATTTGGTAGAAAATGCCCATACTCGTATCCGAGTAGATCTCGTCAGCTAGTAGTTCTCGTCATTCTGCTTAAAACGAGTTTTTTGCGTATTTTTTCTTCACTTCAACTGCCTTAATCCTAAGTTTATGATACATTTGGTCAAACTAGTGCAAAAACTCATCAAGATATTGAGCTGTGTATATATAAATGCCGTTTTTTCTCTTTTGGTTTCGCAAAGTCGCGTGATTACGTCAGGGGCATTCACGTGAGCACGTTCAAGCCACGTGCTGACCTCTCTTAATTGGGTCAGGTTTTCCAATATTGTGTCTACTTTGCAAACAAATTCCGAATGTAAGTCAACATTGCAGGAAAATACACAAAAATATTAAAATAGAAAACCTGACCCAGTCATCATTTATCGTTTTCAGCAGCCTTGTGAACAAGACAAACTCTTCGTCTCAGTTTTGTGTTTGTTTTCGTCTGCTGTGACCTCATTAAAAAAATTGAGCGCATTCGGCACACAAACGGACTTTGTTACATGAATAAGACGTCTAAAATCATTATATAGGAACAACAGCAAAATGGGTTTTATATTTATTTTAAAATCGAGCTCAAAAGCAACATGACGAGAACTGCTTCTGGACGTGACGTTGTCTGTGCGTGATAGCATATCAAATAATGACCGCTCCCTGAGGTTCGTTTCTATAAATAAATTCATGACGTGTGTGTCGAAACCAGAGTTATTAGGTACACAATACATAACTACCGCAAACTGAAAGAAAACCTGCTTGTTTGGGAGAAAACAGGAAACTGTTAGAAAAAAATGACGAGAACTACTCGGATACGAGTACCTTTATGTTAAATTTTTAATTTTGGCAGTGTGGGCCCCAAAGTCAAAATTGTTAGTCTTTATCAGGTCTAGGATAGCCATAAATTTTCAGACAGTTTGTAAATTGTATGAAAAATCTGCAATCTCATACTTACCAATCTGTTTTCATCACATTGTGGTCGACATTTTACAGACGATTGTATACTTTTGCTTAACTGCTTTCTTCTTTCATCATAGCCGGGCCGCGTAGCGCAATCGGTAGGGCACCTGACTCATAAGTCAGAGGTCCTGGGTTCGAAACCCGGTCTGGCCACATACTTTCGTTTCTCTTTCCGCTGATTCAAGAAGGGCAGTTGTCAGTTACTGGCGGAAGTATGTGCACTTAGTACTGGTTAACCGCTTAGAAGGTCTAAGCCTGCCAAGGAATAGTGTGGTTAGGTTAACTGACCGTCCCGACATGACCATAGCTGTTTACCGTGGATTTTAAACATCAAATCAACGGTCCATCGAATTACCCCAAAACACCCCAAACCACCCAAAAACACCCCAAACCACCCCAAACCGCCCAATAAAAGCACACAAAAACACCAAAAACAAATCACTTGAAACCAAATTTGGTATTTTGCAGCAACTTACACTACATTAGAAATATTTGGTAATACTTAAAATATTTATAAATTAGGAAAATTGATTTATATTTGCAGCTACAGGGAAAAATGCTGTTACCAATATGAGGCTATATTTATGTATGTATGTGAATATATGAATGGTATATAACATGCATACACTTACACAGACATGTGCTGACAAACATATAATGGACATAGTAAGTAAGTAAGTAAGTAAGTAATGTCTTTATTTAGAGAGGGTATAACACAGTTGGCAAAACCAATCTTCCCTGAGGCCCTCTTTGACTATTTAAACATAAATATATCTACTAACATTATTTACAAGATTTTGACATTGTCAACTAACATACACTAATTTCAGTTATAACTCTTGTTCTGCTAATTCAGAGTGTTCTGCCATTGTGAGTTGTATAGATCCTGAAAAAGCCAAGTAATCAGGTCCCACACATACAATGATGCTGGAGATGTCTGAGTAGCTGAGAATCAGACGTAGGTATGATAAGCTGACTGAATCAACAGAGCAAGGGCTAAATACACTCATATCATAAAATGCATATAACAAACAATGAAAACATCTAATGGTCATATGTTTGACTTTGCCAAACACTGAAGATAACAACAAGATTACTAACACCCAGAGGAGTTAGGGGCAGCAAATAAACAATGTTTTGATTATAAACAAATAACACTATTACTTTAATTCATTTACCATATTTACCCTAGGTATTGACGCAAACAGTGTAGACCCATATGATCAGGGCCAACACTGTTTGCCTTTCTGCCAGAACATTTTGGTCATATCACCAGATGACAAAATCAAATTGTTCTCACTTTAAGATAATACAAAATTAGCTGATCAAAGTGTCCAAACATTTAAGAGTAATCTTGGTTGTCCAGTGTCCAAACATTTAAGAGTAAGCATGGTGGTTTAATAATGACACATACAAACATACATATGCAACATATTTACGTACATGTACGTACACGCGGCATAAATGCGTATACCACTATATTATTATTAATGCATACAATATGCAATTCCCCTTTTCTGCACAAACAGCTCATATTTATTTTTATTAAATAATTTTGAAATCATTAAAAAAGCATAAACACAAGGTTTGCAACCTATTTTAACCTGAAACAATACTAAGAAAAGTGGTTTGGGGTGGTTTTTAGGCGGTTTGGGGTGGTTTGGGGTAATTCGATGGACCCTCAAATCAATCAATCAAACTGAGTTCGCTCACTCACTGCTATTAATGTCAGCAGATATAGCTTAAAATTAGTCTAATAAATACCGGACCAATTGGGATTTAAATTAGTCTAATAATTATGATTTAGATTCGTCTAATAAATTGATGTAGCTTCTGTTTTATTTTTTTATTGGTCTCTGTTATGGGTATTTCAAAAAAAGATAGAATAATGATTTAAAGAGGCTAGAGTAGCTACAGGACCAATGGTCCTCTTGTTTCATATATATAATTGTTACTTAAGATGATGCAATGGAAGTTATTGTCCTGTAGGAACATTCTGATGTGTCTTTTACATCACAGCATACATGTACAGCAGGGATCAAACCAGAGATCTGAACGAAGAAAGAAAAGTTTTCCTGATTGTTTCTCATCTTCATGCACCAATCATTTGTAACCATGGCCCACCCGCCTCTCGGGGGCAGGGTGGGAGATAGCAGGGTAAATGAGCCATGTTTATTACGTTTGCATTGTCCTCACAGTGCTGGGCAAATGTGGGAGTTTTGTCTTTACAGACTGTGGGGTCAAACAGCAGTGGTTGTTACGAAATGGATCTGATCGTCGACTATGTCGTCGAAATCATTTTAATCCTTTAAATCAGTAGAGCTACAGTTTTTAGGGCAACTGTGGTAATAAAACATCTACGGAAATTGTGGCTACGTTATGCATGGGTTGTTTGTGAATACCTCTCGTGGACAGCGTATTGCATGATTTTAAGGTGAATACCTGCACGAGTCTTTTGATTGTGGACAGCGTGTTGCATGATTTTAATGTGAATACCTGCACGAGTCCCATGATTTAAATGTGAGACGCATACTATTTATAC
The DNA here is from genome assembly GCA_963989385.1 of Ctena decussata. Classification (NCBI taxonomy): domain Eukaryota; kingdom Metazoa; phylum Mollusca; class Bivalvia; order Lucinida; family Lucinidae; genus Ctena; species Ctena decussata. The sequence goes on along the minus strand of OZ022510.1, from coordinate 66,674,949 downwards.
GCCTATCTTTTATTGAAAAGTTAGACGTGGCTGTTTAATTCTTATACTGAGGATGTTATATTGTTGTGTGCCCAGATTCTGAGTTTAGACCAGAACGGTAAGATCTTATTATATTTATTTAGAATAGTTTGGCTAAGAATGAAAAATGTGACTTCTGATTGATATGGTATGATTATATGTGTCGACTGATTTGATTTTGTTGACAGTGATCAGGCTGTGCATATGTCGACCAATTTTGTTTATACTGACCATGCTGCGCATGGTATTTGTATATTAGGAAGTTTTGTAAATTACGGAAATAGTTTATATCACTGATGTTGGTTGCAATGGTGTGCGTCTATTTGACGTCCAGTGACGTCAATTGCATTCATGTTATTCATGTGACGTCAGTTGCATTCATGTTATTGCGACGTCAGCACTTTTATATTAGTTTCACTGGTGTCCAGTGACGTCAATTGCATTCATATTATTCATGTGACGTCAGTTGCATTCATGTTATTCATATGAAGTCAGTTGCATCATGTTATTGCGACGTCAGCACTTTTTATATTAGTTTCACGTATACGTGGCCTATAGAAGTAGATTGATTTGTAATGGAACTAATTTATATACTCGTGACGTCAATTGACGCCATAGCATGCACCGCATTAAGGTTTTTTTCCATAAGTTATAATGGTAACATTTGGTCGTCATGCGTTTGATTTGCCTTCACTATATGACGTCATATGGTATAACATCATTGGCGTCATGATGTCAGATCAAACGTTATGATCCCAAATGTGTTAGAAACGCTTATTCAGTTATTATATTCTATGGCAAATGGTATTACGCTTAGTTTAAAGGAATGAATTAATACATATGAGAGTTAAATTTTTGGTAAATCAATTTAATGTAGATAGGTTATTGTCTAGATTACTCATGTTTTATGTGGGATATGTCATGGTAATACCTGTTGACGTCAGTATACTTCTCGACAATGTTTGGCGTCAGATCCTTCGACGCACATGCGTGGTAGGATCTACGTTTCTTCATTGGCGGAAGTAGTAAGCACAATTTTGGCTTTACATCGTGAGCGCGAGTTGTGTCTAGTGACACGGCTGGCGTGTGCACGTTATGCTCGGCATTCGCCGAGGGCGTTGTATAGTATTTCCAAGACAGGCCCAAGTCTTACATATTGTTATTATGTAGTTACAATGTATTAAGTGTAAGTTCGTTATTTTTAGGCACATCAAGTCCGGCAGTCAGCTGTTAGGGCTTAGAGCCATGTCTCACCTGGAGATTCGATATACGTCTCCAGGTTAATACCAACCCGGGTAGAGGCAGTTACAACGCCGTTTGTGCATGGTTCCTAAGCAGAGGCGGGAAGCACAAAATGTAGGCGGAAGTGGTTAGCACAGTTTTGCCAGATTCTGTGATAAGATCTGAATGTCACATCAAGTGTGGGACAGTGTTCGTCCACTAAGGTGTGTTAATATATATAGACTGTCCCCTGGTACGATCCAGGGAGCGACCAGTATATAATCGTGCACGTGTTTATAAAAGTTGGTGTTCCTCATGATATATGGACTGGCCCATGACATGATCCAGGGAACGACGAATTGAAGTCTACCAACATAAGGCCTTGTTTTTTTTGTATGAGCTCAAACTAACGTTTTTTTGTCCTTTGTGTTTTCCTTTAGTTCATGGCGCTGAGCCGAGTACGGTGTTGACGTCAGACAGTAATCTATTTGCGCATTGCACGCAAATTGATTACAGATTTGAAACAAACACCTTACTTGGGCCAGCGACATGAACTAATATGTGTTGTATATTATTGTAATTGTGACAGTTGTAAATTGTATTGTTGTATATAGAATTTACATTATATATAAACTTCAAAAATTCTAACGTTGTTAGAGTTTCCTTGTTAGTGTAATACACTGGTAGATAACCCTTTAACCGGAAGTCACCCTCCGCCGTCCTGGCGACGCATAAGGCTCTACACCCGTGTCGACCGAGTGTAAAACCTTCTGCGTAACAGTGGTTTTACAAACTGTTACAGTTTGTCCCCGCCCCGGAGTGCGGGGCTTATAGCCGGGATTGGCTGGATGAAAACTCAAAGTTGCTGCTATTCCTTTCAGGTAGGGGGCCTTGGTTACAAATGACTGGTGCATTACTAGTATAGTCTATATTTTCAAACTTCTCTCTCAGCTCAGAAGAGGGAGCACATTGATCCTGCAGGTGACCACTCCTTAGCCTCCCTCTAGCTTGATCCTTGTACAATAGATGAGAAAGTGCAAATTAAGATTAGATTTATCAAGACACAGATGCAGGTTGTTTTCATTTCATTGTTTCTGTGTATATGCAGTCATACACATTAAGATTTTATACATTTATATTATTACATTTGTCCAAAGTGTCAGACAGCTGATACTGCAAGATGACCCTGAGTCATCTTTTTAAATTAATAATTCTGTAATATAAAGACTTTGTGTGACAGCTTTAGTGAATCAGAAAGGGCAATCATTATTATATGCTAGTCAATATAGATATGGCAGAAAAAGGGTTGCAACACCAGCAAATGTGCCTTAGGATATGAATGGTAACCAAATTCATTTTAGTTAAGGTTAATCAGATGTGAGAGAGAGGACTGAGCTCTGCCTTGTATATGCTGTGCCCATGACGCAGGGTGGTGGCTCTAATCACTGCCCCTTTAGCCACCCAGCCATGAGACACCTTTACCCTTTAGTATTTACACGTATATGCTCAAAGGTACCTTTCCTGTCATAGTATAAAAGCATCTGCACGGTCGAGTGATAAGTGCTTCTGACTTTGGAGTGTGGGGTTGTGAATTAAAAACCTGTTAGAAGGCAAGATTCTTTCTGAACCAAAACATGCTTCATGGTTCAGAACCAGGGCTACAGAAATCCAGATATTTGTCGGTTCTGACAGAATTTGATTTCGAAAAACCGATTCCGTTGGCATAAGGCACATTTTTATTGGTCTGAAAAACACAATTTGCGGATGCATTATGACACAATTACCTGGATTTCAGCCAAGTGTCATACCATTTATTGTCCATAATTATCCAGTATTCATGCACTTCTGTCAAAAGTTATCAAACAAAGCGTCGATTGTCATGCCAAGGTGTGAACACTGATCATGTTTTTAGAAATTTTCGATAATAAGCACGTGTCCGAATTTGGCCAGCAGCGACCTCGTATATACACATACACATGCCGACACACAGAAGAAGGCTTTGCAAAGTAAAGTCACTGTTCACTTTCTAAGAAAGCATCAGGAAAGAATTTGACTAGCAAAAAGATAATAATAATAATAATTAAACCTGACTTGATTATGCGCAGGCTTGTCAGAGGTTTTTTTTAGCCAACGCCATCTGTTCTGTTCTGTACATAAATTCTTTCAATTATGGGACACCTCTTCTTCAGAGTGGAACACTTTTTACAGTTTATAATACTCCGATTTTAAAATGATGAAATTTATGCCCATCACCCTATTTACAGTTTATGAACCACCTTATTTACAGTCTATAACACTAAAATGTTTCTAAAAATACTTGTTAAGAAACCTGCTGGGATGTCGGAGTGCCTTCTTACTTCTTTCTTTTAGCATTTCTTTTCCGCTTAGGTATTCATGACAGCCTCTTGTAACGCTCACATTGCAAAGAGTAACAAAGTCTTCTACAGTGGTATTCAATGTTCATAGTTTGTTCAACAGTCATGTTCAGGTTTGTTATAGCACTACAGTCTATTATGGTTTGAAGCAGGATACTAGCATCGTTAGTAGGGTTATACAAGCCACTACAAGATTCTAGGATATTGTCTATAATGGGTGTTCTAACGGGTGTTAGAGTTGCACATTCCAATAAAAAGTGCTGCATTGTTTCTTCGCCTTGTTGACACATCTGGCATGTAGGGTCAACTCTATTCTGATTAAATGATGAACGGTTGACCTGGAGGATGTAGGTCCCCGTAGCTAGTGCAAAAAGTATTTTTTTTTTTTATTTGTTGCAGGTACTTTCTGCTTTCTTGCAAGTATATACAAATTTCAAGGGCATTAACTCGAATAGAGGAAAGCCTGGTTACCGGCTCAATAATATTTGGCCCATGTCTACTTTCACTTTCGTCTCTGCGCGAAAGCGCATTTTTCACAATAAGTAAGAATATGGGGACTAAATGGCTACTTCAGCGATGATTTTCTTTGTGTCAGACAAGCAGTATACATGTATATGTTTATCTACCTAGTTATGGCTAAATAAGTGCTACGGACATGTAAACATGTGTTTTTTCATTAGTGGGTGGGGGATTCATTGGTTTTCGTTGAGCACTATTTTTGATTGTGGAACACGTTTGTATGACGTCATAGGCAGTTCGGACCGATTTGGATTTTAAAATTTCTGTAGCCCTGTTCAGAACCTTTCATAATCACCTTCCAATCATCATCCTGCTATTACTGACACACATGTACTATTTACTGCCAAGTCATACATGCATCAAAATTGATTCAACGTCAAGATGTAGAATGAACGTTGAATAAAAGTCCCAGCAAGCACCAGGAGCCGCTGTAGTGTAGTGGATAACACTCCAGACTACCAATTCAGGGGTCGCAAGATCCATGCCCCGCTTCTCTGGTCTTTTGGATGAGACTTTAAACCGAGGTCCTGTCTCCATATGACCTCGTTAGTGGTGGGACGTTAAACCCGAGTTCTCTCACCCAGCAAGCACCAGGGCTTGACAAATCAAAATTTCATCTACTTGTCCGGTAAAGAGCTTCCACCACAAACTGCTGAAATTCTTGGGTTTTCCCTATTTAGCTTATACATTTTTTCCGGGCAAGTAAGAAAATATTTTACTTGCCCAGCAAAAATTTTAACTTGTCCCAGGCAGCCGGACAATGGATTTGTCAGGCCCTGAGGCACACAATGTTGAAACAACAATGAATCAAGTTGATTCAATGTTGTTTCAACATTGTGAGCCTGCTGGATTTTTTATATCACTGTTCCTATAAAACATTCAGTAATTTCTGTGATATTTTATGCAATGAATTTACTTGACCTTTAGATAAAGAGTTATTTCGGAAAACGTATTGTATAATAGCTAAGTGTGAATGTCCTGCCACCAGCAAAATAATGTGTTATTAAATAAAATTGATCTAGGAGCTCCTGGTTAGTAAAAAACTTCTGTGGTCCCACTACACTAAAATTTTAATTCTGTTTTACTCATATTTAGTCTCGCCGTACAATGACCAAATTAATGCTTTAGTTTAGTTTTAAACTTTATTTTATTTTTACAAATAATACAGATACATACAAATACAGTTCATGGAAATAAACTATTCATACAAAAGGGATTCAGAAGAAAGTCGCATTGACTTTTTTAAATCTGTCTCCCGATGCTTTCATATAACACTGGTCATTGTTGAGAGATTGCATGTATATGTTGAGAATTCAGCTTTCCTCCCCAAAATACTGACATTGAACTGTCAGGGTCTCAGTCTGTAGAGCCCAGCAACTAGCAAAATAAGGTGCTGATTAATGGGTACAATTTCAGGGGAAGCAACTGTGCCATTTTCATTTTTGCCTCCCTCTTCAATTGCGTCAACTCTGAAAGGAAAGAATTTGCTCCTGTAGGAGCAAATTCTTTCCTTTAAGAGTAGACCCCTTTTTGGAAGATATTTTGTCATCCATGGAAGCAAACAGGAATCCCCATGGTAAAAGTAGCCAAAAAAAAAACAGGAACAACAGGAAAGTGTATCCATTCACTTTAAAGGAAATTGATCTTTTTTTTTATTTCTGCATTAAATAGTATCAAGCTAGCTTTCATCAGAAACTCCTTACTACTGTGGATGGATGGATAGATAGATGGGTGACTTGAGATTAACATCCTTATCAACAGTATTTCAGGACAATGGGAGGGTGATGTGCAGTCATGGAACTCCGTTTATGGTCGGAAAACTTTCCACCTCTAGCGGGGCTCAAACGGGACTGCTAGGTCAGTAGGCCTGTGCTTAACCTACTGAGCTACCAGAGGTCCTACTATAGTGGAACTTCATAAACATACAGACCTAGCAGTCTCGTTCGAGCCTGGCTAGAGGTGGAAAGCTTTCCTACCATAAATGGAGTTCCATGGTTGCACAATTGTATGTTATATGCCTGCGTTTAACCTACTGAGCTACCAGAGCTCCTACTATAGTGGAACTTCATAAACAAGTAACATACAATTGTAGGATTCCTTACCATAGCAGTCATCATCTATTTGCAGCCAGTTTTATGTGCAAGGGGGTTAAGGGAGGTTTCTTTGTACTTGGAGAATTATGGAAAGCTATTCAACACAGGGTATAATTGATTCCGCCAATTTTCGCTTCCTGCAGAGACTTACATCATATTTGGCTTCTGCCGAGACTGTCTGTCCGCAATCTCTTGCTTCCTGCCGAGACTTCTGTACATGATAAATGTCTTCCTGCAGAGACTGTCCACGTGATTCTGCTTCCTGCCGAGGCTCTCAGTAGGAAGCAGAGTCATGCGGACAGTCTCTGCAGGAAGCCATTTTTTTAGGGCAGTAGTCCCTGCAGGAAGCAAGAAATCGCGGACAGTCTTGGCAGAAGCCAAATATGACGGACGGTCTCTGCAGGAAGCGAAAACTGGCGGAATCGATTATACCCTGTGTTGAACTTTTCTCCCCAATGTGAAGCCCAGCAACAAGCAAAATAAGGTGTTATCAAATGTGAGCAATGGATCACATGAAAAAGGCTTTTCCCTCATGCACATCAGCCTGCACAACACAAACTGAATAATTGCTGTTTTACACTCAAAGCACCAGAAATCAAAATAATTGAATTTCCAAACAGTGTAGCTCCAGATGAGGTGGCTCATAATGAGCCACCTCATTTTGAGCCACACTGTTTCCCAGTATTCTTAGAATTCTCAACATGATATAGCTTGGATGAAATTTTAAAGACGTAAACTTTGTCTGCTTTTTGGGGGGCATTTTTAGGGAGCAACAATATAGATTTGTCAGAATATGTAGATTTAAGGAAGACCCTGCTCAGACCATGGATGCACAGGCTGATCTGAGTCTTTGCTGTTTCCCGGAATATGGTTGAGTTTCCTTTTCTCAAATAAAGATAATTCATAACTCATGTATAGTTTCCTTCTTTTTATGATTGTTTTTATGTCCTTCTCAAAAGATATGCTGTGCAAAGCAACTTTAATTAATAATCTTAAATATTGGGACAGAAGGTCTTAACTTAGAGTACCCCAGTGGGCACATGACGTTGAAAAGACGTCTCATCATGCTGAGGTCAGTACAACGTCATTACATAGCATTGACGTCAGTAGGATGTCATTTTGACGTCATGTTCCTGCTGAGCCAGATCCAACTGCAGAAGGAGCAGTCTGATCAACGATCTGTACTGTTTGACACATTCCCAGAAATTTTCCTCACATTAGGGAATAGTAAAGTATTATTACATGTATTCAAATTTTAGGATCCATATATCTGTAAACTTAAAGTGTCAAAAACCAGCAGACAACAAACATTTCAAAAATGTTTCATCCTAGCTATATTTTATTGAGAATTCAGAGATTAGATGGCAAACAGTGTAGATCCAGATGAGGTGGCTCATTATGAGCCACCTCATCTGAATCTTCACTGTTTGCACAAATTCAACAATTTTCTTTTTTTGTGCTTTAAGGTTTAGTACAGTAACTGGTTGCAGCGTCCCAATGTTTTAGGGTAATTTCGGCAGTTCCGACTCAGCAAATTGCAGTTCATATCTTGCAGTATTGGAATTTCTCGCTACATGTGAAATGATGAATAACAATCGGCAGTGATTCATTTATGGCATTTATGGATTAAGCAAGCGAGCATCAGATGCAGTGAGTGTAAAATAATGTAAATTGTGCATTTTTTTGCTTATACTGCAATGAGGATGTAAAAACTTGCAAATATATCTTATTTCTTCTGTGTGTAACTAAATCTTTACACTGTCATACATGTATGATTTTATTATAATATGCATGACTAATAACAAATTGAACTTCTCTTCTATTCTTACCCAGTAGGCACATGACGTCAAAATGACTTTGTATTGGTATATTTTGTTCTAATTTCTACTTATGTTGTGGCCTTTCATTAGAACAGACTCACCAATGATGTGAGGTGGTTCTAATGCAGTTGTCATGGGTTTTGACATTTTATTGGAGTGATTATAACCTCTCCCCCCCACCCACCCCCACGACCCACCCACCATACGGAGATGGGAATTTTATTAGAATCACCTGAATAATTCAGAGCTGGAGATAAGGGGAGTATTCTGATGATAATTCTTGGATAATTTTTCTTTTTCTTGTTTTTTTTTTCCCCACAAAACTAATTTTGTCCATAAAAACATATATTGTTACCTACCAAATCCTATGTTGTGACCCTTCGTTAGAACTGTCTCAACAAGACGGTTCTAATGAGGGGTCGCAACATATGTTTTGCTGTAGAACGGCAAAAATTATCCTAGAATAATCAACAATTAAATGCCTTATCCCAAGCTATGTAATTCTAATGAAATGCTGATTTTACGATTTTATGCAAAGAAATTATAGCTACATTATCATGGAAACCCATCCTTTTATTTCTAATTTTCTAATAAAATTTAAACTATGTTTCCATTACTTTATGGTCACAAAATGCTTGGTAATAAAAAAGTTTAGACCCTGATCAAACGGCTCCTTTAGCAGCAGTCTGGTCTGAGTATTTAAACTGTTTATTGATTTCATTAATAATTAACTGTATAGATGAGGAGCATCTGTAGCTCTCAGTAGGTCAAGCGCTGGCCAACTGATCTAGCGGACCCAGGTTGGAGCCCCGCTGGAGGCAGGAATCTTTTCATAAACAGGGTTGCATTGCACAAGCCTTTCATTATCACCCTCCCATCGTCATGATGTAAATGAAATACTGTTGAAAAGGATGTAAAATTTGTATAAATGGATGGATGACGTGTGATTTTACGTCCTTTACAACATTATTTTAGTCATATCAGGACAATGGAAGTTGATAATAAAAGACTTTGTGCAATTGAAGCTCATTGATTTTTGCCTCCAGCCAGACTCAAACCTTGGACTGCCAGATCAGCAGGCCAGTGCAGGGATAAAGACTAACAGTTTTGACTTAGGGGCTCAGAATTTAATAAAAGGGTAATGGGTATTTTCTGGACCACTGTTACTCTTTTTCCCTGCAGCGCTTAACCTACTAAGCTGCCAGGGCTCACAATAATTACTATACCTAGATCTAAGATATTTTATGTATTTTTCAGATTCTGAAGTCTAAGAATGGCCGAAGATAATTTACAGTTCACATGTAACACAGAAAATGGCGGTATTGATTATGGTTCCTCCCGCTACCATGGACCGCATTCTGCGCAGCTCTTTTCATTACGAACAGGAACCGGAACGGCACGTAGAAATGGGGGCTCAAATGTGACTTTGGCTTCTAAAGCCAGCAGTAATGGTGAGGACCAAGCTCCTGAGTCACCAGGAGGAAATGTGTTCACTAGATGCTTGCAAAGACTCTGCAATAGAAATGACGAGGCTCGTGAAGAACTCTTGGAATCGGACTCAAGGCCAAGGAGAACATTGTCCACATTTACTGGAGTTTTTGCTCCAGTTGCAATGTCTATGTTCAGTACAGTGCTGTTTATGAGAGCAGGTATGGTTTGTAAATTTTAAGGCCAGTCTACACGGCTCAAGATAAGAAGGGGTAACATGGACAATTCAGGGATGATTTCCCATATTTTTCCATAAAGACATATCTTATGACCCTCATTAGAACAGCCTCACTGAGACGGTGCTAATGAGGGGTCACAAGGCATGTTTTTATGGAAAAATAAGGAAATTATCCCTAAATTATCCCTGTTGCCCCTTCTTATCTGGAACACTGGGTTATCTCAAGATGATTATTTTCATTCCTCCATAAAATATATGTTTTTATCTCTCAGTCAATCCACCTTGGAGAGGCAGTTCTGATGCGGAGTCAAAAATTTATCTATATGTCTTTAGGAGGGTCACAACTTTACATTTGTAGGGAAAAATAAAAAAAAATGCCAGTTTGATACCAAACGTTCCTGTTTGGAGCTAGGTCATTTTAAATTAGGTGGTTAGTAAGAGATGAAGGAGATTACTTAAGTGATAATTTCTGAGGTAGTTTTTATGTCCCCCAAGGCCCCAACCAAAGGTGAAGTGAGGGGGGGAGGGGAGGGGGATAATGGTTTCAGTGCAAATCGCAGGTGTGGGGTGGGGTTGGCATGACCATTTCTTGTATGCACAATATCTCCGAAACCAGTAGACATCTTTTCACCAAACTTGCATGGATATATTTTTGGGACAAGCTTAAGAGCTGTTCAGATTTTGGTGACCTAGGTCTCATTTTGAAGGTCACAGGAAGACTTAGATATGTAAAAATTTTACTAAAATTGATATATCTAATGAGCCTTTTTATTGATTCCCACCAAACTTGCACACATATACCTTTGGGATAATCTCGAGAGTTGACTATGTTCTGGTGACCTTGACCCATTTTCAAGGTCAAAAGCCAACTTACAAATTTTAAATAGTTTACTCTAATGAGATATGTCTTGAACCAATGAATGGATAGCCATCAGACTTGCATGGATATATCATTGTGACAGGTTTAAGTTTTTGTGACCTTGACTTTTTTTTAAGGTCATAGTCTTGTATTTAGGATATCCTTAGAACCATACGATGGATTTTCTCCAGACTTGCATAGATATATCATTAGACAAGTTTTAAGAACTGATTAGATTTTGGTGAGTTTGACCTCATTTTCAAGGTCACAGGGGGACTTAAATATGTGAAAATTTCAGGAAAATAATATATCTCTCAATTGTTTGGCTTGATTCCCACCAGTCTTGTACAGAAAGAATTGACAATCACTTGGTGACCTTGACCCCATTATCAAGGTCAGTAGTCAACTTACAAATGTTAAATTTTCCCTAAAAACGACATATTTCTTGAACAAGTTGATGGATATTCATCAGACTAGCATGGATATATCATTGTGTCAAGTTTGAGACATTTTTAGTTTTTTGGTGACCATGACCCAGTTTTTCAAGGTCTTGTAATTAGGATATCTTTGGAACCAGAGGATATATTTTCTCTAATTTTGCATAGACATATCATTCAGACATGCTGATTAGATTTTGATGACCTTGATTCCATTTTTAAGGTCATTGTTACAAGCACTTAATAATTTTCACTAAAGAAACTGTTTTGAGATCAGTTTGGAGATGCCACAACATATACTGTCAGAAATTATCTCGTACATGTAAATATCATTTTAAAAAACTCTTCTCTTATCAGCAAAACTGTAAAGTATGCAACCGGAAAATATCCCAAGCAGTATGTTTTCAGAAATTGGAATCATTATTTGAGAAATACTTATCATCAGACTCTCTGTCAACCCCGTCTATATCTGAAGGTGTTTATGCAGGGTGGTTATAATAAAGGGGTTGGAAGGAGAGTGTTCAGGGTTGATAATAGAGGACTTGGTCTTGCTGAGATGAGACATAAAAAGATAACAATCATAATAAGACATTGTTATACCCTGCTTGACCGCTCTTTATCTGTGAGAGGCTTAGATAAGTCAGCCTCACCATTTATAAACCCCTGCATGTCTCTTGAATCAAAAGTTAGCAGTGTCATTTCATGTTGGAATGTTTGCTAATTTCCTGTTTTCTCTTCCGATGATTGATAGATAAAGCATAAAACATTCTTTTTTGATCGGACATGGACAAGTGAGAACAATCAAAAAGTCCTAGACTGAAAGTGCATGAATAATTTGGAAAATTCAGTTTTCTTGAAATGTCTTAAATTTTTCACCATAGATGTCTTTTCATCATTAGAGTGTATTGCAGTTTGAAGTACTATATAAAAAATTCTAGCTTTATATTGTAAACAGAGGATTGATTTATTCAGTTTTAAGATGGGAGCTTTCCTTCCAAAACAACCCTAAAAATCCAGATCCGTCATATAAGAGTGACCTAGATTTTTGCAATTGTTTTTGAAGGGAAAACCCATTTGTAAGCAGAATGAAGAAAGGCTGGTTTTGATATTTGGGGTCATACTAGACGGCAAAGACCCCTGTCTTATAACCAAATAAATGTGAGCTGTGACATGACAAAACCAACAAAATGGAATGTGTGCCCAGGGAAGAATCAGATCAGCCTGGGCACCCACCTAGTCTGATAAGAGTCTTTGCTGTGAACTTAAAAGGAAGCTTATAATGGGTCTAAGCTAGTTTTATGCCGACAGCGAAGACTCTGGTCTGATTGGACAAATGCACAGGCTGTGCTGTCTTTGCAGGGCCCACATGCCATTTTGTTGGTTTTGTCGTGTCATTGTTTGTATGCAGATGTTTCTATTATATAAATTGTTACAATTCTTAGAAACTATTCTTAAAAATGAAGTAAACGACACAGAATTTTAACTTTCAATATAATTGTTTAGTGGGAGAAAAATGATTTCCCAGTATTAGAGACAATAGCTACACTAGAGAATCAAACAAAGGCTTAATTTTGTTGAAAATTCAAATTGTGATCAAAAACAGTGACTGTAGGAGAAATTGAAATATGGATAATGGACAAGCATATATCGTCAACGGAGAATTGCCAGAAATGGGCGAAGAAGCACCACTTATTCACTCCGAGCTTCAGTGGCGGGTGCCTAAAAAAGCAAGCATAGCAAATGCTGTTAATTCAAAGAGAAGTCTAGGAATGATTGGCGGTGTCTCATCTCCGATCGCTCTGGCTATGTATAGCACATTCCTTTTTCTAAGAGCAGGTAACACTGTTATACTAACCCTTAAAGCGCCAAAAATCAAATATTGTTGAAACTGCAAACAGTATGGATTCAGATGAGGTGGCTCATCATGAGCCACTTCAGGGTTTGAATTTAGACTCGCAAACTGCGACCAAAATTTACAGACTGCGAGTCCAAGAAACCACCACTTGATTTTCTTTGCGAGTGTAGTTGTCTCGGTGCAAAGGACTAATCCGGAACTGTAAAGTTTTTGTTTATGTGCAGAACAAGATGTGCAGTTCCAAACTTGTCTTGATCACCCAGGCGCTTGCCTTATATTGATTCTCCAATACAGGGCCCCTCGTCAAGCGTCTGTGACAACCCGCATCTGCAAGCGTCTGTTTTCAGTTTGATCAAAAAGCACATGTTCTCAAATCAATAATCATGGAAAGATTTTAATTGTGAACTGGAAAAGGGCAAAACCGGGGATCAGGAGGAAAAACCTTCTGAAAATAAACCCACCAAAACAGAAACAGATGCAGGCATGACTAAGACTGACTCTATTAGCCAAAACCCCAAACTGTCCCTATAAAAACTGCACAAAAGTGGGAGAAAGAGCTCAGAGTTGCTTTGGAATATGAAACTAGTAGCTGTGAAGAGAACCTGGTAGGGTGTGTAGGCATGGCCCTTGTGAGATAAAGCCTTGTTGGTAAGATACTTTATACTGTCTGTCAAATAGGGAAAAAGGGAGTATAATGAATGAGAACCACTAGGTCAGTATGAGTCATTGTATTCATCCCAGCCTTTTTCCATTTTTCCAGTCTTTCCCCTACTTAAACGGCCCATAAATTTGAAATTAGAAAATAGCCTGGGCTAGGGGGCCCTATGCCTGATTTTTTTTAAAACTAAAACGACAGCCCACCCAGCTGGGATACATTACTAATTGCATATATTAACAATACAGGGCATTTAATGGTATAATTACATAAAATTATGGCATGCAGAAAAAAAGCAAGTGGACTTCCTGTTTTAGCAAGTAGAAAAATTGAGCACTTGCTAAAATTAGCAAGTGAGAAAAAAAGTTAAATTCGAACCCTGCAACTCATCTGGATCTACACTGTTTGCCATATAGTCTTTGAATTCTCAATATGATATACCTTTGACAAAAGACTTTTATAAACTTCTGCAAACGTAAATTTTGTCGTCTGCTTTTTGCCGCATTAAGGGCTAAGATGTTGATTTTGGCAGGGCTTTGGATGTGGGTGGCCTTTAGGATAATTTGGCCTCTCATTTGATTGTAATTCCTAGATAAATTTTCTTGATTCTCAATAAAATTGGGACTCATTTACAATATGAACAGTAAAATAATTGCAGTTACGTAGTTGATTAGGGTATCCCATTATTCTGGAGTAATATATTTGTGAACCCAGCATTTTATCAATTATTCCACAATTGAGTTGGGTATGATGGCTAGTAACAAAGAACATGGATCAAATACTATTTCCAACAGCAGAACAAACAAATATTTCCAGCAGACACCTAATGTCAAAATGACGTCATATTGACATCGTATTGATGCTGATGGGATGTGATGACTTCGCATTGATGTCAATACACTGTCATTTTGACACATAATGTCAAACCAAAATGGAAACGACTTTGGTGCGGCATGATGACGTCAGTTAGTCGTCATTTCACCATTATGTGTCTGCTGGGGCTGGCTTTTGAAAATGAAAGAGTTGTATAGTTAATTGCTTTCCTCTTTGTCTCCCTTCTCAATGGGGGGTCAACTCTTGAAAGAAAGAATTTGCTCCTGTAGATCTAGTTTCTTCCCTTTAAGACTAGACCCCTTTTTGAAGGACTTCATCTCCCAGGGAAGCAAACAGGAAATGGAGAAAGTTGTTATCCTTTGTAAAAATGGTTGATGGATGGGTGACTTGATGTGTTACATCCTTTTCAACAGTATTTGAGTAATTTCAGGATGATGGGAGGGTGATACCATTGGCTGAAACAAGCGCATAGTGTGCCTAGAAATTTCAAGTGCACCTTAAATATTGTCATTTAAGAGTTGTTCTGTAAAGCGCATGGTCAAGTCCGAAACAAAGCTAACATAAATCTGCCTACACAGGTCAAATTCCAGGTGGAAGCAAAGTTATCTCAGAACAGGTGAAATAAGATGTTAAAGCTTATAGTATCAACAAAAAGGAAGAAAATACCCAGAAACTATGTGCGCTTTAAGACATAAAAAATTCCTCTCAAAAACATTCTAGTTATGCACTTATGAGAGCATGTGAGCTAATTACAGCAAATATGGTAATAAAAGACAGTGTGCAATGTAACCTCGTTTAACCCATTCCATTCTGGGCAAACAGTTTGGATCCAGATCAGGCCCCTTTACAGTTTGGATCCAGATCAGGCCCTTTTGGGGCCTGATCTGGATCCAAACTGTTTGCTGTCTAGACATCATTTCTACAAGCCAATTTTGTCAAAATATTCTTGATTTTTGATGCAGACGACAATTTCATCAGACGACAAAAAATACCCAGAATGCAATGGGTTAACGTTGAAAAGATTTCATCAAACCTGAACTGCTTAGCAGGGCAGGGCTTAACTCAATGAGCTACTGGGGCTCCTAAAATTGGTGGATAAACATGCCATATCCCTATTTACCTTAAATGTCTAAATTTTATTTTGATTTTATCATATGCATGGTTAAGGAGTTCCAAAAGTCTTGCTCCAAAAATGAAAACAACTGAATTTGCAAACAGGGTAGATCCAGATGAGGCAGCTCATATTGTTCTCTAGTCATTATATTCTCAGTACGATACAGCTTGGATAAAAAAAATTTGAAATTTTGCAGATGTAATGTTTGTCGTCTGCTTTTTGACACTTTAAGGGTTAGAAAAGATTGTATTGTCAGTATAAAAATGGGCTGTTGAATACTGGCATTAAATATTGATATAACCAGACAAAAGTTCTTTATATTGGTTTTGTATAAAAGTGTACCATTTTTAGAAGTCACAAACAACACAGTATTTTGAATAAGATACAAGTAAAAGTATGAGGTCATTGTTCGCTTGTAACAGTTGTTATGTATAAACATGTATTCAGGCTGTTGGCCCAAGGAACTTGACCATGAACTTGTACCTGTAATAATCAGGCCAGTAGCAAGACTCCCAGAAAGGCATGTGAATTTTAAGTATTCTAAAGTTTTTTTTGCATGTCAATCGAACTTATGACCAAAGACTGGAAAGTTTTAATTCTTTTCTATCCCATAACCTTGCGATGGATATGTCTTCAGAAAATTCTGATTTTAGTGGCAAAGCTGAAAAACATTATGGTTTTGTAACAGTTTTGATTAGTAAAAGATAATATGTGATTGCACTGCCCCCCCCCTCCCCCCCCCCACCCCCACCCCTATTCTCTCTTTAGTTTTCTTAACAAGAGACACTGTTTCGGAAGGGCTATGTTCTCTAGGGTCCTTAAAGTTGGTTCTCTTTGTAAATATTCCAGAACATTGAGATGTATCCACATACCTGCATGAAAAGTGCCTAGACTGATCAGATGGTACAGACATGCAGACTAATAATAATGCTCCAGATCTCCAGATAAGGGGTAATAGAGATAATTTAGGGATAATTATCCATATTTCTCCACAAAAGCGTATTTTGTGACCCATCATTAGAACCGTCTCGTTGAGACGGTTCTAATGAGGGGTCACAACATATGTTTTTGTTGAGAAATAAGAAAAATTATCTTTGAATTATCCTCAATACCCCCCTTGTATCTTGAGCTCTGATTGGAGTCTTCATTGTTTGCAATTACCGAAAGTTTCCTTTACTTGTGTTGCTGTGCACATATGAGCCAGGACACAAGAAAGCCAACAAAATGGCATGTGCACCCAGTGAAGACTCAGATCAGCCTGAGCATCATTCTGCCCAGTTTGATCAGACTCTTTGTTATGCACTTAAATGGTAGCTAAAGGTCTAAACTACCTCCATGTGGACAGCGAAGACTCTGGTCAGACTGGGCGGATGCCCAGGCTGATCTGAGTCTGTGCTTGGTGCACATGCCACTTTGTTGGTTTTATCGGGTCATGGCTCATATATTGTTGTGTAGGTCAGGAGCCTTTTAAGTACTCTTTGTCATCTTAAAACAGCTGATTGTATCACATAGCCATGCTGAAGTGTACTTATATCATTTAATAATCTTGATTATACAGTATCATGCATAGAAAAAATTCGAATGACATATTAAACTTGATAAAGTTTATGTAGAGGGCATTTACACTGAGCACCTCCAGTGAATCAAACATTCCCAGCAATCTACATCATGTTAAAACAAAATAAGAAAAAAATATGGAATAAAATGTGCTTAATAGTTTAATATCTTTCCTATGCCTCTAATTGCTTGAATGACCCTCACAGACTCATTTTCACTGAGTTGGCCAAATTTTAAGCCATGTTCTTGGAATCTTTTACAAATACCTTTTGAACGACCTTTACAGACTCAGTTTCACTGAATGGGCCAATGCCATGGCCTTGGCCTTGCATGCTTTTGAGAACACTATAAAACCTTCAATAAAAGATACGGCTGTTGTTTCTGAAAATAGGCAAAGGGCAAATATGAAAGTTTATGATAGCTCAAATTAGACATGATTATGGATAGTTTAATGAATAGAAAAGTTAACACAAAATTTCATGCATGAGAAAAGATCCTGCATAAAAAATGATCCAGGTGAGCAGTCAGGCCCAGCTAGGCGTCTTGTAATGGAGGATTAATAGAAATTACTGTGTTTCTTTGTTTGTGAGACAGGATTTTTCCTTCCAAAACAATCTCAAAGATCTAGATCCATCTTGTAAGATGGATCTAGATCTTTGGGATTGTTTTTTTTCTTTGTCCAGTTCTCATAGTGCTAATATTGAACAAATTCATGGTAGCACACTTCTGGCACTGAGTCTGTCTGTCTGTCTGTCCCCTCTCTGGCTTGAAGAGGGAAGCCCTGTAAGAGAAAAACATGTTTATATAGCTGAATTACACATCACCTATTTACATAGTCAACCCTCGATATCTCAAAGTCAAAGTTCATCGCAAACTACTGATATCTGAAAGTAAATTTTCTGGCCCCAGAAAATTTACTATGAGATATCAGTAGTTTGAGATAACAGGAGTTGAAATTTAAACAAAAATAGGATTTTAGTCAAAACTATGTTCTTTGATATAAGAGGGTACTCTGAGATATCAGTATCTGAGATATCAAGAGTTGACTGTAATATTTGCATTCATTTTGGAAGGACAAGCTCCTGACTAAATATGGTATCTCTCCGAATTGCTATTAAAGCCTGGAGCTTCATGAAGGTCAATGATTAGCTGTAACAGCTTAAGGTGGTGATTTATGGTAAATGTAAAAATCTGCATAAAACCATAAAAAAGTAACGTATCTCCCTGAAAGTTAGCAGACTTCTTATTTTTGTTGTTCTTTACAGTTTAGAATACAAAACAGACGTACATGCTGCTTAAAAAAGTGTTTTTATAAGGAAAGATCAAAGGGTAATTTTCTGCGAATAAATCTGAAAAAATAATATGGTTATTGAAAATTTACGTAGTGCTGAAGGTGCATTATTGCATAATGAAGAGCGTCCTAGCGATTATTTATTCCAACTCTTTCTCAAATTGTAATGTAGACCAGATGAAAACGGTAGCTATTTCTCAAATGTTCAACCATATACAAAGTAAATGTACACTGGACGCATTTATCAAATATAGGGTAGGCAAGCATACCTATGTTAACACCTACAATATAAATAATACATTACTGACAGGATCAGTGGTGTGTAGATGAACTTGTTCAACCTTGTTAAAATAGTCTCACCTGTCTCACCTGTGTGTTTTGACAAAATAATTTGGACACAGACTGCATCTTTTTTCATCTGCTCAGCCTGATAATGTGTGAAAGAGTTTGAAAAAATAATTGCTAGGACGCTCTCCATTATGCAACAAGGTACTCTGAGCACTAAGTATATTTTCAATAATGATATTATTTTTTCAGATTTATTCGCAGAAAATTACCCTTTGATCTTCTCTTTAAAAAACACTTTTTAACATTAACAAATGCTGCATTTTGGGATTCTAAATTATGAGAAACAACATACAGAAGGCATCTGCTAAGTTTTGGAAAGATCAGTTTTATTTTGAGTATTTTATGCAGATTTTTGTCTTTGTCCCAAATCAGTGATTATCACCACCTTAACAACTGTAAGCATATATTTGCATTGAGGCTAATGGCCTGAATCTGACATTGAACTTCTGAATGTACTGCATGCCTAGTGACCAGGATATTGTAATAGTGCTATGTACTTTCTCCGCAGCTCCTTTGATAAAAATTATGTCCCCTCTTCTCCAACCCCACCCCCACCACCACCAAAAGGATGTGGGGAGGGAACGTGTTGAAAGTTTCACTGCTGATCCTGTTGGCATCTGCATCCGTGTCAGCATCGGCATGACAGTTCGTACCCACTATATATATTTCTTGAGTCAATGGATGGAATTTTCCAAAACATGCATTGATACATCATTTGGACACACCAAAGAGCTGATGAGGTTTTGGTGACTTTAACCATTTTCAAGGACAGAGGAGGTCCTAAGCTGTTAAGTTTTCAGCGTCTGCATCTGCATGACAATTTCTTGTACCCATCATAATAGGCTAGGTATAAATTTCTGTAAGATACTGTATGATGATAAAATAAGTCAGAAACCAGTTGTGACCAACCATGTAAGTTCACAAACTGATGTTGTGTGTGTGTGTCTGGGCCCAGTTGTTCAAAACTAACTTCGTTAGTTTATGAGACATAAAAATTTCATACGTATAATACACAAAACACTACCATTCATTTCTGAAAAAATTGTGAGGAACTTTTGCAACTTTTTCAGGAAAAAAATATTACCACAATTGATTTTTTGAGTATTGGAACACTTAACGAATTCTCGATTAACCACTTTGTCAAGCTAATGATGCTTTGAACAACCCTGATTGTACTTATTAATTAGAAAATTAAATATACTCATCTAAAAGGAACAGTATTGGTTATCAATGCTGCATATCAGGCCACATTGTATATTTCATGGATCATTGAACATAGAAAAAAATCACCTGTTGCATTTAGCTCAGTTTCTAAGTAATCAAAAGGGATAGAGTCTTCAATCTCCTAGGTACATCTGGGGAAGATCTACTGATAGTTTTTGTTCTTGCAGATTGGGCCAAGAGATGCATATTGGGGCCATGACCTATATTTCACGGATCATTGAACATAGAAAATAATATTCACTTAATGCATTTAGCTCAGTTTCTATGTGCCTAAAAGAGATAGTCTTCAAACTTGCTACACAGGAACATCTGGGGAAGATCTACTGAAGGCAGTGATGCATATTGGGCTATGACCTGCATTTCATGGTCCAGTTCTTGAAGGCTATTTGATGTATGAATATGATAGCTTGGAAAAATAAGTCAGTAATGACACAATATTTGACCTCAAACTAAAAACAGGTCACCTGTATTTTATGGTCCAGTGATTTGCCGTATATCTTAAAACTATTCGCTGTATAAACTTGATTGCTTTGGATAATGACTCAGTATGACCAGATGTTTGACCTCAGAAGAAAAATAGGTCACAGTGACCTATATTTCATGCTCAAGTGATTTTGCCTCATAATTCTAACACTACTTCATGGATTTACCTTATACTTGAGTTAATGGTTTGGGCTAACATTGTGAGTGACCTCATACTTATTATAGGTCCGTGTGACCTATATTTAATGGTCCAGTGGTTTTTGCCTTTGTTTTTATGACTGTTTCATAGATATGCATTTTACTTGGGTTAATGGTTTGGGCCAACACTGTGAATGACCAAGTACTTATAATTGTAGGTCAGTATGAACTATATTTCATGGTGCAGTGGCTATTATCCGTTATCCCTAAATCATTATTGATTCAAAATGCCTGTCCTCTGAAGATTTACCAGTATGTGTCTGTATCTCATTACTATGACATAATATGAGGTTATCCTGGATGTGATAATTATTCTCATATAATTTTTAAAAAAATGTTGTGATCCCTCATTAGGACTAATGAGGAGACACAACATGTCTTTTTATGCAGAACTGGCAGAAATAATGCCCAAATTATCAAATATGCCTGTTGTCTGCCCAAAGATTTTTGTGTCTGAATCTCATATTATGACATATATATGAGTTTATTGAGGTTATCTTTAAAAGCAGACCAGTAATCATTTGTGTCACCATTTTATCTCGTTATCTCAGTGATGTAATTTTGTATGTAAAATTAGAATGTATCCTGTCTATGTGTAGTGTAATGACTCCAAATATTGGGTTGCAGGTGACTATGGGAACATTGCAGACCCAGACTGCTGTCATACCCTGTTTGACTTCTGCCGGCTGTATAGATAGCAGATAAACTTGTTCATCTGTCTGTCTGTCTGTCCATCCATCCATCTATTTGTCTGTCTGTTAAGGCATGCCTGTATTTTGGCTGATTATGGTAGGTGCACTGCCCTTTTACGACTTCCAAAAATTCAATTTAAGTAATTAATGTACCAAAAAATCTCTTGTCTGTAAACCCCACCCCTCTCTCGCCCCTAACTCCGTACTAGCAGCTAATGCAAGAGGATTGATCTATGAATTGTTATGTCACAGGATTACCATGCAATTCTCTGGAAATGTTGAGAAGGATTACCAAATACAACTTTTGAATAACTTGATTTTACTAATTGGGAATGTGTCAGGAAAAATGCTAGAAGGATGGCAATTTGACAGTTTTTACCGTGGTCAGGAGCAATTTTACTGTATCATTGCTAATAAACACCCTTGCTCTAATAAACACCTTCTTCCTCTTTTCCAAACAGAATGTTTTATTGACTTGCCAAACTTGGGTGTGTTTCCTATAATTATCAGTTTTGCATTAACCCATTCCAGTTGGGATACCCATTTAGGAGTCTCTGCAGCCAGGGCAAACAGTTTGGATCCAGATCAGGCCCCACAAACGTGGGGCCTGATCTGAGATCCAAACTGTTTGCTGCCTAGACATCATTTCTACAAGAGTTCGTTAGACCAATATATTGTCAAAATATTCTTGATTTTTGATGCAGACGAAAATTTCAGCAGACAACAAAAATACCCCGAATGCAATGGGTTAAGGAGCAACATGAATTCCTGTTTGCTTCTCTAAAAGATGTAGCTCTTCCAAATCAGCCTGCTCTTTTGCACAAACTGGTCTGTAACTTGGCAGGTTTTTTTAAGATTTTCCAAGATTCATAGAAGATACATGTATATGGGAAAAGGGAAGACTGATCAGTATGCACATACATGCAGGCTGTTCGCACATGCCATGTGATGCCAGTTGTTTGTATATATTTTCAGAGTCATTTGTCAGGTATATTTTCTTGGTCCAGGGCTCAGCCCAGAGGGCGATTTGGAAGAAATAGTCTCCTTAAGCTGGCTGACTTCTCCTTATTTTGAGCTCAGGGAGAAGTAAAAATGTATAGAAGTATATATGTTCAGAGGCATTTGTATATATGTTCAGAGTCATTTGTATTTTCAGAGTCATTTGTATATATTTTCAGAGTCATTTGTATATATGTTCAGAGTCATTTGTGTATATTTTCAGGATTTTTGGTAGGCCAGGCAGGGCTACTGGAAGCAATACTACAGATGGTGCTAGCCTACACCATACTTCTTCTGACAGTGCTGTCAATTTGTGCAATCTCAACCAATGGAGCAGTAGAAGGGGGCGGAGCCTATTGTATCCTTGCTTCAAACTTAAGCCACCTTTGTAAATTCATTGTTTTTACACACTAAAGCATACACTAGATATTGCTCATATGTATTCCAAGGACAGATTTTTTTTGTTGAAAATGTAACCGATCCTACAGTTCCATAGAAATCATTTTCTTTATCAAGCAAAATAGCAAGAAACCAGTCTTAGGGCGGATTTCACGTCACAGTTGTAACTCAGATTAACAAGTCTGTTGTCTATATTACCGTAAGGTGCAATGTAAAATTTTGGTGTTCCAAATGCTAATCTGTGTACTAAGTGTGACGTGAAATTGGGCCTAAGTGTCCTGTAAATTTCAAAGACTCTTTCCCAGCAGGCACATGACGTTGTAATGTCATCGCACCAACATCGATGCGACATGCAGGGCTTCCGTTAACGGGCGTATGGCCATATATTACGCCCAGGATTTGCTCCCGTACGTCGAGAAATGGGACCTCTGGCGTCTGGCATACGCCCGATAATTGCCACATACGGCCGTTTGATCTTGTCCCGTCGTATAAAATATCGCCACTGTCTTTAAAATTCTAGCACGTGTCATAATCAATCGGATTAACGCAGGTGTCAGCCAGACGAAAAGACCGCCTATGGGCCAATCGAGATTGTCCGTATGGAGCACTGAACCAGGTAACATATATGTCGGACCGCCTACCTGTCAAAAACGATTATCAAAATAACGCCCACTCGTAGATACAACCTCTTACGGCAGTCTGCAAAACAACTTATCAAAACACGATGACTGAGCTTTTGGATGAAAAGTGTCCATCTATTTTTACGATCGCGAGAATGTAACTGACCTGTATGTGTAAGGCGTATTCCGATTTCAAAAGTTTGTGAATGTATCCAAACGAATACTAAAGCATGTATTGACAAACTCTATCCAAAGTTTTTAAGAACATAACGTTCATATTAACGGTTGCCCTTACAACGAAGGTCTTGTATTGATACATACTGTCGTCAATGGAGTTTTTAGGAATACGAACCTCTTCCGCGAAAAGTGTTGATTCAAAGCGAAGATACACTGTTAATATTATTAGTCGCTATTTCCGACGTGTTATGGATGTACGCTCTGGTACTATACATTGTTTTGATTAATGGTACTATTAAAATACGAATACTGAAACGTCCATTTCGCCGATTTCCTAGTGGTATCGTCATATCGTCATGCAACCCAGTGCGAAAATAATGCCGTACAGTGTGCACAGAAATGCGCATGCTGATCAAGGTCTACGCGATTATATATACGGTAGCGTTGATGTACAATTACCTGCACGTTTATGGGTCAAGCACGTTTTTTCTTTGATGTATAGATCAAAGACGCCGCTGCTAGTATATACGCGTGCCGTACGCAGTGCCATACCGTGAGACAGGTACCTCATTACACATACCGATAACTAACAATCGTATCAGCCAGCGCAACTAAGCAGTCAGACCGGTCTTTCTTGTTCGCATCTAACATGAATAATAATGAACATCGACGTAGCGACAACCGAGTTCTTCGGTGGAAGCGTGTCAATGTACGTTCCGTAAGTCACCGTATTTCCGACGCGGCCCATTTGGCGGTAATGAAAGGTAGCAGACAGTGCAACGGTGAGTCTTCAGAGGACTTGCGTATTGTTCACAAACTAACAGGAATGACTCTGATTAGACTGCGTTCCGTAAGTCACCGTATTTCCGACGCGGCACATTGGTGGCAATGAAAGGGAATATTATGCAATAGCAGACAGTGCAACGGCAAGTCTTCAGAGGACTTTCGTATTGTTCACAAACAAACAGGAATGACTCTGATTAGACTGCGCAAATGCTCAGGCTTCCTTTCGAAGAGCAAAAGGTTCACTACAGTATGGAGAGAGAGAGAGGGACGTGTAAGGGGGTGGGGGCCACGGGGGTGGAGGTAAAAATAACCATGCATAAGTCATTCCTAAAATCTTCGGACTTCCAAAAAATTATCTCAATACGTCCAAATCTGACACCATGGAAGTCTGGACTTCCAAATTTTGATAGTTAGTGGAAGCCCTGACATGATGACATCGCACCAAAGTCGATGCGACACCACATCACATCGACATCGGTGCGATGTTATTTTGACGTCATGTGCCTGCTGGGTTGATTCTCTACTGATAGCGTTTTGTATGTGTATTTGGTATTCCCAGCAGCATAATTTCATAACAAACCTATGAACTGAAGATCTGTTTATTAAAGTATGCCTGAGCATACTTGGTAATAATTATCATACTAGAAACAATTTTAGTGACCCGTGATGAATGCAAAAGAATGCTTATGTCATAGTCACAGTATCTCTGATTTAGCTGGTATTATGGTTTGAATGCAATGCCAATTCTTTCTACCTTAAAGCTCAGAAAAGCAGAAGACAAAATCGACTTTAAATTCAAGTTTTCATGTGTTGAAATTCTGATTCTGTGTAATCGAAGAAATTATTGGAGGTCATGTTGTATTGCAAAAAAAAAAAAAAAAAAAAGAAGAAAAAACAAAAGGTGTTGTACATTCTAATCAGGCCTGCATTGCTGCAGGTTCAAAGTTAACTTTTTTAACATTTGGTTGCTTTTGAACTTGTCTTATATATAGAAACATTTAATACTGTTGTTATTTAGAAGCTGTATGCCTTTACCAGGGTTGAGCGTCTATAAATATTCCAACATTCATTCATTCAAAGTTAACTTCTGGCAAAGTACATATTATTTGGAATTATTTTGTAATAACTGTCAAAAACAAATTGACATCCTTATTTCATAATGTGACCATGACCTTGTCCTTTACTTTAACTATTAAACACAATAGTATGTACATGTGCTGAGGCCAAGGCAAAGTCTGGTGAATTGTTTTGTCCCTGTCTCGCAAGTCACATTCAGCTTGTCTGTTCGATAGTATTGTTAACCCTTAATGCACCAAAAAGCAGACGACAAAATTTACGTCTGCAGAATTTCAAAAATGTTTCGCCCAAGCGATATTATATTGAGAATTCAAACACCAGAGGGCAAACAGTGTAGATTCAGATGAGGTGGCTCATTATGAGCCACCTCATCTGGATCTACACTGTTTGCCTACTCAACAATTTTAATTTTTGGCGCTTTAAGGGTTAACAGAAGATATAACAGTCCAAAAGGAGTCAGCATTCCAATGGATGGATGGATGACTTGGGATTTTACGTCCTTTTCAACAGTATTCAGTTACCGGTATATAAAGAGGATGAGACGGGGTGATCAAGATACGACAGGAAAGATTCACCCCTCAAGCTGGGCTTGAACCTAATCCACTAGATCAGTAGGCCAGTGCTTAACCCACTGAGCTACCAGGGCTCCTCTGTCAGTATTCTACTTCATGTTACAGTTTTTATATGATTAGCAAGTGGAAGTTAGCTGAGCTCTCATGCACACAGGCAGATCTTGTCTTTGTCGGGCCGCGTAGCGCAATCGGTAGGGCACCTGACTGGTAAGTCAGAGGTCCTGGGTTCGAAACCCGGTCTGGCCACATACTTTCGTTTCTCCTTCCGCTGATTCAAGAAGGGCAGTTGTCATTTACTGGCGAAAGTATGTGCACTTAGTACTGGTCAACCGCTTAGGAGGTCTAAGCCTGCCCAGGAATAGTGTAGTTAGGTTAACTGACCGTTCCGACATGACCATAGCTTTTACTGTGGACCTTAAGCATCAAATCAATGAAAAAAATAAGATCTTGTCTTAGACTTTTATCATAGAATAATATTACCTTGACCTTGTTCAGATATGATCAGCCGTTCTCTAGGGCCAGAGTTTGGTGGTAGTATAGGGTTTGTGTTCTATATAGCTAACGTGTTGTCATGTGCCCTGTATGTCACTGGTGTGGTGGAAGGCATAGAGTTAAACTTTGGTGTTGGAGGTAAGACTTAGGGACAATGAATTGTCTCCCCTTACCTGAATCTAAATTGTTTACTGATATGATACATCAAGCAGACAGTCATTCACCAGAGGGGAGTGACAAAAAGGTCTAATTTATTGAGCTTATTAATGATGTAAACAGGGGTGTAGCTAGGGATAAATACACAGTACGCACAATTATGTCTTATACTCATTAAGGGCAATATTAGGGGGTTAAGCCGATCAGATTTTTTAAATTTTTGTGTCTATTGGCAGTTAGTGTTAAATTACGCCCAATTAACAACATTTCAGCATTAAAATACGCAGGTGTGTTTAAAATTTTGTCAATTTGACAAAATTTCAATACGCACCTGCCTATTTGCGTATAGGTAGCTACGCCCTAGGTAAAGTTGAAATTGTGGGCAAAAGGAAGAAATTAGTACAGGTGAGGGTAAAAATATTTTGAAGCTTTGCAAAATATTTGGAAGCTTGGTAGGAGGATAAATATTTCACCAGAGGAGGCAGTCAGATGCTGGGACAACCTCGAAAACTTAATATGGTGACTTAGTTTTCAGGAGGTGGTCTGGAGCAGTCTTGTGCATGTACTGAGCTGAAGCTGAGACTTATAGACACTGGGAGTTCTATACTGTCAGCTGGCAAATTTTAACAAAATGTTTAGTTTCATGCAGATGAAGGTTTCAAATACTTCATAATTCTTTGGTTATTGGTGTTCATAAATACACATTATTATAATAGTAACTTGATCTGGCATACTGTATCACGTCGAGTGGATGAGCTTATACCATCGGATCACCCGAGATGCTTGCGTCGAGGGTGATTCGCTGGTATGAGCTCATCCATGAGACTTGATACAGTATGCCAGATCATGTTCCTGTTATAATAATTTGTTTATTATATACCTTATGGAACAGTCAACTAGTCATACTTGCCAGCGATAATGCATCGACCGGGATTTGAACCTACACGGCAGGGTTATGTAGCTAGTCGTGAGATAAACGCTACCGACTGAGCTATCGTGGCGCGCCATTTGACGTGCTTGTTATCCCCCGACCGAAAGGTTCGGGGGATATAGCGATGAGCCTGGCGTCCGTCTGTCCGTCCGTCCGTCCGTCCGTCTGTCCGTCCGTAAACATTTTCTTGTCCGCTCTATATCTTGGATACCCTTTGGAATATTTTCATGATACTTCACAGTTATGTAGAACAGGTCATGACGATGTGTCGCGTACAAGAATGGTAACTCTTGCTATTGTACTTTTTCAATTATCTCCCCTTTGGTGAATTTTTGGCGGATTCGTGTCCGCTCTGTAACTTAAATACCCTTTGGAATATTTTCATGATACTTCACAGATATGCAGAACAGGTCATGATGATGTGTCGCGAACAAGAATGACAACTCTTGCTTTCTTACTTTTTGAGTTATTTCCCCTTGATGGTTTTAGGTGTGATATTTTGGCAGATTCGTGTCCGCTCTATAACTTGAATACCCTTTGGAATATTTTCATGAGACTTCACAGATATGTAGAACAGGTCATGGTGGTGTGTCGCGAACAAGAAAGACAACTCTTGCTTTCTGACTTTTTGAGTTATTTCCCCTTGATCATTTTAGGTATGATTTCGTGTCCGCTCTATAACTTGAATACCTTTTGGAATATTTTCATGATACTGCGCAGATATGTAGAACAGGTCATGATGATGTGTCGCGAACAAGAATGACAACTCTTGCTTTCTTACTTTTGGAGTTATTTCCCTTTGATGATTTTAGGTGACCGCTCCATAGCTTGAATACCTTTTGAAATATTTTCATGATACTATACAGATATGCAGAACAGACCATGACAGTTTGTCTCATACATGAATGACAACTCTTGCTTTTTTACTTTGTGAGTTATTTCCCTTTGGTAGTTTGAGCTGCTGTTTGAGTCTCTGCTCCATATCTGTATAACCCTGGCCAGCTCCAGAATCTGAATAACCGTGTACCTTTTAGAATATTGATGATCATGCTGTGATATCTTATCAGTGTTCCTAACTCTCTCTGACCCCTCCACATTGCTGTGCACCCCCCCCCCCCCCCCAAAAAAAAAAAAGGATTTTTTTTCCCCCAGATTTGGATACTTTGTCCAAATTCACTTACTAGAGAGCTCAAAATTAGATTTGTAGGGCTTTTACTTTAGAAGCTATTCACACATTTTGAAAGTTGAATGTATCGTATGCTATACATTTGTGTATATGGTGGCTGTTTGAGATATTACCTCTTTTTAGCAGTCAAGCATACTGTTATAGTCTGAGTGTTAGATAATCATGCATTTGTTAGCAGTTAATGTCAATCAGAAACATAAAAGAACGACAATATATTACTAATATGTGTTTTGAAGTGCACCCTTTTTACCAAGGCCCATGGGGGTCTTCGGTCGGGGGATTTGCCATCTCCTCTGATGGCTATTTTTGATGTTACATCACTAGTCCCGTTTCTCTGGTTTGTTTTTGCGATGCACGTTAGCAAATGGCGCGCCTGAAGCTGGAACTCAGAAATAGTCTCGTTTTAAAGGATAGTGATACGGAATCAGAAAACGTCAGTTTGATACTTCTCCCTGTATCAGATGACCAGAAAACGGGCAGTTCAAAGGGTGTATCATTGATAGGTACATGTATATAATAAAGGCCATTAACATTGCACAATAGTGTTATTTTCATGAAACTTCACATCCCTGAAGTTTCATGTCAGTAAAACTTTTGAGATTTTTGTTCCAATTTACCTTGCCTGTGGTCCAGATATAAAAAGGGTAACGGGGATAATTTAGCGATAAATTTCCTGACTTTTCCATAAAACATATGTTGTAACCCCTCATTAGAACCATCTCACTGAGACTGTTCTAATGAGGGTAACAACATATGTTTTCATTTAGAAATAAGAAAAATTATGCCTGAATCATCCTCATAATCCCACCTTACCTGGAGCTCTGTATTCACAGAATACAGTTCGATATCTCGAAGTTGAACTTCAGCTCAAACTACTGATATCTCAAAGTAAATTATCTGGTACCAGAAAATTTACTTTGAGATATCAGTAGTTTGAGATAACAGGAGTTGAAATGTAAATAAAAATGGGAAATATATTCTTTGATATAAGAAGACACTTTGAGAAATCAGTGTTTGAGATATCGAGAGTTGACTGTATAATAGCACCTGGACACAAGAAAACCAACAAAGTGGCATGTGTGCCTAGCTAAGACTCAAATCAGCCTAAACAGCCGCCTAGTCTGATGAGAGTCTTTGCTGTCCGCATGGAAGCTGCTTAGACCTTTAGGGACGGTTTCAGCACACAGCAAAGACTCTGATCAGACTGTGCGGATGCCCAGGCTGATTTGAGTCTTCGCTAGGTGCCCATGCCACTTTGTTGGTTTTGTTATGACGAGGCTTATATTTTGTTTCAGGTAATTTTATGACCAATGATGAAGGGCTTCCTCTAGGAGCCAACACCTGGTGGTCGTATCTCTATGCCTCCTGCGTCTTGTTTGTCTGTCTGATTGTATGTCTGGTAGGAGGAGCCATGTTTGCTAAAACTTCAGCTGCCATCTTACTGGTATGTATTTAGTTTTCATACCTGTTATAGTCAAAATTACTTCATTTTGATGTCTATAATAATAGTTAATGCTTGCAGAATTAAAAAAAAATGCCAATATTAACAATTTAAATTAAGGTGGAAGTCAATTAGACAGCTACCTTGCCCTGAATTCTATATTGTGATTTCAAGCGTAACAAGTGACAAGAAAAAAGCGAAGCTGCATGAACAATTCTTTTTATTCCACAGCAATTGTAATTCAAATCTATATACAGTACAGAAAACCTGGATAAATTAAATTCTGTAACTTATACATAGTAAACCAACAAATCATAGTCATACTGTTTCAGTCCCCTGTCATGGTGTGGGCAGGTAGATAAGTAGTGCAACGGCTAGATTAACAGACAAACAAGTGCATGTGTGTTTTTGTGACTAAAAAAATAATTCAGTCAACCATTAATGATCAGTACTGACCACTTTGGGGCATTGAGCCCTTAAACCCACTGGTTTAACCTCCCAGCTATGGAGTTTATACATCAGTAATTCCAACTCCACATTCTATTCAATATAGAAATCTGATTTGTCGAGGTGCGATAGAATTTTTTTTTAAATGTCCATTAATTCCATGAAACAAAATGTTGGAACTAGGAACTAATTGGAGCTAATTTTTGTTGCAAAGATTTCTAAGGATATCAGTATAGCCAATAATTTAAAGATACAAATGGTGGAGTTGGAATTATAAGAAAAGAAATTTACTTTTGTGGACTTTTGTCCATGTGAAAATGCCAGCAAATCATTCACAAACTTAACATAAAAGTACTTGTGTTATTCACCCCATTTACATGTTGATAAATTCCACAAAAATAAAACTCAGTTGTATAGTAAAATCCACATATAAAACCAGTTCATAAAGTACATGTAATTTATTTGATTTAAATTTACCTTGCAGGTAACAGTTATATGTTTGTTATCTGTGTACATCAGTATATTTGCAACAAACCATGTAATACAAGTGTGTATTCCTAAAGAAAATCATCTACACCATGAGGCAAACCACTCCTTGGAGAATACCACTATTAAATTTAACTACACAGGGCTTTCAGCAAGGACCTTCAGGGACAACCTGTATCGTAAGTAGGGCTGACTATGTGCCAAATTATGACTATCACGATACTATCACTATTGGAGAAACCCCTGTGACAATACTATTACTATCGAGGGTCTTACCTCACGGTGCATTACTATACTATCACAGTCTCCTAATCTTGCAGAGTCTTAAAGCATTTAGATGATTTAAGTAATTCCCTCATCTTGAAATTATATACCAGTGCTGTCCTCTTTGAATGTAAGCTTTACCACCATCTTAATACAAGTTATTTATGCAAAGAAGACTCCTTTTGTGTTTCTAAATGATATTTATTTGGAAGACGAGTTTCAAAATGCAGTCCACATGGTTAAAATGTACATGAACAAAGACTATCAAAATAGTTGAAAGCACTATCAGTGATAGTTATCAGTAGTTAAAAACACCATGACGATAGCACTATCAAGGCAACTACCATCACGTTGAATTGATGCATGGATGTATCATTACACCCGTAATCGTAAGTTGACTTGTTACCATATTGATGCAGCTATAAGAGTTTATTTCCTCTCTCCAAAACAACACAAAATCTAGGTCCTTATAACAGATCTAGATTTTTGGGATTGTTTTGGATGGGGAAAAACTATCTTAGAACAGAATTACACAAAAAATATTTAGATACCATATACGCGGTAATTTTCGCGGGTTCAAATTTTCGCAGTTAAGGGTCAAAAACATGATTATTAATTTTCGCGATTTTAAATTTTCGCGGTTAGCAACATGCTCGAAAAGCAAAACTATTTCTTTTCACTTGAGTCCGTTCTTTCATTAACCTGCAGCAGGGCCGCCGCAGGTTAATGAAAGAACTGGCTCAAGTGAAAAGTACCAGCAACTACCTAAGCAAACACAAACAAAATATATTAACACTGTGTCTACAGAAGTCACTTTGTTAGAAACAGCAAATTTTTCGCGACTTAAAAATTCGCGCTTTCTAAGTGACCACGAAATACCGCCAAAAATGGAACACCGTGAAAATTATTTTGTATACGGTATGTGGAGTCATTCTAGATGAAGAAAACCGGTCTTATAGCTAAATTGTTAGGTAATTCACCTATAAAGAAGTACATGTACATGAAGAGGACTTCTTACACACTAGGCCTTGTATACAAGAGAATGGCTCTTGCAGAAATGTATGGTGAGGTGCAGACTGTGGTCCTGTTTTTCTCTTGTGATTTGTCCTTTTTATCAAGCAAAAGAGCAAAGTACTAGAGTGTATGCCTTGTAAATTTCACAGACATCATGAAGTCTCTTCACTGTGACACCTGATTGACAGAAATGTACACATTTGTAATCGGATCTATGCTATATAGAAACAACACAGATGAAACAAAATCAAGTATTTTCCTCAAAAGTGAAGAAATTAATTGGAAAAATCAATTAAGTGTGTGAAAATAACAGTCTTCCTTTTATTTCTTGATATTTAAATGTTTGTTTAGGTCCTTGGTCAGTGCAAAAGACCTCTGCTTCGAGTTGGACTTTAACATTGACACTTGTCAGCAACAAACGTTAAACCCCTCAAACTATTATTTGAATTGTATATTGTACAACCCTTGTTTGCAAATTAATAATATCCATTTTTTGGTGCTTCAAGTGTGAGATCTTTCTGTAGAATTAGGGGATAACTGTATTCAAAATTGTCATTTGGGGAGGTAAATCGTCAGTTTTATGGTCGGAAATTTCGTTTTACGGCGACGCATTAGCGGAGCCGTAAAACGCACTTTGCGACCATAAAATCGACGATTTACCTCCCCAAATGACAATTTTCAATATAAAGTAGTTATCCCCATTCTAATGCACCTTTTCGCATTTTGATCTTTCAAAGTGTACTTCTTTGCACCCATTGCAAGCGCTTCCAGCAGCGTTAAACCAAACGTCAGCCAATGAGAAGCGATGTTTTATAATGACGTCGGGTTTGCGACAGTATATCGCAGAATATACTGTCGCAAATTTTTGACGTTATCCAATCAGGTGTCGCGTTACATTTCTAAGTGCATTAGAATTAAGTTAAGGTATGACCTTCCGTATAAGTTTTTGGTTGGGGAGGTCTGTTGAATAACTTCTTTTAATATATTCACAGCTGACTTTTCTAAGGATTACAGTACAGGGAAAATCATGAACTTTGCGACAGTTTTTGCCGTGTTGTTCAGCAGCGTGACAGGAATCATGAATGGAGCCAACATGTCAGGTATAAAACTTTTAATATGTGTGTGTGTTTAACTGGATAAAATCTGAAATTGTAAAAAAGTTTGTTGTTGTTTTTTTTTGCTTTAACTGTTTACTAGCATTATGGCTGTTACGTTTGGCTGGCAAAGTTAGTGACTGTGAAGAGATCTTCAGCCAAGTTTGTGAGAATCATATGCTGGAAAGTTCCTGACCAGGGCCCAGTTGTTCAAACTATTGATGTCGTTAGTCAACAAGACATTAAATTTTCAAACTTATTATACTCAAAAACACTGCCAATTTTTGCTGAAAAAATGTGAGAAGCTTTTGCAGTGCAAAAGCTCTTCTCATTTTTTCAGCAAAAAATATTAGTGCATTTGATTTTATACTTACTTGAAGACTTAAGGAATCCTTCACTTATGGTATCCTTAAGCTAATGATGTTTTGAAAAACCGGGCCCAGTATTTTAATGTAAATGGGTAAGCCTCCATGTGTTTCCGTCACTTTTACAAAGGGCTGTTTACTTCTGTGGGCTATAAAGACCTTACAAAAATGGGTCTTCTTTTAAAGAAAAGAATTTGCTCTCAGAGGAGAAATTTCTTTCCTTTAACTCTTTAAGCCCCAGTGACGCAATTAGCAAAATTTGCAAACAGCGTAGATCCTGATGAGGCGGCTCATAATGAGCCACCTCATCTAGATCTACACTGTTTGCCCTCTAGTCTTTGAATTCTCAATATAAAAAGTCTTGGACAAGGCATTTTTTTGAATTTTTGCAGACGTAAATTTTGTCGTCTGCTTTTTGGTAGTGAAAGAGTTAAGGATCCCTTTGTGGAAGGGGGGCAAATATATAATAGCAGAGCTGCTTCCCCTGAATGTGTACCAATTCACCTTAAATTTTTAAATAACAATAATGTTTCGCATAAATGAGCCATGACACGAGAAAATCAACAAACTGGCATGTGTGCCCAGTGAAGACTCAGATCAGCCTGGGCATCCACCCAGTCTGATCAGAGTCTTGCCTTGTGCTTGAAGGGTAGCTTAAGAGTCTAAGCTATCTCCATGTGGAAGTGAAGACTCTGATCAGCCCGGTCTGATCGTAGTCTGCGGTGTCGCACATGCCACTTTGTTGGGTTTCTTGTGTCATGGCTCATATATTCATTGTAAAAAGAAAATGAAGTGTCTCAAAAGTGGAAAGTTGCCTGTTGTTTATTGCTTAGAACCACAAGTACCGTAAATTGGGAAATATTCACCACTTTGTAATTTTTATGAAACTTCACAAGTGCATATTTTCATGAAAATAATACTGCATGTGTACTGCAAATTGATTTGGCATTTATCATTCTTAAGAACAATTATGAAAATTATGTTTTCAAAAGTTTGGGAATGTTTCTGATAATGCTAATTTGCAAATATATGCATTTGCTAAAATTTCATGATTTACTGTAAATGGAAGTATTTTATGACTTTAGTGAGAAAATACTGTTGATTCTCCTAAAGCACACGTTGTGCCCTTCAGAATTGTCTTAATGAAAAGGTATTCTATCCCATACCGGGACGCCACAGATGACTTTGAAACTATCCCTTTCCACCTTGTCCTGTCATCAGCTGCCCTAGTTGAGCTGGCAAAATCCATCCCTGTCCACTCCTTAATATTGTCTTCCCACCTCTTCTTCTGTCATCCTCTTCTTCTTTTTCCTTTCACTGTGCCCTGTAGAATCATCTTTGCTAAACCAGAAGACCTTGAGACGTGGCCAAACCACCTTAGTTTCTGTTTTTTGACCAGCGTCAGGAGTTCATCATTTCAACTTGCACCACTCATTGGTCTGAGGGATGATGACATGGACATAGATACCATGATCACCACCTACAATTCAGTAGTGACTTTTTCAAGAGGAGGTTTGATGCTTATCTAAGGTGAGACTATTGTGTGTGTTTATAGAAATAAGAAGGGGAAAAATAATCCCAGATTTTCATCAACTGCTCCCTTTATTTGTAGAATTATGATTGTATGTTTATTTTCAGGGGAGCTTAAAGACCCTAGCAAATCCATCCCAAAAGGAACTCTGGTTGCAGTTGCTTTTACTTTTATAACATACATTATAGAAGTTATTCTCATTGGTGGATCTTCAACAAGGTAGTAATTTTTACGGTTTCTCATAGCATAGTGATGGCTAGCACTTAAAGTGCCAAAAATTAAAGCAGTTGAATTTGCTAATGAAAAGCCAGAGCATCTGGATCTGCACTGTCTGCCCTTTAGTATTTGAATTCTCTTCAGAAAGACTGGTGGAAGGGAGACTCAAACTTGTGACCATTTGATTGGTAGTCCAGACTTCAGACTACATTGTGAGAGCCACATACTACTACAAAAATTTTCTGTCATGCATAAAAGACACACAAAAAAATGAGTTGTGACATGACAAAACCAACAAAATGGCATGTGTGCCCAGCAAAGACTCAGATCAGGCAGGCGATCCACCCAGTCTAATCAGAGTCTTTGCTGTGCTCATGGAGGTAGCTTTGACCCTTAGCTACCATTTAAGCACACAGCAAAGACTCCATCAGATTTGGTGTATTCTCAGGCTGATCTGAGTCTTCAGTGGAGGCACATGTTTTATCGTATCATGGCTCAATATTTACCATATTTATTTGGATATAAGAGGGTCATTTTTCCCCGTCAAAATGATTCCAAATATATAAATGGCCCATTAATTCTGCTATAAGTTGTGTTCCCATCGTAAACAATCCCAAAAATCTAGATCTGTCTGAATATTGAGGCTGTTTTGAAGGGGGAAAACTGTCTTATAACCAACCATAAATACAATGTATATGATCTCAAGAAAAAATATTTTGTGCTCCCTCTTTGGTGCTGCATTTTGTTAATATCGCGAAAATAATGTCAGAATTACCATCAAAACATTCTTTATCTTCTGATTTGATAACAATGTTTGCATTTTTTTCCAGGGAACTTCTTATCAATAACTATATATTTCTACAACAAGTAAACCTCTGGCCGCCATTTGTGCTCATCGGGGTATTTGCAACGACACTGTCTGCCGCTCTCGGCAATCTTATTGGAGCGTCAAGAATTCTGGAGGCTTTGGCCCAAGATCAGCTGTTTTGTAAGTTTCAGTGCCTATTGACATTGTCCCCTAAGAGAGGAAATGGCTTGAAAACCTAAAATTAGACTGTTTAGAAACTCTACACATGGGAAATTGACTAAAAACAGAGGATTATATTATTTGAGAATGAATTATAGGTTCATATGAATTTCAAGTGGCAACTCACTTATAATTCAAGAGGATCATGGCATACAATGTATGCCATGCTCCTCTCAAATTATAAGTGAGATGATGCCATAGATCTGTAACCATAGCGAATATGGAATTACCAGCTATTGTGCTTAGTACCTTGGCAGAATGACATCTCGGTGACATCACTGAGACATCAGTATGAACTTTTAGTTGCTAGAGTAACAGATCTATGACATCATTTGTTAAGGAGCATATCAAACAATGTATGCCACACTCTGCCAATTTTTCAATGACGTTACAAACTGAAATTCTGTTAACAAAAACTTCAGATTTTCTCAAACAAATAATTATTCTCAAGTCATTTAATTCTGTGTTTAAAAGTTTCTAATGTTGAAAGGTTGTTTTTCCACCATTTTATTAAGGGAACAACTTTTGTGACTTCCTGTTTGCTTTCTTGGGTAACAATACCTTTCGAAAAAAGGGGGTCTGCTCTTTAATGAAAAACAAAGAGTTGATCATCATTGAATAAGAAAGCAAACTAGAAAACAGTAAAGCTGCTTTCCTTGAAAGTGTGTCCCAGAGCCCTAGATAAGAGGGAGTATTTGGTGATAATTAGGGATAATTTTTGTTAATTCTGCATAAAAACATATGTTGTGACCCCTCATCTGAACCGTCTCGATGAGACGGTTCAGATGAGGGGTCACAACATATGGTTTCGATTAAAAATAAGAAAAATTATCCTTAATTATCATCAGATATGCCCTCTTATCTAGAGCTCTGGACTGTCCATGAATGCAAAACAAGAGAGACTGGGAACAGCATGCTGATATGTGGACTTTTGGCTGTTTCACACACCAGTTGTAAGGATCTGCAGGAATCTACCGAGACAAAATTAGTTCTGACATTCAAAAAAGTTTGTAATTCATATGGGACCAGTAAATGCTTAGGCGAGTCTGTAGATCTGTGCAGTCCAATAAGAGCCTTTTTTATTCTGACACATATGAGCCACGACACGAAAAAACCAACAAAGTGGTTGTGCGCCCAGCGCAGACTCAAATCAGCCTGGGTATCCACCCAGTTGGTTCAGGCTCTTTGCTAAGTGCTCAGAGAGTAGCTAAGGGTCTAAGCTAGCTCTATGCAGACTGCGAAGAGTCTGATCAGACTGGGCAGATGCCCAGGCTGATCTGAGTCTGCGCTGGGCGCACAACCACTTTGTTGGTTTTGTCATGTCTCAGCTCATATATGGACATCACAGAATATACAGGCCTAAAACCAAGGCTGTAGTTAGACTACATGGGTGGAAAGACTAGTTTAATCTTCACTGTTTCACAGATACGTCAGCCAGCTACTTTCATCATGCAGCTCAAGTGAAGAATGTAGCTGGGTTACTTGAGGAAAAGACCAGTTTGAGTCTAAAGTATTAATCTTTAAAGTGCCAAAAAAAAAAAAAAAGACAGACAACAAAATTTATGTCTGCAAATTTTCGAAAAATGTTTTACCCATGCTATATCAAATAGAGAATTCAGAAACTAGAGGGCAAACAGTGTAGAACCAGATAAGGTAGCTCATTATAAGCCACCTCATCTGGATCTACGCTGTTAGGGAATCAACCTTTTCATTTTTGGTGCTTTTAGTGTACCTGGTGTTGCATGTGGTTACGATGTCAGTTGAAGGCGCTGATTGCCATATATTTATTTCCAGGGATATTCCTGAAGCCAGCAACTATAACTACCAAGGGAGGTAATCCTATCGTGTCTGTCCTTATCACATGGATTCTTGTTCAGGTGAGTTGGGGGGTACACTGGTAACAATGGTAGCTACTATAGTATGACGAGAGTCTGTTGATGGTGTACCATATTTATCTTAATAAACACCCCTGCTCTATTAAATGCCCTCTGCCTCATTTCCAGAGATCACATAATAACCTGTATGAATTCCTGTTTCTCTGAATGAGATAGCTGTTTGACATGGGGTCTACTCTTCAAGAAAAGAATTTGCTCCTAGAAAAAGCAAATGCTTTCATTTAAGAGCTGACCCCTGCTGAAAAGGGAGGTCAGAATAGTAGAGCTGCTCTCCTTGCTAGTATGCCCATTCACCTTAATACTGTTTATTAGAGGTATTTGGCAGTGGTTAATTTACTACACTTTAGGCTCTAAATAACGCCCCCTTTTCTTAAAATGCTTGTTTACTTGTTTATGTATGTATACATATATATATATGTTAACAGAATAAGCTAAATAAATATGTTTAAACCAAATGCAATGCCCACGGGGCATTTAATAGGATAATTACTGTATTAGAATGGGTTTGATTCTGTCAAAACTCATCAGTTACCAAGTCCAATAGCTATGTTATTTTTTACTGTTCACTTTATACTACAAATCAAATATCAAATGTAACCAACGTCCTTCTAAAGGAGATTGAAATTCGTTACGGTCAACTGTCAGATAAAATATTCTGCTGAAAAACAGATTTCTTTCGATTCAATTATAACTGTATTAAAACTGCTCAGTTAAAGTCACGGTAACTAGATTTGTGACGTCAGAGCCTGGCTGTACTCTGTAAACCTCGCGCTAACAAAGTGACCGCTGAGAAAATCGTTAATAATGTAGCTGACAGGTACCATTAAAGATAAATTTTGTGACTAGGATCAACTGAGCCGAAGTCTATGAAGAAATGACTTTGATTTTCTGTCTTTTTAGCTCTCCTGAGCCATAGGCTCAGGGTGAGCTATTGTGGTCAGTCAGTTTCCGTTGTGCGTCGTCCGTCCGCCGTGCGTCGTCCGTCGTCAACAATTTGCTTTAAATGACATCTTCTCTGAAACCAATAGGTCTAGGGCTTTGATATTTGGTGTGAAGCATTGTCTAGTGAATTTCTACTAAGTTTATTCAAATGGTGGCCCCAGGGTCCAAAATGGCTCTGGGGCAGGGGGTCTTGGGTTCGAAACTAAAATATTCTTAAAAATCTTCTCTCCAGAACTGCATGGCTCAGATGCTTGAAATTTGATATGTAGCATTGCCTAGTGGTCCTCTACCAAGTTTGTTCAAATGGTGGCCCCAGGGTCCAAAATGGCCCTGGGGCAGGGAGTCTCAGGTTTGAACCATAGAAATACATAGAAAATATTCAAAAAATTTCTTCTTCAGAACTGCTAGGCTCAGATGCTTGAAATTTGGTATGTAGCATTGCCTAGTGGTCCTTTACCAAGTTTGCTCAAATGATGGCCCTAAGGTCCAAAATGGCCCGGCCCCAGGGGGTCCTGGGTTTGAACCATAGAAATACATAGAAAATATTCAAAAATCTTCTTCTTCAGAGCGGCACGGCTCAATTGCTTGAAATTTGGTATGTAGCATTGCCTAATAGTCCTTAACCAAGTTTGTTCAAATGATGGCCCCAGGGTCCAAAATGGCCCGGCCCCAGGGGGTCCTGCCGGGCCGGGTAGCGCAATCGGTAGGGCACCTGACTCATAAGTCAGAGGTCCTGGGTTCGAATCCCGGTCTGGCCACATACTTTCGTTTCTCCTTCCGCTGATTCAAGAAGGGCAGTTGTCAGTTACTGGCGAAAGTATGTGCACTTAGTACTAGTTAACCGCTTAGGAGGTCTAAGCCTGCCCAGGAATAGTGTGGTTAGGTTAACTGACCGTCCCGACATGACCTTAGTTGTTTACCGTGGACGTTAAGCATCAAATCAACCAAACCAAACCCAGGGGGTCCTGGGTTTGAACCATAGAAATACATTGAAAAATATCCAAAAATCTTCTTCTTCAGAACCGCAAGGCTCAGATGCTTGAAATTTGGTATGTAGCAATTTCCTGATAATCCTTTACCTAGTTTGTTCAAATGGTGGCCCCAGGGCCCAAAATGGCCCCTTGGCAGGGAGTCCAAGGTTGAACGATAGAAATGCAAAGAAAAATATTCAAAAATCTTCTTCTTCAGAACTCCAAGGCTTAGATTCTTGTAATATGGTATGATGCATTGCCTGGTAGTCCTTTACCAAGTTTGTTCAAATGGTGGCCCCAGGGTCCAAAACGGCCCCGTGGCAGGGTGTCCTGTGTTGGAACCATAGAAATACATAGAAAATATTAAAAAAAATCTCTTCTTCACAACCACTTGGCTCAAATGCTTATGTAGCATTGCCTAGGCTTGGGTCCTTTCCCAAGTTTGTTCAAATGATGACCCCAGGGTCTATAGTGGCCCCCCTGCAGGGGGTCCTGGGTTTGTACCATAGAAATACATAGAAAAATATTAAAAAATCTTCTTCTTTAGAACCTCTTGGCTCCGATGCTTGAAATTTTGTATGTAGCATTGCCTTGAAGTCCTTTATCAAGTTTGTTCAAATGCTGGCCCAGGGTCCAAAATGGCCCTGCGGAGGGAGTCCTGAGTTTGAACCATAGAAATACATAGAAAAATATTCAAAAATCTTCTTCTTCAGAACCACTTGGCTCATATGCTTGAAATTTGGTATGATTTATTGCCTGGTGGACTCCTACAAAGTATCTATAAATGGTGGCCCTGGGATTCAAAATGGCCCTAGGACAGGGAGTCTTGGGTTCTAAATTAAAATATACTTAAAAATCTTCTTCTACTGAACCCCTTAGTGCCGATGTTTGAAATTTTGTGTGATGCATTGCCTAGTGGTCATTTACCAAGTTTGTTCAAATATGATGCCAGGGTCAGAAATGGCCCCACCCAGGGGGTCCTGGGTTTGAACCATAGAAATACATAGAAAAATTACAAAAATCTCTTCTCCAGAACCACTTGGCTCAGATGCTTGAAATTTAGTATGTAGCATTGCCTGATAATCCTTTACCAAGATTATTCAAATGCTGGCACCAGGGTCCAAAATGGCCCAACCCCAGGGGGTCCAGGGTTTGAACCATAGCAATACAGAGAAAAATATTCAAAAATCTTCTTCTTCAGAACCATTTGGAAATGGTTGCAAACTATCAGGTTTGTTCAAATGATGACCCTTTTTTGACCTCTAACCTTTTTGCTCAGGTGAGCGATTCAGGGCCACTTGGCCCTCTTGTTATTGTTTTGAGATAACAGAACATTTCTGAACCTGTTCCAACAACTACATGTTGCAATAGTGGATTGACGCATAGTAAATTTAAAGCAAATTAGAATTTTTTTAACTCCTAAAGGACTGCATCTGCCATCTGAGTGTGAATTCTTCATGAGAGATTGTGTTTCCTCGGTTAAAAGCTAGTGAAATGAATTTGATCAAACTTCACTAAAATGTGAAGCATTATGAGAAAGTGTCACATACAAGTTCCCACACTCAAGTTCAAGGTCACAATTGTGGGTGAGAGAACAGTTCTTAGGGGCTCTTTGGGTATTTTTTGTTGAACCTATGCAACAAAGTGCTGTGCAAAAAGAACAAAAATACAGAAGTACAGTCTTTCATAAACACAGTTTACAAGTTTGGGTTTTGTTGTTTTCATGAAATATGATACAGTATTTATACCAGAAATATTGACCTATATTTCAGCTTATTCTGATGGTGGGATCCCTGAACGCCATTGCTCCAATCACCTCTGTGTTCTTCCTGCTGTCATATGCATCAACAAACTTGGCCTGCATGGCTCTGGATCTTGCATCTGCTCCTAATTTCAGGTAACTTTAGGTTTTTCCTATGAAATGATAATTGTCAGGTATTTCTGTTTATTTTCTTGCCTATGGCTGGCAGTGAGACATTGATATTGTCATCTGCATTGAAAACGGCATAGGTATTTGTAAGTTTTCTGATTTAGCTTTGTTTCTCAAGAAATATTTTTGAAGAGGTAAGCTGAAGGGAGCCATCACTATTATGTCTGACTCACTTTTAACGATTCACTGACTATCCAAACCTTGCACCATGTTTTCAGATTTTTCTCCATTGCTGTGACTGGGCACAGACAGGTGGCAAGACCTAGCATTGCAAAGAAGTAGTGTTCCCAAAAATAGAAATTGTGGCTCGTTGATAGAACTATGTCATTGGGGCAGTTCTAATGAGGGTCATTACATGTTTTCATGAGTAACTGATAAATGTCATTCCATAATCAGTGCTCCAGATAAGGAGTGAAAAAATAAAGATGAAAATCATTTAGAATTAAGTTTCCAATTTCAAAATCAAAACATATTCATGTTCTGACGGTTCATTAGGCCGTCTTGAAGAGACAGTGCTAAATAAAGTCACAACATGTAAACAGCATGTGTTTTTAGTTATATGAAATAAGGGTGTCCAAAGTTAAAGGTCCATCAGACAAGAGCCGGGCTGCGTAGCGCAATCGGTAGGGCACCTGACTTATAAGTCAGAGGTCCTGGGTTCGAAACCTGGTCTGGCCACATACGAGGGATGATCAGAAAGTTCCCGGAAAAGTGCTGTAGTCTCGTAATTGCTTTACTTTCTTCAATGAAATTTCACACTGTTTGACTTTAATGTATTTGCGATTCACATCATTCAAAACAACTGACTTGTGTCTAACCATTTTCATGCACGCGCCACCAACGTAACGACCGATAACGTGATCCGGCCCAGCTAACGTCACGTTACAGTTTTATTGTTTCTTATAACAATTTCTGAACGTTGTTTAGGTATGAATAGTGTATAGAAACAGTAATAATGCAACTGAACTTAGAAATGTATATCTTACCTTAATGCTCATTACAAATTTTGTAAGCTGTTTTGATTTTTTCTACGAAATGATGTGTAAGTCCACTGTGCCCATTGATAATTAGATGTATGGGGGTGGGGTAATTCAAGGGCAGATAATTTGCTTTTCATTATAAAAAGGAATTGTTGTGTTCAAGTTTCATAACCCTTAGATAATGGCGATTCATTAGATATGTGATGTACGCTTTCAAATGAACTGTTACAGCAATAGGACACCACAACCTGATATAGGCAGGAGCATTAGCTGTCTATCAAAAGTCCTAAATCAACTAGCAGTAAGGCCACATCGGCAAGCTTTGTCAAAATTCAGCCATACTGTTTTGATGAGTCCTTTTGTATAAGTAGTTTCATGTACCACACTCTTCTAAATGCTACACACAGTAATGATTTAATATGAACTTAATTATGACAAAGATTGTCGATACATCATTGTTGCTGGGTGACTTGGACATTAGCTGGAAGCTTATCATGCTGTCGATTTCAGGTTGTGTTGTCTTATTGCTGGAATGTTTGGACTGTAATGCATAAAGCATGTACCGGTATCTAGCGAATTGTCATTATCTCTAGTTTATGAAACCTTATCATGCACTACCGTTTGATAAGGTAAAGTATGTTATCTGGTCGTGAATTACCCCGTCCCCTCATATTTACATCCTGAAGGCTACGTTAGACTTAGCCATCATTTCGTAGAAGGAATTAAAACATCTTACAAATTTTGCAATGAACATCAAGATAAGATACATATTTTTAAGTTTACATAAGTAATTCATGTTAATGTAAATGATTTGTGACTAAGCAACGTTCAAAATTTGCTATTAGAAACGGTAAAATATGCAGCGTAACTTTAGCTGGGCCGGGTCACGTTACCGGTCGTTACGTTGGTGGCGCGTGCAAAAAACTGGATTGACATAATAATTTTGTATGATGTGGCTCACAATTACATTAAGGTTGCCTGGGATGAAATTTTATTGAAGAAAGTAAAAAAGTAAAGAGACTACAACACTTTTCCGGGAACTTTCTGATCATCCCTCGTACTTTCATTTCTCCTTCCGCTGATTCAAGAAGGGCAGTTGTCAGTTACTGGCGAAAGTATGTGCACTTAGTACTGGTTAACCACTTAGGAGGTCTAAGCCTGCACATGAATAGTGTGGTTAGGTTAACTGACAATCCCGACATGACCATAGTTGTTTACCATGGACGTTAAGCAACAAGTCAAAAAAAATCCATCAGACAAGAAATTTTTTCATATAATTTAAGGTAAATGGTTACACTTCCATGCTTTTCTGCCAGTTTTACAAAGGGAA
The DNA here is from genome assembly GCA_963989385.1 of Ctena decussata. Lineage (NCBI taxonomy): Eukaryota > Metazoa > Mollusca > Bivalvia > Lucinida > Lucinidae > Ctena > Ctena decussata. Next base: position 66,630,362 of record OZ022510.1, on the reverse strand, counting down.
ACAAGTTTTGTGACTTGCTGTTTGCTTCGCTATTTGTAAAGGAAAGAATTTTCAAATTCTTTTAAGTGTAGCCCTCAATGACATGGGAGAGCTATTCTCCTTATCAAGGAAGCATAGGGCAAAAGAGGAGCAGTTCAGTTATGGTGCTGAAATTCACTGCAAGGTAATGAGATCACGCCCTGGTTTTGCTGTGCGATGACTTGAAAACTCTGTCAACCCAGCAGTAAATGGGTACCTGCTTCGAATCAGAGAAGGATAAGGCTGCAAAAGGAGAGTAATGGGCTCCGCCTTTCATTTGCTGTGCCCAGGACACAGTGGGCCTCTAACCCCCACTGCCTTTACGGCTACTAGGCTATGGGAAACCTTCCTTTTATTCTCCTTGGTAAAAATTACCACCCTTGAAGCATTGCCTTCCACCTTAAAATATTCATTTGGCTATAAGGGTTTTCCCTGCCAAAATGATCCCAAAAATCTAGACTGACTTATAAGATTTTTGGGGCTGTTTTGGAAGAGAAAAGTACATCTTACAGCAGATTCAATTCAACTGATTTAGATACCATATACAAGATAATTTTCACAGTGTTCCATTTTTCGCAGTATTTCGCGGTCACATAGAAACCACGAATATTAAAATCGCGAAATAATTTCCTGTTTCTTACAAAGTATCTTCTGTAGAAAGTGTTCATATATTTTAGTTCTGTTTGCTTCGGTGATTGCTAGTACTTTTCACTAGAGCCATTTCTTTCATTAACCTGTGGCAGCCCTGCCGCAGGTTAATGAAGAACTAGCTCATGTGACAAAAAGTAGTTTTGCTTTTCCCGCATGCTGCTAACAGTGAAAATTAAAAATCGCGAAAATTAATGTTTATGTTTTTTACCCTTAACCGCGAAAATTTGAACCCTCGAAAATTACCGCATATACAGTATTTGGACTTATCTTATAGCTGAATAGATACTTGTGCAGTCTAACCTGTCATAAGGGATCACCCACGGGGACATACAAAAATTGGCTGCTTAAGACAGGTGACCCCTTAGTACAAGTTTATTTGTATTGTATTAAATTTTGGGTTCAAGGGATTCCAGAAATGTAGCTGATTAAGACAGGTGACCCCTTAATACAGTGAGCCCTTTAGACTGGTTGGACTGTGTGAATTCATTGCTATATCCGTTTTCTACTATATTTCAGACCTACATTCAAGTTCTTCAGTTGGCATACATCATTTCTGGGTCTAATTGGCTGTATGGTGATGTGTTTCCTGATCAGCCCGCTGTATTCATCCATCGCCATCATCGTCATGTTGCTGCTGATTATTCTTCTACACTTCCGATCATTCCCAACCCCGTGGGGTCAGATTAGTCAAGCCTTAATCTTCCATCAAGTTAGAAAATATCTGCTGATGTTGGATATACGTAAATCACATGTGAAGTATTGGAGACCACAAATTTTACTTATGGTTTCAAATCCACGTCAAGTTGCTGAGCTGATGGAGTTCGTAAATGACATCAAGAAAGGTGGACTTTATGTTATTGGACATGTCAAGGTCGGAAATTTAGATGAATATCCGGATAATGATCCCCTGGTGAAGGATTATCCAAAATGGCTGAAATTGGTGGAAATGCTGAAACTTAAAGCTTTTGTTGAATTGGTGTTGACGCCTTCAGTTGCAGACGGAATGCATCATTTGGTCCGACTGGCGGGATTGGGTGGAATGAAAGTGAATACCGTCTGCTTAGGTTTCTATGACGACAGTACACCGGTTGACTCATTAGCCAAAAGACATGTTCAGAAACGTAAACTGTTCCGCACGGTGGATTCTGAAGCATTTATTGATGTTGGCGAAATATTTAGAAAGGTTCGTGATCCTTCTGGACCAAGGGACGTAACTGAAGAACAGTATGTGAAGTTAATTGCTGACGCCCTGAAATTACAGAAGAATGTATGTCTGTTCAGACATTTTAATCAGCTAGACAAAACAGCTATATTACACTCAAAAGGAACTATATACATTGATGTATGGCCTGTCAACTTCTTTCGTCCAGAGACGTCTAGTTATTTCGACAACACATGCCTGTTTCTTCTGCAGATGGCATGTATAATAAACATGGTACCCGGTTGGAAATCCAAAACATGTCTACGAGTGTTCTTATTTGTGAATGCTCAAACTGAAAACACCTTATTGAAGGAGCAAAAGTTGGAAGGATTTCTACGTCAGCTTCGTATTTTAGCAAAAATTCAAATTGTCTCGTGGGATAGTATATCACTGACAATGTCACCGGAATTTGACATGAGTATAAACTATGCCGAATCAAGAATGCAAGAATTTAATGAAACTTCTTCAGAATTTCTGTCTGCAGTAAATCAGTTGATAATTTCATACTCAAGTCGTACTCAGGTTACGTTCCTGTATCTGCCACGACCGCCTTATAAACAGGAAATGCATAAGACATATTTGAAACAAATACAGGGTCTGACGGAGGGACTTCCGCCGACAGTTCTGGTCCATGGCCTTCATCCTGTTACTTCGACAACATTGTAATAGGGTAGATCTCTAGAAAAGTTAGAATGTTTGTGGTGAAAATTTGTTTACCATCTAAATTCAGCTATAAGACGGATGAGAATAGACTTATGAAAAATATTATGTTACAGTTTCCGTAAAATTAAAAAAATTGGGACATCTAAAATAATTACCATACTGTGCTGTGCTGTGCTGATAATTACTGTGCTGAAAATGAAACAGTTTGGTTTTAAGATGCAGTAATGTGTCCAAACAAGGCAGATGGAATGGCAAACAGTGTAGACCCTGATCAGACTGCTCCTTAGGAGCAGTCTGATACAGGTCTGCAATGTTTGCACAGATCTTTCTGTCCCAATTCCTAAAATATTTTCGTATCTTTGAACAACTGGGCACTGATTATATATTTGAATGGAAAAGTTAGAAATGTGTTTGTTCCAGTTTTCCCCAGGTCAAGGGCTGTGACAGCTAGATGCCACAGTACTTGACTATAATGTCAAAATAATAGATGATTGATTTTCATAGACAAGTTTTAGGTAGTGTGGGGAACTCTGTATCTTGACTCTCACTGTGGTTTCTTGTGATACAGTTTTCACGCACTTTATTAGCAAGCTAATTGTATGAATTGTCATGAAATGATGAAAACTGTCTGGTATGATCATTCAGTTTTGCAGGCTGACACATATTCCTGGCAGGCCAGTATCGATCTCAGATTCCACAGGCATGGTGACGTCGTTACAATTTTTAAACCAGAAGAAAATGTCCAGTTTAACATGACAAACATTATTGGCAAAAGCACTAGAATTCAGCTTCAGTGATGTGACACCACACCAGTTCAAGTGATTCATGTATTATATATCTGCTTTATATCTTTCAACCTCTGTAAAGCTTACGCATGTTTTTCTAGCAAAAAAAACTTTAGTGTTTGTTCAGGAAGAAAAAAATCATTTCAAAAAAGCTACTCAGGATTATTTCTTTTGAAATTTTACGTACCATAAGGTAATAAAAAGCTTATGATCGGGTTATTTTCATATTGGGCCTCACATCATTTGCGACCTTAAGCTGAAATTTCTTTCCTTGCGACGGTACAAAGCTTAATATGAATATAATCAGGTATTAACCTCTTTATTTTGTTATGTAATCAAAATATTTTGATTTTTCATTGTTTTAGTTGTGCAATTTTATGGAATCATTTTTTCAAAGTTCATTATTAGCTTCATATGATCTTGGAAGTGCAATTTCATGAACTCATTTTGCAAGGTTCATAATTTGCTTCAGCAAAACGTCATGTCGAGAATTCAGGTTTTGTGGGTTTCAATATGTATTTGAGCCAAACGAAACTTTCTGACCAATACATGTACAGTCATTCCAGTTCTGGCTAGGTAAAAGTTGCCAGGGTAGCGCCTAGCAAGAAAAAGTGGTTAATGGAGTTGCCATGGATCATGGTTGTACAGATGCCTGTACTCATAGAGCTCCAGAGAAGGATGAGTTATATAATAATTCTGGGATATATTATCTTCCCTGTAAAACATATATTGTTACCCCTTATCAGTGAGGTGGTTCTAATAAGGGGTCACAACATGTTTCCATGGAGACAGAAGAAAATACATTTCTGAAACATCAGCAAAACCCCTAGCCATATCAGAAGTAACGGTTCTCTTTTTGTGAACGTTGGTGGATGAGGGAATGATCAAAACTTTTGTACTAAATGTCATATTATTACATTCAATGATTCATCATTGACAGAATTTGCCTAAATATTTTCTTTCATTATACATGTAGGTATTTCTCACAACAGAGTCATTGTCCCAGATAGGGTAGAATGTTGGAGAAGAAAATTTTTGATACAGGATATTTGACTTTTTCAGTGCAAGATCAATTCAAGATAAACAGGGTTCCATTGGCACACAGCTTTACATTGTCACCCTCCTATTGTCCTGATATGACTGAAATACTTTCGAAAAGGATTTAAACATGCAAAATCATCCATCCACCCTTGTTTCATTCCAGTTGCAAAGCTTGTATAATCAGATATGTATGTTAACAGAGTTGACACAATATGTTCAAAGAAAGCTGGCCCCGAGGTTATAAAAATATTTTCGTGCTCAGCTCAGCTGATTATGCAATTTTCTCTGCTGAAAAATATGAAAATGCCAACTAATGTTGGCATTTTCATATTCATGAGCAGAGAAAATTTCATACTCAGCCAAACTGAGCATGAACAGAACTGTACTTATCAGTAATTTGCTTTTTATTAGCAGGTAAAATGTCATGCTCAACTCAGCTGAGCATCAAAAAAGTTTTATAACCTTGGGGTGTGGTATGATTATTTCAGAAGTGTATGCCATAATTACAGAGTAACACACAATTTTGTCACTTTATATTTTGACCATATTTTTTTTTTTTGTGAGACATTGTTATGATAACACACGCTTTCATAATGTGAAAGTACACAATTAGTCTCATAATGTGAAAGTACACAATTAGTCTAGTAATGGAATATTTTTTTGTATGTAGATTTAATACACTTTTTGTGTGAAAGAATGTTTCTATTTATTCTCTTTTTTTGTGTGTTCTCTTACTGAGCATTCCTTTATGATCTTTACATTTGCCTAAAACCGTCTTTACATAATATGATGTTGCAGAGTCCTAGATTAGAGGGAGTATTTGGTGATAATTAGGGATAATTTTTGTTAATTCTACATAAAAACATATGTTGTGACCCCTCATCTGAACCATCTCGACGAGACGGTTCAGATGAGGGGTCACAACATATGGTTTCAATAAAAAAATAAAGAAAATTATCCCTCAGTTATCATCAAATACCCCTCTTATCGAGAGCTCTGATGTTGTATTTGGGATATTGATATATGAGAATTGGGCTGATATGGATGATTCTGAAAAATAGCTTCTGTTCATTTTAGATATAATATGATGTGGACTGTCATTATGAGGGGCTACAACATATGAATTGCAACACAACAAAACAAATAGATTGGCAAATGCAACCAGCAAAGACTCAGATCAGCCTGGGCAGCCGTCCAGTCTGACCAGTCTTTTCTGAGCTTTTAAAGGGTAACTAAGAGTCTAAGTTATCATTATGCTGACAGAAATGATTCTGATCAGACTGAGAATGGGTGGATGCCCAGGCTGATCTGAGTCTTCGCTGGACACACATGCCACTTTATTGGTTTTGTTGTATTGTGGCTCATATAGTGTGGACTGTCATTATGAGGGGCTACAACTTATGTTTTGTGGAGAAATGAGGAAAACTGCCCAGAGTTGTGGACAGAACCCCCTCTGTAAGAGCAAAATTAATGATTGACATAACTCAAAAACAGAAAAGGACCTTAAGCCATGGGCATACAGTAAACACTCTAATTCAGCCTGTGCAACTCCACAAACTGGCCAGAGTCTACACTTTTCACCTTTTAGATTCGCCAGGATTTGTAGCTGGTACATATGAAAAGGGAGGACTCTGATCAGACGGTGCAGATTCATAGTTTGATCTGAGGGTTTCCTGTTTGTGCACACCATAAGGTACCTTTTCAGGTGAAACCAATCAAATATATGAGCCGCGACATGACAAAACAACAAAGTGGCATGTGCACCCAGTGAAGACTCTCATCAGTCTGGGCATCCACCCAATCTGATCTGATCAGAGTCTTTGCTGTCGGCATGGAGTGATCTGAGACCCTTAGCTACTTTTTAGTCGCAAAACAAAGATTCTGATTAGACTGGGCAGCTGCCCAATCTGATCTGTGTCTTGGTGTGGAGCACATGCCTTTTTGTTGGTTTTGTTGTGTCACGGCTAATTATTATATATTTTCTACCCTGTGCAATTATATAGTTCAAGGTATTTTTGTTTTTCTGTAGTATATATATATTGCTTTATTAGGTGTTCAGTAAGACACAGAATTCCAGAAAAGCCAAAAAATTATGGTGGAAAGAAAAAAACAAAATCTTATATGGAACTCTGTATAATCACTCTTGATCTCATTTTTTTGCCATATTTATGCTATACATGCTCTGGCTTTAAATGTATCATTGTAGCAGTGCCAGTTTCACGTAGTATTTCTTCAATGTGTCCAAATAATGGAACGTAAAACTTAACCTGCTGATTTTCTATAATAATGCTTGTGTTTCTCCATGGTGTGCTACACTGTTGTGAACAGGACCTTTTTCTTACAGACTGAAAGCATTGGTAATGACTGGGTAAATTGATATGTACTAAAGTTGTTCTCCTTTGTAAAACTGATGGAAAAACCTGGAGGAATACCCATATGCCTTTAAGTTTAATTTAAGAATCCATCATGGAAAATCAAGAGGTTAAGGGTTAAATTGAGTTGTCTTTATATGAACCATTGTCATTCTAACATTGCCATGCTTTGAAGGAACTTGCTTAAACTAAACAATCAAGTAGATTAAGAGTGTGTGTGTAATAGTTTTACTTGTAGTAAAGACTCATGAAATATTGTGCATGAGAGGGTCTACACAATTCATCATGTTCTCACATTTATATGAGAATTTTCTTAGGGGAGTAAAATGTTTAAAGAGTTGCTTCCCATTTAGAAGGGAGGTAAAAATGTAGTTTCGTTTAAAAGTGTACCTGTTCCTCTAAAAGTCTCCCATAAGACATGCTCCTTTGTCTTAGACAATTCTTCTTCATGTGAAACCTCAGTTACAATCTATTTCAAGCATTTTCAATACAGGTATATTATATGAAGACTCTGCATATAAAAGTACAATTTTTCTTTGAATTTTCAAAGATTATTGTTTGCTTTGTATATATATATTAGTTATTTATTAGTAATGAGATTCTTGATAAATGTGATAAGAGAATGCCATGGGCACAATTTTGGGGAAGAATATTGTTGTTTTCTTATTTCTCAAAACAACTGACAGTAGTTAAGCTAATACCTCAACCTTAAACAGCTTTTCTCTTGAGGCCAGTTCTCAAAGACAGATCCAAAGATTTTTTAAAGAATTGGCACTTTATTACATTTGATAGATTATAATGCTTGATAAACCCACAATTCCATTTGAGCTGTGACACAACAAAACCAACAAAGTGGCATGTTGCTCAGTGAAGACTCAGACCAGCCTGGGCATCCCCCAATCTGATCAGAGTCTTTGCTTTCTGCATAGAGGTAGCTTAGACTCTTAGCTACCCTATAAGCACAAAGCAAAGACTCTGGTCAGACTGGGCGGATGCCCAGGCTGATCTGAACCTTTGCTGGGCACACATGATATTTTGTTGGTTTTGCCATGTTGCGGCGCATTTCAAATTGGAAATTAACAGTTCAAGCTTCTACAAAAAGATTGCCAAAGTACAACAATGATATTGGCTTTGTATGTTTTTTAACCCTATTGCACTCAGAATGGCCAAAACTCTATGGAGTTTTGGCCATTCTTTGTGCAATAGGGTTAAAGCATATTAGTACAAAATTTCAGCTTTGTAAAATATAGACTGATGGAGTTATCAGAAAACTCCTGAAAGTGGCCACACCGGAATTTCGGTTTGGCCTTTTTCAGGAGTTTTGTGATAATTCTGAGATTTCTTATACACAACGAAATATGTTGAATGAAAAGTACCTTATGGCATGGAAACAAGAAAGGCCTGCACATCTATGGAGCCTGATCAGTCTTCCTTTTTCACATGACCAGTCTCTTTTGGAATACATAAGTAAAAAGTGAATAGCTGGTCATTGAGTACATGTATTTGCTGTAATTGGATTGGACATGGCTTAAACTTTTTTACATGATATGAAGGTCTGTGATAGCACATGTGTTTTTGTTGTTATACAAAAGTTGATCTGGGACCACTTAGGGTTGAGAACTTGAGATGATTGTTAGTGGCTGCAAAACAATGTTGAATGATGATATGATATATTGGAGGAACTGCCATTTAATTTAACGATTCTTTTGTTAAGAAATATTTGTCTTAATTAGACTCTTGTTATCTCAAACACTGATATGGCAAGTTACTTCATATATCAAAGAATATACATGTAGTTTGGACACATTTCCTCTTTTTCGTCACATTTCAACCCCTAATATTTCAAACTGTTGATATATCAAAGCAAATTTTCTGGGACTAGATAATTTGCTTTGACATATCAGTAGTTTGAGATCAACTTCAACTTCGAGGTATCAAGGGTTGACTATTAGAGTTGTGCAGTTTGTCAGACTAGATATTAACTTTACTATAATGCTACTAATTATAATCTTATTTTGGCTATAATCGTGTCATGTGAGCCCAGTCTGATCAGAACCTTCACTGTCTGCATAGAGTTGACTTAGACCCTTAGCTACCCTTTAATTGCACAGCGAAAACTCTGATTAGACTGGGCAGATGCATGAGGCACTAGGTTGGCAATCTGGCTGTAGGTATTCAGAAAAACAGAAGTTCTTGTCAAAGGGTCATACTAAACACCATAGAGAATGGAACACCCAAACGGTTCCAGGGTTTATGGGGCACATGCCACTTTGTTGATTTTGTCATGTTGTGGCTCATGTGATATTAACCCTTAATGCGCCAAGAAGCAGATGACAAAATTTATGTCTGCAGAATTGCAAAAAATGTCTCGTCCAAGCAATATCATATTGAGAATTTGAACACTAGAGGGCAAACAGTGTAGATTCAGTTGAGGTGGCTCATTATGAGCCACCTCATCTGGATCTACACTGTTTGCGAATTCAACAATTTTAATTTTTTGCGCTTTAATGGTTAAGATAAAACTGCAAAGGACTAAAGTGCAGATGAGCATTTAAAGTGTATAAGTACACATCAATGTTTTTCCTTCACTTTTGCAAACGGGAACAATTTTCGTGACTTCATTTATTCATTCTGGTTGAAGAAGCCCTTTCAAAATGGGGTCTACTCTTAAAGGAAAGAATTTGTTACCCTTGGAGCAAATTGTTTTCTTTAAGAGTTGACCTTATTGAGAAGATAGGCAGAAATGAAAATGGTAGAGTTGCTTCTTGGGAAGTAAACCCATTGACCGTAACCCATTACATTCTGGGCATTTTTTGTCGTCTGCTGAAATTGTCATCTGCATCAAAAATCAAGAATATTTTGACAATATTGGGCTAACTAACTCTTGAAGAAATGATGTCTAGGCAGCAAACAGTTTGGGTCTCAGATCAGGCCCCACGGCCTGATCTGGATCCCGACTGTTTGCCCAGATAACCCTAAAGGGTCATCCCAAATGGAATCGATGGGTTAAAGCTGTTTTACTTCCTTATATGCCTTTGTAATGTAGTTTCAGTATAAGGCTATTCACTTGTAATGCTATGCTGCATTTTTTATTTCTCATTTTTTGCTCCACTTAAAATTAAAATTGACATTGTCATGGTCTCAATTCTGGCTGTATGTATGATGGTCATACTTCTCATAATAAAAGCACTGAAGTTAGTTTGTTGTTTATTTAATTTCCATATGAATGTTGGAAAAGTATTGTCCGTTGTCCTCAGTGTTGTGTTAGGGGTAGTTTGTCAGAAGAAAAAGATATTGTAGCCCATTTCGTTCAAGAGGTGACATGGACAGTGAATAAATTCCAAGTAATTGGTCAAGTCAAACCCAGTCACTGGTTTTTAGCTCACCTGAGCACGAGCTCAAGGTGAGCTATTGTGATCGATATTTGTCCGTCCATCCATCTGTCCGTCAATAATTTCTTCAAACGACATCTCTTAGAATAGTAAACCAATTTCAAAATAATTTCACACAAATGTTTCTGTTATAGCCCTGAACCAAAATTGTTCCGCTCGGTTGAACAAAATGGCCGCCAGAGCTAAAAATAGAAAAAACTTTAAACGACATCTCCTCTGAAGCAAGTGGCTTGATTTTAAAACAATTTCACAGAAATGTTTGACTCATGGTCCTGAACAAAAATTTTCAGAATGTTTATCTTAATGAAATCTAGACCATGTTTGAAACTGGGTCATGTCAGGTCAAAAACTACGTCACTATGTCAAATCTTAGGAAAACTTTGTCTACACTCTAGAGTGCACAGTTATGATCCAATTTTCATGAAACTTTGTCAAAATGTTTATCTTTATGAAATTTATGTCGATTTTGAAACTGAGTCATGTGGGGTCAAACACTAGGTCACTAGGTCAAATCTTAGAAAAACCTTGTGTACACTCTAAGAGGGCACAGTTATGCTCCAATCTTCATGAAACTTTGTCAAAATGTTTATCTTTATGAAATCTAGATCAAATTTGAAACTGGGTCATGTCAGGTCAAAAACTAGGTCACTAGGTAATATCTTAGAAAAAAACATGTGAACTCTCTAGAGGGCACAGTTTTGTTCCAATCTTCATGAAACTTAGTTGAAATGTTTATCTCCAATAAATCTAGACCAAGGATGCAACTGGGTCATGTTTGGTCAAAAACTAGGTCACTAGGTCAAACCTTAGAAAAACATTGTGTACACTCTGGAGGGCACAGTTTTGATCCAATATTCATGAAACTTTGTCAGAATGTTTATATCCAAGAAATCTAGACCAGGTTTGAAACTGGGGCATGTGGGGTCAAAAACTAGGTCATTAGATTAAATCTTAGGTACAGAATAAAGGGTTCATTTTACCATTGAATTTTTGTGAAACTCTGTCTGTTCTACCTAAGGATGTCTCTGAGGTTAAGTTCACAAGATACTCAGGTGAGCAATCCAGGGCCATCATGGCCCTCTTGTTTAAAAGAAGGGACCTCAGTATTTATTTTATACTTAGCAGTGAATTCAATGCATATCTAGAACAAATAAAAGTGATATTGTCTACAGTGAAAAAATATTGTAACAATTCACAAGTGACTGATACCATTTATATTTTTTCACTTTAGCAAACTGCGACTGTTTTCGACAATTTTGGGCTTGATTTCTTTCCAAAAAGGTTTGAAATGTAGCGTTTTTGTCAGAAATGTTGCTACAGACTTTAGCATGTCAGATCAAGCGACTGACATCACACTATGAAGTCACTTTTTGAGCTAGAGCATTGCGATTTGGCTCCCGACTTCAATTCGACGGCAGCTGCAAGCAGCTTTCTTAAATCACTCATTTCTTTTTATTCATTCATTAAAATGACAATATAAACCATTTGGGAGTGAGAGGGGGTAGTAACTCATTCCCAGCTGGGATGAGTTACTTTGCAGTATACCAGTTGGGCATGAGGGATGTTGGGGCACGGGGAGATAGGGAGACTGGAAAAAAGATTGCATCAGTTTTAGGGCTCGGGTTCTGAATTACATTTAATACCTATTATCATTTATCATGCCATGTGGATGTGATCAAAATGTTCATCTACTGAACTTAGGACAGAAGCCAGCAGACTTCTGATTAGAGAAGTGATACTTGGCAGACAAATAGATTGGGGGAAGATCAACAGAATGCAGTGATCAGACCTTTTCCTATATTTTATGATTCAGTCTGCACATAGAAAAGTGTGTTTTGGTCAGATTCTTGTAACTGATAGTGCTAGGGTTCTTATACTTGGCATACATATTATGTAGGGAAGATCAACAGAAGTCAGTTAACCATTATGACATTTTTGTCACACCTGCTTCAGCAGGGTGCAATATACTGGTGTTTTTTCATCAGTCCATCAGTCCACATTTACATTGACCCTGGCGTTAAACTCTATTAAGTTAATTTCTCCAAAAGCATATGCACTTTAGTTATGGTTCTCAAATTTCAAGTGGAGCATTACCAGACTGCAGAGCTTCAGATTAATATTATCCAGCCTGGTTGAGAATCCAAGATGGCTGCCATTACTAAAAATAGTTAAAAACAACAGCCACTGTAGAACGCTAGGCATAGCTGGCCTAAATTTTGCATAGAACATCATGCAGTGGGACCTTGTGTTTCAAAATTATATGAAAACGAAAAATATCTGTAGTGAAATTAGGTCATAATGACCTACTTCCTGTTTACAAGTCCCAGTTTGCTCAGATGATAATAAATAAATTTAATCAGAATGTACCTCCCAAGATGGCTGCCAGCTGTGGTGACTAAAATTAGCAAAAACATGAAAATGACAATATCTCAAGAACCCCTGAATAGATGGATGAATGAATGACGTGATTTTACATCCTTTTCAACAGTACAAATGTATTCATTCTTAACAGGACAATTGGCGGATGATAATGAAATGCTGTGTGTATTCGAACCCTGGTCAGGAGTTTGTCATATTTTCCAATGGCTGCTTGGATCTTTTTGGGACTGTCCTCATTAGTTATGTGGTCCTTGTATGAGATGTTCAGTAACCTCAGGTAGCATCTCATCTCAAAGACCTGGGTTCTTTAACTCAACTGTTAAAGTCTATGACTCCCAGGCATGCAGAAAAATGGATGAGATAAAGGAGCGCATCAACTTCACCTTTGATCCAAGCAATATGTATTAATCTCACCAAATTTGCTTCAGCTTTGTCAGAGCTGCAGTGGCTTGTGCAGTCTTTGAGAGAACCTCTGTGTTGAGCCATCACCTCTGAGACAATTGCTACAATGAGTATTTAAGTTTGTTACATTTCTCAACTTTTGTCCTTTTACCTTGATCACCTTCGGGTAATTATGCTAACAAATTAGAAAAACGATATAGATCCAATAATTTTCATGTTTTTAATTATATATTTTATATATTTATTCATTTACCTATTTATTTAAATCTTTTAATTTATTCATTTTTGTTTTGCTAATTAGGCCTACTGGCTTAAATTACTTTCAATTAAAGTGACTTGTAGAGCCATGCATGATTTATGGTAAATAAAGAACAACTGTAGGTTTGTGAATAGATTTTATCAGAAGCCCATCCATGAAATAGTAGATCCGCCTCTGCACAACACATGCAACCGAGTCAATCGAATACATCCACGTCATTATTAACTTAATCGACTTGGTCCTAAAGATAACGGTGACACATGTTTATCTCTGAAGATGTCAACAAAAACTGAAAAATCTAAAATGCAGAACGGCAAACTGTTTAAAGAAGGCAAGGAAGAGGAATCTCACATTTTAAAGGAATATTTGAAAAGGTAAGCGGATTGAAAATAGCATCGCCGTGTCGGAAATTTGGACGTTAATTTTCTTGTTTATTGTTGTGAAATAAAAATCGTGAGTAACATAATTTCGACACTATATCACAATATATGAGCTAACCATATTTCAAGTGCAGCTTTCACAAAAGCTTAGTCTGTACTTAGCACTAAGTTAGCAGCCATTAAGTTTGTGCTTATGAAATACGCCACTATGACTACAAAAATCTGGAACAAAGCTTTTTTAATATCTCAAAAGCTGACACTAAAACTAGTAAAATCTCCAGCAGTTGGTTTCAAGCATTGGTGCGGGTTCCTTTCTTCTGTTACGTCTTAACCACTGTGGAGGACATCAGACTGGGTTTGATATGCGAGTGCAAAAGGGGTTTACGGTAATTGAAATAAAAGAAGTGAACAGTTAAGAAAAAGTTTACAAGTGAGAAGGCTAGTACAGATAAAAGGTAAAAGCACATTGTAACGATTCCGTGTTAATATTACTTCTAGTATTTATCATGAGATAAATTGAGTCCATGTATAACATATGTTAAATCAAAGAGAAGAGCACTAACATGTTTCTACATTGAATTTATTACAAGAACTGAAGACAAAGTAAGAAGCGCGCTAGTCATGCATAAAATGTTTGGAGGCGGAGACTAGCTGGTAAAGTTATAGTTCGTTTCAATAAACGTTACATCCTCCTCGTTTTGAATAAAACAGAAAAGAAAAAAATATATACATTTAAAGAAAATGCGCCTCTTTATTTCTCAATTATAAGTTCACTTTCACAATCCAGTCCCATGTTTACATTTGTGCAGCTCATTCACTTCAACTGTCAGCACAAATTAGTTTATTATTTGTTTACCCAAATGTCACTATAATATTTCTTGTTTGGTACAACCCTTCTGCCTGATTGTGTCTTTTGTTCATCAAATTCAGCCTGGCTGTGGGAATTTGGTGGAACATCAGCTTCAGTGGAAAGGGGTTCCTAAGGGGCATCGGATCAATTTGGTTGTAGCAAAACATTTGGTGTAAAATCAGTTATTTCTCAGGGGTCTTAATTAAAAACCGTCTGTTCCGTCGGTAAACTCCACCGTCTTTCGTCTGAACTGTGTAGGAGTGGTCATCATTAATTTTGATTATTTTTGCGGGTTTCCGTGTTTTTCCAAACTGAACTCTGACGTATTCATTTATGTTTAGAGTTCGAAGAGGCTTGGCAGTTTTATCGTAATACTGCTTTTGTTTACTTTTTGCCTTTGTCATGCTATTGCGGACCTTTTCGGGGTCTATCTGAGTGGGTTGTAATTGCTTGTCCGTAGTGGGTAGAATAGATTTAGTTCTCCTACCATCAGTAGGAGATAAAATGTTTGGAGGCGGAGACTGGTAAAGTTATAGTTCATTTCAATAAACGTTACACACATCAGATATTTACGGTGAGACATGGACTTCTTGGCACACAGCATGACTGAATTGTGCCATAGTAGGTAAAATCAGTGCCCTCAAAAAACATGTTTTATGAAGTTATCATGCAATATTGAAGTTCCGCTATTAGATGCATGATTGTAAAAGCTTATTTCAATGCCAACTAACACTAGAAAAGACAAACAAAGGTTTGATTAGTGCAATATTTGTGTCATCAAAGTTCAGGTTTGCTTTTGAATTTTCTATAGCAGAATAGTGAGTTGCAGGACTTTCTTGTTGGGTGTTTAGTCCTATCTTAAAAATGCCATAGAAAAACTCGTAAAGAAATTTGAAACATTTTAGCAAGATAGTGTGCATGAACTTCCTAAAATGATAGCACAGCTGGTCTCCACATAAACAGTTCTCAGTATTCACCAACATGCAGAAATTCCATTTTGCATTCTTACTCCATGAAACGTAAGAAAGCAGCTAGATTTGTGAAATGACATAATTTGTCGATCTGCAAATAATTTGTCAATTTTCTAGACCTGTTAACTGCTCATTTTCCATTATTTAATCTAATATAATGCTTTTCACTTATAAAACCATGCAATTCTATGGACCTCAAAGGTACCTTATAATACTGTATTTTACTTTACAGAATATGTTTGTTTACAATTTCAGATATCTTATTGCCTTGAGACCATGGTCATTTACAGCCTCTTTCACACCTGTAGCTCTTGGAAGTGCTCTAGCTTACAAAGCCACAGGACAGTTTGGCATTATGATCTTTATTTTGACCTTAGTCTGTGCGTTGTCAGTCCATGCAGCAGGAAATTTAGTCAACACATACTTTGATTATCAGCGAGGTATCGACAGCAAATTCAGTGATGACAGAACACTTGTAGACAAGATTCTGGATCCACATGATATAGCCTGGCTCGGCATGTTGTTTTATTCCGTTGGAATTGTCAGCTTTATGACCCTACATTTCATATCAGGAGCCAGAATGGAGCATCTTGCATTGATCTTTTTCTGTGGATTGTCAAGCAGTTTTCTCTATACTGGTGGACTTGGCCTGAAATATATAGCCCTTGGTGATATTGTAATATTTTTAACATTTGGACCGCTGTGTGTCATGTTTTCATTTTTAGCACAAGCAGGGCAATTATCAGTTATTTCCTTGCTTTACACTATACCACTGGCATTAAACACAGAAGCAATCCTTCATACTAACAATACTAGGGACATGGAACCAGACAAGAGGGTGGGAATTGTAACCGTAGCGATAGTTCTAGGCTGGACTGGTTCCTATCTTATGTTTCTGCTACTGTTATTTGTTCCATATATTCTACTTATACAAGCGGGTATTCATATATCAAAATGGATGTTTTTACCAGTGATAACCATACGGGAAGCATTTAAAATAGAGAAAACATTCAGGAGCAAGGATCTGTCTACAGTCCCACAAGACATGGCCAAAATAAACTTTCTAATGGGCGTTTTGTATGTTGTTGCTATAGTCATGACAGACAAAAGTCTGCTACCAAAACTAATTTGAACAGTTCGGGGGCCGTATTTATAAAACTACCTAAGTGGTTGCTATGCTGTTGCTACAGCTTAATTTCTATGAAGGAGATTCCCTATAACTATGACATTTACTCTGGAGGAGCAGTCTGTTAAGGACTGTTCCTCCAGAGCAAATTCATAGTTGTAGGAAATTTTCTTC
Source organism: Ctena decussata (assembly GCA_963989385.1). Lineage (NCBI taxonomy): Eukaryota > Metazoa > Mollusca > Bivalvia > Lucinida > Lucinidae > Ctena > Ctena decussata. Next base: position 66,613,698 of record OZ022510.1, on the reverse strand, counting down.
ATAGAAATTCCTCCTTGGCAACAGCATAGTAACAACCTAAGTCGTTTTATAAATACTGCCCCAGAAGTACATATAAATCTCAGGATGATAACAATTTTAGGGTGAAAAAATTCATATTACTATATTCTTCTTTTGGTTATTCATTCCAAAACAATCCCAAAAATCTTGATCAATTTTATGAGACGGATCTAGATTTTAGGATCGTTTTAGAAGGGAAAACCCAATCTCATAGATGACGTATTTCAAATGACTGATGAAGATATTTTCAGTACCGGTAATTTTAAAGATGAAAAAACACTGTTTTGTAGCCAAATAAATAATGTTACCTCGTGTGAACTAAGTCAAACATACATTTGTATGATTGAACTGTCAGAACATGTACATGTATTGTATGTTTATGAAGTATCTCTTTGTCATTTCCACCATTTCTCCATCTGTCAGTTCATCTACAGTGTTCCCACTCAAATTTTAAACTTAGGGTTTTTATACCCCCTATCTATAAAATTTGCGGGTATGAAGTAGAATTTACAGGTATGACTTTTTATCTCGAAAAAGTTATGGGCCGAAATGGACATGGGCCGAAATGACCCGGAACCCATGGTCCGCTTCTTTTACAAACACTAAAGTGCCGATGTGTTTCCAGTTGAAGCCTGAAAAAACGAAGAAAACAGCTGTCATGCCTTTTTCTGGTCCTCGTTTTATCCAATATTAATCATTTGATGGATTCCTTTCCAAATGAAAAATAGAAAGTGCTGTTTCCAAACAGAAACAGCAAAAATAAACACAAAAATACGGACAAATTCTGTCGGCCATTATGACAGTTCTAGTGCGCAACATGACCGCGCATGTCATTAATATTCATGCAGCCGATTAGTGGTAGTGTTTTCCAATAATGAATTTGATTGGCCGTAGAACGGATGTGACGGACGTGAATGAAAGCATGGTATCTTACTACGGCCCGCATTTCAGATCAAAACAGCGACTTCTGACTCTCTTCTCGGCTACAAAAATCATCTGGCCTGGCAGGCTCGCAATAGAATGAAGAAAAATGATGATTTTTGAGAGAAACATATGCGCGTGAATGCACGTTCTTGCCCCAAAATTTATGCGTGATTAGAATGATTTCCGCGTGATTCACGCACAATTCTACGTGAATGGGAACACTGCATCTATTCATTTATCCTTTTGTCTATCCATTAACTTCTGTGTTATTGTTTTGTTAAAGGTAGGTTCCTGGCCTAGCGATAACAATTGTGTTCACAAAATAATTTTATCTTTTTCTGGGTAGTATTGTATTCTCTTATTTTTCTGAAACTGTTACTACTGAGAAAATCGTAAGATGTTGTAGAAAATAGTCGTTTTCCCTTTGGTTTATTTTCTTTTGTTGGGATTCCAGTTCTAAAAATAAATATGTATATATGTCTACAAGTCCGCAGTTTCTGATGTCATTTGCTAACGGTTAATTTTCTCTTGCCGTGAGCTCTTCCAGAGGTCCTGGCATGGCGGATGGATTAAAACTATCCCGAAATGCAATGCAGCATGAAGTCAGCTATGTTATCTATTTTTGGCGCGAACTAAAAATAGCGCTAACTGGTGTGCGAAGCAGAGTTAGGAAATCCCTTGCAAAACGACTTTTCTACAGTTTTTTGATTTACACTTTTTAGTGAAACTTATTCATTTCCTCTTTATATGTGCTTTCCAACAGCTTGGATAAAAAAATCATCAAAATTATGATGCATTCCAAAGTACAGGAACCTACCTTTAATTGAGGTTGACTTAACAAGCAGTTGTACTGCCAGGGATACAGGCGTACACCCAGTGATTGGTAGTGACTACGCGATGAAAGGTGACATCGGTACAATGTCTACCGAATGTTGTTCAAACGTCCATGCTGTTAGACTGCATTGGGTAGAAGTTGTACCAAGGCTGAGTGTTCACTGGGTATTACACTTTACATCGGTACATCTACCTAGCATTGTCCAAATGTCCATGACATTTAGATAATGTTGAGTAGATGATGCTCCAACATCGTTTGTTCGCTGGGTATTAGGTGAGCCTCAGCTCACTTGCTCTCATGGTGAAGACAGTTGTTATGACACAAACTTGTCTAAATGTGTTGAAACAACTGTGATTTTAGCTTGCCTGTACAAAAATACAGGATTAGTGTCACCTTGACATCAGTGTCCATTGGATGTTTGATTAAAGCTTTATATGTGTTTGGCAAGGTGCTGTCAGGCAAGCTATCCTGTAAGCACACAGGTCTTGTTGTCTTGCTTATGACTAGCAGAAAGGGAGACATAAGTATTTCTTTTCTGGCGGCTTTGTGTGTGTTGGTGGTGTAGACTCTTTCATCAAGTTTTCTGGTTTAGCTCTGTTTTGTGACAATGTGCAGAAAAGGGTGATAACCCATTTCACAGAATTCTTGTATTAAGTATTATGCTAAAATGTATGATGTGGTATAAGCTATGTGCTTGCATGACTAGAATGTAAAAAAGAATGAGCCATGACACAAGAAAACCAACAAAGTGGTTGTGCGCCCAGTGCAGACTCAGATCAGATTGGGCGGATGCCCAGTCTGATCGAGTCTTCGCTGTCCCATAGAGCTAGCTTACACCCTTAGCTACCCTCTGTGTGCTTAGCCAAGAGTCTGGGCAAACTGGGTGGATGCCCAGGTTGATCTGAGTCTGCGCTGGGCGCACAACCACTTTGTTGGTTTTCTCGTGTCACGGCTCAAATGTTAAATTGTGTTCATGCTAATGTAAGCTAGATCTGCCCTATTTTGTTCATGGTAATATAGCTTTAATTTATTGATATGTGAAATTAAGGTGAATGGGAAGCAACTCTGCCATTTTCATTTGTCCCATCCTTTTCTATACATGTCAAAGCTTAAAGGAAAGAATTTGCTCCTAGGGGAGGAAATTGTTTCCATTGTTGGAGTTGACCCTCTTTTGGAAGGTAAAGGAAGTCACATACATGCAAGTTGTTGCCTTTGTAAAATTGACGGGAGAACTTGCAGGGGGTATATACCCATACATTTTAGGTTTGAATTTAGTTGTGCCAAAATAGGGATTTCCTACCTTTCTGAACTTGGGTCCAGGGCCGGGGAATTGGGGAAAAACAGCGCCAGAATTATCAAAATTGGGAAAATTTGACTGGAAGATTAAAACACGATCTCTGTAATAAATTTTAGTTAAATTCACACAAAAGTAAATCTTTACCATGTTGAACTATTATTAGAATTATGGGTGAATAATTGCTGCAAATGTGGATGTTGACATTTGTAACTTTGCTAATTTCGGTCCGATTTTCAAGAAGTTTTCACGAGAATGTAGAACTAAAGGAGAAATGGGAAGTGGAAAATATGAAAGTCCCTGCAAAAAGACGCTAATAGTTTGGACAGAAAATGCATGATATAGCAAACAATTCTAACCCAGAGCAGACTGCTCCTAGGATGAGTTTGATCAGTGTCTGCACTGTTTGTCATTTTGCTGAGAGTTTGAATAACTTTCTGCTAGCAGTTTGAGGATGGGCAAGTCTGTAATAGGAATTAAGGTGTATCGGTACACCTCCATATTTTTCCACCATTTTCCCAAAGGGGAACAATTTTTGTGACTTCCCGTTTGCTTCCCTGAAGGAAAAATCTCAACCAAAATGGGGTCTACTCATAAAGGAAAGAATTTGCTCCTAGAGGAGCATATTCTTTCCTCTAAGAGTTGACCCCTGTTGAAAAAGGAGGCAATAACAAAAATTTAGATATACTTCCCATGAAAAGTGTACCTTTCACCTTAATAGGATTAAAGATAAACTGTCTAGATTGACAGGGATGTTATGTTAGGATTGTTTGTATGACAGAAATGTTATGCTAGGCTTTTAGAAGCCGTATTGTGTGATTAACTTTTAATCTTAGACATGCCTTTTATCTAGTGATTTCTTATAAGTGTTTTGTTATTACAATGTTTGTCTTTGTTTCATATTTTGTTAGCAATATTGATAAATTGTCTTTTGTTTCCATGGAAACTGATAAGGAAAGTGGGTGTTAGGCTTCAGGTTATCATAATTTTATGAATTTTGCAAATAAAAGTGGAAAGAGAAAAATACAGTAAGAACTTCCTTATACTGTATTAATCCTATTTAACAACCCTGGGATGTTGCATTTTACTAAAGAAAGACGTTATTTTGAGCCTGAAGAATAACGAATCAGCCACTTGCCAAACTGCTTCAAATAAACAGTTACTATAAAGTGATTTTAACCCATTCTGTTCGGGATACCCTTTTAGGGGTATCTGGGCAAACAGTATGGAGCCAGATCAGGCCCCACAAATGTGGGGCCTGATCTGAGATCCAAACTGTTTGCTGCCTGGCATCATTTCTACAAGAGTTAGACCATTATTGTCAAAATATTCTTGATTTTTTATGCAGACGACAATTTCAGCAGACGACAAAAATACCCAGAATGCAATGGGTTAAATATATAACAAAATAGCTGCACTTTGTCATCACTCTAATAGGGGACAATTCTGTGAAATCCTGCCACATATGAGCCCCAACACGAGAAAACCAACAATGTGGTTGTGCGCCTGGTGCAGACTCAGATCAGCCAGGGCATCAACCCAGTCCGCTCAGACTCTTCGCTAAGCCCTTAAAGGGTAGCTAAGGGTCTAAGCTACCTCCATGCAGACAGCGACTTGTAAAAATAATGCATTTACTTCTACAGGTGTTTCGGCAAGGCACTTTGACCCTGATCAAGAAGTTGATACGTGCACACCTCAAAGTGCCTCGCCGAAACACCTGTAGAAGTAAATGCATTATTTTTACAAGTCACATCCCAGCCCATAGACCTACAGTCATTATCTGGAGCTCACTCAGTAGTTTGACTTCCGTCAACAAAGATGCTTTTAGAGGCTGACCTTTCAGAGAGCTTCTGAAGGTAAATTTAAGATAATTTCAGTTAATTTGGTGCAAAACATTTGAGCCCCGACATGACAGACACAAATACAAGTATATTATTGTCTCTTAAAGGGCAATTAGGAAGAAATCAATTAAATTATGCAGTGCTTTTGCTCCAGTAACAGAGGGCACAGAAATGTACCCATAGTATGTGTGAAAGTCACACTTAATCCACAAGGCTAGGCATTCCACCGACTTGAAACCACAATGAAGTACTCTGTTATGTGAAAGAGGATTTGAATTTTTAATAAATTTTACGACTTAAAGTTTTAACCATTCATATATCAGCTTTTTGAATCTCAAGTAAGGGTCCATAAATTTCAACCTCATAACCATTTTGTAAAACCATTTCTATAGAGGAAAACGGGTCTCATCACTGGACAGTATGCATATGGTAGCATAATTTCTTGTCTGGTCACGCCATTCCATTCTAAGCAAGCATGCTATCCATGCTGTTTCATTCTTTGTACATTCTTTGTATTTTCCAAAAGTTTTAAGATCATAATACATTTGGCTAACCTAGCCAGTTTTTAATGTTGAAAATGGTTATTTCTGGATGGAAAGACATTCATTTACACAAATCATGCAAATGCAAAAATATTAACATTAATTATCATTATTATGAATTAAATGAAGAGTTCAATATGGTGTGGGAATTCCATGCAAACCAATTTAATGAATTCATTGCAATGTAAAATGAAGTTCATTTGCCGTCCAAGTCTGAAAAAAAATCCCTCTTCTTTGAATAGGAGAGGACACAGACAGACTCAATGCCAGGAAGTGTGTGATATGAGTTGCGACACAACAAAACCAACAAAGTGATATGTGCACAGAGCTCTAGATAAGAGGGAGTATTTGGTGATAATTAGGGATAATTTTTGTTAATTTTGCATAAAAACATGTTGTGACCCATCATCTGAACCGTCTCGACGAGACGGTTCAGATGAGGGGTCACAACATATGGTTTCGATGAGAAATCAGAAAAATTATCCTTAATTATCATCAAATACTCCCTCTTATCTAGAGCTCTGTGTGCATCCAGCAAAGACTCAGATCAGCCTGGGGAGTCACCCAGCTTGTTCAGTCTTCACTGTGCTCGTAATGGGTAGCTAAGGGTCTAAGCTAGCTCCCTGCGGCAGTGAAGAGTCTGACTAGGCGGATGCTCAGGCTGATCTGAGTCTTTGCTGGGCGCACATATCACTTTGTTGGTTTTGTCACGTCGCGGCTCATATGGATTTTGTTCTCCTGAGGAACATTGTAATGAGAATTGGACAGAAAAAAACTGCCCTCCCAAGTCATTTTTTTTTCTGAAATTGGAATACAAATGCCCTTCTGGTCAATCACGTTTCAGAATAATTTTAGATAACTAACACAGGTTAAATTTAATGACAGAAAAGCATTATCAATGAAATTTTCATCATTTAAGCAGATTTGAACCTGTTTAAATTATGCAGTTGTATTGTTTTTAACATTGAAATCAGAAAAGTACCTTTGTGATGTTTTAAGTAGCCTCAATATTGCTTTGCCTGAAGAAACTGGAAATTTGTGTGCCTGAGATGTTAGCATATGATTATCAGAGCTCCAGATAAGAAGGGGTAACAGAGATAATTAAGGGATAATTATCCATATTCTTCCATAAAAACATATTTTGTGACCCATCATTAGAACCGTCTCATCGAGACGGTTCTAATGAGGGGTCACAACATATGTTTTCATTGAGAAATAAGAAAAATTATCTTCAAATTATCCTCAATACCCCCTCTTATCTGGAGCTCTGATTATTATTTTTTTTCTAAAATCAGTTCCTACCTTAATCAGTCCCACAACTTTGGCATACTTTTGAATTCAGTTTTTCGATTTGTTCAGCTTTTACACTAGTGCAAAAAAAAATATAAAAAAAAAGATTGTTGTGGTAATTGTGGGCTGACATTCATCACAACACACTGTTTACTAATGACAAAATGGCAGGGTCCTTTCAGGTATTTCTGTACCCATACAAAGGTATGGGATATCTGTTGCTTGCTATAACTTGCTGCCTTTTAGTTTTGATTAAGATCAAGATGCTTGTACATGTATTTATTGTGTGTTCCATGTTGTTATAATATTATTGAATAAAGTGGTCGAAAAAGTTTACAAGACATATATTTATTTAGCTCCTCAGAGACAGACCTCCATAAAGTGTCATCTGCAAAAATTGTTGAGACTGCTTGGTTGTTTTGTAATCTGTCTCCCATGGCTAACAAAGTTGGGGACTATAAGTATCTTTCATGGATCCGTCACGAGGGTCACTGTTCGGCATCACGAGGCTTGCCTCGTGATGCCGAACAGTGATCCCGAGTGACGGATTTTTCCATGATAGATACTTTTTTCTGGCACACCACGTTTTGTATTACCTTTAAAACTTGTTAAAATGCGTAATTTTAGTGCCTCAGAGGTTACTATTAGATTTTAAAAGAAGGCGCCGCTTTCAACGATCGCCATTCGGTTCTTTCTGTCAACGTCTTGCATGCATAAACTGATGCATTTTGCCTTCTTCGTGACATAATCATCTAAAACGCCAATGTCACTTGAGGATGCAGATACGTGACCTCCATTACAACCGATGCATTGAACACTCGTGATTTTTATCCGGTCCTGGGTGAGATAACTTAGGCAAGATAAGATTTGTAGGTACATGGGAAGCACGTGGATATCCTTATCCGGTGTGCAAGAAATTCTGTGCTTTGGTCCTCCTCTCTGTTTCCAGTGATAACTACTGAACCTTCTGTGAAACTTCACAAAAGTACAAGAGGAGACATATGCAAAGAAAATAAATCTCACTTGGTTGGTTCATGCATTATCTCCAAAAGGGAAATTTTGCATCTGCCTATATGCAATGTTTGATTAGAATTTGAGCCGTGACACGAGAAAACCAACAATGTGGTTGTGCGCCCAGCGCAGACTCAGATCAGCCTGGGCACTTGCCCAGTCTGATCAGACTCTTCGCTGTCCGCATGGCGGTAGCTTAGACCCTTAGCTACCCTTTGAGCACTTAACATAGAGTCTGATCAAACAGAGCAGATTCACAGGCTGATCTGAGTCTGAGATGGGCGGACAAACACGTTGGTTTTCTCGTGTCGCGGCTCATTTGCATGTGAATGAGGTACAACAGAGGCAAAATCTGTTTTCTGGGCCGAACTCCCATTTTCGCCCAAAAACATTACATTACTGCAAGTTCCTGGAGTAATCTTTGTTTTATGGGTATAATCCATCAAGCTATGGGCAAAATATGGCAACTGAATTTTAGGATATTTACAGAGTTCAATAATGACAACCATTTTTGGTGAGAAAGACTGAAATGTGTCAATTTCTATACAGACAGTGTTTTCAAGAAATTTCTATGCTCTACACTGGTTTTATTTTACTGTGACCTATACATCAAGGTCCAGTGATATAAAACAGATGGCATAAAAGCATCGTAAACGACTGCGTAATACCCCGCCACTACAAACCAATACACCGTCTTCTATCTTTTATACATTTTTTTTTATCATGACATGAACCTCATGAACAGAATTTTTTCATAATTTTATACATGTATATAGCTCTGGGGCAGGGGCAGGTAACCTATGTGGACTTAATACTACTTGTAACAGAAAGCTTATGTTACTTTAATCATTTCTATGAAATTTCATCAAGATATACCAAAAATCTGATTTTATATTGATTTTTTCATGATTTCATACATGTATACAGCATGTGTCAGGGGCAGATAACCACTGGGGGACAAAATTTTGATCAAGACATAAAGCTTATATCAATATGATAATTTGTTACAAGTTTCAGAAAAATCCCTTTCGACTCTAATTTTATACATTTTTTTTTCATTATTTCATACATGTATATAGCCCTAGGGCAGGGGCAGATAATCCAGGTGGACAAATTCTGCTTATAACTGAAAGCTTATGTTACTTCGATCATTTCTGTGAAATTTCATCAAGATATTTCAAAGTGTAAAAGAACTACAGACCAAAAACTGTTTTTAAGACCATGAAAAGGGCAATAACTCCATAAGAAGATATCGAAATTTGCCCATTACCAATCCCACCCGAGATCTTCCCAAGACCAATGCACATGCCATGTATGAATAAAATCCGTTAATAAATAATCAAGTTATCGAACGGAAACGAAGTGCTCACGGACGGACGGACGACCGGACGGACGTACGTACGACGGACGGACAGACACACGGACAGCCAGCGGGAAAACATAATACCCCGCCACTAACGTGTGGCGGGGTATAATAAACAAGAGGTCCATGATGGACCTAAATTGCTCACCTGAGTTATGATGAAATAACATGGAAGATCATTTATTTGATGATGGTTCAATTGGAGCTGTTTTGCACTTTCTAATATATATTCTGACAAAGTTTCATTTTAGATTGGATCAAAACTGTGCCCTCTAGAGTGTACACAATGTTTTTCTAAGATCTGACTTGGCAATCTAGTTTTTGATAAGACATTATTCAGTTTCAAACTTGGCCTACATTTCATGAAGATACACATTCTGACAAAGTGTCATAAAGATTCAATGCAAAATAAAGCCACAATTGTGTACACAAGGTTTTTCTATGATTTGTCCTAGTGACCTACCGGTAGTTTTTGACCCGACAATACCCAGTTCCAAACTTGGCCTAGATTTCATTAAGATAATCATTCTGACAAAGTTTCATGAATATTGAACCAAAACTGTGCCCTCTAGAGTATACACAATGTTTTTCTAAGGTTTGACCTAGTGACCTAGTTTTTGATCCAACATGACCCAGTTGCACCCTTTGTCTACATTTGTTGGAGATAAACATTTTGACAAAGTTTAATGAAGATTGGAACAAAACTGTGCCCTCTAGAGCATTCACATGTTTTTTCTAAGATCTGACCTAGTGACCTAGTTTTTGACCTGACATGGTCCAGTTTCAAATTTGGTCTAGATTTTATAAAGATAAGCATTCTGACAAAGTTTCATGAAGACTGAATCATAACTGTGCCGTTTAGAGTGTACACAAGGTTTTTCTAAGATCTGACCTAGTGACCTAGTTTTTGACCCAACATGACTCAGTTCCAATCATGGCCGAGATTGTATAAGGATAAATATTTTGACAAAGTTTCATGAAGATTGGATCATAACTGTGCCCTCTAGAGTTCACACAAGGTTTTCCTAAGATTTGACCTAGTGACCTAGTTTTTGACCTGACATGACCCAGATTAAAACTTGGCCTAGATTTTATTAAGATAAACATTCTGACAAAGTTTCATGAAGATTGGGTCATAACTGTGCCCTCTAGAGTGTACACAAGGTTTTTCTAAGATTTGACCTAGTGACCTAGTTTTTGACCTCACATGACTCAGTTTCAATCTTGGCCTAGATTATATAAGGATAAACATTCAGACAAAGTTTCATGAAGATTGGACCATAACTGTGCCCTCTAGAGTGTACACAAGGTTTTTCTATGATTTGACCTAGTGACCTAGTTTTTGACCCCACATGACCCAGTTTCAAACTTGTTCTAGATTTCAATACGATAAACATTCTGACAATGTTTCATGATTGGGTCAAAACTGTGCCTTCTGTGTCATTCAGTTTTATTTCTATTTTTAGCTCTGGCGGCCATTTTGTTCAGCGGAGTGGAACCGTTTTAGCAATTTTGGTTCACCACCATGAGTCAAACATTTCTGTGAAATTATTTTGAGATGGAGCCATTTCTGTGATATTATTTTGAGATGGAGCCATTGGCTTCAGAGAAGATGTTGTTTAAAGGTTTTTCTATTTTTAGATTTCTATTTTTAGCTCTGGCGGCCATTTTGTTCAGCGGAGTGGAACCGTTTTAGCAATTTTGGTACAGGGCCATGAGCCAAACATGTCTGTGAATTTTTTTTGTAATCGAGCCATTGGCTTCAGAAGAGATGTTGTTTAAAGGTTTTTCTATTTTTTGCTCTGGCAGCCATTTTGTTCAGCGGAGCAGAACCATTTTAGCAATTTTGGTTCAGGGCTATAACAGAAACATTTGTGTGAAATTATTTTGAAATTGGCCTACTGGTCTAGGAGGAGATGTCGTTTGAAGAAATTGTTGACGACGGACGGACGACGGACAAATATCGATCACAATAGCTCACCTTGAGCACTTCGTGCTCAGGTGAGCTAAAAAACAAAGGAAATGGCTTTCTGTTTGATGAGCATTTATTTCATTTTTAGGGCAAGAGAACTATATAAGCATCAACATCTAAGTTAAAACCAGTATTTCAGCTGCTACATCCATAATAGCTTTAATGGGAACTGTTTAAACTTGGACCATCCCATGCAGAGCCGTAGTTGCTTTTCTCACCCCTTGGGCATCTGAGGTGAAAGGGTGAAAGCTGCAGGTGATGCAGAGTCTGCAGTATAAATGTATACACTTTCAGCCGAAGCGACTGCCATTTTGAACTTTGATTCCCTTCTCAATGGGGATCAACTCTGGAAAGAAAGAATTTGCTCATGGTGGAAAAAAAATCTTTAAGAGCAGACCCCTTAGGGCAAATTCTTTCCTTTAAAAGTAGGCCCTCTTTTGAAAGGACTTGGCCCTCTCTATAAGCAAGCAAGAAGTTACCGAAGTTGTTTCCCTTTATAAAACTGGTGGAGAAAAAAAAAACATGGAAAAGCGAATCACTTCCATGCTTTGGTGGCCATTTTTACAAGGGAGAAAACTTTTCAAGATAAGCATTTGTTTCCCCTTCTCTAATAGCTGCTAGCAATGAGAAGGGATCAAACACAGCCATGTTGGAGTGTGGTCTCCCTCAGAGACAGCTCATACCGCCATGTTTTCCTTGTTTACTAAGGGTAACAACTTTTGTGACTTCCTGTTCCCTTCTCTGGAAGCTGAAGCATTTCCAAATGATGTCAGCTCTTAAAGGAAAGAATTTGCTCCTAGAGGAGCAAATTCTTTCCTTTAAGAGTGACCCCACTGAGAAGGCAGGCAAAAATGATAATGATAGAGTTGCTTCCCCTGATAGTGTAACCATTTACCATGTGAACCCTTTATGTCTGTAGCAGCTTACTTGTGTATTTGGCATTTTAAAAAGAAACAAATACACTACAATAAATAAAACGATTTGGTTCTTGAAATAAACAAGTCTGTTAAAAAGGTTTCCAAGGAGAATTAAAAGTAAAACATTCCTCAAATTCTTTAGAAACAGATGGAAAACAACTTGTACATGTACATTTGATAATGACTCCAAACACTGGACCAGAACGCAGGCTCCAAATACTGGACCAAAATGCATTGTAGTCACAACCCTGCATTGTATTGACAATCCTGCATTGTATTCATTCCCTACACTAAAATTCTCCAGTATACATATTTCTTCAAGTACATTCCTTGCAATAACTGACTGAAGTGATATTGTTATGTCAATGTAAATAATATGAGCCTGGACAAGCAAAAAGAGGGCTTAACATACTGTAATGTACTTAAGTATTGGAACACCTAAAATAATTCATTTTCCATTTGTTCCAAATGGAAAATTCATTTATTTAGATGTCCCAAATTTAGGCACATTACGGTAACTGCAAACAACAAAAATTCTGACCATCCTATACAGCTGCGCAATCTGGTCAGAGCAACTGCTGCTCTCACACACCATTTACAGACCCTGAGGCAAAATACATAGGTCACAGACTGGTTTGAGTCCATGCTGTTAAAAGACATGTTAAGCCATCTCTTATTTCAAATGAGTGACAGCTGTAATCAACCTAGGTGTCCCAATACATCTGGGGTCCCAATATTTAGAATTATTACGGTAGTAATGTACAAGCTGGAACATTATTTTGACCAACGCAAACAAAATACTGAGAATACATACACTGTAAGGCTTTGGGTACACTGAAAATAACATGCATATTTATCATAGACTTGGAGTTATTGTTGCCATTTCATGGCTACACAAATCTTTATTTCACCACAACACACATGAAATTACTATTTATGAAAGTGATAATCACATTCGATCTGGTCTTTTTTGAGATTAACATCAGCTAATTTGTTGACTAACGTGATATCGTGAAAAATGTTTTCAAAACACATTTTCAGTATTTCAGGATTTTTTTCAATTTAAAGTGATACACAGAGCTTGGTAAAATAATGATAACAGTTGTTATAAATTTGTAGGTGTATGGATATACCATCACATTTTTCTGCCATTTTTATAAAGGGAAACAACTTCTGTGGCTGCCTGTTAGCCTCCCTTGAGGATATAGCCCTTCAAAAATGGGGATAACTCTTAAAGGAAAGAATTTGCTTGTGGATGAGTAAATTCTTAGGAGCTGACCCCCATAGATGGGAGGCAAAAATGAAAATGGTTGCTTTCTTTGTCCCTTTGAACTATTTTGCTATTGTTCAGAGTTTTGGTAAGAGCTGTATCACTCCTACTTTGCCCAATAACATTATACAATCTTAAATATTTTGCTATGAACCATTTTGAAGAAGTAGAAATAATTGAGCAGCAACACAACAAAACCAACAAAGTGGCATGTGTGTCCAGTGAGACTCAGATCAGCCTGGGCATCTGTCCAGTCTGATCAGAGTTTTTGCTGTCAGCATGGAGCTAGCTTTTACCCTAAGCTACCCTTTGAGCCCAAAGCCAACTACTCTTTGAGCCCCAAGCCAACTCTGATAAGACTGGGTGGATGCCAAGGCTGATCGGTGCACATGCCACTTTGCTGGTTTTGTAGTGTTGAGGTTCAAATGATTATTCAAATATTGCTTAAAATGTATTCCTGTAAAAGTAAGTTTTGAAAACCTGCGGTAAATGTTTGCTGCCAAATAAACTATTTATGAAACTATGTGAAAACATATGAAAGCTTCATTATTTCAATAAACAGTCCAGTCCTAACGTCAACATAAAATCAGTCTGGGCTCCAGGCTAAAGTGATAAAAGTTAGAAACCAGGTTATTTCAGCTCACTTTTTGTAAAAACATAGGCTGTGACCCTAAATATACAGGCTATGACTTTAGGAAGAAATAAATTATTCCCAAGTTATCATCAAATAAACCTCATCTGGAGTTCTTGCCTATAATGAAATGTAAGTAAAATGATCACAATCAACTATACTGAACGCCAAAAGAAACGCATACAATGTATACGCCCAATTTATTTAAAGGTATAGGTATACGCTCTTATTTAGACACTTTAAATTACTTTGATTATGATATTCCGACAGAATGAGCACCTTAACGCATCCATATACAATGAACTTTAGAGACCAGAACGCTTGCTTTTGTGAAGGGGTTAAACTTAAAGTCACCATACTTTGAGAAGCTGAATTTTAAATTGCATATAATGCTCAGCTAATTATTTTCTCCAACATAATGTCCGCGGCAAGGATAAGAAACAGCGAAAAAATCAAAGCAGTCGTGCCTTGCTCTTTAGAGAAACAATCAGGTGAAAGTTGGCAGTAGAAACAGTAACACTGGCTTACCATTGGATTTCCATAGACCTTTCAACACCCTGTATTTCTTGAAAAGAACAGAAACCATTCATACGAAGAGGTTAAATGAATTAACAAGAGTAAAATAAAAAGCTTTGCAACGAAATTTTTCGTAGCACTGCAGAACTTTTGATGTTATTGGACTGCCCATTTTGCTATTTGTTTAATTGCAAGGGAAATAATTTGACAAGTGTTCAACTTCAAACTGCTGTCATGTTCCTAAGAAGAATACCATGGTAATAAAACCGACGTTTTTTTCATAACCACACATCAGTGTCGTGTTTTGGAAACAATTTGTTATACAGCAAAAGAAAAGACAACTCTTGCAATTAATTTGAATGTTTCACAATAAATTGAGATAACTCTTTAATCCAAGTTTAGTTTTGCCAGAAGATAAGTTTATATTGTTGGCAGACGTCAGTAGTGTTTTCTGCTATATATGATTTAAAACCATAAACCAGCTGACAGAAGAAAACTGAACCTAGACTTGTATGCGTTTCTTTTGGCGTTCAGTATATAAATGTTAAAATGTATTCTGCAAACATTTAAAATGACCTATGTTAAAGTAATACTTAAAAATCCACTAACATAAACATGTCTAAGCCTACAGAGTTCAGCCTATGGCTTTGAGACCTAGCAAAGTTTTGCAACGTTTTCAGGATTTTAGGGAGAAGTTTTGGTCCAATTCTGGAATTTCCTGTATGTTCTACACTTTTTAACTTTTCCTTCAGCTCAAAAGAGGGAGCTGCCAGCAGCCACTTTAAGGAATCTATTTTTTTCTCAAATCACCCATTAGGCTGAGCATATGCTAACTGCATAACCTAAGGTGCGTTCAACAATGTAAGCGCTAGCAGGTGCCAAATGCACTGGTGCTAAGTTATATGCCATATGTGTATGACATGGTACCAATCCATCAGGCACCTGCCAAGTGCCCTGACTGTTGAACACACCCCAAATCTTCCTCAAATCTGGGCAGTCTGGTCAAAGCACACAGTTTGGGCAAAATCTGTTTTCCAGTAAAAAAATGATAATTCCACATGAATTTTAGTAAATTCTTCATAAAACACCTTAAGGTATATGGGTACATCATGTTATTCCTCCATTTCTACAAAGAGAATCAACTTTTTTGCTTCTCCTGTTTGCTTCCCTGGATAAAGTAGTCCTACCAAAATAGAGTCTACTCTTACAGGAAAGAAGTAGCTCTAAAGGGAGCAAACGCTTTCCTTTAAGAGTCGAACCCCCACTGACATAGGAAGCAAAAAGGAAAATGGTAGAATTACTTCCTCTGAAAGTGTAACATTCACCTTAAAGTCTGACAAAAATGACAATTAAAAGTCAGATCTACTCTGTTTTGTGTCTAGCGACAATATTACAACAACCCAACAATCAAACAATATAAACATAACTTTTACAAGGCAAGATCTACAACTCTCGTGGTGTTAAAAACAAACCAAAAACACAGCACCAATGTGCCATTCCACCTCTACACTGAAATTTAAAATTCAACTTTTGAATATATGTAGAAACTTGAATTTCAATTTCAGTGGGTGAATAGATGGTGTGCTTACTTAAGATGCAACACAAGAAAACCAACAAAATGGCATGTGCACCCAGCGAAGACTCAGATCAAAAGACTCAGATCAGCCTCGGCATCTGTCCAGTCTAATTAAAGTCTTTGCTGTCCACATAAAGCTAGCTGACAACCTGAGCTTCCCTTAAAGCCAACAGCAAAGGGTCTCATCTGCCTGGGCAGATGCCCAGGCTGATATGAGTCTTTGCTGGGTGCACATGCCACTTTCTTTGTTTTGTTGTGTCACAACTCTTTTATTTATTAATTTCTTTCCCTTTAATTTTTGGCTGACAGAATCAGAAGAGTTCTCAGTAATTGGATGTCTTGATCAGCTAGATTTCGGACAGGACTGTATTTGGGATTCAGTCTCAAAGATGTTACCCAAAAAAGCCAGCTTAGCTTCCCAAATAGTTTGTTGAAACTTTTTAACAAAAGCATCAAAATGGGAAATCATGCCCAGTTTGAGACTAATTTATCCAGTCTCTGCAGCAGCAATCCATTTTTAACACCACAACACACCATATGCATAACTTATGCTAACTTTTTAAAACAAAATGCCAGTGGCTAATTGCACTTGGAAGTTAAAACACAATGTTAGGCCTCTACCAAGCTATAAAATTGACTTTTGTTCTCTGGGTAAGCTGTTTCCTCTTATTAGAATCATCCCACTAAGACACAATTCTCACAAGACAAGCAGAATATATCTAAATTTTTGCACCTTTGGGTCCAAATCTAAGGCATTAATTTTCGAGATATTTAATTTTGGTGTTCTGCAGTGTGCATAAGAATTATAATAACTTTTACCAAAATGTCAAAAATTTTGCTAGAAAATATTTTAAAACACCCTAATGTCCTTAAATATTTGGACACCTAAAAACCATTAATCTTCCATTTGGGACAAATGGAAAATTATTGGTTATTAGGTGTCCCAATGCTTAAAGGTATATCGTATTTCATTACGAAATAATCACAAAATTATGAAGCTGGTTAGTTGTATGCAACATAATTAAGATGTGTTAAAAAATCTTCAGCTAAAACATCTTTGTTATGGAGGCAGAGACGATATATCAATGCGTACCGTTCTTGAATATTCACGAATATTTTGTCGTCATAAATTGATTGACTCCCACAGGCGTTTCTGCAAGCATGTTTTGAATTTTATGATTGGTGGAGTAAATAACTTAACAATAGCATTAACCTCTAATCTGTGCACGTGAGTTGTTTTCAGCCAATAACTGTCTTAAGTTGAGTAAAGAAAGGGCTTAAAATTATTCATGATATAACTTTAACCTCATTAACTATGATTGCTGGGCGTATCAAGTCTTCAGTTTTGGCGGGAATGGTGACCCGCTATTGCCGCTCTTTTTGTGTATTTCCTTAAATTCTCCTATTTTCAGTGACCATCACAAATCATAAATTTGGCAGATAAATGTACTTTTAATAGCAATCATTATCATGCCCAGAATACAATGTTTTGTGAGAAATTTAAAATTTAATAAAAATATTGTCGGTGTAAATCTTTAAGCATTTTAGGGCAGTTACAGCATGCTAAAAGGTAAAGGTTTCCTGGAGCCTTTTGGCTGTAAGAGCAGTGAGATTGTTAGAATCCCACCATGTCTTGGGCGCAGCATACTTATGAAAGACCGTGCCCATGAGCCAACAACTCTAACCACATTATCCAAGTCCTTCTCTTATATAGCCTGATAGAAGCCTAAAATAATATGCTGTCTTTCTAACCACCCTTAAACTACATGTACATTATAATAACAAAATACTACATATAACTTGGCACTTTAAGGTTTATTAACTGAACATTTAACCCTTAAAGCGCCAAAAATTAAAATTGTTGAATTGGCAAACAGTGTAGATCCAGATGAGGTGGCTCATAATGAGCCACCTCATCTGAATCTACACTGTTTGCCCTCTAGCGTTCAAATTCTCAATATGATATTGCTTGGACGAAACATTTTTTGAAATTCTGCAGACGTAAATTTTGTCGTATGCTTTTTGGCGCATTAAGGGTTAAAACTATTCTACAGAAACAACTAAACACCTTGGATTTGTTGTTTTACACAAAACACACTGCTTATACCCTGGCATACCACTCTGACCTACATAAGTAATATTTGAAAATACTGCAAATGTCCTGTTTACAACAAGACCAGCTGGTACACTCCATCTTTCTTGACCAATCCTTGAATTTCAAAACCACACTGGTATATACTCCATATACAGATATACAAGGTACCAGCAAGATTTATCTCCCTTTGAATAAGTCTGCTAATAAATACATTTAACAAGCTGCTCATAAATGCTATGTTTTGTGTGTCTGCACGTTGTCACAAAACTGAGCTTAACCAAAAAACTCAACTGAAGTTTACCCCGACAAGACACCAGAAAAGAATATAACAATCCATCATAAGTGTTCATGTAGGATAGGGAAATCTCACCCGAGGGGTCAGATTTTCAACCAGGGATGAGGCTTGCCGAGTCCCTCATTGAAATTCCAACCCAGGGTGAGATTTCCCTATCCTACATGGACTGGCTCATGATGGATTATTTTTCTCCCACTGTTAGCAGATTTTAAACCTCAAGTCGGATTAGGCTTCAGAACAGGAAAATTTTCACTTTTTAACCAGTGCTCTGAAGTATATTTTGAGCAGCCCAGTGTGTTTATTGGGTCCTAAAATGGATGTAAACACAGTTTGCACCTCAAAAATAGATGGAAATCACTACAAGTAGACTATTTTATCTTCCAGAGGGCGAAACAAAATGCAACTTAGCCTCACACATCACACGCGTCAAGTTTGCTAGCGACGTTTTTAACCGGTTTTAGTGATGTCATTAAAATTGCGTGACGTCAAAAAACCTATGATCTGCTATCAAACGTCATCCGACATGCTTGCGTGTCTATTTTGTTCGTTTGAAATTAAAATATTAGTCTAAAACTGAAAAAGTCTGGTTGCTGATATAAGAAAGATGTTGCCAGGTGTAAGATAGAAGTTTCTTATATGAGATGAGAGCCTATCTTACATATGCAAAGGTGGGAGAAAGAAGTTTCTTATATGAGCTGAGGGCCTATCTTATATATGCAAAGGTGGGAGAAATACCTATGTCTTGCTCGAGCAAGCAGCATGTCAGACAAAACATCTTATAACAATGCTCGTAAACATTACCCTGTAGCCACCATTCAAGCTGATAAAAGTTTTCTGTTATTTACAGCAACAAGTATATACATGTATGCCAAGGTTCATACTTAAAGGTGTATGGGTATACATGTACCTCCATGGTTTACAATGATTTTAGCAAAGAGGAACAACATTCATGATTTTCAGTTTACTTCCCTTGGAAATACAGATCTTTCAAATAGGGTCTACTCTTAAAGGAAAGAGTTTGCTCCTTGAGGAGCAAATTCTTTGTTTCAAGAGTTGACTCCTTTTGTCTAAGGAAATCAAAAATGAAAATGGCAGAGTTGCTTCCCCTGAAAGTGTACCCATTCACCTTAAGCTTAGATTTCCTGTGCCCCACATAATGGGAGGATTTTCCAATAATTCTACGAAAGTTTTTCTTACTTCTCTATGGGAATATTTTGGCATCTTGTTAAAACCATCTCAATGAGGGGGTTCCAATAAGGAGCCAAAATATCTTTTATAAACAAAGAAATTATCTCGGAATTATCATCAAAAACTCCTGTTATCTTGAGCTCTGGATTTCTGTATAATTTAACAGTTCTCAAAGCGAATATTTGAGAAGTTTTGGACTAGAATAAAACCTTTATATTTACACAGCACATTTGTTCAGAAGTCTATAAATAAACTCTTCTAATGCCTTTTATACAACCCAACTATGAAAATCACATCCAAAATGCCATAACAACTGTCGTTTTGTTTGTAACTACAGTAGAACTTCATTGGCACAAACAAGCTTGAGACATGTGAATTAGTTCCAGCCAAGGGTAGTTCTAGCCATCCAGGGTTAGTTTCTATATAAAGTGACCTCTAGGGACCAAAGAAAGAGTTCTAGCCAGGCAGTTTAAACGAGCCAACAGGGTTCAAGCCATTGAAGTTCTACTGTATGTGTAACAAATTCCACACCATCTTTCTTCAACCTATTCAAGCTTACCAATCTACTCTTTAGGCTTGCTTAAATGAAAGAATCCTGCAACCTAACATATTCATAGAACAACAAACACTTTGGTTCAAACCTAACATCCCACCCTTAAATCATCAACAAAGAAACAATGTCTTCAAAAGTACATGTAGCTGTTAGTCCATTCATTCTTCCTGTATCACATGCTGAATTTAATCACCAACTTTAAATATTGTTTTTTAAAGTGCTGCAAAATAGCACAGAAACTCACATCACAAATAGTTCTTTAAAATTCAGCTTTGTAAGAATGATATATTGCTACGATGTTGGTAGCTGATCATGAATAACTCACTAACAAACCATCCAAATGATGATATTGAGTAGAAATGGCAATAACAAATCACTATCAAATCATTAACAAATTCCCAATGACACAGTAATGATCACTAACAGATCACTTATAACCCACTAACAATCCTTTGTAGGGTGGACATATCACAAAGCCATCAGAGCCCTCCAGATTCAGGGGTTATTTGATAATATGGGGTACTCTTTCTTTCTTTCTCTTTAAAAAATATGCTGTGGCCCTTCATTTGAACTGCCTCAATAAGGCAGTTCAAAAAAGAAGCCACAACATATGTGCTTTTATGAAGAAATTTTTGGAAACTACTTCGATACTGTCATAAAATAATCCCATATCTGGAGGTATGATAACAAATCTCAGTGGTTTCTTTGGCATTCAACTGGTCTGTAATGGCAAGCCAGCATGATAATGGCGGACGAATATCATTACTTCTTCAGATATCACATTTTTAATGCTTCCATCATTGATGAGAAGTCTGCCAGTCTCTGATAATCTGGGTCCTCCTCCTTCTCGTCCTTGTCGCTGGACTTGAATGTTGGATTACTGGTATCCCGCGGCAACCGCAGTGTGCAAGGTAACATTTCTGGCATCACAGTATGGTGGGTGACTAGACTTAGTAAGCTGGACCATTCTTTATCAAGGCCCTGCAAATAAACAAATGGAAATATATTTATACTAAGTTTCATAAAATTTCATTCACTGCTTACTTAGTAAGTCATAGCTTGCATTGTGGATTTTACAACAATTTCAAGGCCATAACTCATATGATACATTCTGAGGAAGCTTAAATATGCCCAAGCACACTATGGTGATACACATTTAGTTTATATTTCATGCAATTCCAGTCATCGGCTACTTTGTTATGGCTCAATTTGTGGATTTTACATCAGTTAAATGGCAATAACTCATGCATTACTGAAGTCATATTCATTCAAAACTTGCATGTGCAATATGGTGATACATACATGTATTTGTTTTAAGTTGCAACAAATTTCGTTCATTGAGTACTTAGACACAGTTCCTGACGGATGAACTCAGATGGAAAGATGAACAATGCCCTCTGCCTTTGGCAGGCATACATGTGATGAGGTCTTGAGGACCATGTGGGAGATTTGGATTTCATTTCAGGGAGATTGAGTTCTCTATCAGTGAGACTTTTTGACAGCAACTTTGACGCATTATTTCAAGTACTTTACTGTTTGTTTTTTTTTGTTTTTTTTCCTTGTTTTGAAATATACCATGAACTATAGTATAGTTTGTTTAACATCCTTACTTTTGAGTTACCCAATACTTCAAATATAACCTCAAAAGTATGCCATTTCAGTGCAGTAACACCATCCTAGGTTTAATATTTAGTGTAATGCAACAGTACTGTTCATAGTGTCTAGTGCTGACCAATCCATTGCTGAATTGCTAAAAAAATCAAATAAACAATCTGATTATCTGGCATTCTCAAACCATCAGCCCTCCCCACTCCCTAACCCTCAATATAAACTTGTTCGTTATTTTGATGAAAGCTGATACTTGTTTAAGTCTCAAAATCTGTCTATCTCAAAACTGAGTTATATTCTACACTTTAATGAAGATACCTGTCATTAGACCTGTCTATTTTTGTTGAATATGAGATTAAGAACAAATATAGTTGCATATTTGGGTCAGTAAACTTGTAGAATGGCATATTTCTGTCTCAGTCAGATGCTGAAGATCTCGGATTTCCCAAGTTTTATTTATAAATTTACTGGTTCTCGTTTCACATACGATGCATCTGATCGGCCGGAACTGGATACAAAAACACGCCAAATTATTCTTAAGGTGAACGAACCAACTTTAATCAAACAAAAAAATTTGCTGGCGCCCGTGATGATTTCATCAAAGTATGATCTGATCAGCCTGCGCAAATTTTGCATGATCTGTATTTATGATGACTGTACATTACGTAGACATGTTGACTGAAAAAAATTGATATGGAATCATTGTTGATTGGCGGCACTTGCATCTATTGCATTCATGCAGATCCATGACATAAAGAATGACCGGTGTCATAATCATAAAGCCTTGACGCAATAAAAAGGCATTTACTCTTGGTAGAGTTACCTCTTATTACAGTTACAACCGGTACATTTACTGATGCGCTAGCCAATTTAACACCTCGCTGCGTCTTATCAGCGAATACCCCTCAGAGTGGCACGACCAATATTGCACCCTGTTAGGAAATTAGGTCACGGACAGTTAATCCTTTTGACTAACCGCCGGGTAAGTAGTTTCCGCAAAATGGACGTTTCAGAAAAAATTATGACAGGAAAATTCAGATTCCGGGAGATCCTGAATACTTTCTGGGAGCGCGGGAGATGGACCTCATTTCCGGGAGATTCCCGGATGATCCGAGAGACATCACATGTATGTGGCAGGGGCTAATTATAAGGGGTTTTTCTGACTTGATTTCATACACATATTTTTTTCCAGGAACTATTTAATGCAAATAGTATTTAATGCAAATAGTGTAGGCTCTGACCAGATACCACATTCTGCAACATTTCATCTGTGTCTACACTGTTTGCCAAACCCCCCTTTAATGAGATGCTAGGCATTACCATAAAAATTCTACGTATTGGGACAGATCAGTCTAAGCAAACAGTGCAGACCAAGGTCAGTCTGCTCCTTAAGGAGCAGTCTGATCAGGGTCTACACAATTAGTCATTGCAGCTGCATCTTTTGGATCCATTACTGCATTGTAAAGCCAAACAGTTCGAACTTTAGGGCAATAGCGGTAATTTTAGGTGTCCCAATGTTTAGAATTTTTACTGTTATGGGTCTTATGCCAATCAAACATATTTGTTGTGATCACATACATTTGCGGTGGGCTTCAGTTTCTTAACTCACCTTTAATTTAACTCCTCTTTGTGTTTTGAGTATGAGATAATGTGATATTCCTGTTGGATTCTCAAACTTCGGAACTCGTACTGACAGCGCGTAACATCCCGGGTGCGTAGAGCTGTCTCGGACTATAAATGACCCAATGTCTTCTTGTTGTAGTATCTCTAATGCCACATCCCTAGAAAAGTAAAAAGAGGAATATTCATATATTTGCAAGATACCCTATCTATTTGGTTATATAACAGAGTTTTCCCTTCCAAAACAATCTCAAAGAGCTAGATCCATCTCATAAGATGGATCTAGATGTTTGAGATTATTTTGTAAGAGACAAACCCATTTCATAGCTGAATTACACAAGGCTGATTTTCATAATTGTGGAAGGATAAGCTTTCGTCTAATAATAAACCAATAAATACGGTAACCGATTGTCAAGTTTATTCTTTGATTTCAGTTTTTGTATATATGAAGTGCAAATCTCATGCTCTTGGAAGTATTTGCCACTCAGCTTGTTGACGCTGAGATTTTCTATATTTACTGTTTTAATTCTAATAAATGTCCCAACTCTAATATTTTCCATCTATCTGTATATTTTGGTAAAACAGAGTTAAACAAAAAAATCAAAAGAAATTTACTTCCCAAAAGACAAATCCACTGGCAAAGATGTCTTGCTTCCATTTATCACTGGGGAGATAAAAATACCATAAAAATTTGAAGGACTGGGATATAAAATGATTACAGTAAACAGTGCAGGCCCAGATCAGACTGCTCCAAAAGATGCAGTTTGTTCAGGTTCTACCATAATGTGCTTAGGTATTGGAACACCTAAAATCATTAATTTTCCATTTGTCCCAAATGGAAAATTAATGGATTTTAGGTGTCCCAATATTTAAGTACATTAGGGTACACTGTTGGTCATTCCATCTCCATCTTCTAGATGCATTATTGCATTGTAAAACCAAACTGTTCCATTTTAGGACAATAATAGTAATTATAGATCTATTAAGTATCCCAATTTATTACAATTTTAACTGTATGGTGGATCTTACCTTGGAATTCCAGCCTGATACCAGGAAGAATGCCGCAGCGTCTCATCTTCTATATGACTTCTGTCAAGACCCATCAGTGATTCTAACCTGCAAATAAAATAAATATATTTTATAGATAATTTTATTAAATGACTTTTATGTCAGAAACAATTTTTTATGACATTATATAATCATGTGATCAAATGTTACACAATGCTGTCCAAGATACTGTCGGTTTTTTAAACCCTTAAAGCGCCAAAATGAAAAATTGTTGAATTTGCAAACAGTGTAGGTCCAGATGAGGTGGCTCATAATGAGCCACCTCATCTGGATCCACACTGTTTGCCCTATAGTCTTTGAATTCTCAATATGATATAGCTTGGACAAAACATTTTTTGAAATTTCTGCAGACGTAAATTTTGCCGTCTGCTTTTTGGCGCATTAAGGGTTAAAGAAAAATGCAAAGACTAATGGTCAAATGATAAACAGAACCTCACAAGTGGGCATTTCATATGAAATAGCTTGTTTGATTCTGTATACAATTTGAGACAACTCCATCTCTGTTGTCTAGTAAGTACATATCGCTTTCAGTTCACCATTTCAGCACAATACCACTTCATCTTAACATTTGGTATGTCAACATATAACAATACATTACAAATCTATAAACCTTCAATAATACAGGAATTTAAATTTAGTATACAAACAAATTATCAAAGGCACCCCTCTCCATTAAATATTCAAACTTAGGAATTAGAGTGCTTTTAAAGTCGAGACCCTCATATTATTCAGTAATGAAAACCTTTTGGCTTTGTAGAAGGCAATCCTGAGACTGAATTTACCTTGCTATAAATGCAGTAGGATATCAAGTTTAAATGTACCGCAATATCTTAAAACCCTTTATCATATGACGTCGTCGTTATTCAAAGGATAACTTTGTGCCATAAAAAATCGTATGACCCTAAGTGTAGAAACGTCACTGACAATGTCCGTGTCAACAATATGTTTTCTTATTGAAATAACGTTCAATTTGAAGGTGGAAAAAATGCCATTTTCAAGGTCATATGATAAACAGAATCTTACACTGGTGGTCATTTTATATGAAATTTATGAAACTCGCCTAAATTTCATATGAAATGACCACTCATGTAAGATCCTCTATGTAAAACATGTTTTGAAATAAATAAGGTTGTTAGAGTAAAATAGTGACAGTCAATGCCCCTGACAGCAAAGACAGGGAAACTTGTATCTTCTATGAACAGTTTTTATGTGTGTATTCGCACTCAAAATCAAATAAAATGAAAGCAAATACAACTAAAGTAAAAATCAAATTCTTTGAAAATTGATGAAATTAAATTATGGAGAAGTTTCTCGCTCCAAGTATTTGCGGAATGTTATTGTTATATGTCAAGTGTCTCCGATGAAGGCGATAAATTTCACGTTTGTCAGAAAATCAAACAGTCAGTCTGGGTGGTTATTTAACGTCCTTATAATCAATTTGTTTGAATTTCCGCGTGTCACACGGTCTAACCCCCTGACAAGTTGAGGAAAGTGTCTAGTGCCTATTACTGCCCTCTTGTCAATTAATTTTCTTACTTTGCGGAGCAATTTCAAGTATTGGTTGAACATCTGACAATCAAGCGGAGTTGATGGAGTTGCAATTCTTAGTTCCATAAATACCGCATTTATTTGAGCTGCACACAACAAACCCAACAAAGTGGCATAATGCGTCAAGCAAAGACTCAGATCTGCCTGGGTATCAAACCAGATACAGTAGTCTGTCTTCGCTGTCCTCATGGAGGAAGCTTAGACCCTAAGCTACCCTGACCCTAATTAAGCTACCCTGAAAGTGCACAGCGAAGACTCTGATCAGACTGGGCATTATAGATATATTGGTTGTTGTGTCGCTGCTCATAATAGGTGGCTACAAGACAGCAACAATTTTCCCTTCAAAAATGACCCAAAATATGAGAATCAGTAGTATGAATTCTGCTGTAAGATTTTTTACCCGTCCAAAACAATCCCGAAAAGCTAGAACTGTCTTGTAAGACGGATGTAGATCTTTATGGTTGTTTTGGAAGGGAAAAAAGCCCCAAGAAATATGGTACTCAACAATATGCCAGATTCAGAGAAAAAGAGTCTTGCTACAGCCACAAAAAGTTAGGATCTGTTACCCACCGAATCGCTGTAAGCAGTGTAAATGAATATCTCGGCTAGAAATATATTTTGCCATACAGTACTTTCAGTACTTTGAATACTTATTTCAATGATAGAATAGGGAAAATATTTTCTTTCACTCAGAAAATCCCTAGAGAATTTGTCAAATTTTTTATGAACACCAGATTCTTCAATTATTGACTATCTATACCCAAGACTGACAACTTAATGCATATTTATCACTTTTATCAGAGAAATTATCTTTATAATTATGAAACTGTCCTCTGAAATCGATATAGTCATACTTATTGCCTATTTATGGTGTACATGATTGTATGTTAATGTTACATGGAAAGTCTCTTATGGTTACCATGGTAACTGATATTTAAGACAAAATTAAAGCTTCCTTTAAGGATCATTTTCTCTCATTTTTCTTTTACTTTTTAAAAGAAGTATCTCAGAGGGCAAATTATTTAGTATAAAGCTGTATAAATCTCAAGCCTGTCAGCCAGAGGGACTTATTATCTTTACAACTGAAGAAAAAAATTTACTCTGAAATTGTACCATTACTTTCTAAACAAAGATCTCAAATATAAGATGTCATATGTGAATATTACAACTCAAATTTACGTTTACTATGTTTCATATGAATTTAATTATTATTTATTAAGTTTTGGAGCAAAACTTGCATGGGACAAACATTTGACCGATTTACTGAAACTATTTTTAAATCATTTGATTTAAGTATCATTATGAAAAAGTCATTTCAAACAGTAAAGTGTCAAATCAGTCTGTGCATCATGTGCAATCTGATTTTTGGCATTATGCTTAATAATCAATGAATTCTGGGGTATTGAAGGTTCTGATAAGTCTAGAGTTGATGTGCAGACTGATCCTTTTTTAGTATTTAAAATATCAACATAGTTATCATGCCATGCCAATCATTTTTGAACTTTTAAAATAGTCAGGATCATTAAATTCTGTCATGATGATGTTTTAAAATATGAGCTACATAATGTATGTTGTATAAAATTAGGGGATAACTGTACTCAAAATTGTCATTTGGGGAGGTAAATTATCGTTTTTATGGTTGGAAATTTCGTTTTACGGCGACGCGTCAGCGGAGCCGTAAAACGCAATTTGCGACCATAAAACCAACGATTTACCTCCCCAAATGACTATTTTCAATACAGTTATCCCCTTTCTAATGCACTGTTCACATTTTCACCTTTAAAAGTGTGCTACTTTGCACCCAAAGCAAACGCTTTCAGCGACGTAAAACCAGACGTCAACCAATGAGAAGTGCCGTTATGTAATGACGTCGGGTTTCCGACAGTATATCACAGGATTTACTGTCATAAATTTTTGACGTTATCCAATCAGACGTCGCGTTACATATTATGTAAGTGCATTAGAATGATGACTGACATCATGCAAAACAGTGGCTTAATGTATCTGCAAACAGCCAAGACACAAACCAGGGCCTGGTTGTTCAAGGCCTGGTTACCTTAACAAAGTCATTTGTTAAAGATTCATTAAGTCTTGCAGTATGTACAAAATCGCTTGCAATTATAAAAGCTCCACAAAAAATGACAGTGTTTTTACTTAAAATACATTCAAAAAGTAAACACTGAAAATTTAACGTTGTTTAAGTATTGAACAAACGGGCCCAGTCTGAGAACCATTGCAGTCTTTCTTATTAGAATTTCCTAATGGGCCGTATATGGTAAATGCGAAAAGCAAAGGCTCTGATCAGACTGCAAGGATGTGCAGGCTGGTCTTAGCCTTTGTTGTTGGCATATGTGTTGAACCCTTTTTTCACATGTCAAGGCTCAGATAGCTGTCTGTAAACCTGTGCTGACTTTGATCAGACAGCTCCTTCCCAATCAAAAAGCCTGCCACACAATGTCTGTCCAAATATAATCTTTTATCAAAATCTGTCACTTAGAAACACCTTTCATTGCAACTCAAAGATCAGAAATCTTTTGAAATCAGCTTAAATTGTAACTAAGTAGCCACTATGACTTACTAGCCTTTCATCAAAACTTCTGAATAGGGACTCAGTTACTACGAGGATCATCCAAAAAGTTCTGTCACTGGACTCATAACTTTGCTCACAGACGTGATAGCTTACCACGGTTTGCAACAATCAAAAGAGCAATCTTTTATCTTTATACTGATATCAGGTAAATGGTGAAAACATGCCATCTGGTTTAGTTATAAGCTCAGATACAGACCTTATATTTGACACTGGCCTATTTTCACGATTTTTGTTTTTCTGCTGCCTTGCTTCATGCTGCATATCTCGTCAATTACATATCGCAGGATTCTGAAATTTTCAGGGTTGCTGTCTGTTGCATTTTGTGGGACACTACATAAAAATCAGCGACTTCTGTCGATTATATGCGATGCAAAATATTGATATATGAAATATGGTGAAATTCGCAGTCACGGGATTTTCAAGGACCCACTGTGCCTTCATTTTTGGGATCTTTCTGAAATTTTGATTGAGAACACATTGTCATGATCTACTGCAGTACAGATATGCTTCAGAATTTGAAATATTATACGTTTATGAAGCTTTTGAACTTAGAACATGACCTGGTCGATTTTCCTAAGGCGTTGTTTGCATAAAGTTGAGGTTACGAAATGCTGTAAACTCTTTAAAATGGACAGAATCGCTTGGAGATTTTTTCGTTGTCTTTATTAGCACCTGAGATATCGTAGGCACCGGGCAGCGATAATAGACACCCCTTCATTGCTTATTGCCGGAGTTGCATCTACAAATTTGCCAGTCGGGTGAGGGTACCCTTCTTTTGATGCAGATTGTGAATGTTATGTCATTGATACAAGAATCAGTTTTTTACAGCTATGTGATAAAAAACAGGGTTTTTGAATGGTTTTTATTTTAGGTGAATCGCACTTTTCGTTTTCGAGATATAAGCCAGTGACAGAACTTTTTGGATGACCCTTGTAATTTACTAAATACCCCTTTGATCAAGTAACCAGCTGAACAAATATTCTAGATTACCATATAAAACACTTTTACTATCATAAATCTGATAAAATTTGTTGCATATTTTAGGGAGCATTAATATTCTTGACCTCATCATAACCTATAATATTATTACAATTTTACTGTGTGGAAAATCTCTGTTTTGTCAGCCAAAAAGTTCATCGAAAAGTTACAAATAAGCTAGACAAGTGCATGTACTCGAACTACATTGTATATAGAAGTCCTGCATAAATGTACATGATATTACTTGTCTTGTGGCTAGAGAAAGCATTCACACTCTGCCAAACATCCACTTTGCTGGAACAGAAGAATTGTGGCAGCCATTGGTATAACTGACAGTTGACTTCTCAGACTGCTTCAATATTCAGACTAATGCAAAAAGCTCTTGACAAAAAATGAGCATTCAACTAATCATGAAATTGGAGGGCAGATTACAAAAATATAACTTTATATTACTTCAAGACAGTGAAGCAAGCCAGAAGATTACGGTGAAGCCAGCATGAAGATAACTTTAAGATGAAGATTACTTCAAGATAGTGAAGCCAGCATCAAGATTACTTCAAGATAGTGAAGCCAGCATGAAGATTATTTTAAGATGGTGATGCCAGCATGAAGATAACTTTAAGATGGTGAAGCTGGCATGAATTACTTCCAGACGGTGAGGCCAGCATGAAGATTACTTCAAGATGGAGATGCCAGCATGAAGATTACTTTAAGATGGTGATGCTCGAATGAAGATTACTTTAAGATGGCAAAGATGACATGAATAATACTACATTAACATGGCAAAGTTGGCATAATGAGTACTTTAAGATGGCAAAGTTGTAATGCAGATTAAGACAGCAAAGCTGGCATGCAGGTTACTTTATGATGGCAAAGCTGGCATGAAGATAACTTTAAGATGGCAAAAATAGCATGTAGATGGAATAAAGATTATGATGGTGAAGATGGCATAAAGATTACTTTAAGACGACAAAGCTGGCATGAAGATTCAGATTGTGAAGCTGGTGTGAAGATTAAGATGGCAAACCTGGCATGTAGATAACTTTAAGGTGGCAAAGCTGGCATAAAGATTAAGGCTGGCATGAAGATAACTTTAAGGTGGCAAAGCTGGCATGTAGATAACTTTAAGATGGCCAAACTGGCATAAAGATTAAGGCTGGCATGAAGAATACTTTAAGATGGCAAAACTGGCATAAAGATTATGGCTGGTATGAAGATAACTTTAAGATGGCTAAACTGGCATAAAGATTAAGGCCAGAATGAAGATTGAAATGGCAAAACTGGCATAAAGATTAAGACAACAAAGCAGGCATGAAGATTACTTTAAGATGGCAAAACTGGAAAAAAGATTAAGGCTGGCATGAAGATTACTTTAAGATGGCAAAACTGGAAAAAAGATTAAGGCTGGCATGAATATTACTTTAAGATGGCAAAACTGGCTTTAAGATTAAGACAACAAAGCTGGCATGAAGATCACTTTAAGATGGCAAAACTGGCATAAAGATTAAGGCTGGAATGAAGATTACTTTAAGATGGCAACACTGGCATAAAGATTAAGATAACAAAGCTGGCATGAAGATTACTTTAAGATGGCAAAACTGGCATAAAGATTAAGGCTGGCATGAAGCTTATTTTAAGATGGCAAAACTGGTATAAAGATTAAGGCTGGCATGAAGATTGATTACTTTAAGATGGCAAAACTGGCATAAAGATTAAGACAACAAAGCTGGCATGAAGATAACTTTAAGATGGCAAAACTGGCATAAAGATTAAGATAACAAAGCTGGCATGAATATAACTTAAAGATGGCAAAACTGGCAGAAAGATTAAGGCTGGCATGAAGATTACTTTAAGATGGCAAAACTGGCATAAAGATGTAAGCTGGCATGAAGATTACTTTAAGATGGCAAAACTGGCATAAAAATGAAGATAACAAAGCTGGCATGAAGATTACTTTAAGATGGTGTTGCTGGCATGAAGAAACCATGAAGAATAAGATGACTGAAGATTACTTTAAGCAGACAAAGCTGACATGAAGGTTTACTTTAAGATCTAGCCTTCAAAATTTCAAAAATGTTTTGTCCAAGCTATATCATATTGCAAATTCAAAGACTAGAGGGTGATCAATGTAGGTCAAGATGAGTTGGCTAACCAAGAGCCATTTCATCTGGATCTACGCTGGTTACAAATTTAACTACATGTATCTTTATTTCTGGCATTTTCAGTGTTAAATGCAAATAAAAAATCAATTATTTTCTTTATTAGCTGTCTATAAGCCTCATCATAACATATGATGCATATTCTTTTAAATCTGGTTCAATCAAAAGCCGGTTTACCCCCTCTCTTAGCTAGATGGAGTAAAGAGATTTAAGGGCAATATCAAAACGGCTCGCTTCATTTCGTCCAATGAATGTTCTCTAAGATCATTGTTGCGATAATAATGATTGAGTGAACCCTTGTGAGATTTCAATCAATAATGGGAAAATATTTTAATTTCAGGCTCCATTTGTCACGAAAGTCGGAAGACGTGAATAATTCCCGCGTGTCACCTGCTTATGATAAATATTCGGACATATCTACCATTTCTGTTCATCAAATTTGGCAGAGCTTCCTGTCCTATTTATTATAGTGTTGTATCCTTTTCATAGAACTGTTGACAGAAAGTGCAGACCCTGATCAGACTGCTCCTAAGGAGCAGTCTGATCTAGGTCTACACTGTCTGCAAAACTATTCTGTCCAAATAATTAGAATAAATATAGAAATACACAGAGACTCCGACCATACGTAATGTTGGGTGAGTCAGGAAAAAAACAACGGGTATGCAAATATAGAGACAAAAGCTTTCTACCCAGCAGCAGATGGTTTATCTCAGGCTACTTGCTGCAGTCACGCAAGCTGACACATGCCACAAAAAAGCAGACACATGCATCAGCTATGCAGCAGTTGGCAAGAAACTGTCAGAAACTAGCACAACTGACCGAAATGTCAACTGTCAAGAAAAAAATCTGTGTTTCTTTAAATTATATTCCATTCAATTGTGAAAAGTGAAAAAAAACATCTTCAGATGCAGGTGGGTTTAATGATAATTTTCTGATGGTGTTGTAAATAATGAGTGGCCACAAATGAGAAAAAAAATTTTTTCTTCCATTTTAGTTTGCCTTTACACAAAATTTATAGCTTTAAAATTAACAGCCTTATAATCAACCCCTTCAAGACTGGCTTTGTGGTAAGGTGTAAGTATCCATCTTGTAAGTATCATACATCTAGCTAAGATCCGTGGCAGCCATTTTGCTGAGACATTTTCTAGAAAGAGGGCACGGTATGAAAAAGGAATACTAGATGAGTAATATTTTTAGCTTTAATAAATAATAAATTTTCATGTCGTACATTTTGACACCATAACTAATGCATTATGCCTTGATCTCACTCAGAACCGAACAATCTCCCATTTCAACTTTATTGAAATATCTATACTTGAAGCCAATAAAAACGCAACATTCTGGTTTTGGCCCTCGTAGAAATTTATGACGGTAACCCTTCTGAATCAAGGAAATCAGGATGTTTATCCCATTAGTTTTTAACAGCGGTATTGTCGGAACGGTCCAATTAATGAGGACTCCATTTGTATATAAAGGGATGAAACTCCGACTATGATTGAGGCTAAAGCAAAATTGACGTTTAACTAATGTTTCCATTTAACATTTACACTGGCTCGTTTCGGCTAAATTTCTCGATGTTTTCAGTAACGGTCCAAAGCCTCTGCATGCATGTTGTTTTCTTTAAAATTCCAGGACTAACTCCCGCGTAAATTCCGATGAAAGTTATTCCTTCAAACCGGAAGTGCTTGTAAAGGGTGCAATTTTTTGGACGAATACTGATACCAATGTAAGGTGTTTGGCAAACTTTCATTGTCTTTATCTCAAAAACCTATTATCTGGACCTTCGATGAAATTTTACAAGATTCTCAGAATGTGTTAAAATTTTACAAAAAATCGGTTTAATGTCAAAATCTTTCAAACCGGACCCGCAGTAAAATTTTAGTTTTTACGTTGTTTTTCAATTTCAGGCATCATACTGAGAATTTTTTCAATAAAATTAGATTGAATCTTAATTTCTTGAATGCTCGAAATTGAAATTTGTTGATTGTAACGTTTTTCTCACAAATTTTTCTCAGAGAAATCCACCTAAGCTTAACTGTTGCTCAAACCTTGCCGGACGAAAGGCAAACTGCATGAAGTATATCACAGCCCAGTGGCATAACTTCTAATCTGAATATATGAGAAGTAAATAGCTGCGTTTTTAATGGTTTCAAGTGTAGATTCAAGCTTTTAGACATACTCACATGAATAACTGAAAATTGCAGAATTTTATAAACCCCAATCAAAGGCTGAAAGTTTGAAGTTTGGCTGGAAATGTATCAGTGCGGCCATGTTATAAACCTTCATGACTGATGTGTCCCTATAGCTGCACTATGCCGTAGTACTGATGTTCTAATTTTTTATTAATTTGGATGGCATTTTCCTGTCAGCCTGGGTAACAAAGACATAATTGAGCCATGACATGACAAAATCAACAAAGTGACATGTGCGCCCAGCGAAGACTCAGATCAGCCTTGGCATCTGCCCAGTCTGATCAGAGCCTTCACTCTGCACTTCAAGGGTAGCTCAGGGTCTAAGCTACCTTGATACTGACAGCAAAGATTCAGATCATGCTGGGTAGATGCCTAGGTTGATCTGAGTCTTTGCTGGACACACATGCAACTTTGTTGATTTTGTCGTCTTGCCACTCATATCTAAGCTGATGATAGCTGCATCATCAAAATATTTTTCTAATGTTGAATTTACATGTACATGAACACTAGTTACAGGTATATATGAGCCACGACATGACAAAACCAACAATGTGGTTGTGCGCCCAGCGCTGACTCAGATCAGCCTGGGCATCTGCCCAGTCTGATCAGAGTCTTCGCTGTCCGCATGGAGGTAGCTTAGACCCTAAGCTACCCTTTGAGCACTTAACAAAGAGTCTGATCAAGCTTGACGGATGCCCTGGCTGATCTGAGTCTTCGCTGGGCGCACAACCACATTGTTGGTTTTGTCGTGGCGCAGCTCATATGCATACTGATTATTTTTTTTTATTTACAGAGTTTTTCAAGACTCTGAATGATACCTGTCATTTCAACAATTCTGTGTAATGTGGCTGACATTTACATGTCATTCGACATTTTTTTTCAGTACTTCCAATCTGACTGCTTAAACCAAAGGATTTATTTGTAAAACTACCCAGTAACTTAATGTTAGACTATGATTTGCCTCAAATCAATCCAAAAAAAGAACCACCCAACCTGTCAAACATACCTACCCTAGCATCATAGCTAGCCGCTTGATTAAATTTATCAGTACACTTAGCTGTAGTATACA
Source organism: Ctena decussata (assembly GCA_963989385.1). NCBI lineage: Eukaryota > Metazoa > Mollusca > Bivalvia > Lucinida > Lucinidae > Ctena > Ctena decussata. Next base: position 66,578,735 of record OZ022510.1, on the reverse strand, counting down.
TTTCCCCACATAGCCAGTCGGTTTTATCTCATCACTAATCCATTCCAATTAAACTGATTAAAATATTATAACTATCATTTCTTCCATACCATTTTTAGCCAAATAATCCTCGTTTTCAATCTATCTTGTAGACATTATTAAATTGCACTTAAAGTGCTTAAACTGAAAATAGCTGAATTTGCAAACAGCTTATCTTCTGATGAGGTGGCTCATAATAAGCCCCCCCCCCCCTCCCCCTTCCCTCAACTTGATCTACAGTCTTTGCCCTCTAGTCTTTGATATAGCGTGTATCAAGTTGTTGAGTTGTGGTTTAACGTCCCAATATACAATATTTCAGTCATGTTGAGATCTTGTCTCCCCATTTGTAGGACTTTTACCAGACTTGAGATAAATGACACTCAGGTCTACAGTAGCAGCTCTGTCGCAGAGGCAGCCAGCAGCCCATCTATTTTGTGAGCTCAGATGGAAGGGGATCTAGCTTTGATTAAATGAAACTTTTTTTTTTAATCTTGCAGGCGCAATTATAATTTCTGCATTTTTGAGCTTTGAAAAACATATTTTAGCCAAACCTGAATTTTACAAATATCTTTATTTTCAATCTACAATCCATCAGGTAGAAATTATCCATTAACCCTTTTTAGACCGGATACCAATTTAGGGGACATTATGCAAACAATGCATATCCAGTTCAGACGCCGCAAAAGGCGGCGTCTGATCAGGGCCTACATTGTTTGCTTCCAGGAATTTCTATGCAAAGTACAATAAAAGTGAAAATATTCACCAGAAACCCCTAAAACTAGTAATGGGATTATCTGAATTATAAGAATGGACAAGTCCACTGGTCAAAAAAGGGTTAAAATTCTCCTTACCTTTTAAACTTGCCAACTTTTTGTCGTCTCCGTCGTTCAAACCACTGTTTGAAAATACTCATATCATAGTAGTAATTTTTTGGCATGGTGTCTTTGTTTCTAATCACTAACAATCTATAGATATTATAAATTCCTTATTGGAAATGATTTCATGCTATCAATTCATAGATACTTCATCATCATGTATCATGATAGAATTTTGTTTTCAAATGCTTTAGATTTTGCATTTGGCATTACTGCTGTAAAATGTAGTCTGACAGCCACGTACTTTCTGTCATTCAATAATTTCTGGCTTCATGTAATGAAAGCATCCAATTTTATTTTTATATAAATGACTTTAACATGTATTTATCAATTATAAATGTTATGACTATATTTTTTATTTCTTCCTTTTTCAATCTTCCTTAATGAACACTTTATTGTAATTACTGAGACAGCTAAATCATTATCCAATGAGCAACACCTTTTCACATCCGTATCAATATTTCATCATTGAAAACACATCACCCTCTGCAACTGACTAGTATTACATGACAACAGAATAACACTTTGATTGGTTGTTCAATAATTTTCTCACGAGAGTCACATCAGGTGTGAAACAACGCCAACCTCTTTATCCTTTCTAAAATTCAAACTTCCTTACAAATTTTCCAACTTAAAAAGTCCTCTTTATCGATATTGTATACAGGTCCGATTTTAATTCCACTATAAAATGAGACAGAAATCGGTCTGCTTTATCCGTGGCTGGTATATATATTACAATAACAGATCTCCGGGATCAATATTTCTTTGAGAAAATACTCCGCCTATTGTTACAGATAGGTCCCTATTTATTATGCAGACTAAAATATTTTGACGGATCAACTATCAATACCGAATCAACTATCAATTCCATTCAATTGGTCAACCATACTGAAATGCTATCCAAGAATTTTGAACGTTTTATATTGGTATTCAGTCTCACTCCAGCGACTTCACCGATTTCACTGATCAATGGTTAACCCGAGAGTGTATTAGTATCCTTGATAGTAATCCTTTGAAAATACATCAAATAAAACAGTCCAGTAACACTCAAGTTAATGGAAGTCCATCCCAATTAAGCTTAACGTCACCTATTTTTTCAGATTCATGAATCATTTTGTTGACCAAAAATTAATGACAGCTCAGTTTTATTATGACCGAAAAAGGCAAGCTACTGTATCAGACCTAAAGATATGGACAGAAATATGTGAGCCAACAGTATACATCCTAATCAGACTGGAGCAGTCTGATCAGGATCTACACTGATTGCCTAGAGCTTTACACAAAAGATCCCTCATAAGGGTAAAATAATTAGTCCAATTAGCAGCTAGAAAAGTCACCAAGACAAAAATTGGTTACGTGACCAAAATTTTCTGAAAGTACAGTAAGCGTAAAATGTAAGTTAATGTCCACTGTATTTTATTTGGATACTGACTTAATCCCCACGAATAGCTCCGTCCCTATAACGAGAACATTCCCTATGCATAGTCACAAAAAAATCTTAACAAAACTAATTTATCCAACCGTACTGTATCCACACTAAATATTGGTTCAAAAGTGATTGAAGTAAAATGTACAGAGCCAGATCAGGCTACTCCCTTCACAGCAGCCTGATTTGGGTCTACACTGTTTGCCAGTCATAAAGCCAGATTTTTTTTAAATCTAAACTTACTATATTGATTTCGCTATAAGACATGCATGTCTCCCCTTCCATAATTATCCAAATATGTAAATTAGTATTACTTAACCCTTAAAGCGCCAAAAATTAAAATTGTTGAATTGGCAAACAGTATAGATCCAGATGAGGTGGCTCATAATGAGCCACCTCATCTGAATCTACACTGATTACCCTCTAGTGTTCGAATTCTCAATATGATATTGCTTAGAGGAAACATTTTTTGAAATTCCTCAGACGTAAATTTTGTTGTCTGCTTTAGGCGCATTAAGGGTTAATTCAGCCATAAGAGGTATTCAAAAGATCTAGATTTTTGGGGCTGTTTTGGTAAGGGAAAACCCATCTTATAACCGAATAAATATGGTATTCAAATCCTTGGATAATTACAGCAATTATTCAAGATGCAGCAACTATTCAAGATGCCCCAATCTTAAACACAATTACATTACATCGAAAGTTTTCTCAAATCACCGACTACACTATTTTCACAGCGAGAAAGCTAATTTAATACTAAAGGTATGTCAAGGTATGGATCCAGACTGATAATTTCAATGAAAAGAAGTTATCTTAGAGAACCCTTCAACTTTTCTTTCTCACACGATTAGAAATTCATCGAAACAACATCAAACCTCTGAATTTCAATTTAAAAGTCATGAGAGTTCAGAAAAAAAAATCTACGGATTTCACATTAGATTTCGAAATGAATTAAACTTCTGATGAAATAGTCAATCTCAAAGGCGTTGAAATTCACAGGAACCAACATCAAATTGCCAATTTTATTTTAAAATCTCTGAGACCTGAACCAAAACTGTTGATTTCACTGCGAAATATCAGATTAAAAATATTTAAAATCTGGATAAAAATTGTTGAAACTTCTCTGACCTATTACATGCATGTATTCATCTGAGATAAAAGAATCATCCTTTATTCTCTTGTTCTTTGATAACAGGACATTTTCGCAGTAAGAGAGCTAATTCAATATCTACATCAGCGGCACCATGTAAAAGATACCTAATTTGCTAATTATTATGCAAACAGCAGAACCTCAGTTCAGCCTGTAATCCACGCGTCTGAAAATCTTTTCTATCAATACAAAATTTCTATGTGACCTATGGTAGAAAAGTAAAAAGCATAGGCCCTAATCAGACAGTGCTGATGCAGTCTGATATGAGTTTTTTTTTTGTTCCCAAATACAGAAAGGCTTCTTTTATTGAGACTCAGTTAGACATAGATAACAAAGTTTCATGCCAATATTTGAAAGGTTTCCGCTTTTAAAACTTCAGGCTAAAACAGTGAAAATCTTTCAAAAGTGATTCAATACCACCGCTTTGAAGTAAACCACTCTGGCTTATCTACCCAAAATTAGTTTACTGAAGATAGACCATACTTAAATCTTCAAACTGTGCCGTCAATAAAAGGTACCTAGTGGCACTGAAACAGCTTCAGCCTGTGCGTAACTGGCTGGCGTTCACTTTACAACTGTGTCAGGACCTACAAATTATTCACACAAACAGGAAAGACTCTGATAAGACTGCACATTTGTGCAGTCTTATCAGATTCTTCCCTGTTTGCATTAATTTTGCTATAAGGCATAAATTTCTAACTTCAAAGCTCAAATGTCTCTATCAGAAATTTGTTTAGATCACCTTTAAGATGATTACCTATTCTTTCAACACCAATATCCTGCTCATCCTTTAGAACAAAAATACCCTAAATATGGGAGGCTTTAACTATAAAATATCATAAATATTCTGAATATTCAACAAATTCAAAAGCTAATTTTACCATCCTGAAATGTGTTGAAACTGGCATACAGTGTATAACCCCAGATCAGATTGACCATTAAGGTGCAGTCTAATTTAGGACAACCCTGTTTGCTCAGGAACGTAACTGTCCCAATATTTCACTATGGCTATTCCAAATCTCTCTGGAGGTTTTCATAAACTATACCTTGCCTGAATGTTTGAAATTCTTGTCGGCAATCAAAAATGCAACCACTGATCAGAAACATACGAGCCGCAACGCGAGAAAACCAACAATGTGGTTGTGCGCCCAGCGCAGACTCAGATCAGCCTGGGCATCCGCCCAGTCTGATCAGAGTCTTCGCTGTCCGCATGAGGGTAGCTTAGACCCTTAGCTATCTTTTAAGGGCTTAGAGAAGACTCTGCGCAGAACAGGCGGATGCCGAGGCTGATCTGAGTCTGCGCCGGGCACATTGTTGGTTTTCTCGCGTCGCGGCTCATATAAAGAATTCATATGAATGAAAATGTTTATCAATGCATCTGGTGGCAACTGACATAGGTTACATGCCTCAAAACAAATAAATAATAAGAACAACAAATGCCTGCATGAGCCACACAAATTGAATTAGCATAGAGCAAAGGCTCAGCTCACATTTACTTGCATGCCCTGCTTGCCACTGGCAATAAATGTGTTGGGCCCTGTGGCTGTGCATCCGTAAAATATCTAGGCTAGTCTAATGTGAGCCGGGACACGACAAAACCAACAATGTGGTTGTGCGCTTAGCGCAGACTCAGATCAGCCTGGGCATCCACCCAGTCTGATCAGACCCTTCGCTTAGCGTTTAAAGGGTAGGTAAGGGTCCAAGCTACCTCCATGCGGACAGTGAAGACTCTGATCAGACTGGGCGGATGCCCAGGCTGATCTGAGTCTGCGCTGGGCGCACAACCACATTGTTGGTTTTGTCGTGTCGTGGCTCAATGTAGTCTTGTTTCGTACCGATGAATATCCTGGGTCCAAACATATATTATTGTGTGAACAGTAAAAGATTTGAACAGATTGTGCTAGTGCATATGCTGGACAGCGGGCAATCTGAAACATTGTTACCTGAAAGCATTTCCAAGAACATATATGACAGTAAATTCACCAAGCACTAATGCAAAATTTGTGTCATGTCTCTATTCAAAATTGCAGCAGTCTGCCAGTGATGATTCATTCATTGAGAGTTAAGCCTATGTCAAACAACTGGACAAGAAAACAAATACTGTTTGAAATTCATTTGTTATTTACACAGTAAATATTTCAAACATTGTTACTGTATGTCCACTTGAAACAGTCTAGCCTAAAGAAGTTCAATTTAGGCCATTAATTTTCTACAGGTAAACATTTACAAATATAAACATTTCATATAATTTACAGATGCACCATTTTTTTTCTTTGTCTTTTTTTTTATTTTGACAGTGTATGCCCAACTTACTGAATGCTTAATTTTGGTGATTCTTGATTGTTAATTTCTATCTGTTATAGCAATTAATTAATGGCTGTTAAATATTATAGCAGGAGACCTTGGCTACTATTTTTCATTCGCTGAATAATTGGAAACTTAATGTCAAACTAGGGCAGCTAAAGACAGGACTAGGTGAAAGGGGATTGTTGTAAAGTCATCTGTGGTTTCACATAGACCTTAGGCAAGCTTAGGTTGTGGGATAGATCAGAGACTAGAATAACAAATAATGCACAAAAAAGCAACTGATGGCCACAGTGCAATATTAAGAACAAGAAAAATCTTTAAACAAGAGGTCCATGATGGACCTAAATCGCTCACCTGAGTTATGATGAAATAACATGGAAGATCATCTATTTGATGATGGTTCAACTGGAGCAGTTTTGCACTTTCTAATCTATATTCTCACAATGTTTCATGAAGACTGGATCAAAACTTTGCCCTCTAGAGTGTACACAATGTTTTTCTAAGATCTGACCTGGCGATCTATTTTTTGATCAGACATTATTCAGCTTCAAACTTGGCATAGATTTCATAAAGATAAACATTCTGACAAAGTTTTATGAAGATTCAATGCAAAATAAAGCCACAATTGTGTACACAAGGCTTTTCTATAATTTGACCTAGTGACCTAGTTTTTAACCTGACAAGACCAAGTTTCAAACTTGGCCTAGATTTAATTAAAATAATCATTCTGACAAAGTTTCATGAAGATTGAACCAAAACTGTGCCCTCTGGAGTATCCACAATGTTTTTCTAAGGTTTGACCTAGTAACCTAGTTTTTGATCCAACCTGAAAAAGTTGCATCCTCGGTCTAGATTTGTTGGAGATAAACATTTTGACAAAGTTTCATGATGACTGGAACAAAACTGTGCCCTCTAGAGCATTCACATGGTTTTTCTAAGACCTGACCTAGTGACCTAGTTTTTGATCTGACATGACCTACTTTCAAATTCTGTCTATATTTCACAAAGATAAGCATTCTGACAAAGTTTCATGAAGACTGGACCATAACTGTGCCCTCTAGAGTGTACACAAGGTTTTTCTAAGATTTGACCTAGTGACCTAGTTTTCGATCCCACATGACTCACTTTCGATCTTGGCCTAGATTGTATAAGGATAAACTTTCTGACAAAGTTTCATGAAAATTGGATTATAACTGTGCCCTCTAGAGTGTACACAAGGTTTTTCTAAGATTTGACCTTGTGACCTAGTTTTTGACCCCACATGACTCAGTTTCAATCTTGGCCTAGATTGTATAAGGATAAACATTTTAACAAAGTTTCATGAAGATTGGATCAAAAAAGTGCCCTTTAGAGTGTCTACAAGGTTTTTCTAAGATTTGACCTATTGACCTAGTTTTTGACCTTACATGACCCAGTTTCATATTTGGTCTAGATTTCAATAAGATCAACATTCTGACAATGTTTCATGACTATTGGATCAAAACTGTGCCCTCTGTGTCATTCTAAGATTTATTTCTATTTTTAGCTCTGGCGGCCATTTTGTTCAGCGGAGCGGAACCGTTTTAGCAATTTTGGTTAAGGGCCATGAGTCAAATATTTCTGTGAAATTATTTTGAAATCACGCCATTGGCTTCGGAGATGTCTTTTAAAGGTTTTTCTATTTTTAGACTTCTATTTTTAGCTCTGGCGGCCATTTCGTTCAGCGGAGCGGAACCGTTTTATCAATTTTGGTTAAGGGCCATGAGTCAAATATTTCTGTGAAATTATTTTGAAATCACGCCATTGGCTTCGGAGATGTCTTTTAAAGGTTTTTCTATTTTTAGACTTCTATTTTTAGCTCTGGCGGCCATTTCGTTCAGCGGAGTGGAACCGTTTTAGCAATTTTGGTTCAGGGCAAAGAGTCAAACATTTATGTGAAATTTTTTTGAAATCAAGCCATTGGCTTCAGAGGAGATGTCGTTTAAAGGTTTTTCTATTTTTAGCTCTGGTGGCCATTTTGTTCAGCGGAGTGGAACCATTTAGAGCAATTTTGGTTCAGGGCTATAACAGAAACATTTGTGTGAAATTATTTTGAAATTGGCCTACTGGTCTAGGAGGAGGTGATGTTTGAAGAAATCGTTGACGACGGACAGACGGACAGACGGACGGACGGACGACGGACAAATATAGATCACAATAGCTCACCTTGAGCACTTCGTGCTCAGGTGAGCTAAAAAAGATAATCGGCGCAGATTAAATGGAAGTGTGTTTTGTTATGTGTCTCTAGTTGAAGATTTGGCAATAAGTTTCATGAATAAGTAAGCTTTGTCGGTAGGCACCCATAACCCTAATTTTGATACTGGGTAGCAACAATGACCTATCTCAAAATTGACCTGTCCAATTTGCAATTCCAAAATGGACCGCGGTCAATCTTCAAATGGACCTGATTTCAAAATAGTTATCAACATGTTGCTTTGTTTGTTTGTGTGCATTCAATCGCAAGTAGAAACTGAAAGTAGATCTAGAACGAATAAAAGAAAGTTTTGAATATCTGCGTCTGTTTTCGATAACATTTTCTATTGTAAAATAACAAACAAGAGAAACATTTTGAATTAATATATGACAGAGTGCTAGCATTCACAGTGCAGTACAACGGGAAAAGACGAAGATAAAATATTCATTGACCTTCGATATTATTGGCTAAATTTTGACATACGCGTTATTTGACCAATGGAATCTTGTGAAATGTGGAACAATATCAAAATTATACGAGGCTGTGCCTCGAAAAATATGATAAATGTCAAGCTATTTTGTGCATATATGGTATTGATTCTTGTGTCATACTCCCAAAGAAAGCAGAATCTAAATAGAATTATTTTGATATCGCTTGACAATTCTATTTCCCTAGTTAGATTAGCGACACTTTTACCAGGAAAATTATCAAATAATCACAGCAGAACAAAAACAGCACAAAAGCGATTCCAAAATATTAGATTTAGAATTCAAATCAAAATGAATATCAAACAAAATAATTCTGGTATATGAGACTGAAAATGCTTAATTTTTTGGTTTGTCACATCATTCTGTTCTTCTGCGAGTGACTGAACTCTGGTTTAACATCCCGTCATAATGAGATGGGTCCTGTCTTCAGAATATAGTACGTACACCAAGATTAAGATTTCTGAGGAATGTGGTGTTTCGTCTGGCACACTGAGGACAGGGGAAAAGTAATACTTATGTCTTTCTTTGGCTATAACTGACCAGACAAAAATACCACACCCCTCTTCATTACTACAAGAAAGTATCAAAGTGTTTCAAACCTCCAGTAAAAATCTAGAGTAACTAACTACCAAATTTGCATTTTACAACTTTTATATTGACCTTGGGTGTTTAAATTTGTACTAAACCAGTCTCCCTTTATAAAACATACCAGTCCAACTTTACCCATTTTATATTGAATACCATGGAGAAACGAAACCAGTGAACCCTAGCCCACAAAAAAGTGCTTAAAGCATATACAAACAGTGAAAAATCAGACCAGCCTGTGCAATGGTGCAGTCTGGTCAGAGCTTTGGCTGTTTGCAAACACCACACTTAACACTGAAGAAACCACAGGCACAAAACAAGGGCACAGACTGGTTTGAATCTGCAGTGTTCACAGATATGTTAAGCAATGCTTTTTGCACGACCATCACTCAAGCACTATTTTAAAAGGAATTTCACATTGATCATTTGACAAAAGACATGCCCTTACACAGTGGACATTTTTCATAAACGTCCAGCAAAGATGCAATTATTCGCATTTTATGTCGGCTCAAGAGTGTCACGACACCGAGACATTCTGTGCCACCCTTCAAGTGGACATCGTTGACACGAGCTTTTGTACTCAGCTATTTGATCCTTGAATGGCTTTTGAATTTATCATTCTGACCTTACAAATATTATTTTTCATTCTATTTCTTCAATGGGAGACAAGAATTTAAATCATTCCATACTGCATTTCTTGCAGTTGTCAACAACATAATTTTTTAGCCACAACATGACAAGACCAACAATGTGGCATGTGCACCCAGCAAAGACTCAGATTAGCCTGGGCATCCGCCCAGTCTAATCAGAGTCTTTGCTGTCTGCATAGCCCTAGCTTAGGCCCTTAGCTATCCTTTAAGTGCACAGCATTAAGACTCCAATCAGAGTGGGTGGCTGCCCAGGCTGATCAGAGTCTTCACTGAGCGCATAAGCCACTTTGTTGGTTTTGTTGTGTCGCAGCTCAAATAAGCTTCACCTAAAATGCTGGACAATAGCATTATACACAAATTTCATAGGACAGCTACAATCTCATATCCAGCAGCTAACTGTATGTCAAACTATGTGATTTTGGAAAAGCAGAAACTCAACAAACTATTAATCAAATTAGTAATGGCTAGATTTTATACATCGAAGCTGCAGACAAGTCAACATTTCTCAATTTCTCAAATGACAATTTTGATGAGAAATCTATAAATGATAAGTGTGACACCACACACTTTTTTTTTTTTTCATATTAATTTTTTCAATATCTATTTTCATTTATTCATTCACTATTTATTTATCTATTGCCTAGAATTAAATGTTCATTTCCAACTTTCCGATAAAAATTATGCTTCTGAAATGACTGTGAAAGAGCTCACCATTTTATGCAATATGAAGTTCTCATCTTGAATTACTGTAACAGTATCTATCACAACAGTTCACTTAGTTTTCAAAACTGAAAACAAACTTTCCAGAAACAAAGAAATCTCAAGGTACCTCTACCTGGTAAGTCAAAGTCAATCTTTGTTAATATCATCAAAACTTTGTCATTCCCTGGTCTGACCATCTTATCATGATGTTTATCTTTCTCATCATAATTTTGTAACTTTTCCTTATCATCCCATAAATACCAGACTTTAGGATTGAATTTTGTTACTGTGGTAATAATTAAGTCACAGCACTCAACACTTAAATTACCATTATTATCCAAAATATTGGGGTAATTAATCCTATTAATGTAGATTTAACCTTATTATACTGTGTTTATAAACAAGAGGGCCATGAGGCCCTGAACTGCTCACCTGAGCAATTGGCAAACAGGCTTTTTCTTATGTCTGAAATGGTCAAAATATGAGTCTTGGGTCAAAAGTCAAAGACTGACCATGACCTCTTGTACTCATAAGTCTTCATGTACTCATCAAGACAACCATATATACCATTTTCTAGGCCTAAATCTTCAAAAACTTTCCATGAAATCTTATGTTCTAGCATTTTCCCATATTTGACCATGCCGTAAAATGGTCACGGTCAACCCAATGTTATCATTTTGAACACTCTTGATAGAACTGGAGTACCCAATGCTCACCAATCAACCTCTGGAGGCTCTATATGTAATGTGATTACAATTGGCCCTTTGGCTTTTGAGGAAATGTTTGAAAATGTCAAAATATGAGAGACCTGGGTCAAAGGTCAAAGAATGACCTTGACCTCTTGTACTCATAATTCTTCATGACCTCATTAAAATGACTGTATATACCAATTTTGAGGCCAAATACTTCCCATGAAATCTTATGTTCCAGCATTTTCCCACATTTGACCTTGCTGTAAAAAAGGTCAAAGTCAGCCAAAGGTCATAATTTGAACAATCTTGATAGTACTGGAATACCCAATGCTACATACCAAGTTTCAAGGCCATCGGTCAATTGGTTCTGGAGAAGAAGATTTTTAAAGGTTTATACCATATATGGTTATGGCGGCCATGTTGGTCATGTGACCCAGACCATTTGAAGAAATTTTTGTTTCCTCAACCCCTGAAGGCTCTATATGATGTTTGGTTACAATTGGCTAATTGGCTTTTAAGAAGAAGTTTGAAATTGTCAAACTATGAGAATTCAGGGTCAAAGGTCAAAGAATGACCTTGACCTCTTGTACTCATGAATCTTGATGTATTTACCGATCTTTAGGCCTAAATCTTCAAACCTTTCCATGAAATCTTATGTTCTAGCATTTCCCAAGTTTGACCTTGCTGTAAAATGGTCAAGGTCAACCCAATGTCATCATTTTGAACACTCTTGATAGAACTGGAGTACCCAATGCTACATACTAAGTTTCAAGGCCATCGGTCAATTGGTTCTGGAGAAAAAGATTTTTAAAGGTTTTTACAATATATGAGTGTGGCGGCCATGTTGGTCATGTGACCTAAACCGTTTGAACAAATTTTCATTCCCTTAACCCCTGGAACCTCTATACGAAATTTGGTTACAATTGGCCCAGTGCTTTTTTATAAGATTGTTTGAAATTGTCAAAGTATGGGAGTTCTGGGTCAAAGGTCAAAGAATGACCTTGACCTCTTGTACTCACAAATCTTCATGTCCTCATTATGATGATTGTATAAACCAATTTTTAGGCCTTAATCTTCAAATCTTTCCATGAAATCTTATGTTCTAGCATTTTCCCATATTTGACCTTGCCGTAAAAAAGGTCAAGGTCAACCCAAGGTCATAATTTGAACAATCTTGATAGTACTTGTGTACTTAATGCTACATACCAAGTTTCAAGGCCATCCGTCAATTGGTTCTGGAGAAGAAGATTTTTAAAGGTTTTTACCATATATGGGCATGGCGGCCATGTTGGTCATGTGACCTGGACCGTATGAATTTTTTTTCGTTCCCTCAACCCCTGGAGGCTCTATATGAAATTTGGTTTCAATTGACCAAGTGGCTGTTGAGCAGATTGTTTGACATTGTCAAAATAAGAGAGTTCTGGGTCAAAGGTCAAAGAATGACCTTGACCTCTTGTACTCATAAATCTTCATGTACTCATTAAGATGACTGTAGATACTGATTTTTAGCCCAAAATCTTCAACAGTTTCCAAGATATCTCATGTTGTAGCATTTTGCCATATAAAAGCACAACTTAGCAAATTTGACCTTGCCGTAAAAAAGGTCAAGGTCAACCCAAGGTCATAATTTGAACAATCTTGGTAGTACTCGCGTACCCGATGCTACATACCAAGTTTCAAGGCCATTGGCCCATCGGTTCTGAAGAAGAAGATTTTTTTAGGTTTTTACCATATATGGGCGTGGCAGCCATGTTGGTCATGTGACCAGGACCGTTTGAACAACTTTTCGTTCCCCCTTCCTCTGGAGGCC